>CM073492.1:41044583-42430000 GCA_037074585.1 Biancaea sappan
GAATGATTTTCCAGTACTGTTCTCCTTTTTGGTATCTCAATTCTACAATACTCTCATTTCCAGAATTGGTTTTCGGTTTCTCATTTCCCATTTTTTGGTATAGATCATTTCCTTCACAGGAGGGTGGAAAGCTATGGAAAGGAAGGTAAACCATGCTGCTTCACCATTTTGCCCTCCCTCTCTGCCCTAGCGCTGTTCTCATCCTCTACGCTGTTTTGTCGGTGAGTAATCCCCAGACTTCAGTCTTTGCTTGAATTCTCGTGCTGCCCTACAGAAGGAAGAAGGGATAGAAAGCTACGGGATAGTAGTTGATTTGCAAATAGAAGGAGATGAACGATGAACAAAGAGACGATGGGCTGACGAAAGAAAGACGAACAGCGAGTTAGAGACGAAAGCTTTTGTTAAAAAAAAAAAATTATCTCAAGGGTAATGTAATAAAATGACCCTGATTTTTATTTTCTTTTCTCTATTTCTTTTCAGTTTCATATCAAATAAATTTTTTTTTATTTTTTCTTTCCTTTTTCTTTTTTATTTTCCTTTCTATTTTTGTTTTTCTTTACTTTCCTTTCTTTTACTGCATACTAAATGAGCTATTAATTTTATTCTTAAATTTAACATTGTCTAAATTGTTAACATTTAACGCCAATGTAGCCATCTTAATGTCAACTCATCCAACTATATACGTTCACATTAGAAATATATTTGAAATGATAAAATTATTTTTCTTTCCTTCAATTTTAATTATTGGCATCCCCTTTACACGAGAGCATTTTGTCATTTTTAATGTATATTTGATATGAAGATGTTTAGTTGGATAAGTTAGTGTTGACATTTACAATAAAAATAATTATATCAGTGTTTGCGATTGAAAATTTAAGAGACATTTGGGTCTAGGGATAATGTTTGAACTTTCAAAAAATATGTGAAACAAAATTGACATAAAATAAAGTTCTTGGATGAAATTGGAAAACCAAAATTTAATAAGGATGAAAATGATTCTGTAGCCTTTACTTTTTTAATTGTTTCAATTTAATCTCTTATTCTCTTTTCAATATGGTCCGTAACTTTTTATAGTGCCTAGGTCGTAGTTTTTCGTACTTAACTGTGCTTACAGGACATTCAAGGTGGACGAACATTCTTGTTATGGTGTTCATCTCCATTTAAAATGGCTCTTTAATTTTCTAGTGTTTTAAAATGATTTCTTAACTTTATTTAATGTTTTAGAGTTATCCAAAACTACACTGACATCTTTTTAAAAAAAAAATCTCAACTCTTTAGCATCCAACTAATACTCGTTTAACATTGAAGAAAGATTAAAAAACAAAAAAACAAAAACAAAAACCCAAAAAAAAAAAAGACCATATATAGCTTGATGTCATCCCTTCAAATCATACAAACATTTTGCCATCTCTATTAGTTAGAAGTCATATCTGTATGGCTTTCTTGTTGCTTGTTTTTTTTAATAAAATTTCATAGTTAATGTTAGAGAGCTAATATTAGTCTTATTTATTTTACAATGTGATGGGGTAAGTTCATTAGTTTATTTTCATTGGTAATGGTTCGTTAAGGCTTTTTACATGCATTTGAGGGACTATTTTTAGAGCACTAAAAAAAAATTGAAGGGACTATTTTGGAACACTAAAAAAATTAAGAAATTATTTAAAAAGCAATGGATATTGCAACAACTTTAATTTGCTCATTCTGAATGACATGTAAGCATTGGCGGGTATAATGGAAAAAGATGAATATGGCATAAATTTAAAGTTGGGAAATAAAATTGGAACAAATAAAGATTTAATTAAGTTAATAAATTATTAATACTAACTAAGCCTTTGTTTTTAGAGAAATTACCATTTTGCTCCAAAAGCTTGGAATTAGTTTTAATTTCAATTCAAATATTTCTTTTTATGTCAGTTTTCATTGTAGAATGCGTTTTCCTAAAAGCTTAACATATCTAATTGTTTGATAGAATTAATTGACTTTGTGGCCCTACAGATATACTCTCACTGGTTAATCCAGTTATATAAGATTATAAAGGAAAAAAATACATGCAATTAGAAGCAAGTCTCAAATAAGTTGTGTTAGGGATAGAAATAATATTAAAAAAACATTTAGGGACTATAATTAATGATAATGGAAGAAACAACATATACCTTATTGAATTATAGCTTAATTACGATTTTAGTCACTAAACTTTACAACGTATTGCTGTATCCTCAAAATTATTGTAGAAAAAGAAAATATTACCTATTAGTTAAAATTAACATATAAAAAACTACATGATTTTAGAAAAATACAAATTAGAGATAATGAAGAGAGCAAAAATCAAAAAATTAGGAAAGACGGTGGAGATGTAAGGAAAAACCTGACAAATTATATAGTTTTTATATGTTAATTTTAATTTTAGTATGATATTTATATAATTTTTTTGTAATATTAAGGGACCCATACCTTTTAAAGTTCTAGACTTCTAGGATTAAAAATTGTAATTAGTCTATAATTTAAGAAGTTATTTGTAGTTTTTTCATAAAAATATTAAGCATAAATTATACTAACTTTCCATAAAGTTTGGCTAAATAGCACTTACCACTTTCTCTGATTTAAAATATTATACTCAAGTCTCTTCTAATATATATTTTTTCACTGAAATTAACTTTTTAGAGAACTTGTGTTTCTTTTCAATAATTAAATTACTTAACCATTCTGCTATAATATATTAAAATTAAAGTCATGGTTTCTTATTAGATGCTAACATTAATTTATCTACCTTATTATCATTTCAAAAATAAAACCCTAGTGTGTATTTAGATTGATGTTGGTCAATTTTAATTTTAGATTAATTTGATTTAAGTTAAAAGTTCGTTGTTTCTGATAAACAATGTTTGAAAAACAAAATGCCAAGCCAAATAATTATTTTTGTATTCAAAATTACGTTTGAAAGTTTAAAATAATTTTTAAGAAATCCAAATAGTCTCATATTATGTAGAAAGTTAATTAATTTAATAAAAATTAAATTTGAAATTGCTGTAATATATATTAAAATGTAAAAAAATAAGTGTAATATTTAAAATTAAAAAAATATTAAATGCAGCTGGCAGTGTAGTATCTCTGTAGGTAATACAATGTTCACATTGCATCCTATAATGATTGTCTAATCACATACGACATTTCAGAACCAGTCAATTTCGTTAAGTAATTAAATACCGTTTACGTTCAAAAGGGCATTCAAACTTCTTACAAATAGGTATGACAAAATTAACAAATAAATACTGTAACAAGCGAGCTTGACTCATCTCAGCTTAAGTTTTATATAGTTAATAATAAATATGGGTTAAATCAAATCTAACATTGTATAATTTATAAATTAAAAATTTTTGTTCAACTTAGATCATCAAAGACTATAGATTTGGTTGGGCTAACTCATGAGCCTACCTATCATTTAAAAAAAAATATTTTTAATTATTTTGAATGATATAAATTAATTATTAAGTCTATCAATAAAAGTAAATTTTTTAAAAAATATATCAAATTTTAAAATAGATTATTTTTTTAAATATATATATTTAGTTATTTTAAAAGATAAAAATTAAGAATTAAAATTATTAAATTTTAAAAAAATAAACTAAACTTTTAAAATACATATATATATATATATATTAAAGCTTAAAAAAATAAAAAATACAATTCCCGACAAAATTGATCCTTACTAATTTATTTAAGTTTTAAGAATTTAAATAAGTTGGGCTAAAAAGGTCTTTTTATCTGTTGAATTTTTAATTTATCTCATCTGTTTTTATAAAACTGAGATGATGAACCATTAAGTCAAGTCAATTTTAACAGCGTGACAAGCACAGACACTAAGCGCGTAAGTCGTAACCTTTCAGAAGCCAATGAAAGTTGCTTTCAAGTTTGAGGCGTCAATGACAGACAAGAAGGAAGAAAAAGAGGGAAAGCAAGAAAAATGATGGAGAAATGGTTGCATGTGGATATGCAGCGAGGCGGACACATGGGTGGTGTAACAACAAAAGCAGATTTGAAATCTTTTCTAATGGGCCAGAAGGCCCACCAAGATTGATATCGTGGCCACGAAATTGACCCCACCCTGCATTACTCACACTGCACAATCAAAGCTGGTGTCGTGTTTATCCAAACGCTTCTGCAACACTTGGAACCGGCACGTGTGAAACTGCCTTAATCACTCAACGCCTTCACCACACATTTCTTGAAGCTTCCATGGCTTTAATTTGCTTGTTTGAAGGGATGAGTGGTGGGTCCATCCAAGCACAAAACTCCTCTGCCTCTGCTGCTTCATGTGTCTACCCTTCAATTTTGTTTTGATCTTTTCAATTGGATCCATATTGAAATATTCCTTTTATCCCAAACTTCTAGCCTTAAGCGCTCCCTGCAATAATTGAATTTGGGGTCTTTGTAGACTCAATTCAGTTTTTATTTTAGGTTTAATTACCTTATTCAAATTCAGTATCCGGGTTTCTCGGTCAATTGGACCTATGTATAATGTTAAAATCACTTTGATTCCATTTTATAACTGATTTGGCTTGATATTTAATAGTGACCTTGGTTCATGCTTAAATTTTGTATTCAGCCAAATCATACGATAAAAGTTTGATGAAATTATAGTGCTCGTGTCTTTTTTATCAATTTTCTTTCCATCTCTATCTTCTCACTACTTATTCCTTTTTTTTTTTTTCAATTTTAATGAACAAAATTAGTGTAGTGTAGGAATCCCTCCATCATATATCTAATAAAAAAATAAAAATTAAATTTGTCCAATTGCTTTGGTGGTTAAACCATTTTTCCTTGGATTTTGGTAGGTTTTTATTCAGTTTGGTTTTTGCTTAGCTTAGTAATCAGTTTTGAACAATACAGGTCTATTTTAGAGATGAAAGTGTCTTGGTTCCATTAAAAAAGGTAAAAGGATTTTTTTTGTCGTTCATGTTTAATATAAGTTTAATTTCGTCTCAGATAATTATTTTGTATCCATTTATAAAAGGTGTTAATCTCATTCTAATTACTGATGTCATTTAAATTCTTAACAAATAAATCTTGATATGTTTGAAGACATGGACAGAAGTTCATTAGATGTTACTATATCAGGTGTAATTTTAAATTTCAGTTTCATCACTCATTTTTCGATTAATTTCAATTTCATTCCATATATTTGTAAAAACACAGTTATTTCGTACTACTTTTTTTTTTTAAAAAAAATTAAAGCATCAATTTTATCCCAATTATTGGTATTATCTAAATTGTTGAATGAAAATACTAGCATGTCCAAGTAGACAAAGACTCATTTGACATTCTCTTCAAATAAAAGATTACCCCTCTTCATCTATCTGCAAAAATAAAAAGAAGACAATTGACACAAAACAAATATATAAAAAAATGATATCTAAATAACCCAAAACAAAAACTTCAGCTACAAAATCTGAGTCAAATTTTTAGTACAGTTTTTTTATTTTAAATTTTATTTAAGTTTTAATTTTGTCCTATTTTATTTAAATTTACGTACACAACTCACCTACTTTGATTTTGCCACGTTAACTTTCTCTGGAAATAACAATAGTGTCCCTCTTTATCTTTTTCTCCCTTGTCTCTCTACCTCCCCAAAAATAAAAAGAAGACAAAATTGACAAAACAAATATATATAATTAATGCTATCTAAATAACAAAAAAGGAACAAAAATTAGTCAAATTTTCAGTACCATTGTTGTTTTTAAAATTTTATTAAGTTTAATTGTCTGTAAATTTTTTCTTAAATTTCAATTTTGTCCAAAAAATTAATATATTTCAAATTTGTATTGACACATTCTTTTTTGGTTAACATACAAGACAAAATTAAAACATACCCATGAGGAAAGAAATTGAAACATAAACTTATGCATTAACAAGAACTTTTAACTGTGTTTGAATACAACAATGATTTAAACGATATATGCAATTAAAAATACAATTCACATATTTTGTCAATAAATAAAACAAAATTAACACACAGCAAAATTAAAATAAAAAAAAGCCTTTTGCCAAAGAAAAAAAAGACAGATCAAATACATTCAACCCTCAAAACTAACCATTTTAAGATTGGATAATACCGTTCGAATCCAGCAATAATTATTAACCACATCGTGTTTTACCTGGGAAAAAAGGGGGAAAAAAAAAAAACTCGGATCTTCTATTAGTGAATAGAAGGACAAGCGTTATGCATTTTACAACAGCAGGGAGGGATTCCTCCATCACAGAAAGCAGACAATAAATTGTACAGCAAACTTCTACTCCTATTCCTATAACATCAAGCAGGCTTGGATCCCCAAAAAAATAAATCCATCCGCCTGAAGCAGCTAAAATGGAATTACATACCAAGTAACTTCACCTCAACTGATGAAGATTATACACCAAAAATACACTGTACAAAAGGCTTCAGGAGATGAGGTCTGCTAACAACTTCATCCCATCATCTCCCAGCACCGATCAGGGTTCCCTCCTTGAAGACCTCAGAAGATTTGGTGGTCACTGAAGGTACAGGAAGGGGCTCCCAACTAGGAGGAGCAGGCTGTGTAGGGACCTCTTCATGCACAGGTTCATCTGGTTTTGGTGTATAGGTGAACGACAGATCTCTGTTAGCAGACAGCGCTAAGAGCTCTTTCTCCGCCAACCCTCGTGTTGGGCCCAAGCTGCATCTGTCAGGGGCGTGTTTGGCTAATGCATCTTTGAACTTCTTGATCTGTATTTGAATCATCAGCTATTATTAGTTATTTTCGTTTTCATATTATTAAGCTGGAAAGAGCAAAATATAAGCACTCAAGTGTCACGATAGAGTAGTTGAACAATCTCAGCTTCCCATTATGTGAAAAAATGTCAAAAATTTAATCTGTGTTTGTCACTAGTGCTCAAACAATCAATCCTAGATGGCTAAAATAAACACAATAGACAGTTAGTTCATGGCAGTTGGTAGAATTAAGCCTAAATATAAACCAAGCATCGCTACCCAGATTTTATCCATGAACAGTGAGAATTAACCAGAGCGAAACCAGGTAACTGAATTAAAACACCATTAAACAGGGCATAGCATGCTCACTTACCGTGGCATTGGTACAGCTAAAGCTGCATAAACGACCATGGGCGCCTCTATAAAAACGGAAGAAGGGAAGAACATGGACGTTTAAGCTATAACACATAGATTTATGCTCCTCATAATTCACTTGAAGGAATTGAACATCTGGATTCATCTCTGCCAGCTGACATATCTGCCATAACATCAGCGAAAATCAGAATTGCAATTCATAAAAAGGAAAATCGTAGTAGTATAAGAGAGATCTGTGAATGGGGAAATGGATAATGGGAAATACCTTAGGGTGGAGGGCTTTGCAGCCACCACAACCAGGAGAGAAGAAATCAACAACCACCAGCTTATCCCCTGCGTTTAATAGGGAGTCCACAAGGTCTTGTGCCGAAGTCACCTCCTTCATGTTGGGTTGAAGCCCTTGTTCCCACCATTTCTGAGCTTTACCAATTCTGAGGGTCATCTGTAAATCCCATAACAGTAACAAGATCACAAAGAAAGTTCTAAAAGAAAAAATTGATGAAAAGGACGATCTAGAAAATTAGGGCGAACAAAGTGGAATCTCAGAAACTTTGTGATAATGGATACTCAGAGAAACTAATTAAGGATAAGAACCACTGGGAGTCATCCTTTATTAATACCGGAGGGATTCAAAACTCCGAAACTAAAACCGTCTAAGAAGAAAAAAGAAGCTAAACAAGGAATGAATGGAGGGGAAAAGATCATCAAGGAATTACCAACCTGAGCTGCTATTGAGGATCGAAAAGGGGAATTTCCTCTCTTGCGTACGTGTTTATGCTCGGGGAAGACGAGCTTTCTGCCATTAAGTTCAGAAGATGCAAAGGAGGATGATCTGAGAAGCTGGGACGTTAGTTTCAGAGAAGGAAACCTCCTCACGGGCCAAGAAACACCAGAAATATGGCTACGAGTCTTGGGAAATAGAGAAATTTTCCGATGATGCTGTTGAAGATCGTCGTGCCAACTAGAAATCAAACCGGTCTGATTCAGAACCTTCGCCATCGTATTTCTGATGCAACTGATACGAAATACCTCTATTAGTTAGAAAGCCAGAAATGGAGAAAAAAGGGAGACAACGAAATAAATAAAGAAAGAAAGCAAGAAAATACGAGTTATCCAATAAATCGCAGAAAATCATTTTTGTTTTTTAAATACTATTTGTGGGTTTGACTGAGTCGTTGGATTAAATCGGAGGGTGCAAAAGTGAGCATCAGAAAATACTCACAGGGTGATGTGTGGCAGGCTGCAAATGCAGTAAAGGACACGTGACGTGAACCTTTACACTTTCTAACACGTGGCATTGCCATATATCCATTCATTCATTCAACCGCAAGATACGGACAATAATAAACAAATAAATAAATAAAAAGGCTCTCAAATGGATATGGTTTGGGATAAAATAATATGTTGCTTCACGTTAGCCACCTCATCCTCTCTCTCTCTCTCTCTCTCTCTCACTCACATCTTGTGATTGTGAACAAGGACAATGGCTAATGGATATGCTTTGGTGAACCACGAGTCCACGACACTGGCTTTTTGGCCTCTCTTGTCTATTAACTTCTGAGTGATACACTGGATACGAACTAATTAATTATTTTACAAATAAAATAACTTAATTGATTTTTATTATCATTTGAAAAATAATATTGTGGTTTCATATTGCCCCAATAATTTAGCAGATTTTATTGTCAAAATTAAAATCAAATTATAATCTCTTGTTATATTAGAAGTTAACTTTATTGATACCAAAAGTAAATAACAAGAAAAACTTCATCAAATTCAAAGAAATCGATTGATATTTTTAGAATAAGAACATAATTTAATCAAACATAATTTAGAAATTATTGATGATTACCTTTTATATGCAAAATGGCGGCCTGTTAAATAAGTCATGGATTTTTTTTTGTTTTTAAATTTCTCATGGCTATTCTTTATTGAAGATAATTCAATTCAATACAATGTCATGCACCAACCATAAATACTTCTTTCAATGAGAATTTAAACTTAAATTTGTCACTTTCGTAAAAAGTTAACTCATTTTGTTAGACTCAATTCTTATTGATATAACTAGTGAAATTTGGTTGTATTAAGGTTTGCAACTTGTTAGCCAATTTTGTTGATTAAAAAAAAGTAAATAATAAGAAAAACTTCATCAAATTCAAAGAAACTGATATTTTTAAAGTAAGATTGTAATTTGATTCAACATAATCAAGAAATTAATCAAGATTACCTTTTATGTGCAAGTATGGTAGATTGTTGAATAAGTCTTGGAATTTGATTGTATTGGGAGTTGCTTTAGAAATTAATCATGATTACCTCCTATTTTCAAGAATGGGGAGCCATTGAATAAGACATGGAATTTGATTTGGGCAAGCCCATCTCCTTTTCAGTGGGCCCATAAAAAGACGGCCCAAAACTACAAGATAGATCAATCATCAATGACTCGAAAATAGTATTAAAAAAAAAAAATAGATCACTTACATGACTGCATATATATTTTTAACGACCATAGAAAAGACTGCATATTAGTGGTTCATAATTACATTTATGTCTGATGCAATCTAATAGCGTCCAACTCATCAGAGGCACAAATACATATAAAATTTTAGTGTTCTTGGTCTAATTCTTTTGTTCATACATCAATTGAAATTTTCGTTTGTTCATGCGGCATCAACTGAATTTAGAGTATATAATTGTTTCTTGTTGATGCAATGAAATCCCAAGGAAAAGATTTCAGAGGTATTGAACTGGTCTTCTAGTTTCAGCTGACATCCTAAAACATTAATCAAATATCGGAAACATCAAAACTATCACGAAGATCTGAACCCTGTACATTTAAAAATTCAATAATTGAAACTAAATGAGAATTATAAAAAGGTTTCACATGCAAAGTTATGTGATTTGCAGGGAAAAGAAAACGAAAAGCCAAAAGGGACAAAGCGTCAGGATTGTCACTTTCGTCTCAAAGTCCTGATTTGCGATATGATACAAGAACGTAATGACTAATGATAACAATCAATAATTGAGATGCCTAATTTTTCGTCCATATTTATGCATGACAAAATTGGACGTCTACAACTTCGCTTCAATATAAATTCGAACGATCATTAATTAATTGGGATGCTTAAATTTCATGACTAATTTTAAGCTTTTTTTTAAAGATCCATTTATAATTTCATAACAATAATAAAGTGAAGTAATTTATCAAACCTATAGATAATAAAAGATTAGAGAGTTTCAAAGACACAGAAAATGTAAGGACAAATTGAAAAACATTAAACAATAAAATAAAAGAAACATCTTTACAAATATTTTTAAAAAATTGAAAATTGGAAGATAATAGCAATCCTTACTTTAAAAAAAGAAAAAGAAAAAGAATCAGTATTCCGACATAGAATTATAGGCATAAGTTACTTGTTTTACAACATACTAACAACGCAACGTTCAAAAAATCGTCAACAAAATTTAGAAGAATTAAAAAAAAAAGCCCATGGCAAAAACCCTAAACCTTAACCGATACCTACTAGCGAGTGAATGGCCAGTGGAAGTCAAATGCACGCTTTGGCAACAAACAGTGAAAGAACAGAAGATCAACGGTGTGGAGGCACAAAGAAGTGGAAGGCGGAACGAGAGAAAATGACAAAAATTAAGAAGAGGTAGGATTTTATTCTGCCTCTAAAACGACGATGTATCATGCAAACAAAATTTTGAGACAGAATATGAATCGTACATCCTGTCTTAGAATGAAATTCAAAAAATTACGAAATGTAAGGCAATTATCAGAGACAGACTTTGCAATGAAAAATTTATTAGTCTAAGATTCAATATCAATTTGAGATAGAAATTGATACAAAATACATTCTATCTAAAAAAAATTAAATCAAGAAACAAAATGGCCACAGAATTTGATACAAAAATGATAATTTGTCTCAGAAATTCGATATAAACTTTGACATAGACCAATCCATCTAGAAAATGCAGCGTCTCAATTTTCGGAATGGAAAGTCTGAAACACCGATTGAGACGAAATATTTCATCTAAAAAAAGAAGATTGGAGAAAAAATCTTAATATGAATAAATTGTCATTTTGCAACGATTATGAGACTAATGTTTTTGAGACAGAAAAATTTTGTCTCAAAATCCGTCTCCAAAATTTATATTTCTTGAACTTTTCTCTATCTCATCTACAATAGATCTATGATGAATTTGCAACGAATTTGAGATAAAAGTACTTTCATAATTTTTGTCTCAAATTTGGCCTTTTTTTTTTGCAGTGATTTTTTACATGCTTGAAGGTTTTATTATTATTTTTTTAAATTCTCCTATCAATGTTATTAGTAGTATTGACTTTACTTAAGGCTTGGGTTATGGATTCAATAGCATTTCTCTCTGTAATGTTCTTTGAGTGAACATGATCAAACTATTTGTTGTTTTGCAAATATATGTGTGTGAAGAATCCAGCTAGCACTTTGTTGTGAGAAATGGATTGAACCATGAGTCTCATTGTTCATGTCCATAACTGCCAGGCTCTATTGTAAGAAAACATGAGAGTGATATTATAATCTCTGTAGGTGATATTTTTATCTTAAAATTGTTATTACATTTATATTAAATATTTTGTATGAATTATATTTCAAAATATTTAAAAATTTTACAAGCATATAAAATATTAAAATATAAATTTTAATTTAATATATTTATTTTTATTCATATATATGTGTATATATATATATATATATATATAATATTTTATTCATGTTGAAAGAAAAAAAATATATTTGCCTCAAATTTATCGCCTTTTTGCTCATTGTGTGTAGATATTAAGTTTAGAAAAAAAATCTTAATAATAACTAATGTTGATTATACTTCATGCTCACTAGCACTAGTAATGATATAGTTCATCCAGTTTAGAATAAAGATTGTATTGTATTTATTCCCCATGACGTGATAGCGAAAAGCTAATTAAATT
The DNA here is from genome assembly GCA_037074585.1 of Biancaea sappan. Taxonomy (NCBI): domain Eukaryota; kingdom Viridiplantae; phylum Streptophyta; class Magnoliopsida; order Fabales; family Fabaceae; genus Biancaea; species Biancaea sappan. Next base: position 41,056,649 of record CM073492.1, read on the forward strand.
CCTTGGATGTTGTATGCTAGATATGCTCCTCTCATGGAGCATTGAAATAAAAAAATTATAAAAGAAGACTCCTTGCTTTAGATGTTTTTCAAGATCAATAACCTTCATTGTTTAGGAGTTACAATTAATTATCATGTGAACTACCAACTGCATGAACAAAGAGGGGAGTAACGGCCCTTTCGTTGACAAGCAATCGACCTAGGTCTTTGTGAGTATCAAATTCTATAGAATCTTTCCATTTAGTTTATTTAACGCATTACATTAGTGATTTGGTTTGATTTTAATGCTAATGTTTCTATACGCAGGTTGAATATAATAGGCTCAGGGAAACCATATTATCCCAAGCTTAAAAGATGACACAATTGACGATGTCAAGGACACTACCTTGTGGTTAAAGGTAGTTGGCGTGAGGAACAAGAAGGGGCATGTCTTCAAAGTTGTTTAGAGAATTTGAGGCATCGAACATTGGTACCCTTCCATAGTTGTGTTGATCCCTACTTCATCATTTGAAGAACAAAAAACGCACAACTCCAAGGCCAATAAAAGAAACAGTTCGGGTTTTACCCAATTCATTAGCACCAAAGAAGAAATACATTGTATTAGTTTTTCCAATAATATATACAAGCTACTGCCAACATATAAATAGTCCCATAAGTCCCTAACAAAAGCCAGTAAACTTGGGCCACTAAAACAGAAAACAAAAACTACCTAACAACCCATAAAATACATAAATTACAATAGCAACAATTAGGCCCAAAATAAAAACAAGAGCTGGACCCTCACTAAAAATTCATCACCCCCTCCTCAAGTTGAGGCCTGGTAACAATCCAAAACGCCTAACTTGGAAATCAGTCTATGAAAAACTAAAGCGTCAAGACCCTTAGTGAGGCAATCAACAATTTAGTTTGAAGAGAACACATGGTGAAGGGAGATAAACCCATTCTTATATAGGTCCCTAAGAATGTGGCAGTCTATGTCTAAGTGCTTAGTCTGCTCATGAAACACCAGATTGGCAGCAATGTGCATAGCCGCCTTACTATCACAATGAAGAGGAATGGCTTTTGCAGCACACACGTCTATGTCATGAAGCAAATACGAAATCCACTGCAACTCACAAACTGTGGCTGCCATTGGCTTGTATTTCGCCTCAGCTGAAGACTTTGACACTGTTGGTTGCTTTTTGGTCTTCCAAGATATGAGAGACGAACCAAGAAATATGCAATACCCTATCAAAGATCTTCTTGTGTTTGAACATGAACCCCAGTCTGCATCACAATAAGTGTCACATCCCCAAAAATGTGACTAGCACGATAGTGAATTTCTTTCACATCATGAACCTAATAGACATAACAATTTATGAAATTCTTCAACACTATGAATTTCAACCACCTATACACGTTGATCCAAGTTTTAAAACTAAATTCTCATCATTCAAGCATTCATAAGTATTTCATATTTCATGTATAATATTTCAACTATTATCATAATAAAATGAGGAAATAAGTAAGTTTGTAATATCTCTAAATCAAAACATCGCCAAGGTTTTAGTCCTCATACAACGAAACCATAAGAAAGTAAAATAAATGTCATATTTTCACATAGCCCATCCACAAAATCTTAGGAGGCTTATGTGGTCACAGAGCGACTTCTAGAGTTTACAAAATAGTAAAATACAAAAGAACCAACCCAAGATACAAGACTATCGGTAAGATAAACTCGCTACCCTCCTGGTCAATCCCCTGCGTCAGCCACGGACTCTGAAACGTTGTAAAATAACAGGATGAGTAATAGACTACTTAGTGAATGGATAGCATTATCTATCGAAAGTAAATTTCACATCTAGTATTATAAAGATACCAACTATTTATAACTCACATCAGTTACGAATAATAAATAACACAAATATCGTACCAACCAAATCGTCCACGATACCAGTGGATCGTTGCCCGTAGCCCCCTGGCCGTATCCACCCTTATCTCTCCACGAAAGGGGTATCTCCACCCTTATAGCTCCTCTACTTCCTCCCATGGGGTGCACCACCACGAAAACAACATAATAATATTCAATCATCATGCAAGTATTCACACACCCTCAACATAACAACAGTAGTATTAACATCAACCTTTAAGTGTTCTATAAGAATTTCTATTTGATCAAATAAAAGGTTTTGAGATCCATAATGCTTTACAAATTATAGTTATTTAAATAAAGGAATATAAATCATTTAAAATGAATACACAACATACCACCTAAGTTTACCTTCACAAATTTCCTTTATGATACTTGATGATAATACTTTTGAATAAGTATAGATACGATAATGTCATCACACTCACCTCAAATGTAGCACTAAATACCTCTGTTTTTGTAGCTAAAATATGGAGGGTGTTAGAAAATGATTCCCAAGGATTTCCTAAAATGCAAATAAAATGAAATAAAAGAACATATTAGAACTAGTCCTTCTTGTAAGAAAAACAGGGCATAAAGAGAAAAATATTTATGCTGTCATACAGAGAAGTTTTACAGCATAATTTTGCAGAGCTTCCTTATACTGTCCAGCCACTAAAGCAGCAGCAAATTCTGTAGAATTTGCTCTGTTTTTACTATCCAAACTAACAACCACTCCACAGGACCATTCAGCCAGCATAATGCCCAGTAATTTAGTCCCAAATTGTAGGAAAGTCAGTCATAATCATCTTTTTTCTAGTTCACAGTTAAAATCAAGTCAAAATTCCCTTTTTCCTTCCTCTCCTTCATGCTCAAGACCACCCATAATCACCCTTTCTTCTATACCATCATTTACACAAACAACAACTCCTAAATGTCTACTAATTAAGAACTAATAGCACAGAAACCACCAAAATTTGGTTTAAATTAGAATTTCTATTCCTTAGCCAATTAAGGTTCATGGCATGAAGAAGGAAAGTAGAAGAAGAGGGAATGAAGCATAAAGGAATCTATTGATTACTTACTTGTTAGAATACAGAAAAATGGTAGAGACCGGTGAGTAAACTCCAACCAGCAGAGAAGATGGTAGTCCACAGGAATAGGAGAAGTGGAAGTTGAAAAAATGGGAAAGGGATGAATGTAAGGTATTAAAAAGAGAAGGAAAATCTCCTGTAGCTCTAGACACTTCAGCTCCACGTGGAAACAACTGGAAACGTGGGTTGGCGCCTAGGCACCCTGTATGGCACCTGGGGTGCCACCTTCAAAAGTTCAGGTAGAGAGTTCTGGTGCTGGTGCCTTAGGCGCCCTGTATGGCGTCTGAGGCGCCATCCACTTGATGTCAGGCCGAGAGTTAAGGTCCTGGGGCTTGAGGCCCCCTGCATGGTGCCTAGGCACCAGTCGTTAGTTTACTTGCCTTTTCTCATGAATCAAAATTAGATCCTAAACACAATTATGTACAATAATTGATCTCAAATGGCAATAACTCAGTCACAAAATATATTTTAATTAAGCCACTTAAATCCTACTATGAAAACATAGTAGCACACATAAAAGTAAAATAACTTAAACAATTTTAACATAGTAAAATTTTCATAGTCCAAAACTAATGACATCCCAAAGGACTAGAATATTACAATAAGCTTTAAGACACAAAGAATTAGTAACAGGAAAGAAAAGACCCAATGATGGTGTACTTTTAATGTACCTCAAAACATGCATTGCGATATTCCAATGGCTCGTCCTAGGCCTTTGGATGTCTTCTAAAAGGTTGAGGGTCTTTTAAGACTTCACTGTCTTCATCACTCATCTTGAGGTTTTTAGGTAACGGGGTAGAGGCAGATTTACACCATACCACACCAATGTCTTGTAAGATATTCATAACATTTTTACGTTGATTGAAAAAAATATCATCTTTAGACCTAGCAAGTTCTAATCCTAGAAAGTATCTAGCGTTACCAAGGTCCTTAATAGTAAATTTTCTATCAAGAAAATTTTTAATTTTATTAATTTCAACCTCATAATTCCCTCGTAATAAGCACATTATCAATATAAATAAGTGAAATCAATAAGCAACCAATTTTGGATAGGATAAAAAGATAGTGGTCATGACTAGACTACAAGAAACCGTACTTAGTAAGACACTTAGTGAACTCTATATTCTATTGTCTAGACACTTGTTTAAGACCATACAAAGATTTCTTAAGCCTACAATCCTCATATTGACCACACTTATTATACCCCTCGGGTGGTAACATATGTACTTCTTCTTCTAAATTTCCATGAAGGATGGCATTATTAATATCCAAGGTATAATCCCCAAAACTTAGCTACAACAATAGCAAAGACAACTCTAACAATGACAACTTTAACCACCAAAGAAAAACTCTCATGAAAGTCTATTCCCTTGACTTGATTGTACTCTTTTGCAATAAGTCGAGGTTTACATCTATCTGTGGTACCTTCAGGTTTTAACTTAACTTCATACATCCACTTACAACCTATAGCCTTTTAACCACTAGGCAACCTACAAACCTCCCAAGTTTCATTATGTTCAAGGGCTCTAATCTCATCTTCCAAACTTTAATCCAAGTTAGATCATTTTTAGCCTCCAAGTAAGTAGAGGGTTCTCTAATCTCATAAACATTACCAATAAAATTTAAATAATCAAGAGAAAAGTAATTAGGAGAATTAAAAGGAAAAGTGTTAGGGATGTAGTTATTCCTTGCTTCCTTACCCATGGCTCTATTATGTATGGTAAAATTAATCTCACAAACAAAATTATTCATTCAGTTTGGTTTTTTCTTTTCCCTAGAACTTTTCCTAACAGTAGTTTGAGTTTCTTATCTTTGGGAATTTTGAGGAGTAGATATGTCAGTTTGTTCACTGTCTCTATTTCTAACAATGGAATCTAATCCTTCATCCTAAGAAATAGGAACAATAGGTAAAGGGACAACTTCATTATTAACTTTACTTTCAACTACACTAAAAGGAAAAATTGTTCAAGGAAAACATCCTTAGATATGATAAACTTCTCATTATTAAAATCGTACAATTTGTACCCCTTGTTCCCTTGAGCATATCCTAAAAAACATATTTAACAGCCTTAGCTACAAACTTGTCCTTTTTTGGTTTAGTGTTAATGCCTAGTGGCATAGCATAGACAACCAAAGTTTTTTAATTTATTTTAGGCTACTTCTTTCTTAAATAACAACTCATATGGAGTTTTCCAATCAATAATAGTATTGGGCCACTATTTAAAAGATATGTGTGGCATGTAAGATGGCTTCCCCCCAAAATCTAATAGAAAGACTAGCACCAAATAAAAGGGACCTAGCTACTTGGACTATAGTTTTGCTTTCTTACAGTACCATTTTGTTGGGGGGTGTAGACAAAAGTTTTTTAGTGTAAATCCAAAATTCTTTTAATATATTTTGACTTTTAGTTCCCACAAATTCAGACCCATTAACAGACCGTAGAACTTTAATGCTTTTCTGAAATTGAGTTTTTACTATAACAATGAAATCTTTCAAAACATAAATGGTTTGAGATTTTCTTTTCATAAAAAAGTCCAAGTGGACCTACTTGAATCATCAACTATAGTTAAAAAATAAGATGCACCTGTTAAGCTAACTTGTCTATAGGGCCCTCATATATCAATGTGAATCAAATAAAAAACATTAGAAGAGTTACTGATACTGTTAAAAAATGATAATCTTGTTTGCTTAGCTAAAGGGCATATATCACAATTCAAATTGTCACAATCGATATTTTTCAAACAAGTAATATGTCTAGTGACGGAATTAGAAGGGTGACCCAACCTTGAATGCCGCAAATTAAAGTCCTTAGAAACTAAACATACAATATTATTAACATTATCAAAGTCCTTTGAAACAAAACATATAACATCAAAAATTTTACAAGTATCCTTATGAAAAAAAAAAAAAAGAAACATCCTCCTTTCCTTGGCTGAGAGATTTCCACTCAAGAAAATACAAATTTTTCTTTAATTTGCCCACAACTATGAGCTTATTAGTCATCAAATCCTTAAAAATGCAATAATCAAGATAAAAAATACATCTCAACATTATGTCTTTTAAAAGTTTAATAACAGAAATCAAATTATACTTGAAAGTTGGAAAATAACGAACATTCTTTAAAATAACACACTACAAAAAGTCATTATTGAAAGTGAGACTTTCTATAGCAACAAAGAGAGTCGCTACTGAAAGTGAGACTTTTAGTAGTCGACATTTAAAAGTGGGACTTTTGATGGTGACAAAAAAAAGTTGCCACCAAAAGATTCATTTTCTTTTTACAATTTTAATATTTGAAAAAAAACTTTTGGTGGCGACTTTAGTTCACCACTAAATCTTTTCGTGGTGACTAGAAGTCGCCACCAAAAAGGTTCCTTTTCTTTTTATGTCTCTGTTTAAAGTTTTAATATTTAAAAAAATTTTGGTGGCGACTTTAAGTCGTCACAGAAAGATTAAGTGTTGACCTAAAGTCACCACCAAAAGATTTTTTAAATATTAAAACTTTAAACAAAGATGTAAAAAGAAATGAAACCATTTAGTGGCGACTTATAGTCGCTACTAAAAGATTCAGTGTCAACTTAAAGTCGCCACCAAAAGCTTTTTTCAAATATTAAAATTGTAAAAAGAAAATGAACCTTTTGATGACAACTTTAAGTGGCCATTAACAGTTTCAGTAGCGACTTAAAGTCACCACCAAAAGATTTTTTAAATATTAAAACTTTAAAAAAGACATAAAATAAAAAGTTTTTTTTCAAATATTAAAATTGTAAAAATAAAAAAAAATGAAAAAATCAGTAGCCTTATGGTTTGAACCTTAGACCTCTAAAGTAAATTAGCAACACCTATACCATTAAGTCACTTAACTTATATTAATTTGTAATAAAAATTATAGAATATAAAGAAGCAAGAACTGTAATAATTTTCTCCTCACACTTAATCTGTTTGCACCTCTTTGTGCAAAGCATATCTAGTCGATCAAGACAGAGAGGGAGGAGAGTGGTCAAAGAACTCTGCCATGGTTTGCCACCCAACACCGTCCTCCTGCCGGTGTCCTTGTATGTGCTGAGACGAAATAGTGTGACGAGAGGGAAAGACCGAGAGAGGAGGGGAAATAGTGTAGCATTGGTTTTGGTAGTATTCTTCTCCTGCCTCAGTCAAACCATTGTCTATCAGGTCCTCAGTCCCTTAGACTTTTTCCTGCATTTACTCCCATCTCTCAGCCTTTCGCCAGTGGTATGGTATGTAGTCAAAATCTCAACCTAAAATCCCTTATCCTTTCCTATCAGATTATGATCTGTTACTAAGGTTTTGGGAACTATTTACTATGAAATTTGAGGGGAAAATAGTTTGGGGTCTGGTTGGGCAAAATTAGCTTTGATATGAATGATAACATGAATTGTTGGGATTAGATTTTGATTAATTTGTCTAATTAGCGATTTGGGAGTAGAAAGAATGACGAAGTGGGAACCAATGAGTTTTTCAAAGATAGAGTGTAGATTCGTGAGGGAAAAAAGACCGAAATAGGTTCTCAGAGAGAATTCGAGGGAGAGATTTTGAAGAACTCTTGTTTTGACTAATTGGTGAATGTTTCGATTTTATGTGGTCACAAATATACAGAGGGAAGATTACATGTGAAAATGCTCAATTTTGGAATAATTCTAGCTCTGGATTTCCTTCTATTGACTTTACTATTGTATTTGATTGGAAATTTCTATATATAGTTGTGGTAATTTGAACTTTACGAGAAGGGTTGAATGTAACAAATGCAGTACACCATATCCTTCTAGTGCTAATAATCGAGGTGGCAGTGGTGGCTATGACAGGGGAGGAAGGTGTGGGGATATGGCAATAATATTGGTGATAGATATGATAACTATGATGGAGGAAGAGGTAATGATTATAACGGTGGTAGGAATAACGACAATGATGGTAGAAGAGGCAATACAGGTGGTTCTTTTAGTGGTAATCAAGGTAAAAAAGATGGTGGCCTTGGTCAAGTTCCTCCTCTTATAGCCCAATCTTATGGAAGTGCTGATGGAAACTATCAACTAACTTGATTCTTATGGTGGGAATGTAAACTATGGATCTGATGCAGTTCCTCCACCTACAAGTTGTATTGGTAGATCCACGTCATACCCTCTATCATATGGTGGTAACACAAGCAGATATGAAAGTGGTTATGGTTCTAGTAGTCAAGGTGGCTCTAACTATTATTGTGATTTCATGTGAAAATTTAATGTTTGTGATATTGCAAAGCTAAGTTATGTTCAGCAAACTTAATAATAATAGTTGATTAAAGAAGAAATTTTTTCTTCAAACTTAAGGTTAGTAGTTAAAATAATTTCAAACCAGATCTTTTGTACCTAATGCTTTAGTATTATCATAGCTTATCAAATACCCCTTGGGAAACAAATGCAGGCATTTAGTATATATGTAATTGTTTCAGTAGTATTACCTATAACATTGTGAAAGTAATGGTTGGAACCCAAGAGGGGGGGTGAATTGGGTTTTATAAATTTTTCACAAGAATTAATTGGAAGTTAAAATGATTTTCTGTAAAAGTACAATGCTTAGGATAATAAATACAATACAGAAAATCAATGTGCTGTTAAGATAAATAATTATAAAGATCAAGGAATTAAAGAATATATATCAATATGCACAAATTAAAGAGTAAGGGATAGAGAAAGCAAACTCGGAGATTTATACTGGTTCGGCTAATCCAAGCCTACATCCAGTCCTCAAGAGACCACTTGAGTATTTCCACTATAATTGCAAGTTTAATCCGGGTACTTGCAAACCACTACAACCACGCAAATTCGATCCGGGTATTTGCGAAACCACAATGGAGAATTTATGAATCCGGGCTCCTCCTCAACCCAAAGCAAGTTCTTCCAACACCGGTACTTGCGAACCTCAACTCAGAATAATATATGTGTTGATCAAAATCAACAATACAAAGAAACTCTCTCTAAAGAGTAGATGAAAACAAATGAAGCTCTAATAACTCTAATGATAGAGAATATGCAAGATTTGGCTCAAGAATGCTTTCCTTTCTCTCAAAGATGATAGAAGAAGTTAATATCACATTGTAGGACTTTGTTCTTGCTCAAAATCGTGTATCTAAGGTCATATATATAAGATTTTACAAAACTAGCCGTTATATAGCCGTTATAGTGCAGTCCAGATTTTGAGCTTTCTTTAAAAATTCATAACTCCCTCATTTGAACTCCGTTTTAAACAAATAATATACCGTTGGAAAGCTCTTGGAGTCTAGTTTCAAATGAGCCAAGTTTTACTCAAAAATTATTTTTCTTTTAAAAGATATAATCAAAATACTGACTATAGGTCAGAACAGAATAATTTTTTATTACAGTAAAATCAACTTTCAGTTTTTCAAACTATATTTTGAATAGTCATATATTTCTCATTTGGACTCCGTTTTGAATAAATAATATACCGTTGAAAAGATCTTTGAGTCTAATATCAAATGAGATTAAGATACTTGAAAAAATGATTTTTTGTTTATGAGATATGATATAAAGAGTGACCAAAGGTCAAAAACTAACTTTTGTAAAATTTCATATCTCACTATCTTTTTGTTCAAAATAATTGAGCCAATGTATGCAAATCTAAATCATTGAGTTGCACAAGTATACTAGCCTATATAAAATATACCTAATGTAAACACATAGGCTATCTTGATGCATCCAAGCTTCCAAGACTTCAAATCTTCTAATTCTTCATTTCTTGGAGCTTCATCCTTGCATGTTGTTTTCCTTGAGTGAAGCATGATATTGCTTTTCCTTGTTCTTCAATACAATGCTCACTCTTCTTGTTTTGAACCAACCTATAAAATATATCTTACTTGCAAACCCAATGGTTAGTTTAATAGCATGATTCAATATATGCAACATACATATTAAATAACATAATCATGCTTAAGTACTTGTAGCATATATATGATAATTAATCTTTATATATATCAATGTTACTATTCAAATACATTTGTCGTCATCAAAACTTATGGCATATAGCCTTAGGGTCAACAATCTCCCCCTTTTTGATGATGACAAATCACCACAGAAAAATATGTATCACAAGATAATGAATGCAATGTTATAAGCACGTATACATATTTTTCTATTGTTTCTTCTCCCCCTATTTGACATCAACAAAAAGGTGTAAGGAACACAATATATAGAAGTTAAAGCACATATCTTCTTTAAGTCAGGATGTCAGAAGATGTCAATATAGTATGGGGTAAGGATACATCAAAACTTATCATTGATTTCATTGACATGTAAAAAGAAAATTTTAGAAAAATTTTTCTCATGTCAAATGAAATGAGCCAAAAGATAAAACTTGAAAGAGTTTTAGGCTCCCCTTTAAACCTTGCATAATTTGAAAAAGAATAATGAATAATGAATATCCAATTTTTCAAGATATATTCTTTTTCAAAAAAAAAATACATTCAAGTGAGACAAAGCTCCCCCTGAATTTCATAACATTTTTCCTTCGAAAAAGATTGTCCAAATCATTATAAAGGAAATTCAGTTTTTGATTGCAGAATTTTGAAGTAAGATTTTTGAAGAAATTTCTGCAATATTTTCATTGAAAATGATTTCTGCTTGTTTATGAAGAGGCATTTTTAGTAAATAGTAGAAAAATTAAACTCTTTGAAAAAAAAAACATCATTTGCTGTCATATGATAGAAATATTTACAACACACAGCAGAAGTATGATATATGGATTAACAAAGCATGATATAAACAAGAATATTAATCATAATCCATAAATCGAATAATAATATTTTTCAAGATTTCTGAAAAATAAATTCTGCATATATGCATAAAATTATTTCAACATATCGCAAAAGTGATTTAAAATAAGGATACTCAAATCCTTTTCTTTTCAAAACAGATAATGCTTCAATATGGCAAAGCAATTTCAGCATTGTGAAAGCAATTCAAGAGATTCACGATATTTTTCTAAAACATTTTGCTTCGAAGGAATTTAGAAACATTTCATCTAAGGAAGCAATATATATGGATTAGTGTAATAAGATATATTCAAGCATATAGTTCATAATCCATATATGAAACATCAATATTTTTCATCCCTTTTGTTATCTTCAACAAAAGAGATCTTTAAAATCTTTTCTTTTTCAAAAAGAATGTTGCTTCATATGATAAAACATATTAACAGAACATAAGCATTTTTAAAGTCCTTTTTCAAAACAAATTTGCTTCATAAAGGATAAGATAAATTTCAGCACAAAGGAAGCAATTTATATACCCATTCAAAATGAATTTATATATGTATATTGAGGATGAGTACATGTAAAAATTTTGACAGCTCATTTTGTATGAGTGCATGTGGAATCATGAAATATTATTCTTAGCCATAGCCTTCGCTCATGATGCATGAATAGCATACACAACATATGTTCTTAGATACATATAATCACAGCATGATGTAATCATGTATGCTCTCAAGAACAACACAACAAAGCAGAGTGATACAGTTCTGAATATCACCATTTTATTAATCCTTAAAATTTCTAATCAAAACAAATTAAATCAGCCGCAAATCCACCGAAAATTGACTTTCGTGGTTTTGCCATTAATGCGACGCGTTGTTGGTGTGCATGCGTACTCTAGACTTCTGGCTTCCAGCTTGCAAAATCCATAGGATGAGCGTGTAGGGGTGCGGCGAAGAGATATCTTCGTTGGCTCTAAGTCACAATTTTCTCTCTATAAAAACTGCCCCAGAGTTGTCAATTATCACACCACAAAGAGTATTCATCTCTGAGCCTACAACTTTCTGACATTCCTCTCTCTTCATACTCCAAAAAAAATTTCAAACCATGGCAGCAAGAAAGTTCATTGATCTCACAGTAGAGGCCAGGGAGGAAGAGCTCGACTTAAACTTGAGTCTAGGCAGGGACAAGGGTAAAAGGCCTTTGGAGGGATCTCAGGAGAATCGAAAGAAGAAGATGAAGATCGAAGAAGCTGAAGAGATTAGTACAGGCCATACGTCAGAAGACAAAATTGCTTGTCTGGAGCAGGAGGTGAAGAAACTCAAGAAGATGATAGAGGACCAGGAGAAGTTAGCTAAACGCAACAATGCGGCACTGACTTCAAGAATAGATAGGTTCTTCTATTGGTCTACCCAATGCTTCTGCAATCAACAACAAAGAAGTGTTGATTGTATGAATGGGATTTACACTACCCTTCGTGACATTGCTCAGTCTCTTGCTCCAAGGAATGGCCGAGGGGTGATGATACAATACGGGCCTCCTAATCCAAGACCACCTCGCCTGTAGATTGCTCATGCATGAGCAAACTTTCCCTTCTTTTTTTTTAATTATGCAATGTAATCCTTCGGTTTTTTTTTTTAATGCAAGTGGTTTCTTTTATTTGACGGTACAAAAAAAATAATAATAAAGAAAGATAAAATAAATCAGCTACACAAATTCAGCACAGTATATATATATATATTGAAAAATATATATCCATTTTAAAGATGGAAAGAATTTTCTGACATGGACATATATATCATCATTTCAAAGCAAAAGCAAGTTACATACTTATCAAGATAAAACATATTATAACTTGAGTATGTAGTACAATAATTGAGGTAATATGGATTAGTAAGATATAATCAGATATAAACTATAATCCATAAACAATCGTTCATAAGCTATATTTTATACAAAGGATATGACATGTATAATGCTCAAACCATGATGAATGGTATAAAGACAATATCTTTATATACAATGATATGATCAAATATGTAAGATATTAGAGAACAATATATCATTGTAATGAAAGTATGTCAGTAAAAAAAAATTGCCAACATAGCCAATTATGATCAGGGAGTATCACTCAATTAAATATTAAAGTGGTAAAGAATAGAGATACTCATCAATTTTGGCAAACTCTTATTGCTTCTTGAAGTTCCTCCTCAAGATTTTGATATTCTTGTTTTGCTCATTGCTCTTCTTTTGATTCTATCTTCTTGCAATTTTAATGAACTTAATTGATTGATTATTTGCAAGATCCTCTTGAAAACAATCTCTAATAAGATCACTGTCAAGCATTGGTCGATCATTACGAATGAGCTTAGAGGATAGATTTGAGGACTAACTCCTGCAAAACACTTTTGGTGGAGCACTTTGATGTTCAAATCAGTAATGTTCAAATAAATCTCGAGTACTAGGAGCAACATTATGTTCAAGATATACCATATTAATAAAAGTGCTATGCTTTCATGAAATGCAATTTTGCAAAATATTTGATTTCATTGAAAATATTTAAATAAGATTACAGCAAGGATAAATATTATAGGTAGGAGGAATCTTATTGTTGTGAAGACAAGAAAAATGTGCGTGTAATGGAAGCAAGTTTTCATGATGCAGTAAAAAGGATAGTTTGAGCAAAATTTGGAAGAAAGATTTTAGATCAAAACAAAATTTGAATCTATAATCTGCACACCTAACAATTGTTTTCAGATATAGCATGCATGAATATCAAGGATAGATGTAAGGCATATTAGATAACAGACAAAAGCATTAGAGAGCAGTAAACATATCAGTCAAAATTCTTACAATGCATTCCAGCTTATATGTTTACTTATCCATTGCCTCCTTTTGATGCAAGAGAGTGGAGTTTGAATGATGTAGCCATTGAAAAGTCATTTCCGCTCCTTGCTTCGAGGCAAATCTACAAATTATTCATTTATCTTTGGTACCCAAATTTCTTTGGGTTTGCCTGGGTCATGAGTTCCTTTTTGAACCCATTTCATTTTTACTCCATGAACAAGATTTTTCTTATAAAAACAGGAGTAAGATTTGTGTCCTTTCAGTCCACAATAGAAACAAGTGCAAGTTGGACTATTGGACATCTTTTCAGAAACAAAGAAGTTTTTAAACTGCTTTTGGTTTGATTTCTTTTTAGAAACAATACCAACTTTGTTAATTCTTCTTTGTTTCAAAACTGAGGTATTTAAAATTTCTCTACCTTGAGAGAGTTTTGCAAGTGTGTTTTTAAGATTATCATTTTCTTTTTTCAAAAAATCACACTTGGTACAAAAGCAATTTTTGTTGGTAGAGATATTTGTTTTTAAAATCAAATTCTCTTCTTGCAAAGTTTTGTTTTGATTTTCAAAAACAAAATTCTCTTCCTTGGAAATAGAAAATTCATTTTTCAATATTTCCAACTCATTTTCAAGAGAAGAGTTTTTCTGTTTTGAAACATTTAGTTTCTTTGCAAGTATAAGAGATTCTTCATGTAAATCATCAAAGGCATCTTGTAATTCTTCAAAAGAGTAGTCAAATGAATTTACCTCATCTTTATCTCTGGCCACAAGACAAGTGTTGGCTTCTTCATTTGTATTCTGCTTATCAGAATTGCTATTTCCCCAATTGGAAGATAGGTAAGCTTTCTTTGATGATTCACCTTTTGGTTGTGGTTTCTCTTTTTCTCCTTTTTCTTCTTCGTCTGCCACCTTGGTGATTTGAGATTTTTCTGTAAGTTCAATACCAAGAGCTTGCAATTGATTAAGCACAAGTTGTATCTCATTAATGGTTTTGCAATTGTTCATTTGAGCAATTTCAAGTTCATTAATGAAACTTCTATACCTTAATTCCTCAGCAATAAGATCTTCCTCATGTGCAACTTCAAGAATTTCCCACATTTCTTTTGCAGTTGCACAGTTGGAGATTTTGAAAAATTCATCTTGACTCAATGCACAAGAAATAATCAATTTTACCTTAGCATTGAGTTGCATTAAACTTCTTTCAGTATCATTCCATTCACTCTTAAGTTTTGGAATGCATTTTCCTTGTTCTTCCTTGATAGGCATACAAGAACCATTTTCTATAACATCCCAGAGTTTATGGTCTACTGAAATTAAAAACATTTTCATTTCATACTTCCAATATTGAAAATGATTAGCATCAAAAATTGGAGGTTCTGTGAAAGAACAATTTTTAGAAATAAACCAATCACTATATCCAACCATGCTAACTCTTAGACGGTTAAGTCTTTAAACAAGAGCCCAAGCTCTGATACCAATTGAAAGTAATGGTTGGAACCCAAGAGGGGGGGTGAATTGGGTTTTATAAATTTTTCACAAGAATTAATTGGAAGTTAAAATGATTTTCTGTAAAAGTACAATGCTTAGGATAATAAATACAATACAGAAAATCAATGTGCTGTTAAGATAAATAATTATAAAGATCAAGGAATTAAAGAATATATATCAATATGCACAAATTAAAGAGTAAGGGATAGAGAAAGCAAACTCGGAGATTTATACTGGTTCGGCTAATCCAAGCCTACATCCAGTCCTCAAGAGACCACTTGAGTATTTCCACTATAATTGCAAGTTTAATCCGGGTACTTGCAAACCACTACAACCACGCAAATTCGATCCGGGTATTTGCGAAACCACAATGGAGAATTTATGAATCCGGGCTCCTCCTCAACCCAAAGCAAGTTCTTCCAACACCGGTACTTGCGAACCTCAACTCAGAATAATATATGTGTTGATCAAAATCAACAATACAAAGAAACTCTCTCTAAAGAGTAGATGAAAACAAATGAAGCTCTAATAACTCTAATGATAGAGAATATGCAAGATTTGGCTCAAGAATGCTTTCCTTTCTCTCAAAGATGATAGAAGAAGTTAATATCACATTGTAGGACTTTGTTCTTGCTCAAAATCGTGTATCTAAGGTCATATATATAAGATTTTACAAAACTAGCCGTTATATAGCCGTTATATAGCCGTTATAGTGCAGTCCAGATTTTGAGCTTTCTTTAAAAATTCATAACTCCCTCATTTGAACTCCGTTTTAAACAAATAATATACCGTTGGAAAGCTCTTGGAGTCTAGTTTCAAATGAGCCAAGTTTTACTCAAAAATTATTTTTCTTTTAAAAGATATAATCAAAATACTGACTATAGGTCAGAACAGAATAATTTTTTATTACAGTAAAATCAACTTTCAGTTTTTCAAACTATATTTTGAATAGTCATATATTTCTCATTTGGACTCCGTTTTGAATAAATAATATACCGTTGAAAAGATCTTTGAGTCTAATATCAAATGAGATTAAGATACTTGAAAAAATGATTTTTCGTTTATGAGATATGATATAAAGAGTGACCAAAGGTCAAAAACTAACTTTTGTAAAATTTCATATCTCACTATCTTTTTGTTCAAAATAATTGAGCCAATGTATGCAAATCTAAATCATTGAGTTGCACAAGTATACTAGCCTATATAAAATATACCTAATGTAAACACATAGGCTATCTTGATGCATCCAAGCTTCCAAGACTTCAAATCTTTTAATTCTTCATTTCTTGGAGCTTCATCCTTGCATGTTGTTTTCCTTGAGTGAAGCATGATATTGCTTTTCCTTGTTCTTCAATACAATGCTCACTCTTCTTGTTTTGAACCAACCTATAAAATATATCTTACTTGCAAACCCAATGGTTAGTTTAATAGCATGATTCAATATATGCAACATACATATTAAATAACATAATCATGCTTAAGTACTTGTAGCATATATATGATAATTAATCTTTATATATATCAATGCTACTATTCAAATACATTTGTCGTCATCAAAACTTATGGCATATAGCCTTAGGGTCAACACATTGCATTACTTTTCTGTGCAAGCGCAACCTATGGAGGTTTACCAGTCATTTGGTACTGCTTTATATATATTTGATATTTTGTTTTTTTTGTGCTCTTTACAGCGCTGCCTATATCATCTCTCTTTCCATTCTTGTATTTCATGGTGAGTTTGGTTATTTACCTTTTTTTAAAAAAAAAAATTCTTTGGGAGATTCTAGATCATCAATCAAATTTCAATTATTTATGTTTAAGTTTCTTTCTATAACCATTAGTTAGAAGTGTGCTTTAAATGGCTAAAAGAAAATGAAATGTGCCATCAATTTTTAAAGCAACTACCACTTGCTTCAAGATGGGAACATAACTATAGTTAGTCTGATTTATTCTTTTATTCAGGCTAATATTGTAATTTTTCTGATTGTTTTGGGCATTTCAATAAATGAACTTGAGTGCCAATTAGCAATTATACCCCTGTTAAAAAAAATGGTTCCTACTTGTTGGTCTGCACTTGTTGTACTTGGAGAAACTTCTGTATTAAATCCTTGTTCTAATAGAAAAGAGTTTTTTTGGTTTGCCAAAAAATTAGTTAACTTACGGTAATTGAAATATAAAATATTTGTTATTATTGTTTCTACTTTTTACTTTTGTACCCAATATAGACTATGTTATCTATGACTAGTTGATTTAATGTGAAAGCATGTTTGTGGAGAAGAAATACAAGCTATCTTTTTCTCTAAAAGTGACAATATCAAGTCAGTTTATGCAATTAGTTGGCAAAGATGTTTGTGTTACTTGCAAAGATGGATGAATCTTGTAGCTTGATTAATTGGCAAAAGGGTACTATATGTCCCTAACTATACTTCGATTTTTATTTATACCCTTAAACTTTTTTTTGCCTCGATTACATCTTTTATCTTTCAATTTTTATCATATATGCCCTTCTCTATCAACTCTGTCAAATAGGTTGACAAAAAATGTTGACTGGGCTCCGACGTGGCAAAATTCTTTCGCTACATCACCTGCCACATGGACATATACAACAAAATTACAAAAATGCCCTTACTAATAATTTTTTTTAAAAAAAGTCTTCTCTCTCTCAACTTCTCCTTCTTCCTTTGCATTGACTTCTTTTTCCTTTCTGTTGACTTCTTCTTCCTCTCCCTCCCTCACTTCTCATTTTCCTAGCAATAGAAACCTCTCAATGCTGCTTTCTCTCTCTCTCCCCCCTCTCTATCTTCATAAGTTAAAACAAAGTATAAGTTTTCTTCATAACCCCAAACTAGAGCATCACGGGAATCGAGCTTCCCTTTGACAATGGGGTTTTTCAGAATCGTCAATTCCATGAATCTGGTTTTCAACTCTAATAAATTTGGTTTGAATCTTCTAAAGGAAGCCATAGCAAACCTATATTGTGGGTATCCATTCACATGCACCCGAGAGAGAGAGAGAAAGAGAAAAGCTTCATATAGTGGCCACTACCTCACTGTCGACCAAGCTTCTCCATTCCTCCACCCTCCTCCTTTGTCTTCTTCCTTCCTTCCTTGAGCTGTAACGTCGGTCGAGAAACAAGTTAGAGCAGAAAGATGGCAAGAGAGAACGAATCGTTGAAACCTGCCATGTCATGAGTCGCCGTCGCGATGTGTCTTCAAGTGGGTGAACAGAAATGTAGTTCACAATAGTGATATAGTTTGGCAATAAGTAAGTGAAATAGAAATAAGTTTCACTCAAAAAAAATTTCCTTCCATTTTCGTGCTAGAGTATTCATGGTCAAAAGAATGGATATCCTTTTCCTTAATCCAAAATTTTAGGTTAGTTGTAGGCTAATAGGAAGTGAGTAAAGATTTGTGGTTGAGATTTTGGTAGAAGAAGGAGAAGGATGAGAGATTTATGAAGTTGAGATCCGTACTGTGATTGAGAGGTAAGTGGTACATTTTCTCTCTTATTTGCTACTGCTATCGGTATTGGTTTTCTGATATTGTTAAATAAGAGATTTCATAATTGAAATTAGAATTTAAATGTTAAAAAAGAAGGAGCCAAATGGTTTCTGCTGGCTAAATATGTCTGGGTTTGGACAGTTTAATGATAGAGTAAAATAATGATTGAAACCATGTGAAATTAATAACTAGTAAAGGAAATTCTCTTCTAATTCACAGGTCACAAATGCTTCTTCTTCCTCATGTGTTTGCCCATCTAGGTTTGAGCTAAATCAAGGAAGAGGGGAAGGAAGACCAATGAAGGAGGTGAAGAGGGAGGGGGAAAGAGAGAGAGAGCTTTAAGGGGTTGTGTTTATGTTGCTGGGAAAATGAGAAGTGATAGGAAGAAGAAGGCAGTGTAGAGGAAGAAGGAGAAGTTAAAAGAGAGAAGACTTTTTTTTAAAAAAAAATTATTAGTAAGGGCCATTTTGTAATTTTGGAGTATGAGTCCATTCGGCAGGTGATGTGGTAGAAGAATTTTGCCATATGGGAGCCTAGTCAGTATTTTTCATAAACCTATTTGATGGAGTTGACGGAGAAGGACATATATGATAAAAATTGAAAGATAAGGGACATAATCAAACAAAAAAAAAAGTTTAGGGGCATAAAAAGAAAAGGACCATGTAAACTACATTTGGGTTGTTGAAGCTACTTGTGTGTGGTAAAATATGAAAAAGTATTTAGAGGCAACATATTAGAGTTACTTGTTATTATGATTATTCTTGTTTATAGTTTTATCTTTAACTTTATCATGTGATATTTGCTATTGATTTTAATAAAGGCAACCATAAATTAATATTGTCTTTACATGCATAAGTAAAGCAAAAGATAGGGAAAACTGGATTATTATGTCTATAGTGTTGATTTTGTACATGTTATAGTAATTTTCGATTTTGTAAGACTTGTGTTGATTTTGATCAAGTTAGTAGTGACATTGTGAAGTAAATATTATGCATTTGACACTAGTTTATAATAGTAATATTATTACATTTTATATTTAAATGATGTTTCAGTGGCAACTTCAAAATGTCCCTTAAGTGGTAAGAGTAATATTATTATCTATAAGTTTTTTTTTTCAAAAAGTCCTTTCAATGGCGACTAAAGTCGCCATCAAAGGTCATCTTTGATGGCATCTATTGAATTTGCCACAAAAACTTGCTTTTAATGACAATTAAAGTCGCTACCAAAAGTCACTTTTGGTGGCAACTACTGAAAGTTGCCACTGAAGACTGGCTTCAGTAGTGACTAAAGTCGCACTTTTGGTGGCGACCGACGATAGTTGCCACTGAATCTTGGCCTTTTGTGCATGTTTCATGCAAGTTTTGGCGACGATTTTTTTTCCTTTGATGGCAACTTTAGTCGCTACTGAAGGGGGATTTTTGGTAATGACCCCTTTTGTCACGACCCGTTTTCTGGGCACATGACCGGCACAATGATGAATCTCTCATCACTGTAAGCCTTTCGATAAATTCTACCCACGAGTTAAATTATTTAGTGATTATCTCTATGTTATCAAAGTAATTCTTTAATAAATATGAAGAAAATATATCAAATTTTCTTATCTGAAAATCATAGAGATGATTTGCATGTAATAATAGATTATCAATTTAAAATACAATATTATACTGACATACAAGTCAAATGCCAAACCCCTGACCTAGATGTCCTAGACGATTACAGAGCAACATAATCTATAATAATAGAGGGGCCTACCCGACAGCGGGAAGGTCCAAAGTGATCTACTCCTCTAACAGATATTCTTCGCTGGCAACCTGATCTGAACAAAAAAATTTTATAGAGAGTGTGAGCTTTTAAACTCCGTGAGCGAATCGGCCTCGCGTTAATAAAATTCAAATACATTACCAGTCATGCAAGTATATCCGAAGGCTCATACTCAACCAATAAACATAGTTAGAAATTACATACAAGAAGATAAAAATTCATCCAATTCAACAAACGTTACTAGTACTCATCAATGACAATATATCCCGGAGAGCGCACACAGGCCAGCTCACCAATTCTGTATATTTCCACCATGACGCACAACCTCATCCTCTTAGTTAGGGCGCCTCACGGATTTATCATCAATCCAAGCTATATCCCTACTGAGGGAATCGTTGTCTCCACACTCATTGGTCAAGACACTCTTTCAACCGGGTTTTCCGCCTT
The DNA here is from genome assembly GCA_037074585.1 of Biancaea sappan. Classification (NCBI taxonomy): domain Eukaryota; kingdom Viridiplantae; phylum Streptophyta; class Magnoliopsida; order Fabales; family Fabaceae; genus Biancaea; species Biancaea sappan. The sequence goes on from CM073492.1 coordinate 41,077,431, forward strand.
ACCGTGAGAGGGGGTACTGTCCCGCTCAATCACAATCAATAGTACAATAGTTCATATCATAATCAGAAGTACAATAGAATATTCATCCATATAACAGGTATAGTATATAACTATATTATAGATTTATAAACCACAAATCAAAATAACAATTAAACTGTTTTTGAAAAGATTCAAACTTCACATCATCATGAGATACTTGCTTCGTTTTATCCATACTTCTGGATTAATTATCTCATTAGATTTGTCATTCTGAATCCAATTTCCCCCTATGAATCTTGGGAGTGTCCTACGACATACTTTTTATCACCAGTAATGCTAAAACTCTATTAAAATGGGGTCGTTTCACTCACATGGATTCCGTACGAGTATCACTTCTCTAAGTCATTACGGACAAAAGTACACAGATGAATTTCAGTATTCCGCTACAGAGATTTTCATGAAAGATTAGAGAAAACAAGTTAAGATTGTTTTCATACAGACACTGTTCATACATACGGTTACTATTCATATGTACGGTCACTATTTATACGTATGGGCACTATTTATACATATGGATACTATTTATACATACAGATATTGTTCATACATATGATACTATTCATATATATGGTCACTATTCATATATACGAAGACTGTTTATACCAGAAATAGAGAATACAATCTGTAAAAGAGTACACCAGGTAAGTTCCCAGGAAAGAGTGGAGGGTCACAATAGACACACTTAAAAATCAGGTCTTTCCTTAGCCAGAACTTTCCTAGACATGTATTCTTCACAGTTTATATCCTATTTCGGTAATTAGAAAATCAAAATAATATGTAAACAGCTAAGAACAGTTTTTCTGATGTGGAAGATCAGCCAAAGCCGCAACCACAGAGCATACTTAATAAAATAATTTCTAAAATTTGAAAGACATAGAAAGGGTATATTATCCTTACCTAAGCTGAAAAGAAAAGGCCCAAAATCTCAGAGGCCTAGCATTGAAGTAAGAGAAACTTAAGGAGAGAAGAAGAGAAGTTGAAGGTGTGAGTTTAGAAGTTAAATGCAAGGGTCTAGAAAAATCAACGGTACTATTTGTCACTATGCACTAATAAAATATTCAATTTACTATTTATGAAAATGATATTTCTAATAATGCAATTTACTGTGCAAAATGCGGAAAGACATGGCGGCTTTAAAATTTTTTTTTATTACTATTGGAAACTTAAAGAAAAAATTATCCTTTCACCTTAAACCTTTAAGTTTCTTTTCAATTCAGTCCTTTCACTTTAGTCCATGAGAGTATTTTCACACATAAAACGTCATTTTCTCCTACGAATTTCTTTCTAGTTGTCTCTTATGACCAAACCACATCTAGTACTTGACATTTCGATTGTATAAGTGTACAGTATCGTATACGTAAATAGTATTATATAGGTGAACAATACCGTATACTAGCATAGTAACCATAGTTTGCAAATACGCATTTATATTTTATTTTTTATGGGTATTACACCTTTTGTCACCATCAAAAAATTTCAATGACAGACTTTCAATAGCAACTAGAGTTACCACCAAAGACCTTTTAGTGGCTGCTCTTAGACTTTTGATGACGACTTTTATAGTGACAGTTTTACTTAACAAAAACATCACCATATTCATCAACATATCTAATGCTACAATCAGGCATATAAACATCAATCTTTTTATCTAACAGTTTAAGACATTTAAAATCCATTTTACAATTACAAATATGACTGGTAGTACCAGTATCTATAATCCAAGATTTATTCAAAAAATCAAAATTAATGTGAGTTTGTATACCTATTACTTGAAAAATTTGGAACATGGGCGCAATTGACTTGTTCCACTCTAGACTACTCATTTATTAGCAACTTGTTCACTTCTATTTGAACAAGATCTGATAGCTCAGGAGTCAAACGGGTACTGCTACCTTTCCTCTCAGTCATATGCCCCTCTTCCAAAGGGCTGTGAGCTAAATTCACTTGAGCTTTAGGATTATTTCCTTTTTGCCCTTTTCAATTGTTTAAACCAGTTGGGGTATCCATGAAGTTTAAAACAATTTTGTTGGATATGTCTTACACCTTTGCAGTAATTAGTTAATTACACACGCGATTCTCCTTCTTACTAGAATCTTTTTTTCTATATTCTTGCCCCTGAACATATCCTCTTAGATTATTTCTTGCTAACATAACATTGTTATCCAAAATTTAAAAAATACTAGTATGAACATTCTTTTGTTTTTCTACCCTCAAAATCATCGAGTAGGCTTTATTTACAGAAGGAAGAGGGTCTAAAACTAAAATTTGATTTTTAATCATGTCATAAGTGTCATTTAACCCCATAAGAAATTGCATAAGATTAGTCTGAGCCATAATACATAGAGTGTTACCTGAGGCATCGTATGTGCAATTCTTTATTACTCTGTGATGGGCTGCAGTACATTTAGCTCTGCCCATAATTTCTTCAATCTCCTATAATACAAAACGATATATAAGGTTCCCTGCTCCATGGATGCAATCTGATGTTGAATTTGGTAGATTTGAGGGTTGTTGCTCTCTTCAAGTTGCTCCTCAAGATCCACCCAGACCTTTCTTGTGGACGAGGAGTAGATAAAAGTTTCAGCAATTTCCTTTGAAATAGAATTCAGAATCCAAGCTGAAACCATTTAGTCTGTTCTCCTCCATATGCTCATTTCTGGCTCACTTGCCAGTTTTGATAAGGTGCCACTGATAAAATCAATCTTATTTTTTGTAGATAGAGCCCGTTGAATGGACTGGCTTCATGTCAAAAAATTGGTGTCTATCAATAACAATGTAACAAGTACCATGCCAGGATTGTTCGACGTTTGTAAGAACATTTCGTTGTCGGACCCCTGGCTGTGATTCCTATTTTGCTCCGTTGTCATCTGCACAACTCCTGCCTCTTAAGTAGCCATGACAAGGGAGTCGAGATGGAAAAGACGAAGAGAAATAAACACAAGAACATCGCGACGAGATCAGATGACGAAAGAAAAAAGGTAGCTGCGACAGATGAGGAAGAAAGAGCTGCGACGGCTAAATAAAAAAGATAAAAAAAAGTCGCGCTAGGAGAGCAATGTGAGATGAAGAACGCTGCGTCAGAGAAAAGAATTTAAGGTTGCTGTGACGGATGAAGAAGAAATAACAAGAACGCTGCATCGAGAAAGCAATGTCAGATGAAGATCGCAGCGACGAAGAAAAGGATTTAGAGTTTGTTCTTCCCCAAATCAATTTGGCTCTGATACCATCTAAAGAACCAAAACGCACAGAACATATATTATCTAAAGAACCAAAATCGTTCTCCAAGACGAGCAAAAGAAACAAGTCTGGTTATACCCGATGCACTAGCAACAGAGAAGAAATACATTGTATTAGTTTTTCCAATAATATAAACAAGCTACTGCCAACATATAAATAGGCCCATAAGTCCCTAACAAAAGCTAGTAAACTCAGGCAACTAAAACAAAAACAAAAACATCCTAATAGCCCTTAAAATTCATAAATTACACACAACAACAACTAGGCCCAAAATAAATAAAATAAGAGCTGGACCCTCACTAAAAATTTATCACATCATGTCTCCATCTGGACATTGAGTTAGAGCTGCAATGGCACATAAATGAGTAGATGGCTAAGGTATACATTTGATGGAGATAATAGCCACCCAACAACATATTATCAGTGTTTTTAAAATTGAATCAATTATTAAATTAGAGAGGTGAGAGATTCATAATTTAATAGTTAGATTGTGGTTAAATTGTAGTCAAATAAATTGAATTAAAATATAATAAAATATTTTTAAATTTCATATATTTATAATATATTATTTTATACTAATAAATTACAAGAATACAATTATAAATAATTGGTTGTTTTATTAATATTAATATAATATTATAAGACTGATTTATTGTTAATATTATTTTATTTTTCATAATTTAAAATTATTTTACATTAAATTTTATCTTAATTTACATTATATATATATATAACGTTGCATATATATATATATATGGCAAGGAAGCATCAGTGGTGTGATGGTGTAATGAGCCTCATAGACATCCCTCTCACGATGCGCTTTTTCAAATAAAAGCTGTGGCAACAATTGAACCGCTTCAAAGCTCACCCAATTTTCATGCAAATGGGCCGGTTAAACTTGATTTATGGTCTTTGGTTTATGGGCTTTTCTGAACCAGGCTAGGGTTCAATTCGTGGTCTGAATGATTGAATTGATGGGTCCATCAAATCGGCCGCTTTGATTTAGTTGTGTAATTAATGCGTCGATTGACATACAATGGCATTTATTCGACCGTGTCTACACAGGAGGATACCGATAGCCAGGAGACATAGTCGCTCGATGATGATGACGACCTTGGTTAGGGTTTTTTTTAAATAATTTTTTTACATTAATTTACATTTATTGTATATTTTAATGACATTATCTTTTTCTCATATTTTATTAAATTTTTTTATTATATTTGCTGTTATAATTGATTGACTTACTGAAAATTTCGTTTTCTCAATAATTTTTTTAAAAAATATCTTAAATTAGAAAAAATATTTTGAGATGGAATCAGAGTTAATATATAATTGGGTATATGGGTTTGTTTTGTTGTTTTTGTATTTTGAAAATAAATATTATAAAGTTATTCTTGAAACTAATTTTGAAAATAAAAAAAATCAGTTTAGGTAACCTTTTTTAGAACAGTTTCAACATTATAAATAAATAAAACACATTTGAAAAATTTGCATTAGAAATAAGATTTGAAAATCATTTGATATAAATATTTACAAATGATTTTGGATAAATTTAACATAATAAAATAATTAATAAAACCAGTACGTGTCAAACATATTAATTGAAAATGGAAACAAAATTAATGGCAGTTGTTAATCACTTTCATATTTGTTAAAAAAGTCTTGGATATTAATAACAATGTTTTCAACTGCTGCTAAAAATATCTTTTTGATGATAAATTATATTTACATAAACACCATTAATGAACTTGCATAATTATAATAATGTCATTTTTTTTTACTTTTTTTTTATAAAATTTGCTTTTTTAAACATAAAAAAATCTTTAATTTTTTATTTTAGAACAATAATTTTTAAAAATATCTTTTCAAAATATTATATCAAACAGATTTTTTTTAATTTTTTAAAACAAAAAAGATGTCTTAATAATAGAAACTAAGAGCATCTACAATGGTGAACTGCATTTGAGTTCTTATTGTGGGTTTTACAGTGCCACATATCAGTTTAAGTAACTCCCCACCACTTTAAACAACTATTTACTACAGTGGTGAAACTCTGAACAACCCACAAATAGGTCCCACAATTAACTTTACACTACTTTAGTATTTACTCTCTACTAATTTTATTATGAATTTATTATTTTATTATTACTTTTTGTATAACAACCGTTTCTTATATAAGAACTATTCTTACCCGTGATAACTAACATGATGAACTAAAGTAATGAATCGAAATAAAAATCAGTTCTTAAATTTAAGAACCACAATTGATGCTCTAAGCATGCCAAATTTAAAATAGTTTTGCATTTTCTGTCTTTAGGGACATTATTTCTCAAATTTTAATTTATATTTTCTTCCGTTTTTGTTCTCTAGCTAAATCCTACTAGACTTTTTTATCCACACCGCCACCGTTCCACGTTCGTTTTGTTATATGTATATAAAACAAAGTGTTTGAATTCTTTAGTATTATTTGTTTTTTGGGTGACACTGAACTCAATAAATATTATATATAAATTTTAAGTAAATTATGGCCAACAAATTGCCGAGAAAGAGAGTATGAGGAAAATGTTATACACTTGCACTAATTGCGTTATATCTTTTTGCCAACTTGGACTGGAAAAGTAAAAGCAAGTGACGATTTTTGGCCTTGTTCATGGAGGGCATGCACCTTAATTTGTATCGTGAGAAAGATTCTCAGTGGCTGTAATCAAAAGCAATATAAATTAATGGATTCCAATTCGTGGAATTGTTAACGTCGATGAGATTAGAAAACTTTGTGTTGACTTAGGTACTGTAAGAAATTGGAAGGATAGCATTAATTATCTAGAAAGAAAATATCCGTTTGATAAGTACTTTTTTTGTTTTTTTATACTTAAGATAAATTTTAAATTTACCTAATATATTTAATTTATATCAATTTGATCTTATATAATTTATAAAAAGCATCCATCGTATTTAAAAATTTGACACCTTTGTCTAAATTAAAGGTAGAAAGCAATAAACTAATTTAGCATGACAAAAATTTCAGCACAGTATCAAATATATATTAATTTTTTCCTGCGATGAAAATATGCTAAAAAGTCTCATGGCAAATCGCCAACCCCCATTAGTCTATATTATTATAGATGACCCATGGAAATTCAATTTGAAAAGTCATCAAACCATTTCGATATACATACATATATATATATATATATATATGGTATGGTGCTTGTTGTAAATTATTTTGGTGGTATATATTGAATAATACATTATTAGTAAAAAGCCAAATTGCATATTTGATTTTATGAGAACTGTGATACAGGTTTTAGGGTTATTTAATTTGAAAGACATAGCACCATTACTATAAGTATCTTTATATTTGTTAAGAAAAAAATAAGTGACATAATTAAATAAAATTGATAATATCAATAAAAAATTAATCTAACAAGGTTTATATGCCTATTTAGTTAGTCAACGAAAAAATCTTGAGTCTTTTTGATTTGAGAAAATATTTTTTTTTTATTTTTAATTTTTATTTTCTAAAACAGTAAAAATATCTTTTTGATGACTATTGTTTTCAGATTTGGATTTATTTTAATAAATGTTTTCTTTAAAACATTTTTATTAAACTCAATTAAACACATTTTCAAACTCATTTAATTTTTAATTTTTAATGAAAATAAAAACAAAAAATGTTCAAACCAAATAAATTCTTTATTTTCAATTTGGATGGCATTAGGGTTTATCATATAATTGAGTTTTTTTTGTAAATATATTAAAACAAAATTAACACAAGTTTCAGGTGAGACAAAACTAAAATCTACCCAAATGTAAAATTACAAAAGATGCATTTTGCCCATTTGATAATTGCAAGTTTACTGTTTTCGACACAGTACTACACATGGATTGAAATATTGAATGACGAATACTTAATTTAACACATATTAGTTAAGATCACCCAAACTTCTCTTTTTAATTTTAATCTATACATTGCTTTCAACTCAATTCTCACGACTTGATGGACGAAAAAAATGAATAAAACCTATAAAACGTCAGAAAAAGGGAAAAAAAAATTAAAAAAGGAGTAAGATTGATGAATCCTTGAGGCAGCAGGGTGGGAATGGAGATGGAAAGAAATGTAGATGATGACATAAGATGAGGTTGATTGGGTAGCAATTAATATAATGGATGTGTGTATTCCTCTCTATACAATCTACATCGTTTCATTGGGACAGTGACACACCATTAATTGCTGGAGGCACATCATTGGTCGGTGAGCCCCCACACCCACGCCTTGTTTTCATGCAACAAATCAGGGTTTTCTGATTCAGAAACAAGCATATACTTTTCTTCATCTTCCTTTCACTCTCTCTCTCTCTCTCTCTCTCGCACATCCATGAATAGTGTCACCTTTTTTCTTTGCTTCTCATAAATCACTTTCTCAACTCTTTCATTTTTACACTTCTTTTAGCCCAAGCAGTGTAATGAAACAGATGAAGATAAAGGAGGGACCAAAATAGGGCGGTTAAGTTACCCGCAAGCATAAACCCCAAAAGAACGCTTTGCTTTGAATGGAAAGGAATAATGCAGTAATTTCCGTTTTCTATTTCCTCAAAACCTCACCTGAACTTGCTTTTTTCTCTTCCAATTATCCATACCCTCATTATTCATTAATTCCCCACTCTACATACCTTGCCATTACAATTTGTAGCTAGCTTGCTACCACGTCCACTCTTGCCCTTAGCTTATAAGTCCATCTCTCTTTCTGCTCTCTCTCACACCACATGACATTCAAATGCCTACTCCTAATTTATACCCTCCCACAATTTTAACCGTTAATTTGGAAGGTATACTTCTGTAAAGAGTTCTATTTTTTAAAAAAAATAGATTTTTTTACTTTCGAATTACCTTGAGATATTTGTAAAATATTTTTTTTATTATTATATACATAAATTTTCATGTAACTTAACGGTAGAAAAAATCAACATCTTTAAAAAATCAAACTCTTCATAAAATTTGTTTCCTGTTTTGATACCCTCTTACAATTTTATCTCGTATTGTGCTATAGAGAGTTCAAAGCTTTTAATATTCGAGCTTTAATTGGTTTATTTTTATTACAAAATATTATATTTTTCTAATTTATAAACTGAAAATACAAATCTGATTTTTAAAAACTTGAACTGATCTCTATGTATAAAACATTTTATCCCTTAATCTAGGTACAATGATAGACCCATATATACAGACACGGGATTTATAATAATTACAATAACACAAATAGGCGTATAGAGAAATGAAATGAACGTACCTAGCTAGGTAGGAACAAATAGGGATAGCTAGCTTGAGAAAGGTATATATATATATATATATGTATGTATGTATGCAAATCTAAGTGTATGCAGTACTACATATATGTGTTTGTGTTTGTGTGTGTGTTTGTGTTTGTGTGTGTGTGTGTGTGTGTGTGTGTGTAGTACAAATGTCAAGAAACTGGTTAGGGTAAACAGCTGACTCATGGGAAAATTGGCAGAGACCCATATGATGACTACATATGGTTTCTTAGGACACAAGATTCAGGTTGTTGTCACAGTTCATAATTATGAGCCTGATTAATTACCCTCTTTTTAATATTCTCTGTCCTCTTTCCGGAGTCATCCACTGCATACTTTCAGGGAATTCTCCACGTGCCTTCGTCAACTTGATCAATCCCATTTATACATAATACACGCACCTAGCTAGTATTATTCAAAAAATTCAGGTATTTTAATTACAAAGGAATGTGTACCTAGTAACATAAATATACGGTATTAGCAAGTAACTATACTGCTGGTTCGCTCATCTAATATTTAGCTGTGGATTAAGAGCAAACAAAACAAAAAAAATGGTGATTACTTTGAAATTTTCATAGGAAAACAGTCATGCCTTGGTGGGAAGCACTAGGCAACCAGAACCTTTTAAATTCGAAAGAAAAAAAATAATAATAATGTGCAATTTTCTTGGGAATTAATGCTCCCCTTTCTTGGTGGTGTGTCACATAGATATATTCGACGGCATAAAATATTACGGAAGGAACTGGAGGGTTTTAATTGAATGCTAAAGATTGATTTGCTTGGAATCTTAATAAGAATATATGAACGATAGGTACTCACTCTCAAGGATTGAGCAAGATATATATCAATACGAACTAAACTTTGAATTATATACACATACAAATGAAGTTAAATTAGAAATAGGAAGTAAAATAATTAAAAGAAGAAAATTAATGAATTAAACAAACCCAACTAATATAATGAAAGGAAAAAGTACATGATCGGTTTAATTTCAGATGATCTAGCTATATACGAATTAAGGAAAACCTAGTCAGACAAGGCTTGGATATCATATATAAATCTATACAGTATATGTGTATCCAAGAACTTCCGCGTCTAATATAATCAATCAGTATGGTATGAAACATATTTCTCCTAAAATGATCGATGAACCCAAGGGAACCCAAAACCAAAAAAAAAAAAAAAGTCCATGAATTGTCTGTGAATCTAATAATATGATCAGTAGTCATCCCAGAGGGAATCCAAATCTGAGAGGAGGCCAAGTGATGGACCCTGGATTTGGTCGTAGAGGGAGCTATTCCTAAATCCCATATTGTCTTGGTCGGAAACCGCGGAGGACTTAGTTTCTGAGTGATTAGACATTGACGACAACTGCTCCACGTGGCTGTGGTAGTACTGTGACTGTTTATTCAATCCGGACATCATGTATTCGTTCTTCACTCCTCCAGACGCCCTTGGATTATGATTCCCTTCAGCTTCAACCACAGCGTTTCTGTAATCATTCGGGTTAGTGAAACTGAAACTCACTTGGCTGCAGTAATTGTAATCGGGGATCATGTTCATATTGTTGTAGTTTCTGTGGCGATCTTCTAATTCTTCTGTCTTCATAACCGCTTGATTATTGTGGATGGAGAAGTTGGTACTGGGATAATAGCCGTCCGATGGCCCTTTGAATTCATCGCCATCGCTGCAGCCAGGCTTGTCGGGGTTACTAAAAGGAGGGTCCATGAGAGGAGGAAGTGAAGCACAATCCAGCAGATCATCGCCCAGAGAGTTCATCCTCAAAAGCTCCGGAAATGAGGTCTTCTTAATATCTGGGTTCTTGTGGAAAATCCTACTCACCACCCATTCGTCCTGCACCACCAAAACACTAATAAGATTCTCGTTTGACAATTAAACTCGACAAAGCAAAAGCTATGATTAAAGGAGAACATGAAAGAAAAAAGAAAAAAAAGGCACTTTTTGGAAAAGGTAATTAAAGGGAGATTAATTATATTGGAGATCGAGTAGGGATATAATGATAAAAATCATCCCAATCTTGATTGGTGATGATGATAATTGATTGATATATTATATTGTGTACCTTAGCGGCCTTAGGGAGGCTGTAAGTAGCGAATTTGCCATCTAATCGGAACTCATGCATGACCCAATTAGTTTTCTCGCCTTTTGGAGCTCTGCCTCTGTAGAACACAAGCGTCTTCTTCATCCCCACCAGATTGCCTTTCCCTTTGTAAATCTCTTTATCTTTGCCTGTGGCCTTCCAGTACCCACTCTCTGTTGCTCTATTTGTTCTCATCCCCGTTGGATACTTCTTGTCTCTCTGGTTGAACAAGTACCACTCTCTCTCCCCCATCTTCCCTCTATCTGCTCACATATCACACATCATCCAAATCAATCCATAATCATCCACATCAACACATGCCACATACATATACATAAACTTAAATAAATACACATCGGGTATATATTGTAAGTGCTAGAATACTCTTTCTGCCATAAATTCATAATTTACTGAAATTTAACCCTTCCTATTCTGATTCCTTAAAAAAACAATATATATATATATATATATATATATAATCAGACTATAAATAGAAAATAGATAGAAATTAATTCGTTCATGATGATATTCATATATATATATATATATATATATATATATTTATAAATACAGCATGAATTAGGAGAATTAATCAAGAGCGCTTACTGGGCAAATTCCAAGGCTCACACTTGTTCAAATCAGCTTCACCAATGGCAGTTGCACTGAAGCTTCTGTTCAACACCTTCTCCGTGAGATAATAAGTGATGATCTCCTCATCCGTCGGATGGAATCTGAATCCCGGAGGCAAATCCAGAGCTTCTTCTACTTTGTTTACCACCATCGCTTCTTCCATCGATCGATCAAACCCCAATTGGTATATACACACTATATAATATATATATATATATATATATATATATGTTGCTAGATTATATGCTTGCGAAGCGCAGAAATATATAAATAAGTGAAAAGAGGAAAGAACACAGAAATAGGAGGGAGGAAGTGATCGTAAGAGGAGGGAAATGGAAGACGGCTTTTAGGAAAGGAGAATGGAGGGGAATGGGAAGGGGTTAAATAGAGAAAGAGTATAGGCACAGCTCACAATCGGAAAGATACGTGGTGGGCAAGGCACTTGCTCGGAAAGCCTCCAATTGGGATTTTGTTGGTATGCGTGTATTTTATTGGTATGACGTAAGCCGTATCTGGGTGATTTCTTTTCTTCCTTTCTTCCCATATTTACCCTCCCCAAATCCCAATTCCCAATTCCTTAACCTCTGAAAACCTATCTCAACCAAATAAATGGGAAAAATTCAAAGTAGCAGCAGCTTTCTATGCTTTTTGACCCTCTCTCGCGCTCTCAACCTTGATAAAAAAAAGTCTTATTACCTTAACACTCTTTAGCCAACATTTTGGAGATTTCTTTGGCCTCTTTATGTCGCCATATATTCATCACCACTTCTCAGCAAGGTTTATGTTCAAAGCTCAATTAGGTTTTCAATTTTTTATGTTGAAAATATTCGATTGGTAAATTTGAATTTTTGTCCAGCACGTTATATCTTAGTACGCACATTTCCCCCTCCTAATATTATTTTAAAATATTCTTTGAAGAGCCAATTAGTCTTTAAAATATATAATCTTTTATTATTTAATTTTTAAAACTTAAGTGTCGGATGAATTGGTGTTGTTCACTCAATACAAATTAATATATTTATAAAACTAAATTTTATACTTACTCATTTTTCAGAAAACTGTATAACTCAATGACGATATGTATGTTTTATAAATTAAATTGTCAATATATTTAATGTATTTGTAAATTATTGGAATATTCAGAAACGATTCTCCATACAGAATTGCAAAGGTTGAGACTTGAAAGGGAGTAAAAAGATGTGAATCTGGGGGCCTTCGAAGTTCACACTCAGAAGTCATGGGAAAGGGAGGAAAGCAATATTAAAAAGATGTGAATCTCATTTCTAAGAACTTTCCTATACCTTTTGTTTTAGTTGGCATGGTAAAGATGAGGACTAGCATCTTGAAATTCTTATTTTTAATTAACTAATACGTGAAATGTACCTATCTTTTAAATAATTGAGCTTTCCAACTATTTTTCACCATCTTATAAAAATTGGGTTTTTTAACAACTGGATCCCTCATTTCATTGTGAATAAACAGGCATGCATACTTTATTGAAAATAATATACCAAACAGGGTAGTATATACTTGCGTCGAAACGCTATGTATAAGTATACACAGTAGTTCCTAATTTAACATATTAATTTGAAGGTCTTCGGAATTAATGAACCTATCTTGCTTTAAAAGTTCAAAAGAATTAAATTAAACATGCTGTCAAGCACGGGTAGCTGATTCTGTTGGTTTCTGACAATGCAATATTAACACAGTCATAAGCATTCATCATCATAGACATCATTTTCTTCAATATTCGAGAAGGATCCCGAAATTCTTGGTTTGTGTTGTTGAATATTGTTTCCAAAACTACATAGGAAGCTGCACTAATTAATAATTAATTAATTACTTTCACTTGATTTAATATTCTACGAAGCAGTTTATGATAATTAGACCTTTTTGTTAAAAAAGTGTCATCTTTTTTAAAAATAGATCTATTTATTTTTAATAAATCGAATTTACTTAAGACAAATTATTTTTAACTATATATAACCGACTAATATTGGGAATGTTGCAATTTCACTACCGCGTGACGCGTGTTGGAAGTTTTGCGAGATTAATGTTAATGAGATGGATTATGATTAATCAAAACAAATTAAAGTCCAAAAGGGGTTTATGTGCAAGAAATAAAATGCTTATATGACCCTCATGCTGCCACCTCTCCCCCTCCTATTTTCTCAGACAAAATTCAACCTTACCACTTCATGCGGAATAAATTCCGCAAACATTATTATCTTTTAAAATTTAATTCCCTCATTATTGTTTGTTTGTTTATGCAGAGTTGAGATTCGATCCAATAAAATAAGATAATCATGGGGAAAGAAAATTAATCAAAACGTGTGGACCCCTTCTAAGTTCTTAGCCCTGTGCCATTCCCATTCTCTCTGTGATATAATATATACTATTTCTAAAAAAAATAATAATAATCGTGCAAAATAAAGAGTTGGATTGGATTGTAATGGAAGGCTTGAGAAGCTCTGTTAACTTCCTCTTAAATCTGATTGACTTTTGCACAACGAAACTCAACCGCAAAAAGCAACAATAACCAAAGCATATATATAATATTATATCCAGATCAACCCAAAACGGCTGACGTTTACTGACGACACGGCTCAGCACCCTGCATCCACCATCCTTCCATATATATCATCCTAGGTCTTCAGCAGACTGCCATTATCATGGTAACATTTACCAAGCTTCATAATCAAATATCAGCCCTCAATTTTACATTAAACCATCTAGATTAAAGATTAAAATTATAAAAGAAATCCGATATCATGAGTTTTTGTTTTTTAACTTAAACCGTTTGATTTGGAACAAATTATCACTACAATAAAAATGACATATATGATACATCCACAATCATTTTTAGTAACAGTAAAAAAATTGTAAGTATAAATAGTTTATATTCACAAGCTAAAATGTACTGTAGGTATAAGTAGTCAATACATCTACAAAATATTTTTATCACAAATATATATAATACATAGATATTCTAAAAGTAATTTTACAATCTATAATTTATAGGATAATTTCTAATTTCAATTCTTATTTTAATAGGACTATTACCTTTCTCCATAATTTCAAATTGTGGGTAAAAATGAAAATTATGCCTCTAAAAAATTAAGTTATATTTTAAATTTTTATTGTATTAATTTAATATTTATATGAAATTATTATTTTTATCTACAATATTAAAGTGTGGGTAAAAACCTTGTAAAAAGATTTTCTACTTCCCACTCCATGGCGCCTTAATCCGCCTAAACAAAATAAATTTACCCAATAACCCTCTTTTGGTTTGGGTTCCTTTTCACGAACGTGAGAGAGACAACACGGGCAAGCGAGAGGGTTGACTAAGGGCTCCACGCTGACAATATCTTGTTGAAACACACTGGTGGCACCTTACCATTGCCTTTTCCATCGTTTTCTCCCCTCTACATGATGCAGAATTGGCCAAGAAATGCGAGAGAGACAGAGCAACCGACGAAGAGAGAGAGAGAGAGAACGAGAAATCTCTCGCAGGTGGCCACCGTCGACCATTGCTGCTGCAATCACCACCCTCCTCCCTTTTTCCCTATGTCTTCCCTTCCCTCTTCCCTTGTTGATTCTTTCCCTGTATCGTGATTGTCGAGTGGGCCGAGAGAGAGCAACACAGAGTCATGGGTGTGTGTGAAGGCCAACCACTGCTCATAAACACCTCAAGGAGTTTCATGTAGTATGAGACCACAACATGTGCAAGAGAGCATATTAATTAAGTTAAGAGTCTTTTCCCTTTTTTTTGGATGGAACTGGCAAGAATTGGCTTAATTATTACCTGCCCCCTTCAACCATTACAAGATAGGAAGAACTGAAGAGGATGATTCTAGGGAAATTTTTCGTTGCCTCCAGAACTACTTGTGGCTTGTGGTTTGTTACTAAATTAATTAGGATCCTTTATGCTGATAAATTCATGACTCCCAGCACGCATCATTATTGCCTTCTTAGCTAAAATGGCTCTTGTTTTTCTTAAAGTTTTTGCTTTCGTTGTTATTTTTGGATTTTAGTATTTTGGTCTTGCATTTTGCTAATAATAATTGTTTTTGTGTGCTTTTGTATGGTTGATCTTGAAAGGATAAAATGCTTAAGATATGGTGGTCAGATTCGATCCCTGTTGCAAGAGAATGCTTGTTGCAGAGTTTTCCGCTGAAACGCCGAATCTTTGCACTGAAGCGAGACCATTCTCTCTGTAGCAAGGCGGAATAGCACAGTTACAAAAATATGAAGTATAAATAGTTCTTTTAGAAACTTTTTTTAGAGAATTCTAAGCTAGGGAAAGATAGGAGCGCCGTTTTTGACCAAGGGGGCATAGGAATATGACTTTGGTGCATCTTTGGAGTCAATTTTCACCATCTTCATCTCTGATTCATGGATCTTTCTTCCTATTTTTTTTTTATTTTTGCTACTTTTACTAATATAAGTAGTTAAATTCCTTCTCTAGGTTACTATGAACCCTAGTTTGGATTAGGTTTCATGTAATTTCTTAAACTCTTGTAATCGTTAGTTGTTTAATGCATGTTTACTCATTTTGTTCTTAATGTTTTCTTTTAACGTGGCCAATTATTGGAATGATTTGGTGTTTTTACTGAACTTGGGAAAGGGATGTAACAACTGGGCCAATGAATGAGTAGTATGGTTCTTAAACCTTAGTGTCGTAAGGGGATTGATACCTTATAGGAATATAAACATTAACCCTCATATAATCATATTAAAACTTGTTCCCAAACTTAACCTAATTTCACATAAGAGATTATGGAATATTAGGTTTTATCTTAGTTGAGGTTTGGGAAAATCCTTCTAAAAATTCATGTGCCTTAGATTAGCATGTATTGTGTTGAGTTCTCAATTTAGTGTCATTTTGATGCTAAATACCCTCTCTTTTGATCTCTTTCTTGTTGTCTTGTAGTTCTTAACTCATGTTTTGAGTAGTTTAGATTAGTTTTAGTTTTCTTTGATCTTTTAATAAATGGAGTGATTTCATGATTCTTTTATGCGATTTAATTGGTTTATTTGCTATTTTTGGTGTAGATTGAGTTGGTAAAAAGTTCGTGTTAGAAGATGGAATGCTAGAGCTAAAATTCTGAAAATGTTGATGTGATTGCTGTCTCCCACAGCTATAGCGGTGGAGTGCTGAAAAAAGTATTTTGGAGCCTTCTTCTCTGCCAGCCACCGCTATAGCGGTGAATCTTCACCGCTATAGCGGTAGAACCTGGAAGAACATATTTTTAAGCTTTCTTCTCTGCCTCCCACCGCTATAGCGGTGGTTCGTGATCCTGCACTGATTTAAATGCGTCAGAACATATTTTCTAGGGAATTCTAAGTTGGAGAGAGAGGGGAGACGCCGATTTCTGTTAGAGGAGAAGGAGGAATCCATTTCCGAAGCCGATCAAGCCCGAATTCCGTCAACCCAACCTCATATTCATGGAGTTTTCTCATTCTTTTACTATTTTCTGTAATTTTAAAGCCATGAGTAGCTGATTTTTTGTTCTAGGGTTTCTATGAACCCAATTTCATATTAGGATTTGTATTTCTCTTGAAACTTGTGATTCTTTTCAATTTAATACATACCTATCATTCATGTTTACTGTACTTGTTATAAAATTGGCCACTTTATGACTTGTTTGTTGCTTTCGTCGAACTCGGGAGAGGGAGATGTTGGTAGAACACTGAATGATTAGGGCGAGTGATAGAACTTAGGGGTTTTACTTGTTAATTAATAGGAATGTTAATTAACCTCGTTTAATCAAATTAGGTTAACATTAATTCGACTTAAACTCACATAAGGGATTGTGTAGAGTTGAGTAGCTTAATTTAGGTTCGGGAGAATCACTTTAAGCCATTAGAAAACCTAAGATTAATGTGTATAATTGATTTGAATCACAAGTGTTAGGGAGAATTAGCAATTCCTAGAACGAAAGAGGGGGATTAGTAACTCTAGGCTTTTTATTTGAATTATTTCCATTCGACTCTATTGTAATTTGATTTTACTTTCAATTAGAGCTTTCTAAAATCAAAAATTGGTTTGCCTAAATAATGCGTTCTAATTTTTGGAGTACTTATCACGTTAGTCCCTGTGGAGACGATAACTCTTTACTCATTTTTACACTATATTACTTGTGCGACTGGTGCACTTGCCAGAACGCCCCAACATATTGCCGATGAGAGCAAGAGTGAGAGAAAGATAATGAATCTTATGAAAAACGAAAGGTGATTAGCAATCCTAGGTTTTTAATCTCGATAGTTCTATCCTCTTCAATTGTGATATTTGTTTTGCTTAATTTTGTTGCCTTTTGAATTAAGTTTTTAGCTATAGAACTACCTTCAATTTAAGGGACCATCTAGATAGTACCTTACTTTAGCTTCTCAAGTACTTGGCACCTCAATTCCTGTAGAGACAATACTCATATTCATCACTTTATTACTTTGTACGATTGGTACACTTGTCGTATCACTAACATGGCTTATGGCAAGGATGGGCTTGTGGTAGCAACTGAGTTCGAAATTGATAGTCAAGTTTGTGGGCTTGTGGTTGTAACCTGTAAATACAGTTAATCACTTAATTAATCACTTATAGTGAAAAAATTGTGTTTTCGTCTAACTGAAAGGTGGGTATGCTAATCTTCCCAAATACTAATGTATTTTGTTAGTTAATTTCGAAGTAATTGAGAAAGAAAATATTATGTGTAAGACTTAGTTACTATGAGCTCTAGATGAATTTCACAACTACGTTTGTATTCAAATATTTCCTAAGAAATTGATACAATCCAAAGCCATACATACCTATAATTAATCCTACTAGTTAAACCTTCGCCACTGTATAATTATACTTGTTAGTTGTTGTTGCAATATGTTATTGTTAGGACATAATTTGTGTTGTATGAACATCTTATGTCTTCAATTAGTACATTCATTTATGTAATATGATATTTTGATTAACTTTTAATTGAAACTTTTATGATTGATCTTATGTTGGTTTAAGTATTTTTAACTATTTATGACTTCATGTGTTACAGTGTTATAATATATATATATATATATATATATATATAGAGTAGCCTATTGAAGGGGGAAATAGTATATGTAAACTCTTACGAGTTGAGCTTACATTCCAAGTCTATCTCTCTTTTCGAGTTTATATAAACTATAGTGTTCAACAATTTTGTTGATGATCTACGGATAGAGCACGTAGCCTATGACAGCGTGGTTTCAAACAGACACGTTTATGATGCAAATGCATGGGAACCAAAGATTTCAAAGTTGAATGATATGAAAATCGTGAATGACTCCGACATGGTAAGAAATAACTATTCGAATGAGCTTGCAGAGAAAGGATTTGTTGTGTTTGCTAACGAGTAAATCATTTATACATGATGGGATGCAAAACTGGGTGGAGAGACATTGTGATCTATGACACACGCTTGGATGGAAAGTGTCAAGTGTTCAAGGGATTTTGGTGAAGACGAGGTCTGAATGTTAATGGTGCCAATATTGCTAACTTGGAGAAACTAATGAGGTGACTTGCTTATTTGGACAAATATGTGCCACTTCATTTGTCACATAATATCCAACTAATAGCCATTTAACCAGTTTGGACGGTAGGGACTTTTGTTTACTGGTTCATGCCACTACGATGTCGAATCGCGCAAAATTGAATTCGTGGCAATCTTGCTGTATAGTGGTCTCTAAGTCGTATTCACTCAAGGAGCCTCACTTCTAATTACTAATTAGTTATTCTGAACACCAAACACTAATTAAAAGCACATAAACGTGGGGGGGTTTTGTTGACAGTAATAACAGAAGTGGTAACAAAACAGCAACAATGAATAACAACAGCAAAATATCAGCAGAACAAGTTTGACAATAACAGAAAATCATGCTACCAGCCACTAGGATTTATGGGAGTGTAACCATCATCACTTAGCTCATTTATTCAGTTTTGTTCTCATTTCACCACTTGGTTCTTTATAAAAAAAATGATTCCAGAGTAACATCCAGAACTTAATGCTACTAACTATAGCCAAGAATATCTTCATTAACTATAACTAGACGCATTTCAAAGGAAAGCCTCAACTAAATCAAGTTAAATATCATCTAACTAGCCATTTCGTTTCACTCACTTTTCTAATCAGTCAAGCAAGGTTATATCTCATATATAAATCTGTTTATGCTCTTTCAACTTCAAACCAAAATATGACAGCAACATAAACATATAAGCATAACAGAAACAAAATGAGATGAAATGAAGAATAAAACACTTATCTTGCACTTTCAGTTCAAGCTAAAACATCCCAAGGTCCTAGTGACTGATTACAATGGAGATTTAGCCCTCCATGAAAGCAGGACAACAAAACAGAAGAAGGAAAACAGAGTGGAAGAGAGAGTTACGAAAATTGCTAAGCTCAGAAAATAAAAGTATCCTCTGATTTTTAAAAACTGATGCCTTCAATGCCTTAGAGAATATTCTACCCTAGATGCCTCTTGGATGCCTCCTTGGTGCTTCTTCCCTGATGTGGGCAGCAAGACAACAACAGAAAAGTGGCAACAGCAGCAGACAAATTACTCTACTGTTTTGCTGTTTCTATATGCTATTGATTGCTGCAAGAGGCCCATGCTGTCAAAACAGAAATTACATTCCCCTTTGCTATAAAGTGTAGAACAATGGGGACCAGAAATCCAGTCAGCCCTAGTCAACCATGTAATGCCCAGTCAGCATGTCCAGGTAGCCTCTAAGTAAGCAAAACGTCCATGTCAGCATTTTTCTCTCCAATAATTAGATATGAAATTAAGCACATGATTTAATTGGGATAAAATTATGAATTTGAATCATATTAATTCTATAATTAATTTACACCCAATAAATTCAAAATATAATAAAATAGGAGAGTTGGCAACATTGAAATAGCAATAGGACTAAAATAGGGACTAAAAAGTATATAAAAATGCCCGATATCAAATCCCCAACACTTGGTCTTTTTGCACTCCTGGGTAAAATAATATTCAGAACACCAAAAGACACCAAAGGAAAAGCGTGGAAAGCATGCTAGAATGAAATAATTAAAATTTTGAAAAGATTTAGCACTTGAAGAAAATTAATCTTAAATTTCTAAGATTCCAAGCATCATGGCAATTTAATTTGATATGAATGAATTCAAGTAATTAGCCTCCTCACCAGGAATGTGTTTACTCTCTATTCTCTCAAGTGTCTAGGGTAAATCACTCGAAATTCAACTTATCACAGAATTCACTACCATAAGCTTGTCAAGAATCTAAATCTCCACTACTTGAATCACATACATGCTTGAATTATTAGGACTTTGGAAGGGTGTAAGGTTGGGTGAAGGAATGATTGGGAGGTAGAAAGAAATACACAAAACAAAGTTTAACAAGAACTTAAAGAAATGAAGAGCATCAATCAATAAGGTTACAAGAGATTGAACTTTGAAATTTGGGCTCAACAATGCTACTTTTCTTTTCTCCTTCTTGCTCTTTTTTTTTTGATCTCTATATGGTATTTTTTTTTTCATGAAGAGTTGCCAAATTTTTTTTTTGAGTAGCAAGACTAAAATTCAAAACAGCCCACAAATCCTTCTTTTTGTACATGCTCAATTCAATCTATTTTCAAAAGAAAGATGTTTCTAAAGC
Organism: Biancaea sappan; assembly: GCA_037074585.1. Taxonomy (NCBI): domain Eukaryota; kingdom Viridiplantae; phylum Streptophyta; class Magnoliopsida; order Fabales; family Fabaceae; genus Biancaea; species Biancaea sappan. The sequence continues at coordinate 41,098,419 of CM073492.1, forward strand.
TCTTCAAATCTTAAGTTTGGGGAAAAAAATGAATTGTTTTAAAGTGGGAGAGAGCTAGAAAACACAAGAAAGAAAGGTGGAAGTAAGGTACAAAGTGGCACTGTCACATCCTCAACAGTGAGTCTGATTCAAGTTATCTTTCAGTTAAAAACATCGTCAAGGTCTTATAAAAGAAACCTTAAGTAATATTCATATTTACACATAGTATGTCCACAAAATCCTAGGAGGCTTATGTGACCACAGAGCTACTTCTAGAGCTTACAAGATAATAGAATACAAAGGAACCAACCAAAAATACAAGAGGGTTGGTTTAAGATAAACTCGTTATTCCCCTGGACAATCCCCAGCGTCAGCCACAAATTCTGAAATGTTGTAAAATAACAGGATGAGTAATGAAATACTCAGTGAATGGATAACATTATCAATCAAAAGTAAATTTAGCAATTAGTATCATAAAAATATCATTGAATTAAACTCACATCAGTTACCAATGATATACACAGTATAAATTATTCAGTGCCAAACACAAATCCCATACCAACCGGGTCGTCCACGGTACCAGTGGATCGTTGCCCACGACCCCCTGAAAGATATATCTCCACCCTTATAACTCCTGTAACTTCTCCCGTGGGGTGCACCACCAAGAAAATATTATGACAATGTCATACCATAATGCAAGTATTCACACAACCTCAACATAATCACGGCAATATCAACATTAACTTTACATATTTTATAAGAATTAACATTTAATCAAACAAGAAGTTTGAAATCCACAATACCTTTAAATACAAAGAATACAAGTCTTTGATAATGAATACACAATATACCGTTTAAGTCCACCTTCTCAATTTTCTTTATGATACTTGATGACAATACTTTCGAAGAAATATAGATGAGATAAGGTTATCACACTCACCTCGAATGTGACCCTAACTACCTTTATTTTTGCAGCTAAATTATGAGAGGTGTTAGGAAATAACTCTCAAAGATTTCCTAAAATGAAAATAAGATGAAAAAATAAAGAATACATTAGAATTTTCAAGTGAAACTTTCTAAGAGTATCGTATTTACAAAAAATAAAGTCCGGATGTAAGAGTTATGAACATTTTAAAACTGATGCTACAATAATGGTCAACGGTCAACGCAGCTACAGTGTCGTTGATTAAGTCAATACTACAGTAACGTTGACTTAGTCAATACTACATTAGCCGAGAAAATCTGGAAAAATTTTCCCTATGAACAATAATTTCTGAAAATTTTCTGGAAAATTTCCAGAATGAACAGTGATGTTCTTCGTGTTCTTCATTCAAAAATCCTAAAATTATATCTAAAACAACATTTCTTTTGATTTCTTCCATGGGTTTTGTTTCTCAATGTCTAATGAGTATTTTAACACCAAAACCCCTAATTTTTACCAACAATCCAAGCTCAAATCTCAAATTTTCATCAAGAACACTAACTTTTTTCAAATATCCAAATTCTACCAATTTCTCCTAGTTTTCTCCAAATTTCTTGTTCTAATAACATCATAAACCACCTAAGAATGTTTTAGATTAACATCCACACTTAAATTCATCCATTAAAACTCAAAATCTTAATTTTCTTCCATAGGTCCGAAAATGGAGAAAAAGAGAAATAGAGTAGATAAAACTTACCTCTTTACCTCTAGAACTCCTGAGAATCGGAAGTATGGTTAGAAAATACAAGATCACCGGATGAAAATTTGAGAAATGATTGAAGAAGGAAAGAGTGGTAGATGAAGAGAAGATAGAGATGTCTCGGGGAGGAAAGAAGGAAGATAGGAGATGAGTCTAATAATTGTACGTGTAGGCCCCACCAATTTCTTTTTGATTAAAATTGCTCATAGCCATTCTAACTTGTAAGATTTGTTCACTTAGGTCCTTGATTATTTATAAAAATTTCCTAAATTAAAATTTGAACTTTCTATTCCCAAATTTTCTTTACTAATCCAAAGAAAAGAAAAAAAAATATTTTTCACGTAATTAAATTTTTCAATAAACTTCAAAATAATATTAAATATTCATACACATTATTGGGGCATTACAGGCACATAATGGAAACAACACATAGGATGGCTATTTGGCTAGAATGGTTACAAGAAACAAATGCCTAAATCATTTCCAAGCATGTACATGTAATGTAGCCTTAACAAAGATTCAAGACAAATTCTAGAGTAAAAATCATGATAGGGAATACACACAACAAGAAAAAATATTATTTTGCAGTGAAGGCTCAAATTCTCACGATTTAAAGACTATTACTAAAAATTCATTAAAAGAAAAAAAACAACGTCATTGCCATTTTACTTGAGTTCCTTAGAAAAAGAAGACTGAATTCTTTTCATGCAAGGTCAATTCACAACTTAAGCTATTTCACCATACATGCTTTCTCACAAAAACTTCATCAATTTTTCAAAAATAGAGCATCAAATTCGGACAGAACAGAGCAGCAAAATTCTGCACTGTAGAAATTCTGGCGACTCAGCTTTACTGACACAAAACTATACCAAAACAAATGTGAAAGACACCAAATAAAATTCTACAGCTAAAAGACATATAAAGCTTTAAAAACATGTAAAGAAACTAGCAAAATTCGTAGCCAATCAGTACAGAAAATTCATGCAAGACAGCTCAAAAATTCTTGACAGAAACAGAGAAAATAGAGGAGACAGTAGGAAATTTTTTTTTTTGAATATCAGCTCTAATTAAATTCTCTCCCCCCACACTTAAACATTGCATTGTCCTCAATGCAAATTATTACCAAACATCAAATAAAATGAAGAGGACATAAATTAAAAAGGAAGGAAAGAGTACGACCTTATCATGGAGCCGGAATATTGTAGAGTTGGAATTCCTCTACAGTTTCTTCTTTGAAGCCCTCGTAGAACTTCTTCAACCTTTGCCCATTTACCATGAATTGCTTGTTGGTGGCCTCATTTTGAATTTCTACTACACCAAAAGGAAAGACATTAGTAATAACAAAAGGGCCAACCCATCTAGAGCGAAACTTACCAGGCATTAGCTTGAGGCAAGAATTATAGAGAAGGACTTTGTCTCCCACTTGGAATTTTTTTTTTCTCAATTTTCTGATCATATACAGCTTTTGTCCTCTCTTTATAGATGCGCGCATTCTCACAAGCCGCTAGCCTTAGTTCTTCTAATTCTTGAATTTGTAACTTCCTTTCCTTACCGGCTAGGGTCATGTCCATATTGCATTGCTTAACCGCCCAATATGCCTTGTGGGCAATCTCCACCGGCAAGTGACATGCTTTACCAAATACCAAACAGTATGGAGACATGCCGATGGGAGTCTTGAAAGCGGTTCTATAGGCCCAAAGCGCATCTTCAAGCCTCTTACTCCAATCTTTTCTATTGGGATGTACAGTTTTCTCTAATATTTGCTTTATCTCTCGGTTGGAGACTTCCGCTTGCCCATTGGTTTGGGGGTGATTAGGTGTAGAGGTTTTATGCACCACTCCATATTTCTTTAATAGCCCTTGCATGTTTCTATTGCAAAAGTGTGATCCTTGATCACTGATTATGGCCTTGGGGATACCGAATCTGCAGAAAATATGTGAACAAAGAAAGTCTACAACAATAATAGAATCATCAGTTCGAGTAGCATTTGCTTCCACCAACTTCGACACATAATCCACAGCAACCAAGATATACATAAAGCCAAAAGAAACAGGAAAAGGACCCATGAAATCTATACCCCAAACATCAAAGATATCACAAAAGAGGAGAGGTTGTTGAGGCATTTCATTTCTTCTAGACACATTTCCAGTTCTTTGACACCTAGAACAGTTCTTGCAAAAATCATAGGCATCCCTAAACAAAGTAGGCCAATATAAACCAGAATCTAACACTTTTCTAGCTGTTCTTTGGGGACCAAAATGTCCACCACATGTAAGAGTATGACCAAAATTCAGCACAGATGCAAATTCATGATTTGGAACACATCTCCTAACAATTTGGTCACTACAAATCTTCCATAAATAAGGGTCATCCCACACATAGTACCTATCCTCGCTTCTTAATTTGTTCAACTGATGTTTATTTTGGTATGCAGGCAATTTAAATGCAACAAGATAATTCCCTAAATCAGCATACCAAGGCTCACTAATACCATGCAAAAGGAAAAAACACTCATCTGGGAAGTGATCTCTAATAGGAAGATGCTCCAAAGGAGGCTCCAAAAGCCTAATTAAATGATCGGCTACTACATTCTCTACTCCACTCTTATCCTTGATTTCCACATCAAATTCTTGGAGGAGTAGCATCCATCTAAGCAATCTTGGCTTTGCATCCGGTTTCTTCAACAAATATTTCAGTGCTGCATGGTCAGAAAACACAATTACTTTGGAGGCAAGAAAATATGATCTAATTTTTTCTAAAGCAAAAACAATTGCTAAAAACTCCTTTTCCATGGTTGTGTAATTTGATTGAACTGAATCAAGGGTGCGGGACGCATAGGCTATGACATGCAACTTCCTCTCTACTCTTTGTGAAAGTACTGCTTCTACAGCAAAATTTGAGGCATCACACATGAGCTCAAAGGGAAGCTCCCACCGTGGAGGTTGGATGATAGGAGGGGAGGTAAGTTGCTTCTTCAACTCATCAAAAGCTGACCTGCAAGCATCATTAAAAATGAAATCAGTTTCTTTTTGGAGGATTTTAGATAGGGGTAGAGCGATCTTACTAAAGTCATTGATGAATCTTCTATAAAATCCTGCATGGCCAAGAAAAGAGCGAACTACCCGCACAGAAGCGAGGTAAGGCAAAGAGGATATAACATCAACTTTAGCTTTATCTACTTCTATGCCACGTGATGACACTATATGGCCTAGGACTATCCCTTGCTCTACCATGAAATGGCATTTCTCATAATTCAAAACCAAATTCTTTTCCATGCATCTATCAAGTACTCTCTCCAAATTTTTCAAGCATGCATCAAATGAGTCTCCATAAACAGAAAAATCATCCATGAACACTTCCATGCAATCTTCTAACAAGTCAAAAAATATACTTATCATGCATCTCTGAAAAGTATCAGGTGCAATGCAGAGACCAAAAGGCATGCGTTTATATGCAAAAGTACCAAAGGGACAGATGAAGGTAGTCTTCTCCTGATCTTCGGGTGCAATGTGAATTTGAAAATATCCAGAAAAACCATCAAGAAAACAGTAGTGAGACTTTCCAGCAAGTCTTTCAAGCATTTGATCAATAAAAGGAAGAGGAAAATGATATTTTCTAGTTGCTTGGTTCAACTTCCTGTAATCAATGCAAACGCGCTAACTATTTTGCACTCTAGTGGGTACTAGCTCATTATTTTCATTTTCTATAACAGTTACCCCGGTTTTCTTTGGCACTACTTGTACCGGACTCACCCACTTACTATCAGAGATAGGATAAATAATGCCAGCTTGGAGGAGCTTACTTACCTCCTTCTTGACCACATCAAGAATCATGGGGTTAAGTCGTCTTTGGGGCTGCCTGACTGGTTTAGTCTCTTCTTCAAGAAGAATGCGATGCATGCACACAGAAGGACTAATCCCAGGAATGTCTGCTAGAGTCTACCCAATTGCCTTCTTGTTCTTTTTCAGCAAACTTATCAATTTTTGTTCTTGATCAGGCTCTAGATTGTTGGCTACAATCACTGGAAGCTGGTCTCCTACTTTTAGGAAGGCATACTTGAGGTTTTCTAGTAAAGCCTTCAACTCCAATACAGGTGGTTGGATGGATGATGGAATCAGTTTTTGTGGAGTCATATCCAAGGAGGCACCTACAAATTCAGATTGCTCAAAGACAGAATCCTTAGCTAAAGAGGAGGAATGGTTAGCAGCACAAAAGGAAAAAGATGAAGAATGTACAACATTACAGTTTAAATCACTACACCTACAACTACCTAAAATAGAAACAGAATCTAAGTTTAAGCTAGAGAAAATTGCAGAATCAGAACACACATCAGAATCCAAACCATTATGTAAATTAGAATGCAATTCATAATTGTCAGCAATTAGAGAATTTTCAATTTCAGTGCAAGCATGACAGAATTTAGAACCAGCACAATTGCATTCAAAGGCATCTACCAAATTAGAAAATTCAGGAAAATCAGAAATTAATTCAGTTTGGAAATCATCACATGCCTTATCAACTAAGTAATCTAAAAAGTTAACCACATGCACATTGGAATGATTTTCCATAGGATGTTTCATGGCATCTAAAATGTTAAAATCAATTTTGTTGCCAGCAAACTCCATTGACAAAGTCCCTTCATGCACATTAATAATGATTTTTTCAGTTTTCAAAAAAGGTCTACCAAGTATTAATGGTGCATGGCCAGGAGTATTATCATTTTCCATATCAAGCACATAAAAATCAGCAGGAAAAATGAGATCTTTAACTCTTACCAGGACATCTTCTAGAACTATTACTAGATGTGCTGTGCTCTTATTGGCATGTTGGACAATCACTCTAGTTGGTGAAAGAACACCAATCTTGAGGCTTGAGTATACTAATTTGGGCATAACATTGATTGAGGCTCCCAAATCCAGCATAGCATTGGAGAACTCCATGTTGCCTATTGTGCATGGTATTGTGAAAGTTCCAGGGTCTTTGCACTTAGGTGGCATAGGTTGTTGGATGAGTGTAGACACATTTCTCCCCAAATTGACTCTCTCATTACCCCTCAAACGCCTCTTATGAGTGCACAACTCTTTGAGGAACTTGGCATACTTGGGGATTTGCTTAATGGCTTCCAAAAGTGGGATATTAACCTCTATTTTTCTAAAGGTCTCCATAATCTCTTTATCCATGTCAGATTCAGAAGCTTTCCTTGATTGAGTCTGCCTATTGGGGAAAGGAAGAGGAATTTTCTGAACCACTTCTTCATCCTTTTTATTTTTCTCACTGGTTGAAGATGAAGGAACACTTTGCTGGACATTTGATTTTTCTGGTTCAGATTCGGAAGCTGGACTGTCTACTTGCTTGCCACTCCTCAAGATGATGGCACTCATATTGCCTCTTGGGTTGATCACTGGTTGGGATGGCAAACTCCCTGAACCTTGACTTTTCAGCTCATTGACTGTTGTGGCTAACTGACCAATCTTAGTCTCCAAATTCTGTATATTGGTTTCTGTTCTCTACTGGAACTGAAGAGTATTGGCAGTTAGTTGCTTCATTAGATCCTCAAGACTAGGCTCAGGTTTCTTGGGTGCTGGAGGAGGTGTATGGTTAGGTTCAGGTTGATTGTATCTTGCATGGGGTGGCTGGTAAGGGGGGTTGGAGGTATTCCCATACTTGAAAGCTGGATGATCACGCCACCCAGGATTGTAGGTGGAGGAATATGGGTCATATCTCTGTTGTTGTGGCTGCATGGGTCTACTAGGGAATATACCAGCACATGACTCAGTTGGGGTCTCTTGCAGCTGAGGGCACTGATCAGTATGGTGGGTATTTAGGGAACAAATACCACAGACTGAATGAGGAAGGGCTTGTTGTTGTGTTCTCTAATTTAATGCTAATTGCCTCACCATTGAAGCTAACTCTTCAAATTTATTTTCTATCCTTTGTTGCTCCATGGGAGGTGTTCTCACTTCATTGACAGTAACTACTACTAGATCATTCAGTCTAGTGCCAAACTGTTGTGTATTTTGGCCCATCTTGGCCAACACTTCATTTGCTGCAGCAAGAGTCTTATCCACCAATGCCCCACCAGCAGCTGCATCAACTATGTATCTATCCATAGGCAGTAATCCCTCATAGAAATACTGGATGAGAAGCTGCTCTGAAATTTGATGGTTGGGACATTTTGAACACAACTTCTTAAATCTCTCCCAGTACTCATGTAATGATTCACCACTTGCTTGTCTAATCCCACTGATGTCTTTCCTGATTGCTGCTGTTTTTGAGGCTGGGAAGAATTTTTCTAGGAACATCTTCTTCAGTTTATCCCATCTTGTAATTAAGGCAGTGGGCAAGTAGTAAAGCTAATCCTTGGCTGCCCCATCCAAAGAGAAGGGAAAGACTATCAATTTGATCTGTTCTTCTCCAACTCCATGTGGTCTCATAATAGAGCAGACAACGTGAAACTCCTTCAAGTGCTTGTGCGGATCTTCTCCTGCAAGACCATGAAACTTAGGCAACAAATGGATTAGACCAGATTTCAATTCAAAATTAGCATCCAACTCAGGATAATTTACGCACAATGGTTGATAATGCACATCAGGTGCAATCAACTCTTAAATGGATTGTTCTTGCCTATTTTGAGGCACTTGTGCATTTTGATTATAAATCCTAGTTGTCCCAGCTGACTCAAAATCAGTTGACTCAAACACAATATCATATTCAAAATCTGATCCTACTTCTATGCTATTGACAGCAAGCTCAACAATTTTAGAAACAAGTTCATAAACTATACTATTCCTAATGCTATTGCTTCTTACTAGCCTATGGAAGGTCCTATCAATTTCTGGATCAAAAGGTGGTAAGTCCACGTGACCAGACCTTCTCATATACTAGGAAGGGCAAAAATTCACAAGAAAACAATAAAAAAAATAAAAACAACTAAATCACTGCAAAAGACTCCAACCGATGAAAATTATCAAAAATTGAAGTATCTCAGAAAAATCTGATTTTTCATGGAAAAATCCTTCACAAATTGGAGAGACAAACACAAAAAACATAATTCAAAAATTCAAACTACAAAAATCACACTAAAAATCACAATTAATTGGAAAAATAAAAAAAATATTAAAAAATAGAAAATGAGGCCTAAACAATGGAATTTGGCAAAATGGCCGCCCAAGATGATCCTTTGGATAATCGAGGGGTCAAAACTTGCTTAAAATGCCAAAAACTAGTGGTATATCAATTTTGAGGTCAATCGGAGATAGTTAGTTTTTTGCCTATGAATAGTAACCGATAAAAACTCAACTTGTAAACCGTTTCAACAATATTAAATAATTTAAAATTAAACAAGCAAACACTTAAACAACTAATTAGATAACTTGGAAGTGAATTGGCTCCCCGGCAATGGCGCCAAAATTCTGGTTCATGCCACTACGATGCCGAATCGCCCAGAATTGAATTCGTGGCAATCTTACGGTATAATGGTCTCGAAGTCGTATTCACTCAAGGAGCCTCACTTCTAATTACTAATTAGTTATTCTGAACACCAAACACTAATTAAAAGCACATAAACGTGGGGGGTTTGTTGACAGTAATAACAGAAGTGGAAACAAAACAGCAACAATGAACAACAGCAGCAAAATATCAGCAGAACAAGTTTGACAATAACAGAAAACCATGCAACCAGCCACTAGGATTTATGGGAGTGTAACCATCATCACTTAGCTCATTTATTCAGTTTTGTTCTCATTTCACCACTTGGTTCTTTATAAAAAGGATTCCAGAATAACATCCAGAATTTAATGCTACTAACTATAGCCAAGAATATCTTCATTAACTATAACTAGACGCATTTCAAAGGAAAGCCTCAACCAAATCAAGTTAAATATCATCTAACTAGCCATTTCGTTTCACACACTTTTCTAATCAGTCAAGCAAGGTTATATCTCATATATAAATATGTTTATGCTTAATAAGTCCTAGAAAGTCATTAAATAATGTCACCATATTTGGGATTTTCGGTCCTCTTTTAGCCATGTTTGCTTTCCTTTTACGCTTGTTATCTTTGTTTTCGTACAATTTTCGTGTGCTTGTTAGTGTTCGTATTTTCTTGTTTTTCTGCACCTTTTATTGCCTTTTTAATTTATTTTATTTATTGTTTTCTGTAGGTGCAGTTGTGGGGAGAAAACAAGAGAAAGCAAATTCCATGGCGCCTGGGCGCCAGGCATGTGAAGAACCAGGGCTCTCTGCCCAGTTGGCGCCCAGGCGCCCGACCCATGAACTTTGAATCTGAAGCTGCAGCCTTGGCGCCCAGGCGCCAGACTTCGGACCAGCAGCTTAAATACTCCTTTTAGAGCATTTTGACCTAATCTTGGACTTGGGAGATTTTGGGGAGCTTGGAGACGGCTAGGGCTTACTCTACAGAGCTGGTTAGGGGGGAGAAGGGCCTTCCTTCAATGGATTGGTCTTCCTTCCCCCATCTCTTCTCTTTTCTCTTCATTTTCTTCTCTTTTCATGTTGTATTTTCTTGTATTATGTAGTGGTAGGTAGTATGTAACTCAAGGGTTGCTATGAGCCCGATTTTAGATTAGGTTTTGTGTAATTTCTTGAACTCTTGTAGTTTATTGCTTGGTTAATGCATGCTCATTTATTCCAATCTTAATGCTTTCCTTTAAATTGGCCATTTATTGGGATGATTGGGTGTTTTTACCAAACTTGGGAAGGGGAGGTAGAAACTAGACCAAAGGAATAAGTTGTATGAGTTCTTGAACCTTAAAGGAGAGGGGATTGATTTGCTAATATCATAGGAATATAGTTATTAGCCTCATATAGTCAAATTAGGGTTTGTTCATTTAATGAACTTGATTTTCACATAAGGAATTATGGAGAATTGGGTTTTATCTTAGTTGAGGTTTGGGAAAATCCTTCTAGGAATACTCGTGCCCTAGACTAGCATGGACAAATGATAAAAGCAAGAGTAAGGGAATGATAATGGAATCTATGAAGAATGATGGGCTTGGTGGTTGATGTAATTTAATTTCTTATGAGGTTTTGTTATTGAATGATTCTTCTCAATTGCATTTCGTATTTTGTTGGAGTGGATTTACCGGATTGAATTGCTCTAAAAATGATTGATCACCACTTTTATGAGTTTGGGGGTTTTTATCTATGCTAGGGATAGCTAGGTATCAACTAGCCCATTGTAAATTCCACCATAAATCGAGTTAATCTAGGGATGGATAATCTTATTCATGTGGTTTTTATGAGTTCCTAAACTTAATCACCTACTTGAATGATTGGATTAAGGAATTAAACAATCATTTGGGATAGGTAAGTTTGTTTCTCCAAGGGATTGGGTTCAAACACTTGAGAGAGCTTAACCAACTCCAAAAGGATTTGTAATTTGATTGAATCAGTCTTTAGCAACTCAAAGACTCATTTGTCTATGAATTAGTCGGATTAAGAATTAAATGAAGTCAATCCCATCAATCCTAGGTTATTGTTATTAGGAGTAGCTTAGTTTTAGGTTTTAGACATAGTTTAGTTTAAATTGTAGCATTAGATTTATATTTCCGTTTAAAGATTCGTCTAGATAGCATTTAACTTTAGCTTCGCGGGTACTTGGTACCTCAATCCTCGTGGGAACGATACTCTACTCACTCTGTATTACTTGTGCGATTGGTGCGCTTGCCAAATCGACCTAACAATGCACTTTCAACTTCAAACCAAAATATGACAGCAACATAAACATATAAGCATAACAGAAACGAAATGAGATGAAATGAAGAATAAAACACTTATCTTGCACTTTCAGTTCAAGCTAAAACATCTCAAGGTCCTAGTGACTGATTACAATGGAGATTTATCCCTCCATGAGAGCAGGACAGCAAAACAGAAGAAGGAAAACAGAGTGGAAGAGAGAGTTACGAAAATTGCTAAGCTCAGAAAATAAAAGTGTCATCTGATTTTTAAAAACTGATGCCTTCAATGCCTTAGAGAATATTGTACCCTAGATGCCTCTTGGATGCCTCCTTGGTGTTTCTTCCATGATGTGGGCAGCAAGACAACAACAGAAAAGTGGCAACAGCAGCAGACAAATTACTCTACTGCTTTGCTGTTTCTGTCTGCTATTGATTGCTGCAAGAGGTCCATGCTGTCAAAACAGAAATTACATTCCCCTTTGCTGTAAAGTGTAGAACAATGGGGACCAGAAATCCAGTCAGCCCTAGTCAACCATTCAATGCCCAATCAGCATGTCCAGGTAGCCTCCAAGTAAGCAAAACGTCCATGTCAGCATTTTTCTCTCCAATAATTAGATCTGAAATTAAGCACATGAATTAATTGGGATAAAATTATGAATTTTAATCATACTAATTCTATAATTAATTTACACCCAATAAATTCAAAATATAATAAAATAGGAGAGTTGGCAACATTGAAATAGCAATAGGACTAAGATAGGGACTAAAGAGTATATAAAAATGTCCGATATCATTTACATGTTTACAAAGTGTAGGTACTAAATTATAACAAAACAAAGTGTAGGGACCAATTTAAAGAAAAAGAAAAGAGAAAACTATAGGGATCAGATTTATAATTTGACCTATTATATATGCTTATTCATTTAGACTTCACATTATTAAGTACATTTGTTTTTATTTTTTAAGTGTTTAATAAGTTTGAATACATTATAATGAATAGGATATATATCATTTGGATGTATTATTTATTTTAAGCAAAAATATAATTTACCTTATAAGTTTTACCTTATGTGCACTTTATTTCTCCTAAAATTTAAAACTTATCAAATAACTTCTTCAAACTTTACAATCGATGCAAAACAACTCATTCGTTAAATATTCTGTTAACTAGACTAACAATTAATGTTTATTTGTGAAGTTTTAAATTGTTTTACTCAATATATAATTCTATTTTTTAATTTTTGATTTCATCATTTTTTTCACAACATATGTTTAAATACTAATTTATTTAAATATTATTTTTTTACTGATAAACAATTTCTATGCGGTCAAATCACTACAAAAAATGTCAGAATCAGAGATGGAATTATTCTGTCTCAAAATCCGTCCCTGATTTGGTGCAATTTTGTCTCTGAATTTAATCCAGAAAATTTGAAATCAGACATGGATTTTGAGACGGATAGTTTTCGTCTTTGACCGAATATCCATATCTAATTTTAGAGACAGATTATGACGTGCCAAAATTCTATCTCTAATGATTTTTTAAATTTTTTTTAAAAATTAAAATTTTAGAGATGGAAAATGTATGTTCCTAAATCCGTTTCAGAATATTTTTAGTAAAACGATGTCATATGCTGATTTAAAGACGAAAATATCCCCCCTCCAGAAATCTGTCCCTAATAATGTAACCTTATTTCCCCAATCCTCTTCCCACGTCTTCGTCTCGGCTGCCTCATATCTCTCTCAACCCTCTCTGCGACGTAGCATCTCTCTCTCTTGCCTCTCTATTGCGCTCTGTCCCTTTCTCAGGCGCTCTGTCTCTTTCTCTTTGGCCATACCACGCCCTTTGATACTCTCTCTCTTGATCACTCCCTCATCTCTATTCTTCCTCCAATCCATAATGGTTTAGGGAAAATTTTAATTTTAATTTTTTATTTTGTTTCAATTGTGTTAATTGCACTACGGAATCGAAGGCCGGCTTTGCACGAAAGTTTCCTACATCCGAGTGGCTGAGAAATTTGTTGTGTTTTCTGCACCAAGAAGGTTCGGCGTTCTTGTTCCTAAACATTTTTATGTTCAAATTTCTCCCTTTTCTGAGTTTTTTTTGTTAAGTTTTTATGTATTAGATGCGTTTCTAGGAATTTTAGTGTTCTTTGAAAAGTATATTAAGTTTTCAAAATCATTTATTTGGCCTTGTAGTGATCTATGTTGCTCTGTGTTTAGGCTGAAAAGTATAGTGAATGTGTTTTTTTAACAATTATGTTAGGATCAATTATTCTCCTAGTCCTTACAATTTAATTTGAATATTAACTAGGTCCCCATTTATAAAGTTTTGCAATTAGATTCTTATAGCGTGAAAAAACTTTAATTTTAAGTTTTTTTTAACAATTATGTTAGGATAAATTATTCTCTTAGTCCTTTGCTACCATTTGCTTTTCTTCACTCTTTCCATCCATTATTCTTGTGCCTGCATGCATATGCATGTATAACTCAATGCTTTGAGTTTCACTCTTTCAAAGTTCTGCCTTCATCAAATTCTTAATTTACTCCTCTCACCTGTCAATTCCGACAAATATGAGTAAATTATTGATAATGTAGTTTAATTTGCTGGGAACTAGGAATGATGGCAAGACTGGAATCAGTTTGCCTGTATCAGATGGCAGTGTTGTGAAAAAGTTTTCAAGGAAGCATTTCAATGTTAATTTAGATGTATAGTTTCATATATATATATATATATATATATATATATAGATTATATGTAAATGAATCCTTGATATGAATATGGTTTACATTGAATTTGAATCAAATAAAGATACAAAAAAAGCCGATAATGCCACCAAGAATGGGACACATATAGTAGTGCGATTAACACAACTGGCTCTTCTGCTATCACACAATCGGCATTCAAGCACATGCGTCACCTGGTAGTCAAGCACAATTGACTCGTTTCTTTTCTTTTCTATTGCTTTTTAAATGAATGGTAAGTTCAGATAAATTATTATTTTCTTTTCATATTGTTTTTCAATGTAGGAGGTTGAAATCGGGATGAGGCCCAGGTTGTTGGACTTGTTCATGCATACTCACAAGAAGAGGACCACATGCAAGTTTGTGGACGACTGGTCGAGGGAAGTTTTTGTGAGTATACTGAGCTATCAATTCATTAAAAGATCTTTGACTAGTGTTTTTTGGTTTAAACTTGCATGTTTATGTATTTATGTTTGCCAGGAGGAGTACACGTGGTTGAGATCATCGTAGGCATCCACGACTAGTGCGAGTGCTCAAGTTGGGGATGATGAAGCTGATGACACTACTTTGTGGTTGCAAGCGGTGGGAGAAAAGAATAAGAAGGCCTGCATCTTTGGCACGGGGTTTGAGGCCCCTCAGATTGGATCATCAAGTCTCTTCTTGGGTGAGACATCTGGTCTCCATCCTGACTTTGACAAGGAGTTGCAGCGACACATGGAGCCTATGTTGGAATAGCTCAAGATCCAACAGGATCGCCTTAGCAGTACTGAGGACAAACTTACCATGGCGACCCAACGGTTGGAGGAGCAGTCGACACTGATACAGACTCAGGCATCTATGTTGGATGGATATATACACATGATGGACCGCTTTGTGGGGTCCACGAATAGAGATCGAGGTCCTCTGACTGATGATGATGAGACCCAGCCCCTTCCCATCCCTTAGAGTGATTGATTCATGAATTGAGAAAACTTATTATGTACTTGTTTATTTTATTTGCTAGTATTGCGATTGTAGACAAGTAAATTATTTATATATATGAGTAAACAATTTTGTTTCACTTATATAGATTTGTTAGATTATTGGATTATTAGATCAATTCACAAGTCAGCTTTGATAAATAATGGATTTTAAAAAAAAAAATTGCACTGTCATTAGAGGTGGAATTCTGAGACAGATTGATCCGTCTCAGAATTTGGGATGGAAAAATCTTCCGTTCCAAAATTGGAGAAGGATTTTTGTCACGGAATGGTCCATTTCAAATTACAGGAAAATTTTAGGACAAAAATTTCATCCCCTCTTTGAGATAGAGCGAAATCTATCTCAGGTTATATGAGATAAATTTTTTTTTCTGAGACAGAATTATTTTGTCTCAGAAGTCTGAGACAGAGTGTGTGGACGTCTCATAAATCTGAGACGCCCATTTTAGAGACAGATTAGAATTCATTTTTGGTTTCACCTCTGATATATCAGAGACATTTTTTTGTGAATCAAAAAAGAAAAAATTTGTCTCTGATTACTTTTTTTTTTGGTAGTGAATGTTAAAAAAAATAAATAGACTTAACCATTTAATATTTAAATTAAAAAATATCTTGACAGTCATGTGTATTCATATTCAAATATTTTAATATTAAAAAAATTACTCCTATGTAGCAGAACGATGCATCTGTGCCTCAAATACAATCATTACAGGTGAACGAAGAAATCCTGACCCTCAGATCTGATGACCCTGATGTCATGTTGCACTTGCATATGGATTTGTTTTCGTAACAAAGGGTGGCACCATCACGCTTTGACGCGTCCTTATCCTTGATCTCATTTGATCAATGGCATCATATGTATATATATATGAGCAGCAATTATTGGTGAATTGGTATATCCTATAATTAAAGCGCAACAATACAAGATTCGTATTGGATTGGCTCCTTCAGCCTTAAACCACACACTGTTTCATAGGTTGAGACGGTTGGCTGTCCATGAGACAAGTGCTATCCAATCAACCTTATCAAACCCTTATCCTCTCTCCCAACAACAAACCTTAATTAAATTCTGCTAATGATCTGGTCAGCATCTTCATTCAGCTTTATTCAAATATTTATGGTTTTGAGACTAGTTGAGATATATGTTCAAAGTTAATGGTGAGATTTGTGGCCAAATTAGTTTATTTTAAAACATTAAAAAAATACATAATTAAATATTATAATTAAAATTTACAATTTTAATTAAAAATAACATTTAATATTAAATTAAATAAACTAACCTCTAAATCAAAAGTTTACGATAAAAATCGACTTAATAACAAAAAAATATTATTAATTAATATAATATTTATTCATATTAAATTTATAAAATATCAATATATTTATATTTTTATTAAAATTAGTTGATCTATAATATTAATTTTTTATTATTGATTATAAAATAAACAAAATTAAAAAACAAAAAAGTAATAAAAGAATTATAACAAGACTTATTCAACTTATTTATTTAACTCGATTCAATTAATTTTTGATTGGTTCAATTCCCATCGCCTTTCGGAATTATAATTCTTTTCGACCAATTTTTAATTTAATTGGTTCAACTGGCTGAACTAATACAAAAATCTAATGGTCCTCTTTTGTCAGTCAACACTCAACGTTTGCGGGTAGCAGAAAAATCAAATTTAATCCCACTGCTCAGAAAATCGCAAAAGGAAATTGTATTATTTCCACCCATTTGTAAAAGTAAATTCAACTTGTACCGTATTTATTTATTTTGGTTCTCTTCTTACAGTTTAATATTGTTGACTATCGAATTTGGGCAGGTGACTTTGCCTTGTACTTTAGTGTTTGATCTCCAGTGATACACATAATTAGCAAAACAACAAATCCCCCAATTATACGTACTCGAAGTCTAAAATTACTGCTCTAAATTGTCTCTGAATATCCGAGAATGAAAAAGTAAAAGGTCAAACTTATTAACAAAAGTATATATAAACGCCAAATCAAGAAGATGCGCCTAATTAGTAGTTACTATCCATAATACGTACCTAAAAGCCCTTTTACCCTGACTAGAATATGTATATGGCATTATAGTCTCTATTAATTTATTTGAAAAAAAAATACATATTATTTTTATCTCTGGACTTTTAACTTAGTATTAAACTCAATTTATGTCTTTTTATTAAATGCCTAAACTCTCAGAAGTCAGACCTATTTGGCTGAAGTGATTTCAAAATGACCAATATTTTTTTATAGAGTTAAATCTAGTTATAGAAAAAAAAAACTCATAGAAATCTATAGCAAAGTCGTCTGATCCAAATCTGAACCAATTTTTCATTTTTTGTTTTATCTCTATAAACTTAGACCAAAACAGATAAATTTTACGAGTGGTCATCGAGAATATATATATATATATATATAATTGCTAGTAATAATATTCAAAGAGACTAAGGCATCCAAAAGGGGTATGCCACGCATATATAGAGACCTTCATATAATTCATATTATCCGTGTGGGAGTGAAATTGAAGACCTAATTTAAGTTTTTGAATTTTAGGTCACGAAGAAAGTACTTAGGTTCACACATATGACCAAACCATGTTCAATTAATCACACTTTCTTTAATTATTTTATAAAGCAGTCATATTCAAATCAGTTGATTAGCCTTAAAGTATCTTATAAAGGTTATGCGATGGTAGCGAAAGTTTAGGCACATCAGTATACTCATACGGAAGTGTAAGCCATGCTTATCGATAAGCATCTAAATAATCCAAGGATTCCTTTTTTCTTTTCTTAATAAAATAAAGAATAAAGAAAGACAGAATCGAAAGAAAGGATGGTGGAAAGATATGCTTATTTGACACAAAATATTAAAGCGTGCGTTCACTATTCCCAGATACCATTGGATATTCCTAACAAAGTATATAAGATTCATAAACTGATTAATAAATCTTAAAGCAGCTGTAATAGGATATGAATGATTATAAATGGGGCATTTGAGTATTAGTCATGATGGTTATGAGTAATTAAACAGCAATCATTAATAACAACAGTTTTGATTCAGTATTACAGCCAATTTAAGTGGCATCACTGTCAATTTCAACCTGGGCAAAGTTTAGGATGACATTGTCAAATGAACTGGTCTGAATTAATTCGTGACGGACTAAAGGCTAAACGGACCTAAATAGATTAGACTATTTAGGCTTGCGAACTTTTTTATTAAGATCAAAATTGTTTACTTTGTCCCGCAAGCCATTTTTTAAATAAATTATTTAATATTTAAATAATATAATTTTAAATTTTTTTAGTAAAAAATTTCAATTTTTTTATTAAATATAATTTATACATATAAAACATTACTTCTTTAATATTTTTAAATAACTAATAACTTTAATTTTTCATATTTTTTTTAAAAATTAACTATATTATATTTAAATTTAAAAATTTTACATTAATTTTTAAAAAATTAAAAAAAATTTATATTTAAGTTTATTATATTTATTGAACATAAAGTTATATAATATAAAAATGTGATAAAAGTGAATTATTTACACTAAATAATTTATTTTTTATAAAAAATTTTTAACAAAAAAGTCTAGCCGCAGTTTTACATATTTTTAAATAAATATATTTTTTTAATCCAAAATTATCGAATTACGAGTGATCCTTAATTAACCAATGGGCCCCGGACTGTATTGATAGGAGTAGCCCGGGTAGTACCTGCCCTCTCCCATTAATGAACAATAATAGTAATCATATCATAGAATGTGTGTAAAAAAAAAAAAAGGAAGAGAGTAAATTTTATCCAATTTTGAGACATATTAAAATTATAGTTTTTTATTTAAAACATTACCTTAAAGTAAAACAAAAAAATAGCACATTGATTTCTCATGTAATAGACAATAAGCTATGGTATTAAAATTATTGAATAAATTATTGAGTTAATTTTTGAAAGATTACAATTTTTTTAATTTGATCATTGAAATATTAAAGTCTCAATTTAATTTTTCAAAGATTACATTTATCTCAATCTGTTAATTTTTAATTACTAAATCTCAAAACATTTATTTTTAAAAGTTATTTTGACAAAAAGAAAAATTAAATTGAAACTAACACAATTTTTTAAGGAATAAATTGAGATACTTATATTTCAAGGATAAAATTGAGATAAATATAATAATTTGGAGATATTAATAATTTACTGTAAATTATTTTGACTAAAATACTCTTATATTTATTATTTATATGATATAACAAGTACTAAGTAAATACATTTTTGATCAATATAAAAACAATGAATTTTAAAATATATAATAGAAAGGAAGATTGTTTACATGTTTCGAGAGAATATTTTACCCCAAGAAACCTTTTTTTTTCAAAAGCCAAATCCCTAATCAACAGTGTTTATTACTTTCATTTCATGAATGAGTTATTGTGCGAGTAGTATTATTAAAAAAAAAATTGTCGTCAAGTGAATTCAATGTAGATACACCAAATTAATAATAATAATAAAATATGAACATATGAAAGTAGGTCTCACTAGACAATTATCTTCTATAATTTAACTTGTTAAATATAGATAAATCTCGTTAGACATTATTATAAACCTAGATCTTTCCCATAACAGCACCATGTTGGACTAATACTGTATGTGATCTATTGACAACGATGATCCAGAATCACACCACGTCATTACAGAGTGTAATCTAATCAGCATGCAAGTGGGGTTTCAGTGACCCAAATGCTTGGGAAGCTTTTATTAGTTTTCTAAGTACAAATGAATGAATTAATTAAACCAATTAAGCAAATACGAGTGCGGAGAAAAAGGATGAGGTCAATTTAAACAAATACATTTCAAGAATATTACGAAATTGCGTCTGACCTTTTAGATAAAAAAAATAGCGAAAATTTAGACGCAAATATTAATCTGCTACTGAATTCCAACTGAAAAAAGGTTGGTTGCAAAATTTGAAGTTGCAAATTTAATAATGACTGATTAGTTACTGAATTTGACATTCAAAAAATTAGTTAGACATCGTGTTCTCTCTCCCTTCTCACAATGTTATTTTGCAATTAAGTGTGGGCCTATAAGATTTGACTAAATCCTTTGTCAAGTGTTTAATAGGATAGGAATCCTTTCCTTAACTTAATTTTTTTTAGTTGTTCACTTAATTTTTTTAAGTTGTTCACAAACAATCATTTGATGATTGTGGGCTCTATTTGTTGGTGTATGACTCACAATTATTCAATGAATATAAACAGTTAAAGACTCTCTTTGGTCTAATAAGTCAATGAGAAGATCTTCATCTTGTTCAATTAAACTCGACCATGGCCAAGATTTTTTTTTACAAGTAATAACTAGGGATAGCAATAGAGACCCGAACTCAGAGAAATTCGCGGGGATCCCCGCATT
Organism: Biancaea sappan; assembly: GCA_037074585.1. Lineage (NCBI taxonomy): Eukaryota > Viridiplantae > Streptophyta > Magnoliopsida > Fabales > Fabaceae > Biancaea > Biancaea sappan. Next base: position 41,118,912 of record CM073492.1, read on the forward strand.
CGGGGCCCCGTTGGTGGGAAATTTTCTCCCGTGGGGACGGGGGCGGGGGAAAATTTCCCTGAAAGTTAAACGGGGACTGGAACAGAGATCACACTCCCCACCCCGCGGGATTCCCGTCCCCGAAGGGTATTTTAATAAATTTACAAAATACCCCAAATATATATATATATATATATATATATATATATATATAATATATTAAGGATCTTTTGGTCATTTTATATTCAAAATAATTAAAATAAATTTAATAAAAAATAAAACTGTAATCTCATTCTCCCAAAACTGATTCTCAATTCACCATTTGACTGAGATTGAATGTGTGTTCGCCGTCTTTACCTCTCAGGTATGGCCTTTTCTTGTCATTGCACTCGCTCTCCCCATCCTTCAATTCATCGTCGTGGTCTCCTCTGTTTGTTGTGGTCACTCTTCTCATCCTTCAATTCCCGTCCTCTCCCACACAGTCTCTCTATCGAAATCCACGGTCTCTTCATTCTGAATTTTCCCAATTATCTCCTAATCTAGAAGAGAAAAGAGAAGATTTTTTATTAAAATATGTACTATTGATTTTTTTTATATTTTTAATTTCTTTTAAAAAACCCCGCGGGGAATGAGGATGATAAAGATTTTTTCTCCCCCGCAGGGATCGGAGGCGGAAACGGGGGTAGATTTTGGAGGCGGGGGCGGGGACGGGGACGAGGGAGGCACTCCCCGCCCTTGCCCCGCTCCATTGCCATCCCTAGTAATAACGAGGCTCAAGCAAGGCCTTGTTTGACGACATGTTTGAGCCTTCTTCCTTATTTATTTATTTTACTTTTTTCTATTTTTTAATATTTTGATTATAAAGAAAAAATTTATGAAGTTTGTACTTTGCACTCACAAATATTTTTTGTTTCCATGACAGTTACTGCATAAATTTTTTTATGGCAAAAAAAAGTATACTAATAAATCGGATAATTTTTTTGTTTACATCTTTGATTTTTTTTAATCACATAATCATCTTCAAATCACGAACAAATAAATAATTACAAATAATATGCTTAAATCTCATATACATAACACTTAATATAATTTTTTTTCACATCCTTGCCCTTTTTTTTTAATCACATAATCGTTTTCAATTACAAAATCACAAACAATTTTTCTGTGACTATTCTTCAAATCACATAATCATCTTCATCCATGTAGTTCTTTCTTTTTTTTTTTTCAATTTGTCAAAAACAAGAGATTAGAAATCTGCATGATAAATATTTCACATAAATAATGTTGTTAGGAAGAGAAGAAGAACAGAGAAGACAGAAAGAAGAAGAAAAAGTAAGAGAGATTCGATGTATCCTCTCCTCTTGTTTTATTCATGTTACCTAGAGAACAAAAAGAGAAATATTAGATAACAAACCTGAAATGAAAAAGAGGAAAAAATTAAGAAGAAGAAGAAGCAGACAGAAGACAGAAAGAAGAAGAGCGAACCTCAAAACCAGTTGTAAATTCAAAAAATTCCGTATCAAAATTGGTAATTAAGTAAAGCAAGAGAAGAATAAAGAATTAAAAATGAAAAGAACAAAGGGGGCAAAGAGAGCGATGAAGCAGCAACAGAAATGAAGCAGATGATAGATACAGCAGCAGACATGAACGAAGGGAGCAGCGAAAAGAATGAAGGCGCGGGAATGTATTATTTGGATGTGGTGCCAATGTGAAAATTTTAATTTATTTTATTTTTAATTTGGCATCTTCTTTAAGCTGGCACCATTTTCTAATGTATTCTCTCTTTTTTACAACTTAATTGATTTTACTTTAAATGATTTCATAATTTGAAATTCTAAATAAATTGGATTAAATTTGAAATATAAATTATATTTGATAAATTACTGATTTAAAATAAAAGAGATCATGAAAATACATCTGAATAAATTTTAATTATTTAACATTTTTCTTCTTGGTCTTGTTCTATCACGACCCGTTACTTGGACATATGACCGGCACAGTAATGAATCTCCCATCAATATAAATCTTTTCATAAATTCTATACACGAGTTAAATTATTAGTAATTATCTTCGTGTTATTAAAATAATCATTTCTTATAAATATGAAGAAAATATATCAAATTTCCTTATTTGAAATACACAGAGATGACTTGCATATAATAATAGATCCTCATTATAAAATACATTATTATACTGAAATACAAGCCAAATATGCCAAATCCCTGACTTTGATGTCTTAGACGATTATAGAGCAACATAATCTACAACAATGAGGGGCTTACCTAACAGTGGGAAGATCCGAATTGATCTACTCTTCTAGCAGATATTCTTCGCTGGCAACCTGATTTGAACAAAAAAATTTCACAGAGAGTGTGAGCTTTAAAACTCAATGAGCGAATCGGCCTCGCATTAATAAAATTCAAATATATTACCAGTCATGCAAGTATACCTGAAGGCTCAAATTCAACCACTAAACATAGTTAGAAATTACATACTAGAAGATATAAAGTTATCTAATTCATCCAATGGTATTAGTACTCATTAATGGTAATATATCCCGGAGAGCATACATAAGCTGACTCACCAAATTTGTTTATTTCTGTCATGACGCACAACCTCATCCTCTCAGCTAGGGCGTCTCACGAATTTGTTACCAACCGAAGGAATCGTTATCTCCACACTCGTTGGTCAAAACACCCTTTAAACCAGATTTTCTGCCTTGCCGTGAGAGGGGATACTATCCCGCTCAATCACAATTAATAGTACAATATTTCATATTATAATTAGAAGTACAATGTAATATTCATTTATAATAACATGTATCGTATATAACTATATTATAAGTTTATAAACCACAAATCAAGATAACAATTAAGTTTTCTTTGGAAAGATTCAAACTTCATATCACATTGAAATACTTGTTTCATCTTATCCATACTTCTGGATTAATTTGAATTATTTCCCTAGATTCGTCACTCCGAATTCAGTTTACCCCTATGAATCTTGGGAGTGTCCTATGACATACTTTTTATCATCAATGATGCTAAAACTCTATTAAAACGGGTCGTTTCACTCACATAGATTTTGTACAAGTATCACTTCTGTAAGTCTTTGCGGACAAGAGCACACAAGTGAATTTCAGTGTTCTGCTACAAAGATTTTCATGAAAGATTAGAGAAAACAAATTAGGGTTGTTTTCGTACAGACATTGTTCATACATACAATTACTATTCATATATACGATCACTATTCATACATACGGTTATTGTTCATACCAGAAATAGTGAATACAATCTGTAAAAAAGTACATTAGGTAAGTTCCCAAGAAAGAGTTGAGGGTCGCAATGGACACACTTAAGTACCAAGTCTTTCCTTAGCCAGAACTTTCCTAGACATGTATTTTTCACAGCTTACATTCTATTTTGGTAATCAGAGAAACAAAATAATATATAGACAGTTAAGGACAGTTTTTCTGTTGTGGAGGATCAGCCAAAGCCATAACCACATAGCATACTTAAGAATATAACTTTTAAAATTTAAAAGACATAAAAAAAGGCATAGTATCCTCACCTCGAATCTAAGCAAAAATGGAAAGGCCCAAAATCTTAGAAGCTTAGCGTCGGAACAAAAGAAAATTGAAGAGAGAGAATAAAAGAAGTTGAAGGTGTGAGTTTAGAAGTGAAATATAAGGACCTATTTATAGGAAATGTCAAGGGTACTATTTGACACTATGCACTAATAAAATATTCAATTTACTATTCATAAAAATAACATTTTCAATAAAATAATTCAATTTACTGTGCACTTTAATAATTTAAAGGTAGCTGAATTATTGGTTATTATTGGGAACTTAAAGGGAAAACTATCTTTTCACCTTAAACCTTTAAGTTTTTTTTCAATTCAGTCCTTTCATTTTAATCCATGAGGGTATTTTCTCACATAAAACATCATTTTCTCTTATGAACTTCTTTCTAGTTTTCTCTTATGACCAAACTACATCTAGTACTCAACATTTCGATTGTATATGTGAACAGTACTGTATACGTGAATAGTATTATACATGTGAATAGTACTGTATACTGGAATAGTAACCGTAATTCGCAAACATACATTTATATTTTATTTTTCACAAATATTACATATTCCTCATTTTTGTCTCCATCATCTCTTCATCTTCTTCTTCATGTTTGTCACGTCCCACAATGCACATGATTGGCACGACGAGTGTGGCTAAATCCACTACCGTAAGCTTTAGCTAAACTATACCATACAAACAAGACATGTCAACATTAGAGTTGAGCATAGAACCCACCAACCTGCAAAACCCGACCCAACTAGCATAGTTTGGTTGGGTTGGGTTGAAAAAAAAAACTCAACTTGACCAAGGGTTGGTCGAGCTACGAGTTGAAGATTTTCAACTTAACCCGATTAGCCAACCTGATAGATTTTAAATATTTTTTATATTATTGAGTTGAGTTAATATTGAGTCTTGAGTTCATTTAAGTCACTTTCCCAAATTCCTTATCCCTGTTCTCCTTAGCCTCTGCTAGAGTTTGGAGTTCTAGTCTCACTTTCCCAATCCAATCCTTATATAATCCCTCTTCTCTAGTTAAGTCTTTGGTGCTTGTGCTTCATTCACGGTCTTCTTCTCTTCTTCTTCACTTATGTTGTACTGCTTCTTTGGTCTTCGTTACTCCTCAGGCTCAGTCCTCAGCTTCAAACAAGTAATAACTCTATATCTCTCCTCTGATCCCTCATCCTTGGTCTAACTTTTGAGACAGTGAGACCATTTGTGGTTTGTAGGAACCATCTGTGGTTCATATGAACCATCTCAGGTTCTGGTTCATACGAACCACTAATTCATCCACTAAGAACAAATTTATAAAATTATGAAAGTCAATCTCGTTTTGTTGTCTTACCTTAGTGTATATCATTTCTTAGATCATTTTGTTTCCATATGCCTTCCTTTAACTTTTGGTTTTGGGAACATTTTAATTGCACAACCAGAAGGCTTGCTAAGTTAGTAATGTTTATTATGCTGAAACATTTCTTAAAGAAATTTGACTATAATTTGAGCTTATGCTAAAATGTCTCTACTATTAGGACATTTTTGTTGTTCTGCCCTCATTTTGGATGATATCATTAGCATTATAATTTAACTCCACAGATATAATTATTTTGTCTGATGCTAATATGTGTCCTTAAACTTTTAACACGCTATAATTATTCTGATATTAACATGGACTGTATGCTAAGAGACAACAATATTTTGAGAATGTCTGTCCATTTTGTATATGGAATTTAAACCTATTCATGTTCTAGTCTACAATTATTTTGTTTCAGCTGTGTATAAGACTAAAATTTTGTTTTCATCTCTTATAGATTGGGTATTTAATTTTTTTCAACTTTGCTTCCTTCTAGAGTTATAGCTCATCTTGATGCCTTATGCTTTGAAATAATTGGCTGTTTGCTAACCTCAAACTTCATACCTTGATTGTCATGTTAACTTATTTGTTGTTGTACTATTAGACATGGTAGATGATGTGTCAAGAGGAGTCACACAAGTCAAGAGTGCACCAACACCAACTCCACCTAGTGGTGAGGAGGATACTCAAGATCCAATAACAAATACCATTGAACCCACTACTCAATCACAAGGACAAGGAGATATGGTAAGCTTAAAACGAAAGCCTTTTAGACCTCCCTCCCATGTATGGTGTCATTTTACTAAGTTGCTTAGTGGAGATAGGTGTTCATGAAATTATTGTGGAGAATCTTATGCTTGTGATTCTAAAAGTCATGAAACTAGCAATTTGAGTAAGCATTTGAGTGATTGTTCCAAAAATCTAGAAAGACAAGTTGATAAAAACAAAAAAAAGTGGGGATTTAAAAAAAACTAGAAGACATTGATGATGGTATGGCAAATGTCAAAATAATTGAATTTAACCAACAAGAATGTGAAATTGCACTTGCCAAGATGATAATTATGGATGAATTTCCTTTTAAGTTTGTTCAGCATGTGAGTTTTAGATTGCTTCTGCATTTGCTTCAACCATAATTTCAGATTCCATCTCGATTTATTGTGGCTAGAGATTGTTATCAATTGTACTTATAAGAGAATAAGTTGGAGTTGTCATTTAGTTGTATGTCTAAAATGATGTTTGTTACAACTGATACCTAGACTTCAATTCAGAATTTGAATTACATGTGTGTCACTGGTCATTTTATAGACGATGAATGGGTCTTGAATAAGAAAATCTTGGGATTTTTTCTTATAACAGATCACAAGGGTGAAATAATAAGAAAGACCTTAGAAACATGTCTGAAGAATTAGGGAATTAAAAAAGTTTGAACATTGACTGCTGATGATACTAGTGCTAATAATGTTGTCATTGTTTATTTAAGAAGAAGATTGAGTGATTGGAATTACACAACTATATTTTAAATTTGATTGTCAATGATGGGTTGAAAGATGTAGATTGTTCTATTATTAGAATAAGAGTTGTATGCAAATTTGTTAAGTCATCTCCTACTAGGTTGACAACCTTCAAGAAATGTGCTAGTGATGCAAATATAGTAAGTAAGCTGTCATTGATTCTTGATGTGCCTATTAGATGGAATTCTACCTATTTGATGTTAAATACAACTAAAAAATTTGAAAAGGCATTTCAACATCTTCAAGATGATGATGCTTTTTTTTTTGTCTCTGTGCTTAATAATGATAGGGGCCTCCTATCTCTGATCATTGGAGTCATGCTCGCACTTTTACAAAGTGTTTTAGAATTTTTTATGATGCAATTATTTCCTTCTTCAGCTCTATACGTGTTACTTCAAGCACTTTTTTTCAAAAATTGTGTGACATCAACAAAGTCTTAAAAAAATGGATGAATAATGAGGATGTCTTATTGTCTAACATGACCACTAATATGAAGGCTAAGCTTGATAAATATTGGGATGTTGGTGATAATATGAATTATTTGTTGTTTGTGGTTGTTGTTCTTGATTCATGCTATAAGATGACCTTTATTGAATTATGTTTTAAAAGGATGTATGACTCAAACAAAAGTAGGTAGATGTTGGATAGATTGAATAGCTTACTGAAAGAATTGTTTGAGTATTACAAATTAATGTATCCACCTAATATGGAAGACTCTAGCCATATGTCATCTAATCTTACTTCACTATCATGGGGAGGTACTAGCAATGATGATGATGATGGAGATGATGGTAGCTGGTCCTCTGAATTTATGTGAAAGTGAAGAAGAAACATTATAATGATAAAATGAATAATTTAGAAAGATACTTGGATGGTGATGTTGATTTTAATTATGATGGTTTTAATATCTTGAGGTAGTGGAAGGGGAAAGGAAAACTATGAAGTATCAAGTTCTTTCTTGTATAGCTAGAGATATGTTAGTCATCCTTGTGTCCACAATATCATCAGAATTTGCATTTAGCACTGTAGGTCAAGTTCTTGACCCATTTTGCAGTTCATTGAGTCCTAGTATTGTTGAGGCTTTCATATGTGTTCAAAATTAATTAAGAGTTGCTAAAAAAGACATTGATTTGAGGAATAGCATGGATGAATTTGAAAGAGTTGAAGCAGAGAAATTTTTTGTGTTGAAAATGTTATATTTATATTTAAATTTTTGTTTACTTTTTGTTTGATTGTTTTAGAGATATGGGAAACTAATGATGGTAAGGAAGTAGTGGATTTGGGAAACTGAAAGTTTGAAAGATTTGAAGTAGGTAAATTTTTACCATTTATAAATTTATATTTTTTCTACTTTGAAATTACAACCCTCATATTAATTTTTTATTTTCATTTATTGTCTTAAAACTAGAGAACTCTAAGCTCTTAGCTTTGGAATTGAAGATTGAAGAATGTTGTTGGATTGAAATTTATTTATTTATGTTGTATTTGTTATGTACTTGTGTTATTTGGACATTGAAGAATGCTAAATTCACTACACAACATATGCAATAACAACTACCTTAAAAATCCACCTACTTGATTACAGAACATCCTCTAAGAAGTAGTTTAACAAAGAGACAAGACTTAAACAAAGGTATCCTAGATACAAATAGGTAACTGACTTCCCTAACGAAGCTAGTCATCTGTTAAGCGATTTGGCAAGTATACCAGTCGCACAAGTAATATAGTGAAAGAGTAAGAATATAGTCCCATGAGGACTAACTCGTTAAATATTCTAGAAATTTAAATGTATTAGTTAGACAACCTAATTTAGATTAAAGGTAGCTCTAACTTTTAAATTAAAAGTTAAAATTCGCAAAATAAAATATTTTTGTATTTTTTTGCAATTAATCAGAATGTAATCATAAATTCAGATGAAATTAACTTAATTAAAAGACCTAGAGCTACTAATCCCTTTCTCTCATCCTATGAATTGCTACTTTCCCTTACATCTACGATTCAATTCAATCATACACTTTAATCTTAGGTTTTCTATTAACTTAAAGTGATTCTCCTGAACCTAAATTACGCTAATCAACTCTATCATAATCCCTTATGTGAGTTTAAGCCAAATAAACATCAACCTAATTTGATTAAACGAGGTTAACTAATATTCCTATTAATTAACAAACAAAACCTCTAAGTTCTACCACTCGCCCTAATCACTAAGTGTTCTACAACCACCTCCCTCGCCAGAGTTTAGTGAAAGCAACAAGCAAGCCATGAAGTGATCAATTTCAAGTAAGCACAATAAATATGAATGAAAGGAATATATATTATTAAATTAAAATCACAAAGTCAGAGAGAAAACAACTCATAATGAAAGATTAGGTTCATAGTAACCCTAGAATAGGAAAATTAGCTACTCATAGCCTAAAAGTATAGAAAACAGCAGAAAAACTAGTAAGCATCATGAAACCGAGGTCGATTTGACAAGAATCGAGCTTTCAAAGAATTGGAAACGAATTCTTCCTTTTCCCTCAGCAGAAAACGGCGTATCCCTCTCAGTCTCAAACTTTGAATATCCCAAAACCCTTCCTTTTTGCTATTTAAATCAGATAGCGTTGTGTCATTTTTGTGAAACATCGTTATAGCGATGAAAGACAGAGAAAAATGACAACCAGGCTTCAACTCCAGAGCTCACCGCTATAGCGGTAGAAGGCAGACTGATTGGTTTCCACTTTGTGGTAATGCAGCACACATGTCCGACCAGTTGCCTTAGCTCCTTTACACTCAACCTACATCAGAGACAATAAAATATTAATTAATAGCGGCTCTAAGTCATGAAATTACAAGAAACAACCTAAACTCTAAGAAATTCTAAACTAAGCTAAATCAAACAAAACAAGGGAAAATATTCACAAGCCAAGATAAGTAAGAAATAAAAAGATAAAGGACTTAGCACCAAAAATGGTACTAAATCTAGCACTTAACACTCCCCTAAACTTATATCTTTGCTTGTCCTCAAGCAAATCTACCCTCACAACAAACAACAGTGCAAAGCAGACATCAGATAAGTAGATTTACAAACAAGATTAAAACAACATTCGAACTCAGCAAGAGAGAAGTGTGAATTGTACAAATAAAAACAAATCCATCCCTTAAAACTTGAATTCAAGAAATGCTTTTACCAAAGGAGAAATCATATAAGCAATAACCATAAGGGGATTTAAATCAAGACTTAAGTAGACACTTCGAAATCATAAAAGCTTCAAAAAGCAATAATACTATCACCCAAATCAAGCTTTCCTTTTTATACTTTTACACTCTCAAGGGTATATAGTCCAGATTCCAGTGATCCAATCAATCCAAATAAAATGAGGTGTAACTAGTAAGAAGCAGAGTCCGTGCGCCCAATCCACACAGCTCTTCCTGCCCCTTCACACTCAAGGCAAAATTTATGGAGTAAAAAAAGTACTTGTGTGCCTAATCCACACAACACTTCTCTACCCTTTCATCTTCTTCAATCAATCCAAAAGCAAGGTTCATTGGTTGAAACAGTATTCGTGCGCCTAATACACACGACACCGCCCCAACATAAACCACACCTTTAAGCCAATAGATTAAACTTATTTAAATAACTTTTTTTATTATGAAATAGAATCTGAAATTCATACCCCTTATTGAGCTTTTTTTTTAACTTTTAGGAAAGATTAACTTAAACAACAACATTCACTCTTAGAATTCCCAGATTTTAATCATCATAGCAAAAGTCTTGAGGAAAATAGCCTAATATTACTGCATATAAAACTACTTCTTTACTAAAAAAAAATTCAGGAATTTAAATTTTAACAAAATGGTCAAGTTGTTATATCAACAAAATGTCACTTTCCCATGCAAAGATCAAATTACCAAGTGCGATAAAAGTTTGAAAATCTGCCTATATCTACCTATTTTACACAATTATCTGCTAAGGCCAACACACAACACAAAAATAAAAAAGGTTTCTCTCCCTCAAACTTAAATTTGACAGTGCCTCCACTATCCTATATCAACCCAACAGAGGAAAAGAAATCACAAAAAGAAAAACACATAGCCAACTACAAAATAAAACAACTGCCAATACAATTATATTATTGCCATGCATATCAATTCAGCCATACATCAAGTTCACATAGTCAGATCATATACATATAGTAGTTATACAAAGTCATCAACAGTTCACAAAACAAATAAACAACAAAACAGAAAAAATAAAAGACAGAAAAATAAATAATAGAAAAAAATAGTGTTGCTTGATGCTAATCCGTCATGTACTCGTCATCTCCTGATCCATCATCTTCTTCATCTTTAGCTACATCTTCCTCTCCTTCACCACCAACACCGGATCCCTCACCTTTAACCGGAAGCCTAGACATGTCAAGATAGAGTAGTCACATAATCTATGGTATAACGTACGTCCTTCTGCATCTCTCCCAATTCTACTCTAAAGCTGACCATTGACTACTTCATCTTTCCTAGCTCTGTGCTAACATCTTCAAGAGTAATGTTGCTAGCACGAGCCCGAGGTACTGTACGACGAGGACGGCTAACTAGGTGAAGTCACTCAGTATTTAAGATATCGATGTAATCTTTCTTAATGTCGGGAGATCTCTTCAATTTCTTGTTATTCTTAAAACCTGGGACCTTTTTCTTCAACAAGTAAATAGTCAAGATCCCCGGATATGCAATTATACCGCTTTTCTTTTGAGCAAAGTCTTCAATTGTTTCTGTAATTATTTTCCCCAAATTGATTGGGATGCCAGTCATCAAACAATATAACATGACAGCCCTCTTTGTAAAAACGTCAGAGAAATTACCCGTTGGCATTATTGTGTACTGCATAAAGGTGAACCAACTTTTGCTAATGGATTCAAATCCATGCGCCTCACCTTGTTGATAACTCCCTTGGAATCTAACTCCTCTTCTGCTCCCAGCTTATATATGGTTGCTTTCACTTCCTCAAGGTCCCAATTATTCCAAGCTATCAAGCTGTGATAACTTGGACCCCTCGAATTCCATAAATTAAAAACTATATCTATTGCCCCTTCTGTGAAACTTATTTCTTTTCCCCTAACTTCCATTTTAAATCTCCCAAGGGTATCACCTTAGATTTTGAACGAGTTCGCGTAGAACTCCTTAACTAGGCTTATATTGGTGAACTCTAGCAGATTAAATATCTCGTTCCACCATCTATCAGTTATTTGCTCTTGTATTTAGGGTATTCATCAGGCGCCAAATCAAACACTTGTTCCATCTTCACCATTCTATCAATTATGTCATTAGAATATCTCGTACCATGTTCAGGAATACGTAATGTGAGATATTCAACTGATGCTGATTGTTATGATAGAAATTGTAAATAGCATGATTATAGGGATATGTTACAACATGATTATAGGGATAGCTTGATTGTAGGGATTATTTAGGATTTTTGATTTGTTTGTATTTATGGCTATTCTGTATATATATTTCATCCCTATGAATGAGAAAGACACACTTTTCGAATCAATCTTGTCTAATTAACATGGTATTAGAGCCCTGTGCAGTGAGGCTATGAGTGTGCGTGAGAAAGGAGCTCCCATCTCAGGTGGTCTTTCACTCTCACTACCCCTTCCACTGCGTTCAAACGTTGCCGGCCGGCAGACCCCGAGAGTCCGGTGGCCATCAGCGGCGCGTGTGTGTTTCACGCGCCACTCGAGTTTTCTGCTATAGTGTTCACGCACTAGTGAAAGAAATGGTTGGATCCCAAGAGGGGGTGAATTGGGTTTTATAAAAATTTCAACAAAACTTAATTGGAAGTTAAAATTATTTTCTAAAATTGGACAATGCTAAAGATAATAATTTAATTCAGAAAATCAAAGTGTTATCAAGATGAATAATTTTATAATGCAAGGAATTAAAGAGTAAATATAAATCTACACAAATTAATTATGCTTGAAGTAAAAATCAAATATAAATACAAAGCATTAATTAATTGACTTCAAATGTAAATAGAGTAGGGATAGAGAAAGCAAACTTGAAGATTTATACTAGTTCGGCTAATCCCATAAGCCTACATCCATTCCTCAAGAGAGCACTTGAGTATTTCCACTATAATTACAAGTTTAATCCGGGTACTTGCAAACCACTATAATCACGCAAATTCAATTTGGGTATTTGCGAAACCACAACTGAGAATTTATGAATCCGGGCTCCTCCTCAACCCAAAGCAAGTTCTTCCAACACCAGTACTTGTGAACCTCAACTCAGAATAATATATGTGTTGATCAAAATCAGCAATACAAAGAAACTCTCTCTAAAGAATAGATGAATACAAATGAAGTTCTAATAACTGTAATGATAGAGAATATGTAAGATTGACTCAAGAATGTTTGGATTTCTCTCAAAGATGACAGAACATGTTAATATATCATTGTAGTACTGAGTTCTCACATAAAAATGTGTATCTAAGGTCATATATATAGTCTCCATTGAAATATAGCCGTTTATAGCCGTTACTACACTTAAAAATGCAATCCAGGTGTAATTAGTCGATTGTCGTAAGGCCATCAGTCAACTGATAGCTCAATATATCCGTTAAACACAAAAATATGATCGTTAAATAGTGTTTCTGGGCTATCAGTCGACTGATCTTGGTCTATCAGTCGACTGGTTGCTCCCTGTCAAACATCCTGTTAACTTGGAACTTGTAAGCTCATTTTAAAAATTCATAACACTCTCATTTGAACTCCGTTTTAAACAAATAATATATCATTAGAAAGCTCTTGGAGTCTAGTTTCAAATGAGATAAGTTTCACTCAAAAATTATTTTTAATTTAAAAGATATAATCAAAATACTGACTGAAGGTTAGGATAAAATAATTCTTGAGTACAGCTAAGTCAACTTTCAGTTTTTCAAAGTTTAGTTTAAATAGTCATATCTTTCTCATTTGGACTCAATTTTAAATAAATAATATATCGTTGGAAAGCTGTTTGAGTCTACTATCAAATGAGATTAAGATACTTGAAAAAATGATTTAACTTGATATCTCACTTTTATAAAACTTCATATCTAATGTAAAACTTCATATCTCACTATCTTTTTGTTCAAAATGCTTGAGTCAATATATGCAAATCTAAATCATTGAGTTGCACAAGTATACTAGCCTATTGATAATATACCTAATGTAAACACATAGGTTAACTTGATGCATTCAAGCTTCCAAGACTTCAAATCTTCTAGTTCTTCATTTCTTGGAGCTTTATCCTTGCATGTTGCTTTCCTTGAATGAAGCATGATGTTGAATTTCCTTGTTCTTCAATCTAATGCTTACTCTTCTTGTTTTGAACTAACCTATAAAATATATCTTAGTTGCAAACCAATGGTTAGTTTAATTCATGATAAATAGCATGATTAATGTATAAGACATTACACATTAAATAACATAGTCATGCTTAAATACTTATAGCATATATATGATAATTAACCTTTATATATATCATTGCTACATTTCAAATACATTTGTCATCATCAAAACTTATGGCATAAAGCCTTAAGGTCAACAACTAGCATGTGGAGGCGCGTCCAGTACTCTCTTCATCTCCGATCAGCATCGACAGCGTTTTCGGCCCTTTTCTGGCATGATCCCGTGGTGTGGTCACTGATTGCCAGAGTTTGAATTTTTTTTTATTTGGATTTGGTTGTCACAGTATATAGCATTCTTGTACTGTTCGGAGTTTGAATTTTTTGTTTTGATTTGGACTTAGTTGTTCACGTAAACAGCGTTCTTACTCTCTGCGGGCTTGATATATTCTAATCGTCTCTTTTTAGTGGTTGCCATTTGTATTGTTTCACATATGGCAAAACACATTGTCTCATCTCTTCATCTTACTCCTATTACTGTGTTTGTTGATATAGGTAAATCTCCTACATGTTTCATTTCTTCGTCATCTAGATGGGTTATTGATTCTGGTGCTTCAGATCATATGACAGGTAATCCCAACCTTTTTTCTACCTTCCATACCCAGGCCCCTTTATCTCATGTGACTGTAGCTGATGGATCCACAACCTGTGTCCTTGGTTCTGGCACGGTTAACTTAACCTTATCTTGATCTTTACCCTCAGTGTTGAGTTTACCTAATTTTTCATTTAATCTGATTTCTGTTAGTAAACTCACTCGTAACTTTAATTGTAATGTCTCATTCTTTCCTACTTACTGTCTTTTTTAGGATCTTACAACGAATCAGATTTTTTGGTAGAGGACATGAATCTAGAGGTCTATATATTCTTAACACTCAGGAATTGAGATCCTTTGCATGTTCTAGTTCATCGTCTGCGTTTGAGGTGCACTGTAGTTTGGGGTATCTATCTCTCTCGGTTCTCAAGCAAGTTCAACCCCAGTTCCATCACTTATCCTCCTTACCTTGTGAGCCATGTCAATTTGTCAAACACCATCGTGTCCTTTTACAATCTAGAGTTAATAGACAGGCTACATCCCCTTTTGAGTTAGTCCATTCTGATGTTTGGGGTCCTTGTGCTACTGTCTCTAAGCCTGGTTTTAAATATTTTATTACTTTTGTTGATGATTACTCTTGTATCACTTAGTTATATTTGATGAAAAGTTTCCCTGAGGTTTTTTCGCATTTTTTAGCCTTCTTTGCTAAGATTAAAACACAATTTAACGTTTCCATTTAAACTTTGAGAAGCGATAATTCCAAAGAGTACCTATCTGATGCTTTTCAGTCTTATATGCTTCAGCATAGCATTCTTCATCAATCCTCTTGTGTTGACACACCTGCTCAAAATGGGGTCGCTGAATGAAAGAATAGACACTTACTTGAGATAGCGAGAGCTCTCTTATTTCAAATGCATGTTCCTAAACCTTTTTGGGTTGGTGCTGTCTCGATAACTTGTTTTTTAATCAATTGGATGCCATCTTCTGTTCTTGATGGAAAAATACCCTATTATATTCTGTTTCCATCTAAATCTATTTTCCCTATCTAACCCCGTATCTTTGGTAGTACTTGTTTTATTCAGGATACCCGATCCTAGGTCATAAAGTTAGACCCTAAGTCCCTTAAATGTATTTTCCTTGGTTATTCTTGTCTCCAGAATGGATATAGGTATTTCTTCCCTACCCTTCAGCACTACCTTGTCTCTGCAGATGTTACCTTTCAAGAAGAAATTCCCTTCTTTTCTCCTTCCTCCACTTCTTATGATCAGGGGGAAGACGATGATCTATTAGTCTGTAGTGTCCCTTGTTCTTCGCTTCTCCCATCTACGTCTCCTTCAGAGTTTACTCGGCCACATATTGTCCATGTCTACACTAGACGACAACCTCTGACTGCCAGTTTAGATTCATGCCCTCCACTCTCTGCTTCGTCGTCGGATTTTGGTTCAACTATTCTTGACCTCCCTATTACTCTTTGTAAAGGTAAACATCTATGTGCCTATCCTATTGCTTCTATTGTTTCCTATGATCACTTGTCTTTGACTTCTTGTTCTTTTTTGGCTAAACTAAACTCTGTGTCTATTCCTAAAATTGCTTGTGAAGCTTTGGCCATCTAGGGTGGCATGATGCCATGCTAGACGAGATAAATGCTCTTGATCATAACAATACTTGGACATTAGTGGATTTACCCGTTGGGTGCAATTGGGTATTTACAATTAAAGTCAATCCTGATGGTTCTGTGGCCCGTTTGAAAGCACGACTTTTTGCAAAGGATATGCTCAGACTTATGGGACTGATTACTCAAACATTTTTTTCTCCGGTTACCAAACTTACCTCAATACGGTTGTTGATCTCCTTAACAGTTACTCATAATTAACCGCTGCACCAGTTGGATATAGAGGTGTCAAAGTGGGCCATCCTGGCCTATTCAGGCTAGCCCGCTGTCGGGTTGAAGAAAAGTGGGCCGGGCTAACCCGGCCCACTTTTGAAAACATGCTGAATTTTGAGGGCTTGGCCCACTTTTTGCCGGCTGGCGGGCTAAACGGGCCAGCCAGCCAGCCTACTTTTTTTTAATACTTTTTAATTTTCTTTTATTTTTTTAATCAATACAAGCCAATGAAATCATTTAAGGACAATACAACTAATTTTAAAACATCAAAAGTCTTACAATACAAAATAATTTATCAATATTCTCTAAGATGTAATATTAAAAAGAAGAAAAATTGAAGGCTCACACATCACTAATCATTCAATACTCATCATTTAATTAATATTGTTATACAAATACATACACATTTATGTAATCACATCATATATACATATATAGTAAAGTAGGAAAATATAAAAAAAAAAGGGTTAGGTGGGCCGGGCCTAAAAATCCCAGTAAAAAACGGGCCTGAATTTCAGGAACCCAGTCCACCTAAAAAGTGGGCTAAACGGGCCCAACCCGGTGGGCTGGGCCCGTTTTGACAGCTCTAGTTGGATATTAAAAATGCTTTCTTCATGGTATTCTTCAGGAAGAGGTCTATATGGAGCAACTACCTGTGTTTGTTGCTCATAGGGAGTATGAAAAAGTATGTCGACTTCGAAAATCATTGTATGGTCTAAAGCAAAGCCCTTGGGCATGGTTTGGCAGGTTTAGCCAAGTTATTTTGGAATATGGAATGAAGAAAAACAAGTCTGATATCACAGTATTTTACAGGAAGTCCAAAGATAGCATTATTCTACTTGTGGTATATGTTGATGATATTGTGATTACTGGGAGTGATAGTTCAGGCATCTCTAGCCTCAAGACCTTTTTGCCCTCTCATTTTCAGACAAAGGATTTGGGACCCTTGAAATACTTCTTAGGGGTTGAAGTTATAAGAAACAAGAAAGGGATTTTCCTGTGTCAAAGGAAGTATGTTCTTGACTTGTTGAAAAAAACAGGAAATATAAGGACTAAGCCGTCTAGTACTCCTATGATTCCTAACATACAGCTTGCAAAGGACGACAGCGAGCCATTTCATGACCTTGAGAAGTATAGAAGACTCGTGGGGAAATTGAATTATCTTATTGTGACTCACCCTGACATCTCATATTCAGTTGGTGTAGTCAGTCGCTTTATGTCTTCTCCTATAGTCAACCATTAACGCTTTTAGAGCATCCTTTGCTACTTAAAAGGGGTTCCAGGACATGGATTATTTTATGGGTATCATGGACACACTAAGATTGAGGTCTATTCAGATACAGATTATGCAGGGTGCAAGGATGATAGAAGATCCACTATCGGTTATTGTGTTTTTGTGGGAGGGAATCTAGTTTCATGGAAGAGCAAGAAGCAAAATGTAGTTTCTCGATCTATTGCAGAATTAGAATATATAGCTATGGCAAACTCAGTATGTAAAATTGTATGGATATACCAACTATTGAAAGAAGTTGGCTTCAACCAAGCTGCCCTTCACATTACTTCTAATCCTGTATTTCACTAATAAACTAAATATATTGAGATCGGGAAGTGTATCAGGTCGCACAAGTAGTAAAGTGAGAGAAAGAGTTATCGTCCTCAGGGATTAACTTCTAACAATTACCAATTTCACTAGCCTAAGTTATATTTGGACAATTGAAAATGTTGAGTGGATGGAGTCTAAAGTTAGCTGAAGTAAACTAATTAAGACAAGGAATGAACTGGCACAACGAAAGATTATATGGTAATGAAGCGGGTATAGGGGATTGATTTCACTTAACTCCTATTCTGATTAATTCATAGACAAACCAATCTTTGAGTCATTAGAGAATATTTCGATATACTTGCAAATTTCTCTTAATGTTGATTAAGTTCACAAGGATATTTGAACCCAATGTCTTGGTGAAACAAATCTTCCTCGCTCAATTAATTAGCTAATGTCTTAGTCAAATTAATTAATTTAGAGTTTAAGCTTAAGAACTCATAAAAATCACACAATTAAGGTTGTCTATATCTAGGCTAACCCGAATTATGGTAGAAATCACAAAAGCAAGTCTATATCAAGCTATGTCTAGCATTAATATAAACCCTAGGTTCATTGAAGATGGTAGCTAAGCATCCAAGAGTAATAAATAGCAGTAAAGTCTACTCCAATGATCGAAATTGCAATCATATTAAAGTATTCAATAACAAAGCTTCATATAAGTCAATTACATCAATCCTCTAACCCTATAGAATTAGTTACACATGATGGGAGAAGAAAAAAATATCACAAATACATAAATAAACATGATACAAGAGGAAGAAGAGAAAGAAATAAGCATCAAACTCAATGAAGAAGAGGTCTCCCTTCTCCTCTAATTGTGCCTTAGTAGAGCCCTTCCTTATTCAGCCAAAAGATCCTCCAAAATTCTTCAGAAATCCAATTTATAGGATCCATCACGTGCAGGTTAGGACCAGCACAAGACGCCTAGGCGCCATGCAGAAGATAGGTAGAAATAACCTAGATTGGTGCCTAGGCGCCCTATGTGGCGCCTGAGGCACCACCTTTAGACTTCGAGACAGAGAGTCGCCTGAGGCACCAGCCATAATTGTCAGGCCGAGAGTTTAGGGAATGACACCTACGTGCCAGCCTTTAGACTTGCTGCAGATCAACACTTGCATCAGAATTCTTCAGCTCCTCAACTTGTATCTTACCAAAATATACACCTATAAAAAAAATACAACAAAGATTACTCCAAAATGTACGGAAAAAAAAGGGATAAATTGGGAAAGAACAAGGAGAACAACAAAATATAAATAACAACGCAAAAACTAAGATAAATGGTGCAAAAAGGAAAGAAAAATAGGAATAAGGGAAAGAAAAAGCCCAATAAAAATATAGGAAAATAACCAAAATAAAGGACTTATCAACTATCACTTTATTCGAGAAAAGATTGAAGAAAATTTTATTACTACAGTATATGTTAGAACAGAAAATCATTTGGGAGATATTTTCACAAAAGCCTTAAATGGAGTCTGCATTAACTACATTTGTAACAAGCTGGGCATGATTAACATCTATGATCCAAATTGAGGGGGAGTGTTATGATAGAAATTGTAAATAACATGATTATAGGGATATGTTACAGTATGATTATATGGATAGCTTTATTGTAGGGATTATTTAGGATTTTTGATTTGTTTGTATTTATGGCTCTTCTGTATATATATTTCATCCCTATGAATGAGAAAGGCACATTTTTCCAATCAATCTTGTCTGATTAACACTGATGAAGAGGCACTAGGAGTTTCTTTCCTTTTAGTGGGAAGCTTCTTCCTCTTAGAAGCCGATAAGGCTATGAGGAATGCTAGAACAATCATAAACCCTGTAATCATAGACATATAGTTCAGCCCCAATAATCAAGCTCATTCAAGGTTCAGTTTAATTCACTCAAATGCATCCTCTATTTTCTAACATGGCAATTGGTTATCCCCCAAACTTCAAAGACAACATTACTAATTAAGACTCAACTATAGGCAACAGGCATAGCAAAGTCTCATGCAAATAGGGTTCACATCAAACACTTTAAATCTTTCACTCCTGTATTTTATCACACCCTATATGCATTGCAAATCTCAATGTTCTTATGCATCAACCACCCAAAACTCACTAATGCATTCATTAACTTGTCCAATTGGCAACAAACCATCAATTTCATGCATAAAAATCAAAAGAATATTCATATGGGTATTTCATCGAACACCTTGTGGGCATAAATTTGCTCTAGTATGATTGACTAAATTTCAAGCCCTACATTCCTTCTCAATCATCAAATCCATAAATAGTAACAACAATTATTGAAGAATGCAAGAAATTAACCCTCAAAACATAGAGAAACACCAAACCTATGACTAAAACAGATCTACATTAATATTCAACGCACAAGGAAAAGAAAACTCAGAACTATAACCTTTCCTAACCAAATATGCACAAAATTAATAAAAGAAGACAGAAACTAAAAAGAAAAGGGGAGAAACCACTCACCAAACATCCTAAAATTAGTAAATCACACAAACAACCAAACTGAAGACAAGAAAAGTGTTAACTTAAACTCCAATCGAAGAAAAACACCCAATAGCACTAAAAAATTGATTAAATCAGTTAAAAGGAGGAAAATGTAGTGGGGATAGGCTGAAAATTGCCCTAGGGTTTAGGTCGCACAGAGGGAAGAGTTTGACAGCGTAAAAATGGAGATTTAGGGCTCAGCACATTAAATAGCTCGATGCACTACTATAGCGGCCATACCTCACTGCTATACAGTACGTGACAGAGAATTTGGCTCAATTTTTTAAAAAATTTGACCTCCACTGCTATAGCGGTTAGTTGCCACCGCTATAGCGGTGTGAGGCAGAAAGTTTCAACCTTTTCCTATAGGTTTCATTATTATAGCAGTGTGGCTCTACCCCTATAGTAGTGGTTGCTAGAGAATTCATCTTCAGACAGCAGAATCCAAGACAATGAACACTTATCTACACCTTTAATCCCTTACCAACAAAAATTTCACCTCACCACAGTCATATTACAAACAAAACAATTAACACAAACCCCTAAACAAAACCATCCCTCCCAAAACACATTTCCTTTCACATTCAATCATATCTTAATCAATATCAGCATTCTTATTTCATCAGCAGCAATCACTTCAGACAAAAGCACTGATTTAACCATTTAATTACATGTCTAACCCTTAATAACCATCTAAACAAATTATTCAATCAACAACAGCCAAGTTTGCACACAATATCAATATTTTCACTAGCCAACAAAAACTCAGATGCAAACAATAACAACAGCAACACCAATCAACACAAACAATAAACTACAACTAAAAACAAGACTAAAAACTAAACTAAAAGGGCTAGAAACTTGGGTTGCCTCCCAAGAGCGCTAAGTTTATAGTCTTCAGCCAGACTTTACCAGGGCGTCTATGCATTTGGTGCTAATAGAGCAAGAGAAGTCCCGACCCTTTCACCATCATGTCCGAGATATATCTTCAACCACTGACTATTCACCTTAAAGCTCCTAGTATTCTCAAGGTAAGAAATCTCAATGGCACAGTTTGGAAAGGCTTCTTTCAAAACAAACGGGCCTGTTCACCTTGATTTGAGCTTCCTTGGGAAAAGTTTCAGTTTGGAGTTATAAAGTAAGACCTTTTGCCCCGCATGAAAATAGTGATTCGCAACCTTTTGATCGTGCCACCTCTTCACCTTTTCCTTATAAATTTTAGCATTTTCATAAGCTTGAAGACAGTGGTCTTCCAACTCATTTAACTCCAATAATCGCTTTTGTCCAGCTTGCTTAAGATCAAATTTTAGACACCTTAAGGCCTAGAATGCCTTATGTTTAAACTTGACTAGAAGATGGCAAGGTTTTCCATATACAAGTTGAAATAGAGATGTACTATAAAAGTTTTATAGGCTGTCCTATATACCCATAGAGCATTATCGAGGTTTTTAGCTCAATCCTTCCTTGAAGCATTCACAGTTTTCTCAAGGATTCGCTTAAGCTCTTTATTTGAAACCTCCACTTATCCATTTTTCTGAAGGTAATATAGAGTAGCTATACGATGCTTCACTCCATATTTGACCAGGAGGCTTTCTAAAGGTTTCTTGCAGAAGTGAGATCTTCCGTCACTGATTAAAGCTCGTGGCACCCTAAACCGATAGAAAATGTACTTTTTCAAGAAATTCATGACCACTCTAGAGTCATTGGTCTAAGTAGGTATAGCTTCCACCCACTTAGCCACATAGTCCATAGCCACCAGTATGTGCTGATTAGAGAAGGAAGATGGGAATGGACCCATAAAGTCGATTCCCTACACATCAAAGATTTCAACCTCTAATATAATGTTAACAGGCATTTCATCTTGCCTAGATATATTTCCAACCCTCTAACATCGATCACATCTTTTCACGAACTCTCTAGCATCTTTAAATAGGGAAGCCCAGTAAAAGCCACATTCTAGTACTCGATTGGCTATATACACATTGCTGTAATGGCCTTCATACTCTGATCCATGGCAATGCCATAAGATTTTTGCCATCTCTTCTTTCAGTATACACATTCAGAAGATTTAATCTGCACCAAGCCTAAAGAGATAAGGCTTATCCCAGTAGTAGACTTTTACATCATGTAGGAACTTCTTTCTCTACTGATAAGTTAGATTAGGAGGGAGTACTCCACATACCAGATAATTTGCAAAGTCTGCAAACCATGGTGATTTTTGTTCCTCCACAAAGTACAGATGTTCATCAAGGAAGGTCTCATTGATCCAAATCGAGTTCTCATCTTGAGCATTTGTACTCAAGCTAGACAAATGATTTGATAATTGATTCTCTGTTCCTTTTCTGTCTACTATTTTCATATCAAACTCTTGTAGTAAGAGTATCTACCAGATCAATCTGGGCTTTAACTCCTTCTTGCTTACAAGATACTTTATGGCTGACTGATTAGTGAACATAATCACACCTGTTCTTCCCAAATAAACCTGAAATTTGTCAAAAGTGAATACCATTGCTAGCAGCTCCTTCTCAATTGTGATGTAATTTAGCTGAGCATTTGCTAGTGTCTTACTAGTATAGTAGATAGGATGAAATATTTTCTTAGCTCGTTGCCCTTAAAACAGCCCCCACAGCATAGTCACTTGCATCACACATGAGCTTAAAAAGGCAGTTCTAATCCGGAGCAACCATGATCAAAGCAGATATAATCCTTTTCTTCAAATCTTTGAATGCTTTCAAGCAATTATCATCAAACATAAATAGGATATCTTTCTCAAGCAACTTACACAACGGGTTTGAAATTTTAGAAAAATCCTTAATGAACAGTCGATAGAATCCCGCATGACCAAGGAAACTTCTGATGGCTTTAATTGAATTTAGAAGAGGTAATTGCTCAATAATTGAGATTTTAGCTCGATCAACCTCCAACCCACTCTTAGAAACTTTATGGCCCAAGACTATTCCTTCACGAACCATGAAGTTGCATTTTCCCCAATTAAGAACAAGGTTGGTTTCTTCGCACCTTTGAAGTACCTTCTCTAAATTCTGAAGACACACTTCGAACGACGTGCCAAATATAGAGAAATCATCTATAAAGACTTCCAAACTTGTCTCAACCATGTCAGATAAAATCGCCATCATATATCTTTAAAAGGTAGTTATTGTGTTACATAACCCAAAAGGTATCCTTTTGAAGGCAAAGGTGCCATAAGGACAAGTAAATGTAGTTTTCTGCTGATTCCCCGGAGCTATCACAATTTATTTATATCTACTGTACCCATCTAAGAAGAAGAAGCATTCTTGCCTGGCTAGTCTGTCCAACATCTGATCAATGAATGGCAAAGGGAAGTGGTCCTTACGGATGGCACTATTCAGCTTTTTATAGTCCATACAAACCCGCCACCTCGTGACCGTGCAAGAAGGAATAAGTTCACTATAGGCGTTAGCGACTACAGTCATTCCACCCATTTTAAGGACGCACTAGATCGGGCTCATCCATGAACTGTCAGATACGAGATAGATAATCCCATCATCAAGCCACTTGATGATTTCCTTTTTTACTACCTCTTTCACTACTAGGTTTAGACGCCTGTGATGTTCAATTAATGTTTTATTCTTATCTTTTAGATTAATTTTATGTATACAGAAGGAATGACTTATACCCTTGATGTCTACAATAGATCACCTAATCGCATTCTATGGCTTTTTAAAACTCCCATCAACCGTTCTTCTTGCTCATCAGTAAGCGAGTTAAAGATTACTACAAACAATGAATCAGAGTCTCCAAGATAGATGTACTTCAAATATGAAAGGAGTGGTTTTAGTTTCAATACATGGGGTACCTCAATGGATGGCTTCAATGGCGAACTTGCTCTAGCCAACATATTAAGATATTCAAAATAATTCTTCAGCTTGAACAACAACAATGGAGTGGTACAAGAATCAACCACTACTTGTTCGCTTTTCATATCATCACCGAAGAGTTCCTTCAGCTCATCTTTTTCCACACAATTCAAAATTTGCACGTTTAGGTTCTCTTCTATGATTCTTATAAGGTTACAGTCCTCAGGGTCATTCGGAGATCTCATCGCCTTGTTCATATTAAACTTCACTTCCTGGTCATTGACCCTCATTATTAGCTCTCCCTTGTGGACATCAATTAGAGCTCAAGAAAGGGTCTCCCCAAAATGATAGGGATCTCCTTATCCTCCTTGAAATCCAGTACTATGAAATCCACTGAAAAAATTAACTTGTCTACTTTCACCAGGACATCTTCAATCACCCCATTCAGGTAGCATATTAATCGATCTGCCAACTGAAGGGTGACTATGGTCAGACATGTCTCTCATAAACCCAACTTCCTGAAAGTAGATAGGGGCATGAGATAAACACTGGCACTCAAATCACATAATGCCTTGCCTACAAAGTTCTTTCCAATGTGGCATCACAAAACTTCTAGGATCGTACATCTTGGTGGGTAAATTTCTTTGCAAAATAGCACTACACTGCTGAGTTAATGCCACTGTTTCAAGCTCTCCTAGACATCTTTTACGAGAGAGGACGTCCTTCATAAACTTAGCATAACTCGACATTTGCTCGAATGCCTCTATAAACAAAATGTTTATATGTAGTTACTTCAACACCTCTAGAAACTTCTTATATTGCCTCTCCAAATTTTGCTTTTTAGCCCTCTAAGGATCAGGCATTAGTGGGACAAAATTTTCAACTGTGATATCTTTTACAACCTTTCCTATTTTACCTTTTGCCCCTAATGCATCATCTTTCTCAGTTGCAATTTCTTGAGGTAGAATAACCTCATCTTTTTCTTGTTCAATAATTACCTCTTTCGATTAATCACGTGGTTTAACTGCATCGGGAATTCCTCGCCACTTCTCAAAGTAATGGCCTTACAGTGCTCATTACCCTTCCTTATTGGGTTGTTCTCAGTATTACTAAGGAGGTTACCTTGTGGCCTATTATTCAAGGCAAGTGTCATTTATCCCATCTGAGTCTCTCTAAATTCTTGATGGTTACATTTTGAGTCTGAAACATTGACTCATTTCTCTCCATGAACTTCATAAACATCTCATCTATTGAAGGTTTCTTCTCCACTTGCGGCAGTGGAGCTCTATTTTGAGGAGGGTAGTTGTTCTGATTAATGAATCCAGGAGGTTGAGAAGGCCTACCAAAAGATGATGAAGCTGTCAGATTTAGACAGTGATTATTGTTCCATAAAAAATTTGGATGATTCCTATTCCCTGGATGATATGAATTGGAATAAGAATTACTTTGATTCCTCTTAGCATTTCCCACATAATTCAATTGTTCCATAGTAGAAACTTCCTTACAATAGCCGTTAATGTGAGCACCTCCACAAAAATCACACTTAGGTTCTGGGTTGCTTACCGCATTTACTCTTACTGGCTCTTGTTGTTTCGTACACAACATATCAACCTTTTTAGTTAAGGCCTCATTTTGGGCTAGAAGGGCATTAAGAGTATCCAATTTCAGCATTCCTTTCTTGGGATTACTCCTGGCTATGATAAAAGCATTTTGACAAGCTCCCATAGTTTCAATTATTTCTCGAGCCTGTTCAATGGCTCTAGCCATCAATGCACCGCTAGCTGCGGTGTCTTGTCTATCCCTAGTTTCATATGTCAATCCACTGTATAAGATCAAAATCTGTTGCCATTCGTGAATACCATGGTTGTGGTATTTTCTGAGCATCTCTTTAAATCTCTCCCAAGCAACATATAAACTTTCACCCCTTTATTGATAAAAAGCTGTAACATTCTATAATTTCACTGACCTTAAGGGAGGGAGAAATTTGTCCAAGAATTTATTTTGAAGCTCAGTCCAAGTAGTAATGCTTCCTGGCAGTAGGGTCATCAACCAATTTTTTGCACTATCCCTTAAGGAGAAAGGGAATAGTCGGAGGCGAATGGCATCATCAGTGACTCCATTAAGCTTGACCATATCACAAATATCAAGAAAATTCGTGATATGGCTGTTTGGATCCTCTAGGGGGCTTCCCCCAAACTGATTTTGTTGGATAAGGTTTAACATCATAGCCTTCATCTTGAAGTTATTAGTACCGATTGCAGGCTTCACTATGCTTGAACTATTTTCAGTGTTATGCGGTGAAGCATAGTCCCATATTGCTTTATGTTCCTCTTGAGGCTCATTGCCAACCCCATTACCAACATTAACTCTAGCACCCTAATGATTCTAGTTATCATCAACCATTTCCTCTTGCGTAGCTTGGCTCACTTAAGTTCTCCTAGCTCTTGTTTCCTTTCTAATTCTTCTTGCTAATCTTTCGATCTCATGCTCGAAAAGAAGATCAGAAAGATCAAGGGTACCTCGTATACACAGTAGAAAATTACCAGTCAGAAGTGACAAAAAGAAATCAGAAAAAATAACTCTAAAAGCAAAAATGACTACTTAACAAAAACAAATAAAATAAGAAACTAAGCAAACCAATAAAACAAAACAAAACAAAAATGTCTAATCTAACACCTTCAAATTCCTTAGAATATTAGGTAAAACCGTTAGTCCTCGGCAACAGCGCCAAAAACTTGTTAAGTAATTTGGCAAGTATACCAGTTGCACAAGTAATATAGTAAGAGAGTAAGAATATTGTCTCACGAGGACTAACTTGCTAAGTATTCCAAAAATTTAAACGCATTAGTTAGACAACCCAATTTGGATTAAAGTTAGCTCTAACTTTTAAATTAAAAGGTAAAATTCACAAAACAAAATATTTTTGTATTTTCTTGCAATTAATCAGAATACAATCACAAATTTGGTTGAAATTAACTCAATTAAAAAATCTAGGGCTACTAATCCCCTTTTCCCGTCCTAAGAATTGCTACTTTCCTTAACATTTGTGATTCAATTCAATCATACACTTTAATCTTAGATTTTCTATTGGCTTAAAGTGATTCTCCCGAACCTAAATTAAGCTACTCAACTTTAACATAATCCCTTACGTGAGTTTAAGCCAAATAAACATTAACCTAATTTAATTAAGCGAGGTTAACTAATATCATTATTAATTAATAAGTAAAACCTCTAAGTTCTACCACTCGCCCTAATCACTCAGTATTCTACAACCACCTCCCTCGCCAAAGTTCAGTGAAACCAACAAGCAAGCCGTGAAGTGATCAATTTCAAGCAAGCACAATAAATATGAATGAAAGGAATATATATTATTGAATTGAAATCACAAAGTCATAGAGAAACAACTCCTAATCAGAGATTAGGTTTATAGTAACCCTAGAATTAAAAAATTAGCTACTCATAGCCCTAAAAGTACAGAAAATAGCAGAAAAACTAGTAAGCATCATGAAACTAAGGTCAAGTTGACAAGAATCGAGCTTTTAAAGCCTTGGAAATGAATTCCTCCTCTTCCCTCAGTAGAAAACGATGTCTCCCTCTCATTCTCAAACTATAAATACCCCAAAACCCTTCCTTTATGCTATTTAAATCAGATAGCGTTGTTTCAGTTTCGCGAACCCCCGCTATAGCGGTGGAAGATAGAGAAAAATGACAACCAGGCTTCAACTCCAGAGCTCACTGCTATAGCAGTGGAAGGCAGAAAGATTGGCTTCTACTTTGTGGCAATGCAGCACACATATCCGACTAGTTGCCTCATCTCCTTCCCACTTAATCTACATCATAGACAATAAAATATTAATTAATAGCAACTCTAATTCATGAAATTACAAGAAACAACCTAAACTCTAAGAAATTCTAAACTAAGCTAAATCAAACAAAACAAGGGAAAAGATTCACAAGCCAAGACAGGTAAGAAATAAAAAGATAAGGGATTTAGCACTAAAATGGTACTAAATCCAGCACTTAACATCATCCAAAGGGACTCCTCGCCTAAGAACGAATCTAGTATTTTTGAAAGAAACAAAATATGAGCATAATACTTAGTGAGAGACAACAACCAAAAAAAAAAGTGGTTGTGACCATTTTGTGCTTCAAACATGAGCATAAATATTGATCATGATTCTTGCACTTGTCTAAGTGTTGAGGAATATTATGAAATGGCTTTGTGGGATGCTTGTGCATGTTTGATGGAATATGCTTACATATTCATGCATTCGTATATACTTTGGCATGCATAGTAGTATGTGGTTGTGGTAGGGTAGGGTTCTCTCATTGGGTCAACATACTCATCTTAAAATTTCCCCATAGGTATTGAAGGTTTTTCTGATCGACGAATCGCGTGCCAAGGTCACGTCCCCATTGTTCGGGGTACGGTATATGTATAGTTATTTTTTGTTATGTATTTTAGAAAGCTCTATTATTGAGTAGGCGATGTAGTGATGTGTATAGGATCGTGTGAACGATAAATTGTGGGTGCTTAATGACAATGGATGATAAACTTGAAACCATTTGTATATGATCTTAATGATGTAATATTTATCCATTTGCTTTACATTCATCCATTTATTTGAGATTAAATTATACATATCTCTTTATATCATGGAATAATGGGTTTGTGTTATGGATATGTTGGGGATTAGTGGATATATAGGCTTGCAACAGTGTGGTGAAGTTCATTGTCTGCATTTGTCTCATGCCTGAGAGTGTGACATATATTATCCCTCTTTATCTTGTAAATTACTGACTAATATATTACCATATACTGTACGAGCAACTTCTAATACATTTTGATTATCTATTAGACTTTTAAGTTTGGTTTTTATGACAACTCACCAGTTTAATTTGTCTCCACTTCTCACAGGATAAGGAATATAATAAACTTGTACTACTTGGTGGGAAAAGACAAAGGGATCAAATTTTTCATATCTTCTACTAAGTTTGATTTCAATAATTCCATATTGTGAGTGTACTCACATCTCTCAGTTTATTGTTGGATCAAACCATTTACAATTAAATAAAACTAACTTTTTAATAAATTCTCCAAAATATTGTAATTCTATTACCTCTTTGAGGACCCAAAAATAATCATTTTCTCAATCATCTCAGGTACCTTTAACTCACACATAGAGTTAATTGTTTTTTTTACCAATGCTACAAGTATTTGTGTGGAACTTGTATCCATTGACAAAATATATTGGTCATGTTTGTACTTCTCTATATGGTCCCTAAGAAAGGTCCCTTTGATGCACATTTCCAACAAGTTCAAGTTGATTATTTATCTGCTTAAAATAAATAATTACCCAATTAATTAATGCATGTAATGCAAATAACTGTCTTTAAAGGAGTCAGTCATGTGTATGTCATCAAATCACTTACAAGATATTTTAACCAGAAGGCAAAGTGTAATTCCACTATTGAATCAACATCCAAGTTGCTAATGTTGGTATTCAAAGCTCTTCTGATATTGTTCAAAAGCACTACAATGCAATTTTGTATAATTGAATAAGTGCAACATAGTTCAAGAATGACACAATGAGAAAGTTATTTCTTACCCAATATATGGCTTCATTTCATCGCAGTTTAGAGCGACAATTTTATGAGCAACCATTAGTTTTCTATCTTCCAAAAATCAGGTGGAACACTATCCAGAAAAACATCCAACATTGTTAAAAACTACCAATGTGGGTTGACTTATTTCTTCTTCTTGAACACAATCATTTTGACTGACTCTCTAGATTATCTTTGATATGTAATTAAAAAAGGAATAACTGATGGAAATATAATATTTATTTTGCAGTGAAAGGTCAAAAAATTCCATGTTTAAAAGTTTAGTCTAATATATTAGTAGTATCTCCTTTTTATTATTCAAATCAATTAAAAATATATTTTTTAAAAAAAAAATTGATCCGTTTTAAAGTTTAATATACTTTTTTAGAAGTTTAAATTTCAATATTTAATTTTTATCATTTAAGATAACTAAAAATATATTTTAAAAATTGGCTTAGTCCAACCGAACTCTCTATCTTTAATGGATTGGAATGGACTAAGATTTTCTAAATCATGAATATATAAAGCCTAGATTGAGATACTAGCATGACTTATTCAATGTTAAATTACAAAATTTACTATCATTAAATCTCAAATTTTTTATTGTAAAAAATTATTTGGACTAACAAAAAGATTATATTAAAATAAATATAATTTTTAAAAAATTAAATTGAGAAAAAAGAGTAAATTAACATTTTTTTTTTAATCTTTTTCACGACCATATCTAATTTACTCTTGCAGGAGCCGAGCGTCCGCGCGATAAAGAAGGGAGACTTCTGGAATGAAGAATTTGCACAGAAACTGATCACAGAGCCGCAATCTACTCCATCGATGTAACCCTAATTTTTTACCATAATTTTTCTCGATCATTTCTTCTGTGCTTGTGTCCCTTTTGTGCTTCAAATTTGATTATTTTCCTATTACCTCTCTGTTTCGCCAATTCGAAGTGAAGGAGAATGAGCTACCTGTTAACAACTTTAACGAAGAAGCACCAGGTGGATTCCATTATCAGAAACACCATCGATAAGGTCCTCGTCCTCCGTTTTGGCCGCGCCTCCGACCCTGTCTGTCTCCAGCTTGATGATATTGTATGTTTTTTCTTCTCTTCTTCGTCATATTCTTAATCCTTTTTCTTATTGAAATTGAACTACTGTTTGAACATGAAATATGAATTCTTTAAAGCGTTGGGTGTTAGGATTAATATATTTGTTTTTGCACCGATACCGGTTTTTGAATCACATCAATCCAATGATACCCGTTGAATGTTATAATTCTGTATGATGTGTCTATGCAAAACATTGATTGAAAATTTGGTTGGGCAGCCTGTTGGTAGAATTGTAACTAGTATAATTATAGTCAGTTGGACTCCATCAACAACTTTTTTTTTCTTTAATTAAAAAATAAAAAACAATTGGACCTGACTTGCATTGACGCAGCATCTTTTTCTTCTTTTTCTTTTTTCTCAGTTCTCTGAAGGTTTTAATGAAACTCAGATAATGAAGTATAAGTATAATGCTGTTCAATAAATTATCATCTATCGAGAAAAAGAATGGGGAGGCTGATATTTAACTTGCTCTTGTGCGATGGAGTATCGGGTTATCATCTCAGTCCTACCTTACGGATTCGGTAGCATGTTTTAGAAACCGAATTTGCATAGGAAAAATCAAAATCTTGTAATTTATTAGTTGTGCTGAATTTCACACCACACGAATCTCGTTAATATTGTTTATATTGTTTACTCAGCTATCTAAATCGGCAAGGGATGTGTCCAAATTTGCAAGTGTGGCACTAGTAGATGTTGACTCAGAGGACATTCAAGTCTATGTCAAGTATTTTGACATCACTCTGATACCATCTACAATTTTCTTCTTCAATGCGCATCACATGAAAATGGATTCAGGGTATGATGATATCTGCAGTCGTCGGATCCGTGATTTGCTTCAATTGATCACATCTTTTGGTTTATATTGTTAATATGTTTAATTGCTTATTTCATCACATTGTGCTACAGTTTTGAGCTCAGGCCCTAGTCTTAATTGTGCATATTGACCAACTGAATGATTTGCATTAATTTGACCAAACTGAATAATTTTAAATACTTTATTTGGATAGGGCATTCGCAAGTTGGTTTTCCAATTTAATTTGGTTTACAATTGAGATTCTTATTTAAACACTTATCCTGTTGAGGAGTAGAAATTTACATTCATATAGTTTAGTAATGTTTTATTTTACATATTGATATGTGGGACACATTGGTTCAGTCTTACAAATCATGAATGCTTAGAAATAGCTTTGAGGATAGTTAAAAACTTAAAATTTGAATGTAATGAATTGTTATATAGTTTGTTTACTACAAATGTTTCTAGTTTAGAGAAAATTGAGGTATGTCGTATTATCAAAATTTGTTGGGAAAGCACCAATTAAGTTGGTCTAGATTTATAATTGATCCAACTTTACTCATTGGTAAGCGACGTAACCCAATCTAAACTAATCAGTCAATTATTTTGTTAGTTAGGTGAGATTGAAGGTCTTATCAGTTAAGTTTGGTTCACAATATTCCCAATTATATCAAGTTTAGTCCAATTTTGCTTTATAAAGTGAGTTTCTTTAATTCAATGTTGCAAAAATGGAAATACACACACACCCACACAAAATTTAGTCCTGAAAGATTCCTCTCTCACTTGTTTGGTCCTTTAAGATTATTATTCTACAAATTATTCCTTATAAGTTCTAAATCCTATACACATTAGTTCTTTCATCATTTGCTCACGTTACATCTTATCATGGTGTGTGTATCAGACAGAGAGACACACACATAGAGCTACCGGTGATTATCTTATGTTTTGATTTGCATATGGTTACCAATATATAATCAAATTTGCAGACTTTAAATCATTGGCATTCTATTCTACTATGTATTATGTAGGACTGCAGATCATACTAAATGGATTGGTGCTTTTCACAGAAAGCAAGATTTCATCGATGTTGTAGAGGTACACTTTCTGTTTCTTCAAATATTATGAGCCAAATAATGCCATTTGTCATATGTATGATTGTCTTAACTTTGTGACCTACTGTCTTATTACTGCATATTGTTAATTAATCAGTAAAATATAATGATAAATTACTAGACGGTCAAATGCCAAATTGCCAATACCTGGACTACAGGAAGAACAGAATATAAATTCGAAACAGAACTGAAGAAAAATGCATTAAGCAGTTAAGTTGTGGTCCCTTTGATGAGGCTGGAATAATAGATTGGGTTTGTGAAATAAATAACCAATTTTAGTAAAGTACTTAATTCTATAAAGTTGTCCCGAGTGTTTGTAGTTTTAAGGGTAACAGGGTACCCAGCAAGCCATATTTTTTGAAAATACTATTATACATTACCATTGTTATTTCTCCTATTCTGGATCTCGATATATTGGATACCTTGCTATGTTGAGTGGCGTCTGTTTTGGTGACAAAGCGATTTTAGTATTCTAACTCGGAGTCTTCTGTTCCTCTTTTCACAATATCATGTGAAAATCTCTTCATAAGCTATGAAATTACAAGTTTATAGAGGTGGATATCTGGAAATATTGGCTTCTGGGTATTATCTATCAGGAGTCATGAATTTGGTTTTTAAATTCTTGCAGGCAATATTTAGAGGAGCAATGAAGGGAAAGCTTATTGTGAATTGTCCTCTTCCACCAGAACGAATACCAAAATACCAGTTACTGTACAAAGATGTATAGAAGTTAAAACTTTCCTGGGTAAGTGTAGTTCTTCCATTCCCCTCTTCCTTTAGTGGGAAGAGCATTGGATGAGGTCATGGAGATATATATATATATATATATATATTTTTTTTTTCTTCCATGTACTTGTAAATACTTAAATGATACAAATTGTTTAGACTTTCTTTCCTTTTCTTGTGCTCCCCTTTTGGCCTAACACATTTTAGGTTGTGCTGAGTTCTGACTTTTACCTGTTAAGCTTTTATGTAAATTTATTTTTTGATTCTTCTTCACATTCTGTTGGTTCATCAAGCACATTCTGATATTTCTCTGGTTTGGTTTGTTTTTCATCTTGGTTAATTATATTATTCTATTATCATTGGTTCCCTTGTTTTAGTTAAGAAACGGCTTCCTTATAATTGTTCTGTTATAGGCTTTGGCTTCAATATGCTAGGAGTATACTATATTAAACTTGTGGTCTTCCTTATGGTTCTGCTACCTTCCTTATATGATATGACAGGTTAGTTTCCAATGCAGATCATCTGCAGTTGGTGCTAAAATTGCAAAATCCAATCCTTCAACTGTAGCCGTCTATTTTGAATAAGACAATCACGATTGAAGGAAGAAAATATATATATATATATATATAAAGCAAAATGCATTTTCTTTCAATCGTGGTTGTTCAATTAAAAACGGATGGCCTTGATTGAAGGATAGGACTCTATAATTTTGATTTGATGCCAACTAGAAAATTCGCTATGTTAGTTCCTCTCATTTTTGTTTAGGCCAGAAGATATATCCCAATATTGATAATTCAACGAACTATTTCATCCGTTGTTGTCAACCAATTCTTCTCATCAAATTTGCACATGGTTAGAATTTAAGTAGCTTACATGAAAGAAAAATTAAACACCAGTATGCATGAAAGTAGAGCCTCCATTTATTTCTTAAAGATAATATAACTAATAGAACTTAGTGTTGTGTTTATAAAATTTTCAAGAATTTAATGACAACTTTGGCGGTATTGGAGGCTGCAAGAGGTCCAAAAATCTCAAAGTGGTTCTTTCCTTCTTGTGCTCCTGCTAAGTCTGATAGGCCTCTAATCACTATCACTGTATATGCATTGGATAGGCTTGTCTGCAAAACCCAGTAATGCTAATCTGTTAGAATATTATGTAGAATCCACCATACAAAACCCATGTTAGGAAGTGAGGATAAAATTTGATTATAGCTTCAATCAAGTGTGTGTAAGCATTTCTACATGGATGTTTATTAATTTCAATTTCTTGGATCAGAATTTTCTTGATAACTATAGGAATTAAAGATGAGAGGTAGAATTGGTCTTGAAAGAATAGGTGGGTTAAATTAATCATGAATAGTATATCTTCTTAAAAACTGTCTAATATATTGACATGTCTGTCTACTTTTTGCAAGTCAAATCTATTTCAGAATGTTCAAAATTGAACATCATTGAGGTTTCACCATTTGGGATTGAGTGTTCAGAATTCATATTTGATAGAAATGGCTTACACCCAAGAGAAAGTGAATTGGGTGATTAAAAACTTTTTGAAAAACTTATTGGAAGTTAAAAAGATTTTAATGCACAAGTCAAAACTATAGAGAAAGTTTATATGAGACTAAGTCAAAATGAGTTTGTAAAAGTTTAAAGAATCATAAATAAGTGGAAGAAATTAAAGAGAGATAGGGTAAGAAAATCAGACATTAATTTATTTTGATTCACTTTGTAATCTCAAGTTTACATTTAATCCTCAAGATTTCTCTTGAAATCTTTCACAATCTCCACAAGTTTAAGAAGGGCACTTGTGATCCACAACTACAATAAGGAAAAATTTCTTCCTTACAAAGGTTTTTCTTCCCCTTACACAGTGTTTAGCCTAAACACCCGCTCAAAGAACCCAATCCTTGAGTATACAAGCCAAAAAGAATGAGAAGAAGTGATGGGTAACTTTTACTTCAGAGTAAATATACAATTGAAGCACTGATTTGAGTGATGATTGTCAAGAACAGCTACTGTAGAAAATTTTAGTGGTAAAGAGAATATTTTCTTGTTAATAAGTAAGCCACTGTGGCTTATATTTATAGCTAAGAGTGCAAAAGAGATGTTGAAAAAAGTTTACAAGCTTTGTGGTTCAAAACTAGTTGTTATTCTTTTGTTTGTACCTTTTTTGTATTGTTAGCTGTCGATTGGTTGCAGCTCGACAATTGATTGATACCGTTTAATGAAATATCAATCGATCAGTAACTATTTAACAAGCGACTGATGAGTCTCTGAAAGAAACTTCTAGACAATGATCGAGAGCAACTAATTAACTATTTACAAGCAAATGGTCAATTGCTTGCTCACTTATTGCCTTAAATAAAGTTTTCATACTTAAAACATTTAAAGACCATTAGTTAAATATCAAAGCTGCCAAAAAACACTTTTTCTTAAGAATTTTGATAATGTTTTTCTTACCATTCAAAGACTCTTACATAAAAACTCTTTAGTCTTGAAGGCTAAAAGAAAAAACTTCAACAATTTGCCTTGGGCTTCCTTCAATATTCTTTGAAAGTTTTGACATTAAAGTTCAAGGGGAATATCTTTAAAATGTTTGTTGTTATCAAAATTTCTTTAAAATATGCAATGGGGTTTGCGTAATGGACAAAAGTGTAATATTCTTTTTCAGTATTTGTTACTAAATCCTCTAATAAAAATAAAATAGTTGTGATTTTTTTTTTTACAATTTAACATTATATGATTGTCTTTAAAAAATCCATATAATATGTTTTAATTTAATAATTTAATAGTAAACAGATAAATTATGAATATATTGTACATAGTTGGGGGCTCAGGTAAAAGGCAAAGGTATTATTTTTGTTCTTAAAATTCAAATTAAAGTTTCAAATTTTTTCTCACAATTTTTTTAGTACTAATTTAGAGCCATATTTTTGAATTATTTTTATTTTTGTTCTTCAGTCTAATGCCGTTTAAAATATTGATGATAAATGTTGATGTGATTATTTTTATTGTACAAGTCAGTGTCAATTTGTTTAACTAGGCATATCTATGTCAGATAGACACTTAAAATAACAAAATTGCTCTTTATTTTTGAAAGGGTAAAGTAAATAATAAAGGATAATTTTCAAATTTGAATTCAGTGACATGACATGAAAGTTGTGATCCAACCAGAGATTGAAAAGTGGTGCTTGGGAGGGAGTATAATTTTTTAGTTTTTAATCTGGGAGGTTCAGTGCAATAGTTTTAAATAAAAAAACTCTCTCCCAAGTGCCACGTGTCCATCTCTGGTTGGACAATTTTTGTGTCATAATGCAGTCATGTCGTTAAATCCAAATTCATAATTTTCCCTTTTGAAGTGTGCATATGACGTAAATGTATTTAGTTAGATGACTTAACATTGATCTATGCAATAAATGTGGCTATATTAATGTGTCATTAATAATTTAAACTGCATGAAGCTTAGGGACAAAATTAAAAATAATTAAAAAAATGTGAAATAAAATTGATAAAAACATTTTTATGACAAAGTTAAAACTTGAATCAAAGTTTAAGTATGAAATCAATAGTTTTGCCAAAAGGAAATGAGAAGCTAAGAAAAGTTACCATTACAATTGCTGAACTCTTCGTATCTAGAATCCGGATTTGCTGCTGTTCGAAGTCCCTGCTTTTGCTGCTTTTCACTTTCAGCAACGGTTTTTACCGTTGCTGAAAGTTTTGGCAATAAAAAAACTGCTGCCATAACTTTTAGCAACGGTAAAAACCGTTGCTAAAAGTGAAAAGCAACAAAACCAGCATCATTGAACAGCAGCAAATCCAGACCCTCGTATCTATTGAGGAAACAATAAATGTTTGGAACAGAGTCCCTGTAAGCTGCATTGTCCACAAAAATGTCTGCTGTGGAGCCATTGAGTCCAACAACTACCTTGGGTTTATTTGGAAGGCCGAAGCTGCAGTTCACACAACGTTCTAGTTGGATACCGTAACAAATTATCAAACATTTTATAACGACAAAATTATTTCTCAAACAAGTTCTTAAGCTTAAGTCACAACAACTCGTATGTAGAAATTGAGTAAGTTTACGGGAAGTTTGAATTATTTAATTATTGGATTACTTTGATATTTTTGTAAAGTATTTTTTTTTATTATCATACATATAGATTTCAAAGTAATTTAATAGTAAAAATCTTGATCTTTTAAAAAATTGATTTTTTTATAGACTTTTTTTATTCAATGAAGCGTTCGATTTTTTGAAAGATTAAGTTTTTTTTTAAAAAAAAATCCATTGGGTCGCCTTAATATATTTATAAAATATTTTTTTATTATCATACACACAAATTCAGAGATGACCTAACGGTGTAAAAAAAAGGAACAAAAAAGGAGAAAACTTATTTAAAGTTTCTTATATCTTTATTATCAAATTTTTCAATAAAAGCATGACATGTGTAAAAAGTTTCTTGAAAAACCAATAAATAATGATGAGTTGTAAAAGAAATATAAAGTTATTTTTTAAAGATTATATAAAGTTTATTGTCGTGTTTGATTGAAAAATCACACAATTGTCATATTTTGATAGGAGAACTTGATAGCAAATATATAAATAATTGCACTTAAATTTTTTTCTCCAATAAAAAAGTTCAATCTCTAATGAAGTTGAATTCTCTGTAGACTCATAGAAATTGACAAGTCCACAAAGACTTCAACTTTTTAAGAGATTGAGTTTTTTTTTTAAATTGAATTATCTTGAGATCTACATAAAATATTTTTTATTATAATATATATAGATCTTGAGATGATCTAATGGTAAGACCTTTTAAGAAGTTAAGTTCTCTGTAGGCTTTTTCCAATACAAATTTGTATTTTAAAAATTAAAAAAAAGCCTTCAACATGTGGTGAAAGCGCAAGATTCACAAATTTAAAGAGAATTTTTTGCTTATAATGTAAGGTTAGTGAGTACAACCACTAAATTAGAAGCAATGTGAAGCCAGAAAAGTAGTGTGTGCCCATATCAAAGGCTGAGGTTCATTAGGGATCCCCGTTTCAGACTATTTTTGGCTTCTCCTTTTGGGACATTGTAATTTCCAATCTCCAATAGGCAAAGTCCCTATCGTCTGTTGCATTAGGTTTCTCCCACGAAAGTTAAAAAGGAGAGTCATGTTTGATTTGTAGATTTGTAATGACATAATGGATAAAATAATAGAAAAAATAGTGAGAATTTGTTCAAACTATACTCTTCAAAAACATTATGGCATGTTTGGTTCAGTATCTGAGTGGGAAAGGAACACAAAATTCCTCTGATAATAAGGTTCTCCCATGTTTGGTTGGCAAGTTTGATAGAAAGGAGGCTTTTCATTGTGTAAAAAATGTGTACAGTTTTCATCAGCTTCTTCCATCTCCCAGGCTATAGAAAATAGCATTTCTGGATAGAAAACAAGTAAATTACTATCTTGTCCTCAACTACCGTCTTCGCCTGTGTTTCTTCATTCGCTTCGTCTTCTCCTGCACTGTCTTCGTCTTCATATGTCTTTGCCATCCTCAACCCATTACCAGAGAGATTCCAATTTTTTTTTATTCTACTTTGCAAGAATCTAAACCTCCATTAGGATCATCCAATACCAGATTTCTCACCTTGCTTGACGCAACGTTCGTCTTCATCTTCACTGGCAGTGCTTTCCATGTTCTGCGTCGACGGCAATGGAAGGAGGCAACCTATTCTCTTTCCGTGTTTTGCTTTAAAGGTGATGGAAGGCAAGGGCTATGATGTTGGTGTGTATTATGATCAAATTATCTCCATTATCAAAATATTTATTTTCTCTTTCATATTCATTTTTTCATCTCATACTAAATAACTTTGTTCCTTTTTCTATTTCTCTTTTTTATTCTTTTTTTTCCTTTCTATTTCTCTTTTCTTTTCCATTCATACTATGTACTGTGAACCAAACGAACTGTAAAGGTATATTTGGTTATAAAAATATTTTTTATTTTCATTTTTAGCCTTTATTTCCTAAAGCACTAAAAAATCTTTTGAATGTTTTTATATTTAGGTATATTTTAAGAAATATTTTTAAGAAAGTATTTTCATTAAATTTAACCAAACACATTTTCAAGTCTATTTCTTATTTTCAGTGAAAATAGAAATAGAAAATATCCAAACCAAACAAGGCCTAAGTTTTTTCTTTTTTAATAAAAAGTTTAGTTTTTCATTAAAATACCATATTTTTATTCACATTTCCTTCCCTTTTCCCTTTTGTCCTACCAAACATATTTCTCAGTGCACAATTATGAACTTATTTTAATGGATACCGATCGTGTTTTGTTTAGTGCAAATAAGACACAAACGATGTGACTGTCGAATCCAAACAATTCGATATTTATGCACAAACAGGACATTTTTTTTGTGCCAAACAAGATCCAATTGTGTCCCTGTTTAGTTTCTCTTTTTGAAAACATTTTTTTGTTTTTTTAAAAAAATAAAAATCTTAATTGGCGTATTATTTTTAAGAAATTTGTTTTAAAAATTGTTTTTGAATTTTTTTTAAAAAACTGAAACCTATTTTACATGTTTTTTAAAACAGTGTTTTGAAAAAAAGGAGGTGCATTATCATAAATAAGTGGGTTGATTAATGGTATTTATGTAATTACAACTTAAAAAAAAAAACTCAACTACATCACAACTTTTGTTTTATATGTTTAAAATTTGTTTCCAAAATAAATCATCTAAACGCAATTTTTTGTTTCTTTTTTTTTTATCTTTCAAAACGAATTTCTAAAATAATTTTACAGCTAAATAATTTTTACATATATACATATATCTATAAACTAAAACTTTATTTTGGTCTGTCACATATATCGCTTTACTCAATATAGTCTCTTGCAAATTTAGATATTTTCAATTTGATCTCTTACATATTTTTATTTTCAATTTAGTCTCTTATATATCCAAATATTCTTAATTTGATCTCTCTTATAGCAAAGCCATTAAAGTTGAATCTCCTAATACTACACATTAGAGTAGCCAAAGAAAAAAAATTTACATTGTGTCCACATCAGCGAGTTAACTGTAAATCAACATGTAGGTTAAATTATATAACAACAACCACATGGAGAAACCAAATTGAAGACCTTTTGGTTTATGAGATTAAATTGAGAATACAAATCTGTGAGGGACTAAATTGATAATGTTTAAATTTATGAGAGACTAAATTGAGAATAAAAATTTATAAGAGACTAAATTAAAAATATTTGAATTTGTGAGAAATCAAATTAAAGAAAAAAGACATTTGTAAAAGATTGAAATAAAGTCTCAGTGTGTGTGTGTATATATATATATAAATTAAAAGACATACAAGCCAATCCCAGAGACCAGAATGAATAAACTGTTTGGGGATAATAACACCTCCAATGGACATAGAGTATTAGCATTTCCGGCAATTCCAAAATGCACAATTCCAATTATTTCAAACATATCAACCATTTGTTGTGGCTGCCGCTGCATGTACCTATATATATAATTCACACCCCACAATTTTTTTAAAAAAAGTATCTTAATATTTAATATATTAACAGGCATTCAAGAAAGATGCTGTATACTAAATGGATGAGAGGAGAACAATATTATGATTTTAGATTAAATTACGTAAATTCAAACAAATTATCATGTAGATTACGTGATAACATTTGAATAAAAGTAGTATTAAGTTCTTTAATACTATATATGATTATAAAAAATTAACATGTTCCCTGTACGAGATTGTATTAAGTGATAGTAGTGGTTTACCCCAAGATATCAGAGGAAAATAATAACAATCTTTATATCACAAATGAATTTAAATAAGTGCCGAAATCAGCGCAAAATTTTTTTATATACATGAAATTTGACATGCTATTTCTTATTCACTATATATATATATATATATATATATTGATAGAACATTACTAATAATAATTTTGTATAATATTTGAAAAATTAGATCAATCGACTCGTCTAGAAAATTAACAAATTAACCAATTCTCTAATTTGATTTAACCCTCGAAAGCAGTGAGTGAAAGAATCAACGAAAAACTAGTCTATCAATTTTTAACTTTTTGTTTTAAAAAAAAAAATACAAGCCTCTTGCCCGGAGTCCAATTATTAGTATTTATCACTCATTTTGCACTTCACATAGCCTGCTTCCCTTCCCTAACTTCTGTTTGCAATTTCACATAATTTGTTCAGCCACGCAATGTCCAATCACCATTCGCCACGATGCCATCGTGTTTTGTTGCTAGTGTCGCAAGCCACACCATGTTTGTACACTATGAACTATTACGATATTTTTTTCTTGTTTTATGTAGTTCTTAGATTTAACTTATATTAAGTTTTATTAATTTTTTTAGTTTTATGATTTTTTTACACACTAGTCTTTAATTTTTACTTACTTTTAGATATTTGGATAAGTAAAAAGAGAAAAGAAGTTTGAAATGTGAGGTAATGAATTTCGTATAGTGTTAGATTTTTTAAATATATTGCTTACTTTACACTATCAAAATTAAAAATTATAAAAATAATTTATTAAAAAAATCTTAACATAGTATCAAAGCCCATATGGCCTAACAGCTCATTCCTGAACCAAAAGACCTTTGGCCCAACACCATACCTCCAAAAAAAAATGTTTAAGATCGTGGCCTCTGAGACTCAAGCCCAAGGATCGAATAAAAAGAAGTTGACCTCTGAAGCTGAAGTATAAGCCCAGACTAAGTTAAAAAAAAAAAAAGAGAGAGAGAGCCTAAGATGGTAAATCAAGTCTCAACCCGATCAAGCCCAGATCAATTCAGTTGGATTTGAGGAGGGGTGTTGGAAAATAAAAAGAGTCTCACATTGAACAAAGTAAGAAGAGAAAAGAAGCTTTAAATGTGTAAGGTAGTGAATTCTAAATAGCCTTAAGCTTTTTTAATACATTGCTTAATTTACACTATTAAAATTAAAAATTATAAAAATGGCCCACTAAAAATTCTAACATAGAAAATATAAACGTAGTTATTAAGTGAATAGTTATGAGTTTAATGATTATGCATGAGTGACTTTATATGTATTTTAATGGATAGAGATGAAGCTTGACATCTGTGCTTGTGTGAAATATTTATTTTAATATTAAATTTTAAATGTTAAACATTAAAATTTATTTTTTAATACTTCTTACCTAATGAAAGGTTGAGCTTAAAAAACTCAACTTCTCCATAACACTGTCCTATTTTAATTATATATTTTACATATCACTAATTTGATTATAATTAAATTATTAATTTTTAAATTAATATCTCTATTAATTAAATAACTGATTCAATTTTTAGAACCTTAATTTTATCCAGACTAAATTATGTAAACAATTTAATGAAACCAAATTTAACTTTTATACTAAAAATCCAATCGAAAAGTCAACTATTAAAAAGAGTCTATCGTAAAAAAAAAGATTTTTTGGACCCAAAAAGTGGAAATGAAGAGTGTGCAGGCGTGTTCTTGGGCAGAAAGGAAGCCCACCTGCATGATCCACAAAGGTGTATTTGGGCTCAGATCGATAGGCTTTAGTGGCGAAGAAGGCGTTCTCTTGAGGAGGATACGCTGTGATGAGCCCAATATAGGGCCCATTTCGATTGACCTCCCTGATCTCATTTTCACTTCCTTCATCTCTTTACTGATACTGCAAGTGAATGTGACGAAAAGAAAACGAAGAAGAAAACCACAGCCAAACACTGCGTTATCATTGTTGCAGTTTCAGCCATTAGTAACCAAAAATTGGTTTTCGATTCATCTGATTACGTTAATGTTTAGGGTTTAGCTGAATTTGACTCATCAATTTATTTAAAGAAATTAAGCAAGAACCATGTGAATTAACTAACCTTAATAGTTTAATTTAATATTAATTATTTCTCTTTCAGATTGACGTGTTTTATTTTTTGTTTATTTGTATAATTATCCCTTTATTAATTCATATGCAAGTTATAAAGATACAAATTTTGTTTTAGACTCGAGTTATTAACCAGTGGCCCAATCACTTCAATCATTTAAATTTGAGTAAATTATTAATTTGTTTTTCAAAAGATTATAATTATCTTAATTTAAATTGTAAAAGATTAAATATCTCAATTTAGTCCCTAAATAATTGTGTTTATTTCAATTTGATTGTTCTTTTTGTCAAAATAATTTTTAACAATAAAAATTTTGAGATTTAGTAAAAGTAAATTTTGTGATTTAATTAATTAAAAAATTAAATTGAAATAAATATAATTTTTTAGAGCTTAAATTGAGAACAAAGACTTAATTAAAAAAAATTGTAAAGATACAAAATAAGATGAATTTTGACAGATTTTTATTTTCAGTGAAAAATAAAAATTGGTCATTGAAAACAATTTATTTAAGTTTCCAAGTTAGTTGCACAGTACATGTTTATTTTTTGTGACTTTAATAAGTTATTGGCAGATGGGTTTATTAAAATAGGATTAGTTTGAATGAATTTTGAATGGGGAGAAGTCAGGCTAAGAATTGATTCATTTATAAAAATAGACAAAACTACTATTCATCCCTTGAACTTCTAATCATAATTTAGGATTTTATTTTATGTCATTTATAATATATTCAATTACTTTCAATTATGTTTTTGAGTCTAACATCATTTAAATATTTAATGATAAGAATTAATATGACGTTTTTTTAGCACGTATCAATGTCAAATTATTTATTATGATGTGTCATATTAGATATCAACTTAAAATAATAAAAATAAAGTGTAATTTTTAAGATAAATGATTTGATACTAATATATATAAGATAAAATACTAAATCAACATCTACCTTTAAAGATTTGGATGACAATAAACTCAGGGACATAGTAAAACTAATTAAAAATATATGGGTTAAAGTTCACACAAAATAATATCTTAGGATATAATTAAAACATGTGTCAAAATTAAAGGGTATGAACAATACTTTTACCTATCAAAATATACCGTGTAAGATCACAAAAGATTTTGTTTTTTGGATAAACGCGGGGAAACGAAGCAAACAATTCTTACATCTTAACAGACACTACCAAAGATGAA
Organism: Biancaea sappan; assembly: GCA_037074585.1. Classification (NCBI taxonomy): domain Eukaryota; kingdom Viridiplantae; phylum Streptophyta; class Magnoliopsida; order Fabales; family Fabaceae; genus Biancaea; species Biancaea sappan. Next base: position 41,163,523 of record CM073492.1, read on the forward strand.
GCAACAAATAAGGGGCCTAGTATTTCCAGCAATTGCAGCAGCTTCTTTATTTCTTCATGATAAAAACAAGAAGATTTTTTAAAAATGGGCAGAAGGGACAAGGAAAAGTGTTAATTGATAAGAGTTATTTGGGAAACAAGGAAAAGTAAAGTCAAATTAATTTGGTTGGGTTATTTTTTCAAATCCAATAAAATACAATCGGATCTAATATGTATTGGCGATCAAAATGTATATGGATAGAATTTTTAATGAAGTCTCAAAAAACAAGTAATTTCTGCTGGCCCTTTTTTTTTTCAGGTTCATTATCAAATCTCTTTAGATGGATCCCTCCAAGTGCAAAGGTAAACATCACCATGAAATTCGATCATGGCCAAGGCATTTAAGCATTGATTAGCTTCTCTATAAATTTTTTTTAAAAAAATTCAAACCCCATATTCTCTTTCAATGTATCGTCAATTATCACTCTCCTAGAAAGGGGATAGCAGTGTTGGCGTTTTCAACTAAATGAACAGCTTCCTAGGAATCAATTTCCAAAATGACTTTAGAAGTATCAAATTCCTTTTCAATTAGACCTGTCAAAGCACCGAGCTAGCTCGTCTAGATTTTTGACAAAAAAGATAGAGTCGAGCTAGTCTATTTTTTAAACAAGTTGGAATACGACTATCCTGGCCTGTCATTACAGGGCTGGTAGGCCAAACGGGCCAGGCTACTAGCTCTCACAATTTTTTTTAAATTTTTCCTAATGGAGTATAACAGGATTCAATTTGTAAGCAAGTAAGCAACTTCCGCAAGTTTCATCTAATACACTGGCCACACATAATCATCTCACTTTTTTTTTTCCATTCCTTTTTACTTGTACTGAGTTATTATTCCACCATTCTAATGAAGGGAAGGAATGTCACAAACTCAATTTTCACTCTATCCTTTTGTCTTTATGAGCTTAAGAGAAGATGCAGAGCAACATAGGGACAATGATGAATATATATACGAGCTGAAGAGAAGACGAACTCAGAGAGTCAGAGGGACGTCGATGGAACTTCACCTTCACTGCTTCAGACTTCAGTGTTTCCACCTTCTAGTGCTCACGCTCGCTCTCTCTCGTTTATATATATATATATATATATATATATATATATATATATATATATATATATATATATATATATATATATATATTTGTATATATACGGGCTAACAGGTTACCCGATTCAACCCGGGTAACTTGCAGATTACCTTAGGCCAGGCCAGTTAGGCTTGATACGAGCTAACGGACTCAGTCTGATAGGCTAAGCACGTTTTAACATGTCTATTTCCAACCATGATCCTTTAATGAATAGCATTAAGCTTGGCCTAAGCATTGGAAATAGGGCAAGGAAACCAAAAAAATAAGTTATCCATGTTGTAAAACTAGTGTATTTTAAAAAGAATAAGACTTAGTCCCATATCAATTAAAATAAGAGAAGGGCAAGGTCTTATATATATACATGTTATATTGTACTCATAAAGATCCAATATGTACATCGTTAGGCCAGTCTAGTGCAAATTGGCAATTTTTCCCTACACGCAAGACATATCAGATGGGCTAAGTGCTTATCTAAATAAGGTAACTGTAATGCTCCAATAATTTGTATGAATATTTAAAATCTATTATGAAGTTTAGTGAAAAATTTAATTGCGTGAAATATGTTTTCTTTCTTTGAATTAGTAAAGAAAATTTGGGAATAGAAATTTCAATTTTTAATTTAGGAAATTTTTATAAATTCTCAAGGACCTAAGTGAACAAATTTTAAAAGCTAAGGTGGCTATGCGCAATTTTATCGAAAAGAAATTGGTAGGGCCCACACGTACAATTATTAGTTTCTCTTTTCCTTCTTCCTCCCGAGACTTCCTTCGCCATTTCTCTTCGTTTCATTTCCATCTTCTTCTCCAATCCTTTCTTTAAGTTCATCTGGCGATCTTGTATTTTCTAACCATACTTCCGATTCTCAGGAGTTCTAGAGGCAAAGAGGTAAGTTTTATCTGCTCTATTTCTCTTTTTCTCTATTTTCAGACCTATGGAAGAAAATTAAGATTTTGAGTTTTAATGAATTAATTTAAGTGTAGATGTTAATGTAAAACATTCTTAGGTGGTTTATGATGTAATTAGAACAAGAAATTTCGTAGAATTTGGATATTTGAAAAAGTTAGTGTTCTTGATGAAAATTTGATATTTGAGCTTGGATTGTTAGTAAAAATTAGGGGTTTTGGTGTTAAAATACTCATTAGATATTGAGAAACAAAACCCATGGAAGAAATTAAAAGAAATGCTATTTTAGATATGATTTTAGGATTTTTGGATGAACAACACGAAGAACATTCGAAAATTTTCCCCAGAAAATACTGTTCACCGAGAAAAATTTTTCAGATTTCTCGGTTACTGTAGCATTGACTTTAGTCAACTTTACTGTAGCATTGACTTTAGTCAACTTATTGTAGCATTGACTCGGTCAACGTTACTGTAGCTGCGTTCCGGACTGAGATACTGTTAGAAAGCTCTTTGAGTCTAGTTTCTAATAGTACAAGTTTCACTTGAAAATTCTAATGTATTCTTTATTTTTCATCTTATTTACATTTTAGGAAATCTTTGAGAGTTATTTCCTAACACCTCATAATTTAGCTGCAAAAGGAAAGGTAGTTAGGGCCACAGTCGAGGTGAGTGTGATAACCTTATCTCATCTATATTTCTTCAAAAGTATTGTCATCAAGTATCATAAAGAAAATTGAGATGGTGGACTTAAACGGTATGTTGTGTATTTATTTATCAAGGACTTGTATTCCTTGTATTTAAAGGTATTGTGGATTTCAAACCTCTTGTTTGATTAAATGTTAATTTTTATAAAATATGTAAAGTTAATGTTGTTATAATATTTTCGTGGTGGTGCACCCCACGAGAGAAGTTACAGGAGTTATAAGGGTGGAGATATATCTTTCATGAAGAGATAAGGGTGGATGCGGCCAGGGGGCCGCGGGCAACGATCCACTGGTACTGTGGACGACCCGGTTGGTACGGGATTTGTGTTGGCACTGAATAATTTATACTGTGTATATCATTGGTAACTGATGTGAGTTTAATTCAATGATATCTTTATGATACTAATTGCTAAATTACTTTTGATTGATAATGTTATCCATTCACCGAGTATTTCATTACTCATCCTATTATTTTACAACATTTCAGAATCTATGGCTGACGCTGAGGATTTTCCAGGGGTATAGCGAGTTTATCTTAAACCAACCCTCTTGTATTTTCGGTTGGTTCCTTTGTATTCTATATCTTGTAAGCTCTAGAAGTAACTCTGTGGTCACATAAGCCTCCTAGGATTTTCTTTTTTTTGGACAGACTATGTGTAAATACGAATATTATGTATGGTTTCATTGTACAGAAGTTAAGACTTTGATGATGTTTTTAACTTAGAGATAATGTGAATCGGACTCACTGTTGATGATGTGACAGTAACATTATGTCAGTTATAGTTTGACTTGGTCTGTTTTCCAAATCTTTTGACTACTTCAATTAATTTTTTGTTTAATCCTCCACATTTTATCTCTTCTAAGTTTTTTTTTCTAGGGTTTCTATCTTTTCATAAACATTATGGTTACACAACTTTGCTCATCCTTTTGCTATTCTAGTTCCTGAGCTATATTAGAAGAGCATATTTAACCTCAAAGAAATGTTATGCCACCACAAAATCTTTCCTTAAAGACATTGTTTTTGTTGGGTTTGACTTGAATTTTGTGGGTGACCCGGTTTGTAACCCGACCCACGACCCATGACCCATAACTCATTATTTCCTCTATATATATGTGTGTAATGGAATTCATTAGAAGTCAGTGGTTGATGTAATTTCTCTCTGTATAGCCTCTATAAAAAATAATACAGATATTCTCTCTGTCCGTGGACGTAGGTCGCATTGACCGAACCACGTAACTTCTTTGTGTGTTCTTCTCAATCTTTATCCTTGAATTATTGCCTTACAATAATCTAACAAGTGGTATCAGAGCCTTGGTTCATTTTTTGGTTCGCCGGTTACTGTAGCATGTCCGAAAATTTTTAAATCTGACTCCAAAATTTCAGATCTTGCCCTGATTTGGTTGTTTTAAAGTATAGGAGACCGTTTTCTGCATCTTTGGTGCATTGAAGAACGTCGGGGACCAATTTTTGGTGGTAAGAAAATTTTTAGATGTAGTTTCAAATTTCAGATCTATCTTGATTCGGTTGTTTTTTGGGCAAAAAGAAACCGTTTATTGCATTTCTAGTGCATTGGAGATCGTTTTTTAGTTGTTTTGGTGAGTTTTTACAGTTGTGAGTTACTGTTCATCGCCGAAATTTTCATCGGAAGTACTGTTCAGCAGGGATGTGCGGTGGCATTAGAAGGAGAAAGTAGTCTGCCTAACACGTTGAAGGAAGAGGAGAAGAAGGAAATTTTGGCAAAGGCTCATAGTGCAATACTATTGAGTCTGACTGATGAGGTATTAAGAGAAGTAGTTGATGAGTCAACTACTGCAGGTTTGTGGAAGAAATTGGAAGATAAATAACAGAAAAAGTCTCTCACAAACCGATTATATCATAAGCAGTGTTTGTATACCTTGCGGATGACAGAAAATATGCAGGTAAAAGATCATCTTGATAATTTTAACCAGATTATCCTAGATTTACAGGGTGTTGGGGTTAAGATAGATGATAAAGATCAAGCGATCATTCTTTTGTGTTCTCTACCAAATTCATATGAGAACTTTGTTGATACTATGTTGTATGGTAGAGATAGTATCTCTGTTAATGATGTTAAAGATGCTTTGCAGTCTAAAGAGCTAAAAAGAATAGTCTCTAGTTCTAATGAGGATGGTGCAGAAGTAGGTTTGTATATTGGCAGAGGCAGAGACACTAAAAGGGATGATGGAAAAAGAAGCAAGTCACGGTCTAAGTCGAGCAACAAAGGAGGACCTCGATGTTATCACTGTAAACAAAAAGGGCACATCAGGAAGAATTGTCCACAGAGGAAGAAGGGAAATGATGAGAAGGAACCAAATACTAGTGGTAGTACTGCGGTGGTGCAAGATAGTTCTGACGGAGAAGAAGACATTGATGTTCTCACAGTCAGCACCTCTGGTTCTGCAAATACTTGGGTCTTAGACACAGGTGCATCTTATCATATGACTTTCTCACGTGAACTGTTTACTTCTTTCAAGGAGTGGAACGGTGTTGTGAGGTTGGGTGATGATGAGCAGCTCAGTGTTAAGGGCAGTGGTTCTGTGCAGATTCAGATGTATGATGGAATAGTCAGGACGCTTGATGCTTGGTATATTCCTGGTATACGAAAGAACTTGATTTCTCTTGGTACTCTAGACAAACAAGGGTACAAGTACTCTGGAGAGAATAGACAGTTGAGAATTTCCAAAGGTGCTCTGGTTATAATGAACGGTAAATTGCAGCATGGCATTTACTTTTCTGATTGGTAGTTTAGTGATAGGGACAGTAGCTGTATCTAAATCTTTAGGGAAGAATAATGATTGTACAGAGTTGTGGCATCGCCGATTGAGACACATGAGTGAGAAAGGACTGTCAATTCTAAGTAAACAAGGATTGTTAGAAGGAGCAGAAACTGGGAAACTGAAATTTTGTGAAGTTTGTGTTATGGGTAAACAACGCAGAGTTAAGTTCAGTTCTGGGAAGCATACTTCTACGGATGTTCTACAATATATTCACTCAGACTTGTGGGGTTCTTCTCCAGTTGAATCTTAGGACAAATGCAAGTACTTTGTTACTTCCATTGATGACTACTCTAGAAAGGTTTGTGTGTATTTTCTGAAATCCAAAGATGAAGTGTTTGGAAAGTTCAAAGAGTGGAAGACCATGGTTGAGAAACGGACTGGAAAACAGATCAAAACATTCAGAACTGATAATGGGTTAGAGTTCTGTAACGCTCCATTTGATGAGTTTTGCAAGAAATAAGGTATAGTGAGGCATCGCACTGTACGTCATACACCACAGCAAAATGGAGTTGTAGAACGTATGAATCAAACACTGTTGCAGCGTGCGAGATGCATGCGATTAAACGCTAGTTGCCAAAACAATTCTGGGCTGAAGCAGTTAACACTGATTGTTATCTGGTGAATAGATCGCCATCTACTGTAATTGATTTTAAGACTCCTCAAGAGGTATGGTCCAGTAAACCTTTTGATTATTATGGCCTGCGTATATTTGGTTGTCCTACTTATGCTCATGTGAATGATGGTAAACTAGAGCCTAGGGCAATGAAATGCATATTTCTAGGGTATGCACCTGGAGTTAAAAGGTACAGATTGTGGTGTACCGAAAAGGATAGAACTCCAAAATTTATTATTAGCAAAGATGTAACTTTTGATGAGTCTGCTATGTTTGGTCAGAAGGAGGAGCTTGGTAGTCATGCAGGTAACAATGATCAAGGTGCCAACCAGAAGGTGAAAATTGAAGTTCAAACTTCAAAAAGGGTTATAACAGACCATGTACAGCAGCCCAGGGAAGAAGAAGAATCACAACCTATAGCAACAAGGAGGAAAAGGAGGGAAATTAGAAAACCTATAAGGTATGCAGATTGTGTTGATATAGTTGATATTAATTCAGTTGCTTATGCCTTGGCAGTAGGTGAAAGCATTGATTCTGATTACCTGAGATCATATAAAGAAGCAGTTGAGAGTAGAGAAGCATCAGAATGGCTGGTTGCAATGAATGAAGAGATGCAATCTCTTGAGAAGAACAAAACATGGGATCTTGTACCGTTACCAAAGGGAGTGAAACCGGTAGTGTAATACCCGTTAATTTCGGAATATAATTCGCTTGAGAGTATTTTAGAATTTTACAACGTTACTTTAGTTATTTATTTTGGTCATTTTTAATTTTCATATTTAATTGTTCTCTTTGAATATTATTTATGAAAATTGAGTTAAATGACTGGACTGAATATTTGCACCATGTGGGATATATTCTTAGAATGGTGAAATTCATGGAAAAGTGGTTTAAGAATGGTCAATTAGTCCATTAATTGTAAATTGACTGGATGGGTTTGGATGTTGGGTTATGGATACCTATGGGTTATTCAATAACCCATTAGAAATATTTAAAATAAAACTTCAATAGTATCCTCTCATAATTCACGATTCTGAAGCGAAGCAAAAGTGAGCAGTGACAATTTTTCTCTCATTTCTTCATCCTCTTCTCAAATCCTTTCCTTGATCTTCAGAATTTTGATTATTTGATCGGTTCAAAAGCTTTGTAAGGATCAAAGGTAAGGTTTAATCTCATTATTTTCCTTAAATCTAGGTTTATATGGAAGATTAGAAGAGGTTTTGTTCTTGAAGATTTTGATGATAATTCATGAATTTTAGTTGTTTTAGGGGTTATTTTTGAGTTAGGATTGAGTTATAGTCGGTTAAGAGAGTTGAGATTCTGGTTTTGAAACAAGAAAGGAAAAGATGAAATTTTCTGGGAAAGTTTCTACAAAACTCAAATTTACTGTAGCAACCAGAAAATTTAGGAAAATTTTTCGAGTTACTGTAACAGTACTGTAGTGTCGGCAGTCAACGGTACTATAGCAGTCAATGTTACTGTAGTGAACCGTCACTGTAGCAAACCGTTACTGTAGCAATCAGAAAATTTTGCATATTTTCGTGATTTTGTTTCCTTTCTTATGTTTCCTTGTAATATATTTTACTAGGAAATTTTCCTACACAAATTCTAGTGTGGAACAAGGTAAAATTGGACAAATATCAAGGTAAGTGAATAACCTTGCTAAGCTAATTTGATATTACTAGTCAAAGTACAATATAAGTCCCATTTATAATATTATTTGGATATTAAGCAATCAATTTTTCATATGACAGTATATGATGATCGGTATATTTTTTTTACAGAAATTCAAAGGAATAAGAGTATGTAGAAATTATTTTATTTCATGGCAATTGTACTATGTGATAAATTCTCACTATCTTATTAACGAGTAAAGATCTACGGGATCTAATACATGAGTTTGAAAGGGTTAAAGTCCTATACTACTCAGTGTATAACGATGAAAAACTATACACAAGTTTGAAAGGGTTAGAGTCCCATACTACTCGGTGTAAATAGATGAAATCATAAATACGAGTTTGAAGGGTTAGAGTCTCATACTACTCGATGTATATCTATAAAATCTTATTCACGAGTTTGAAAGGGTTAGAGTCTCATACTACTCGATGTATATCTATGAAATCTTATTTACGAGTTTGAAAGGGTTAAAGTCCCATACTACTCGATGTATAAGACAATTAATTATATGAGTAAATGTGGTATTTGTACTTTTGATATTTTATATAGTACAGTTATTTACTTACTGAGTTTTTAAATAAACTCACACTCCCTATGATTATCTTTTTAGATACAGAAAACAAGGAAGAAGAGTATCCGTTTGAAGATTAGAAGCCCATTGGAATTATTCTCTATTTCTGTCTGGTGGGATACCAGTACTTATTAATGTGGATACTAGGAACGCTCTGTACTTTCTATAGGTCTCCTAGGCTTGCGATGAGATAAAAACATCAGATTATGTATGACTATATTTGCTTATCAGATGAATATAATTCTGTCGTGTGGAATGAATAATAGAGGTTGAATGTAAGACCTCACAGAATTTATGTGAATAACTCATGTTTGAGAATTTTATTAAATAAGTAATTGTGGATATTGAGATTGTCCAGGATTTTGGGATACCACTGAGGTTTTCCTAAAAGTAATATCTTTTCACATGTTCAATTTTTGGGATGTGACAGGTAGGATGCAAATGGGTCTTCAAGAAGAAAGAAGGTATTCCTAGAGTTGAACCAGCAAGGTTCAAAGCACGACTCGTGACCAAGGGTTTTTCACAAAAGGAGGGAATTGATTATCATGAAGTTTTCTCCCCTGTTGTAAAGCATAAAACCATTCGTGTCCTTTTGTCTATGGTAAGTGTTTTTGACTTGGATTTGGAACAACTGGATGTGAAAACTATTTTCTTACATGGAAATTTAGAGGAGCAGATATATATGTCACAGCCAGAAGGATTTCTTGATTATGGGAAGAAAGATCATGTATGTTTGCTGAAAAAGTCCTTGTATGGTTTGAAGCAGTCTTCTAGACAGTGGTATAAGAAATTTGATGCATTCATGACTTCTTATGGTTTTCTACATAATCAGTTTGATAACTGTGTCTACTCTAAGAAACTTGCAGATGATTCTTATATTTATTTGTTGCTATATGTTGATGATATGTTAATTGCTACAAAGAACAAGGTTGAAATTGATAGTTTGAAAGCCTTGTTGAGCAGTGAGTTTGAGATGAAGGATTTGGGTACAGCCAAAAAGATATTGGGCATGGAGATTTGGAGAGATAGAAGTGCAGGTTTACTGTATGTATCTCAGCAGAAATACATAGAAAAATTGTTGCATTCTTTCCAGATGAATAATTCTAAGCCAGTTAGTACTCCGTTGGCGGCACATTTTAAACTTGATGCTAGTACAATACCTACTACAGCTGAGGAAAAAGGGTACATGAGTTCAGTGCCCTACTGTAATGCTGTTGGAAGCTTGATGTATGCAATGGTGTGTACTAGGCATGATCTGACTCATGCAGTCAGTGTGGTAAGCAGGTCTATGAGTAATCCTGGGAGAGCTCACTGGAGTGCAGTTAAATGGATTATGCAGTATCTGAAAGGTACGAGTAATATTTACTTGGTTTATGGTGCTGATAAATCTGATAATGGCTTGGTTGGTTATACAGATTCAGATTATGCTGGAGATCTTTTGAGGAGGAGATCCTTAACATGCTATGTCTTGACTCTGAATGGATGTACTGTCAGTTGGAAGGCAACACTTCAATCTACAGTTTCCTTGTCTACCACTGAAGCATAATACATGTCATTGGCAGAAGGAGTTAAGGAAGGTATGTGGTTACATGGTTTGATTGATAGTCTGTGGTTAAATATTCAGAGACATATCATTTATTGTGATAGTCAGAGTGCATTAAGTTTGGCCAAGAATCCAGTCTACCATGAGAGGTCGAAGCATATTGATATCAGATTGAATTTTATTCGAGATGTAATAGAAGACAAGAAATTATCCATCGAGAAGATAGCCACAGCAGATAATCCAGCAGATATGTTGACAAAGGCTCTACCTTCAGAGAAGTTCAAGCATAGCTTAGACTTGGTGAATGTTCGCATTCCATGAAGCCCTACAGGGCTTAAATGACAGAGATGAATTTGTACTTAGTTCTGGTGATTTGAGAGAATTCAAGTCAAGTAGGGAAATTGTTGGGTTTGACTTGAATTTTATGGGTGACCCGGTTTGTAACCCGACCCATGACCCATAACCCATTATTTCCTTTATATATATATGTGTGTAATGGAATTCATTAGAAGTCACTGGTTGATGTAATTTCTCTCTGTATAACCTCTATAAAAAATAATACTTATATTCTCTCTATCCGTGGACGTAGGTCACATTGACCGAACCACGTAACTTCTTTGTGTGTTCTTCTCAATCTTTCTCCTTGATTTATTGCCTTACAATAACTTAACAATTTTTATTGTAACATGACTCAAGTTATATTGATCATCAAGTTTTTTGACAACAATCCAAATACTAGTGTTGTCTTGCACAAGGCGCCCCCACACTTGTCCCACTAGGGTTGCCTATCAAACTTCGCATGTATCCTTTATTAGCCTTTGCTTCTTTTATTAATTTTTTTATTTTAATTATTAGTATCCAAAAAATCATTAGATTTTAACTAATTTAATTTGAATAGTAAACCAATGCAAAGAGAGAGAGAGAGATAGAGAAAGAGAAAGGTGTTCTTTTGAAAAAAAAAATTGAATCCTCTGCAAGGTGTCTATTGCCCAAACCTTTTTTTTTTGTTTTTAAAACTTATGAAATTTAGACCATTAATCCAGATTCTCTTGATGCTCAGCTGAACAATGAGCACCGAACATAGGATTAAATTTCCTTATAAAATCACTTGAAAGAGATAATTAATTTAATTTGCGAATTATATGAATTTGAATAGGCTGCTCTATGGGCCAACCCACAAAAATAGAAATAAGATGGTATATTCTTTTAAAACGGGTTTGAATTACTTCAAAGAGGAGTGTTTTCGTTTATGAAATCGCTTGAAAAGATATATAATTACCTTTGATATATACATTCACAACGTACCGTAATTAACTATATGTTTCAAACGGCTTGTCAACCAAATTATTCTCATAAGTTTGCATGCATTTGGCTATTTTGAAATAAGAATCAAAATACCAAATAGCACTTTTCTAATTAATTAAGAATTAAAATAGCCCGAATAGGTGTTGTGTGTTGATAAGATCTTCAAGAATTCAATGACAACTTTAGCAGTGTTTGAAGCTGCAAGAGGTCCAAAAATCTCAATGGGATTTTCTCCTTCTTGTGCTCCTGCTAAGTCTGATAGCCCTCTTATCACTATCACTGGACAATCATTCGACAAGCTTGTCTGCAAATTAATTAAAACCCACTGTTAATTATTAATGCCAATCAATTACAATAAGTTACAATAAAACTATATCTCAGTAATATTTAGCCTCTTAAAAATAATTATTGACCATTTTAATTTTTAAATTTTAAAATTGTTACACAAAATAGCCTCTTCATTTATTACTGTTATGATTTCAAAATTCAAGGATTGAAGTGATTAGTCATATCTTTATATTAAGAGATAAAGTCACTCCACGTCATTATCATGTCAATAGATAATGGTATCCATCAATAGATAATATTAACCGTAACAATAAGATTAATGAATGAATTATCATATATAACAATTTTAAAATTTAAAAATTAAAATGGTAAATGACTATCTTTTAAGAATTAAACTATAACCCAAATACAATTCAAAAGACAAAAAGTGAGTTTACTTTTATCTATTTATCTATCTATCTATCTATATATCTATCTATTATATGTATATAAGACATGTACCAGCCAATCCCAGAGACCATTGTAAATAAGTTGTTTGGGGATGATAACATCTCCAATGGACATAGCGTTTCCAGCAATTCCAAAATGGACAATTCCAATTATATTAAACACATCAAGCATTTGTTGCGTAGCCGCAGCTGCATTCACCTGTATATATATAATTCACACCCAAAAACAAAAAAACAAATTTAATTACCTTATCTTAACATTTAATATATTAACAGCCATTCAAGAAACGTGTTAAAGTACACTAATTAATATGGTCATATATAGATACTGCATCTAAAATCTTAAAACTTTTTTGGTTGTGTTCTTGTAATTTTTGTTTTGAAAATAAGATTTGTAAAATACTTTTTGAAACACATTTTGACAATAAATAAACAATGCGTTTAGATAATATATTTAAAATAGTTTTTAAACTTAAAAAAAAAGAAGATATTACTCTAGTTGGTTTTTTTTTAAAAAAATTATAATTACATGAATGCCATGAATAAACCTGCTTATTTATAATAATGTCACTACCTTTTTTTTCAGAATACTGTTTTCAAAAACAAGTAAAATATTTTTTTTAAAAAAATAAATTTTCAAAAACAATCTTTAAAATAAATTCCTTAAAAACAATACACACACAAGATTTTTTTTAAAAAACATAAAATTATTTTTTAAAACAATTAACAAAACAGACTTTTAGTCTCTCTCTTTCTCTCACATATATAATTACATATATATATATATATTAATATTCAAGGCCGAAATTTAAAAAAAAATCTCTAAAGAATTGTACAATTTACCTCTTCAAAAAGTTGACAATAGACAACTTTTAACTTTTCAAAAGGGCTGGGTTTTGTTGTAAAAATAGATTAAATTATTACTTTAATCCCTAAAATATTATAATTTGTGGCTCTAAAGGTAAAATACTCAAGAGGGCCCGGTTTTGAAAGGAAAAGATAATTTGAGTATTATACCTTAAATACTGACTTATTATACCTTAAATACTAACTTGGGCTAGATGATTTGTATAAAAAATTTGATATGGCTTCCTGACATGTCTAAAAAGTTCACATAACTTGCTGGGTATATCTATTTTTAATTGTGATTATATATGATTTAACGACAGAAATTATTTCATAGAGATATTAAAATTATAGGAATTAATTTACAATAAAATAAAGTATAGAGACTAAATTACAGTTTTGGTAAAACTATAGAAACCAAATTTATAATTTAATCTCATATTAAATATTATATATTTGAAATTATAAAATATAAAATACCAGTATACTGAATGATTGTTGAGTGTAACTTGTAAAGTGGCATTTCTTTTAGTTTTTTCAATGAAAACGACCTCATCATATATATGTGTGTGTGTGTGTATACATTTGAAAATGACCTCTCCACATATCTATATATATATATATATATGTGTGTGTATATATATGTATGTATGTGTATATGTATGTATGTATATAAATCAAGAAAGCACATGTGGATATGATTTATGCGGGTACCAATCCAATGCCACATCTCACCTAGATAACTTTCTTTTTGTTGACCTTGCCCGCCTTGAATCTTCTTCCTGCAAATTAATTCACACCCAATTTTCCATCATATATAATTTGTTACTACTATAAAACTTGAAATGAAAAACTACACACACACACGTCTATATATTGCTTGGTAACCCTTAAAGAAACCCTTTGATCTCTAACTAATTTGATTTTAGATAGATTATAAAAGTATAATGTTATTTTAACTTTAATTTTTTGTATTCACAAGACCTAAACTAAAAATTTGTTTAAAGAAAAACAAATATTAAACAATTTAAACCAACCATAACAATCGTTGATTTAGTTTAATATTTATTTTTTTTAAATAAGATATTAAATTCAAATCTTATAAATAAAAAAAATCATAAGAAACTTCATATTTTTATAATATAATTCGACTTGAACTATGTTATTTATAGTTAGGGGTTTAAAAACCCATATATATATATATATATATATATATATTTATATATACACACACACACATACGTATATGTTGTTGAGCATGAAGGAAGTCCACCTGCAAGATCCAGAAAGGGTGTTTGGGATCGGACTGAAAGGCTTTGGTGGCAATGAAGGCGTTCTCTTCAGGAGGATACACCGTGATGCGCCCAACATACGGCCCATTTCGATTTATTTCTCTGATCTCCTACTACTTTCTTGATCTCGTCACTCTTACTGCTAATGAATGTGATGACGTTACGATTAAACGTTAAAATTAAAATTAATTAGGGAGGCACATTGGTAATGACGCATTTTTTAAAGGAGTCTACGTTGGTATTTTTCAAAGTTTAGATAATTAAATCAGTCATTGAACTAGTAAAGGCACCGATTCAAAGGTCAGTGGTAGGACCGGAATTGAACCACAGTCGAATCGGTGATAATTAAAATATATTAAAATATTAAAATATATAATTAACATATATATAAAATCATAAATAATTAAATATCCTATAAATATAAATATGGAAATTCAATTAAAGATTTAATATCTCAACATAAAACAACATTTATCAAGTAAAAGTTTACAATATCATCAAATACACATAGTTAAATTTATTAAATAAAAATTAACAAATTAGCAAAGATATATAATATCATGGATCATGATCAATATAACAATCATTCATATCAAATCCTGGTATGTTAGCATCTCTATCAAGATTGTCACTCTCATCTTCACCAGCACTAACACCAGGTCCAATTTCATTAAAGGATTCTAATAATAGCTGTTATGAGATGTTAAATTCATCATTACCTTATTTTTTTTCCTTTTGGTCCAAAAATTTCACCGAGGGGGGGTTCCTGGTTTCAGCTGCACGAATATTGCTGAGAAAAAGGATTGGATTAATTAAGTATAAGCAAGGCAAATTTTGGACCAAAAGGGAAAAAAAATTCAAAAATCGACTTGAATCGTGATCCGGCCGATTTTGACCGGTTCGTCCGGTTCGATACCGGTTGTTTTCAACTAGTTTTTAGGTTCTCTGGTTCAATAGCTTGTACTGGATTGGAACCATGGCTGGTTCACTGGTTTTCTTGTCCGACCGGCCGGTCCGGTCCGGTTCTCAGTTCCTTTGTATTTTTGTTCATTTTTTTATGGTGTTAATAGTAGAGTTGAATGTGACACAATAGAAAACAAGGGAGACAAAATATACACCAAAAAAAATTTTGGAACAAAATTGAAAACTAAGGCTAAATGTTACGGACAAAAACCTATTTCGCCCAGTCAACTTCTCTTTAAGTTTAGTTAAATTACATTTAAAACACTTTTCTATTTTCAGATATCACAATTAGCCCTCTAATTTAATTTTTGTCACTGAAATAAATTTTTATAACACGCATGTATTCCTTCCAGTAATATAACTACTTAAATTTTTTTTTACAATCATATTAAAAATAGAGCCATGATCCCACATAAGATGTTTTAAAATTAATTTTACTGTTTTTATTCTTATGTTAAAAGTAGAACAAGAGTCACCTGTTGTATAAAAAAATTTAATTTGACAAAAAGTAAATTGGAAGATACAACTAATATATATCAAAATGTTGGATGTGTAATATTTGAAATTAAAAGGATGCTACGTCATTCAAGCTAAATTGTTTAAATTATAAAGATGTAATTACAGATTTAAAACCAAAAGAGAATGATTTATCCCAAAAGAAAGTTCACAAAGTCTAATGATAAATGAACTCATACTAATCTAGCCACTAGGGATATCAGAACTAATTAAACCCCATGTTTCTTAACCAATCGAATAAAAATCGAATTTTAGTCGATTTTAATCAGTTTGAAATGTATAACTTAATTTATAGGCGATTTGGTTGGATTAGGGTTTGGTGCCCAAATAAATTGAACCAAATGAACCAAAAAATAAAAGCTCAAAGATAGATTTAAACCACCCAAACCAAATCTCATAAACTAACCATGTTATGTTCTGATTTAATTTGTTTTACACGTAAAACTAAAATACCTGATAGTTTGTTTTTCCTTCAAACTAAACTCAACAATTTAGTCTGGTTTAGCATTAAAAGTACTCCAAACCATTGTTAAACACTCCTAATAACTACTGATAATATGTGTGAACATGGTGAGTAACATTTTTATCTATTTTTTAAAAAGTATTCTTGGTGTGCTACCTAAATTGAATATATCTTATTAACTGTAGTAAAAATAAAAACATGAAACGCAAGTAGGGTTGCTTGATTACTAACCAATTAATTCATTATTGCTTTATTAGGGGTAATTTTGCGTCCTCTTCGCATTAGGTGTGATTTGTCAAAAGTCAAAACCCATCCAACATATTTTCCACATGCAACATATTTTAAGGGGAAATTGCATATCATTTTTTAATTAATAATAGTATAATTTTAATTTTAATATCTAAATATTTTAGTTTCATTAAACTTTCGCAAAAAAAAATTATTTTATATTAATTAAAATTAATATTTAAGAACTACTTATTTTAGAAAGAAACTCAAATTAAAGATCATCGAGGGGAAAAAAATTTGATAGAAGTTTTAGGCATCACATGACATTAATATAATTTTTAGATATTAATTTTAACTGATATACGATTTTATTTTTATTTTAGTAGACAAAGTTTTTTTGTTTTCAAATTAAAAACTAAAATTATAACTAGAAATTATAGTTTTAAAAACCTGAAACTTTTATATAGTTTGAAACCTTTATTAATTTATTAATATGAAAAAAATTAATAAACTAATTATTGCATGCAATAATTATTTATTATAAATATCAATCGAAACTCCAACATTAAAAACTTAAAAAGTTTGAAGTTTCGGTACTAAAACTCAAACAGCTTGTTTGGTAGATAGTTTTGATGTGATGTGATAAAAAAAAAAAAAAAGAACGAATCTTGATGCCACTAGAACTCAATGAATTTTTCTTTTTACCTTGGTGGCAGAGTAACTGCTTCCTTTTAGTAATAAAATTATTAAATAATTTTTCATTGTCATACTAAAAATAAAGTTATTATTTCATATTAGATATTAATATTAATTTAATTTAATTTTTTTTATTGTCGTATTAAAAATAAAAAGTAAAGTGGAAAAGTTTTCGAAACTTATTTGTCCAAAACTGATTCTCTTTAAGCTTACATTTAAAAGAATAAAAAAATCGTTTGTCTCTCAAATAAATCATCCTAAAAAATAAACAAGGGTGATCCGTCTAGATGCCACGGATAACCTTTATAAAACTTAAAAAAAAAATCGTAGGAATGACATATATATTTTGATAAATAACTTTAGTGAAGAGATAGTGCGGAGAATAATTTTAGAGGATAAAATATTTGTGTAAAAAAGCCCATTGAAGGACAATATTTAAATATTAAATAACAAATAAAGTTTTAAAGTAAAATGTATGAGTGTATTTTGAATATATCTTTTTAATTGTATTAAATTTAAAATAAAAATGTGCAAAACGTACAGGTTTGCTTGGATCATTAGATTCATTACTACCTAACTAATAATCATGGGACCTTCCATTGGATTAATGAAAAAGTACACGGATGGGAGATTATTTTGTCAAAGTTAGAAGGTTAAATTTATTGGATTAACTATGTTTGACTTTGTAAATGAAATGAGATGGATTAATATTTTTATGATTCATATTTAATAAGAGCTTACCCATTTAAGCTCATAAGACTTAGGTAGGCTGGGACAGTTAATAAAAAATATTTAAAAATATTAATACTTGAGGTTTGTAATTTTTTTTTGTTACTTAAGTTATGAGTTATCGAAATTGTCCAAGTATAAAAAATTAGTTTATAAAGTAATGTATATATCTCAATCTAATGTCATAATCTAAAAGAAAGGCTTCTAAAATTACAAATATAATGCCATAATAAGTATAGTTTTTTTTTGTTTTGAATATTTGACAATATCCTATTTTTCTTTATTATTGAGCTTCATTGAATAAAGATGTCATATATAATATGTTTTTTATTTTATCATATATTATATTTAAATTTATAATATATATTTAAATTATAGTAAAAGTTAATTATTTTTTTTAAAAAAAAATCAACCAGCCCAGCCCAACCTTATTTTTTAACATAATTATTATCAAAAGCCAGACCTAACCCAATCCACGTATATTGGAAGCCATATGGGCCCAAGCCCACCCCATTGATACCTATAGTCAAAACCCACCTTACTTTCTTTGCACATGCAAGAAATTGACAAAGGAGAATAAGGGGTGTTAAAAGTTTCTGTTTTGTTTAGTTTGATTTTGAGTCCAAATTAAGCCAAATCTAATTAATTAGTTTTAAAAATATATAGATATATTTAGTTTTATTTTTTGAACGGTTTAATTTGATTTTGGATAATTTGATTTTTTTTGGACATTTTGATTCAAATTTGAATAGTTTTGGAGGAAAAAATAGCATAATGTTCTTGTATAATATTTAAAAATTTTCATCATTATACTTGAAAAACTTCTTTTGTAACATTATTTTATGAACACAACAAACAGCTATTTTTAATTTTTTTCATAACTATATATTTTTCTCCTTAGACCACCTATTAATAATTTAAATCATAACTTAATGTATTATTGGTAGTATATAAATTTATAACAATATATCTTAATTGACATCTAATGATGATAAAGAAATAAAATTGATACATTAATGTATAAGATTTTTAAATATAATTAATATATATGATATATTGTATATAATATCAGTTTGGTTCAATTTTAACTAAACCAAACAAAACTGACAATTGAATTGAATTGTTCGATTGTCATGTTTTAAAAACCGATTTAGACTTTCATTTTTCTATTTTGATCAAATTGGTTTGATTTGATTTGGATCGATTTGGTTTAGTTTTAAACATGCTTAACAGATTTTATATATAATTTCCTTACTCAAATTTTAATTATAGTTTTAATATTTAAGTTTTAAAATATAACGCTATATCCTCTTAAATTTTATAAGAAAATAAAATATCATATATTAATAAAAATTAAATTTTAAACATTATGCAACATTGAAAAAACGCAAATCAGAGATCATGAAGAGAAAAAAATTGAATATATATATATATATATATAAATATATATAGAGAGAGAGAGAGAGAGAGAGAGAGGGAGAGAGAAGTATAAGGTATAATGTGACGAATCATTTAATTGATTAAATGTTAAGATTAACTGATATATAGTATGCCTATTGTTTGAAATAATCGAAGAGAGTAAAATATTAGTTTTGATGGATAAATCTTACCAAATATACAGGTCTCACATATTCTGTACTTATCTCTGTCTTCACATGAGACAATCATATCAACTTCTCAGGTAAAAAAGATCCAAATCCAACAAAATAATATTCAATAATAACTTATCTACGTTGTTAAACCAAAACCTACCATACCTTATAATAAGAAAGGCTAATTAATTGAAGTCCATCTAAGTGTATATATAAATTAAATAACAAATCCAAGGTCCAGCAATGAATGTGAGAGCATAGTGTTATAGTATTTGGAGGGCAAAATTTTTAAAAATTGAAGCACAACTTGGACGGCATTAGAAGCAGAAAGAGGCCCAAAAGTGTCAAAATCGTCCTTTCCTGATTTGCCTGCCATGTCTGATATGCCTCTCATCACTATCACTGGAAACCCATTTGACAAACATGTCTGCAAAAATTCAGTAATACATTACAGTCTATATTATTAACAGCCTATTAAGGCACGTTTGATTCTGTTTTTTTGTTTTTAAAATAGTTTTTTTTAGTTGCTTTTAGAAATAAATTTTGAGAATAAAAGAACAGAAAAATTTATTTGAATAGTTTGTTTTAAAACCAAAATAATAGAAGATTTTGTTCAAAAAATTTGTTTTAGATGCAAATTTGAAAATACAAGAACAAAAATATGTTACAGAAAGAAAGAGGAGAGAGAGGATGAAGGGATAGACAAAGAAGAGAGAGAGGATAGAGGAAGGAGAGAAAGAACATTATTAGATCCTATTCAAATTTAAAAGAGGAGAGAGAGAGAAGAAGAAATAAGATGGGGAGAGAGACAAGAGAGGGAGAGAAGAGATGCGAGTGGGGAGAGAGAGAAGAGAGATTGCAAAATTATAAAATTGTTATTAATGAAAACAGAAAACATAGTTTAGAATTATTATGGTTTTTTTTAAAACACCTATTTTGTTTTTAAAAAACAAGAAAATAAAATACTTCTATCAAATAGTTTTTGTTCCTTCTGTGTTTAGAAATAGAAAACTGTTTTCTGAAAACAAAATCAAACAAATGGCCTGTTTGGTTTGGGTATTTCCTGTTTTCATTTTCACTGAAAACAGAAAATGAACTTGAAAATGCGTTTGGTTGAGTTAATTGAAAACGTTTTCTTGAAAACATTTCTTAAAATAAGCCTAAATCTGAAAACATAAAAAAGATGTTTTCAGTGTTTCATGAAATACATTTCAAGAAATAAAGATTGAAAATGAAAATAGCAAATGTTTTCACAAACCAAACAGACCTAGTTTCTAAATATATATAAAGTTGACTATTTAATTTTTTAAAAGCTTAAATTTATATGATTTATTCTTTGAATATTATAAATCATTATACAATTATATAGAGTTAATTACTCGAAAATAAATAAATATAAAATTTAGTCCATTTAAAAAATTACTTTGTATTGAATTTATAACCTAAAAATAATTAACTTGTTTAATATTTAAATTTTAAGAACTAAACAATAAAAAGACATATCTTGGGCATATACAATTCCATCAAACAAATATTCCCCCAAATCAGGTGCTGCAAAATCTTTGGATCTCAATTATTGTTGTTCCTTTTTAAGAGAATCCATTATTATGTTAGAGTCATTTTTTTTTTCTTTATTATAATTTTTTTTCTAGAAATGGATTACACCACTTTTTTTTTTAAATTTTTGCTAAGTTATGTCTAATATTTTTTTTTTAAAAAAATTAATCTTGACTTCTTGTATATTTGATATATGTTATAAAAATTTATTTTTAATTTATTTTTATCAACAAAATTAACTTTCTGCATAATATGTGTTCGTTCTTAATAATAAAATTATATATTTGTCTTCATTGTTATCTTCAAAACAAAATTTTAGTTTTATATTATGTAAAAATTTAATAATATTGATAAAAGCTAAGTTGGACGAGAGGTTTTTAAAATATATTTATATATCTATATATTACATCAAATCTCAAGACAATTGAGTCTAATTTTTACAATAAAAAAGTAAACAGTGTAATTAAATTTGCCAATCTTCAAAATAATATAATTGTAATTTACATAATATTTTAAAAATAATGTTCGGCAATTTATTTTGTTAATAATGAATACATAAACAGATAAAAACATGAAGCTAAATACATACTGTCAATTTATTTTTTTATTTTTTTAAAAAGAGGTCATTCAAACTAAAAGCCTTTTAGGACAATTATTTATTAGTATAGGACAAATGTTCAAGCTCAAAAAATGTACTGATGATATCTGTTTAATGGATCTAAATATTCGCATTTAATAAATTAAATCTGTACACTGTTCACAGAACAGAGAATATTTGTATATCATAAACACTGTAATTTTTTTTTAATATATGCCTGTCAACAAATGCCAGTTGTAAAATTAAATTAAAGACCTTTTAGTCAACACAACAACTTGATTCTATCATTTTCTAATTTTATTGATGAATAAAACAATTCGAATATTACAAATAGGGTTAAAGTTAAAAATACTATGTACGCAGAGATATAGAGAAAATGGTTGATTTAGTCCATAAAAAATTATAATTATTTTATTTAGTACTTAAAAAATTTAGTATTTTAATTTAATTTTTAAAAAATTATATTTATTTAAAATTTTAATTTGATCATTTTCATTGTTAAATTATAAGATTTAGCATGGTTAAATCTTAAATTTTTTTTCATTGTTATAAGTTATTTTGACAAATAAAAAGATTAAAATGACCTTATTAAAACAAACATAATCTTTTACAGACTAAATTAAAAATTTAATCTAATTTTTTAAGACCAAATAATCTATTATCAACTTTTTTTTAGGATCCTAAACCTTAAATTCAAATCCTTTTAATCAACACAAAAACTCAATTTTGTCAATTGAGTCAACTTTTTTGGATAACTAAAACAACTTAAATATTACAAAAAGGGGATAAAGTTAAAAGAAAAAAGAAAAAATTACTTATTTGGTCCCAAAAAGATCATGGGTGTTTTGATTTAATCCTTAATTTTTTTTCAATTTAGTCCTTCTTTTTTGAGATTCAATGATGTAGATTTTGTAAATTAACAACAAAAAAGATCATTTTGAGAATAAATGTAATATTTTAAAGATTAAATTGAAACACTTGATCTTTCAAAGACTAAAATAAGTAAATTTTAATTTTACTAAAATAAGTAAATTTTAATTTTTGAGGAACTAAGTCAGTAATTTGCTCTTATAAAAAACTATATATATAAATCTATTATGCAAAGAATTAATAATGAGATAAAAAGCATATATAAAAAAAATCAACTGTTTAGTTGATTAATGAAGAAAACTGACCATCACAATTGGGAAACTCTCCATATCCACAGGAGAAACTTGGAATGTTTGGAAGAGAAAATCTCTGAAAGCTTCGTTGTCCACATAAATGTCGGCTGTTGAACCATTCACACCAATTACTACCTTTGGATTACGTGGAAGACAAAAGCTCGAGTTCACACAATTTTCTAGTTTTATCCCCTGAAAAATTTTTAAAAAATAAAATAAACATTGATGTTTTGTGTGAGAAAATGACATTATTAAGTTAATGGATGTTTCAACAAACATTAAATAGTGCGTGAAAATGACAAGAACTAAATATTCAAAAATTATATTTGTTTTAATTTAATTTTTATTAAATTATAAAATTTATTATTGTTAAATTTTAAATTTTTCATTGTCAAAAGTCACTAATAAAAAAAAGATTAAATTAAGACAAATACATAAATTGAAGCAATTGACCTTTTAAAAGTTAAATTATAATTTTTTAGAAGCTAAATCAATAATTTATTCTAGATTTAATGTATATGTATATAACCTCCAAGGATGCGGCAAGCTTTAGCCAATGAGAAGTAACACCGGCCCAAATCAAACTCTGTGGGATATTGGGCTTCCCTTTCACTGAATAGAACTCTTCAGAACTGAAGCCCACACGGCCCAACATATTCTGGGCCTTTCCTTTTGGCACATTGAAGTCTCCAAAATCCATGTGACTAAAGTCATCACTTTCAAGTGTCCCATTGGGTTTCTGCCACCGTTAAAAACATACAAAGTCAATGCCGAGCTAGAAGACAATTAAATTAACGTTAGACTTTAAGATAAACTAATATAACAGTAAGAATTGTTAAGTAATGTGTAACTAATTCAACACAAGTTGCAATTATACCTAGGTAGTTAACTTTCAAACCTAAATAATATAATATTTTTAGGTATATTGACACGTAAAAAAGGAAAAAAAAAAAAAGATAGACATACCTAACTATAAGGAGAGACATGTAAGGAATTGAAATATGATTAATTTTTTTTTTCTGGAATTTAACATATTTACAAGTGCTTCTTTCTAAGTAACTTAGGCCTCTTTCAAAAGAAGATAGTAAAAGAAAAAAGTTGGTACCAACCAGCCAATCCCACAAGCCAGTGTGAATGAATTGTCTGGGAATGGTGACATCCCCAAAGGCAATGGAGTCATTGGCACTTCCAGCAATCCCAAAATGCACAATCCCAATTATCTCAAACACATCTGTCATTTGTTGTGTCACTGCTGCTGCATTCAACTACATATATATAATATATATACATACATAATAGAGTCAACAACAGCAACAACCCCATCTTCAGTTTCTACTAAATAATAATAATGCTTTAGATGACAGAATGGTAAGTGAGGACAACACAACAATTGCATAACAAAAACTACATACCATTCCAACTCCACACCTCACATAGATAACTTTCTTCTTATAGATCTTCCCCACTCTGAATACCCTCCCTGCAACAACAATCATTTCTCTTCTCAAATTTCAAGAATTTCTATTTTTGCTAAGAAGAACTACAATCTATAAGCTCTAAGTACCTGAATATCCTAATTACTCCAAGTACTTAAGCATGGGAGTAAATTACTGATTTGGTTCCTAAAAATAATGATTGTCACAAATAAATCCTTAAAAGATTTGTGTTTGTCTCATTTTTATCCTTCTATTTGATAAAGTAACTTTTGATGACAAAAGACTTGAGATTTGTTAACTGTAAATTTTGTAATTTAACAATAAAAAAAAGAAATTAAAAAAAATACATTCTTTTGAGGACCATTGAGACACTTAATCCTCTAAGTATCAAATTGAGACCGCCGTAGTTTTTCAAGATCTAAATTAGTAATTTGTTGTAGAAATTTAAGAGTTTCTACTTAGTACTTAAATATTAGATTAAATTAAAGATTTAGTCTTTAAAAAATTATAATTATCTCAATTTGGTTTCTGAAAGATCAAACATTTTAATTTAATTTTTAAAAGATTGTGTTTGTATCAAAGTTTCGACCACCTAGTAGGATAAGTCTTGTGTTATTGTTATTGTTGTGTTTGTATCAAAGTTATCTTCTTGTTTATCAAAGTGACTTTTGACAAAGAAATATTTGAGATTTGATAACAGTAAATTTTGCGGTTTAGTAACAAAAAAGACTAAATTGAGAAAAATACAATATTTAAATAATTAAATTGAGATACTTGATCTTTTAATAACAAAATAGAGACAACTACAATCTTCTAATTATGAAATAAGTAATTTACTCTGATGTTTATGACACAACTCACCATAAAGTTCCACAAGAGCTTTTTTTTTTGGCAATTTACTGACAAAAAGATACTAAATTAAAATTATTGTAATCTTTTAAGAACAAAATCAATTATGACATAGAACAAACCCGAGAGTTCAACAAGAGGGTGCTTATGGTCAGGATGGAAGGCCTTGGAAGCAAAGAAAGCATTCTCTTCAGTTGGGTAGGCTGTGATGAGACCAACGTATGGCCCTTTCTTGTTCACTTCCTTTATTATCTCTTTCACTTCCTTTCTTCTGCTTAATGGCTCTGCAAATGCTGCTGCAACACTAAGCAATAAAATGACCAAAACTCTTGCAGCCATGGTTCTCAACTCAATGAACTTGCGATTGTAGCTGAATATATATATATATATAAGTTAGTATTTTTATAGGATTAAATTGTATATTTATTTATTTATTTTTAGTGAAATTCAAATTTTTATCAATTTTTTAACATGCGTGCCTGGACTCAACTAACCTTCTATGTCAAACTAAAATCTATGGTTGGTGATTTCTACATGCTAGTCAATGGCATATGCACATCAATATCCCTTATATATTACCGAACAATTTGTTTCCACTTTTTTTTTTTGGTAATTAAACATATAAATTAATCTTTAAAAGACATATTTTTACTGTTTAGTCTTTAATATTTAAGTGTTAAATAAGGTGTTTTTATAAGTTTTAAGTTCGGTACAAATTAATTTTTTTATAAAACTAAATTATATATTTACTTATTTTAAAAAAATTGGCTGAATAACAATGTTTAACAAATTAATAATATATTGTACATAATTAAACTTTCAGATACTAAACAATTCATTTATATGTTCTTTTTTAGGGACTGAATTGTTAATGCAGTGATCAAATCTTGAGTAGAAGCAAAAACGAAATTCAGATTGGAGATGACTAGGGATCTAATTACAACAATAGTTCATAATTTATTAGTGTTGAATTTAGTATTCTATTGGGGAAAAATTGAGAGCTTTTGTGCATGGAACATTAAACTCCAAATAAGGATATGGAAATCTTTAAAGATGACAAGGCGTTGGTTTATATGGAAGTCAAAATTACTAATAATTATAATTTTTCTTAATTACATTTTGGAATCTGAAACTTTCGTAATAACTTCTCAGAAAATATGGCGATTGAGTAGGAGATATTTGGTTTGGTGAAGGAGACAACGGAGATTTGACTGTTTGATTGAAGGGAAAGTGAGAGAGAAAGGTACTTTACTTGAATGTCAACTCAATTTCAATTCTTCTTCAAGAGAAATAATTATTTATTATTAAATTATAATTTAAAAGTTGAGATAAGCATAACAATAGTAGTTATTTACTTTTCTTACTGTATATTAATTATAAAATATTAAAAAAAAAGGCAGACAAGAATTATAAAGGGGCAGTATGCAGTGTCACTTCAATTATGTTGTGTCGGCAGTTTTGTTCAGTGTTTTAATTGTTTGTGTTTGTAAGTAATTTAATATTGAACTTTATTTTATTATGCACATGTAGGGGTCACTTACGTGTCATTATGTCAATTAATTGTGGGTGTTTCTATTTCTCAGTCATGTGAGGGGTGGTTACTGTCAGTTATCCTATCTGATGTATTGTATTGTTCTACGATGTTAATGGAAATTATCCAGCCATTATCATTTCTCAGCAAGTCTACGTGGAGATTAGCATGTTCTCTCCCTAATTAACGAGCCAACACCATAGGTAGAAAGAAAAAGAAAAAAAAAAGATTTTCCTCTCCGTCCCTCGGGCAGTGACATTCTTCTTCTCGTAGACCGATAACCCGATCCACTATTAAGACCTCTAACAAATTGGTGCGAGAGAGGAACAACTACAACAACAGATTAACCAGTTGCTTTGGATGACGCAAAAGGGAACGAGATGTGAATGTAGCAAAGAGAGAAGACTGACGCTCAGTTTGAAGCACTCTCGAGGGGTGAAGAATGACCATGGCGGCCACATCAGATCCAACCCTTAGCAAAGTCAACACAAAGAGCAGACTCGTCGGGCAGTGCTGCAACGGTACCCAAATTGGCTAAACCGGATTTTCCAAAGTTCAAGTGCCGAGAGTATCCGTTGGGGTGGCTTAACCGTTGTGAACATTTTTTCTGTCATTAGCACACATCGAATATATATATATATATATATATATGATTAATATGCTTGGCCTGCTTTTTCCTATAAATGGTTCTTCTTTTCTCAAGATATTATATTGAAGGCTAAGACTATCAGTTAATGGTATGCACTGATGACTTTTTTTTTTTAGTAAATATACGAATTGATATATTTTTTCATTTAGTACCTAAAAGTTAAGTATCAAACAAGTTAATCCTAATATAAATTAGTTTATTTAGTTTTTTTATAGGATTAAATTATATATTTATTTATTGTTCAGAGACTAACTTAATAATAGAGTATAATGAGTTTATAACATTAAACCATGCAGAGTTGGACTTTCAAAGATTAGACAATCAATCAGCGTCTCTTTTAAGGATAAAAAATTGTTAATATAGTATTTTTTTGGTACTATGTTAACAATTTAGTCATTGAAAGATATGTGAGTAGATTGTTTAGTCTCTAAAAGTTTAGGTTTGTATGATTTAGTTTTTAAATATTATGAATTTATTAAACATTATTGAGTTAGTCCTTCAAAGACAAATAAATATATAATATTAATTTATACTAAGTTCGTAACTTATAGAAACTTACTCAAAGATATATAGATTAATTGTTTAGTCTTTGAAAGTTTAACATATATGATTTAATTCTTAAATGTTATAAACTCATTAAGGATCATTATTGAGTTAGTCCTTAAAAAAGAAATAAATATATAATTTAGTCTTACAGAAAGATTAATGTGTACTAAGGTCCTGTATGTATAAATAACTTATTTAAACGCTTACAAAATAAACATTTATCATATAAGCGCATATATATATATATATATATATAAAAGTTATTTATATAACTAAAGAGTTTATGAGGGCTAACTTCATATAAACTATTTTTAACTTATTTTCATAAACTCTTTTTTATGAAAATAAGTTGAAAATAACTTATGTACATTTTATAAACTATTTTTATAAAGTATTTAAAATATGTGCATAAACACTTATAATATAAAATAAACTAAATAAACTCAAAATACATTCTTCTAAACACACACTTTAAATTTATAATTTATAAAGATTAACCCGTTCAACATTTAAAATTTATAAATTAAACAAAAGAAAAAATTGTATTTTTTAGGAACTAATTCATACGTTTACTCTATTATTTTTTAGTGAAATTCAAAATTTTTATCAATTTTTTAACATGTGCCCCTTTTAATTAATATGTTATGGAATGATGTGCCTGACTCATCTAACCTTCCATGTCAAACTAAAATCTTTGGTTGGTGATTACTACCTGCTAGTCAATGGCATATGCACATCAATATCCCTTATATATTACTTTACAATATATGCGTGGAACAATTTGTTTCCTTTTTTTTTTTTAAAGTTAAACATATAAATTAATCTTTTAAAAATATTTTTTTTATCATTTAGTCTTTGATATTTAAGTGTTAAACAAGTTATTTTTTATAAGTTTTAAATTCAATACAAATTAATCTTTTTGTAAAACTAAATTGTCTATTTATTTATTTTAGAGGAATTAACTTAATAATAATGTTTAATAAATTAATAATATTCAAGAACTAAATTATATAAAATTAAACTTTCAGATACTAAACAATTGATTTATATGTCTTTTTTAAGAACTAAATTGTTAATGTAGTGATTAAATCTTTGAGTAGAAGCAAAAATGAAATTCAGATTGGAGATGACTAGGGATCTAATGACAACAGTAGTTCATAATTTATTAGGGTTGAATTTAGTCTTTTATTGGGGAAAAATTGAGAGCTTTTGTGCATGGAACATTAAATTCCAAATAAGGATATGGAAATCTTTAAAGATGACAAGGCATTGGTTTATATGGAAGTCAAGATTACTAATAATTATAATTTTTCTTAATTACATTTTGGAATCTGAAACTTTCGTAATAACTTCTCAGAAAATATGGTGATTGAGTAGAAGAGATATTTGGTGAAGGAGACAATGGAGATTTGACTGTCAGATATTGAAGGGAAAGTGAGAGACTTTACTTGGATGTCAATGCATTTACAATTCCCTTATCCATTGACCAAACTGTGGGCTCTTCATTAATTGAATTTTTAATTTTCTTGATGTCCAATTTGCATGTGAAGAATGATGAGAAATAATTATTTATTATTAAATTATATTTTAATAGTTAAGATAAGCTTAACAATAGTAGTTTTTTACTTTTCTTACTGTATGTTAATTATAAAATATTAAAAAAAAGGCTGCCAAGAATTATAAAGGGGCAGTATGCAGTGTCACTTCCATTTTTTCTCAGTGAGTTTGTTGGGTGATGGTTTTGAAGGGATTTTGTATTTACTCTGATTTTTTTTTAAAAAATAAGCATATCATTCCATCTAATAACATTGAAGATTAATGCTTTTCAAATTTATTGAATATTTAGTAAAACTCATCCATTTTGTGAATTATTATTATCTATTTTGAAACAAATGGTCACATTGAATAAATGAAATAATTAGGGAAAAAAAGAATCAATCCCTCCAATTTTCACCTTTATAATTGTGGTCTGTTATGATTCGCAAAACGTGAACTCCTAATTTGTCCCCTAAAATGGAGGGAATTCCAACTCTCAAATGACGTCTCCACAAATCATACCATCCCCACTTTGATCAGCCAAGTTTGGTTTGAGCAAATTGGAGGATAAGTGCAATGGAGATATTTGGGAAGAAAAGTTGGAGGGATATCCCTCCCTCTTCTTTTCATTGTGACACAAAATATAGCAATTTTCAAGTCAAACAAATATATTATATATTTGCTGTGACAAACCATCTTAATGGAATCTATATTATATGTAGTAGCTTTAACACAAAAAGTAGTCACCACCTTAGAATCCCAACTACTTTGAGAGGGAAAGAATGAAAACCAAATTAAAAGAGGTTAATTTTTTTTTTAAAGATCACTTTTAGAACATATTGCATTAGCTAAGAAATGTGTTAGTAAACCATTGGTGGTTTACCAACATTACACCCATGGAAGCACAAGAAAGGATAATATTTGTGTGAGTGTTTATGCTGTGTTGTAGTTTTGTTTAGTGTTTTAATTGTTTGTGTTTGTAAGTAATTGTAATACCCATGAAAAATAAAATATAAATATTTGTTTACAAATTACTGTTACTATTTCAGTATACGGTACTATTCACCTGTATAATACTATTTACGTATATGATACTGTTCATTTATACAATCGAAATGTCAAGTACTAGATGTGGTTTGGTCATAAGAGAAAACTAGAAAGAAGTTTGTAGGAGAAAATGACGTTTTATGTGTAAAAATACCCTAAGGGGCTAAATTGAAAGGACTGATTTGAAAAGAAACTTAAAGATTTAAGGTGAAAGGATAGTTTTCCTTTTAAGTTTCCAATAGTAATAAAAGAAAAAATGTCAGTCGTATGCGTAAGGTGTACAGTAACTGCATTATTAGAAATGTCATTTTTATGAATAGTAAATTGAATATTTTATTATCGCATAGTGTCAAATAGTACCCTTGACTTTTCCTATAAATAGGCGCTTTCATTTCACTTCTAAACTCACACTTTCAACTTCTCTTCTTCTCTCCTTAAGTTTCTCTTACTTCAATGCTAGGCCTATGAGATTTTGGGCCTTTTCTTTTCAGCTTAGGTAAGGATACTATGCCCTTTCTATGTCTTTTAAATTTTAGAAGTTATTTTCTTAAGTATGCTCTGTGGTTGCGGCCTTGACTGATCTTCCACATCAGAAAAACTGTCGTTAGCTGTTTATATGTTATTTTGATTCTCTGATTACCGAAATAGAATGTAAACTGTGAAGAATACATGTCTAGGAAAGTTCTGGCTAAGGAAAGACCTGGTTTTTAACTGTGTCCAGTGTGACCCTCCACTCTTTCCTGGGAACTTACCTGGTGTACTCTTTTACAGATTGTATTTTCTATTTCTGGTATGAATAGTAACTGTACGTATGAATAGTAATTGTATGAATAGTAACTGTACGCATAAATAGTGACCGTATGTATAAATAGTAATCATATGTATGAACAGTAACTATACGTATGAACAGTATCTGTACGAAAACAATCCTAACGTATTTTCTCTAATCTTTCATGAAAATCTCCGTAGCAGAACACCGAAATTCACCTGAGCACTCTTGTCTGTAATGACTTAGAGAAGCGATGCTCGTACGGAATCCAGGTGAGTGAAACGACCCCGTTTTAATAGAGTTTTAGCATTACTGGTGATAAAAAGTATGTCGTAGGACACTCCCAAGATTCATAGGGGGAAATTGGATTCAGAATGGTGAATATAATGAGATAATTAATCCAGAAGTATGGATAAGAAAAAGCAAGTATCTCATGATGATGTGAAGATTGAATCTCTTGAATTGTGGTTTATAAAGCTATAATATAGTTATATACTATACCTGTTATATGGATGAATATTATATTGAGCTTCTGATTATGATATGAAATGCTATTGATTGTGATTGAGCGGGACAGTATCCACTCTCACGGCAAGGCGAAAAACCCGGTTGACAGGGTGTCTTGACCAATGAGTGTGGAGACAACGATTCCCTCAGTAGGGATATAGCCCGGATTGGTGATAAATCCGTGAGGCGCCCTAGCTAAGAGGATGAGGTTGTGCGTCATGGCGAAAATATACAGAATTGGTGAGCTGGCCTGTGTGCGCTCTCCGGGATATATTGCCATTGACGAGTACTAGTAACGTTTGTTGAATTGGATGAATTTTTATCTTCTTGTATGTAAGAGGATGATGTTGTGCGTCATGGCGGAAATATACATAATTGGTGAGCCGGCCTGTGTGCGCTCTCCGGGATATATTGCCATTGACGAGTACTAGTAACGTTTGTTGAATTGGATGAATTTTTATCTTCTGTCTATTGGTTGAGTATGAGCCTTTGGATATGCTTGCATGACTGGTAATGTATTTGAATTTTATTAACGCGAGGCCGATTCGCTCATTGAGTTTAAAAGCTCACACTGTTTGTACAACCTTTTTGTTCAGATCAGGTTACCAGCGAAGAATATCTGCTAGAGGAGTAGATCACTTTGGACCCTCCCGCTATCGGGTAGGCCCCTCTATTGTTGTAGATTATGTTGCTCTGTAATCGTCTAGGACATCTAGGTCAGGGGTTTGACATTTGGCTTGTATGTCAGTATAAAAATATATTTTAAATTGATAATATATTATTACATGCAAATCATCTCTATGATTTTCAGATAAGAAAATTTGATATATTTATCGGAAGGCTTACAGTGATGAGAGATTCATCATTGTGCCGGTCATGTGCCCAGAAAATGGGTCGTGACAGTAATTTAATTTGTATCAAAGTTCATTTTATCATGCACGTGTAGGGGTCACTTATGTGTCATTTTGTCAATTAATTGTGGGTGTTTTTATTTCTTAGTCATGTGAAGGGTGATTATTGTTAGTTATCCTATCTGATGTATTATGTATTGTTCTATTATGTTAATGGATATTATCCAGTCATTATCATTTCTCAGAAAGTTTATGTGGAGATTAGCATGTTCTCTCCCTAATTAACAAGCCAACACCATAGGTAGAAAGAAAAAAAAAAAAGATTTTCCTCTCCCTCCCTCTAGTAGTGACACATAAGTTTCTTCTTCTCCTTCTAGACTAATAACACGATCCACTATTAAGACCTCTAACAAATTGGTATCAGAGCAGGCTGTTATGGAGCAATTACAACAACAAATTAACCAATTGCTTTGGATGATGCAAAAGGAACGAGATGCGAATGCAACAAAGAGAGAAGACTGACGCTCGGTTTGAAGCACTCTCAGGGGAACTAGTGGTTCAAACATCCATAAAGAACGATGACCATGGTAGCCACAACAGATCCAACCTTTAGCAAACGTCAACACAAAGAGTAGACTTATCAAGTAGTGGTGCAACAGTACCCAAATTGGCTAAATTAGATTTTCCAAAGTTCAAGGGTCGAGAATATCCATTGGGGTGGCCTAACCATTGTGAACATTTTTTCTGTCATTAGCACACATTGAAAAAAGAGAAATTTGGGCTTGCTTCATATTACTTGAAGGGAAACGCACAAATCTAGTTCCTTCAATTAGAAGCAAGACATGTCCAATCTCTCTTAGGATGAGTTCAAGCATTAGTGCCACATTTTGTAATACTAGTGGGTATATAAATATTATCTACAATGTGTTCATGCCTTTGAATGCATAATTGTGTGTGGGAATCCAATTGAATGGTTTGTAATTGGTAT
Organism: Biancaea sappan; assembly: GCA_037074585.1. Classification (NCBI taxonomy): domain Eukaryota; kingdom Viridiplantae; phylum Streptophyta; class Magnoliopsida; order Fabales; family Fabaceae; genus Biancaea; species Biancaea sappan. The sequence goes on from CM073492.1 coordinate 41,196,850, forward strand.
ATGTGATAATAATGTGGCCAATTAATTAAACATGTGACTGTGATAGTTTGGTGTAATGATGTATGACTCATGAGCGATATATATTGGAAATTAATAAAGTATGTGATAAGGTTTGTGTGGACCAGACTGGAAGAAACGTGGACTACTATTGCTCATATGTGTTATTTGTGATAAAACTTACTCATGTGATATTTGAGTAAGGTTGAATGTTAATAATATGTGGATGAGAAATTATCTGTGTGTATGGTTGGTATTGTGTAGTGTATGTTAGGGGCATAGTTATAAGCATTTAAGTCCCTGTGAGGGACCAAAGTGAATAAATTGAGTGTTTGGTATGTTCTAGTGAAATATGAGGCGAATTGATTGATTGATGAGTTGTTGGTGTATATGTGGCTCAGTGGGGTCATTGTGGTGCATGTGAGCAATATGAATATTTTGTTTTAAAGAGTTTTTCATTTATGCCATTGGGTTCATAACCTTTATAACCTTAAGTGAAGGGGCACAATGGTAAAAAGCCACCCCACACATACACTTAACCCATTTTTAGCATACTCTACGACAAAATGCCCTTCAGTTCTTCTGCTCTCTCTCGCCTTGTGTTATCTCCTTCCCCTTCCCATGCAATTTATCCCAAAATCTTGGCATCTTTTCCGATTACGATGAGTTCCATCTCTAGTGACGCCCATCTCCACCAGAAAGTCTATGGACTGAAGGTAAGGTTGGGTTTTGTCACAAATCGAAACTGGGACTAAGAATTTTACCATTCCTGGAACTGAATTGTGATTGGCGGGACAATATGTTACGAATACTGCCGCAAGCCTAAATTTCTCCTATTAATCCTAGGTGGTCTATTTGATTTTAGAGTATGCTAAAGAAATAATTTAAAATAAATTACCTTGCATCGAACAATGGGAGGCATCATCGATCTACGAGCCCTTGATCTAACCATCTTTCCTTACCTGTAATTGTGAGGGGGTGAGTTTAAACTACGGACTCACCTATGTTAGCCCTATTCTACACAGATATGTAATATATATAGATATAAAATCCACTTGAGAATTTATCTCATATGACACCAAGCTGCCCGAAGGCATACTTATAATATCACGTCCCGTCATATTTTGCCCCCCAAATCATACACATACCATCATACATTAAATGCACGCATCCCTGCTCAAAGGTCTACACTTCCATACCACATCTCAAGAGCTTCATCAACGCAGGATTACGTTCCCATGAATTATCACTCAAGAAATTCTAATCATGTGTCTGGCCTCTTAGGTTAGATTCATAACCATAACATGTGTCTGGCCTCTCGGGTCATACCCTTAGTCATAACATGTATATGGTCTCTTAGATTATGCCCTCAATCATAACATGTATCCCAAATACAAAACAATACAAACAACCACACGCAATACATTATGCAACAATCATATGTAATGTATTTCCACATCCTCCCACACTTACCACATTGAGACTTAGTCTAGAATTTCTCCTTCAGATTATTATCTCTCAATGGGTTTATTTTAGAGGTCTACCCCTCTGTTCCCACTCTCTGATGTTCACTAAAGGAATATCCATATCCTTGGGTTACTAGTTGGTTCCTTTCCATGATATAAATATACAAATAATAATATGCAATGTTTATCCCACACTTACAGCATTGAAGTCCACCCCTCAATGGGTTTATTTCAGAAGTCCACCCCTCTGTTCCCACTTTCTGACGTTCTTCCTAGGAATAACCACATTCTTAGGTTACTAGCCAATTCCCTCTCATAATATGTATATGCAATATATTCACACAACACAACACAACGTAATTCATACAATAACAAATCTGTGATCCCCAAATAACCCGCACTATACATATCACCCATAATACATTTAACAATTAAATGTATATAGAACAATTTAGGAAAATAAATCCTAAAATATAAATATACATACATATATGTATATATCCATACAAAGGAGAGGTAGATCCCTTACCTGGATTCCATGCTCTCTTTGCTCCCACTTTGCGCTTCGACTATCCCTATCAAGTAACCATGCAAAAACTTATCAATGTTACAAAATAGAGAAATTTTCCTATTACTAATCCCAACCTTTACTCACTTCTTCAGTATTAACTCTTAACTAGTAATGAATTTTCAAACAAAACTTATACGATAGGAAACTAGACTCAAAGAGCTTTCTAATAATATAAAGTTTGTTAAAAATGAAGTTTAGATGAAAGAGTTATGGCCATTTAAAAATGGACCAAGAAAACACTATAGCATAACGTTAGCATGCTTGGCCCTTGGCCGCTACACACACACTTGGCACCTAGGCGCCACACTTGGCTTGGTGCCTAGGCATCATGATCTTTTTCTTCCCTAAAAATTCCTGAAGCTTGGTGCCTGGGCGCCACACCTGGTTCTTGAGGCACCACAATCGTGACTCACACGATTTCTTCTCAGTTTTGGCTTAGATTCGGCCAAATTTCCACTATTTTTCATGATTTCTTCCATGAGTTCTCATCCTTGGTGTCTAAGGAGTATTTAGACACCAAAAACCTCAATTTTCATCAACAATCCAACCCCAATCCTCAAATATACCCTAAAAGCTTTAAAACCCAAAAATAGGAAAAAATTCGAGAAATCAGAATTCCTACCTTGATTCCTTGCTTTTCCTACGTTGTTTGGTTGTTGGAGACTTGCCCTGTCATCAGAGAATGGCCCTCAGAGCTTGATTGATGGATTTAGATGGATAAAGGGTAGAGAGAAGGAAGAGAGAAAGAGAGAAGAGAGAGTGTGAGGAGAGAGAGAGAGAAGAGAAAATGAGGACAAAGGGATGGGGCCACCTATATATACTTGCCCATGGCGAAATTACTACTTTGCCTTTCTGTCGACCCTAGGTCAAGCTGGTAAAAGCAAATCCATAATATTCCACCTCGAGTATTTCCAAATCTTAGGTGCCCTCCAGTTTTTCTTATTTTACTTAGTGCCTCCTTGGATTCAACCAGTCTCCTAACTCCCTTGGTGCCCTCAGTGCCACTAATACACTCCTCAATTCTCCACCACTCAATATTCCACACACCTTGCCACTTCTAAAACTTATATTTTTCTTACTATGCAACGAAAAAATTTCTCCCGCCTGAATTATTCCATAATAATTACGTTTTACATATTACCCGAAAATCATGGGTATTAAGGTTTTCCTCTTCCTCTTCTCTTTTTGTGTTTGAGAAACCCTAACCCAATGTTTGGCAAAAATTAGATAGTTTGAGCATGAACCATGCTTCCAAACCCCCTTGTGTTAATTTATTTCAAATAGAAGTTTGATGTGGGTTGATATTAGTTGATGATGATGATATTTTGTGTGGATTCATATGTGCTATGTAACTTCAATAAATTTGGGGAAAATGTGCATGGTTGTAAACCAAACAAATCCATGAGTTTCAAAGGTTCTATCTGCTCAAAAATTGTTGTTTGATAACCCATTTGATGATGTTGGGGCTTGGGGGTGTTTTGGAAGTGTGGGAAGAGTGTTTTGAACCAGATTTAGCATGGTATGTGACATGACATTCTACTGGTTACCTTTTGGAGACACCATTTTTGTGCTGGCTGAGACGAGCTAGTTGATTGGTATAGGAAGCCAGTCGACTGGTAGCCTTCTAGCTTGTTTCCAACATTTAGTATAGGCGATCGGTGAGCCAGTCAACTGGTTAGCCCCAGAATGACATTTTGGAGAGTGTGTGACCTCTTTCTCTCTTCTTTTGCATAATGGATCAATAGGATTAGCTCCCAAATTATTTTAGATCATTGTTCCTACGTGTAACAAGTAAGAAAACAATTATTTGGTAGCTTGGAATTGAGGTGAGTAGCTATTATATTCAAATGCATGTGCCTTAATGAAATTCATTCCTTCTAGCATATTAAAATATACCTATATGTGTGATTGGTGTATTAAAGTTATTTTATACCAAGAAATAAATGATACAAGTGTGTACCCACACTTTGGGTGAAGAGTGGTGTTTACTTTGGGTGAGGAGTGGTGTTTACTTATTTGAACTAAATGTGTGAGTGAGTAACTCTAAATTTGATTAAATTGTGATAGACATGGATTCAAAAAGAATAGAAGGGAATGCATGATGTGTTTATATGTTGTAGGACCACATGAAAAGTGTCATGTAGAGGTGATAATCTATAAGTTGTATGGGTTTCCACGTTACGATGTGTTGTGATTGAAGATATGTAGTATGCATGAGATGAAATGAATTATATACATGTTCCTTGAGTATACTTGCTTGTGATTTTAACCATGGATGGAATGGATGTGATTGTGAAGTTGCCAATGTAGTTATGTAAAGCCTGTGTGGTCACTAGATGACTGCGTGACAATGGGATACCTGTTTGATGGCGTAATAACAAAATGCCTCTGTGATGCCATAATGTCTATGTGACAATGAAATGCCTATGTGATGGCATAACATTTATGTGATAAAAAAATGCCTCTATTATGGCATAACGTCTATATGATAGCAAAATGCCTTTATAATTGCATAACGTTTATGTGATAATGAAATGCCTATGTGATGGCATAGTGCCTATGTGATGATGGGATGCCTATATGATAGCGTGATGCTCATGTAACTATGGAACACCTGTATAGCAATATAAAGCCTATGAGGCTAAGAGACGCATATGTGGTGATGTGATGCATGTGCGGTTGTGGAACATCTATATGGTGATATGAAGCCTGTGAGGTTATGTCACATCCTCGACAGTGAGTCTGATTCAAGTTATCTCTAAGTTAAAAATATCGTCAAGGTCTTATACAAAGAAACCTTAAGTAATATTCATATTTACACATAGTCCGTCCACAAAATCCTAGGAGGCTTATGTGACCACAGAGCTACTTCTAGAGCTTACAAGATAATAGAATACAAAGGAACCAAACGAAAATACAAGAGGGTTGGTTTAAGATAAACTCGTTATTCCCCTGGACAATCCCCAGCATCAGCTACAGATTCTGAAATGTTGTAAAATAACAGGATGAGTAATGAAATACTCAGTGAATGGATAACATTATCAATCAAAAGTAAATTTAGCAATTAGTATCATAAAGATATCATTGAATTAAACTTATATCAGTTACCAATGATATACACAGTATAAATTATTCAGTGCCAAACACAAATCCCGTACCAACCGGGTCGTCCACGATACCAGTGAATCGTTGCCCGCGGCCCCCTGGCCGCATCCACCCTTATCTCTCCATGAAAGATATATCTCCACCCTTATAACTCCTGTAACTTCTCCCGTGGGGTGCACCATCACGAAAATGTTATAACAATGTCATACCATAACGCAAGTATTCACACAACCTCAACATAATAACGGCAATATCAACATTAACTTTACATATTTTATAAGAATTAACATTTAATCAAACAAGAGGTTTGAAATCCACAATACCTTTAAATACAAGGAATACAAGTCCTTGATAATGAATACACAACATACCGTTTAAGTCCATTTTCTCAATTTTCTTTATGATACTTGATGACAATACTTTTGAAGAAATATAGATGAGATAAGGTTATCACACTCACCTCGAATGTGGCCCTAACTACCTTTATTTTTGCAACTAAATTATGAGATGTGTTAGGAAATAACTCTCAAAGATTTCCTAAAATGCAAATAAGATAAAAAAAATAAAGAATACATTAGAATTTTCAAGTGAAACTTTCTAACAGTATCGTATTTACAAAAAATAAAGTCCGGATGTAAGAGTTATTAACATTTTAAAACTGATGCTACAGTAATGGTCAATGGTCAACGCAGCTACAGTAACGTTGACCGAGTCAATGCTACAGTGACGTTGACCGAGTCAATGCTACAGTAACGTTGACTGAGTCAATGCTACAGTGACATTGACCGAGTCAATGCTACAGTAGCCGAAGAAAATCTGGAAAAATTTTTCCGATGAACAGTATTTTCTAAAAATTTTCTAGAAAATTTTCAGAATGAACAGTGCTGTTCTTCGTGTTCTTCATCCAAAAATCCTAAAATCATATCTACAACAATATTTCTTTTGATTTCTTCCATGGGTTTTGTTTCTCAATGTCTAATGAGTATTTTAACACCAAAACCCCCAATTTTTACCAACAATCCAAGCTCAAATCTCAAATTTTCATCAAGAACACTAACTTTTTTCAAATATCCAAATTCTACGAATTTCTCCTAGTTTTCTCCAAATTTCTTATTCTAATAACATCATAAACTACCTAAGAATGTTTTAGATTAACATGCACACTTAAATTCATCCATTAAAACTCAAAATCTTAATTTTCTTCCATAGGTTCGAAAATAGACTAAAAGACAAATAGAGTAGATAAAACTTACCTCTTTACCTTTAGAACTCTTGAGAATCGAAAGTATGGTTAGAAAATACAAGATCGTCGGATGAAAATTTGAGAAATGATTGAAGAAGGGAAGAGTGGTAGATGAAGAGAAGATAGAGATGTCTCAGGGAGGAAAGAAGGAAGAGAGGAGATGAGTCTAATAATTGTACGTGTGAGCCCCCACCGATTTCTTTTTGATAAAAATTGCTCATAGCCACTCTAACTTGTAAGATTTGTTCACTTAGGTCCTTGATTATTTGTGAAAATTTCCTAAATTAAAATTTGAACTTTCTATTCCCAAATTTTCTTTACTAATCCAAAGAAAAGAAAAAAAATATTTTTCACGTAATTAAATTTTTCAATAAACTTCAAAATAATATTAAATATTCATACACATTATTGGGGCATTACATTCTTCCCCCCTTAAGAAATTTGGTCCCCAAATTTCATTACCTCATGTTATAAAGAGATGTGGGTACGTAGATTTCATCTTTTCTTCCAATTCCCATGTCGCTTCCTCTTGGGTATGATTCCGCCATAAAACTTTCACGGATGGTACTTCTTTAGACCTCAACTTTTTTATTTATCTATTTAAGATTGCTACTGGAATCTCTTTATAAGATAAATCTTCTTTTAATTGGACTTCTTGTGTTTGAAGAACATGGGAAGGATCATAAAGATATTTTCTTAACATAGAGACATGAAACACCGGGTGGACTCCTTCCAAATCTGGGGGTAATGCTAACTTGTAAGCCATATTGCCAATTCTCTCCAATATTTCAAAAGGTCCAATATACCTTGGACTAAGTTTTCCTTTTAGCCCAAATCTTAAACTACCCTTCATGGAAAATACCTTTAAAAAGACCATATCACCTACTGCAAACTGAAGGTCTCGTCTCCGATGGTCAGCATATGCTTTTTGCCTACTGTGAGCTGCAAGGAGTCTTTCCCGAATAAGTTTGACTTTTTCCAATGCACCTTGCACTAAATCAGGTCCAATTAATTTATTTTCTTCTGCTTCAAACCAGCCAATAGGGGATCTACATCGTCTTCCATAAAGTGCTTCAAAGGGTGCCATTTTAATACTTGCTTGATAACTATTATTATATGAAAATTCAATTAGAGGTAAATGTGCATCTCAACTATCTCTGAAATCTATCACACAAGACCTTAACATGTCTTCCAAAATTTGTATAACACGTTCAGACTGGCCATCCGTCTGAGGATGAAAGGCTGTACTTAAATTTACCTGCGTGCCTAAGGCTTCTTGAAAAGTCTTCTAAAAACAAGATGTAAACTGTGTGCCTCTATCAGAAATAATGGAGATAGGCACTTCATGTAATTTAACTATTTCATCAATATACAACTGAGCATACTTATCAGCACCAAATGTTGTCTTTACTAGTAGAAAGTGTGCCACTTTTGTTAAACGATCTACTATTACCCACACAGAATCATATCCTTTCTGAGAACGAGGTAGCCCCACTACAAAATCCATTGTAATACTTTCCCATTTCCACTTTAGAATATCTATTTGCTGAAGTAATCCAAGAGTTCTACGATGTTCTGCCTTGACTTGTTGACAAGTTAAGCAATGAGAAACATAATCAACAATGTCTCTCTTCATCCCGTCCCACCAATACAACGATTTCAAATCCTGGTACATCTTATTAATACCAGGGTGTACAGTATAAGCCGTTTGATGTGCTTCTTCCATGATTCGTCTCCGTATAGATTCTACATTTGGCACACATAATCGACCTTCAAATCTAATTATTCCATGTTGGTCAAGAGAAAACCCCTTATCTTCGCCCTCATTTACTTCACTCTTTAACTTTCTAAACATTGGATCTTCCTTCTGGGACAACTTTACATCTTCAATTAAAGATGATCGGGCTGGTATATGTGCCAAGAATGCGCTTGACTCCAAAATTTCATACCACACTCCATTAGCTTCTAGCTTGTGTAACTCATGAATCAATGGCCTTCTACATAAGGTAATATGTGCTAAACTCCCCATAGACTTGCGACTAAGAGCATTTGCAACAACATTAGCCTTTCCAGGATGATAAAGAATTGTACAATCATAATCCTTGAGAAGTTCTATCCATCTTCTTTGCCTTAAATTTAAATCCCTCTGTTGAAAAATATATTTCAAACTCTTATGATCTGTGTACACTTCGCAAGTTTCCCCGTATAGATAATGGCGCCATATTTTTAAAGCAAATACTACGGCCGCCATTTCCAAATCATGAGTAGGATAATTCTGTTCATGTCTTTTAAGCTGTCGGGATGCATAAGCTATTACCTTACCATGCTGCATTAAAACACATCCTAATCCCATTTGAGAAGCATCACAATTGTCACATCCCAAAAATTGAACATGTGAAAAGATACTACTCATTAGATAAAATTCTCAAACATACGTTATTTACATATATTCTGTAAGGTTTTACATTCAACCTTAATCATTCATTCCACACTACAGAATTATATTCATCTGATAAGCAAATATAGACATACATAGTTTGATATTTCTATCTCATCGCAAGCCTAGGAGACCTATATTAAGTACAGAGCGTTCCTAGTATTCACATTAATAAGTACTGTACTGGTATCCCACCAGACAGAAACAGATAATAACTCCAAGGGGCTTCTAATCTTCAAACGGATACTCTTTTTCCTTGTTTTATGTATCTGAAAAGATAATCATAGGGAGTGTGAGTTTATTTAAAAACTCAGTAAGTAAATAACTGTACTATATAAAATATCAAAAGTACAAATATCACATTTACTCATATAATTAATTGTCTTATACATTGAGTAGTATGGGACTCTAACCCTTTCAAACTCGTGAATAAGTTCTCATAGATATACACCGAGTAGTATGAGACTCTAACCCTTTCAAACTCGTGAATAAGTTCTCATAGATATACACCGAGTAGTATGGGACTCTAACCCTTTCAAACTCGTGAATAAGTTCTCATAGATATACACCGAGTAGTATGAGACTATAACCCTTTCAAACTCGTGAATAAGTTCTCATAGATATACACCGAGTAGTATGGGACTCTAACCCTTTCAAACTCGTGTATAGTTTTTCATCGTTATGCACTGAGTAGTATGGGACTTTAACCCTTTCAAACTCATGTATTAGATCCCGTAGATCTTTACTCATTAATATAGTGACAACTTCTCACATAGTACAATTTCCATGAAATAAAATCATTTATACATATACTTATTCCTTTGAATTTTTGTAAAAAAAAATATATCAATCATCATATACTGTCATATGAAAAATTGATCAATTAATATCCAAATAATATTGTAAATGGGACTTATATTGTACTTTGACTAGTAATATCAAATTAGCTTAGCAAGGTTATTCACTCACCTTGACGTCTGTCCAAGTTTACCTTGTTCCACACTAAAATTTGTGTAGGAAAATTTCTTAGTAAAATATATTACAAGGAAACATAAGAAAGGAAACAAAATCACGAAAATACGCAAAATTTTCTGATTGCTACAGTAACGGTTCGCTACAGTGCCGGTTCGCTACAGTGCCGGTTCGCTACAGTAACGTTGACTGCTACAGTGCCATTGACTGCCGACAATACAGTACTGCTACAGTCTCGAAGAAAAATTTTTAAATTTTCCCGAAATTTCTGGTCGCTACAGTAACTCGAGTTTTTGCAGAAAAATCTTTCAAAAAATTCATCATTTCCTTTATTTTGATTCAAAATCAGAATCTCAACTCTTTTAACCGATTATAACTCAAATATAACTTCTAAAACAACTGAGATTCACGAATTATCATCAAAATCTTCAAGAACAAAACCTCATCTAATCTTCCATATAAACTAAAATTTAAGGAAAATAATGAGATTAAAGCTTACCTTTGATCCTTACAAAGCTTTTGAACCGAACAAATAATCAAAACTCTGAAGATCAAGGAAAGGATTTGAGAAGAGGATGAAGAAATGAGAGAAAACGCTTTTCTGCCTTCCTTCGGCTGAGTGAGAAAATGAGGGGGTACTATTGAAACTTTATATTAAATATTTCTAATGAGTTATTGAATAACCCATGGGTATCCATAACCCAACATCCAAACTCATCCTGTCAATTTATAATAAATGGACTAATTGACCATTCTTAAACCACTTTTCCATGAATTTCACCATTCTTAGAATATATCCCACATGGTGCAAATATTCAGTCCAGTCATTTAACTCAATTTTCATAAATAATATTCAAAGAGAATAATTAAATATGAAAATTAAAAATGACCAAAATAAATAACTAAAGTAACGTTGTAAAATTATAAAATACTCTTAAGCGAATTATATTCTGAAATTAACGGGTATTACATTCTACCCCCCTTAAAAGAATTCGGTCCTCCGAATTAAAATCTTACCTCAGGTTTCAAACAAATATGGATATTTTATCCACATTTCATCTTCTGCCTCCCACGTAGCTTTCTCGTGGGAATGATTTCTCCAAAAAAACCTTGACAGTAGGAATTTCTTTAGTACGCAATTTCTTGACTTTTTTATCAAGGATAGCTACTGGTACCTCTTCATTGGTGAGAGTTTCATCAAAATGAACTTCTTGGGGTTGGATGACATGAGAAGGATCAGGAAGATATTTCCGTAGCATGGACACATGAAATATTGGATGAACTCCCTCTAGGTCGGAAGGTAGGTCTAGGCGATATGCCACATTACCCACTCTGTCTACAACCTCATATGGGCCAACATACCTCGGACTAAGCTTGCCTTTCTTCCCGAATCTCATTACTCCCTTCATAGGTGAGATTCGTAAGAAAACCATATCACCTATTGCAAATTCAAGGTCACGTCATCCGTTGTCCGCAGAAGACTTCTGTCTACTCTGAGCAGTTAACAACTTCTCTCTGATCAGTTTAACTTTATTTATATCTTCCTGTATCATCTCAGGTCCAAGTATTTTGGTTTCACCAAGTTCAAACCAACCTATAGGAGATCGACACCGTCTCCCATATAAAGCCTCAAAATGTGCCATCTGGACATTGGCTTGGTAACTGTTATTATAAGCAAATTCAATAAGAGGCAAATGATCTTCCCAACTTCCACTGAAATCCATCACACAAGCTCTTAGCATATCCTCTAAAGTCTGAATTGTCCTTTCGGACTGTCCATCAGTCTGAGGATGGAATGATGTGCTAAGATTCACTTTGGTACCCAAAGCCTCTTGAAAGACTTTCCAGAACCGAGAAGTAAACTGAGGTCCTCGGTCTGATATAATGGATATTGGTACACCATGAAGTTTCACTATTTCTTTAACATAAAGTCGAGCAAGTTTTGCTACACTGAAAGTGGTATGAACAGGAAGAAAATGTGCTGACTTAGTAAGTCGATCTACTATGAACCATATTGAGTCATTTCCTTTTGTTGACCGAGGTAAACCTACCACAAAATCCATAGTGATCCTTTCCCACTTCCATTCGGGAATATCTAGTTTTTGCATCAAACCAAGTGGTCGTCGACGTTCAGCTTTAACTTGCTGACAAGTCAAACATCGAGCTACAAAGTCAGTCATGTCTCGCTTCATGCCCTCCCACCAGTAAACTTGTTTCAAGTCCTGATACATTTTCACAGCACCAGGATGTACAACGTAGGGCGAACCATGAGCTTCCATTAAGATTTCATGTTTCAAAGATTCAATGTTGGGGACACAGAGTCTCCCATTAAACCATAAGACTCCTTCTTCATCTACCAAGAAACTTGGTGCTAGACCTTGCCTTGCCTTTTCTCTGATTTTGACCATATCGATGTCATTTTCTAAAGTTGCTTTTACTTTTTCAACAAGGGATGATCTAACTATTAAATGAGCCAGAAATGTACCTGACTCAGTGATCTCGAAGAATACTCCATCAGCTTCCAATTCTTGTAGTTCATGTATTAGAGATCTCCTTATAGTGGCAATGTGAGCTAAACTTCCCATAGACTTTCGACTTAGAGCATCAGCCACTACATTTGCTTTACCTGGATGGTAAAAGATGGTACAATCATAATCTTTCAGAAGTTCCATCCACCTTCGTTGCCTTAGATTGAGATCTCTCTGCTAAAAAATGTACTTAAGGCTTTTATGATATGTAAAAATTTTACAAGTCTCCCCATACAAGTAATGTCTCCAAATCTTTAGGGCAAACACTACAGCTGCCATTTCCAAATCATGAGTGGGGTAATTCAATTCATGCTTTTTAAGCTGACGTGAGCCATAAGCTATGACTTTACTATGTTGCATCAACACACACCCTAAGCCTATCTTTGAGGCATCACAGAATACAGAGTAACCCCCTGGTCCTGATGGTAGGATTAAGACTGGTGCAGAAGTTAAACACTCTTTCAATTGGGTGAAACTTTGCTCACATGAATCATCCCAAATGTATTTAACATTCTTTCGAGTTAACTTATTTAATGGGAGAGCTGTCTTAGAGAAATCTTTGACAAAGCGACGGTAATACCCTGCTAAGCCAAGAAAACTACGTACTTCAGACACAGTTGTTGGTCTAGGCCATTGTTTTACTGCTTCAATTTTACTTGGATCAACATGAATACCTTCTTGGGAAATAACATGTCCCAAAAACGTTACATGACTCATCCAGAATTCACATTTTGAGAGCTTTGCGTACAACTGATGCTCTCTCAAGGTCTGAAGCACTATTCTCTAATGCTCAGTATGTTCCTCATGACTCTTTGAATATACCAAAATATCATCAATGAATACAATTACAAACTTATCAAGGAATGATTTGAACACTCTGTTCATTAAATCCATAAATGCTGCTGGTGCATTTGTCAACCCAAAAGACATCACAAGAAACTCATAATGTCCATACCGTGTACGAAAAACAGTCTTAGGTATATCATCATTCTTAATTCGTAACTGATGATATCCAGACCTTAGATCAATCTTTGAGAAGTATTTTGCTCCTTGAAGCTGATCAAAAAAATCATCTTTCCTTGGTAAAGGATACTTATTTTTCACTGTGACTTTATTCAGCTGACGATAATCTATACATAGTCTCATAGAACCATCTTTCTTTTTCACAAAAAGAACAGGAGCACCGCAAGGTGAAAAACTTGGGTGAATGAACCCTTTGTTCAACAAATTTTCCAATTGTTCTTTGAGTTCTTTTAGCTCAATATGAGTCATACGATAAGGTGGAATAGAAATTGGTCGTGTGTCTGGGACCAAATCAATACTGAACTCAATATCTCTTTCTGGCGGTAATCCAGGTAAATCTTCTGGGAACACATCTGGGAATTCATTAACCATATGTATGTCTTCTAACTTCTGTTCTTTCTTTTGTAAATCTTTGATAAAAGCTAGAAATCCCTGACATCCCTTTCGCAACATACGCCGGGCACTTAACATAGATATCATGTTGCAAGGTACATCACTTCGATCTCCTTGAAACACAAAATTACTCCTCCCCGGCATATTAAATGAAATAACCTTGTTTTAACTACCAAAGTCTCTCTCATCGGTGTGGAAACCAAAAATGGTTCCTTAAGAGTAATCGGATCAAATGCAAATCTCTTGGCAAATAAAGGTGACACATATGAGTGAGTAGAATCGGGATCAAACAAAATACGTGCAGCAAAAGTATTAACAGATAATATACCTGTAACTACAGCATTGGATATTTGAGCATCCTGTCGGGTTAAAGCATATACTCTTGCATTTCCTCTACCAGCAGCTTGTTTTCCACGGTCACCTTGGCCTCTTCCAGAACCTCTTCCTATACTATCCCCTATTGAAGGGGTTGGTGTTCGAGTAATAGAAGCAGAAATAGATTGTGGTCGAGGTGGCAAAGTAGACCCTTGACCTGGTCTTGTCATGAGCTGAGGGCACTCCCTTATAAAATGTCCTTTTTGTCCACAGTTAAAACAACCTGTACCAACAGTGTTTAACCTGCATTCCCCGAAGTGAAACTTTCCACACTCAGGACATTGAGGTTTTTCCCTTCTACCTTGAGTACCTCCTCTACTAGAAGAGCTAAAACCACCCCTACTCTCTGAACGAGGCTTAGCCACACTGGCTGTAGAATAAGATGACTTAGTAGGAGTGGCTGGAGCATGCTGTGATGCAGTAAAGGGTTTCAAAGTCCCTGAGTCTTCCCCTTGATCAAAAGATCTTCTATATCTGGCTTTCTTCTTTTGACGATATTCTTCTTTATTCTTTGACCTCTTTTCCATAACCAATCTGTAAAACTCCGTCCACATAACTGGCGGTGCGCCTTGAATTCTAGCTTTCTTCCAGTTCCTCCACCATTTACCAGCCCTACCCTTTAACTGAAATGAAGTGAATTCTACCTTTTGAGTAGGAGAACACCCTATAGCATCACAGATTGCTCCACAATCTTCAAGGAAACATTGTGGGTCCTCTTTGGAATTTTCCCCTGAAAAAGTAGGAGGCCTCATTTTCTGGAATTCAGACATTTTTACCTCCCATACATTACCTCCTCTAGCTAACTGAGCTGGTGGTACAATTTCAGCTTCAACAATAGGAGGATCCACTGGCAAGTTAGCTTGTGCAGCTCGACCTCTCATTTCAGCCTCAAATCGGTCAAATCGTTCATTCATCAAATTAATCACATGTGCAATAGTTACATTACCAATGTGAGCATCAGGTTCGACTCTCCTTGCTTGCTCACTAGTTGCGCCCTCAGTACTTTGAGCATGAAAACTATCACCACGGTTAGGATCATCTTGCACATGTACTGGTGAAATTATGGCCCTCCTTGGACCCATATGCTCATTATTATTAGAAGATCCTTCTGACATTGTACTGTCACAGATCTACACACATAACAAACAATTTTCAGACATAAACAAAATATCACTTACTAGCCCCACTGAAAATTATCTATAAAATGACGTTATACTCTACAAGATCTTTTATGGAACCTAATCCTATGGTCATGCCGCGGCTCATGACAATAGGGAAAGGCCCACAAAGATCACTTTGCTCTGTACTCTATAGGGGACCTATAAATCCTATCCTCTGATACCAAATTGTCACATCCCAAAAATTGAACATGTGAAAAGATACTACTCATTAGATAAAATTCTCAAACATACGTTATTTACATATATTCTGTAAGGTTTTACATTCAACCTTAATCATTCATTCCACACTACAGAATTATATTCATCTTATAAGCAAATATAGACATACATAGTCTGATATTTCTATCTCATCGCAAGCCTAGGAGACCTATAGTAAGTACAGAGCGTTCCTAGTATTCACATTAATAAGTACTGTACTGGTATCCCACCAGACAGAAACAGATAATAACTCCAAGGGGCTTCTAATCTTCAAACGGATACTCTTTTTCCTTATTTTCTGTATCTGAAAAGATAATCATAGGGAGTGTGGGTTTATTTAAAAACTCAGTAAGTAAATAACTGTACTATATAAAATATCAAAAGTACAAATACCACATTTACTCATATAATTAATTGTCTTATACATTGAGTAGTATGTGACTCTAACCCTTTCAAACTCGTGAATAAGTTCTCATAGATATACACCGAGTAGTATGAGACTCTAACCCTTTCAAACTCGTGAATAAGTTCTTATAGATATACACCGAGTTGTATGGGACTCTAACCCTTTCAAACTCGTGAATAAGTTCTCATAGATATACACCGAGTAGTATGGGACTCTAACCCTTTCAAACTCGTGAATAAGTTCTCATAGATATACACCGAGTAGTATGGGACTCTAACCCTTTCAAACTTGTGTATAGTTTTTCATCGTTATGCACTGAGTAGTATGGGACTTTAACCCTTTCAAACTCATGTATTAGATCCCATAGATCTTTACTCATTAATAAAATAGTGAGAACTTCTCACATAGTACAATTTCCATGAAATAAAATCATTTATACATATACTTATTCCTTTGAATTTCTGTAAAAAAAATATATCAATCATCATATACTGTCATATGAAAAATTGATCAATTAATATCCAAATAATATTGTAAATGGGACTTATATTGTACTTTGACTAGTAATATCAAATTAGCTTAGCAAGGTTATTCACTCACCTTGATGTCTGTCCAAGTTTACCTTGTTGCACACTAGAATTTGTGTAGGAAAATTTCCTAGTAAAATATATTACAAGGAAACATAAGAAAGGAAACAAAATCACAAAAATACGCAAAATTTTCTGATTGCTACAGTAACAATTCGTTACAGTGACGGTTCGCTACAGTGCCGGTTCGCTACAGTAACGTTGACTGCTACAGTGCCATTGACTGCCGACAATACAGTACTGCTACAGTACTCGAAGAAAAATTTCCAAATTTTCCTGAAATTTCTGGTCGCTACAGTAACTCGAGTTTTTGCAGAAAAATCTTTCAAAAAATTCATCCTTTCCTTTATTTTGATTCAAAATCAGAATCTCAACTCTTTTAACCGATTATAACTCAAATATAACTTCTAAAACAACTGAGATTCACGAATTATCATCAAAATCTTCAAGAACAAAACCTCCTCTAATCTTCCATATAAACTGAAATTTAAGGAAAATAATGAGATTAAAGCTTACCTTTGATCCTTACAAAGCTTTTGAATCGAACAAATAATCAAAACTCTGAATATCAAGGAAAGGATTTAAGAAGAGGATGAAGAAATGAGAGAAAATGCTTTTCTGCCTTCCTTCGGCTGAGTGAGAAAATGAGGGGGTACTATTGAAACTTTATATTAAATATTTCTAATGAGTTATTGAATAACCCATGGGTATCCATAACCCAACATCCAAACTCATCCAGTCAAATTACAATAAATGGACTAATTGACCATTCTTAAACCATTTTTCCATGAATTTCACCATTCTTAGAATATATCCTACATGGTGCAAATATTCAGTCCAGTCATTTAACTCAATTTTCATAAATAATATTCAAAGAGAACAATTAAATATGAAAATTAAAAATGACCAAAATAAATAACTAAAGTAACGTTGTAAAATTCTAAAATACTCTTAAGCGAATTATATTCTGAAATTAACGGGTATTACAACAATATACAGTGAAACCGCCTGAACCCGAAGGTAAAGCAAGTACGGGGGCGGATGTTAAGCATTCCTTAAGCTTGGTGAAACTCTTCTCACAAGCCTCAGTCCAATCAAATCGAACATTTTTTTGAGTTAATCTTGTAAGAGAGGCAGCTATTCTTGAAAAATTCTTTACAAAGCGGCGATAGTATCCAGCTAACCCCAAGAAACTCCGAATTTCTGTCACCGTCATGGGTCGAGGCAACTTTTGTACTGCTTCAATTTTGCTGGGATTGACATGTATCCCTTCCCTTGAGACTATATGTCCCAAGAAAGCTATTTGGTCCAATCAAAATTCACACTTTGAAAATTTCACATAAAGCTGGTGCTTCCTTAAAGTTTGTAATACCATTCTTAAATGTTGTTCATACTCTTCAAGATTTTTCAAATATACCAGAATATCATCAATAAAAACAATGACAAATTTATCCAGAAACGGTTTAAAAACTCGATTCATAAGATCCATAAAGGCTACTGGTGCATTTGTTAACCCAAATGACATCACCAAGAATTCATAATGTCCATAACGGGTACGGAATGATGTCTTAGGTACATCTTCACTTTTAATTTTTAATTGATGATATCCAGATCTCAAATCAATCTTAGAAAAGAATTGAGCTCCCTGCAACTGGTCGAACAAATCATCAATCCTGGGGAGGGGATATTTATTTTGTATTGTCACCTTGTTTAATTGTCGATAATCAATGCATAGTCTTAAGGATCCATCCTTCTTCTTTACAAATAATATCGGTGCACCCCAAGATGAAGAACTGGGCCGAATAAAACCTTTATCTAAAAGGTCCTGTAATTGCTCCTTAAGTTCTGCAGCGGCCATACGGTAGGGAGGTATGGAAATAGGCTGAGTGCTTGGGATTACTTCAATATTAAATTATATCTCACGATCAGGAGGTAATCCAGGTAATTCTTCAGGAAAAACATCCGAATACTCTCTCACAACCGATACATGATCAAGATTCACCTTGTCTTCTTCAATGTTCCTAACAAAGGCTAAGAAACTTGGACATCCTTTCCTTAACATACACTTAGCAAGGATCATAGAGACAATGTTATTAGGTATATCATTCCTATCCCCTTGAAAAGAGAAGGTAGGGTCACCTAGAATACTGAACTTTACTACTTTATTATAGCAGTCAAGAGTAACATGATAAGAAGCCAACCAGTCCATTCCAAGAATAACATCAAAGTCTGTCATATATAATAGCATTAAATTTACCTTGGTGTTTTTGCTACCCATTAAAACATGGCAACCATAATAACCTGAATCTACCACTAAAGTCTCACCCATAGGAGTAGCAACAAGAAAAGGTCTATCAATTTTAATAGGATCTTGAATAAATCGATTTGCAAAAATTAGAGATACATATGAATGGGTAGATCCTGGATCAAATAATACACGAGCTTCAAATGAACATACTGGAAAAATACCTGTTACAACTACATTCGAAGCCTGTGCATCCTGGCGTGTGAGAGCGTACACTTTGGCTTGGTCGCGTCCAACTGTAGGTTGATTTTGTCCTCCTTTTCCTCTACCCCCTCCTCTCCCTAAGCCACTTCGTCCAACAGAAGAGGAAGAAGCTCTGTTAACTGATGCTGTCATCTGTTGTACTTGAGGTATATATGTAGATCCTTACCTTGAGACCTCTACTTGTTGAGGACAATCTCTTATTATATAACCCACCTGTCCGCAACGAAAATAAATTGGGCCTTCCCCATAACACATAACAGTATGAAATCGCCCACACTCTAAACATTTAGGCTTGTCTCGTCCCTGTTGAGATAACACTTGACCGACTGATGAAGAACCTAACCTTATGGTTTGGTCGAGGCCTAGAGACACTACCTGAAGATGCTACTGGGGGGAACGATATCACAGAAGTAGATTGACCTCTACCTTGAGACCTGAAAGTCCCTAATAATCCACCATGCCCTGAGGACCTTCCCTCGTTTTCTCGTTTCCTCTTCCTCTTGAAGTCTTCATTTTCATCCTTTTCATTCATTTCAGCTGTTCTGGCTACATCTACCGCAGCCACATAAGAAGGATATAGGTCCATCTGCATACTTACAAACTGACACAACTGAAGGTGAAGACCAAGAACAAATCGACGAATCTTCTCTTGTTCATCTGGGATCATATGGGGTGCATACCTAGAAAGTCGTGTAAACTTTATATCATATTCATCAACTATCATTGAACCCTGTTTAAGGAATTCAAATTCTCTAGCCCTTGCAGTTCTTACACTCCTTGGCATGAATCTTTCAACAAAAACTTGACGAAACTCATCATAACTAACTGAAGGGACGTTTGGAGTTCGACTACTCTACCAAGTAACCCACCATTCATAAGACCTACCTTGAAACTGATAGGTAGCATAATCCACCCAGAATCAAGGATCACATTTCAAGGCTTTACATGCTTTTTCTATTCCGTCAAGGAATCGTTGTGGATCCTCGTTTGGGTCTTCTCCAGTAAAAACAAGGGGTTTAAGCTTTAAAAAAATCTATCAATGATACATCCCGTACTACTTCATTCTTATCAGGAAGAGATGGGAGAATTACTGAACGTACCGGAGGAACTACAGTAGGAGTAGGAGCAACAGGGGCATTTCGACAACCATCTACCTCTCTAGTAGTGTAGTTAAATTAACCAAACTTCCTTGTAATGCGGTCTGACCCTCTAGCAACGCAGTTAAACTAGTTAATAAAGTAGTTGGATCAATTTGTGGTTGTGCCCCATATCCTCGAGGCAAGCCTCGTTCATCCTGTCCTTGCTCACTCTCACCATGTTCCTCTTGTTCTTGTTCATGAGTAGGATAGGCAGGTCGCGATGAGACTCCTTCAGAGCATGTACGCTCCACTGCTTCTCGAGATCCTCCAGGTTGCATCGTGATATATTAACAACACCACACAATTTAGTCCCAGAAAGATCAATATTAACCATAAGGAAAGGAACGTAAAAAGAAAAATAAACAACACCTATAGGACCTTTAACTGACCTTCACCTCTATGGTCATGCCGCGGTTCATAACAATAGAGGGAAGCCCAGTCAAGGTTACCTTGCTCTTTGATCCATAAGAGACATAAGAATTGGCTCTGATACCATTTTGTCACATCCTCAACAGTGAGTCTGATTCAAGTTATCTCTAAGTTAAAAACATCGTCAAGGTCTTATACAAAGAAACCTTAAGTAATATTCATATTTACACATAGTCCGTCCACAAAATCCTAGGAGGCTTATGTGACCACAAAGCTACTTCTAGAGCTTACAAGATAATAGAATACAAAGGAACCAACCAAAAATACAAGAGGGTTGGTTTAAGATAAACTCGTTATTCCCCTGGACAATCCTCAGCGTCAGCTACAGATTCTGAAGTATTGTAAAATAACAGGATGATTAATGAAATACTCAGTGAATGGATAACATTATCAATCAAAAGTAAGAAATTAGTATCATAAAGATATCATTGAATTAAACTCATATCATTTACCAATGATATACACAGTATAAATTATTCAGTGCCAAACACAAATCCCGTACCAACCGGGTCGTCCACGATACCAGTGGATCGTTGCCCGCGGACCCTGGCCGCATCCACCCTTATCTCTCCATGAAAGATATATCTCCACCCTTATAACTCCTGTAACTTCTCCCGTGGGGTGCACCACCACAAAAATATTATAACAATGTCATACCATAACGTAAGTATTCACACAACCTTAACATAATAACGGCAATATCAACATTAACTTTACATATTTTATAAGAATTAACATTTAATCAAACAAGAGGTTTGAAATCCACAATACCTTTAAATACAAGGAATACAAGTCCTTGATAATGAATACACAACATACCGTTTAAGTCCACTTTCTCAATTTTCTTTATGATACTTGATGACAATACTTTTGAAGAAATATAGATGAGATAAGGTTATCACACTCACCTCGAATGTGGCCCTAACTACCTTTATTTTTGCAGCTAAATTATGAAAGGTGTTAGGAAATAACTCTCAAATATTTCCTAAAATGTAAATAAGATAAAAAAAATAAAGAATACATTAGAATTTTCAAGTGAAACTTTCTAACAGTATCGTATTTACAAAAAATAAAGTCCGGATGTAAGAGTTATGAACATTTTAAAACTGATGATACAGTAATGGTCAACGGTCAACGCAGCTACAGTATTGTTGACTAAGTCAATACTACAGTAACGTTGACCGAGTCAATGCTACAGTAACATTGATCGAGTCAATGCTACAGTGACGTTGACCGAGTTAATGCTACAGTAACGTTGACTGAGTCAATGCTACAGTAGCTGAGAAAATCTGGAAAAATTTTTCCTATGAACAGTATTTTCTGGAAATTTTCTGGAAAATTTCCAGAATGAACAGTGATGTTCTTCGTGTTCTTCATCCAAAAATCCTAAAATCATATCTAAAACAACATTTCTTTTGATTTCTTCCATGGGTTTTGTTTCTCAATGTCTAATGAGTATTTTAACACCAAAACCCCCAATTTTTACCAACAATCCAAGCTCAAATCTCAAATTTTCATCAGGAACACTAACTTTTTTCAAATATCCAAATTCTACGAATTTCTCCAAATTTCTTATTCTAATAACATCATAAACCACCTAAGAATGTTTTAGATTAACATACACACTTAAATTCATCCATTAAAACTCAAAATCTTAATTTTCTTCCATAGGTCCGAAAATGGAGAAAAAGAGAAATATAGTAGATAAAACTTACATCTTTACCTCTAGAACTCTTGAGAGTCGGAAGTATGGTTAGAAAATACAAGATCGCCGGATGAAAATTTGAGAAATAATTGAAGAAGGGAAGAGTGGTAGATGAAGAGAAGATATAGATGTCTCGGGGAGGAAAGAAGGAAGAGAGGAGATGAGTCTAATAATTGTACGTGTGGGCCCCACCAATTTCTTTTTGATTAAAATTGCTCATAGCCACTCTAACTTGTAAGATTTGTTCACTTAGGTCCTTGATTATTTGTAAAAATTCCTAAATTAAAATTTGAACTTTCTATTCCCAAATTTTCTTTACTAATCCAAAGAAAAAAAACTATATTTTTCACGTAATTAAAATTTTCAATAAACTTCAAAATAATATTAAATATTCATACACATTATTGGGGCATTACAGGTTAGGAAATGCCTACATGGTAATGTGATGCCTATGCGGTTATGGAACGATTGTGTGGCAATATGAAGCTTGTGAAGCTAAGAAATGCCTATATGGTGATGTGATGCTTATACGGCTATGGGATGCCTATGTGGCGATATAAATCCTGTGAGGCTAAGAAATACTTATGTGGCAATGAGATGCCTGTGTAACTATGGAACACTTGTGTGGCGATGTGATGCCTATGCAGCTCCAGAACTATGTGACAGTGGGATGCCTGTGTGACTATGGTACTTCTATGTGGCGATGTGATGCCTATATGGTCATAAATGCCTATATGGTAGTGTGATGACTATAAGGTAATGTATGAAATGACTAACATTTGTCTGTGTTATTAGCAGATTTAGATAGATGATTACTTGACATATGAAATGCATACTTGATTATATTCCTTTATGAGGTGTGAATAATAAAATATTATTGTTGATCTTAAAGAGCTAAACCGGTAATACAAGGACCCCTTATAAATGAGGTTGTGTTAATTAGTCGATATCTATAATGTGTTAGCATGATAGGAAGGTATCCCATATGTGGGGGTTGCCAAAAAGCTATATGTTGTGAATGTGATGCTTAAATAATTGTGATTGTGTGTGTAAGCATGTGAAAGATGGGACAGGGTGAAGTGCCCCATGAACCATGAAGTATGTGAAAGATGGGACAGGGTGAAGTGCCCCATAAACCATGAACTAAGTAAAGGAACTAAATATGCCAGTAGGCAAATAGAAGTGATTGAGATCGTAATATATTTGAAAACATGTGACCTAGGTTTGATTGTGATGTGACGAGATAATATGATTTAATGTGCTTGTGTGACAATGTTGTATGCTAAAGGCAATTTATGCATTATGTATATTGAATGATTTATGGAAATGTGGGGGAGGTGAACATGGTATGGCAATGGCCACAGGTATAGTGGATGACCCCCCTTCACGCATATAGGTATACATGTGAACTTGTTACTAGTAAGGGTCACAAGTATTGTGGTAACCATGCAATGTCAATAGGGTAATGGTGTGCCAGAGTGCAATGATATGCTCGAGTAGTTTGTGTATCTACATGATAAAGATATGCTTAAGGGGCACGATGTCTCTTTGTGATAGGGATATACCCAAGTGATATGGCGTGCCTAGGAGGCAGAGATATACTTGATTGATAAGGTATGCTTGTGAGGCAGAGGTATGCTTGCGTGAAGGGATGTGTCGGCATGGTAGGGATATGCCTGGGCGGGAATGATATCCCTAAGTGGTATAAATGTGTATGAGTATCACGGTGTGCCTATGAGCGAGAACATACTAGTGAGGAGTGCATTATTGTGTGGCAAGAATAGCTTGTGTAGTAAGAGTTGCTAGTGTGTTAAGTATAGTTGACTGTGGCACGAGATACCATGCGGCACAGATGATTCCGTGTAATGTAGGATGTCCAGGTGGCTTGTATAGGTCTGAGTAGTATAAGGTGGCTTGAAAAGTCAGGACTTGTTTGTAAGGCAAGAATGTGCTTGTGTGCATGTGAGATAATAATGAGTGATGGTGGATTGTGAGAATTGTAGTGGATGTTAAAACATAGATACCAAGATGATTGTCTATGTGACAAATGATATTCGGTTATGTATATAAGGCAATTGGTGTGAATTATATTGGTTTCCATAAGAATAATCTACTCATTGAGCCTTGTACTCATGTTTTTCCCTTGTTTAACTTTCCATAGTATATGGTGGTCAAAGAGCCTCCGCTTAAGGCACTAAAGAGTTCTCTGGTCAATAACTCTCTATAATTGGAACTGGTCTCTATTGTTAGCTCTCTTTCTATGTTGGTGTTCCTTCTTTATTGCTTTGTAGTCATATAGGACACCTGAGAGATATGTGAGTGGTTGTATAAAGAATAATGATGTTTTTGCTATAACTCTTGTAGTCATGATACACAAAAACATTCTTGTTGTTAGATGGAAAGTTATTCAAAACAAAATTTTTATAATTTTATAATGTTGCTTGTGTTGGTTGAATATGTTAAGCGTGTTACGCTTTAGTTGGGTTTAAGTCGGCTTACAATGGTTAGGGATTTTCTCCATTTGTTGTGCTAATCACGTGCCTAGTTAGGGCATGACATATTCAATTTGGACCACTGATTCGAAGTCATAAGTTGGGTGAACTCACCAAACTCAAACATAGGTATGGTGGTTGACTATCATAGATTCTTTAAAAGGTTCAAAAGATTGAGTTATATACCAATGGGTTAGTGGAATATATCTTAGTTGAGGTTGAACTTTATAATCCTGTAGACTTGGCTACAACAATGAGCCTTTCAAGATTTTATGAGCACAAGAGTCAATCTTATCTATAATATCCCAAAATTTTACCTTCCTTAACCCTAAATGAAAAATGAAATCAAGTTATTTGTGTCCATAAATTTTTAGAAGTAAATATTATAAAAGAAGTACAAATAAACATGATAATTAAGCCAAAAACTAGAAGAAAATTGAATTAGGAGTCAACCAGTCGACTTCCTATAATTAACGGTCGACTGATTGCAGTAAAGATCAGAAGAATTTTCTGATGACTACAGGCGGTCAACTGGTAAGTATCTAGCAGTCTACTAGTTACACTTTGTAAGGCCAAAATTTCTATACAGAAAGCTAGCAGTCGACTTTCGAGGAGTTAGTAGTTGATTGAAAACATTCAGAGATACGAGTAAGTTGGTGGAAAAACTGAGATTATAATGTGGAAATTTACTAAATTACCCTTGAAATGTAAAGAAGAGGTCAGAAATGAACAAAATGGGTAAAATAGACATTTCACGAAAAAAATCTTGTAGAAAATTCTTTAAGACAAACTATAGAGAGAGAGAGAGAGAGAGAACCACTTTCTACAGAAAACTAATTAAGAGAGAGAGGGAAAGCGTGCAGAGCAAAGAAGAGAAAAGTAAGGGAATTCAAGGGAGAATTAAGCAAGAAACGTCAAAGGTAAGTTATCTAGCTTATATTCTCTAATTAATTCTATGGTAAAGTGAAGAACTTTGATAAGACATTAAAATACAGACCAAAGAAAGGGAAAAAAGGAAAAATAGACTGAAAAATCAAGAATTGATAGGGAACTAGAGGAAAATCAGAAGCTTCAGCTCTAGAAAGAAGTAAGGTAGCTAGTTTTTCATAAAAGCAATATTATGATGAATGGTATTATGATGAATTTTATGAGAAAATTCCATGACTGTATGAGAAATTGCCATACTTTGTTGAGTGAGCCAGTGATTATGCCATGCTTTGCTAAGTGAGCAAAAGATATATGCCATGCTCTGCCGAGTGAGCAATTTCAATTTAGTCCTTCATGAGTGGACAAAGTCCTCTATAGTGCACTATACTACAATATGAGATGATGTGATATGATTATGTGCTTATATGATTACCCCTATATTCATGGAAGTAATTTATAGTTATTGAAATTGCTTTTATGACTAAAATGGTTTTATGTAATGTTGTTCATATAAATACATTAGCTACTGATATTTTATATCTCACTTTTATGTTAAATGACTAACCATTTCAGGAGCTGAAGCAAAAATGAAGGAAAAAGGAAATGAATAAGTTAGTTACATGTTTTGATAAAGTCTTTTGTAAGAAGAAGATATTGTATCAAATGGTTTAGTAGTTTCCTCAGATGTACAGTTTTGGAAGACACATATGTATATTTATGCTTATATGATCAAGAATGAGATTCTTGGAATTTTGTTGTAAAATATAAGTCACTAGTCATGAATCTTCTAATATGATATGGAATGGACTTATAAGAAATGTGATATGACTAGCCTTGTAACGAAGTTCCATGTTATACATATAACTAAATATATGAGTGTGAATATTTCAAGAATAAAAAAGTAGCACAATAAATTTAGAAAATGAATTTTAGGAGTTATCAGTTGACTGACAAATTATAAGCTATCGACTAGAAAAACTTAAAATTTTTGGTGCAGGACTTATCAGTCAATTGGTATCCTACATTAGTCGACCGGTAGGTCTTGAAATTTCAATGCTATATGAGATAGTAGCCAATTAGTTGACTAGTTACTAACAAGCAGTTGACTAATAGCTCTATGATATCTAGCATTTTTATATACATCTTAACCCCTATCTTGGTCTCCTTACATTTTTATCTTTAGAATTTCTCCAATTTTATTACGCTTTGCGTTTCATTGGGTCTAAGTCAATTTTAGATGGAAAATGAATTATTTTCATCTTTTAGGACTTAAATTATTAAAGATTCAATTTAATCCTTCTTGTGTAATTTTTAGAATTAATTTTGGATATTTCTTGATGATGTGGCATTGACATGGCATTCCTGATGAACTGAACGCTAATGTGGCACCTTCTGGGATGACTTGGTAGCCTCATCTACTTGGCTGATGACATGGACGTGTGGGACTCAAGGCTGCAGCATTTCAGATCAACTTTCTGCATCTCATTCTTCTAACCTTGATGAAAGAAGCAGTCACCATACCACTTTCTGAAAAAAGTAACTACTCCACTGCAACAGCATTCCTCCCATATCAGAAATCAGAAAAGAAAGGCAACAAAGTCAGTTTTTCCATAAGCTTTTTGGGAGGGCATTAGTTTAGTTAGTTTTTTAGTCTTTAGTTGTATCTTAGTTTTCTGAACTTAGTGAAATTCGTAGACCACTTCTCCCTCTCTTTTCTCCCTTTTGTTTTCTGGTTTTTGCTCTCATGGAGGGCTAAAATCTCTTGTAATCAGTCTTGGTCTAGATTGGAGTTGTAATATGAGTTTTTAAGCTTTATAAGATAAGTTTTATTCACTTTGTTCCAGTATTCATCTTATTGTTTAAGCCTTTGTTATATTATGTTTATGAGTGTTTCTGATTAGAGTTTCATGAACTTGACAACTAGTTTTTATTGCTTCATATGAGGATTTATCTATCATGACTGGTTGGAATGATAGAAATAGATGAAAATGGCATGTAACAAAGGTCTTCTTACATGATTTGATTATCTTTACTGTGGTTACAATAATATGCAGTCAGAGAAGGTTTTCTTTGATTATGTTTTAGTGTAATCTAGACTAGAAGATTTTCTAAGCTTTTTAGTTAGAAATCAAATGATAAATGAAATAAAACTTAGCATTTGAATAGAACTGGAAAGATTACATCTCCAGGAAAGATCAAGGCTGGTTGCATTCTTCTGTTATTGTTCAACTCTGTTACTTTCTGCTGTCTTGTTTGCTGTTGCTGTTTATTGTCTTGATTTCATTTTTCTGATTCTGTCACAACCAAAACCCCCATGTGTTAATTAACTTTTAATTAATGTTTAAGTGTTTAGAACAATTAGTTAGTGGTTAGAAGTGAGGCTCCAAGAGTGAAAATGACCTGGGGACCATTATTCTGTAAAATTGCCATGATTTCAATTCTGGGTGATTCGGTATCGTAGTGGCGTGAACCACTCTCTGTCCAAGTTAAAAATTATTATATTTCAAGATATGTAAATTTCTCTTGTAATCCGTATAATAGCTTTATGAATAATTTTAGAGATATTATTTTAAGAATATTATTTCCCTAAAATTTAAATAAAAGAAGACATTACATTATTTGGTATCAGAGCAATGTTTTAGGCTCTTGTGGGTAGAATTATATTTATTTTTTTTAGAATTTAAATGTACTTATGTAATGATCAATGTGTTATGAGTGTGTTTTTGCATATGTCTTCACTTAGGAGTTCTCAAGCTGAGATGTTGGAAAACATACCTAGTACTCAAAACGCCATAATTGAACTTCTTAGGCTTATAAGGGAAGAAATGAGAAAAAATGGAGAAGAGTCTATGAGAGAAAATAAGGAGGATACTTGTACCAATTGCATCACTAGGGTGTTAGCAGAATTTAGAAAATTACAACTACCTTCTTTTAAAGGGACCCATGATCTAATTGTAGCTCAGGAATGGATGAATCAAGTAGAGAAGATCTTTACGGTAATGAAGTGTAGTTCAAAATAGAAAGTAATATTAATAGCTTTTAAATGAAAAGGTAAGGCTGAATACTAGTGGAGAAGGGTGAAAGAGTTACTTGAAGCTAATGAAAAAAGGGTTACATGGGAAGAGTTCCATAGTACTTTTTATGTAAAATATTTCTCTAAGAGTATAAGAAATGAGAAGGAGGCTAAATTTATTAGAATTAAACAAGGAGATATGTCTGTGGGTGAATATGAAGCTAAATTCGAAGAGTTAGCAAACTTTTCTACTTATCTGAAGCTTCATTATGATGAAGCTTGGAAGACGTGTCATTTTAAGATATGGCTTAGTGCTAAGATTAGAGAGAAAGTGGGACTTTTGAAGATTAGGAACTTTGCTCAATATGTTAATAAGTGTAGATTGGCTGAAGATATATTCAGGAGGAAAACTATGAGAGAGAAATGAAAGATAAGAAGAAGATGGAGTCTAGTGGAAATAACAATAAGGAAGGTAGTACATGGAGGAAGAGATCAAGAACTAACCAAGGCCAAATAAGAAGAAATCAACAGGTAAATAATAATTCTAAATCTTAATGTCCTAAATGCAAGAAAACCATGGTAATACTCCTTATTATGTAGGACAAAGTGTATGCTTCAAATGCGAAAAATCAAGTCATATAGCCAGATATTGCCAGATGCAACAAGAAATGACTTAGAATACTAGATAACCAACTCGAGGGAAAGTATTTGTTTTGACACAAAGAAGTTGAACAAGCTTCTAACTTGATCCGAGGTATGATTTCTATCTCTAATACTGTTGTAAATGCATTATTTGATTTAGGAGCAACATATTTTTTTATCTCATATGTATGTGCTAGAACTTTGGGACTTAAAATGAATACCTTATCCTATGAATTATTTGTTTCCACCCCCACTGGAAATCAAGTTCATACATCTCAAGTCTACCTTAATTGTGTTGTATAGCTTGAAAATAGAATCATTACACTAGATCTAGTTTGTATTCCCATGCATGATATTGATGTTGTCAGAGGAATAGATTGATTGTCTCAAAATGATGTTTTACTCGATTGTTTAAGAAAAACCATATTCTTACCTATTAACACATTAAACCAATAATCTAAGACTAAGTCTACTTATTTATCTGCCATACAAGTTGTGAAATATTTGAAAGAAAATTGTCAAGGGTACTTCATTTTCTTCTGTGTAGGAATAAAAATGGAAGAAAATTTAGAACAAATTCATGTAGTAAGAGACTTTCCTAATGTATTTCCAAAGGATGTATTTGTTCTACCCCCAGATAGAGAAGTGGAATTTTCTATTGATATGTTACTTGGTTTTAACCTTATTTCCATGCCTCCCTATAGGATGTCACCTATTGAACTAGCTGAATTAAAGAAACAAATCGAAGAATTGTTAGAAAAAATTTTCATTAGACCTAGTATTTCTCCATGGGAAGCACTTATTTTATTTGTTAAAAAGAAAGATGGTACTATGAGGCTATGTATTGATTATAGGCAATTAAATAAAATTACAGTCAAGAACAAATATCTCCTTCCTAGAATAGATGATCTATTAGATCAATTAGTGGGAGCTTCAATCTTTTCAAAAATAGACCTAAGATTAGGATATCATCAATTAAAGATAAAAGTTAAGGATGTGCCTAAAACTGCTTTTAGAACTAGGTATGGTCACTATGAGTTTTTGGTTATGCCTTTTAGATTAACTAATGCACTTGTTGTATTTATGGATTATCTAAATAGAATTTTCAGACCTTACTTAGATAAATTTGTAATGATATTTATTGATGATGTTTTTGATCTACTCTAAAACTTCAGAAGAACATGAGGAATGCCTAAGGATTATACTTCAAACTTTGAAAGAAAAGAAATTATATGCTAAATTAAGCAAACGTGAATTTTGGTTATAAGAAATAAAATTCCTAGGTCATGTAGTCTCTGGATAAGGAGTGTCTGTTGATCCTAGAAAAATAGAGATATGACTAGAATGGGAAAGGCCAACAACAATATCTAAAGTTAAGAGTTTCCTAGGATTGGCTGGTTATTACAGAAAATTTATTAAAGGATTTTCACAAATAGCTTACCTTTAACCAGATTGACTAGGAAAAATCAACCCTTTGTTTGGGATAGTAGGTGCGAGGAAAGTTTTCAAGAATTAAAAGTTAGATTAACTTCAACATCTTTTCTAATTATACCAAATTCTCAGGAACCTTTTGTAGTCTATATAGATGCTTCATTGAAAGGCTTAGGTTGTGTATTAATGCAGCATGAAAAAGTCGTAGCCTTGCCTCTAGACAATTGAGACCCTGTGAGCAAAATTATCTAACCCATGATCTTGAACTGGTAGCTATAGTATTTGCCCTTAATATTTGGAGACATTATCTTTATGGAGCCAAATTTGAAATTTTTACAGACCATAAAAGTTCGAAATACTTGTTTGATCAAAGGGAATTAAATATGAGGCAAAGGATATAGATAGAATTCTTAAAAGATTATGAGTTTTCCCTTAAGTATCATCCAGGTAAAGCAAATGTAGTAGTTGATGCTTTAAGTAGAAAATTCATACATATAGCTATTATGATATTGAGAGAGGAACAACTCCTTAAAGAATTTAGAGACCTGAAGCTTGAAGTATCCATTAAACCTAAGAGTATTAAAGTGAATTCTCTAGTAACTGAAAGTGAGTTAGAAAAGCAAATGCTTGAGATAATGTCTAATGATCTTTATATAAATGAAGTGAAACAACTCATAAACAATCTTAAATTTACAGAAAATAGATTGTTAAAGTTTAAGGATTGAATATACATTCCAAGCATAGGGGATTCTAGAGAAAACATCATAAGTGAAGCTTATCAAAGTAAATACACCATACACCCAGGATCAACAAAGATGTATCAAGACTTAAAAAGAAACTTTTGGTGGCCAAGAATGAAAAGAAATATAGTAGAATTTGTAAATAAATGTTTGATATGTCAAAAAACAAAAGTTGAACATTAAAAACCTCCAGGAGCGTTACAACCTTTAGATATACCAGTTTGGAAATGTGATAGTATCTCAATGGATTTTGTAGTAGGTTACCTAGAACATCTTTTGGTAATGATACTATATGGACAATCGTAGATTGATTGACTAAGTTTGCTCAGTTTTTACCATCTATATCTACTCTTACCCTGGATAAATTGGCATAAATCTACATTAAAGAGATAGTAAGACTCCATGGAGTGCCAAATAGTATAATATCAAATAGAGATCCTAGGTTTACCTCTAGATTTTGGAGATCATTAAAAGAGGTTATGGGAACTAGATTGAGATTTAGTACAACTTATCATCCTTAAAACGACGGACATATTGAAAGAGTAAATCAGATCTTGAAAGATATGCTGAGAGCATGTGTTCTAGATTTTAGAGGATACTGGGATACTTACATACCATTAGTAGAATTTGCTTATAACAACAGTTATCAATCTAGTATCCAAATGGCCCCTTATAAAGCATTTTATGGAAGCAAATGTAGGTCACCCTTTTGTTGGACTGAATAAAAAGAAAGAGCAATGATAGGACCAGAAATAGTAGACCAGACATCCAGGAATGTTGAATTGATAAGGGAATGCCTCTTTACTGCATAGAATAGACAAAATAGCTATACAGATAAGAAAAGAAGACCCTTATAATTTGAAGTAGGTGATCATGTTTTTCTTAAAATCACCCCTATCACAGCCATTGGTAGATCAATGAAAGTGAAGAAACTCAATCATAGATACATTGGACCATTCCCAATACTTGAAAATTTTTGGTACCACAGCCGAAAAACTAGCCTTACCACCAAACTTAACCAACATCCATGATGTTTTTCATGTGTCTCAATTGAGAAGATATCTCCCAGATTCTACACATTTCATTGAACATGAGAATGTGCATTTACAAGATAATATGACATATAAGATAAAACCGTATAGAATAATTGATACTCATATCAAGTCATTATGCAATAAGCAAATTCCTTTAGTAAAATTTGTCTAGAAAGGTTTAACACAAGAAGAAGCCATATAGGAAATGGAAGAATGCATGAAGCAATAGTACCTTGAATTGTTCAACTAAGGTAAGAATATATATATATATATATATATATATATATATATATATATATATATATATATATATATATATATATATAGATCATATTTGAATTTTGAGGACAAATTCTTTTAAGGGAAGTAGAAAAGGTAGAAATGTAATATCCCAAAATTTTACCTTCCTTAACCCTAAATGAAAAATGAAATCAAGTTATTTGTGTCCATAAATTTTTAGAAGTGGATATTATAAAAGAAGTACAAATAAATATGATAATTAAGCCAAAAACTAGAAGAAAATTGAATCAGGAGTTAACCAGTCAACTTCCTATAATTAACAGTCGACTGATTGCAGTAAAGATCAGAAGAAATTTCTGATGACTATAGGCAATCGATTGGTAAGTATCTAACGGTTGACTAGTTACATTCTATAAGGCTAAAATTTCTATACAAAAAGCTAGCAGCCGACTATTGAGGAGTTAGCAGTCGACTGGCAACATTTAGAGATATAAGTAAGTTGGTGGAAAAGCTAAGATTTTAATATGGAAATTTACTAAATTACCCTTGAAATGTAAAGAAGAGGTCAAAAATGAACAAAGGGGGTATAATAGACATTTCACAAAAAGAATCTTATATAAAATTCTTTAAGCAAGCTAAAAAGAGAGAGAAAAAAACACATTCTGCAGAAAACTAACTAAGCTAGAGAGAGGGAAAACGTGCAGAGCAAATAAGAGAAAAGTAAGGGAACTCAAGGGAGAACTAAGCAAGAAAACGTCCAAGGTACGTTATTTAGCTTATATTCTCTAATTAATTCTATTGTAGTGAAGAGTTTTGATAAGATAGTAAAATACAGACCAAAGAAAGGAAGAAGGAAAAGTAGACTAAAAATTCAAGAATTAAAAGGGAACTAGAGGAAAATTAGAAGATTCAGCTCTAAAAAGAAGTAAAGGTAGCTAGTTTTTTTATAAAAAAGCAACATGACTAAAATAGTTTTATGTAATGTTTTCATATAAATACTCTAGCTTCTGAGATTTCATATCTCACTTTTATGTTAAATGACTAACCATTTCAGGAGTTGAAGCAAAAATGAAGGAAAAAAGAAATGAATAAGTTAGTTAAGCGTTTTGATAGAGCCTTTTGTAAGAAGAGGATATTGTATCAAATAGTTTAGTAGTTTCCTCATATGTATAGTTTTGGAAGAAACATATGTATATCTATGTTAATATGATGAAGAATGAGATCCTTGGAATTTTGTTGTAAAATATAAGTCACTTGCCATGAACCTTATAATATGATATGGATTGGACTTATAAGAAATGTGATATGACTAGCCTTGTAATGAAGTTCCATGTTATACATATATGTGAGTGTGAATATTTCAAGAATGAAAAAGTAGCACAATAAATTCAAAAAATAAATTTCAAGAGTTATCAATTGACTGGTAAATTATAAGTTGTCGATTGGAAAAACTTCAAATTCTCCGTGCAGGACTTATCAGTCGATCGGATTCCTACATCAGTTGACCGACAGGTCCTAAAATTCAATGCTATATGAGCCAGTAGCCAACTAGTTGATCGGTACTAACAAGCAGTCGATTGTTGACTCTTTGTCCAAGTTAAAAAATTTTATATTTCAAGATATGTAAATTTCTCTTGTACTATGTATAATAGTTTTATGAATAATTTTAGAGATATTATTTTAAGAATATTAAATTCTTTTACAAATTAAATATTTTATTTTTCCTAAAATTTAAATAAAAGAAGATGTTACACTATCAACCCTTGGAGAGTAGAAATTATAAACCACCAGCTCCACAACCATTACAGACTAGGTTTATTAAGTAACTTTCTCAAATAGAAATGGAGGAAAGAAGGATGAAAAGGTTATGCTTTAATTATGATGATCCCTTTACTAGAGGTCACATATGCAAAAGGTTATTTTGGTTGGAATTAATTAAAGATAAGGATGAAAATGAGGTAAAGGTGGCATCAATTCAAAAAGAACAACCTTGTCATGCTCCCAATTCGTGTCCCTGACCAACACAAGGTAAATCCTATTCACCGTCATAAGCCTAAACCAACGCATGCATTTACACAATATTCAAATCATAATATAAAAATGAAATTCATTCTGAAATAGCAATGATCATTCATAAATTATAGTTCTAGTTCACATTCAATCCATGTTTTCGAACTTTCCCTTATCAACGTAATTCCATTCTTTAAAGGGAACATTTTAAAACATGGCTGCCAAAATAATAAAGAATGATTTGTAAATTCCTTCACAGTAATTTCCATACACATCACATCATAGGTGTTCTATTCAATTGCAGACAACATAATAACCCAAAGATGCTTGAAATACTTAATCACCAACCTCGATGCCGAAAGGGTCGTGAAATTTGGAGACTCCACTACTTCTCTTACGGAGACTCGTCGGTTATCATTGAATAAAGGATACACAAAAGAGAGGTGAGTATATAATATTTAGTGAGAAAATAATGCCACCACAAATAAAATATATATTACCATGTACAGCTCGTAAGATAGGACCTTTGAGGAGGTCCCATCCACTACCACAATCCATACCATCCAACACACACAATCACATAATACCCCCGCATCCAATGCAAAACCACAAACCATTACACTGTCACACCATATACATAATGGAATCCACACAATCAAGGTAATCAAGATCGAGATCTTGTACAAGATTGAAAAGACTAAGTGAGATTGAATCATAGGATCGAATTTCAAGGTCATAAGATCCTATGCAATTTTACAAAATAAATATAAAAAATATTTATGTAATTTGCTAAAATTAATAAATAAGCATAAATTTATCCAAAATCAAAATATTTCTATAAAACAAATTATATCATATATTACCAAAAATAGCAAAATGTCATTCATAAGGCTAGCTACTGGCTACCAGCAATCCCAAATTCCCAACAAAAAGATATTATCATCAATACCAGCATCACAAAAAATATTATCAATGATTCAATATTCAATATCAAATTATCAATTATCAGCATTCATCAATATGAATGAGTGTATGACAGTATCAGCATTCAGCATCACATATTCACAATCCATGATTCCAATAATTACATGTATAAATTATGGTAAACAATAATTACATAAATAAATTATGGTAAACTAACAATCCAATCTTTGAATTCTCAAAGTCATTTAGGTTTATTATGTAAAAATTAGTGTGATTCACAATCCATGATTCCACTACAAAACGACGTCATTTTGAAGCTTTAGAAAAAAAAAATCCTACATGTGATCTTGCTACTCAATCAAAGATCAACACATCCACACATAAAGTTCCATATTGCCACAATGGCATCTTCCTCATCGCCACACAAATGTTTCCAGGCCACACAAACACCATATGCCACTAGTGTTCCATCGATCCATAAGCCTAACCATCACATAAGTATACACCCACCGGTGTTTCATAGCCATAAAGTTTCCTCGCCTCACCATCACATAGGTGGCATCCTTGAGGGTTTAATTGCCATCACAATAATTTATTGTTATGTCTCTCATAGGATTTCCATATAATGCACCTTTATAGCATCTATCGGTCTCATAGACTTTTAATAGCCACACATGCTCCAACACATTCCTCAATCACATATTTTTCACACATAAGAATTCCATCACAAATATTTCACACCAACCAATATATCCACCACCAAATAATATATCCATTACAATACCAACACACAAAGGTCACATTCATCACAAGGATCCATATCACAACTTAATTCCACCACCAGATGCTATCTCTAAGAAGATAATATCATTACATATATTGATCATGTCTCACAAGCATTTGCATATGATATTAGAGATAGAATAATCACATAACATAGTAGAGGTAGTATTGATCCTTCACAATCAAATTTAATCATAAAATTTTATTTCTAGGTTTAACATTATTCCAAACATACTACCATCACATATCATAAGTGTTTCCAGTTATTTAGAGATTGTTAAATCACACATATCAGGATTCTGAGCTAAAATTATATGTTGGAGGACCACAAATGAACACTTAAAGGAGTTGCAAAGTACCTACGGATCAAGCAAGACCACTTTCTTAGCAATTAAATTCACAAACAAGATCCCAGCTCGTGGTACCTTGGCCTCCTAACTTGGCACCTAGTGCACCACACAAGCCTCCTTCCTTTATTACACAACCAGCCTGTGGTGCCTTGGACGCCTAGGGTGCCACACAACCTTCCTTGCATAAATACATAATTAGCCTATGATGCCTTAGGTGCCCACCTTAGTGCCTAGGCTGCTACATGTTATCTTACACCATTCTTAAGTGTAGCTCGTGGGGCTTGGGGCACCATATGCTAAACTCTCTACCTAAAGGGTGCCTTGCGTACTACACCTAGCCACGGGTTTCCTCCTAAAATGGCGTCCACAAGCTCCTATTTCGTCTCTTTTGCTAACACACATACTTGGGCTCTCAAAATCATAATTTTAGAACCTTAAAAACTCTTCCAAACCTAATTAAAAGAGTTGAAATGAAATCACAAGATGAAATCAATTCTCCATAGTTAAAATACCTATCTCCTCATGAATTCTCCGTACCACCATAAATCCATCTACCAACCTTCAAACTTGATTCAAAGAAGTTAAATCCACCCAAAGAGACACAATAATTCATATTACATATTGGTAACAACCTTCCCCTTGCCATCATAAATTAGGGTTTCCTAAGAGCCTAAAAATAAAGAAAATAGAGAAGAGGTGATCCACTGACCCTTTTAGAGAAGAGACGATGAAGGATCCTCACCAAAGTGAAGCCAAGAGAAGGTTCTGGTGAGTGATGGGTTAGAAGAGGCTCAATGAAATTGTGTGGCATGAAAGTGCTAGAAATAAGGAAGAGAAAGTTAAAGTTAATATATTTGCCTCACTTGGACCATTTTACCCTTCATCCCACATGTGTAGAGCTCATAGTGCTAGGCTAAAATTGGCATTCTTGCATTGACCTCATTTTTTACCACTAATCCACACACCATACTAATTCTACATGATCACAAATGTTCCCATTGCTCACCAAAACACTAATATTGGAATCCTCACCACCTTTTCTAGAATTACACAAAGATTTGATGTTTCCTTCACTTAGGATAGGTAAGATAGTGATAACAAAAAAAAAAGATATAACAATTTAGGTCTTTGGTAAGTCTACTCACAAAAATCAAATTGAATGTAAGATTTAGTTAAACTTAGCACAGATGACAAAATGATAGAGAAAATATGTTTAATAATCCTAAAACCCTCAATGTTATAAGTAGACCCATCTGTTATGGTAACAAGAAAGGGTGATTTATGTGATTTGAAACTAAAGGAAGTCTTAGAGTTACCTAGTCATGTGATATGTGGCACTAAAATCAATTACCCATTTGTTTAAAAAGGAGATAAGACATGTTTTACCTTACTTAGCAAGAGCCGTGATCGGAGTGTACTTTTTTAAGGAAACTTAATACTTAGCATATTCATCAGCTGAAATTGTAATAGTTTTGTCAGAGAATGAGCTAGAAGTAGTAGCAACATTGACAATCTAAATCCTCTTATTGTAGATCTACAATTTCTTATAGTTCCGCTTTGTATGACTTGGTTCTTTACAATAATAGCACACAATATCATTGTTA
Source organism: Biancaea sappan (assembly GCA_037074585.1). Classification (NCBI taxonomy): domain Eukaryota; kingdom Viridiplantae; phylum Streptophyta; class Magnoliopsida; order Fabales; family Fabaceae; genus Biancaea; species Biancaea sappan. Next base: position 41,235,304 of record CM073492.1, read on the forward strand.
TTAACAATGACAGAAGTTTCTTCTATGTTTGGCTTCTTCTCAATGTTGTTTCCTCCTTTGGAAATTAGGACACTAGTTTGCTAAGTAGATGGAGTGTTTTATGTATGTAAGACCCTATTGAAGACTTCCTAGATAAAGGTTATTTTAGAACTGAAAAGAATCTATGATTTGGTAATCTCAAATTCTGAAAGAAGGCCAACCAAAAAACTTGTTATTACCATTTGTTCTCTAAGTTTGATGTAAATCAATATCAATACTCAATGGCAAAAGTGCATTCAACTCTTTATATGTTTTCTTCAATTCCATAAAGTAAGTTGTGAGTGATTTACTCTTCTTTTCAGCATGATAAAAAGCTTTGCAAACATCATACATACGAGACACATACCCCTTGTTAGAATACAATAACTCTAGGTAATTCATCTACTCCTTAACAAATTCACAATGATTAATTAAACCAATCATCTCATTGACAATTGAATTCATATTTGTAAGAACAAACGAGCATCATGTCTAAGCCAAGTTTATCTAATTTCATCAGTAGGGGTTCTTTAGTCAAATGCTTATCCATTTCAAAACTCCATAGATAAACTATGATAGTCTTACTCCATTTTAAATAATCAGACCCATTCATTTTATGCTTGATTATTTTTGACATTGCAAGAACTAGCTCAACAATAAAAGACCTACGTATTGTTTGGTTGGAGGGAAATAAAGGGAAGGTGAACGATTTTTTTTTAAAATAACCTTGTTTGTTTCAATAAGTTAGAGGGAGGAAAAATTGAGGTGAAAAATCCCTCCATCCCTTTCATTTTCTTTCCCTCCGAAAATGGGGAAATTTAGAGGGAAGAAAAATGGTAATCATGTAAAAAGACAGAAATGTCTTTAATAATTTTTTGTAATACCAAAATTATACTCTAACCTAATTCCCATCATTATTTGAAAGGAGAGTGTGACTCATCTCTTCCATCTTTACATACCAGACGCAGCACACAACAAAGGAAGAGAACATTTTGGAGGAGTTAAGGGAGAGTGATCTTTTCTCAGAAAAATGGAGAGCAATAGTTTTGTTTGACATAGCCTCACTTTACAATTTAGAGAGGGGAGCACCATTTGGAAAAGGCAAGCTTAATTCTGTAAAGTGAGAAGTTTATTTTGTAGAGGTAATAGCCCTTCTTGCAGAATCTAATAACTGTAGCATATTTAAGATCAACATCAATATGAATTATTGTTGATGCCAAATTCATTTATCTAAATTATCATTACGGAAATCTACCTTATCTCTAAAATTGAATAGGTAAGCATGTGAGCCTTATCATATATAATAGTGATTTGCCATGTACTTTATAAATTTATTTTTAAATATTCTTTTAGGTGTATGTTCTTGAATTTTTTTGTTGTACTTTGTATTTGATGGATGATATTAAGTCTAATTATGCCATTTCCTCTTGCTACTGAGCCATTTTTAGTTGCAGGTGTTGACAACCTGTTGGTTTTGGTTTTGATTTTGTCATTTTGTTTATTTTGCTCTCTCTTGTTGATTCTAGATTGGTAAACTCTGTGAAATCAATTAAACTTGGTTCTATGGTGATCCATCTCAATGATTAATTTGGATTCTATTTTCTAAAATTGTGAATACAAAGCATGCATTTGTCATTTTGATTTTGTTTTTAAATTTTTATTATGTTTATATATTAGATGGAAATTGAAGATATATGGTTTGATTTACACTGAACAGTTATAGCTCAATTGATATGTGCTATTGTCTATTGCTATTTCATTCGGATGTCTCGTTAGAGAAAAATCAGTTACACTTTAAGCTCTAAGAGAGAAAGGGTGCATGAAGAAATAATGTGTCGAATTACTAGTAGTGAAACTAGTAGAAATATTATTAGAATGGGTCCTGAAGTCTTCTTAAAATTATGTGGTATGTTACAAAGAGAGGGTGGCTTCAAACCCTCATCATGGTCAAGTGTGGAAGAACAAGTTGCAAAAAATATTTACATATTATCACATAATGTAAACAATTATGAAGTGAACTTTTGGTTTTACCGTTTTGGTAAAACAAGTAGTCATGATCTGCATCAAATATTGAGAGCAATCATTGAATTAGAAGGAAAATTACTTGTATAACCTGTTGGCTCAACAATCACTCCTGAAATTCATGGTAGTATTCAATTCTTACCCATATTTTAAAGTAAACGCTTATCATTAAATTAGTATGTACTCAAAATTTAGCATGATTGTAATACCCCAGGTATTACAATGTCGTAAGAAAATGTGAATTCGAGCATATGAAAAAATTTTCTGTGAATAGACGGATATCAGTGGGTAAAATTTTCTATGTCTGTTTATTTTATTCTGTATACCTATGATTTATACATTATCTTGTTTGTATGTGAAAGATTAAATGTATGTGATGCACATTCATTTCTACATGAATTGTGTGGCTTGTTGATGCTTCACTTGAGAAATGATAGGGACTAAAATATTAAGGTATGGATGACTGGGATGCCACATTAGGGACACCTTGTTTGGTGATGTATGATGTAGGGAACATATGACATTAGGAGTTGGAAATAAATAAAAGGGAATTTGGTAGTCAAATTAAATGAGAAATAAAGGTGAATCAAATTATGAGGCATGCATAATTAATAAATAAAGAAATGATTATAACAAGTCGAACAAAATAAATATATGGCAAAAAGTATACCTCTTGTCCCTAACGTTTATACTAATTTTCATTTATGACTTCAACTTTTTTTGGGTTAGATATGTCTCACATGTTTATTTATTTTCAAATATGCCCCAAAATTACAAAAATGCATGTCTTCTCTCTCTCTCTTTCTCCCCCCTCACTCTCTTACTCATTACGTCTCTCTCTCTTTGTCCCTGATCTCCCTCGACTCCAATATCTCTCTTCTCCCCCACCGCCGGTATATATATCTCTCTCTCTCTTCAATATTTCATTTTCATTTTGTATTCATGTACCTTTCTTACTTCAGAAAACCAAATGGAGTAATATCTAACAAGTGAAAGAATGACATATAGTTATGTTTTATAACAAAAAATCATATTTTCCATTATTTACACATCAATTAGATAATTCACAGCCATAGACTCTATAATTTACTCATTCAGATTAAAATAATGAGCTTCTAAATTCCAACAGCAACAACCTCAAGAGTCAACATAAATCTGGAAAAGTTCCTCCCCACATTTCTCTTTTGTTTTGCTCATTTCCTATACTATATTCTAAAACCGAAAACCATTTGGTTTTTAAGAATATTTTGTTATAAAACATAACTACATGTCATTCTTTCACTTGTTTGATGTTACTCCATTTGGTTTTCTGAAGTAAGAAAGGTACATGAATACATAATGAAAATCAAATATTGAAGAGAGATTCAGATAGAGAGATGCCAGTGGCAGGGGAGAAGAGAGATGCCACCAACGGGGGAGAACAAAGATGCACAGAGAGACAGAGAGACAGAGAGAGAGAAAGAGAGAGAGGGCATTTTGGTAATTTTGGGACATATTTGAAAATAAATAAAATATGTCAAACATATCTAACCCAAAAAAAAGTTGAGGGGCATAAATGAAAATCAACGTAAACATTAGGGACATGAAGTATATTTTTGCCTAAATATATTGAAATAAAATAAAATAAAGGTGGCATGGAAGGGGTAAGATAATGAAATAGGAAAGGAATAATAAAAGAATTAATATATAGAATAAAAAAAGGATAATGAAATAGGAAAGGAATAATAAAAGAATTAATAGGTAGAATAAGAAAAAAAGAAGGTTAATGAAATAGGAAAGTTTTAGTGTAAGCATTAGGAAAAAAACTAGTGTAGCGATTCGTGCGATGCACGAACATTTTATCAATATATAAACATAACACATGTTCAAATTTAGATATTTACTTACTTCAGCACAAATTAAAAACTTCTTTATATACTACATTTGATGTTATTATGGTATGATTACCATATTTGCCAAGAATCAAAATTTTTAAATTATTCCTGCTCCTTACTCTTGAAACTGCCACATATTTAAAATATTAGTTGTTAAATAAAATGTATTACCTTCTTCTGACATTGGTATAATTTGAGTCAAGTTACCTGCAACAAAAATATACATTATTTAAATTATTAATATAAATGGTGTATAGTTCAAAAAACAACTAATTAAAAATAATTTTGTGTCATGGTTACCCAATGTATCTCTAATCCTTATCTGGTTGACAAAAAATTTCTGAGAATAACACTTCATTTCTTTTTCTTGTTCTCTTTGTTATAATGATTGTTTAATGAGGTAACTTGAGAACTAATTTCTAATCTCCTTCAAGATTGATATGTGTGACTATAAGATATACTCAAACTATAATTGTTAAGAGCATTTGTGGGATTCATTTTCGCTTTATTGAGACCTATATTATGTTCATATAAAAAAAATGTAAAGTTATTGAATAAGTTTATTAATATATCAAGAGTCTTTAGAGATAATATGTATAAAGAAAACTTACAATTTGTAACGTTAGAAAGCACTAGAGATGGTGCTAGTCTGTTAAAAACAATGGATCTTGTTCTTGCAGAATAAGAAAAGGCATGCTACAAAGCATCTAAGTATATGAAAATTATATAAAATAGGTGATTATATTTTTATACAACAATGTCTTCTAATAGAAAGATAGTTCAAGTAGATATCTGTTGAAGTGTAGGAAATATTGTAACTTTCTTTTCTTTCATTATTCTTATTACAATGTTTGTCTAATAACGTAACATGAGTACTAATATCTAAAAACTTTAAAGAGTGATATGTGAGACTATCAAAGATAACCAAATTACAATTGTTAAAAGCGTTTGTAGAATTCATTATTCTAACATAAGGACCTCTATCATGTTTATATATAAAAAAAAGACAAGAGATAATTTTTATAATTTCTACGGAGCTTACAAATAAAATCTAAACCAAACTAACTCAAGATTTGTAACGTTAGACAATGCTGAAGAAGATGTAGCTTGATTATTAATTATCGATCCTGCTTTCCCACAATAAGAAAAAATATGTTGCGAAGTATATGATTTTATAGCAATTATAAAAATTAACTAAAGCATGTTACCACATTTTAAGATAATATTGTTGACTAATCAAAAAGTTAGATGAAAGAGATACCTAGTGCAGTGTTGAGTATTTATTCCTTGACAAACTGTGCTCTTGCTATATTTCTCTACAAATCTCACTCTATTATTGATAAAAATGGCTGGAACCCAAGATGGGGTGAATTAGGTTAATAAAAACTTTCTTAATAAAAACTTTCTTCAAAACTAATTGGAAATGCAAGTAAATTCTAATGCTCAGTAGAAAATTGTTGACAGTACAAAACAGAGCAATATCAAAATGAATGAAGATGGAGTGCAATTAACCAAATGTAAAGCTTTAAGTAATTAAAGAGATATGGGAAGGAGATAAACACATATATTTATATTGGTTTAGCTTAACCCAAACCTACATCCAGTCCTCAAGAGCACTTCTTGAGTTTTTAACTACAAATCGAAAGTTTATACAAAAGGGTATTTGTGAGCCACTACAACAGAGATCTTTTTCTTTCCAAGGGTGTCTCTCCCCCTCACAAATTTTTTTCTCTCAAAAATAAACTCAAGGAACAACTTCCTTGATCAATATCCTCAAAGAAAGATGATTATTCAGAAGAAGCTCTCAAAACAGATAAGACAATGATAAGTTCTCTAAGAGTAAATGAATTGACAGGGATTGACTTTCAATGAATATGAAGTACAAAGAATGTTCTACTTGATGATTTGACATTCCTTAAGGTTGATATTTAAAGACCTAAAATAAATAGTGTCGTTGGAGATGAATCCCAAATTGATTTGCATGATGTCAGCAAGAAATAGCCATTAGAACATACGAACAAGTGTTGGTGGTCGACCAGTATGTATACAATGGTCGACCAGTGTAGTCCAGAAGTCATTCATCAAACACGATGGTCAACCAGTTACATCACATTGGTTGACCAGTGCTTGCTTTCTTTCAAGGATATAACTTCTGGAGTTGGGTAGTCGAGCAGTGGAAGGATGGTGGTCGACCTTTCTTCAAAACTTCAAAGGCCTTTCTCTACTGGAGCATGATGGTCGACCAATGTGCAAATGGTCGTCAACCAGTGTGCTGATGTCTTCAAGTACATTACTTACTGGAGCTCGTTAGTCGACCAATATGCAGAGGGTGGTCGACCAGTGTCTTGTCACACTAAGAAACTTTTGCTTTTGCAGTCCGTTGGTTGACCAGTGAAGATAGGGTGGTCGACCAATGATAAGCTAAAATTCAAAAGTCTATAAAAAAAAATAAAGTTTTAGCAAGTAGACAATACTCATTTATAATGTACTATTTTAATTTGCTTTGTCATTCATCAAAATCAAATGTTGCTTTAGATGCAATGGGTTCAACAATCTCTCCCTTTTTGAAGATGACAAGCAAATCAGACTAGGTGAACCATTTTGAAACAGAGTAAGGATTGACATACTCCACCTGAATTATATAACCTTTGTAAATCTTTGAAAAAGGGAGTATAAATAAGAAGTAGTAAAACAAGCACAGCAGAAATTCCCAAATGAACATATAACAAGATGGATTAAATATAACAATAAAGATCAGATATATGTTCAAAGATAAATTCAGAGTAGCACAGCAAATGACCAAGCATAACCATATCATCTAGGATATAATTGTCCAGAATATAAAGGCACTAATATAAATGTTAGAGAGCAGCAAAATGGCAAGTATAAAACATAAATTCTTCTCCCTCTTTGTCATCAACAAAAAGAAGGGGGTCTTCAATCCTTGTTGGTCTAAAATGCTATCGGCAAGTGTATCAAGTTAACAAGTAATATAGAAGGTGAATAGAGTGTCGATCCCATGAGGATTATAGTAGTCAAATACCAATTTCATTATTTTTTGTACTATCTAGATAATTGATTTTTAACGAGAGATTAAACTAAACTAGCCTAGATTAAACTAAGGAAAATATTTAAAGTCTGCAAGTTATCAAACCGTTAGGGATCTGATTTCACTACCCTATCCAACTATGATATGAATCTTTTATTTTAATCTAAGTTCTCAATTTCTATATTAATGGTTAAATTCTCGATTCTAGTTAAAACCTAATCCCTTGGCAAATTAATCATCTTAACCTAATTAAATTTCCTAATTCCTTAGACCAATTTAATCGAGAAAAAGCAATAAGAACAATTTAATTTAGGCACAACCACACAAACAATTTATCTATTCCTAGATTAAATTAATTTGTGGCAATTATTTCAATAGTCATATTCATATATGAATTTTCCAATTCCCTACACAAACTCTAATTCAATTCTCAAATGGCCAATTTGAGAAAGCGGTAGGCACAAAAATAATTACTTAATAAGAAAATGGACTTAGAACATAAGAAAAATCAAATCATAGCATTCAAGAGAAACTACATCTTCCCCTAACAAAAAGAATTTAGCTACTCATGATACATAAAATATCCACAATAACATAATTCATGAGTTTTGCCATTAAAACTAAAAGAAAACTAAAAAGAACAAGAGAAAAGATGAAGAAGATATCAAGATGATGTGAATGAGAGCTCCAAAAGCTTCTTTCGTGTTGCGTGCGGCGTCTTCTTCTTTTCAATCTTCTAAATCCTAATTCAAAATAAAAGACATCCAATCAAAATAATAATAATAATAATAATAATAATAATAATAATAATAATAATAATAATAATAATAATAATAATAATAATAATAATAATATAAAGATTACTTTTTTCAAATCCTAATCTTAATTTAAATTCTAAAAGAAACTAACCAAAAATAAATTTTAATAAAAGTTAAATTTACTATCCTAAACTAAATCAAACTAAATAACCATAATAAATTATAAATCTTAAGATAAATCCTAAAGAAAAACTAATTCCCTATAAAATTAAACTAACAATTAAAAAGACTAAATAAATTCAGAAAAAGACTTAAAACCATTTATTTTACTCAATTTATCAATAAAAATATAGGTTAAATAACTCTATCAAATAGAGTTATCACACACCCAAACTTAAAATTTTGCTCGCCCTCGAGCCAAAGTAAAACTCCACAAAAATGCAAGTTGACCACTCTCTATAATTCATCCTGAAGGCCAAACTTCAATCTTCAATAATTGCATAGAATAAGATGATAAACAAGAAAGTAAAGTAATTCTAACAAGTTCTAAGTTCGAAAGATAATAATCCATTTTCTCAGACCCTTGAAGTGTGTGTGTGAGTAGCCAACAACATTCTCATGCAAATATTTAGAATCAATTCTATATTTATTAAACTATATAACCAAACCTCAAATTTACAACTCCATATGCTTAATCTTGTATCTCCCTCCATGAATGTAAGCAACATAAAAATAGAGATCAATAGGTCTTTCTTTGCTTGTTATGAGGCCAATGGTTAAAGGTAAAAGAAGAAAAGGGATAAGGGATATACAAAGTACAAGAGAATAAGTAATACATAGTGTAAAGCATAACTCCCCCACTTCTCTACTTTTTAATTCAACTTTCTTTCTTTTTCCTTTTTCTATTTTTCTTCTATTTTTTCTTTTTTTTTTTCAATGTCAACTTTCCCAAACTCGAATCATTTAATCCACTTTTTTTTTCTTTTTCATTTTTCTTTTTCTGGGGGTTGAGCATTTTTGGCTTCATTCATCTTTATTTTCATCATTTTTTCTTTAACCTCCCTTCAAAAATTTTCTATGTACTACTTACTCTCTTGAAAAGGTAGGCAATTTCTTTTTGAGCTTAAGGTGTATACTTTTAGAGGTAACAAAAAGAAAATTCAATTTTCAATTATTTCCACAATAAAAAGGCTCAAAGTGGGTACTAGTGGTAAATAACTGAAAGATGAAAAAAAATAGTCAAATGCTCAAAATTAATCAAACAATGCCTAAATCATATCTTTATCTACATGCTACTTAGGATTTTGCCTTGGGAGAATATAAAATCAAGTTCTAGAGTTCTAAAATTGAGATAAAGTATATAATTCAATAAACATAAAATTTTCTTCTAAAAATTTACACTATAAATATTATTGGCTACAGTGCTCAATAATTTTTCAAGAATTAAGAAAATAAAACCATTATCAATCAATCTTTTTCATTGTTAAAATTATCTTTAAATTCATGTAAATCATCTTTCCTATAGCAATTAATTTTCATCATAGGTCCTTGATTTTTCATAGGATAAAATTCCAAAAGCAATCAACAAGTTTTCAATATTTCCAAAAGAATATTCAAGGGCAAGTAAAATTTAAGTTTTTCATTTAAAAACACAACTTGAATTACTAAAAAGTTCTCCAATCCAAAACTAAATTCATCATCCATTTGCAGCAAAAATTAAAATTTTGGTGAATTTTAAAATAATATTTTCCTACCCCCAAACTTAAAATGAAGCATTGTCCTCAATGCTTAAACATGTCTTTCCAAATTAGAGGGGATTAGGAATAAAGAACTTAATTAGTATTCAATCTAAAATTGAGTAAATCAACAATCAACAATTGTACTAAAATCAAGTAAGGCACTAAACTCTTTAATCCATAAATTTCCTATTTGTAGTTCAAGTAGTTCAACCTAACTTCACGCACAGTACAGTCTCTAATTCATGAACAATAACTAGGAGTATGCTTCACACTAGCAAAACAACATGGCTACCAATTCCATAGTTGAGACAAATCATATCAATAGCATATCAGCATGGCTACTAATCCACTCAGCAAAATCTAATCATCAACAACAATGCTAAAATTCAACAACAATTCAAACATCAAGTACCCCTGTAAATCATCAACACTCACAAAATTCAAAGTAGCAAAACTTCTAAAATTCAGAACCACAATTTCATATAATCAATGCTAAATTTCCTTAATGCTTTATATTTAGTCCAGAATAAGCAAATTGATCAACCAACGCTTAATTCAAAGCTCATCATTACACAACGAGGCAAGTTGTAATGCAAGTAAAACCATTAGCAAGTCAATCTCAATATCAATGGAAGTAAAGAGTTACTGACCTTGATTGCTGCTATGCCCAAAATGATAAATCAAACCTTCAACCCAAGCAATTTCAAACCAAAGAGAAAATGTCAGTTACGGCGTGATGGGTTATGGTATTGATGGAGAATAAGGGGGAAGAGACATGATGGCTAGTGATAGGCAAGGTAGAGAGGGGTATGGTGGCTGAGATTTACGATGTGGGTGTTGCGAAGTGGAGAAGACGATGGCAATGAGTATGAATTTCAAGGACAACTGAAGGAGGGGGGATGGCTGGTGGCTTGCGATTGAGGTGTGTGGGTGTTACAACAAAGGTTGCAGCATCGATGGTGGCTGGAGAGTGGCAGATTTCCGAGGTCGATGATGGAGGACTGCGAATAAAGGAAAAAGTGGTTTGGATGTTGCAGGGTTGAATGGTGAGAGGTTTGGATTAATGGAGGAAGGTGGCCGACAGAGATTGGTGGCTAAAAGAGGAAGATGGCAGTGAACAGGGGGAAGATGTTCAGTGAATAGAAAGGCGAGAGAGATAGTAAGAATAGAAGACGGTGGCTTTGGGAGAATACGTTTTTTAAAAAAAAAATCAAAGTTAAAAATTAAAAAAATAATTTTTTTTATTTAACATCAACGTAGATTGGATGCCTTAGCATCCAATTTCTGGTTTCATGCACGCTAAAGCTAATTTTTATTTTTTATTATTTTATTATTTTTTATTTTTTACATCTACGAATTTTTGGATGCCAGGGCATTCAAAATGAATACCCTGGCATTCATTCTCTGGTTTTTCTGTAGCAAAAAAATTTTTTTTTTCAAAATAAAACAATGCCAAGGCATCAGATATGAATGTTGCAGCATTCAATCTCTAATATCATCATACTATAATATCTACATTTAGTCTCCAAAATCCATGAAATTGCACCTAAAATATAAACTTACCTCATCTTCCTTTTGCATTTTTGCTATTTTCTTTTTGCAAAATTGGTCCCCAAACATTTGTGAATGTGCCAAACTCCATTTTTATCAATTAAACTCATCAGTGATCTTTTCAATTACCTACAAAATAGTTCAAGTCTTAAGAAAAAAATGCAATAAAATCAAAAAGAAAACCAAACATCAAAAAACCAAAAACAAAATAAATCTAAAATATAAATATTAAAAATTGGGTTGCCTCCCAACAAGCGCTTGGTAATAGTCTTTAGCTTGACTCTTCCAGTCTTCACGTCGGATCAATGAGATTCTAGGAGAGCTTCTCTCCATTGACCTCTCCCATAGAATTATGCTTCACCAAAGCTAGTGCTTCCCCATTCTTCAAAACCACATCTTTCAAGGTGAAATTTAATCTCTATTTAGGTTGGACCACCAAGTTGCAGTCATCTTCCATGTACATTTTGCACTTGTAACTCATTGAACTTACCCCTTTCATGTCTTCAATGGCATCATCTATCTTCAACTTATGTTTCCTCAAAACTCCTAAAAGTTTTTCTTCTTTAGCCTGTATCAGTTCAATACTTATAATAATAGGAAACATGTTAGTTTCAGCAAGAAACACATATTTAAGATGAAGGGGAAAGGGTTTTAAATCAAGTTTTGGATCTTTACTAACCTCATCCTTTTTCAAATTTTCAACGTGACTTTCTTGGCCAAGCGATTCATAAGGCAAGGCCTCAATAGTTCAGTACAACCCCTAAGCTTGGATTCACTTTCAAGTTGTTCATCTTTTTTAATTTCAAATGAATTATATAAAATGGACTTAAGAGGAGGTTTAGGAGCATACCTGTGAGATACCTCAGTGACATGAGAATTTCTGGCATCGATTCTAAGACATTGATTATTGTCCTCCACAGGGAATTTCATAACTTCAAATACATTAAAAGTCACATTCTCATCATTCACTCGAAGCATGAGTTCACCTTTTTCCACATCTATCAATGCTCAACTCATTGCCAAGAAGGGTCTTCCCAAAATAAGTGGGATATTCCTATCTTCCTCCATGTCTAACACGACAAAGTCAATGGGGAAGATAAATTTATCAATTTTCACAAGCATGTCCTCCACGATACCATAAGGATGCTTAATTGACCGATCGACCAACTGTAGTGATATTATCATGGGCTTAACTTTCCCGATCCCAAGTCGACAAAATATAGACAATGGCATCAAGTTGATGCTAGCTCCTAGATCACAAAGAGCTTTTTCAACAATTAAATTTCTCATTTTGCAAGGTATGTGAAAGCTACTTGGATCCTTAAGCTTCGGAGGTAACTTTTTCACTGCACTCTTCATTTAACATGATTGTCTCATCTTCTGGAAGCTTTCTCTTCTTAGATAAGATCTCTTTTAGAAATTTGGCATAAATCAGCATATGCTCAATCGCCTCAGTGAATGGAATGTTGATCTACAACTTCTTAAAGATATCAAGGAACCATAAAAATTTCCTATCTTGAGTCTGTTTCTTCAAACACTGAGGATAAAGAACTTTTTAGTTGGTGAAGGCTCATATGGCTTATCCCGATCCAGTTCCTTCTTCTTTCTCCTTCCCCTAGAAGATTTCTCCTCAGATTGCTCTGTTTTTTGTTCACCCTTACTCAAATCATTATCATTGGGATCGTGGGCCTCAACAGTGTTTTCGGGTAGAAGTTTAGCTACTGGTTCAATTTTGTCCTCCTTGGGAAGTGGCTCAAATGTTTTACCACTTCTCAAGGATATTGCATTACAATGCTTCTTGGGATTTGTCTCTATGTTACCCAATAAAAGTCCATAGGGCTTTTCAGCTAAGTGCTTAGCTATCTGTCCCACCTAATTTTCTAGACTCTTTATTGCAACATCCTGATTTTTGAAGTTCGCCCTTGTCTCTGTCATAAAATCTATAGTGTGTTAGGCTAGCTTCTCAATAGCTTGTTCCCATCCAGAAGATTTATTAGGTGCTTTCTGAACGTGAGGAGGCTGGTGTGGTGGCACTAACGGTCTAGGCACCCCCTACTGATTCCATGAGAAGTTAGGGTGATTACGCCACTCTGGGTTGTATGCGTTTGAGTACGAATTATGATGGGGTTGTTAGGACTGGCCCATGTAATTAATCTGCTCTGTGTATGCATTGGTCTCACATGCCCCATTCAAATGATTACCTCCACAAAAATTGCATAGAAGATATGGAGTAGTCATGGCTTCTATTTGCATAATGTCCAACCTCTGTGTCAGTGTAGCCATTTGCTGAGATAGTGTCTTCACAACATCAAAATTATCCACTTCCAACACTTGTCTCCTTGGAATAGCTCTATCTCTCGAGATAGAATAAATATCTATTACCATCGTCTTAATTAACTGAAATGCTTCGTCTAGGGTCTTACCTTTCAATGAACCTCCTGCAGTTGCATTGATCATAACTCATGATTATTTGTCTAATCCACTATAGAAATTATGAATTTGCATCCAATCTGGGATGGAATGATGTGGACAACTCCTCAACAGATCTTTGAACCATTCCCATGCATCATACAAGGATTCTCCATCAAGTTAATTGAAAGAGGTGATATCACTCCTTACTTTAACAGACTTTGACAACAGAAAATACTTAGTCAGGAATTTATTTTTTAGTTCCACCCATGTAGTAATACTACCTTGAGGTTGCAAATGTATCCAGCACTTGGCTTTATCCCTCAGTGAGAATGGGAAAAGCCTCAGTCGAATAGCATCATCACTGGCTCCGTTTACTTTAATTGTATCACACAATTAAAGGAAGTGATTGATATGGACATTAGGATCCTCTAGTGGGCTTTCTCCAAACTGCTCCTGTTGAACCAATTGTAGAAGTGGTGGCTTGATCTCAAAATTATTAGCATGAATTGGAGGTTTGACAATGCTCGTGGGAGACCCATCAGTCATAGGTTGAAGATACTCTCCTATCGTTCGTCTAATAACACCTTCATGATTCGCAACATTACCCTGATTAGCCACATTATCAAGTACTCTATGGTTTTCCTTAGCCATTGTTAATGGTTGAGTTTCTGCGGCTATCTGAGTTCTTTTTCTCTCCCTTGCTTGCTTCTGATTTAAGCATGCTATTTTTTCTATTTCCAAGTCAAACAAAAGTGACTTTGGATCAACAGTACCTCGTATAAACCAGAGAGAAAGAAAAAGTTAGGAAAAGAAAAAAAATAATTAAAATAAACAAATTACTAAATAAAAGAAAAATACTAAAAATTAAAACAAATAAAATAAAATAAAATAAAATAAAATAAATAGAATAAAATAAAGAAGAAAACAAAGAAAGTGTCTAAATTAGTATAGTTATAGGTACTCTAGATATTGACTAACACCAATAATCTCCAGCAACGGCACCAAAAACTTGTTAGTCTGAAATGCTATCAGCAAGTGTACCGAGTCAACAAGTAATATAGAAGGTGAATAGAGTGTCGATCCCACGAGAATTATAATAGTCAAGTACCAATTTCGCTATTTTTATACTATCTAGACGATTATTTTTAACGAGAGATTAAACTAAACTAGCCTAGATTAATTTATCTAAATTACCAATGGTTAATGAAAAAGTCACATAATTAAACTAAGGAAAATATTTAGAGTCTGCAAGTTATCAAAGTATTAGGGATCCGATTTCACTACCCTATCCAACTATGATATGAATCTTTTATTTTAATCTAAGTTCTCAATTTCTATATTAATGGTTAAATTCTTGATTCTAGTTAAAACCTAATCCCTTGGCAAATTAACCATCTGAACCTAATTAAATTTCCTAATTCCTTAGAGCAATTTAATCAAGAAAAGGCAATAAGAACAATTTAATTTAGGCACAACCACACAAACAATTTATCTATTCCTAGATTAAATTAATTTGTGGCAATTATTTCAAAAGTCATAGTCATATATGAATTTTTCAATTTCCTACACGAACTCTAATTCAATTCTCAAGTGGCCAATTTGAGAAAGTAGTAAGCACAGAAATAATTACTTAATAAGAAAATGGACTTAGATTAACATAAGAAAATTTAAATCATAGCATTCAAGAGAAGCTACATCTTCCCCCCTAACAAAAAGAATTTAACTACTCATGATATATAAAATATCCACAATAACATAATTCATGAGTTTTGCCATTAAAACTAAAAGAAAACTAAAAAGAACAAGAGAAAAGATGAAGAAGATATCAAGATGATGTGAATAAGAGCTCCAAAAGCTTCTTTCGTCTTCTCCTCTCATGTTGCGTACGGCATCTTTTTCTTTTCAATCTTTCAAATCCTAGTTCAAAATAAAAGACATCCAATCAAAACAACAACATCAACAACAACAACAACAAGAATAATAATAATAATAATAATAATAATAATAATAAATATAAAGATTACTTTTTGGAAATCCTAATCTTAATTTAAATTCTAAAAGAAACTAACCAAAATAAATTTTAATAAAAGTTAAATTAACTATCCTAAACTAAATCAAACTAAATAACCATAATAAATTACAAATTTTAAGATAAATCCTAAAGAAAAACTAATTCCCTATAGAATTAAACTAACAATTAAAAAGACTAAATAAATTTAGAAAAAGACTTAAAACCATTTATTTTACTCAATTTATTAATAAAAATAAGGTTAAATAACTCTATAAAATAGAGCTATCAATCCTTAATCCCCATGGCTGCTCAATCCCTTTGGTGAAGATCACAAAGCATGTCCTTGATCTATTAGATTTCAGAGGCTTGAGCAGAGGAGGCTACTTTCAAGGATTAAAGTCTAGTGTTTATGGAATCCATTAATGTAAGTATGTGGTTGGAGTTGTCCAATAGATCTTGAAGCATATGATGACGTATCAACGGAAATGGAATGACCGGTGGAGGGATTGGTTGAAGGAACCTCTTCTTCTTCTTCCTCAGAATCTTCTTCATTGCTAGCTTCTTCTGCTACAATACTCATGTTGCTTTCTCTTCTTTCTCTAGCCCTCTTCATAGTCAAATTCTCAAGGGCTCTTCTCCATTCATTTCCAATCAACTCAAAGTTCATCCACCTCAAAGAGTTGTGATCAATGATAGAAGCGGGTTTCATTACATTGAAGTGATTGTTGATTCTACAGTGTTTGACAATTTTAGAGACTATGTGAGCAAATGGCAAGGCAGTATGTTGCTTTGAAACAATGGAGGTCATCCCTTGCATAATGAGATATGGGATATTGAATTAATTCCTATTTAAGATGCAGGCCATGATGAAAAACTCTAACTCACTACCTCCAGCCCAATTTCTGGGTTTATTAATAAGGATATATGTGATGACATTTAACAACAATCTATCATTGGCATCCATATTATTGATCTTGATTCCTTGACTAGAAAATTCAACTTCTCTATTGATTGTCATATAAGTTTCCTCTTTGCTATAGTGAGTAGAGCTTAGAGAATAATAGCTATTAGAGAAACACAGAGCAATTTTCTCAAGAGGTGGAATTCCAATAATTTTAGTAAGTTGTGTTTCACTGAAGAGTATTTTGGTTCCCTTGACTTTAGCAGTACATATTCCCTTTTTAGAGTTATACTTAAAGGTTGTGTAAAAAGCTTTAAATATTTCATCTGACCAATGACCCTTATATTTCATGAAATTCTTTAGACCCATATTTTCCAAACAGTCAATGAAAGGTATATTTCTCTGGGCAAAATAATCCCAATCCAAGAATTTATTAAGAAGAACTTTTTCAGATTAAAAGAATTGGGCATACCTTTCCTTATGTTCTAGTGGAATTAGAAGATCACCCATGGGTAGAGTACTTAGATTCCTGGTCCTTGCTTTCTTTGAGCATGAAGAGGAAGCCATTGAAGAACTTTGAAGAGCCTTGGAATCTATAGATTTAGGGAAAAACTGAGAAGAGAGACAATGCTTCTAAATATTTGGACAGAAGACATCAAGAGTGCCCTAGAACCTTTGATCCGAGAAAAGAAAGATAAATCAACACCGAAATCTTGAAGAAATTATACCTGGGAGAAGAAGAGATTTGGTCAGCCAGGAGAGCAGGGAGTTCGGCCAGTGAGAAAAGTACCAAATGATCTTAGAAGTTCTAAAATTTAATATATACTCGCGTCATTAAGTGCCTAGTGGTCGACCAACGTGTGCTTATTGGTCAACCATCGTAGGGATGGAAAAGCAAACAGAAGGTACTATCAAGCACTGATCGACCAATGTGAATGGGTTGGTCGACCACTCATGACCAAATTACCTTAAGAAGCTACTGTCTTGAGTTGATCGATTGTTCTGAGTTGCCTGGTCGACCACTTGCATCTTAGGTATCATAAACCTTCACTCAGCATCCAGTGTTTATCATCTGGCATTAGACATTGTACAAGAGCGTAGGGCGTTGGCTCAATGACTAATAGAAATAGGCTTCATTGGTTGACCACTGGTGAGCACATTGGTCGACTAACCAACTACAAAACATTTTTAGTGGACACTCCAAAGTTCAAGTTAGTAATGTAAAACATTATAAAAGGACTGATTTTAACATATATGCAATGGTGAAACAATTTTTGAAGTTCAAATAGATTTACCATGCCAAGTTCTCTTCTTATAAAGCTAAATCTTTCCCCAAACAAAGGTTTTGTAAAGATGTCAGCCAATTGAAATTCAGTTTGCACAAATTTAAGTAAGAGATCTTGCTTTTGAACATAATCTCTTAGAAAATGACGTCTTATTTCAATATATTTGGTTCTTGAGAGCAAAACTAGATTCTTGGATAGACAAATGGCACTTGTATTATCACATTTAATAGGAATATTTTTAAGAAACACACCAAGGTCCTCAAGTTGTTGCTTCATCCATAAAATTTGAGCACAACAACTTCCACCTGCAATGTATTCAGCATCAACTATGAATAAGGCAACACTATGTTGCTTTTTGCTAAACCAAGAGATAAGAGAATTACCAAGGAATTGGCAAGTTTCACTTGTACTCTTTCTATTAGTTTTACTACCAGCAAAATCAACGTCCGAGTAGCCGATTAAAACATTTGAGGATCCTTTAGGATACCATAAACCTATTTTAGATGTGCTAATTAAGTATCTAAAAATTCTTTTTACAGTTTTAAAATGAGATTCCTTTGGGCAAGCTTGAAAATGTGCACATATACATACACTGAATATGATATCGGGTCTACTAGCGGTTAAGTATAAAAGTGATCTTATCATACCTCGATATTTAGTTATGTCAAATAGTTGACCTTCTTCATCCATGTCCAAGTTTGTTGAGGTGCTCATTGGTGTAGATGCAGGTTTTTCATTTTTTATTCCAAATTTCTTGAGCAACTCTTTAGTATACTTGGTTTGGCTTACAAATGTACCATGATCTATTTGTTTGATTTGAAGCCCAAGGAAGAAGTTGAGTTCACCCATCATTGACATTTCAAATTCACCCTGCATGATCTTGGTATACTCTTTGCAAAGCTTTTCATTAATAACCCCAAAAATAATATCATCAACATAGATTTGCACAATGATCAAGTCATGCTTTTCCTTTTTAAAAAACAATGTTGTATCAACCTTTCCCCTTGAAAAATTATTTTCTAAAAGAAAAGAGTTCAATCTATCATACCAAGTTCTAGGAGCTTGTTTGAGACCATAAAGATTCTTTTTTAATTTGAATACATGGTTAGGCTTTTCAAAATCTTCAAAACAAGGAGGTTGCTCAACATAAACTTCTTCCAAAATATTGTCATCGAGAAAAGCACCTTTTACATCCATTTGAAATAGTTTGAAATCATGTATGCATGCAAAAGTCAAAAGCATTCTAATAGCCTCAAGTATAGTCACAAGTGCAAAAGTTTCATCATAGTCAATGCCTTCCTCTTGATTATAACTTTTTGCAACTACTCTAGCCTTGTTTCTAACCATAACTCTATTCTCATCAAGTTTATTTCTAAATACCCATTTTGTGCCAATTATTGTATGATTATTGGGTCTAGGAACTAAATCCCAGACTTGGCTTCTTTCAAATTGGTTTAGTTCTTCTTGCATAGCCAAAATCCAATATTCATTAATAATAGTATTATCAATGTTTTTCGATTCAGTACGAGAAAGGAAGGCGGAGTGATTACAAAAAATTTCTAAGGGAGTTTTGAGTTGTTACACTTTGTGATGCATCCCCTATGATGAGCTCCTTGGGATGACCTTTGGCATGCTTCCAATCTTTTGGAAGGTCATCATTGTTGCTGGTAGTGATCTCCTCAAAAGGTATTTTCTCTTCTTGTGGCATTTCTTCTTCTTAATGTAGAGTGATATCTTCCTTTGTATCTCCTTCATGATCCTTCTGCACTTTATCATCCAAAGAAAGGTTTTTGAAGGAATCTAACATTTCATAGTCATTAGTACAATCTTTAAGAGAAGGGTTTATCAAAAACAACATGTATAGATTCTTCAATAGTTTGGGTTCTTTTGTTATAAATTCTATAAGCTTTGCTAGTGTTAGAGTAACTAAGGAAGATTCCTTCATCAACTTTAGCATCAAATTTTCCCAGATTTTCTTTTCCATTGTTCAACACAAAACATTTACAACCAAAAACTTGGAGATGAGAAATATTGGGCTTTCTTTCTCTATACAATTTATATAGGGTTTTCTTTAAAATTGGCCTTATCAAGGCTCTATTCATTATATAGAAAGTAGTGTTGAAAGTATTAGCTCAAAAGTATTGAGGATGATCCCTTTCATTGAGCATTGTTCTTGCCATCTCCCCTAGTATTCTATTTTTCCTCTCAACAACATCATTTTGTTGAGGGGTTCTAAGAGATGAGAAGTTATATTCAATCTCGTTTTTATCACAAAACTCCATGAAGTTATAGTTGTCAAATTCTCTACCATGGTCACTTCTAATTCTCACAATGGTCAAGCTTTATTCCTTTTGAATGAATTTTGCCAATTTAAGAAAAGATTTGAAAGCTTGATCCTTTTGAGCTAAGAAAAGAGTCTATGTGTACCTTGAATAATCATCTACAACAACTAGTGCATAGGATTTGCCTCCAAGACTCTTTGTCCTAGATGGTCCTACAAGGTCTATATGGAGAAGTTGTAATGGCTTTGTAGTTAAAACAATATATTTAGTTTAGAAAGAACTTTTGACTTACTTAGCCTTTTGACAAGTATCACAAAGCTTATCATTTTCAAGTAAGCCAATCACAAGATCTTTCTTGACTAATTTATCCAAAAGATTCATACTAGCATGAGCCAATTTTCTGTGTCAATGCCAACTTTTCTCATTTACATTAATTAAGCATGTAGAGTCTATAGAAGGATCTTCATCAAGATTTATAACATAAACATTATTGATCCTTTGACCAATAAGCTTAATTTACTTATCATTGATATTCTTAATTATGCAACGAGATAAATTAAAAATAACTCTATTTCCTTTGTCGCTTAGCTGACTATTGCTAAGCAAATTATGGTTGAGGCCTTCAACATATAATACATTTTCAATGGATGTTGAAGAATTCTTACCAACCTTACCAATACCTTTGATCAAACCTTTGTCGTTTCCTCCAAAGGTCACTTTGCCTCCTTTTGGAGATAGAGAATGAAACTTAGATTTGTCTCTAGTCATGTGCTTGGAGCAGGCACTATCCAAGTACCA
Organism: Biancaea sappan; assembly: GCA_037074585.1. Taxonomy (NCBI): domain Eukaryota; kingdom Viridiplantae; phylum Streptophyta; class Magnoliopsida; order Fabales; family Fabaceae; genus Biancaea; species Biancaea sappan. The sequence continues at coordinate 41,256,005 of CM073492.1, forward strand.
TTTTCCACTTTTATTCTTGAGGCAAACTTGTAAAAATTCAACTCTTTTTAGGTATCCAAATTTGTTTGGATCCTTCCTTGTTAGTTATTCCTTTTACAACCCACTTTTTCTTGTTTCCATTTGGAGTCATTTTCTTGTAGTAGCAGGAGTTAGAACTATTTCCTTTTAAACCACAATAGAAACAAGTAATGAAGGAACTATTTGACATTGTTGCTGGAACAAAGAAATTCTTGTAATATTTTTGCTTAGCTTTAGGTTTGTAACCTATTCCGGCTTTATCAAAAACACATATTTGTTTTCCAAGCAATATGTTCAAATTATTTCTTCCTCGTGTAAATTTTGCAAGGGTGGTTTTCAAATCCTTGTTTTCTTTTTCCAAATCAATGCATCTACAACAAGGGTAGTTATCTTTTGAAGAGTTGAATAATGATTTCATGCTTGCATTTTCTTCTATCAAAATTGAATTTTGTTTTTTCAAAGTTCAGACTTTCTTTCTTGAATATGATAAAATCATTTTTTAAACTTATAATTTCACTCTCAAGAAAAGAAATCTTTTGTTTTGAAATGCTTAATTTTTTTGGCAAGTTGTAAAGATTCATCATGCAATTCTTCAAAAGCTTCTTACAGTTCATTAAATGAATATAAGGGTTCTAAAGGAATTACCTCTTCATTATTATCTCTTCCCATGAGACAGAGATTTATTTCTTCACTTTTCTCATCATCTGAATTGCTTGAAATACCCAGCTGTATGGCAAATTTTTCAATTTCTTTTGCCATGAGACAGAGGTTAGCTTTCGTCATTATCGTCATCTAATTCACTATCTGCCCAGATTAAAGAAACATATGCCTTCTTCTTACTTTTGTCATGGCCTCTGTTTTCTTCTTGTTCTTTGTTGAGTTGTGGGTATTCCCATTTGATATGCCCAACCTTTTTGCATTTTAGCATGTAGAGCCTTCTTTGCTATCTTGGTCTCTTCTCCATTTTCTTGTGTTTGTGTCTTTCATGGATTTTTTGAACTTTCTGACAAAAAGGCCAAGATCTTCTTCATTGATTTCTTCTTCTCCATCACTTTCTGCTTCTGGTTTCTTGGAGGAAAATGACTCTAGAGAGGGAGAGTCTTTTTTTTCTTGGATTCATCCTCTTGCCTCATTTCCAGAATTTTTAGCTCATAGTTTTGGGGATTTTCAAATAGAGCTGTAAATGATTTCTTGGATTCTCCTCTTACCTCCATGATTGTTGTTCTCTTAGCTTCCTACTCAAGAGTGAAACATCTCAATATCTTGGTGGTTTGAGAAGATTCTGCATAAGTCACACAAAGAGCTCTCAAATGGTTAATGATGTAAGTAAATCTTAATTTCATTTCACTTATGCTTTCATCACTCTTCATTTTGAAATTTTCATACTCATTTGTAAGAATACTAATTTTTTATTCCTTGACTCCTTAAGTTCCTTTACTTGCAACTTCCAAAGTGTCCTATATCTCTTTGGCAGTTGTACAGCTAGAAACTCCAAAATATTCATCTTGACTTAAGACACTAACAATAATCATTATAGCTATAGTATTTAGATGAACAGGTTTCTTTTCAGATTTAGACCATTCTTTTTTGAGTATTGGAACACTTTGCCCTTCAACAACCTTCAAAGGTATATAGGGTCCATTTTCCACAATATTCCAGAGATCTAGGTCAAATGCATTAAAGAATAGTTTCATCTTGGATTTCTAGTAGCTATAATGATTACCATTAAAACCAAGGGGTTTTGTAAAGAAACTTCCTTCAGGTAAAATACAATCACCAAGACCAGCCATTAAATACTCTTAGACTATTAAGTCTTTAATCAAGAGCCCAAGCTCTATTACCAATTGATAAAAATGGCTGGACCCCAAGGGGGTGAATTGGGTTAATAAAAACTTTTTTCAAAACTAATTGGAAGTTCAAGTAAATTCAAATGCTCAATAGAAAATTGTTGACAGTACAAAATAGAGCAATATCAAAATGAATAAAGATGGAGTGCAATTAACCAAATGTAAAGCTTTAAGCAATTAAAGAGATAAGGGAAGAGATAAACACATATATTTATACTGGCTAAGCAAAACCCAAGCTTACATCCAGTTCTCAAGAGCACTTCTTGAGTTTTTCACTACAAACCATAAGTTTATACAAAAGGGCACTTGTGAGCCATTACAATAGAGATCTTTTTCTTTCCAAGGGTGTCTCTCCCCTTCACAAATTGTTTTCTCTCAAAAACAAATGCAAGGAATAACTTCCTTGATCAATACACTCAAAGAAAGATGATTGTTCAGAAGAAGCTCTCAAAACAAAGTGAATAAGACAGTGATAAGCTCTCTAAGAGTAAATGATTTGACAGTGATTGACTTTCTATCACTTTGAGGCACAAAGAATGTTCTACTTGATAATTTGACATTCCTTAAGGCTGATATTTAAAGACTTAAAAGGAATAGTGCCGTTGGAGATGAATCGCAGACTGATTTGCATGATGTCAGCAAGAAATAGTTGTTAGAACATACGAACAAGTGTTGGTGGTCGACTAGTGTGGACACAATGGTCGACCAGTATAGTCCAGAAGTCATTCATCAGACACGATGGTCGATCAATTATATTACATTGGTCGACCAGTGCTTACTTTCTTTCAAAGATATAGCTTCTGGAGTTGGGTGGTCGACCTGTCTTCAAAACTTCAAAGGCCTTTCTCTACTGGAGCATGATGGTCGACCAATGTGCAAAGGGTGGTCGACCAATGTGCTGATGTCTTCAAGTACATTACTTATTAGAGCTTGTTGGTAGACCAGTGTGCAGAGGGTGGTTGACCAGTGTCTTATCACACTAAGAAACTTTTGCTTTTGGAGTTCGTTGGTCTACTAGTGAAGATAGGGTGGTCGACCAATGATAAGCTTAAATTCAAAAGTCTATAAAAAAATAAAGTTTCAGCAATTAAACAATACTCATTTATAATGTACTATTTTAATTTACTTTGTCATTCATCAAAATCAAATGTTGCTTTAGATGCAATGGGTTCAACAATATTTGTATATGGTCAATTCATCTTCATTGACACTATTCCAAGTTGAGTATTTGTACATCAAAATTATCTAATCAAATTAATAATCTTAATTGCACTTAATAAGCCATTATTAATTAAATTAATTATATTAATTACAGGGTTGACAAATTTGTAAAAATTTCTAATATTTTGCATTAAATATCACAGTAATTGCATTTAATTGAAATTTGGTTTATTAATTTCAAATTAGTAGGCACTTATAACCCATTACTAATTATATTAATTACAGGATTGATAAATTTGTAAAGATTTTTGATATTTTGCATTAAATATGAAATTAAAAATTAAATTAAAAAATTAATTACAAGTTTGAAAAATTTGTGAAGATTTTCAATATTCTGCATTAAATATAAATTAATTATATTTAATTACATTTAATATGAAAGAAAACATTTAATTGAAAATTTGGTATATTAATTTCAAATTAGTAGGTACTTATAAGACATTATTAATTAAAATATTCTATATTTTACATTAAATATGAAATTAATATTGATATTAATGTGGGAGAAAATATTTAAGAGACATTTAATTAGTGTAATGGACATTTTCGATTACAAGGTTGATAAATCTGTAAAGATTACCTACATTCTGCTATATCTTAAAATAAAATTTTTGATTACTATAAAAAGTCATTTAATATAGAAGAAAGCATTTAATTTAAAATTTGGAATATTAATTTCAAATTAGTAAACACTTATAAGTCATTACTAATTACTTTGATTACAGAATTGACAAATCTGTGAACATTCTTTATACTCTACATTAAATATGAAATAAATATTAATATTAATTTATTCATACAATATCTTAAAATAGAATTTTTGATTATTGTTAAGAGACATTTAATTACATTTAATATGGAAGAAAAACATTTAATTTGAAATTTGATATATTAATTTTAATTTAGTAGGCATTTATAAATCATGACTAGTTACATTAATTATACAGTTGACAAATTTGTAACGTATGAAATTAATATTAATTTATTCACACTATATTCTAAAATATAATTTTCAATGCTGTAAGAGACATTTAAGTACATTTAATATGAAAGAAAACATTTAAGTGGAAATCTTGAATAGGGAAAAAATTGTTAGGCACCTATAAATTATTACTAATTACATTAATTACAAAGTTGACAAATCTGTGACAATTTTCAATATTCTGCATTAAATATGGATTCATATTAATTTAGTCACACTGTATTTTAAAATATAATTTTCAATCTTCAATGACTGTAAGAGACATTTATTTACATTTAATACAAAAAAAAAAGTAAGTGGAAATCTGGAATAAGGAACAAATTATTATGAATATATAAGTCATTACTAATTATAATAATCACAAGGTTGACAAATCATTCCAAATTTCCAATATTCTTCATTAGATATGAATTAATATTAATTTATTCACACTAAAAGTCACTTTTTAGATATTAATGAAAGTTGTGCACTATTGAAATATTTACGCAAATTCTTTTCATGGAGATTTGAGCTATAACCACACTTTATATATATATATATATATATACATTATGGATTATATAATATATATAACAGATATTATATAATGTTATTAATATGTTTGTGTTTAGTGACTTTTATATAATTTTATTTTTAAAAAAAAGTTGAAGCTTTTATTTTAAGGAACATGATCTCATGAAATAAATTTAAACAGAATTTATGACAAACAAATGTTCAAAACAAATAGTGACACTAAACAATACTACAAAATAAGACATCCACTCTTAACTCAAACAACATAACATATCAAAAAACATTCTAACAAAAATATTAATTATTATTCTTAGCCACTTTCTTCCCAACCCCATCGCTTGCAACAACATCAATATCAAATTCAAAATAATTAGCAAACTTGCTTTGTATCTGAATATTGTCACCCAGGCCAACTGGACCATTGTCTACACGATCATTTCTTGCATTCTGATGTCATGACTCAACTTCTTCACAAACGATATTGTACGGGAAATGAATGAGATGACAATTATAAATGTCACTAGAGTGATGCGCTAATAAGAGAGAAACCATTAGACTATACCGTTTAAGCATTCTATTGTATGACTTGGTTGAGAGTGGAGGTTGAATCATGAGCTTCAAATGATTTTTGCCTTTAAGATAATTGCATGATCATTTTTTTCTATCGATCTGAAAGCCAGTAATGTGCTACTAAAGTGATTTCCATTTACGTGAAAGGACAATTAGTCTCACTGTTTCATCTATGAGAAGCTTGAAGATGATGAGGAACAATATTTCATCAAGGAGGAAGGTGGTGAGATTTGACATATTTGAAGACAAAGCCTTGACTTTTGATCTCTCGTTACAACCATCTATAAATGTGAGAGTGTGGCTGCAGAATCTTGTTTGATATAGGGTTTCGTAGAGAGAGAGGTCTGAAGGAGATGTGTCAAGGATTTGGTTAAATTTGTTTAAATAAAAAACTATAGCATAAAATCAAAACAACTTATTGACAAAAATCAAGTCAATATTAATTCACATACTAAATATACAATGAAATTAAAGTTTCCAAATTTTGAATTTAAATTTTTTGATGCCACACTATATCATTAATTATGTGATGGAGAATTTGGTATTGATAGGTAATTAAAATCAAAACTGCTGATTGATAAAAATCAAGATAATCTTAATTCATGTATTAATCATGCAATCAAATTCAAAATTAGAGAAATAAAAAATTACATAAATAAAAAATTTTACTTGTATGACATCATATTATGTCATTAAGATTAGACACTAAATTTGTACATTAAATTTATAGAGGTGGAGTTGTTTTAGTCTATTATATAGATAATACAAGAATCAATATGGTAAGAATTGAAAAGAAAATAATAATAATAATAATAATAATAATAATAATAATAATAATAATAATAATAATAATAATAATAATAATAATAAGGTTACAATTTACAAGAGGATGGCGTAAACCCTGATCAACGGGACAAATGGAAATATAACGAAAAGGAAAATAAAGCAAATAAAATTTATGGAAAGTCCTAACACAACATTAACCTAAAATCCAAATAAAAAAATTAAAATATTCTTCCTAGCCAAAAATTTTCATACGGTCACCATATTCTTGAAGCCTCAAGCATCACCCTCTTCCACCTTGAAATCCTAGCAAACACATAAGCCCTAGATACACCAAGAACCCTAGGCGCCTCCTCACTCTCTCAAAACACAAAGGCCACTTAGACACTACACACACACTTTGTGATCACCTCTTCAAGGAAAACGTTAGCTACACATATACGGAATCCAAGAACTCCAAACAAAACCCTTCACTCACCTCTTACACTCTCTAGCATCACCTTCCTCTATACATGAGCCTTGAGAAAACAAGACTCTAGAAACGGCATAAACAAAGGTAAGAACTAGAAAACTCAATTTTTTGTACTCTGTTTTTCACATAAATTAAATTGGTCATAACTCTCTCATCCAAACTCCTTTTTTAATGAATTAGATATCAATGGAAAACCTTTGAGTATATTTTTCAACGTAAAAAAAATTCATTGAAACATTCCTTATTATTTGGGAGTTATGACCAAAACAATGATGATAGGTCGTGTGCAGTAACATGAAGTTTTCTGGTTTTATAGTTTTGACTTTTGCTTGCAATATTTTGTATTATAGTTGTGAACTGGCTATTTTACATCCCCATATCTCTCTGAATAACACTCGGGACACGATAGATTAGTTAACATTGAAATCCAGGTGAATGGACGACCCCTATTTAACTTAGTTCTAGAATCGAACATCATGTTGAGTAACATAGGATAGTCTCCCAAAATCAATGAAATATTATGGTAGGTTGTGGAGACCATGAAACATAAATAATATGAGTATATGATATTGTGATTTTGAATTCAGGCAAATTTTCATAATACACAATGTGGTAAGAAAATGCATACAACAACAAAGCCTTATTCCACTAGCTGGGGTCGGCTACATAAATCGCACGACGCTATTAAGCTCTATTAATGACCCACTCTTTAGGTATCTTATTTATTAAAAGAACTCGTTCAATGACTTCTCTAAGTGTCCTTCTTGGTCTTTCTCGGCCTTTTTTCACATGACTCTATATCATCTACTCAACCCTCCTTATTGGCGCTTCTAACTGCCTTTTTTGAATATGACCATACCACATTAAATGATTTTTCACAATTTTTACCTCAATAGGTGCCACTCCGACTCTACTCTATATACAATCATTACGGATCATATCTCATCTTGTATGACCATACATCTATCTCAATATCCTTATCTCTGTTACCCCAATTTTGTGTTCTTCATGTCCTTTCATTGCCTAATATTCATTTCCATATAATATTATTGGTCTTATAGCCGTACGATAAAACTTCTTTTTGAACTTCTTAGATACTTTCCGGTCATAAACAACCCCTGATGATTTTCTCTATTTCACTCATCCAGCTTGTATCCTATGTGTAACATCGCTATTAATTTCATCGTCATCTTGTATAACTGATCCCAGATACCTGAACTTTGACACTTGTGGTATAACTTGGTCTCCAATTGTAACCTCTAAATTATTTTTATCTTGCCGCTTGTTAAACTTGCAATGCATATATTCTATCTTATTCCTCCTCAAACAGAAACCCTTTGATTCTAGAGTACATCTCCATAAATCAAGTTTAGAGTTTATATCTTATCTTAACTCCGCCATGAGGACTATATCATTCCCAAAAAGCATGCATTTGGGAATTTCTTCTTGAATGTGTTCCGTCAAAACGTTTAAAATTAGAGCAAACAAATAAGGGCTCAAAGATGATCCCTGATGCAGGCCAATCTTAATGGAAAAGTCTCTAATCTCCCCTCCAGACGTTCTTACACTAGTTGTTGCCCCCTTATACATATCTTTTATAGCTTTAATATAAGCAACACATACATCTTTCTTTTCCATGGCTTTCCACAAAACTTCTCTTGGTACTCGATCATAAGCTTTTTTTCAGATCAATAAAAACTATATGCAAGTCTTTTTGTTTACTCTGATACTTTTCCATCAACCCCCTTAGTAGATAAATAACGTGCACAATAGATCACCCTGGCATAAAAACAAATTGATTCTCAGAGATACCGATCTCGGTTCTTAGCCTACTTTTGATCACTCTTTCCCATAATTTCATAGTGTAACTCATAAGCTTAATCCTTCGGTAGTTTGAACAGTTCTGGATATCTCTTTTATTTTTATATATAGGAACTAAAGTGCTTCTTCTCTATTCTTTTATTTTTAGTTTGAGCTTCACTTACTATTTTTTTAGCCTCTTTGTTAGCCTTCTGATACCTTTCCTAATTTTTTGTGTTATTGCTAAAATGTATAGCTTTGAAGCATTCTCTTTTATATTTGACCTTCTCTTGAACACTCTCATTTCACCACTAAGATTCCTTATCTCTTTGTCCAAAACCTTTTGATTCTCCTAAAAGTGCTTTAGTAACCTTCCTAACCCTTTTGGCCATATTATCCTACATTATGTTAGCATTTTCTTTCGAATCCCAACCTCCTTCTTCTAGCAGTTTCTTCTTGAAAGTCTGTTGTTTCTCCCCCTTTAGCTGTTCCCACTTGATCCTAGGATCCATCACTTGTCGATACTTTTGTTTTCGACCTTTAATAAGTACGTCAATGACTAAAACCCTATGTTGAGTTACCACGGGTTCCCAAGGGATCACTTTACAATTTTTATAGATTTTTTTATCTGGATTCCTTATAAAAAAGAAGTCAATCTGTGACCTAAACAAGTGTTGACAATCTTGAAATTATAAGCCAAAATCAAGTATAGATTGTCATTTCTTATTAACCTCTCCAAAACCAAAACCACTATGAGCCCTCGTATATGTTGACCCTAAGGCTATATGCCATAAGTTTTGATGATGACAAATATATTTGAATAGTAGCATTGATATATATAAAGATTAATTATCATATATATGCTACAAGTACTTAAGCATGATTATGTTATTTAATATGTATGTTGCATATATTGAATCATGCTATTAAACTAACCATTGGGTTTGCAAGTAAGATATATTTTATAGGTTGGTTCAAAACAAGAAGAGTGAGGATTGTATTGAAGAACAAGGAAAAGCAATATCATGCTTAACTCAAGGAAAACAACATGCAAGGATGAAGCTCCAAGAAATGAAGAATTAGAAGATTTGAAGTCTTGGAAGCTTGGATGCATCAAGATAGCCTATGTGTTTAAATTAGGTATATTTTATATAGGCTAGTATATTTGTGCAACTCAATGATTTAGATTTGCATACATTGGCTCAAGCATTTTTGAACAAAAAGTTAGTGAGATATGAAGTTTTACAAAAGTTATTTTTTGACCTTTGGTCACTCCTTATATCATATCTCATAAATGAAAAATCGGTTTTTCAAGTATCTTAATCTCATTTGATAGTAGACTCAAAGATCTTTTCAACGGTATATTATTTATTCAAAACGGAGTCCAAATGAGAAATATATGATTATTCAAAATATAGTTTGAAAAACTGAAAGTTGATTTTACTGTAATAAAAAATTATTCTGTTCTGACCTATAGTCAGTATTTTGATTATATCTTTTAAAAGAAAAATAATTTTTGAGTAAAACTTCGCTCATTTGAAACTAGACTCCAAGAGCTTTCCAACGGTATATTATTTGTTTAAAACGGAGTTCAAATGAGGGAGTTATGAATTTTTAAAGAAAGCTCAAAATCTGGACTGCACTATAACGGCTATATAACGGCTAGTTTTGTAAAATCTTATATATATGACCTTAGATACACGATTTTGAGCAAGAACAAAGTCCTACAATGTGATATTAACTTCTTCTATCATCTTTGAGAGAAAGGAAAGCATTCTTGAGCCAAATCTTGCATATTCTCTATCATTAGAGTTATTAGAGCTTCATTTGTTTTCATCTACTCTTTAGAGAGAGTTTCTTTGTATTGTTGATTTTGATCAACACATATATTATTTTGAGTTGAGGTTTGCAAGTACCGGTGTTGGAAGAACTTGCTTTGGGTTGAGGAGGAGCCCGGATTCATAAATTCTCTATTGTGGTTTCGCAAATACCCGGATCGAATTTGCGTGGTTGTAGTGGTTTGCAAGTACCCGGATTAAACTTGCAATTATAGTGGAAATACTCAAGTGGACTCTTGAGGACTGGATGTAGGCTTGGATTAGCCGAACCAGTATAAATCTCTGAGTTTGCTTTCTCTATCCCTTACTCTTTAATTTGTGCATATTGATATATATTCTTTAATTCCTTGATCTTTATAATTATTTATCTTAACAGCACATTGATTTTCTGTATTGTATTTATTATCCTAAGCATTGTACTTTTACAGAAAATCATTTTAACTTCCAATTAATTCTTGTGAAAAATTTATAAAACCCAATTCACCCCCCCTCTTGGGTTCCAACCATTACTTTCAGTATACTGTCCTGCTTCTTTCCCTACGTGGCCATTAATGTCCCCCAATAAAAATCTTCTTTTTTAGTGGAATGCCTCTAACTAACCCTTTCAAATCTTTCCAAAACTTTTTCTTAAGATGTGCTTCCGTCCCTACTTGGGGTGCATAAGCATTTATGATATTGATAGTATCCTTTACAATAATAATTCTTAAGGATAGGATCTTGTCCCCAATCCTTTTTACTTCCACCACATTCGGTGCCTATTCCTTGTCAACTATAATACCAACCCCATTCTTAGTCCTTACTTTCCCTGTATACCAAAACTTAAATCTTGAACAGTCAAACGTCTTATCCTTTTTTCTAACCCATTTAGTCTCTTGAAGGCACAGGATGTTAATTTTTCTCCACTTTATGGTGTCAACCACCTCCATAGATTTCCCTATCATGGTGCCAATATTCCACGTACCAATCCTGGTCTTGCTCTCCTAGACTAGCTTCTTTACCCACATTCGTCTAGAAACATGTGGGAACCCTTACTCATTTAACACTACATCCGGGTGTCGATGCAGTGGCTCTCGCTCACTTATCACTATACTTGAGCCATACAGTGCGTTGCTCACCAGCAACATCCTAGCATTAGCACAATATCGTCGTTGATCCATGTTCATGAGAGTTTTGACAAAGTTTTACGTTGGCTGTCGAAGGCCTAACACAACCATATTCCTTTGCCCGGACTTAGGACCGACTATAAAACATAGTCGAAGTTGGTAAGAAAATGCATAATTAAACGATAATTCAGTAAGGTTAGCACAATTTAATTTTTATCACTACATGGTAAGAATTCATGATTAAATATCAAGGCTTCCATAATGTATGAAATAATGAAATTCAATTTAATTTGGAGGAATTTAGAAATCATAGCTTGCGTTTGAATATCATCTTGTGAAATTGGAATTTATGAATATTTTATGATTATTTTTATTCGAATGTTTTATTGGATGGTATGTACATGTATACATGTATATCTCTTTGGTTGGTACTAGTGGTACCCCCTCATGGAAAGGTTAAGGTAGGGACCCAAGTTGAGCGAAGACTCCCATTGGGCACCTTGGACAATGAGTGGTGGGTAACTTTCATGGCGAGATCAAGATAGGGACTCTAGTTGAGCAAAGACTCTTATTGGGTGCCTTGATCGATGGTATATTCACACGTCATGGTAAGGTTATGACTCAGGTTGAGCAGAGAATCCCATTTGGTGCCTTACCATTGGGGCGTATCATCGGTTGGTTGCTATATATTATTGCATATTCAGTATCTATTTTAACTCACTGGTTTTGGTTTGAGGCTATGACCTTATGTTTATCTTTATGATGTTTGATTTATTTGAGCTTGGTTACTGCGAAGCCATACCGCTCACTAAGTTTTATAACTCACATTCGTTGTTACATTTTTTTTAGATCTGGTTACTAGAGGTTATCAAAACTAGCACAGTCCGCCGAGTTAGGCCGGTTTAACCCACTTTTAGAGCAGGCTGGGTTATAAAATATTGGCCCATTTTTCACCTGGTTTTTTAGCCCACCCCCACATAACCCACGGGTTATGTGGGCTGAACTTGGTGGGCCAACTGCTTACTCGCTAAGCCGATGAACAGTATTTTTTTTTAAAAAAAAATTATAATTTACACTTAACCTTAGGTTTCTACACTTAGACTTAGCACTTCATTGCAGCCACTGCCTTCCTTCATTCTCTCAACGACTTAACCCTTGCGGCTAGCGCAGCTTTAGCCTCTGCCTCCGGCATCCACAGCAGCAGCTATCTCGATCCTACACCTGCATCGTCGTTATCCACTAGTCCTTGTCGTGCTCCACTAGTCCTGATCCTGCGTCGTCCTTCTTCATCCTCAATCCTCATCATCGTCTTCCAGTCGTCCTGGTCCTGTGCACTTTCTCCAGTCGCTATCCAGCTAGGTATGCACCTAATAATTTGATTTGTTCTTTTCTTCTCCTTGTTCAAGAATCAAGAGCATGAGTTGATTCAATAGGTTATGGGTGTTTAATATTTATACTCTGTTTTACAGTGTTAATACCTAAGATTGAATACAATTGAATTGAACAATTATTTCTTAGTTGAATAATGATGTTTATGCCTGGAAGGTTTTTTCTTTTTCGTTTAAGTATATGTATAAGTGCCTGGAACAATTATATGTCTAAGTGCCTGTAATGAAATATGCATACGTTCAATGATTCGATTAATCTCACTGGAATTGATATGTTCTTTGTATTTTCATTTTGATTTTTATTTTAGTTCATAATATGTTTCTTGTTCTTTGACTGTTAAGCAAGTTGAATGGAGAATGAGGAATTAAATAATTTATTATCTATTTGTCTTTACTTTTTAATATTGCACTTAATGTTGAATATTTTATAGTGATTAGTGACAATTTCTAGAATATTGTTATATTATATGTTCCAAGAATTTAATGTTTGACATTCTACAATTTCATTTATGAACTTAGAATCATAAAACTGCAAGTAACTAAAAAAAAGTAGGTTGGCTCGTTTAGCCCACAGCCCGGATAAAAAAGGGCGGGTTTTCATGTTACTGGCCTGTTTTAAAAGTGGGCTGGCCTGCAATGGGCCGAGCTAGCCTAGTTTGACAGCTCTACCGATTACTATTCAGAAAACCCAACTTGAGGAGTAGCGGGGTTGTGGAGGACCTTCCTATTGCCAAATAAGTTTAGTTATCTGGTTTATTTTGGGTCTTAGAATGCTCTATAGTCACTTAGGACACTTAGAGTGATCTTGGAGAGATTGTTATTTAATTCTACTTATTTTTAGACATTTATTATGAGTAACATTAATCGGACCTGAATCATGATGTCTTTGATGCATGTCTATGTATGAATTTCAATATAGCCTAGTGAAGAAATTATGAACCTATTAAAAGTGAAACTTAGTAGTAATTCAAGAAGAAGTTCCTAGTAAAAGAGTGTATAATTTATGTTTTGTTGTAGTAATTAATAAAAGTGTGCGTGCTACGGAACAATCGAATGTGTGTGAATTGTGCACATAGCGTGGAGACCAGGTACGAGTCCTATATATTCTAGACGTGTGTGTATGTATGAATTTGCATGGTGATATCAGCATCTAGGCCAGTTGTATAATTATTTCATAAATGTATGTGAAAATCTATGATGAATTAAATTAAAATTAAAGGGTAGTACATAAAGGATAATGCTTACAGTGATGAGGTTAGTCATCACTGTGCCGGTCACTGGTCCGAGGTAACGGGTTGTGACAACTATGACTTTAGATTATATATGTGTGTGTGTGTGTGTGTGTGTGTGTGTGTTAATATGTTTATGTGTATGTACGTATAATGTCAGGATTGTGTTGGTGCCATAGACGAAACACATATATGTGTCAAAGTATCACCTATAGATGCTCCTTGATATTGTGGTAGGAAGAAATACCCGACACAAAATGTGTTAGCTGCATGCACATTTGATTTAAAGTTCACTTATATGCTACCAGGATGAGAAGGCATCGCCTTTAACTCAAGAATTATTAAAAATGCAATAAGTCAATAAAATATTCTTAAAATTCCCGAAGGTAATTTTTTTAGAATTTAAGAAAATTCTTCAAAATAATTAAGCACTTGTATTATATTGAAATAATAAATTTTTGATTATTTACCTTGATTATAGGGAAATATTACCTTGTGGATAATGGCTTCATGTTAACAAGTGGACTTATTACACCTTATAAAGGAGTTCGTTATCATTTGAAAAGATATGAAAAGATATTCAGTAAGAAATCTACCCCAAAATCATAGAGAACTATTCAGTCTTCATCATGCATCATAACGTAATGCAATTGAAAGAGCCTTTGGTGTGTTAAAAAAAGATTTGAAATTTTATCTAATTCAACAGAGCCTACATATGGAGTCAAAGCTCAAAAATTAATCATTATTGCATGTTGCATTCTTCATAATTACTTATGAGCATAGACCATGATGAAGATCTTATAACTGAAGTAGATGCTAAACTTGCAACTCAAAATGAATTTGATGATAATAAGCATGCTCCAACAAGTGAGAATGAGGAGGTGGCTCAAGGTGAGCTTATAAGAGATAGTTTAGCTAGTCAAATGTGGCTAGATTATCAAAATAATCATTTGGGGTGAATGGCTTGCACACTATGGTTTATTGTTTATTGGTTTATTTTACCTTTATTTATATGGTCTTTTCTTTGAGTGTGAATTGGTATTAGTTGCCTAATTTAATATTGGTTTGTTGTAATATTGATTTTGTTTAAATAAAACATGTTGTAATTCCATTATGTTATACTTGTATTAGATGTGTGATATACTATTAATTTATTATAATTTTGATCTTATTTAAATGATGCATATTGTAATTCTATTATGCTTTAATTTTTAAATATCATAGTATGGCACCAAAAAAGCAAGTTGTTGGAAACACCAATAGGAAGAACTTGACTTGGACAAAAAGTATGGATGATGCTCTTATTGATGCTTTCATGAATGAATACAATGGGATTCACAAAGTTAATGGTACTTTCACTACCATTGCCTATGAAAACATAGTCCAAGAGTTGAGTGCAATGTTTGGCAAGAAAATTGGTGAGGAGAAGGTGAAAAATCGTTGGAAAACATTGAAGAAACACTTTGCAAAAGTTTATGATATTTTCAAAAATGGTATGAGTGAGTTTGCTTGGAACCCATCTACTCATTTATGGGATGCTGAGCCAGAAGTTTGGGATGCTCTAATTGAGGTTTGATTCTTAAATATTTTATTTTCTAATATGTTATTATTGACTATTTAGCTAACTTTGATTATTGTGTAAAACTTTCCTTTTTTAAGTCAAAACCAAAAGTAGCAATTTGGAGGAATACCTCATTTCCCCATTATGAGAAGATGGTCATACTTTATGGAAATGATAGAGCTACTGGAGAAGATGTTGAGACTGCTTCTGAGATAAAAAGGAAACGACCTTCAGCCATTGAAGAATACTTTACTCAAAATTTTGATGATGTTGATAATCTTGTCTCTCAAAATGAGGTGACTTTGGAGAATATTGATCCTTTTGTTGATGTTGCCAATGATAATATCTCTAATTTCTCAGCTCAAGACCCTTCACATGGAGCAACTAGTGGCGACAATAAGCAGAAGAAAAAAAAAAAGAGAAGGACAATGAATTTAGTGAAATGAAAGGGGCAATGTATGAGGTAGCAGAAGCGCTAAGAGAAGGAAATGCTATAATGTAGTACAAGTTGCCTCCAATTTCAAGGGAAGAAACTTGGAATTTAATCCAAGAATGCGGGTGTCACATAACTTTGTTGTTTAAGATATATTGCTTTCTCATGAATGATATTGACAAGTTGAGAACAATTTCTCAATGTCCAGTTGCAGCACGCAAAGCAATGATCATGAAAATGGTCTTTGGTTCCTCAAATTCACCTTCCAATTGATGCATGTAATTGAACTTATTTGAAAATTTTAAGCTTTTTGTTAATATTTTGTACTATTTTTTATGATTGACTTATTAGTGTAAGTTAATCTATATATGTACAAACAATTTCTAATAACTTGTCATGTTACGTTATCATTTTCTTTCTATTACTTCATTGCTTATTAACATATTTGTTTATTTGCTTAAAAATAGTTTCATAACATATTTTATTTTACTTCTTTATATTATTAACATATTTTTATAACATATTTGGACTATATAAAAGTATTATTATTATTATTATTATTATTATTATTATTATTATTATAAGTGAATAATAAATAATAACCAAAAAAATTAATTAAATTAAAAATAAATTGAGTAAATTAATAAGTTAGTTAAATTTTACTTAATTATCTTTTTTTGGCTTCTTCTAACAATAAAATTATTTAGCTTCTTTTCTTATAAGAATAAAATTAAAATTTTATATAATTTTTAAAACGCATTATATATTTAAGATGCTTTTTAGAAGAATCAAACTGAAATTATTAAAATGTTATATTATTTCACCATAAACTCATTGGCCCAAAGTCATTATTCTAATGAGTTTTGCTACATATTTGTCTAAAATCAAAATGTTATAATAATCCTTTTTTTTTTAATTTTTCCTTCCCTCTCCTTGCAAATCAAACGAAAGGAAAGATTATTTTTCTTTATCTTGCATTGAACCAAACAATTAGTGTTTTACATATTTAGTAGTGTGAAAGTAGAACTATAAGCCAAGCAAATATCAAAAAAATAACACCAAACACACAAGAAACAAAAACTTGGAGCTGAAGACCCAATATTCAGACAATCTCGGATTACCATATTAACACCAAAGATAGGCTAGAAACAAGGAAATGATTCCCAAAAAAACCAACTGAAGCAATAAACACCATCGCACACGCCTCCACACACTGGTACGTAGGGTATTGGCCGAATTTCTAGTAGCTCCTGAGCCACCCACTTGCCAAGTTACGTCATTGGTCCTCGAGAATAGGCCGAACTAAGGGAGCTGATCCTCCTTAGGCAAGCAGTGAGAAGCAAAAGTCACTTTACACGAGGGACCTAACAAGGTCTCTAGAAATTCGAGAAACAAGTCAAGATTGGCTCTCATGCCATGAAAACAAAAAGAACAGAGAGAACATAAAAGGTCATACTGTCAATTTCGCCATAATTAAGCTGAGAAAAATAGGTTTGTTTAAAAATGGGGTTAAAAAGTTGAAGTCCGACCCTTTTTTTAAATTTTTTTTTTAAAAATATATTATTTAATATAAATAATTTCATTTTTCCACATTTTTATAATTTATAACTTTATATTTAATAAATTTAGTACATTTGAATATGAAACTTTTGTAATTTTTTAAAAATAAATATAAAATTTTTAAATTTAAATATAATATAGTTAATTTTGAAAGAAAATATAAAAAATTAAAGTTATAAATTATTTTAAAATATTAAAGAAGTAATGTTTTATATGCATAAATTCTATTTTAATAAAAAATTATTATTATTTTACTAAATAAATTTAAAATTGTATTATTTTAATATAAAAATTAAAAAAAAGATCCGCGAACCAACACATTTAGGCCCGCATGCCAAAACGAACGGTCTTAATTTTCAAAAAGAAACCTATTTAGTACTGTCAGTTTGGGCAAGTCCGTTTAATAGTACTACATAAAGGAAATCATTTTTTGATAATGTATTCTCTGAATCACTAGGTATTTATACAGATTATATGAGTTAAAAAAAGAAATAGACAAAAATGCCTAAGAAATAGCTTCCTATAAGCTAGTCTACAAATTATCCCTATAATTACATAATCTATTCGAAGTAAGTCGACTACTACAAACTGTACATACTACAATATCTTATAAGCTGGAATTTCCTCCTACTACTCACCTTCATCCAGTTGTTCATGTCTATTGTCGCAAACCATTACATGAAGGTTCCATTCCAGTTGTTCCTACCCTTCCTACTGATTTAACAGAGGTTTCTCTTCCTCAACCATTGGCAATTCTGGACCGTAGGAGCCATGGACGTACACCAGAGGTTTTGGTACATTAGCAGCAAGCTTGGGAGACAGTTTTCACATGCAGTAGCACTTGAATTTTCACTTGAGGATAAGTGACAACTCGAGGGGGGAAGTAATGTTAGTAGACAACTAGTTTTCCAACGTTACATCCATGGGAAGCACAAAGGATAATATTTGTGTGTCACAATGTTTATGTTGTGTTGGCAGTGTCGTTTAGTGTTTTAATTGTCTGTGTTCGTTCGTAATTTAATTTTATCAGACTTTATTTTATTCTGCACATGTGGGGGTTAGTTATGTGCCATTATGCTAGTTACTTGTGGGTGTTTTTATTTCTCAGTCATGTGAGGGGTGGTTATTGTCAGTTATCCTGTATTATGCATTGTTCTATGATGTTAATGGGAATTATCCAATCATTATCACTTCTCAAAAAAGTCAATCTGGAGATTGGCAAGTTCTCTCCCTAATTAAAGAGCCAGCACCATAGGTAGGAAGAAGAAATTTGATTTTCCTCTCCCTCCCTCTGACAGTGACACACCTGTCTTCTCCTTCTAGACCCATAACCTGATCCATTGCTAGGACCTCCAACACAATGCAGTCCAGCATTTTCTGTAATCTGAATCACCTGTCAAACAAAAATATAGTGCTTCCGCAATGTGGATGAACAGAAAATATCCGAGTATAACAAATATAGTGCTTGGTAGTTCTGTAAAAGTACTTGGAACATATCCTCACAAGATGCAACAGAAAAACTTCTATTCAAGACCTAAAACTCTATGGAATAGCCAAACATTGCAGCCACTAATATGAAATATCTACAATTTTCCAAATCTGGCATCATCTTTCCAGGGCTTGGAGCAGTAGTAAATTGAGCAGATCATAAAAACCAAAACTAGTATTGTCTTTCAACTCGAAGTATAAGTTATCGTATATGAGCGAAATTTTTTTTCTTACAAAGAAATGATTCCAACCTCTAACATAGCCTACAGTTGGTATTTTCCACATTTTATAGATCATCCATCCCATGGAAGCATGATAAAGGATGGATGAGTAACAACAAGCTCAAGCTGGTTGAAATTAGCTTGAACCAGTTTTGGAAAGCTAAATCAGCAACTTCCTTTTTTTTTTTTTTTGGATGAATGATTATCAAATGGTCCTAAATATCCAAAAGAATATGTAGTCAGAACCGGGATGAGTTTCACCGGTTTTGAAGTCCTTCGATTGCCTTCTTCCACTGGGATGCTCTCTGTTTTGCATCTTCAAATTGCATCACCTTTTTCGGCTGCATCATTTAATTTCATTAGAAAAATGTGAAGGGAAGTACCACAACAAAACATAACAAAACCAAAAAATAATAAATAAATCTAACAGAAATGGCGTTACAAGTTAGAAGTAGAAAACCCTTGAATCATAGCCCTCCAGGTCTTAACCTTTTGACTAAGGTAGGACATTGTAAGAAATACTCTTGGAGAAATTAATTTGTGTGCAAGTAGCATTATTCTTTTTGCAGATACTTTAAATTTAAAATTAAATATTTATACATGAATTATTCATAGTCAACTTGGAGTCTGATTTTTGACCATCAACAAATACAGCTTGCTAAAATAACAATTCTTAAAATCTAATAAGATGAAGGAAAGCTTACCGTGCAAATCTTAAAATTTGAAGGACTAATCACTTGGACAGTCAGATCATTTGGATTATCAGACCATATCATATTTCCCTTTACAATTAGTTTCGATGGGTCGACATAGATCAACTTTGGCTTGTTGGTAAGGATGAGCTGCACCTTCTTACTTGTCAGTTTCTGTAATTTCTTCACCATGGAAATCATAATAACAGATTCCCCAGGTTCTAAAAACTGTTGCCTGTAAGATAAGTACTAAATTTGGTTTCTAGATAGCAATACATGGCTTACAGAAAACATGCATATATTAATGTTAAAATTAATCAATAGAACTCTAAAAACGCTAATTAATTTCTAGTTCTTTGGAAGTTCAAGTGGAAAAGTTTCCACCTTTACCATAAAACAATGTGAGGCCAAAATGAAATCATAAAGTGACATACATTCCTTTGACAACCACAAAATATTAGATTGCATGGCACCATTATGGAAAATGATCCTGATTGCAGGGATCTTGCCCCTTTCTCATGCAATTTAATTATCTTCTAGGAACACAAATTGAGAACTTTTTTCAACACAAATTGAGAACTTTTTTCTATTTAAGTATATTAGCTTTTGTCTTTCAATGTGAAATTGATGACTCAGTATGCAGAGTCCCCATGAGCTGATACTATTTAAACAACAACAACAACAAAGTCTTATCCCACTAGGTGAGGTCGGCTACATGGATCGCACGACGCCATTGAACTCTATTAATGACCAACTCTTTAGATATCTCATTTATTAGAAGATCTCGTTCAATAATTTCTCTAAGTGTCCTTTTTGGTCTTCCTCGATATTTTTTCACAGGACTCCAAACTATCTGTTCAACTCTCCTAACTGGCGCTTCCAACGATCTTCTTTGAACATGCCCAAATCACCTTAAACGGTTTTCAACCATTTTTTCTTCAACAGGTGCCACTCCAACTCTACCTCGTATACGATCATTACGGATCATATCTCTTCTTATATGACCACACATCCAACGCAACATCCTCATCTCCGCCACTCCAATCTTATGTTCTTGTTGTCCTTTCATCGCCCAACATTCACTCCCATATAAAGTGAACATAAAATAACATTTAAAGTGAACATAAAATAACATTTCCCTGCCACTGAAATGATTAGAATGATCAGGACAGAGAGACACACACAAAGTCACAAACAAACAAAGGAAGTTAATGGTTTACCATTTTGAATCGAAGGAATCAATTGAAGCTAGCCTGGTTACATGAGAATTATCGGAAGATGTGGCACCAGAATTTCCATCAAGTTTGGCTGAACCATCCTGGGAATTCAATGATAAATCGTGATACTCAGGAGAATGACCATCAATGTGAAAGTGAGATAATGACATCAAGCTTCTTTCATATTTATCACTAAAGAAAATGGAGTAGAAAAGGTCACTTGTTCTCCATAAATAACATATTAAAACAGAATGAGTCATACCCCTGCTTCTGGAACAAGTTTTGGGGGGCTGTGTTCCCTTATGTTATTCCAGTCTACTCCCCTGAAAAACGGATGACTTTTCAAAACAGCATAACCATCAGGTCCTGCCCCTGGTCTCCTCATGGGATTTGAATCCTGCATCATAATTGCATTACTGTTTTACAAATACAATCTTACATACATACATACGGAAGTCAGCTCAAATAAGATGAAAATGGTAAATGAACTTATTTAATATATTTTGAGGGTCTAGCAGTTTGTATATCTGCCAACAGATTTCAACAGAATATAAAGAAAAAACTAAATATCTTCACTTTAGGCATCTTCTACAACTGGAAATTTACTCTGGCTACTGTCAAACCCTTGGAACATATTCCATAAGGTCACTTTGATCATCTCAAGTGGCTTTGACAATTTCTTATTGACAATGATCACTTCTGATAACAGAAGCATAGAATGGACGTAGAAGTAGCTAGAATTCAACTTTTCACGGGAGATACACACACACACACACATATACATATAGGTTTTAGAGAAACAGAGGGTGGCCATGTAATTTCAGCATAATAGAAGGGACATAGAGTATCTAGCTCTCTAACTTATAAAAATTATACTTAGGGAAGCTGGACTGATCTAAGAAGCCTCTTCTTTGTTTTACTCTTGTAATCGGAGAGAATACTCAAGTGTATATTATTCAACTATTGTGTAGATATTTAAATACAAAGAAAATCCTATACTAGGAAAGAATGAGAATTACAATATTAATTACAATCAATTACAATCCCTCTAATTATGCCTATAATCTCGTAACACTCCCCCTCAAGCTGGAGCATAGATGTTAATCATGCCCAGCTTGTTACAAAGATAATCAACCCTAACTCCATTAAGAGCCTTTGTAAAAATATCTCCTAATTGTTCTTCAGTTTTCACATAGCGCGTAGAAATCAAACCTTGCTGAATCTTCTCACGAACAAAGTGACAATCAATCTCAATGTGTTTGGTTCGCTCATGAAAAACTGGATTAGATGCAATGTGAAGCGCAGCTTGGTTGTCACACCACAGTGTAGCTGGCATTGAAACCTCAAAGCCCACTTCTTTGAGTAGCTGATATATCCACATAATTTCACAGACAGATTTAGCCATGACCCTGTATTCAGACTCAGCACTTGATCGTGAAACTACTCTTTGTTTCTTGCTCTTCCATGAGATCAAATTACCGCCAATAAAAACACAATACCCTGAAGTTGATCTTCGATCTTCCTTAGATCCTGCCCAATCAACATCTGAAAAACATTCAATCCTAATGTGGCCATGATTGGCATACAATATTCCACGCCCAGGTGACCCTTTTAAATAGCATAGAATTTGTTCCACTGCCTTCCAATGATCAATAGTTGGAGATGACATATACTGACTTACCACACTAACTGAGTAGGCAATATTTGGACGAGTCACAGTAAGATAGTTTAACTTTCCCACTAATCTCCTATATCTTTCAGGGTCTTCAAATAAATCACTAGTTTTAGTGAGTTGTATACCAGGAATCATTGGAGCATTGCATGGTTTAGCTCCCAACTTCCCTGTTTCAGACAATAAGTCAAGCACATATTTCCTTTGAGACAAAGATTCCCTTCTTACTCCTAGTTACTTCAACACCCAAAAAATATCGTAGCATTCCTAAGTCTTTGGTATGAAACTGAGTATGGAGGAAGGATTTAAGAGATGAAATCCCTGTAGAGTCACTACCAGTGATGACAATATCATCCACATACACAACTAATAGAATGATGCCACTATTAGAGTGTTTGTAGAAAACAGAGTGATCAGACTTACTTTTATTCATGCCAAAATTCTCAACAGCCTGACTAAACTTACCAAACCATGCACGAGGGCTCTGTTTCAGGCCATAGACTTCCGGAGGCGACATACTTTCCCATACTCCCCCTGAGCAACGAAACCTAGTGGTTGCTCCATGTATACTTCCTCCTGAAGATCACCGTGGAGAAAGGCATTTTTAATATCCAATTGATGCAGAAGCCAATTTTGAGTGGCTGCCATCGAAATAAATAATCTCACAACAGGGGAAAAAGTATCAAAATAGTCCACTCCATATGTCTGAGCATATCCTTTAGCAACAAGGCGGGCTTTCAATCTAGCAACAGAGCCATCAGGATTAACTTTAACGGCAAACACCCATTTACACCTAATAGTCTGTTTTCCTGCAGGTAGATCTTCCAAGGTCCAAGTTCTATTATCATCCAAAGCATTCATTTCCTCAATCATAGCATTACGCCAGCCAGAATGAGCTAAAGCTTCCTGAACAGTTTTAGGAACAGAAACAGAGTCTAGAGATGCAACAAAGAAATAAGAAGAAGATGACAAATGGTCATAGGAAACAAAAGAGGATACTGGATATGTGCACGTACATTTACCTTTACGAAGAGCAATAGGAAGATCATCACTCGGAGTCGAATCAGATGGCGAAGAAGTTGGGCCATCAGGACATGAATTAGGAGGATCCAGAACAGGTACATCAACAGGCTCAGGAGCAGGATCAGAAGGTCGTGGCCGACGAGTATATGTCTGTATTATGGGAGGTCTAACAGAAACCGACGAAGTAGGATCCGAAGAAGAGGTAACAGTATATATTAGCAAATCGTCATCCTTCCCCTGAGGAATAGGATCGGTAGATGATGAAAAATGGTCATGCTCCCAAAAGGTAACATCAGCTGACACAAGATACCTGTTAAGACTAGGACAATAACACCTATATCCCTTTTGCACACGAGAATACCCCAAGAAGATACATTTCAAAGATTTTGGGTCAAGTTTGGTAACTTGGGGATGGACATCTCTAACAAAGCAAGTACAATCAAATATTTTAGGTTCAATGGGAAACAACGCTTTATTAGGAAAAAGAACAGAAAAGGGAGTCTCACCAGATAGAACCGAGGAAGGCATTCTATTGATCAAGAAACAAGCGGTGGAAACCGCATCGGCCCAAAAATGTTTGGGAACCTGCATTTGAAATAACAATGCTCTAGCAGTCTCGAGAAGATGCCTATTTTTTCTTTCATAAACACCATTTTGAGATGGTGTGTCCACACAAGAGGTTTGATGAAGAATACCATTTTGGAGCATATACTTTTGGAAATTTTCTGATAAATATTCCTTAGCATTGTCACTTCTCAAGGTTTGTACAGACTTACAAACATACCAAATTGAGTTCGAATTTCAGCGCAAAAAGTAGAAAAATGCAAGAACAATTCAGAACGATTTTTCATCAAATATAACCATGTCATTCGAGAATAGTCATCAACAAAAGTAACAAAATATCGAAACCCAGTTTTGGAGATAACTGGACACGGACCCCAAACATTAGAATGTACTAATTCAAAAGGTGCATGAGCTCTTTTATTGACTCTTGGACTAGAACTAAGACGATGGTGCTTAGCAAATTGACAAGATTGACAATCAAAAGACGACATAGTGGTAAACTGAGGACAAAGCTTCTGTAATACTGGAAGCGAAGGATGACCAAACCGACAATGTGCTTCAAAGGGGGTGACAACTCCGGCACAGGCTATGGATTTTGGGATTTGTGGATCAAGGATGTAGAGGCCACCAGACTCATGTCCCTTACCAATAATCTTCTTCGTCAAAAGATCCTGAAATAAACAATAATCAGGAAAAAATGAGACACAACAATTGAGATTACGAGTGATTTTACTGACAGAAATCAAATTGAATGATAATTGAGGTAGACTGAGAACAGATGACAAAGAAAGTGATGATGTAGGATTAATTGTTCCAGATCCACCAGGGTAAGATGTTGAACCATCAGCTAAAGTAACAGGATTTGTAGATTTTTGTGACTGAAAGGTAGAGAAAAGAGTAGAGTTACCTGTCATATGATCTGTAGCACCAGAATCAATGACCCATTTTGACGAGGAGGAAACAAGACATGTTTTGGATTTACCTGACTCGGCAATGGCAGTAATGGAATTGGATTGACAAGAATGCGGAGTCAATCGGGTATAATCCTCTGCAGAGATTGTAACAGACTTTTCAGCGGTTTCCGTAGTAGATGCAATATGGGCAGACTGAGTTTTCTTATATTACAACTTCCGACAATCACGTTTAATATGACCTGGTTTGTGACAATAGTGACAAACTACCTCCCCTGCCTCCTGGCCACGAGCACCATAGTTGGAACCCATGCTCTTACTACCACCCTTGTACTGTTGTTTCCCAAACTCAGATGTGCTGTTATGACTTATAAGAGCACTATTAGGTTGAGCAAGTTGATTTGGTAGTGAACTCTCTGTACGAAGAACCCTACTGAAAGCATCTTGAAGAGAAGAAATCTCCGTCCTAGAGAGAATCTGCGACTTAGCTGTCTCATACTCAGATGGAAGACCAGCTAAAAAGCTCATAACAGCCATCTTCTCCCGCTGAGATTGCTGTATAGTGATATCTGTACTAAAAGGAAGTAGCATATTGAGTTCCTCATAGGTCTTTTTGAAATTCATGAAATAATTAGTGAGAGTCCTATCACCCTTGTTTGCCCTGTAAAAAGCTTTACACACATCATAGATACGAGAGACATTCTGTTTTCCAGAATACAAGAAATCTAAATATTGCATCAAGTCTTTGACTGTACGACAGTGAGTGACCATACCAACCACCTCACTATCGATGGAGTTACGTATCTGGAGAAACAGACAAGCATCCTCTCTCATCCACGGCAGTCTAGAGTCATCACTAGGAGGATCATTTGTCAAGTGGCTATCCATAGAAATACTAAACAGATATAACTCAATAGTTTGACTCCAATCAAGATAATTTGTACCATTAAGTTTATGTTCCGTAATTTTTGACATTACCGGAACCAAATCAGAGACAACAGCCTTCTTCTGACAAACAGCCCTGCACCGTACCGAATACTGGTGAACTAGATACAGAAACAGAAAGCCCAGACGAATGCGAGTACTCTGACAGAAACCGAAAAATTTTTCGGTCACGGACGCACCCTCACGCGCCGGCGCTTGGCACTGTAGCAGAAACCTTCAGACGGCGCGTGTGACTCACACGCGCGGACTCCGGTGACCGGCTTCCGGTGGATAGCCGATCGGCGGCAGACGCTTCTCCCTAGGACGGTGGTGTCAATTGGGGACCCTCCGGTGAAGGTGAATGGAATCCGGCACCTCTCCCTCTCTCACACCCAACGCCCAGAAATTCAAAAAAGCTAAGATACCCTACCCAGGATCAATTTGAAACGCTCTGATACCATGTAATCTGAGAGAACACTCAAGTGTATATTATTCAACTATTGTGTAGATATTTAAATACAAAGAAAATCCTATACTAGGAAAGAATGAGAATTACAATATTAATTACAATCAATTACAATCCCTCTAATTATGCCTATAATCTCGTAACAACTCTAAAGCCCCAGCCTCAACAAAGCTTAATTTATATGCAGGTACTTGACTTTTGTTGCCGTCAAAAATTCTTTCAAACTTGTAATACAATCATGGCATTATATCCCCCTATTTTGAAATAGTGTCATGCATAGGCAAAAAAAATATAACACATTAACTCTGGATTATACTGTATGTTAAGCTTTTAGTTCATCATTTTAAAAAGTAGCAACATATATAAAATTATAAACATGGATAGCAGAAGCAGGACATCAGCCTGCAGAATCATAATACTAACCAATAACCGGTCAATAAGATCTCTAGCTTCCTCAGAGAAGTAATCTGGAAATCGAATATCTCTGGCTATAATTCTTTGGAAGATAAGCCATTCACTAGCATCTTTAAAAGGAGAAGTTCCAGAAAGCATTTGGTATAATGTGCATCCAAGAGCCCAGAGATCATTTCTGTGGTAAAATATTGAGAGAAGTAAAAACAAAAAGAAGAGAAGGTTATTATGAGGGGACCAGGCAAGAAACAAAAGCAATAAAGATAGTCAGCTCAAAAACCAACCGTTGGCGACTTAAGTGTCAGAAATAATCCTTGATTCAGACAGGATAATGAACTCAGTATATAAAGTAAAACTACTATCACAAATTCATAAAATTCATTTTTTTCCTGGATAATTAAGTCCCTACCCAAAAGTTGCTGGAGAAGAATTAAGAACTTCTGGAGGGACATAAGCAGCCGTCCCCACAAATGTGCAGGCTTTATCATCTAGGGAAAAAAAAATAAAACAAGATAGCATACAGGAATATTGATCACAATAACTAAAAAGTTTCCATATTGCTCCAGATTTTACCTGATGCTGCTGCATTTGGAAGGACTGTGATCCGACTGTCCTGCATAGGTTTTACACTCCCAAAATCGGCTATTTTAATATGCCCATCAACCGTAAGTAACAAGTTCTCCGGCTGCAATGTAAGAAGTATAATCTTTGCACTAATCCATATAACATAATGAAGCAGCACAATCATGTCACAAAACTACCTTAATATCACGATGTATCAATCCCAAATTATGTATGTATTCAAGAGCATCCACAACTTCAGCTGTATAGAACCGTGCTTCATCCTCTGCCAGACGACCTTTCTGCACACAGCAAATGAAAAAACTGCTAGGAGATATCAAGCAGTAACAAGTCGGCAGAGAGATGCTAACTACATAGATATTAACAACTCCAAATTCCAAACAGTAGAAAAAAATTTCCAAAGAGGACCAAATATCTTCATGCAATCATTTCTCCAGCTTCCAGGGGCCCCTTTCATATACATTACAGCAAACACTACAATATGTATTTAAAGCTTCTCTGTAAATCACAAACTGGAAACAAGAAAGCAGTGTCAAAAGTTACAAAACTTTCTTTACAAAAATCTTTGATAAGGTACAAAGGAAAAATTTCTCCAAAATGCCAAATTATTTTTGTAAGCTATTTTAAAACTGATTATTCAAGACATCCTTTTTTAGCCCTTATTTGTTTAACCTGATTTTAGATGTTTTGACGGAACACATTCAAGAAGAAATTCCCAAATGCACGCTTTTTGCAGATGATATTGTCCTCATGGTGGAGTCAAGGGAAGAGAATAACTCTAAACTCGAGTTATGGAGATGTACTTTGGAATCGAAGGGCTTTCATCTAAGTAGGAGTAAGACAGAATATATACATTGCAAATTTAACAAGTGGCAAGTTAGAAACGAGTTGGAGGTTAAAATTGGAGACCTGATTATATCACAAGTGTCAAAATTTAGGTATCTAGGATCAGTTATAGAAGATGACGGTGAAATTAATGGATATGTTGCACATAGGATACAAGCTGGATAGTTGAAATGGAGAAAGGCATCAGGAGTTGTTTGTGATCAGAAAGTACCTGATAAGCTCAAGGGGAAGTTTTATTGTATAGCTATAAGACCGGCAATTTTATATGAGAGTGAATGTTGAGTGGTGAAAGGACAACAAGAACAAAAAATTGGGATAGCAGAGATGAGGATGTTGAGATGGATGTGTGGACATAAGATGTTAAGATGGATGTGTGGACATACAAGATGAGATATGATCCATAATGATTGTATACGACGTAGAGTTGGATTGACACTTATTGAGGAGAAAATAGTAGAAAATCGTTTAAGGTGATTTGGACATATTCAAAGAAGATAGTTGGAGACGCTAGTAAGGAGGGTTGAACAGATGATATACAGTCCTATGAAAAAAGGCCAAGGAAGACCAAGAAGAACACTTAGAGAAATTATTGAACGAGATCATCTAGTGAATGAGATATCTAAAAAGTTGGTCATTAATAGAGATCAATAGCGTCGTGTAATCCTTGTAGCTTACTCCACCTAGTGGAATAAGGCTTTGTTGTTGTTGTTATTATATTCAACACATCCTTTTTATATGATTTAGAAGAAACAAATAACATATTGTTTTAGATATGTCATACTTAAGGTAGCTCAATTTATATATCAATCAAGACAAATATTATTGGACATATTTTAGATAAGCTTGAAGATGAAAGTAAACACAGCAGTTTACTCTATGTGAAGGGAACAATAATAATGTCAAATTTCATTTGAATTGTTCACTCTTATGTGCAAATTATTTTTTGAGAAAGATAATAGTAATTTATCTTAAATACTGAAGAATCTTATAAGAACCCCCCCCCCCTTGTGGATTTTCAAAGGCATTTCTGCTAGGTGTAGATTCCAGCTAATGGATCACATAAGTCTTACCCGGGTTATTTGATCAAAAAGTTCTCCACCTTCACAGGACTCCAGCGCCATGTCTTCACCGTTGAAAAAAGTCACAAGAAAAAAGATACCAATATCAAATAATAAATCAAACTTCACAAACAAGGGAACTAAAACCCATATTGAAAAGAAATAAGGTTGAGAGGAGGCTACAGCAAGAAAGGAAATTTAAAGAGAAATAACACCTAAGAATACCTACAAATAGAAAATGTGTCTTGAAATGTGAAAAATAGCCGCACGATGCCAGGATGGTCTAATTGATCAAGCACTATGCGTTCCAACTTCACATAAGCTGTTTTGTTCTCTTTAGTAATAAATTTTTTATCCATGATCTTCAATGCATACACAGCTCCCGTGTCCTTTTTCCTTGCCCTCACAACCTTAAAACATAAAACCAAAAAAAAAAATTGAAAAAAAGTATATAGCAATAATTTAATAGACATATCTAGTTTGCACAAAAGGTTCCAGAAAATTAAGTTTTGAACCTTCAAACTGACAAATTTTTGCTGCATTATGTTGAAACTTATGGTTAACACAGATCACTGAACTAGAAGGCTTGATAAACAAAGAGAGTGTATGAACAGAAAGGATTATTTACAGTCACAACACAAACTGAAACACTGATACTCTGATCTCTAGATAAGAATCATATCCTAATGTCCTGATCTGTAAAGCATAGTAAGGGATGATTATTCTGGAAGGTAACAGTATCCTTTATCCTTTAAGTCACATATGCTTATCAACTGCTTGATTTAAAGTGTAAAATCTTATGCCGTTAGTCTATTACAATTCTACTCATATCAAAAACTACAGATTACACTCAAACAAAAGCTCAATAACTGTGGTAAGGTAAACTAAAAATCATATGTTTTGTTTGTTTTTTAACTGCATACATGTTATGACTTAAGTACTTTGAGGTTGACTCAGTTATACTATGTTGTCATGAGCTATCTCTCAAATGGTCTTTTTCTGACCTGAACCCAACCTTCAAAGGAAAATTAGAAACCACTGGCCCCTGAGTTAAAAGCTTAGTCTCTCCATACGTATCAGTCGACTTATTATTTTATTGTTGTCAATCTGAATTACATAAAAAAAAAAAGTCCATATCTTTAATATATTGAATGCTAGGTTTCAATGCAGCCCATGCAAAGCCATGCACTAGAGTATTGAGAAGCCAATGCTACAAGTGCGCTGCACACCAGTAATACTAAGCCATAAATATTTGTATTATGTGCATGTCTAGCTCCGAAACAATTGCTCACATTGGTGGGTGGCTGCTTCTTTACGAAATAAGTTAATTGAGATCTGAGAATTGACATGCCCTATGAATTTAGAGCAATTTCTTTGATACAGCTTAGAGGTTTTAAAACAAAAAAAGAATGTTAGAGCATTATGGTAATGTATGGCTTTGGAGTGTTTACTTGGAAATGAATACCCATATCTTCAAAACTGTCTCCCTGCCGATTATGGGATAGGATTTTGTTGTTAGTTGACTGAAAAAAAGAAAAAAAAAAAGAGAGATTAAAAGATTCTGGTGTCCATGCCCAACACGAGTTAAAAAATAATAATAATCTAACATCTACAGACGTGTGTTCTGGTAGAATTAGTATCCGATGCAAGTCCAACACACCAGAAAAAATGTGTCTCTGTGCATCATAGATTGAGCACCTCCGAAGTTTAGCAATTCTTACTTCTTACACATTTTGAGAATCTATGAAAGGCAACCAACTTATATAATATCTATTAACTACTTTAAAAATAATCTCGTGGCCTCCATGTCTTTCCTAAGAACAGAAAAGGATTGACATTCAAATCTGAAGCATCAAATGTTTCTTTATCTTAAATTAGAAAAACAATAAACCATGAAATATCTAGTCTATAACAAAATACTTCTCAAAATGCGGGACCATTCTCTTCGTAAAATAAAGGGAGCACCACTTCTTTTTGTTTCTTTTTATATGTGGGAGAAGTGCAAACCATCTTCACAACCGGTTTTTCCAGCAAAGATTGATGACCCGGCACCAAAGAATCTTCCTCAAAATCCAAAACGCCCCACCCACTGAAGGGTGTATTCTATACTATACATACAGATCAAAATAGACGATAAAATTGCCAAATTTCAAACTCAACGGTTATCCAACGGATAGCAATTAATTAAAAATACTGAATAGATTACATGCACTACACACAATTTGACAAGCCATTACAAAAATACATAAACAACCAAAAATGCAAAGGCAAACCAACAGCAACCAAGCAGACAAGACCCCCAAAAAAGCGAACAGGACAAACCTTAGAGTAAGAGCCAACGCCATAGATCTTTCCCAATTCAAAGTCCTGGATGGTGTAATTCTCCTGAGGAGCTCTGAATGCAAAGCTCTTAGATCTCTGCACAGCCACAGCCCCTTCATGAGACGAATTCTCCTGAACCCTCAACTTGGAATCAAAATCCTTCTCCATGGCCAACATCACTCTTCCGCAAAGTCCCTCTACATTCTTCTACCACTTTCCCCCTTCACAATCCCATCATTATTGTCATCATCTCTCTCTCTCTCTAAAAAAAACCTCGGGAGGAGAGCTTAGAACGGTCAATGAGACTACTGGAAAATGCCCCTACGGACGAAAGTAACCCTTCCCTGATATTCTCTGATAAAAAGAAAAGGGGTTGTGCCTCTTTCTGAATAGGGGTATATGCTATGCTACACCTATATGGGTAAGTGTGTACAATCTGAAGGTGATCAGCTTAGCTTTGTTCCAATTTCAAAACCCTAAAAAGTGAGGATGCCAAGGGAATGGATTGGACAGGATTGAATTGGAGGGGAGGAGAGAGAATGTGGTTGAGGGAGCAGAGGAAGGCATGGGGATTGAAGAGGAGGAGAGTAACATGGGAATGAATGATGGAGATCATTCGTGCTTTCTCCCTCAATACCTAAAATGGGAATGGAAGTTGCATTTGCATTTCAATAGAAGCTTGTGTCATTCTCTGTCCTGCATGTAATTAGAAATTAATATGGATTTTGTCAAATTCTTTTTTTAGTAAATTCAAAAGTCTGATATTTTTAAATATTTATTCATTTTTCTTCTTAACACAATATTCATTTGTATAAATCTATTCAGGGTCAAGTTTTTCTTCCACTTGATATAAAGTACTTTTTTAAGAAAAATTTAAATAAAATTTTTTGTATCTTTGTTGTCAAGTTCTTTAATAAAAATATATAATATATATAAGACTTTATTAAAAAATTAATCACATAATGATGAGTTGTAAAAAATATAAAATTATTTTTTAAAAATTATTCACCTACAATATTTTAATTGGAGAACACATACTTGTCATAGATTAATGAACTTAATAATAAATATATAAGCAACTAGATATAAACTTTTTTTTTCTTTTTTTCATTGCTATAGACACAAAGTTTAATGTGATTCAATTTAAAAAAGTTTAAGTATTATCAGGGGGAAGGAGGCAAATTTATTCAGAGACACCAAGGGAATTTTGTAAATGTTAATAAATAATATTTAAAATCAATATTTACTAATATTCTTCTAATAAATTACGTTTAGAATGTAAAGTATCGTAATTTTCTTAATTTTAAAAAAAGAGTTTTCTGACATTTTAAACTTTGTCCAAATTAAAAACCCTTCTTTTGAAAAAAAAAAAAAAAGATCTTCTCTATTAAAACTTAAAAGTACTTTTTTATATGAATTTTGCACATTTAAAATTTTACATTCAGTAATTTGTCTCATATTTTATTTAGCTTACTATCATATAAATCCATGAACGATTCCCTTGTAGTTGTGTAAGATAGACATTATTATGTTCTTTTACTATTTTATTAATTCATCATTATTAAAGTTTGTTAATAATTTTATGTTTGTTGATTATACCTTTACAAAGATTTTAAATAAGTTATGCCTTTCTATTGAGTTAATTATGTGACTACATGAAATTAGATTAATTTATTTATTTCAAATAAATTATTTTAAAGCTGCCTCCGATCTTGTGGGGCCTCACATATTAAAAATGTGCCACGTGGCGAAGCCTGTACTGATTGAAAGTTCTGTCCAACAACATGCACTTCTGAATGAAGGAAACATGAATAGTCCTGTGCTCCCATGAAAATAATATAATGAGTAATTAAAAAAATATTATCTATACTTTTTTACTTTTGGCCAAAATGAAAAAAAAAATCCCTAAATTCTTCTCAATTTTAAACATTGACAATAAACTCCTTTAAACTTTAGAAAAAACAATTTAGTAAATTGTCTTATATTTTTGCTATCATGTTTTTCAATCAAAACATAAAAATTTGTATAGTTCTTTAATCAAATCACGAATCTTTAAAAAAATTTATATTTTTCACAATTCATCATTACATGATTAGTTTTTTAAAAAATATTTTACACATATTTCAATTTCAGTGAAAAACTTAATGACAAAGATACAATAAATTATATATGTCTTATTCTCAAACTTTCAATTTTGTACAATATAATTCTCTATTGGCTATTTTGTCCAAAAATCTAACACTATTTATTCATGAAAGATGAAAAAAGTCAAATTAAAAAAAAATCTAACTTTATCATCACAAAATGAGGTCTTTTTTTTTTTGGAAAAAGGTGGGAAGATATGGGGAAAAAATATACCACTACTTTGTAACTTAAGTCATTGTTAGATTGCTAGAATTGAGACATATGAATTAGAATGAAGTAAGAATTAAAATCACATTTCCATTCCCATGTTTCTTAGGCATCTCATATTTGGTTGTGATAATTTGTATTGGAATGTAAAAGAGTTGTAAGAAAATTACTATAATATTCATAAATGTAAAACATTATATAAATATTATATAAAATAACACTGGAAAATAAATTCAACAAATAAATAAATATAATTTTTTAATATATTTTGCAATTTTAACATATTAAATATTGTATATAAGACATATTGAAAGTCCAATTCCTGAAGCTAGTTCATACTTATAATTAATATTTGACAACATAACTTTTTAATATAATACAAAATATATAAAATAATTTTTAATAAATTTTGACTACACTGCTGATAATGACCAGTGGTCATAGCTTTAATACTCTCAAGTATGTCAATGTAAATGCTATAAATATCTTACGACAATTAAATGAGGTTAATTATAAATTAGGACAAGAGTATATTTTTAAAAATTTTATAAAAATATAATAGTCAAATTGTTATATTGAAAGCATAGAAAATTACTTTCATCACTTGACCTTGAGAATATAGATTCTCAAAAAAAAAAATGTGAATTCCAACAACTAAACATGAGAACTTCGACCATTCTTATTCACATTTTAATTCCTTAGCTTAATTCTAGTAAGCAAATCTAACCTAAGATAATAGGTCAATGTTTTTAAAACTATTTTGATCTCTTTAAATTTATATGAAAAACTATTTCTAGAATTTTAGATAAAAAATTATTAGAGAAATTATATCACAAAAAATTAAAAGTTTAGATATTATTAACTTTTAAAATTGATGGGATTTTTTATTTTGTAACATACCATGCACACTTTTCTTAGTACATAATTATATATTGAAAAAAGTTATCTAAATAACACTCCTCACGAATTTTTTTCTTTTTTTATATAAATTATAAGTGTCGTGGGAATGCGTAGTTATATAAATATTTAAAAGAAAAAAATAGACTCTATTAAATATTTTTATCTTCTAATTTAGACCCTTTGATTTAATATGAATAATTCAAATATTTTATTTAAATAGAAAATATGACTCTCATGTTTTCACTAAAACATGAAGAGATCTAAGTTAGTTAAGATGGTGAATTAATTAAGTTAATAAAATTATTTCAAACTATTAAGGCTAAAATCACTGAGCATATTTTTGAAAGTTTAATAAATAATGAAATAGGATTGAAGAAAATAAAAAGAAATAAAAAGGAAAAGAACAAAATATAATGAAAAGTATGGAAGGAACTCCTTTTTCATTTCTTTCCTTTATTTCTAAAAATTTTAAATTAGAGAAAAAGTTCCCTTCCAATATTTTCTAATCCCAATCCATAAATTTTTATTCCTTTCAAATACACTAAAAGGTAGAAATTAATCTTTTTTAATAGTTTAAATAATTAAAGGTAAATTAATTTTTCTTCTTCTATTATTACATGACTTTCTCTTCTATTATGAAAATATATATAGCCTCTCTTAATATTTTAAAATAATGAAAATATTCTTTAAAGATAATATTAATTTCCTTTATTAAGATATCACTCATTAAAATACATTTCTTGAACTTTTATTTCAATGTCTTACATAATTTGTTGAAAATCATACATTTGATTTGTTTTAAAATTTTATTAAATTTATAACAATTTAAAGTTAGACATAAACATTAACCTAAATGCCTTTACTCTCATGTTAAAAAACAAAATTAGTCTCATGCTTTATAGAATAGGAGTGTCCGCAAATTGAGTTAGTTTTGGTTGAACATTTTTTACAATCCGAACCGATCAAGGATGACACAAGTTGGGTTAATTTGAGTTCAAGAAATATTAGTAAGTAATTTAAATCAAACCAAATGGTCAAGTAAGTTAGGTTAATTTGGATGGTTGAGTTCAACATTTAAAAAGACAAAAAGAAAAACTTTTTTTATGCCCTTAAATAAAATTGGTCAAACATTTTAACAACAGCTAAAGAACATGAGTACAAATTAATTAGTTTACATTCATATATAATTATTTGATGACATAACTTGTGAAACAATGACTATTAAAACATAAAACCAAAAATATAGCTTTGTAGCAAAAATTA
Source organism: Biancaea sappan (assembly GCA_037074585.1). Classification (NCBI taxonomy): domain Eukaryota; kingdom Viridiplantae; phylum Streptophyta; class Magnoliopsida; order Fabales; family Fabaceae; genus Biancaea; species Biancaea sappan. Next base: position 41,292,235 of record CM073492.1, read on the forward strand.
AAAAACTTTTAGTCATTACTCATTCAAAGTTTAATACATAATTTTAAATACTTTTTCGTATCTCTCATCTTTTATAACATAAATTAGTCAAATTCTCATTTTTCTCTTCTAATTTCATTACCCCATCATAAATTATTCAAAAAAACTTCTACTACATGCAAAATTAAGGAAGTTAAGCATATATATAACATGGGGAAAAAAAAATAGAGATTGGTTCACAGGTTGATTTAAATTGAACAAGTTAAAATATATAAAACTGTTACATGAACTACTTAACAGTATGAAAAAAAAATAACTAACTAACTAACTAACTAACTAACATATTAACCCAAACTAACTCAACCTAATCTTGTAATTGTTTTGAATTGAATGAGTTGACGATTTAACCCAATCAATGCACATTCTTAATCTAAAAAATAACTTATACACACACACACACACACACACACACACACACACACACACACACACACAATAGGAATGAGAAAAGAAAGAAAATACAACCAGATCAAGAACCTATACTACATAATGTCAGTCCAACTCTCTTTTACATATGTGAAATTATGTGAAGAAGCCCAAGATCTTCTGCAAGAACAGGTTGATCTCTCGTCTCGAGTTGATGTCCTCTCGAATGACATTGTAAGTAGAAGTGGCTGGCTGATGAAAAAAACAGTTGAAATTATGTGAACCAATAACAAGAATAGTGACAATATCTGCTTCCTGGTTTATTATAATATTCTGGTGGAGAATAATGCAAAGTGCTTTCCTATACAGTTCAAGAAAATTTCTTTTCTTGTTCCATCCCCAATCATCTCCATAGCTTATCATGCAAATGATTTTTCCATTATAAATAATGATGAGGAGAGATTTTTTCAGGTAACTTTTTTCCCCCACCTGGAGCCTTACATAATAGCAATTATAGACCAAACGGTGACTAGCAATTTGATATCAGAACATGAGATTTGAGCAGTGAATTGGATTTGCCTCTTTGCCATCAATGATTACCTGATTCCTTGCATCCCACGTTGAGTAGATGGAGACAAAGAAAAAAATTGATATATGAGAAGTCTGGAGAAGTTTTAGTTATGCGAATGAACCAACTTTGAATCCAATTCTTAATGTTTTGCGACTGCAAAGGATCTACACTTACAAAAAGAGGCGTGGCAAACCAAACAGTCCTTGCAAAAGGGCATGTGATAAATAAGAGATCTGAGCTTTCTTCTTCAGTACGTAATAAAATTATGCTTTCTAAGATTGCAGCCCGTAGGAAGTGAATCAGTTAGTAACTTATAGAGAAAAAAGGATTATTTTCATTGGAAGTTTTGAGTTTCCACAAATGTTTCCAGTGAGTGGAAGAATTGGTTTGCAAGGGCTATGAAGTTTGGGACAAGAGTTTGTATGCTTCTGCAACTGTATAGCAAACAATGCTACTAGCCTTCCAAATTAAACAGTCTTTTGAGCTATTTCCTGAATTCTGTTGCGAGGTAAAAGCTGTTTTAATATGCTGAAGTTCCAAGAGCCCCCTAATGTGCTGTAAAAGGTCTTGAATTTGATTGATATTACGATCAGACCTTTGAAGCACTTGCCATTCATTGTGGCTAGATAACTGGACTGATTTTTCATCAACAATTTGCCAATCAAGAAAAAGGAAAGATGATATGATCCATTTTGCTGATCCAGAAGTATTTGAATGATTGAGAAATGAGAAGCCTTATAGGTTGATCCTTCTCTAGATACTTCGGAGCCATTATTTGAGAAAATAAAGATTTAGTTCTGCTAATAAGCTTCCAAATATTTTTGCGAGGAGAGCTTTATTGACCAGAGGTTCTATGTGAACAAAGATTTTACCATTGCTGAATATGCATTTTGAATGATAGAAAGTGGTACCCCAAAAGAAATTACAACAGAACCAAGCTTCTGGCAAATATCTTTAGGGAGAGTAATGCAAGATAGCTGATAGGAATTAAGGGAGGAGACGACTGCATTGATAAATGAGAGAATGTTTCTGTAACATATATGAAAATATCAAGGAAGCTGAGTGTCTTATTTAAAACTAGAAGAGTACTGAGTATAATTTAATTAAACCTCGAGAAATGTCAATGAAATTTAGCCAAGCCAAGATACAGAGGTTGGCAAAAGGACCTTAGGTGCTACCTTAAAAATTTCTCTCTACTACCATTACTATACATCCCAACCATCTTTCCTGCTATCAAATTCCCACTTACGCCCAGCCAAACTTCCATACATCTCTGTGAATTTCACAAGGCATTGACTTCTCAGATGATAATGCACTTTTGTATTTCCACTTATTGCTGCACCAGAAAACTTTGATGTGTCAATTGCCCAAGCTGGTCTCACATAGTCCACAGTCCTAGATGAGCTAGCATTTGCATACAAGTAATTCAAAAGCACATCCTCACAGTTAAAGAACCTGTCTACTATTTCCCTCCCTTGCATGGCTTCCTCACTCCAGTACCTCTTGAAGGCTACTTGAGAATCTATAAATGCTGCACCAGTAAGTATCATGTTATACCCTTTGTGCAAACGAGCATACTTTTCTCCCCTGTATTTCAACAGGCTCCCATCGATGAGCCGGGGATAGAAACCAACAATCCGATCAGGGTGCTGTCGCCAAACCTTAAAGCCTCGCTCAATATCATTACATGTCATCATAATGTCATCATCGAGCTCAAGAACAGCTCGTGTCTTTATCAATGAGTCAACCTTGAACCTGTTATTTAGTGAGTTTCTTTCCTCCACCCTGATTCTCACAGGTACTGCAGAGTCCAGATCACTGGGTTTGGGAGGAACTCCTTTGTTCCACACCACAACAATCTCCCTCACAGAAGAGCATCTTGAGTAATGTTTCACATACATTTTCAAGTTCCAAAGACGAGCTTCATAGGTCATTGTTAATAATGTGAACTGTGAATAGTGTCCTTCCAAGGGGTAAGGTTCTTCTGCACCATTGCCCCCATAGATGTTTTTAACCCCCATACACATTAATCCAACCCCCACTATAAACAGTGCAGTAAGAATCAACCTCCGAACACAAGTATTATGCTTTATCTTACCTCGGAGAAAAGTTGGTGCTCCGTTCAAGTGGCTACAGAACCGTCTTATTCTTGAAGAAAACAGATTTGATCTTTCCCAAGGCAAGGAATAAAAATACCTCTTCCCAGAGTTATGCACAGCCAAGTTGAGAGGAACAATACAGTTCAAAAATCCCAGTAACACACCCAATACCACAATGAGTATAGCAGCAACTGCAACTGAAGCACAACCAAGAATGAACCGCCGAATTGAATCTCCAGAAGGAACACGATCCCCATCCATGACCCCAACCCAATCACCTGATGAGAGCTGTTGCACATCTAGATGATGGTATCGAGCACCATTCCAAGCATTTCGACCTTTGTTGGGCTTGGCAAAGCCTGAGGGTACTTCAATTTCTTTATATTCTTCAGGGGTGAGAACCTCTATCTTAAAGACACGCACCCGTCTCCCGTATGTTTCACCACAGTCCCGACCAACACGATAAAGAATCCCTTCATACAAGAATGGCCTGCCTCCATTTCGAGATGCCAAACTACTGTCGGTATTATATATGGGGTTTTTCTTGTGGGGTATCCAAGGACCAAGAGGTGAACTGCTATACCAAATCTCCAACTGTCCATTTTTCTTGGTGCCAAAACCACTATGATCTGAGCCAAAAAGCCAATACCTCCCACCATGATTAATGATTAAGGAATCAACAAGAGGTTTTTTCATGAGGACCTTTTCAAATGTCCACTGCAAAGGGAAGTCAAGTGCTTTATAGAGACATAGTTCTCCTTTCTGACTGCTCTCAGGCATCATGTACATCTGAACATACAAAAGAAACAAATAAAGATTATATTTACTACAAACCCTAATGGCAAGCTAACATAGTACTTGAACCTTGAAAGTTCATAACCATCATATCTTAACAACACACAATTTTCAACAGGACCAATTTTCTGAGGCATTAACTGATAACATATGCACCCAAAAGTTAACATTGTAAATCTGATTTGTTAAGTATTTCATGTAGTTCTAAATCTTCGCTCTGGTACAAGGTTTGCAGATTAATCTAACAAAGTGAATAACTTTTGTTGATCCATTTGCCTGGCCAGCTAATCATCGCTATAGGAACACCAAAAGTTTCACCATCCTCTAGATGCTAAGTACAATGCAGTAAAGAGTAATAAAATGAGCTTTTACCTGGCCAAGATATTCAAAGACGTATGGATAAGAAAGATGCCAATCCTCATTCAAGGCGATGCCCAATTGTTGCCATCTAGCTCCCTTATCAGTACTTTTTGCAACTCCAATATCGCCTTGGAAAGTGATTGAATTCTTTGTCTCATAGAACAAGTAAAAGGTATCTTCCTGAATTGAATATTGGTATAACTGATCAGGCCCAAGGTGATTATCCTCATAAGTAACTAGAAAATTTAAAGCTCAAAACCTCACAAATGAAATAGTAACCATTTTCCTTTAGGATTTCACTTGACTCATACATACACAAATGTTCATGAGTTTTATATATTTTATGTTTTTAAAAATTTGGACAGATTGTGTCCAAAAATGCATTTGTACACGAAGTTATTCAAAGACACAAATTTGAATGACACCTATAAGGACCACATGTTGATAGATAGTATCTACTGTTATGTCCAGTCAATAGAATTTTGGTTACAGCTTTTTACGATACCAGACATTGTAATCAAGAACAGTAGCTGACTACTAATAGACCGGTAGTTCAGGTGGCAGATAAATATTGATAAACATTAGAAACTAGCAAAAAGGGGGAAAAAAAGGTAAATAAAATTTAGATGTCATCCAACCAAAGAATATAGATAAAAACTGTGATTGAGCCTTGCTTATTCTCTTCTTTTGAAAGTTACTGGTCTTTCTGTCACAAGTGCACTGACATGAACAATTTGTAAAAGATTAAAGTTACTACTCCTTCTGTCAAAACAGGTCCAAAGATATTTCCAATTTTCCATGTGTTCTCCAATATAGTACTACTCTGCCACAATCCACCCCTCACTGAAATCCCCAACACCCCCCCCCCCCGGGAAAAAAAAAAAAAAGAAAACGACTTCAAACCTAAACCACTATTTCTAATTGTTCATCTTCCTAAATAAGCATTTTGACTTCGTCTTACTTTCTGCTTCATATTTTTGCAACCTCATCAACATTAAACTTTGAAAGCCTCGAATATGTATGAAAGAACCAACAACTGCAAAAAGTTACCTGAATAAAAAGAAAAGGGTCGGCAACAAAATTACTTGGGAAACCAGCATCAGAAACTGAAGCACACGTCACTACAGGGTTGGCGACTGGCCAAGCTGCACTTTCATCTTTCCACACATTCGCCTGCATACAATTGGGACCATCACATCCAACGAACAAATAATGGTAATTCAGCAATCCCACATCACTAAACGAATTCCAATTGAAATTTATTCTATGCTATCGTGCAAAAATACTTGAAGGCTAGTTTGTAAACGCAATAGGAGAGGATCTTCCAAAATCTAGATCCGTTGTACACAGAAGAAAAAGAAAAAAAAAAACAATCAACAAGAAAAAGGATCGCTTGCCAAAATTTTACACTTTTATTAAAACGGCATTTACGGAGAAAGTATAACCGATATGCATAAAAAATACACATAACTTAAAAGAAAAAGAAGAGCAAAAATGAAAGAAGGGGAGAAGAAAAAGGAAGAGAAAGAAAACAGACAGTTTCAATCGGTTTTAGTGAAAAGGGAGAATCGCCATAAAAAATTCCGATCGACCAAGAACCCTCACTGTCCTCCTGACAACCAACTGCGGAGAGGCCTCTACGAACAGAGGGAGAGAAAGCAAGCCAAGCATAGAGGGTGGCAATCGATCCGAACAAAACGAAACACCCAAAGAAGAGGGCAAAACCAGAAGAAAACAAGCGATGATAGTATTGCCGGTTCCCTAATTTCCACCTACACCAACACTTGAGGTTCATATCACAGCCACTGCCGTTACCGCCACCCATCTGGCCCGAACCCATGCCACCGACAGCCAACTCAACCGAAAAATTCCCACGCTGCCGTGGCGAGGCCTCCGTGAAGCCACTCCGTCACCGGCATTTCAAAATGAGAGTTTCCTACACGTCTCGTCGTAATTTTTCCCTCTCTTAAGGTTTTTTGGGCTCGCGCTTTCTCTCCCCTTCCCCCCGCCCCTTTTATCCCTCCAAAAAGTTGGCGGGACACGTTCGCAAATTCCGGAATTCAGAGGGTACTATTCTTTGAACATGTCCTTGCGAGTGAAGCCTGTCTCGATAATGCAATTTGGTGACGTATCCGCTTCTGGAGGCCACCAACAGTTGTGCGAGTCTGACGTGGCTCAATTGCATTTATACTACCTTGCCTAACAAATTTCTTGCTATCTTCATTAAAAATAGAATATGTACAGACATAAATTGTATCTCAAATTCAAATTCTGTGAATAGAAAAAAAAAAATTAGAACAACCTCACAGCTTTGTAATTATCCTAACTTCAATCAAATTAATTAGAACTTAATAAGTTCTATATACACTGGTAATTTAAAAAAATAATAATAAAATATTTAGAAAATTTTTTAATAAAAAAAAATCAATCATGGAGTGTAAAAGATGTATAATTATTTGTAAAAATTATATAAAAATTATATATTTATTGTGTTCTAATTAGATCGAGATATAAAGATATTAAATATCAACACTTTATCTCAGATAATTCGATAATTGAAGTCATTTTCAGTCATGCATGCTGTGTATATGCAGTTCAAAAATAGTTGAAATTACTTATCAGGCGTCGTGACACTTGTTAGACCACACTAGGGTGGATGATGACTCAGCGATGGAATAATAATCAGATGCTAGGTCCTGTGAAACATGACTTTGATATTTCCCTATAGAAAAATGCCACTTAAACACCAAAGATCCTCACGTATCTAATATTCACAGGTGGTTACATCTAAATTATGCCTGTGATAGTTGTGAACAAAAATCATTGCGCATTTATGTTCTGATCGGCATAATTAATTAATAAATTAATTAAAAATTTATAAATTAATTTTTAACTAATAATTTATAATTAAAAGTTAAAAACTAATAAATTAATTTATTAAATAAGATAATATAAAAGAGCATATATTTTATAATCATAAAATAAACATACCATTTTTTGTTAGAAGTGTTTGGTTATAAGCTAGCTTATATTATTTTTTTGTTACAAAATAAACATATAAGCTAATTTTCTAATATATATTTTATTAAAATTATTTAGTAAAAATAACTGTTAAAGTAATTAAAAAGTATAAAATGACATAAAAGGGCATATGTTTTATAATCTCAAAATAATACAAAATAAACATATTATTTTTTAATTAAATTAATTTAAATTATATATATAATTAATTAAATATATTATGTGTATATATATATATAACATTATATATATATATATAATATTTATTATATATATATATGTATGTGAGATAAGAGTATAATGGATATTTTTATAAAATAACAAGGGTAAAAAGGGAAGCAAAATATAAAAGTTATAAGCTATAAACTACTAAAAGTAGCACCTCATAATAAGTTATATAAACTACTGAAATAAACTTGTTTACTGAACAGTTTTAACAAATTTATAAGCTAGTTAAATAAACTATAAACTAGCTTAAATGGTTTGTCAAATACACTCTTCATACCCATCTAATTTTAAATATTAAACTCAATTTCTCTCCAATTTATTTTTTGTCACTAAAATTAACTTTTTTACAACTTATATCCGTTTTTAGTAATAAAAGTATTTAACAATTGTATTGTCATATAAAAGAACTAAAAACTATTTAACAATTGTATTGTCATATAAAAGAGTAAAGCTATAGTTTTATATTAGATATTAACATTAATTCAACTACCTTACTGTAATGTTAAAATAAACTTATAATCTCATATTGTATAAAGTTAGTTGATCTAGCAGAAATTAAACTAGAAGGGAATTTTTTATATCATACATCAAAATGTTGAGAGAGCCAAGTGTTTTCGACCTAACAACTTAGAGCATCTTATAACAAGATAATATAAGAACGGAAAGCTTAGTGTGCAAATCTTAAAATGTGAAGGGCTAGTGACTTGGAAAGTAAGATGAACTGGATTATTAGGACATATCATATTTACCATTACAATTAGTTTTGAAGGGTCATGATAGATCAACTTTGGCCTATAGGCTATTTGGGATGAGCTACACCCTTGGTGCTTTCTTAGGTCCCGTTTGGAAGAGCTTATCTAAAGCTTATTTGAACTTATCTTATCACAAAAGCACTTTAAATAAACATTGTAGATTTTTGGAAGAGCTTATGAAAATATTTTATAACCCCCCTATAAGCCCATTTTAGCTTATTTCAATGAGCTTCATGGAGAAGCTTATCAAAATAAGTTCAAAAAAGCTTATGCGGAAGCCAATGACCTGTCATTTTAATGATAAAATTATCCTTCTAAAGTTCTAAAAATTCCTCCCATTGTCCATCATTCTCTCTTTGCTTTCATTGTCTCACACTTTCCGATCTCCACTCACTCTCCACTCTAGCTCGCAGCTCTTCCCTTCCCTCAAGTCCATCACTTCGTTGTCTCTTCGCCTCTCCTGGTCAATCAGTGAGTTCTCCACTTCTTAATCTTTCTCCTTCATGCTTCATTTCTTCCCTTGTTAATTATGTGAACCAAAAATTTCTAGTATGAACCAAAAACCAGAAATTCTGGTTCGAACCAGCCAAAATTTTATAGGTTATGTTTGTCAGGTGCTATGTATTATATTAGTAATGATCATCATATACTCTAATGTTTCCTGGTTCGAACCAGCCAAAATTTTAAGGGTTATGTTTGTCAGGTGCTATGTATTATATTAGTAATGATCATCATATACTCTAATGTTTCCATATTCTCACTTATATGTTTCATTTTTTATTTGAAAATCACTACCATGATGTTATTGGCAACGAATTAAAACCAAGTTCAAGAGGAGGGAAATAATAGTGGTAATGGGAAACGACACAAGGCTTATTGGAATGAAAAAAATCATGACATATTTGTAAAGGTATGCATTGAGCGAGTACAGGCTGGGAATAGGCCACACACTCAATTTAATAAAGTGGGTGGGTAAATGTGATCAAGAATTTTAATGAGTAAATAGGATTATCTTATGAGTACAAGCAAATGAAAAAAAAATGGGACCTTTTGAGAAAAGAATGGCAGTTGTGGGCAAAACTTGTTAAAAAAGAGACTGATCTTAGATAGGATAACTCAAAACAAACTATTGCAATAAGCGAAGAGTGGTGGGAGGCCAAGATTAAGGTAATTTCATATTTATATTGAATTATATATATATATATATATATATATATGATGTTTGTATAATATTTAAGTGACTTTAAATTCAATTATGTCAAGATATTCTCGAGGTTGCAAAGTTCAAAGATAAGGGTCTAAAGAACTTTTCTTAGATGGAGATCCTTTTTAAGGATATTGTGGCCTTTGGTTTTGATGCATGGGCACCTTAAGGTGGAAGAGTTGAAGCAAATAATGGACCAAACATGGTGACACCCATGACTGAGGAAAGGGAAGAATATGAGGGGTGAAGAACTAGAAACTGACATAAATCCTTCAACTCAAAGGTCAAAAAGGAAAAGAGTTGGGAGGAATAATAAGAGAGATAGTATTGGTCATCGAATATGCGATCAATTTAATCGTATAATTGAAAGTTTCAACAATGAAGATTCCATTGCTAATGCAAATGTTAGTCATGTTCCTACACTTGCTGATTACTTAGACATGCTTAAAGTATTGTCAGGGTTGGAGTATGATAGTGAGACTCACATAATTGCTATTAGACTTATGAAACAAAAGTCAAATAGGGAGACATTTGTTCTTCTTAACAACCCTATACTTCAACTTAGTTAGATAAAGAGCCACACTTTGGCTTATGTGTCTTGTTATTAATTTGATTCTAGTTTTGTAACTTTATGAGAAATATTTTCTAGTTTATTTGAATTCTAGACATATTTTGTAACTTTATTTCTGGACATATTTAGATTTTTTTTGTTTGAATTCTATTTAATGATGCAAAGTTGAAACTATGTTATTAGGCACATTTTCAAGTTTATGATGGTGTTGTCCATGATTTATCTTTTTTTTAATGCTTATGAAAGTGAATAATGTTATTTTTATTCCTAAAAATTGCACAAAATGTCCACTATTAGTTCAAATGATGCTACATCTAGGTCAGATAATGAAGATTCATTTGACAATAATCATGTATCACATGTCAAAAGGAAAAAGGTTTTATTGCTAATGGTAATGCATGTTGTAAATTATTCCTTGAATCATATGATAAAGACTCCACATAGGACATCTACATTGACAGGTCATGAATGGGTTCAAGAAATTACCAGTGGACATGATGTTCATTGTTTTCAAATGTTCAGAATGAGTAAAGAAGTGTTTCTACAATTGTGTAATGTTTTGTAATGCAAGTATGGTTTAAGGCCAACAAGAGGCATGGGAATTCATGAACAAGTTGGTCTGTTGTTATATGTCTTAGGATAACCGAGTTCAATTCATAATACAGAGGAGAGATTTCAACATTCTGGAAAAACTATTTCTAGATAATTTCACAGTGTCTTAGAGGCAGTTTATGGCCTTTCTAGGGATATTATTAAGCCTGTTGATCCTACTTTTTCAATTATTCTTTGTCAGATTATAAATGATGAATGATATTATCCTTATTTTAAGGATTGTATTGGTGCTATAAATGGAACTCATGTGAAAATTATAGTCCTTGCTGAACATCAAATTCCTTACACATGTAGAAAAAGGTACACAACAACTAATTTGATGGCTGCTTGTGATTTCAATTTGTGCTTCACATTTATGCTAGTAGGATAGGAGGGTTTTGCACATGATACTAAGATCTTTATGGATGCTTTATGCAAACCTAGCTTACATTTTCCTCATCCTCCTATAGGTTAGTAACATATTTATTTATTTTTTATAATAAAATTATCAACACACATATATGTATATGTTTCATGTTAGTAACATTGTTTAAATTCTTGTATACTTTCTTTGCAGGTAAATATTACCTTGTTGATATTGGATATCCTAACTTTATAAGATACTTGGGCCCCTACAAAACTCCTAGGTATCATCTCACTCATTTTAGATTAAGGCCTATAGCTAGAGGAAGAAATGAAGTGTTCAATTACTTACACTCTAGTCTTCGAAGCTCTATTGAACAATCATTTGGGTGTTGCAAAGCTAGATAGAAGATATTAGGCAATATGTCTCCTTTCATATTGAAGACTACAACTCACATTATTGTTGCTTGTATGTCTTTGCACAATTTCATAAGAAGGAATGATACAGGTGATGAAAAATTTCTGTTATTCAATGATATATTGAATTAGACAACAATGTTGTTGAGATAAATGAAAATATACCTGAAGATGTTACATGGGAGGAACCAATCAAGAAAGAATTAGGCAAATGGAGCGAGTAAGAGACAAAATTAGAGATCAAATGCCAACAACTATCTAGCTTTAATTTTATGTTTTTGTAGTACTTTAAAAATTATGCAATTATTAGCTTTTTTATAAAGTTCATGGTACATCAAGTTCCACTTCATGCAAATTTTCCCTGTGCAACTATTTTCAGTATACCCCTTTGTGCTTATATTTATTACATCTAAATTAATATAGTTTTGTTGTTTCCTGATTATCTCTTATTTTTATAAACAATTATATTTTGATTTTAATATAATTTTTGCAAATACCTCTACAGAACATTGAAGTGTTATACAATAACATGTTCGTTGTCAATTAATAAACTATTTTGTTGAATCTTTTCTACTTTATTTTTATATTCAATTTGGTTAACATCTTATTTAATTTATTTTTCAACTCTTTCCTTAGTGGTGAAAGTTAGAATTGATATTACAATTTTAAAATTCCAATGATAAAATTCATGATTTAAATTAATTAGTTCTTTAGTTTTTATTTTTAGTTTTTTTAATATTTTAAAATTACATCAAGTGCTTATTTATCCAAACACTTTAATTTTATAAGTGCTTATGATGGGCTTTTCAGTGATTTCAGCTGTTATAAGTGTTTATGTAATAATGCATCCAAATATCTTGAAATACTGCATAAGCGCTTTTCAAAGTGTGCATCCAAACACAAATAGCTTATTGAATTAAGCGTTTATGACATAAGTGCTTAATTAAGCTATTTACCTAAACGAGAATTCTGAAAGAAAATGGGCATGGGAAGTAATTATCTATTCACCAAGTCCACTTATGCCAACTGCTTAGCAGTTGACATAATGATATGACCTAGAGCGCTTATTACTAGGCTAAAAGTTTAAGCTATTAGCCAAGATGCAACTCTTGACATATACATCTTGCATCCGACGTTGACCATTTCTTATTTAAGCCAATTGGACATGGGTTACCAAATCAAATCGGGTCCACAGAACCAACATGTACCCTTTTGCGATCCTTAGGCATATTATTTCTTCCATCTTGAAGAAGGTTTGCCCTCAAATCTTGAAATAATTGGAGACATGTCGATCTTGGGACTCAAACTCGCGTTGTCTATGATACCAAATAATATGACCAAAAGCACTTACCACTAGGCCAAAAAGCTGTACTTGTTAGCCAAGATGCAACTCTTGACATATAGACTTTGCATTTAACGCGGGCTCTTCCCTATTTAAGTCATTGGACATGAGCCACCAGATAGAACCGAACCCACAAAACCAACATGTACTTATTCACAACCCTTGGGCATATCATGTGGTACCTGAAGAAGTGGAACTTCCCCCATGATCTTTTGAATAAGTGACTCATGTCACTTTTCATGTTTTAAAGCTGTTTATTTTGTTTTGTTTGTAAAATAATACTTTTTGGCTATATAATATCTATCTAGGATTTTGTCTAGGTGTGTAATATTTTTTTTGTGAATTATGTTGGGAGCCATGTCTGTTGGATAATTGCTATTCAAGTTTCAACATTTGGAATTCGTAAAATTACGAATTTATTAAATTCTCTCATGTGGTAACTGCCAATACTCAATCCATTAATTAATTAATTAATTAATTAAAAATGCCCAAATGGTAACGCTAAAAAAACTGTGCATTCTTGATGGTAGAATGCTTCTATAACTTACATGTTGGTTAAGGGTCCCTAAGTACAAAAATACTCAGATCATACCATTTTTAAGTGAGATTTTAAGTGTTTAGGAGTATCCTAATCTAGTGAGAAAAATTTAAGAATGACAATGGCTGAAGTAATTTTTGATTCTTTGTTTCCACTGTTTTTCATGCTTTTTATGCTTAAGCATGTTTTAGATTGTTTTAAATAAATTACATGTGGTATTAAAGCCAAGTTTGCCTTTGTCTTGTTGGTTTTGAATATTTGTGAATTTTTTTCGTCTCGGCGTATACATATGCACTTGATTTTCAAATCCTCATTTGGAATCTTTTATTACAAAATAATGTTATGGATCATGAGAAAATTGTTTTTCTCTGAGTTCTGTGATTTAAAACATTAATTTTGATGTTTAAAATACTAAAATCTGGATATGTCATCAAAATGGTAGAAAACGAGGTTGTAAAGACCTATTTGAAGGTTGAAGATGATGGCTTTTATATTTACAATGTCAATGTAATTAACTAATGTGCAAATATTCACGAGAGTGGTGTATGGATGATTCATTCACTTGCTGACTAAGAACATCTTCAATGGGAGTTCTTAAAAAGTTCTTAAATTTAATAACAGATTCTTATTGAGGTTCACCACTGGAGTTCTAAGAACTGGTTCTTATACAAAAAATAATAATAAAATAATCAAAAAGTAAACTTTACATTAAATATAATAAATGATATGTTCCTCATTCATATCCAAAGAGAGAAACTGAGTTGCTTATTATGGGATCCATTTATGAGTTCTTAAGAGTTGTACTATTGGAGTAGAGAGTTACTTAAAGTGGTGGAGAGTTGCTTAAAAGCTAAAAGTGATAATGTGTCATTGTGAGACTCACAATAAGCAACTTAAGTGAGGTCAACCATTGGAGATACTCTAAGTATAGTACAGTGTGGCCTAGTGACTTGTCAATGGTTCATTTTTTGTACTATCAGTGGCATATAGGAATCATGGCAAACTAAGTAGAGCACATCTGTAGCCTCTTGTGAATATTTGAGTTTTTTTTTGTGTGATTAAATTTGTTTTTTCTTTGTACGTATAATATTTGTTTATTTTATACATACAAGTTTTGAAAAAAAAATTGATTACATTAAACTTAATTTTTATTCATTTGCATTTGCAATTAAAATGAATAAAAATTTTGGAATTAATAATTAGTGATTTATATAATTTTATTATTTAGGGAGTAGCCACAACATTCTTAATTAATTAGAATTAAGTTTATGATCACATAAAGAAATTATAAGTTGCATAGTGGATTAGTAATTATATATATAAATATATATATATAAAATTTTAATGTCTAGTTATTCATAAAATCTTATTTAATTAGAGATTAGCCGCAACATCTTTAATTAAATAAAATATGTATTATGTTTAGGATCACATAAGGAAATTATAGAAATTAATTGTGATTAATTATGCACAATATAACAAATTATATCCCATAGGAATTTTATTTGCATAATTAGTTAGGATAAAATATTAAATATTTTTCCATAATTTATCCACAGGAATTATAGATTATAATTTAATAGTTTTATCATAAAGTTAAAGATAAAATATCAAATTATCTTAGGTATAAAATTTGATAATTCTATCAAAAAGTAAAAATCTAATTGAATTAAAAATTTAGCCTACAAGTAATTTTTATGTCATTCGATTCGATTTTTTACATGATTTACATTGGTAAATTATGATATTTGTCTATTTGCCTCAAATTAATGTTAAGTGTGTAATTTCTCTGATATTAACTGTGATATTCTTGAATTGAATGGTGAAAACTATAAGATTTAGAAGGAGAAGATTCTTCTTCACTTAGGGTGCATAGACATTGACTATGCTATTAGGAAAAATGAGCCACTTATTTCTAAAACCAGTACTCCAGCTGAAATTGCTCTTCATGAGCGATGAAAGAAATCTAAACGCCTAAGCGTCATGCTCACTAAGACCAAGATTTATGCTAGTATTTATGGTTATGTCGAGCAGTATAATGGTTCATGTCACTACGATGCCGAATCGCCCAGAATTGAATTCGTGGCAATCTTGCGGTGTAGTGGTCTCCAAGTCGTATTCACTCAAGGAGCCTCACTTCTAATTACTAATTAGTTATTCTGAACACCCAAACACTAATTAAAAGCACATAATGGGGGGGTTTGTTGACAGTAATAACAGAAGTGGTAACAAAACAGCAACAATGAACAACAGCAGCAAAATATCAGCAGAACAAGTTTGACAATAACAGAAAACCATGCAACCAGCCACTAGGATTTATGGGATTGTAACCATCATTACTTAGCTCATTGATTTAGTTTTGTTCTCATTTCACCACTTGGTTCTTTATAAAAAAGAATGATTCTAGAGTAACATCTAGAATTTAATACTACTAACTATAGCCAAGAATATCTTCATTAACTATAAATAGACGCATTTTAAAGAAAAGCCTCAACCAAATCAAGTTAAATATAATCTAACTAGCCATTTCGTTTCACTTACTTTTCTAATCAGTCAAGCAAGGTTATATCTCATATATAAATATGTTTATGCTCTTTCAAATTCAAACCAAAATCTGATAGCAACATAAACATATAAGCAGAACATAAATGAAATGAGATGAAATGAAGAATAAAACACTTATCTTGCACTTTCAGTTCAAGCTAAAACATCCCAAGGTCCTAGTGACTGATTACAATGGAGATTTAGCCCTCCATGAGAGCAGGACAGCAAAACAGAAGAAGGAAGACAGAGTGGAAGAGAGAGTTATGAAAATTGCCAAGTTCAGAAAATAAAAGTGTCCTCTGATTTTTAAAAACGGATACCTTCAATGCCTTAGAGAATATTCTACCCTAGATGCTTCTTGGATGCCTCCTTGGTGCTTCTTCCATGATGTGGGCAGTAAGGCAACAGCAGAAAAGTGGCAACAGCAGCAGACAAATTACTCTACTGCCTTGCTGTTTCTATCTGCTATTGATTGCTGCAAGAGGTCCATGCTGTCAAAACAAAAATTACATTCCCCTTTGCTGTAAAGTGTAGAACAGTGGGGACCAGAAATCCAGTCAGCCTTAGTCAACCATTCAATGCCCAGTCAGCATATCCAGGTAGCCTCCAAGTAAGCAAAACGTCTATGTCAGCATTTTTCTCTCCAATAATTAGATCTGAAATTAAGCACATGAATTAATTGGGATAAAATTATGAATTTGAATCATATTAATTCTATAATTAATTTACACCCAATAAATTCAAAATATAATAAAATAGGAGAGTTGACAACATTGAAATAGCAATAGGACTAAGATAGGGACTAAAAAGTATGTAAAAATGCCTGATATCATATAACAATGTTCAAACATTGCTGAAGGCTATTGATGAACATTTAAAGACTTAAGATAAGGCACTTGCAAGCACCCTAATCATGAAATTTTCATCCTTAAGGCTCACTATTATGAAAGGTGTGTGTGAGCATATTATGCAGATGAGAGACGTTGCAGCTCAGCTGAAAAGACTTAAAGTTGAGATGTTTGGTTCTTTCCTAGTGTATTATATACAAAACACTCTCCCACAACAATATGGATCCTTCAAAATCTCTTACAACACATATAAGGACAAGTGGTCAATTAATGAACTTTTGACCATGTGTGTTCAAGAAGAAAGGAGGCTGATGATGGAATAAGGGGAAAGTGTATTTATGGCAACACAAGGAAAAATGGCAGGGCAAACTGGCTCCCCAAGTTGACATAAAGAAAGAATCCAAGTGTTTCTTCCGTAAACAAAGAAGGGACACATGAATAAAGATTGTGTCAAATTTCAAAAATAGCTTAAGAAGAAAGGTAATCCAATCTCATTTGTTTGTTATGAATCTAATATGGTAGATGTTAAACATAACACATGGTGGATTGATTCTGGATCAACAATCCATATTTCTAATTCTTTGCTAGGCTTACAAAATCTAAGGAAGCCGGTGGGAACTGAACAATGCATCTATTCAGGAAACAAGATGCATTCACATGTAGAGGCCACAAGGATATGCAGTCTAGTTTTAAGTTGTGGTTTCATTTTGAATTTGGAAAAGACATTTTATATTCCTAGTTTCTCTAGGAATTTAATTTATGTTTCAAGGCTTGTACCTTTTGGTTATTCGTTCAACACTTCAGACACTACTTTTAGTTTATTTTATAAATCTGAACTTGTTGGAAATGGTACATTATCTTATGGTCTTTTCTCTCTTAATTTACAAAATGAATTAACTAATAATGTCATGCATGTTCAAGTTGGCACTAAACAATGTGTTATGAATGATAATTTCTCTCACTTGTGGCATTGTAGATTAGGACACATTTCCATAGATAGAATTAAAAGATTAGAAAATGATGGTGTACTTAATGCTTTGGATTTTACTATTTTTATACTTGTATGGACTATATTGAGGGCAAGCAGACCAACAAGTCAAAGAAAGGTGCCAAGAGGAGTTAGAACATATTAGAAATCATACATTCAAATATTTGTTATCCAAACATGGACGCATATGTGATAAGTCTTTAGCATTCATATAAATTCTATGGAATTTACGATACTTTTTGGTAATTATAGGACTTAAATACCTGACTTTTTGGTAGTTGTATACACATCTTACTCTTAGGTTAAAAGTACATCTATGCACATTCTTTTTGGTTATAAATGTCAATCTTATCGAGATTGTGTTTTTGCAGATCCCATGGCAGGGAAAATGATGTTGAAGCTTGAGAAAACCAAAGCCAAGAGTTAAAGGAAAGAAAGAAAGCACTCAGAGGATGAAGAAAAGGGCCCAAAATGAAAATCTACTGCTACCTATTGCCCACTTAGGTGGGGTCCTGCCCGCTTAGGTGGCTGAATCTCCAAAAGGGCAGTGTGTTTTGCCACTTGCCCACTTAGGCGGGAAACATATCTCGCTTAGGCAGGCTACACATTTCAGCTTGCCCGTATTAGCCTTAGGCAGGCGATCCACTTATTAACATATGTTGAAAGCTTTAAAACGCGAAAAGAGGGAAATTTTTAGGGTATTCTGAGTTGGAAACAAAGGTAGAACGCCAGTTTAAGCTCCAAGGGCAAGAGAAACTAGCTTTTGGTGAAGATTGGAGCATTTTCTCTTCCACCTAACTTGGATTCATTGAGTTTTCTCTTATCTTCTCTCATTTTCTGTATTTGGTGGACATGTGTAGCTAAATTTATGTACTAGGATTGTTATGAACCCTAGTTTGGATTAGGTTTTGTAAATCTCTTGAATTCTCATGATCGTTTGGCCATTAATACATGTTTATTTATTCTTATCTTCTTGCTTTCATTAAACTTGATCAATTTAATGAATTGTTTGGTGGTTTTGTTGCACTTGGGAAAGGAATGCAAAACATAGACCATAAAATATGTGTAAGTCTTGAATCTTACACGTTTAAGGTGAAGGATTTGTTAATGTTATAGGAATATAAACATTGACCTCACATAATCAAATTAGGGTTTGTGCACTCTTGAAACCTAAGACTACATAAGGAATTGTGAGCTTTTAGGTTTAGTCTTGGTTGATATTTGGAAGAATTCATCTAAGTATTTCAGTATCCTATATTAACATGTATGGCCAGTGAG
This sequence comes from Biancaea sappan, assembly GCA_037074585.1. Lineage (NCBI taxonomy): Eukaryota > Viridiplantae > Streptophyta > Magnoliopsida > Fabales > Fabaceae > Biancaea > Biancaea sappan. The sequence goes on from CM073492.1 coordinate 41,311,150, forward strand.
GACAAGAATGAAATCTGTGAAAAGCATAGGGGGATTACCAATCTTAGGTTGTGTTAATCTTGTGTTATTTCTATTGTGTGTTTAGAGTTTATACAATCATACATACAACTCACTTCTAACTTTAAAGATACATTTTGTTCCAGTTATAAATCAATTTGAATCGTCTAACTAATACTTTTCGATTTCTCGGGTTATTAGTAAGTTAATCCTCATAGGAATGATATTCTTACATAGCTTTCACTATATTACTTGTACAATTGGTATAGTTGTCAAGTCACCAATAATATAGTCAGAAATACTTTATCTCCTTTATAGATGACTACTCACGTTATATATATCTCTACATGCTTCATAATAAGAACGAAGCATTAGATGCCTTTAAAGTTTTTAAGGCAAAAATAGAGAAACAATGTGAAAAGCAAATTAAGATCATGAGAACTGATAGAGGTAAAGAGTATTATGGTAGATACACTAAGAATAGATAAGCAATTGGTCCATTTGCAAAGTTTCTTCAAAAAAATGGGATAGTTGCCCAATATACTATGGTTGGTTCTCTAGACCAAAAAGGTGTAGTAGAAAGAAGAAATTGAACTTTAATGGACATGGTACGTAGTATGCTTAGTAGCTCTAAGCTACCTAAATTCTTATGGATTGGAGCTCTTAAAATGACGATGTATACATTAAAACGAGTTCCAACTAAGGCTGTCCCAAAGACACCTTTTGAGTTATTCAAAGGTTGAAAACCGAGTTTGTAACATATATGTATTTGGAGATGCCTGTCTGAAGTAAGATTTTACAATTCATAAGAAAAGAAACTGGACCAAGGACCATTAGTGGGTATTTTATTGGATATGCTGAAAGGTTTAAAGGGTACAGATTTACTGTCCATCTCACAATATCAGGATTGTGGAACCAAGAAATGCAAAATTTCTTAAAAATAACTTAGTTAGTGGGAGTGATCAATTTTTAGAACATAGTTTATGTGAGAGATCAACCTTCAACTTTAAGAGACAAATTGGTTGTCATTCACAACACCCATCAAGTTCAAATGGGTGTTGAACAACCAATTGTTGAAGTTCCACAAGATATTAACAATATTCCAATAGATCAAGTTGTTCAAGAAATTCCAGAAAATATTGAACAACATGATCCTCAAGAAATTATTGGTTCAACATTAAGAAGTTCTACTAGAGAGAGAAAGTTAGCAATTCTGAATGATTATATTGTGTATTTACAAGAATCTGACTACAACGTTGGAGCTAAAAATGATCTTACATCTATTTCACAAGTCATGAGTTGTCAAAGGTCAGAATTATGGTACAAGGCCATGAAGAAAGAGATGAATTCTATGAAGATCAATGAGGTATGTTATCTTGTTAAGTTGCTTGATAGTGCAAAAGCCATTGGATTTAAATGAATCTTTAAAACAAAGAAAGAGTCATTTGGTAACATTGAGATATACAAGGCAAGACTTGTTGCTAAATAATTCACTCAAAATGTAAGAATTGACTACACAAAAACCTTTTCTCTTGTGTCTAAGAAAGATTCTTACGTATTATATTGGCATTAATAGCCTATTTTGACCTTGAATTACAACAAAGGGATGTGAAGATAGCTTTCCTCAATGGTGATCTAGAGCAAGAGGTTTATATGAAACAACTAGAAGGATTCATTTCTAGCAATGGTGAGCACTTGGTTTGCAAGCTAAAGAAATTCATATATAAATTCAAACAAGCCTCCCATCAGTGTTATTTAAAATTCTATGATGTCATCTCTCCATTCAGCTTTGTTGAGAACATTATGGATCAATGTATATACCAAAAGATCAGTGGGAGTAAAATTTGTTTATATTCTACTTGCAAGCTATGATAAGGGAATGTTATATAAGGTAAAACAATTTCTCTCTAAAAATTTTAATATAAAGCATATGGTCAATGTATCTTATGTCATTGGCATTAAGATCTATAGAGATAAACATTGAGGTATCTTAGGTCTATCTCAAGATACCTATATCAACAAAATTTTAGATAGGTTTTGGATGAAGGATTGTTCATCAAGTATAGCTCCCATTGTGAAGGGTGATAGGTTCAATTTGAACCAATGCCCAAAAAAAATTTTCAAAGGGAACAAATGAAGAATATTCCATATGCTTCCATTGTTGGGAGCTTGATGTATGCTCATGTTTGTACAAGGCCCGACATTTCATTTGCTATTAGAATGTTAGGAAGATATTAGAATAATTCGGGCATTGACCATTAGAGAGCTACTAAGAAAGTCCTAAGATATCTTCAAGGGACCAAGAATTACATGCTTATGTATTGACGAACTTATAATTTGGAAGTGACTAGCTACTCTAATTCAGACTTCACTAGCTGTGTTGATTCAAGGAAATCAACATCAAGATACATTTTTATGGTTTTTGATAGAGTTATATCTTGGAGGAGCACCAAGCAAACCTTGGTTGCTACTTCCACTGTAGAAGTTGAGCTCATTTCCTGTTTTGATTCTACCTCACACAGAGTATGGTTAAAGAGTTTCATTTATGGGCTTAGAATTGTTGATTCAATTTCTAGGGCACTGAGGATATATTGTGAAAATTCAACTACTGGCTTTTTGGCTAACAACAAGAGTGGTAGTCGAAGCAAACATATTAACATCAAGTATCTAGCCATTTAGAGAACGTGTTAAATATAAGAAAGTTGTAATACCTTAGAAAATTCGTGATTTTCGGGTATTATATAAAGCTAATTTTGTGAAGTATTTTGGGCTAAAGATATTTTTCTTGTGGTGTATGTAGGAAGATATGAGGTTTAAAAGCAGCAAAGTTGTGGAATATTGAGTGGTCGAGAGTCGAGAAGTGTATTAGTGGTATCGAGGGCATTAAGGGAGTTGGGAGACTGGTTGAATGCAAAGAGGGACTAAAGTGAAATAAGGAAAACTAGGGGGCACATAATATTTAGAAATACCCGAGGTGAGATTTTATAGATTTGCTTTTACTAGTCTTGATTGAGGGTCAATCATAGGGCAAGTGGTAATTTCACCCAGGGCGAGTATATGTAGGTGGCCTCGCCTCTTTTTCCTCATTTTCTCCTTTCTTCTCTCTCTCTTCACCTTCTCTCCTCTTTCTCTCTTAACCTTCTCTCCTCTTTCTCTCTTCATTCTTTCTACTTTCTCTCTCTACACTCTAACTACAAAACTGAGCTTTGGAAGGAAAATCTCGGGCGACGGGGTGAGACTCTAGGAGCCAAGCAACATAGGGAAAGCAAGGAATTGAGGTAAGAAATCATATTTCCCAAGTTTTTCCTTATTTTTCTAGTTTTAAGGGTATTTAGGGTAAAGTCGAGATTATGACTTCGTTTCTCGATTAAAATTGGTGCTTTTGGTGTCTAAATGCTCCTTAGACATCAAGGGTGAGATCTCATGGAAGAAATCATGGAAAATGGTGGAGATTTGGCCAGATTTGGGCCAAATCCGAGAGGAATCACGGAAGATCGCGATCGTGGCGCCCAGGTGCCAGTTTCAGCTCCCAGGCACCAAGGTTCAAAAGGTTTTGGAGAAGAAGAAGGGCTTGGCACCCAAGCTCTAGGTGTAGCGCCTAGGCGCCAGGCATGTTGTGGGCGCCCAAGCGCCAGGTATCCCACGAAACCTTAGCTAATTTTCAATCGACCATAACTCCTTTATCTAGACTTTGTTTTGGGTGAACTTTATATTGTTGGAAAGCTCTTTGAGTCAAGTTTCCAATGGTTAAGTTTTATTTGGAGATTCATTACCAGTTAGGAGTTATGATTAGAGAAGTGGGTAAAGGTCGAGAGTAGTGGTAAAGAATTTCTTTATTTCGTAACCCTGATAGTTTTTACCTGGTTACAATAAGGATGGTCGAGGAGTAAGCCGGGAGCGCCAAGAGTGTAAAATCTAGGTGAGGGAATCTATCTAGCTCTGTTATGTGCAGATATGCATATATATTTATATATTTATATATATATATATATATATGTATATTTATATTATTTTATATACATTTACTCGTTAAATGTATTATATATGGAATGGTGTGGATTGTGTGGATGCATTGCATCATATTCATTTTCATATTTATTTTATGAAAAGAGGAAAAGATGTGAAAATAGAGCGAGAAGCTGCCCATGTATGATTCCACTGAGTGGTGTCATAGGTATGCATGCACATTGAGGGTTGGTCTTCAATGTGGTGTGGAAAAGAGCAGGATATGCATTGCATCTCATTCATCTGTATATTTATATTTTTATGTGGTTGTGGCTGTATTGTTTATGGTTGGGGTATATGTTCTGGATGGGGATCTAATCTAAGAAACCTATTGCATGTTATGGCTAAGGATATAACCCAAAATGCCAGACACATGTTATGGTTATGGATATGACCCATCAGGCCAGATACATAATGGGATTTTTTGAGTGATAATCTGTAGGAACATAAACCTACATTGATTACACTCTTGAAATATGGTATGGGAGCATGGACCCTTGTGTAAGGATTACGTGCATTTATTTTGTGTGATATATATATATATATACATATTTTGTATATCTATGTAGTATAGGGTTAGTAGCGGTGAGTCCGTGGTTTAGACTCATCCCCTCACAATTACAGGTATGCAAGGCGGTCAGGACGAAGGCTCGTGGATCGAGGATACCTCTCCATTGTCCGGTGTAAAGTAATTTATTTTATTTGTATTTCTCTAGTATTCTCTGTAATCAAATAGGCTACCACTTATGATCCTGCAGTACTAATTCTATACTTGCGATAGTGCTGTCTGTGCCGGTCATGAGCCCGGGTTCGGGGCATGACAAAAGTGGTCATTGAACACATTAGTACTGAATTGATGATAGGTGATCCTTTAACTAAAGGCATGCCACCATTGAAATTTAAGGATCATGTGGTTAGAACTTGGATCCACTATGTAGTTTTCATTATTATGACAAATTATTTTAATTTTTTAAGGAAACTCTATTTGTTTGTGATGTTTCTCATATTTGTCCTTTGTATATACATTTCTTGATTTTCAGAAATATCATTAAAGTGTGGACCTAGAATAAACATTTTGTTTATTCATTAAGAAATTTGGACTAGTGTTTAAGAGGTATAATGCATTGTAATACATGGAAGATATTACTTGTTTTTAAAGGATTTATTGACATGATTCATGTATAATGTTTGTTTTCCAGCATTAATATTGATGGATTGAGAATATTATAATTTACGGATCAAATGGGAGAATGTTCGATAACCGCCATTCAAGTTTGAACATTTGGAAAATGGTTTGTAAAATTAGGAATTTATTAAACTTTCTCATGTGGTAACTGCTTGTACTCAATTAATTAATTAAAAATGCCTAAATGGTAACCGTCGAAAAACTATGCATTCTTGATGGTAGAATGCTTTTATAACTTACATGTTGATTAAGGGTCCCTAAGTACAAAAATACTCAGACCATACCATTTAAGTGGGATTTTGAGTGCTTAGAGTTATCCTAATCCAGTGAGAAAAATTCAAGACTGACAATGGATGGAGGTAATTCTTGATTCTTTGTTCCCACTGCTTTTCAGTATTTTGCTAGTAAAATGGCTATATCTCTCTATATCTCTATCTCTTCCATTCATTTTTCTCAGCACCTATCATAATAACATATTCCCCAGGTTCCAAAAATTGTTGTCTGTGATCCTAATTGCACATTTTGACACCTTTTTCCTATTAAGTATATTAACTTTTATCTTTCAATGCCAAATGGCTCACACAATATGTATCTCCATAAGCTGATAACAGAATATTTCTTGTCACTGAAATATGACTAGAGCTAGAAACAGATGCACACACAAACACACATACACACACACACACACACACACACACACACACACACACACACACACACACACACAACAAAGGAAGTTAATGATTTGCCATTCTGAACTGAAGGAATCAATTGAAACTCAGTCTCTTCTGTAGCACCATAATTTCCATCAAGTATGGCAGATCCATCCTGAGGATTAATTGATGAATTATGATGCTCATAATAATGACCCTTAATGTGAATATGAGATAATAACATTAGAGAAACTTCTTTTTATATTCATCACTAAAGAAAGCGGAGGAAAAAAGAAGCTCATCTACTCTTCATAAATAACATTTTAAAGCCATGTATTTTTCCCTTTATATTATTCCAATCTACTCCCTTGAAAAATGGATGCATTTTTAGAATAGCACAACCATCGGATCCTAAAGCTCTCCTCATGGGATTTGAACTTACACCATAATTGCAATACTTTTCGTAAAATTATAATTCAACAGATAATTGACCAACATATAGCATTGAAATTTAAAAAACATGTTAAATTAGAAGTACTGCATAATCCTTTGAACTATTAATTTTGCTCTAAATTATGACATACTTACATACATATCTAAAGAAAAAACAACCTTATTTAATATATTTTTAGGGCCCAAAGGTGGGTATATCTGCAATAGTTTCAAACAGAACATAATGAAAAAAAGAAAAAGCTAGATGTCTCCACTTTAGGCATCTACAATAACTAGAAACTTACTTTTACAACTATCAAACCCTTGAACTGTATTCCATAATGTCAATTTGATCATCTCAAGTGGCTTCGACAATTTCTTATTAATAATGGTCATTTCTGTTAATAGAAGCATAGGATGGATGTAGAAGTAGCTAGAATTCAACTTTTCAATAGGTTTTAGAAAAAGCAGAGGGTGGTTGTTAGATACTCAATACTGAATATATTGCAATTCTGGAAAATATTAATAGAACTAAATAGCAAGTTCATACAGTAAGCACAAATGCAAGAAAATAACTAGAGCAAAGCTCCTTCAGAATTCACCACCCAAGAGTATTCTACCTACAAACATGGAAAAGATTCTAACTGACTTATCACTCCTCTCTCCTTTACTTTTCCTGTAATACCCATGAAAAATAAAATATAAATGCGTGTTTGCTAACTATAGTTACTATTTCAGTATACGGTACCATTCAGTTGTATAATACTATTTACATATATGATATTGTTCACTTATACAATCAAAATGTCAAGTACTAGATGTGATTTGGTCATAAGAGAAAACTAAAAAGAAGTTCGTAGGAGAAAATGACGTTTTATATGTGAAAATACCCTCATAGACTAAAATAAAAGGACTGAATTGAAAAGAAACTTAAAACTTTAAGGTGAAAGGATAGTTTTCCCTTAAATTCTCAATAGTAAAGCCGTCTTCGACTTTTCCGTGATTGCACAGTAAACTAAATAATTAATGTACGAATTATTTTATTAGAAATGTCATTTTCATAAATAGTAAATTGAATATTTTATTAGCGCATAGTGTCAAATACTACCATTGACTTTTCCTATAAATAGGCCCTTTCATTTCACTTCTAAACTCACACCTTCAACTTCTCTTCTTCTCTCCTTAAGTTTCTCTTGCTCGGACGCTAGGCCTTTGAGATTTTAGGCCTTTCCTTTTCAGTTTAGGTGAGGATACTATGCCCTTTTTATGTCTTTCAAATTTAGAAGTTATTTTCTTAAGTATGCTCTGTGGTTGTGGCTTTGGCTGATCTTCCACATCAGAAAAATTGTCCTTAATTGCCTAAATGTTATTTTGATTCTATGATTACCAAAATAGGATGTAAACTGTAAAGAATACATGTCTAGGAAAGTTCTGGCTAAGGAAAGACCTGGTACTAAGGTGTGTCATTGTGACCCTCCACTCTTTCCTGGGAACCTACCTAGTATATTCTTTTACAGATTGTATTCTCTATTTGTGGTATGAATAGTGCCCATAAGTAACCATACATATGAATAATAACTGTATGTATGAATAGTAACTATACTAAAACAACCCTAACTTGTTTTCTTTAACCTTTCATGAAGTTTTCGTAGCGGAACCTGAAATTCACCTGTGTGCTCTTGTCTGTAACAACTTAAAAAAGTAATAATCGTACATAATCTAGGTAAGTGGATGTAAATTTAATAATAGGATCATAGCACGATCCATCACGTTAGTGAACCGAGTTGAAATCCCAAGTTTCACCAGTTTAAGATGACAACAAGATATTAGTGAGAACTTTGACGTCATTATTTCCAATATATACTATCTTTACATATTCAAGTCTTTTATTATTTGTATTATAACTTTTAACTCTTATGATACTTTAAAGTATGAATATTCATGATATATTGAATTTTATTTTTTTTTAAGAAAAGCCGTATGGTATATTGGGTGGTACCCCCCTTTCTGTGATGAGTAAGACCGATCAAACATCGAGAAACGTTAGGGGAGACATAGTTCCTATTAATGGAATAATGGTGTAGCATCACAAGGTCTTAAGAGAACTAGAGGTTAAGCAGGTAGTTCACCGGAGTGGTTTCGCCTTAGTGATGAGTGCCAAAACCTAAGATGTGTACTTGGTTATTTATTTGTAAAAAAAATTGCTAATTTCTGTTTATTCCCTACTTGTGCTCTTGGTTGATTTTATAGCCTTTGAGTTCATTATCATGATCAATTTTGTAATTTGTTCTTATTATTGATTTTATCGTACATTCATTGAGTTTTTTTCCAAAAACTCACCCTCATGTTTCCCCTTTCAAATACAGTTGCAAAAAGGAACTCCCACTAGAGGAGTAGCAGAGTGATCTATAAAATAAAGAATCTTCCCGTTGTTGAGTAGGTTTAGGGATCCCGCGTTTGTATTAAGGGCTCTGTGGTTATTAAGACTCCTAGGAGGTTATTTCAGGAATTTACATTCTGGATATTATAATCTTTATGAAAATGGTGTTATTATAGTTGTTCAACTGTACCTTCATAATTGTATTAAGTTATGTATAATATTTTCATATATGTTAGCAATGACGTCATATATGTTTTTAATAAAAGTTCCATCTCTTGTGAATAGATATGATTTTGAATAAATTTATGGATCTTATGTTTCCACATAATTGAACTCAACAAAAAGGTAGAGTTAATAGGAAGGCTTACAGTGATCGGAGATTCATTATTGTACCAATCATGTGCCCAGGAAACAGGTCGTAACATTTCCTTTTGTGTCAAAGGTCCTTTCCACTACTAACTAACCTGCTAGTTCATTTATTCCTCCTCTTTCCTCAATTGCCTACTCTATTTCTCATAGACCTTCCATATGTTGGGCTTGGAGTCATATGTTAGGCCTACTATCAAAGGGTCCACACCTTTACTACATAACCTTTGACTAAGAGTCAAAGATCCATCAATACCCCTACGAATAACTGTAGTCTTATCCTCAAGGCTAAAAGGAGGAAATTGACTCTGTAGATAAGTTTCTTCCGCTATGTTGCATTTGGATCATCCATCCCATTACATTGAATAAAAAACTCTCTCACGGGAAGTCCATCCACCATATTCACACGATAGCCCAAGACCTTATGAGGTTCAACTGAAACCTCCACATCTATATCATTAGGTAATGGAGATGTAGATTGATAATTGCCCACAACCTTCTTTAATAGTGAGGCATGAAAAACAGGGTCAATCTTGGATGTTAATGGAAGTTCTAATTTGTAGGCCACGTTACCCATCTTCTATAGAATTCAGAATGGACCATACTACTTAGGTGCTAATTTAGCATTATCACACTGAACCACTGAAAATTGTCTATAAGGACGTAGCTTAAGAAAGACCCAATCCCCCACCATGAAAATCTGTTGTTTGTGCTTTTTGTCAGCATAATGTTTCATTGATTCTTGAGCCTGGTTGAGGTTATATTTTAATTGTCTCAAGGCTTCATCGGATCCTTCAACTCTAGCATAACTACATCATCTTTAGTTTCAATAGAATTAAATTTGATCAAGGTTAGAGGCTTCCTTCCATAAACCACCCCAAAAGGAGTTATTCCAATAGAGACACAGAAGCTAGTGTTTGGTTCACGCCACTACGATGCCAAATTGCCCAAAATTGAATTCGTGGCAATTTTGCAGTATAGTGATCCCCAATCGTATTCACTCAAGGAGCCTCACTTCTAATCACTAATTAATTGTTCTAAATACTAATTATACTAATTAACTACATGTGGGGGGTTTAGTTGATGACAGAAGCATAAAAATACAATAATAGCAGCAAACAGTAACAGTAACAGCAGCAGTAAATCAGGACAAGATACAGAACAATATCAGAGATGCTTGTAATCAATCTTTGGTTTCCCTAGAAGTGTAATCATCATTATTCTTTTTTTAAAAATCAGTTCCAAATTTATCTATTATTCTAGCCATCAATTAAGTTTTCTAGAAAATCTTCTAGAACTTGAACACATTGAGTCCTAACCGAAATCTTGCTCTCACACAATCGCATATTGTCAACCCAATCTAATCTTACTTACTAAACATGTATAGCAACCGCATACATACAAGTTCAGTAAGGTTTACCCTCTTATGGAGCAATAAGAATAGGAATCAAGCCCATATAACTTTTCTAAACAGAAAAATATACATAAATGAGAACAAGAGGCAAAATAGGGATTAAACTGAAATAGATTAAGTCAAAAACACTTATCTATTCAGAAGCATTTAGATTACATCTCCTAGTTCCACCAAAGATTAATTACAAAAGGGTTTTAGCCCTCCATAAGGACTAAAATAACAATACAGAGGAGAGACTGGAGAAAACCTAAACTATTGCAGAAGAGAGGAAGAAGAAGATGTCTTTCTGTCTTAAACAAAATCTGATCTATTCTCCTTTGTAGCAGCCCCTTGAAGGACGAAAATGCACTGGTTTTTGCTATCATTTTCCATCTGAAAAGCTACAGCAAGTGCACAACCTTGGGCAAAAGCAATGCATGAAAATGGAGGCTGCTGGAGGGACTTTTCTGCACTAGAGAGTTGACCTGCGAATTTACCATTTTGGGTAAACTTTGGAAAGCAAAAGAGGCTAAATTACTGCTCTAATTCAGAACAGTAGTAGGGCCCACATTAGCATTTCCTATTCAGCACCAAATCATCCAAAAAATGCCACATCAGCTCCCATATATGCACCCTCGTCCATATCATCAATTTTGCTCTCTAATTACAAAATTAAAGCACAATTGGTCCATAATTAAATTACATCCATTTAATTCTAAAACATAATAGAATCAGAGAGTTATTAAGAAAATGTATGCAATAAGACTAAGATAAGGACTAAATTGTAGATAAAAATGCCTGATATTAGTGTTGTACCAAAACTCAGCCCAAGGAACTCAAATAGATCAATTAGGTGGTCGTTCAAAAGTGAAACAATAAAGATAAGTCTCAAAACAATGGTTCATGACCTCTGTTTGTCCATTTATTTCAGGATGATAAGCGGAGCTCATTTTCAAAACTATTCGTTGTAGCCGAAACAATTCCTTCCAAAAAACACTGATGAAAATTGGATCTCTATCACTCAACAAGGAGTGAGGAATGCCATGTAGACGCACTATTTCCTCGACAAACAGAGCAATAACTATTTTGGCAGTGTATGGGTGTCTTAAAGGAAGAGAATGGATATGTTTAGATAATACATCAACTATTACTAAAATAGCATCATATTCTCTAGATTTAGGAAGGCAATAATAAAATCTAGAGAAATATTTCCCCAAACTTGATTTAGAATTAGAAGAGGACTAGGAGAGGTAGCTTCATACTTTTGGCGTTGACAAGTGTCACATTCCTGCAAAAACTCCTTCACTGACTTTTTCATGCCAACCCAATACAAATTTTCTGCCAACCTCTTATAAGTTCGTAAGAACCTCGAACATCCCCCAACTTGTGTAAAATGAAACTCTTTAAGTAATTCTAGAATTAGAGCAGATTTAGCCGAGATGACTAATCACCTTTTATATAATAAAACCCCATGATGAAGTGAAAATCCAGATTTATCTCTTAGGTTGTCATGATCTTTTGTAAATCCTCATCCTTAGCTATTTCTTCTTGAAGAATCTGACCTTGGAGCTAAAGGGGATTAAAGATAATAGAAGTCAACTCCCCCCTTCAAGAATTCTAGATAAGGCATCAGCTGCCTTATTCTCATGGCCAAGTTTGTAAATGACCTTGAAACGAAAATCCAATAACTTAGCAAGCCAATTTTGTTGATTTGCATATACCACCCTTTGTTATAGGAAATTCTTCAAGCTTTTGTCATCAGTATAAACTAAGAATTTCTACCTATCAAATAATAACACCAATGTTGAATGACTTGAACAACAGCCATCAATTCCTTCTCGTAGATTGATTTAGAAAGCTACATATCCAAGAGCACCTTGCTAAAAAATGTGATTGGCTTTCTTTGCTGCATTAAAATAGCACCAAGTCCTTTCCCAGAAGCATCACACTCCAACTCAAAAAGTGAGAACCAGAGTTGATGTAATAGCTCTCTTTAAGGTGTCAAAAGCAGCTTTAGCCCCTTAATTCCACTTGAACTCCCTTTTTTTAAGTCAACTAAGTCAATGGCTTAGCTATACGACTATAATCGACAATGAACTTATGATAGTAACACGTAAGACCCAAAAATCCTTTAACTCCCTTAACATTAGAAGGCATCGACCATTCAATAACAATTCTGACTTTAGCGAGGTCAACCTCTAAGCCTCTTCAGGTTTGAAGGTCAAGGGAAATATATTTTAAATGAGTAGACTAATCCCTGTTGAACACCAATATATCATCAAAGGAGACAAACGCAAATCATCTCAACTAAAGTCAGAAAATGAGATTCATATTTGATTGGAAGGTAACACGAGCATTCATTAAGCCAAATGGCATAAGGAGAAACTCATAGTGACCCTCATGAGTGCGAAAAGCCTTTTTTTTTGACATCTTCTTCATGCATCTGAATTTGGTGGTAACTCAATTTAAGATCTAATTTAGAAAAATAGCAAGCATCATGAAGTTCATTAATCAATTCATCTACTATCGGAATGGGAAATTTATCCTGAACAGTGGCCTCATTTAAGGCCTTGTAGTCCACACACATCAGCCAAGAGGCATCCTTCTTCTTAACCAAAATAACTGTGCTAGAAAATGGGCTTAATTCTTTGGTTTAACATCTGAAGAACCTAACATTCAATTTCATTCTTTTGGTCATGGGAATACCTATACGGTCGTACACTGATAGGTGACGTGCCTTCATGCAGAACAATAGCATGAGTAATTTCTCTATGAGGAGGCAGCCCAACCAATTCAGTAAAAACATCATGAAATTGTTTCAACAACCCTCATAAGTCACTGTGTGCTTCAACAAATTCTTGGTCTGTAGCAATATTAACTGCTATATTCCATAATAAGCCGCTTCTCAGTTAATCGACTAAGCTATATGAATGAACCTACAATGAAGCTACATGAATTTCTCCATAATGAAAAACAATGAAGCTACATGAATTTCAGAATGGCGACCATTAATCGACTAAGCCCTCAGAGCAATGCTTGTTGAACCTGGTTCTACTCTTGTTGAATCGCATCCTAACGCTGCTGTAATGCGGAGAAGGAGTTCCAAATAGAAGTTTTAAACGATACCAAAGATGACTCCAAAGCCACCATAGAAGATTCCATAGTGTCCATATAACCTCTCATAACCTTGACAGTAGTAGAAACGTCAACTCGATCCACAGATTTAGGCAGCATAGTGAGCGGCAAGTTGAACCAATTGCTAGATACTCAATATTGAATATACTGTAATTCTAGAAAATATTAATAGAACCAAATAACAAGTTCATACAATAAGCACAAATGCAAGAAAATAACAAGCCCTTACAAACATGGAAAAGATTTTAACTGACTTTTCACTCATCTCTCCTCTCATTTTCTCTTCGTACCAAAGGTCCTTCCCACTACTAACTAACCTATCAACTCATACTTCTCCTCTCTCCTCAGTCTTGCTTACTCTATTTCTCCTAGAGTATACCTTCCATATATTGGATTTAGGGTCATAAGTTTAGTCTACTATCAAAGGGTCCACAGCCTTACTGCATAACCCTTTACTAAGAGTCGAGGATCCATCAGTGGCCATATAATTTCAGAAGAATAGAAGGGACATAGAGTATCTAGCTCTTTAGCTTATAAAAATTATGCTTAGGTAAGTTGTACTAATCTAAGGAGCCTCTCCTTTGTTTTTCACTCTAAAGCACAAACCTCAACAAAGCTTAATTTATATGAAGGAACTTGACTTTTCTTGCCTTCAAATTGACAGAGGAAAAATTCTTTCAAACTTGTATTATAATCATGGCAATTTTCAAATATCTAGAACTCTTGTGCATTTTGATGTCACAATAGCAAGATGAAAAAAGTCAATAAGAAGGAAAATCAACAATGGAGAAAGAAAAGAAGAAATTAACAATGAAATGAGTAGCTTAGACGAAGATTGTCAAACTCAAAGAAAGGGATAAACTCATAAGAGTTTACATATGTCCCTCATCTTTTAATAGACTATTAAAATTATACATATAAACACATTAATATCTTAATTCATAATTAACATAAAAATACTTATATCTTAATTCATATTGTGTAATTATCTAACTTTTTTAGTCTCAATATAAGCCTTAATTCTACATTTAACTAAATAGCAGAAAATACCAAAAAAAAATTAGACTATTGTTGAGTTAGCTTGGTCTAAACTCAGCGAGTTTGAACGAGTCTGCATCGAGTTCCAATTCTAAAATTGAATTTACTCAATTTGGAGACCTAAATTCGCAAAATCGAATGAGTTTAAGAGTTCACTCAAGTGTTTAACAATCATGGTTGAGACCATGATTGCTGCTCCCTTGCTTTACTTAAAAGAAAAAAAAGAAACCCTACTTGTTTTTGTAAGACACCATACAAATACCTACATTAGAGACAAATGTAGTTTAAATAAATGTGCGTTTTGGCAAGCCGTGTGCAATATGAAATTCCTCGACTTACAAAAAAAAAGGGAACATTTTTTTGGAAATAGAAGTAACAATTAAACTAGCATTTTCATCATACACTCAGGGATCAGTATAAGAAGCTGCAACAAAATCAGAAATAGAGACATAATTTTTTGTCTCTGGTTGTAGAAAAGTTTGTCCCTGATGTATCAGAGATGGATTCAGAGATGGAAAACATTCGTCTCTAAACTAGGCATCGCAACGAGATAGAAATGGAAAATATTCTGTCTCAATATCATAGATGAAATATTCAAAGACAGAAATTATTCAGTCTAAGAAATGTGGCAGACATTTCCATCTCTGATTTCATCTCAAATTAAAGACGGAATTACTTCTTCTTAAATCAAGGATGAAAAGGTCTGTCCTTGATTTCGTCTCCAATTATGGACAGAAAATCCATCCCTAATTCTGCCTCTAATGTTTAGGTTTAAAAAAAATGAAAAGATGCATGTATAATCGAGTAGTTTAAACAAGTTATACCATGTAACTTTTCAAGAAAATATTTAGCATTGCAAGTTCTATTCATCTTCCCACTAACTCTGATTCATGTAATTCCATTCTTGTTCACTAAATATTTTCTTCAAAAGTTACATGGTATGACATGTTTAAACTACTCGAATATGCATGCATCTTTTCATTTTTTGGACTAAAAAAACTAAATTAATATCTTAGTTATCGATGATCGATGTGCAGAAATCTACCTTCTCCTTTTGTTGTATATATGTTGTTTTAATTGTTCATGTGTGTTAAAATGCACATAAAACTGGCTTCAGCTAAATGGAAGGGGATAACTGTAATTAGTGATATAATTATTAATTAGGTCACTGATTACAACCATCCTCCCTCCACTTGAAGCCTGTGTTATGTGTAGATTAACGCACGTCAACAATTTAAAGTAGTGCACCTGCTCTCACATCAACAACATAGACATCCTATTCATGATTGCTGGCAATCACAAAGAACATAAAGAATGAGAAACATCATCATTGTAGCTAGCTATCAGTGATAACAATCATGGAGACCCAAAAAATATTTTCCTACAACCTAGATTCCAAGATATTTTGCAAAAATTTCACCCAAGTTTCTCCTTAAATGACACAATAACAAGCTTAAATATAGTAAAGTTCTATGAATGCAACAATCAAATCATATAGAGGGATTGGAAAACAGTCTAAATCAGCAAGGATCAGGAATAAATACAACAACTTAGAAAAACTGAAAATTAAGGCAAAACATTACTCTTAAACCAGAAATTACAATTTTATAATAAATACAACAATTTCCAGAAATTATTAAAAATTCACATAAATTGAAAAAAATTTGCAAGATAAAAAC
The DNA here is from genome assembly GCA_037074585.1 of Biancaea sappan. Taxonomy (NCBI): domain Eukaryota; kingdom Viridiplantae; phylum Streptophyta; class Magnoliopsida; order Fabales; family Fabaceae; genus Biancaea; species Biancaea sappan. Next base: position 41,327,414 of record CM073492.1, read on the forward strand.
TTTCCCCTAATTCCTACAATGCAACATCAAGAGAGAGAAAGAGACGCCATTGACAGAGACGGAGAGAAAAAGAGAGATTCAAAGACGGGATCCAAATCGGAGTTGACGGCAGTGGGAGAAAGAGAGAGAGTACCTTAGAGATGACAGTGGTGGAGCACACCGAAAGTGAATCGAAGATGGTGGTAGCAGGAGGGAAGGGAGAGAGAGAGAGAGAGAGAGACAGCTAGAGAGAGCACAAGGGATTGAGAAATGAATCGTTCAAGGGAAATAGGTTTAAACCAAGGATTAGAGACGAATTTCTAAGATGAAAAATTTCATCTCTAATCAAAGATGCCAACGTTTTGCATCTAAATTTTTTAAACCAAGGATTAAAGACAAATTTCTAGGACGAAAAAATCCGTCTCTAATCAAACACAACAGCATTTTGCTTATAATTTTTTAAACCAAGGGATCATTTGGATCAGGGACGGAATTGTGGAACGGGATAAATCTGTCCCTAACTTTTTAAATATATAAAAAAAATTAATAAATATTATGAATCGATTATTGACACGAAAAAGTCTGTCTCAGAAATTAGAGATGGAAATTCATCGGAGACGGAATAATTCCATCCCAAAATCTGTCTCTGATTCCTTGTTTTAAATTTTGAGATCAGGGACTGATTTTGAAGACGGACAATTTTCGTCCCTAAATTCCATCTCTGATTCTAAGTATTCTTGTGGTGATAATTGACCTGTGATACACTGACTATAAGGGACAAAAATGAACACAAACACTTTGACACATCAAACTCTAACATTATAGATCACATGGCATACACACAGACACACATAACATATAATTGTAAAATATTATTGGATGCACACAGACACACACATTAGATATATATTAGAAAAAAAATAAAATAGAAATAAAAAATTGGCCTTGTAATGGCTTAAGCTTTGAATAAAATGATGCTTGCAGCCCCGTAGTCCTCATCAAATTAAATAGTAACACATTATACAGTGGCCTGTGGGCATTTGAATAGTCAATCCTTCAAATCCAAAGGGCTTTCTCGAAATAATGTAATCAAATTGGCATCTGAAAGATATTAATTAAACCATTTGAGCCTTCCCGTGACAAGCTTTGGATGAAATAGTTCTTCACACACACACACATATTATATATCAATTGAAAAAGAGAAATGATAAAACTAGGATAATTCAAAGAATCTACCATAAAATCTAAAACTACGTTCATATAATTGAAAATTATGAAATAAGAAGATATATATATATATATATATATATATATATATATATCAGAAGGATGAAAATATACAATATCTTGACATGTATGCTATACCAAAACCTTTTTTCCCGTTAAATGAGCCCCAACGACTAAGAAAAAGCCCAGGGGAAATATACCTATATTGTAAGAACCTTGAAACTATAATGTTTTTCCACAAAAATACAACAATAAAAATAGGAAGTCCCTGACTGAGGAAGGTGTTAACCTGGCTATACCATTAAAATTATTCATGTACAACTAAATGAAGCGGAAATGGGACTATGCAAGAACCAACTTCCTATTGCTTGTTACCATCGCCATTTTCTTCATCAATGACGAGAACAGTGCTTGTCAACCATACCTTGTGCTAAAACTTAAAATTTAATTAAGTGGTGGAACAATATGTTGGATTTTTCATGAAGACTATCATAAATCATATTTATTTTGTAAAATCCAGAATTTATACATGTTAATTATGAGCTTTTATTTGAGCCCATTAATATGTGGTCCCTATTACAATGGGTTGTTCTAATTAATTGGGCATTGTGTTTAATGGGTCTTGTGTGGACTAACTAATTATGGGAAGGTCAGTCTATTAGGGTTTTCACAAGGAGGGGTTTACTTTCTACATATATATATATATATATATATATATATATATATGTAGTGTTACAGTCACGTTAAAGTTACACCCTTTGGAAAGCATATTAGGGTCAAGAGAGTAGTTTACTCTCCTTCGTAGATTCTTTTCTTTTCCTCCTTTTTTTACTTAGTGCGTGTTTGGGAGAGCGTTGCATTGGAGCAAACCATGTTTGAAGCTCAATAAACATGATTTGCTTAGTTTTTGGAATGGTTGGGAATGCGTCGCGTCCAGTTATGGCCAACGTGGTGTGATGGTATTTTCCTTTTGCCGTGGTTATGGCCAATGCTCTAAGGAGTTGCTTCAAGGATCAATAAATATGGTTTGGTAGTACATTTTTTTCCACTTTCCTTCAAATACTCCTCTACTATCCCTCTGCTTCAAGTTTGGTGGCCTCCTTTGTTTCGTCCTTGTTTTCCTTCATTTACATGTAAGTCCATTTTTTGCCATTTTCATATGTTTTTTGGAGCTTTGGGTCGCGGGTGAGGGGCGAAGGAAGCTCAGACCGACAAAATGCTGCTCTCCAATCTCTCTGTATGTGAAACCCAACTGATCATGAAGTCAAGTCTTTTGTAACTCGTTGGCGAAAGAAGACGATCGACTAATGAAGAAGATTATACTTTTTTTTTTGTTGATTTCTGGCATGGGTTATGGGCTGTGAAGTGTGGACTTCTAGTCTGGTCTAGGTTATGTGTAATTTAGTTATGTTAATTAGTTAATTTTAATTAGTGATTAATTAATGTAAATTAGTGATTAATTAATTATTACTAATAATTAAATAATTGCTAATACATTATTAATTAAGTAATAATTTCTAATAATTAATGATTAAATATTTATTAATAAGTCATTAATTAAGTCATTAATTACTGATAATTAATTATTAAGTAATTACAAAAGGATTATTAATTAAGTAATCAGTAACAAATCAATGAGTAATTAGTGAATAATTAGTGATTTTGAGTGACAATAAACATTGATATAATTTATGTTCTTTTTGGTAATTATACATTCAAAACTATGTTTACAAACAAACATCAAAACATCAAAACATAAATCATGTTCATGGTTTACTCAAATTTAAGTTTGTCCAATTATTTTTCAAACATAAATTAAGTTTATCCAAACTTAAATTTATCCAAATTACGTTTGTCCACCAGTTTTCCGAACACACCCATATACTCGATTATCAATTTTCATCATGAATTTCACTACTGTCCTAAGTACACATATGTTTGTTGCTTTTTATCTATGTTTTTGAGCTATCTACAATATTAGTATATAGGAATTACTATGAACATTCCTTCGCAATAAGGATATGAGTTTCTATCCATTTGGTCATAGGTATTATGCCACGTCAAGGACCAATTCAATTCAAAAAGCTTCAGCTACTAAGTGAATCCTCATAAATAGTTTGAAAGTGCTAAACTCCAATTCATCAAAAGAATCTTCCTTAAAATCCAAAATGCCCCACCGAAAGGTGTCAAAAACGGCGTTCTATACAATACATACAGGGCAATAAGGATGCCGATATTGCCAAATGCCTTAACGGCATAAAACTTGTAAAGGTTATCCAATAGATAGCCATTAATACACAATTTGATATGCCTTCAAAAACTGACATAAACAACCAAAAATGCAAAGGCAAACGAAGCAAGACAAAAACCACAAAATAGCTAAACGGGGACAAACCGTAGAATTAAGAGCCAACGCCATAGATCTTCCCCAATTCAAAGTCCTGAAGGCAAAGCTCTTGGATCTCTGCACAGCCCCTTCATGAGACGAATTCTCCTGAATCCTCATTCCTCAACTTGAAATCAAAATCTTTCTCCATAGCCAACATCGCTCTTCTGCAAAATCCCTTCCTCTACATTCTTCGATTATCGTCTTCCTGAGGAGAGCTTAAGACAGTCAATGGGAAGACTACTGGACAATGCCTCTGCGTATGAACTGTTAATTTACTTGTACTAAATTAATTTTCTGATTGTGACTGATTGAACTATTAATTTACTTTTACTTATGTACCAAAAAAATTTACTTTTACTTATAAATTAAAACTACTAGTTGCTTGCATGTCAATTTTTTTAAATTTTTTTAATATTTTTAATATAATGATAAATCATAGTATTTTTATCATATTTTTAAAATAATAAAGAAGTAGTGAAAATTTAATTAATAGCATAGATACATCAAAATAATATAATAAATAAAATGAATTATAAAGCATAATAATAGAGAATAAAAAAAGAAGTAAAATGTTTATAAGAAATATTAAGAAACTAAATGTTGTTTATACAAAAATATTTGGAAAAAAAAAAGAACTTTGTCCCTATTAACTTTTTTCATTGTACATTAGCATTGTCAAAATGGGTCTGAGTTTTAATACTCAAGTTTGCCCTAATCTCGCGAGCTAGGCCAATTTTTTTTTGTTTTTTATTTTTAAATTATTTTGGTTAGGTTTATATTCTAATCACCAACTTCAATTATTATAGTATGAAAACCCTTCTTTTAATTTGTTATTATCCAATATATTGACAGTATAAACAGTTGTGACCCTCTTCTACATGTTTTGTTATCATATTATATGTTGTTCTTACAGTACCCTCTCCAACTTCTACAAAAGTAACATGTCTATAATACACTAATACTTACATCATTGAAGGTCTTTTTTATACATTGTCTATTAACACTTTAGGGCTTTCTTCTAATAAATATTTTTTAAATAAAAAATATAACTATATATATATATATATAAAAGGGGGCCGGCCCGCAGGAGCCACAGAAAAATAAGCCAAGCCTGTTTAGTCCTATTTAAGGCTCTTCTGTCTAATAGTCCATTAATTTGACTAATGATCAACACTGACTATAATAACAAAACTGTCACGTCAATTCTATTTGAATATATCGACAATTGATTTGGACAAACCTTAGCCCAAACAGCCAAACCTATAGGGCCTAAGTCAAATCTAACCCACTCAAGATGTTTTAATCCAAGTTGATGTCCTCATCCCTATTGCTTCTTCTGTCTGCGTTCTTCCATGTGTGTTCCTTCTTTCATCTTTGTTGTCGCTTGGAGACACAAGATCCTTGGGTAAAATCTTCAGGTTAGTATGTTTGCTTCAATCAACTGTGGGATTTCTCTTACTCACGCTCACTGTCATGACTAATTTACCCATATACTATTATTTCAAAAAATATCTCTTCATATACTATTATTTTAAACTTATTTATCCAAACACTACTCTTTCTATCAAATCAGGGATTTGTCTTTTTTTATTATTAACAAAACTCGACCTGTGTCAGGCCAAGCTTCTATAAAAACATTTTTAAAAAATGTCAGAAGCTCGGCTCAGTCAAAGCCGAGCTTCTGACAACTGACGGAATCTCTGTATCTATTGTTTCTTTCTTTAAATTATATTATTTTTTTAGTTTTCTAAATTACATTATTTTTCTTTCTTACATTAAATTGTTTTATTGTTTCTTTCTTTAAATTATATTATTTTTTAGTTTTTTAAATTATATTATTTTTTTTCCTTATTAGAATATCTTATCAGATGACAGATCTTAGATAAGCTGCAAACCTAAGTCTTGATGATGACTCACTTCTATATTTATAGTCTCGCCACATCTCTCAAGATGTTTGGTCAAACAAGGTTCGTTCATAAATCAAATATATATATAAGTATTATTATTATTATTATTATTATTATTATTATTATTATTATTATTATTATTATTATTATTATTATTATTATTATTGTATATTAATATGAAAAATTGTATTTCTGTAGAGAGATCGCATTTTACGTCTATGCCAATATATACTTGTTGGCAACCCACTATTAGTGATCCTCCCCCACTTACGTGCTGCTGGGTTCTACGGGGTCACACGATTGGGTACGTTTGAACACAGCCTAGCTCTTGTCTCAGTACTTGTTGAACGATGGAAACCTGAGACACATACTTTTCACACCATGAAGGGAGAATGCACAATCACATTGCAAGATATAGCGGTTCAGCTAGGTCTCCCATTTGATAGCAAACCGGTAATGGGATTAACCTCCATGGACTGGCGGGCATTATGTTAACAACTTCTAGGTGTTACCCCACCCTCAAGTAAATTAGATGGCAAGAGGTTGAATATGAACTGGCTTACATACACCTTTAATCATTTGCCAGAAGACCCCACAGATGATCAGGTGTCTATTTTTCGCGTGCTTATATTTTATGCTTGATCGGGGGTACCTGATGCCAGATAAGTCTGACATAAAGGTGTATCTCATGTACCTGCTATTCCTTGAAGAATTCAATGAATGTGGGCGACTGAGTCGGGGATCGATGATGATAGCTCATCTTTATAAGGAACTTTGTATGGCAACGAACCCTAGACAGAAGGAAATTGGTGGTTGTCTCACTCCTTTACACGTCTGGGCGTAGTCTAGATTCCCCCGATTAGTATCATCGACACGCCCTGCCCAAGACGTAGATTTATAGCATTATCCTATACCATCGCCGTTAGGATTTCTGTATGTACTACTTGCTTGAGTATAGAATTTATCAATTACTAATTACTATGTGAACTCATATATTTGTGACTATTGCAGTTTAAGGGGTGCTAAGGACTCTATTGGGCCGGTTAAAGAACCCTTGAAGCATTACAAACTTCTGTTAGATAGAATGACTAATTCATATGTATCTTACTTAAACCGATGTTTTTCAAATATGGATGATACTCTATATATTTATTTTTTTTGACATTTATTTTTCATAGATTATCTGGTGCCCATATGGTGGGGAAGTCATTCAGATGCTTCAAGATTACTGCCTAGCTGACCAAAATGTCTGGCTTGCCTTTGTACTGCTCATTTGTTTTCATATTGTCAAGTGGCACCATGTAGATCGCGTGTTTCACCAATTTAGCAGAGATCAGTTGATTTCTGAGCCACCTGTCAATCTTGGCCTCCACTACACATTACAGATGATAGGGAAATATGATCAAAATTAGGCGGTGGTACATAAAGAATGTATCAATTAGTGGTCTACGTGGCCTCAGCGACTGATCCAGCCACAGTATCCTTCACATCCCCTAGAGCACAACTCTGATTAATGTGTTAGTATTGGAAGCATATGAGGTGATAGATTGATCCTACCAGCGGTTCTGAGGATTATACGACAAATCATCTATTTAGTATCAAATTTAAATTATATTTATAGTTCATCCTCTTTGCTCTAATTTTTATATTTTTTGTAGGTTGACATGGCATGATACTTATATAGACTTGCTGGTGAGGATTCGAGACCTGACGATTTAGCAAAGAAAATTGAGCATGGCACTATGAATATCATTACTACCATAGGTGAACTGAAAGAACTCAGGCTTTCTCATCTTGTTCCACCTACTCAACATTTGTCTGCTGCAATAATTCTAAAGCAAGTGTCAAGCAAGCGTTCTTAGGGCCTTATCGCAGCAAGGGAACCTATTCCCTATGATGCATGCTACTATCTAGGTGCATCCATGCCATATTAAAGTACATCAACTTCAGCCTACTGTCAGACTCAACCTGACATAGGTTCTACTGGCATCAATCCTTCTTTTACACAGACTAAAGGCTCCAATTCTCCATTTGGTGATAGCTATCATACTCCGATACCTACACAATACCATTTTTATTATTCGTCTTTTCTTACTGATCCTATGACACATAATGTAGATTTTGGAATGCAATTCTTCACACTGGATCACATGATCCCATTAGTACAGCCGCCAATGTTAGATTTGAATACTCAATCTACACCCTTGGCAGAAGGACAACAACAAGGCAAAGAAGAGGAAGAAGGAGGAGACGATGGAGAAGAAAAAGAAGAAGTTAGGCAGGAAGAAGAACCCGAGCAATGTCGACGGTCTAAACGGCCAATTATAAATAGGTGTTGTGGAATTGGGAGTCATTCTTTTAGATTTTTTTTTCTATCATTTGTTGACTTTCTATCAATTAAAAATATTTTTGTTAGTAAGTTGTTGAATTTTTAATTTACAAATTTTTATTTAATTAATCAATTGTAAATTAAATCTACATATAAATACTATTTATGTTTTTGGCATAATAAATTAATTAATTATAATTATATTCATAAATTAATGTGAATTAAAATATTTAATTACATAATTATACAAAATTGATTGACTAACTGATTTTTTATATAATTATTTATATAAGTAACTATAAAAAAAATATACTAATTATATTCATTATACAAAAATGATTGAAATAAATTAAAGATTGCAATTAATAATTATTACACAAATGAATATAATTATAATTAGTTAAATTAAATATTACAATTATTAAAACTTAATTTAACCTATTATATTTAATATTTAGTAATGTAATTAGTTATAATATTTATAATTATTTAAACATCTATTAATAATAATAATATTTAAAATATCCCTCACCAACCAACCCTTCCCTTCTCACTTTAATTTTTTGTCTGCTCCTCCTCCCTTTTTTTATTACAGGCACGCTGGAATCTTTGCTAAATGTAGAGATTCCGTCAGTTGTAAGAAGCTCGACTTTGACTGAGCCGAGCTCCTAACATTTTTTTTATAGAGGTTCGGCCCGACACAGGCAGAGCTTTATTAATAAAAACAAAAGACAAATCTCTGATTTGACAAAAAGAGTAGTGTTTGGGTAAATAAGTTTAAAATAGCAGTATACGAAGAAATATTTTTTGAAATAGTAGTATATGGGTAAATTAGTCCTTTGTCATGGGGTCTTTCTTGCTTCTCTTTCTCTCGATCTCTCTCTAGAATCCTCTCGATTTCCTCTTTCTCTACTCACCCATGGAACCGGATCCCATGCTTGTCCTTTAGTAATAGTTTAAATTGTTGATAAAAGTGTTTGTAAAAAATGTTTTTTAACCACAGTTTTAACCGTTGTTAAAGCCTTTAACCATGGTTAAAACTATGACTATTGGGACAAGCACCATGCTTGTCCCAGTACGAGATCTGGTTCCCTCACCTATCTCTTTGCCTCACTCATCTAGGTGTATGACTTTGTTTTACACTTAAGCCTATCTCTCACTCAGCTCTCGCCTCTTCCTCTCACTGATTCGACGGACACCACATCATAGACATGGATGTTGATCAAAAGAGAAAGTGGGCTCGAGAGTTACCTTGTGTATGTCTTTATCGTGAGCAGTTGCTGCTGCACTTTCCTCTAAACTAGAGACATGTGGTACTTCTCACGTCTTCCACGTGTGGCTCTAAGTGATTGCAAGACACGGTGTTGAGTGATGTTGGCCAGTGCTATGTTTTTTCTTCATGAAAACAGGGGTGAGGGGTTGTGATAGTTAATGCAGGGAAGAGTGGCTGCTAGATGCAAGTGTGAGTGTACATGCTAGGGAATAGGTGCCTTGGGTTACAACAAAGAAGTAGTATGAGGTGTAGAATATTTCAAGACTTCACAAGATGGGAAGAGTACCCGAGAGAGTAAAATTCAATCATTGTGTTCGTGTTTGTGTTGGCCTTCCATTTCGTCTTCCTCACCAAGATAAGGTGGAGTAGTTGATGGCAAGTTGCTCACCTGAAGATTTTGCCCAAGGATCTTATGCCTTCAAGCCACGATGGAGACAGAAGATGGAATATGCAGGGAAGAACACATATTAAAGAATCAACAGGGACGAAGACAACAACTCATTAAAACATCTTGGGTTGGCTTCCGTATGTGGGTCAGGTAGATTTGATGTGGGCCTTGTAGATTTGAGTTATAGTTTGTCCAAGATAGCTACTTATGTGTTCAAATAGAGCTAACATGACAGTTTTGCTATCCCAGTTAATATTGATCGTTAGTCAAACTAACAATTATTAGATGGAAGGGTCTTACGGCACAAAATGAAAAGTTTAAAGGAGTATTGTATTGAGTTTTATAGTTTATGGGAGTTATCAGCACAATGAAAAAAAGTTCATAGGGGCAAAGTGCATTTTTTTCAAATATTTTTATATAAAAATATAAGGAAAATTTTCACTTTACCCCTTAAACTTTCTCCTATGTGCGAAAAACCCCTGAAGTTCCAAACTCAGCAAAAGACTCCTTTAACTTTCATTCCATGCAAAAAATCACTTTCTATTAGTTGATCGTTAGTCCAATGATGACATGGACTAAGACTTGTCATGTCACCAATTTTTTTTTACAGAACACATGCTATATAATACTCCTGCCACGTCATCACCACCTCACAAAATCAATTCAAACCTTACCTGCAATTTTAGCTATTCTTGGTTCAGTGAAGTGTCCTGAACACACGATGACTGCTCGAAAAACGTCCTGAACCACCAAATCATTCTCGCCATTGTGACGACTCTTCGATTCAACCACCCACTCATCCATCTTCCCCTCCACTCGCTCAATCTGAACCACCTCCGTGCTGAACCGAATCAATTTGCGAAGGCCGAAGTCGTCTGCCAACTTGTTCAGAAACTAGAGCACCTCTTTGTGACTTGAAAACGTCCTTGGGTCTCTATTTTTGCAACATTTATAAAACAGATATTCCAAAAACCGCCCATCAACTATCTAGGAAGATTGATGCAAAGGGAGAGGCACATGCTACTATGGACGATTTCTCGAGCCGGGTGGACGCTGAATGGGTCAGAATCAATTCGCGGGTCGTACCTCCAGGTGCCTCAATTTGGTCGCTTTTCTCAAAGACGACGACTCTATGGCCCTTGCTCACAGGCAACACAAAGGCTGGTGGGTCCTGCTTCAATCATTACTACGTTCAGGGATAAGGCCATTGTCAGAGGGTGCAGCATCCATGGTGGTGTTGGCACAAAGCTCTTAAAGGGGTGAGGTGGGTTTGTAATCGGGATTGAGAGGATCAGTGGTGGCGGAGCATTTCCTCAATTCCCCTTGAGGGTGGAGTTCTAGTGGTTTTTGATGGCGTTGTCGGTGCGACCATGGTGCAAGTGAACAATTGTAGCCCACTTGTTGCCAAACCTGGCGTGTGCTCTGATGATGATGTCATCCTCCTCGAGAGTGAAATGTCGTGGGTGTGAGGTGGTGATGACATGGCAGTAGTATTATGTGGCATGTGATCTATAAAAAAAATTAGTAACATGGCAGGTCCTAATCCACGTCAGTATTAGACTAACAGTCAATTAATGGAAGGGAGTTTTCTGTACGAAATGAAAGTTAAGGGGGTTTTTAGTTGAGTTTGAAACTTCAAGGAGTTTTTTGCACATAAGAGAAAATTTAGAGAAGTAAAATGCAATTTTTCCAAAATACAAAGAAGCAAAATGTTTATGAGAAATACTAAGAACTTATTTATTTAAAAATATTTTTAAATTTTTTAAAAAAATTGGCATGCACTTTATCACTAATATTAACATATGAGAAATATTTTTCTTTTAGTAATGAAATTAATAAATAATTTTAATATCATATCAAAAATAAAATTATAATTCCATAGCAGCATTTAACATTAATTTAATAATTTTTATTATCATGTTAAAAATAAAATAATTACCTAATAATATTAAATAATTATATTATTTATATTTTAATAATACTTTTGTACAAATTTATAATATCAAAAAGACTACTATTAGATTTATGCAAATTTTAGCTTAATTCTAACAATAACCTCTTGGGAGTATAAATACGTTCATAAACAAGTAAAAGAAATTGCTATACATAAAAATTTTTATTCGATTTATCATTTACATTATTTTTTTATATTTTTATTTGCATTAAATGAAAACACAGTAAATTAGAAAAACTACCAGCCAGCAAGAAACTGACGTACGATAGCTAATACAGAAGTATCTAGATATTTTTTCAAAATTATTTTTTAAATATAAATCAAGTAAATATTCACTTTCAACTAAAATTAAGTTTAAAAATCAACCTCCACAGACACAATTTTTCATCGTAACGTAAATGCTGAAACTTAAAAGCAACGAAGAAGCATAATGTCCTGCCAAAGCACAACATGCTCAATGCAAATCCTAATCCTTGAGTCAACAGACGAGAAAAGTGGATGGAACTAGATGGAACCTTTTTCAACTTCATAACACAATGAGTTTCACATGACATAATTTTAGTAAAAGAACTTCATAAAACATAAACATTATCTATATAACTTCATTGAAGCCTTTTCTAAACCCCCTTATCTTTATCCCTACGTCTCCACTTCTTTTCCCAACATCATTACAAATAACACCTGGGAAGTTGGATTAGACGCACAAGTCTTCAAGGAAAAACAATTAAGATACAAAAATGAAAAATGCCATTACAAAAGTAATTTACAAGTTGCAGAGAATCTAATTGAAACCTCCCCCACATATAATTCAGTGGGGTTGAAAAAGTATGAACAGAAAGACTAAAAATCTAGACATACAAAGATTGACAAAAGGACCTTACTTGTTACTTAAAAAAAAAAACTCCGCCCTATTACCATTACTATACATCCCAACCATCTTTCCTACTATCAAATTCCCACTTACGACCAGCCAAACCTCCATACATCTCTGTAAATTTCACAAGGCATCGACTTCTCAGATGATAATGCACTTTTGTGTTCCCACTTATTGCTGCACCAGAAAACTTTGACGTGTCTATTGCCCAAGCTGGTTTCACATAATCCACAGTCCTAGATGAGCTTGCATTTGCATACAAGTAATTCAAAAGCACATCCTCACAGTTGAAGGACTTGTCCACTATTTCCCTCCCTTCCTTGGCTTCCTCACTCCAGTACCACTTAAAGGCTACCTGAGAGTCTATGAATGCTGCACCAGTAAGAATCATGTTATACCCTTTGTGCATCCGAGCATACTTCTCTCCCCTGTACTTCAACGGGCTCCCGTCAATGAGCCGGGGATAGAAACCGACGATCCGGTCTGGATGCTGCCGCCACACCCTAAAGCCTCGCTCGATATCATCACACGTCATCATAATGTCATCATCAAGCTCAAGAACAGCTCGCGTCTTTATCAATGAGTCGACCTTGAACCGGTTATTTAGTGAGTTTCTTTCCTCCACCCTGATTCTCACCGGTACTGCAGAGTCAAGATCGCTGGGTTTGGGAGGGACTCCTTTGTTCCACACCACAACAATCTCCCTCACAGAAGAGCATCTTGAGTAATGTTTCACATACATTTTCAAGTTCCAGAGACGAGCTTCATATGTCATTGTTAGCAATGTGAACTGTGAATAATGTCCTTCCAAGGGGTAAGGTTCTTCTGAACCGTTGCCCCCATAGATGTTTTTAACCCCCACACACGTCAATCCAATCCCCACAGCAAAAAGTGCAGTAAGAATCAACCTCCGAACACAAGTATTATGCTTTATCTTACCTCGGAGAAACATTGGTGCTCTGTTCAAGCGACTACAGAACCGTCTTGCTCTAGAAGAGAACAGATTTGATCTTTCCCAAGCCAAGGAAGCGAAATACCTCTTCCCAGAGCCATGCACAGTCCAGTTGAGAGGAACTATACAGTTCACAAATCCAAGTAATACACCCAAGACCACAATGAGTATAGCAGCAACTGCAACTGAAGTACAACCAAGAATGAATCTCCGAATTGGATCTCCAGAAGGGACACGATCCCCATCCATGACCCCAACCCAATCACCAGATGGGAGCTGTTGCACATCTAGGTGATGGTATCTAGCCCCATTCCAAGCATTTTGGCCCTTGTTGGGCTCGGCAAAACCTGAGGGTACTTCAGTTTCTTTATATTCTTCAGGAGTAAGAACTTCTATCTTGAATACACGTACTCTTCTTCCATATGTTTCACCACAGTCCTGACCAACACGATATAGATTCCCTTCATAGAAAAACGGCCTGCCTCCATTGCGAGCCCCCAAGCTTTTGTCAATATTATATATGGGGTTTTTCTTGTGAGGCTTCCAAGGACCAAGAGGTGAACTGCTATACCAAATCTCCAACTGTCCATTTTTCTTGGCGCCAAAGCCACTATGATCTGAGCCAAAAAGCCAGTACCTCCCACCATAATTAGCGATTAAGGAATCAACTAGGGGTTTTTTCATGAGGACCTTTTCTAATGTCCACTGCAAAGGGAACTTAAGTGCTCTATAGAGACGTAGTTCTCCTTTCTGACTGCTCTCAGGCATCATGTATATCTGAACATACAAAAGAAACGAATGAAGATTACATTTATTACATACTCTAAATGGCTAGCTAATGGAGTACATGAACTTTGAAAGTTCAAAACCTTCACGTCTTAACACTATATTATTTTTATCAGGAATTCACCCACAAGTTAACAATGTAGTCTGATTTGTTGAGTATTTTCGAGTAATTCTAAATCTTCCCTCTGGTACAAGGTTTGCAGATTAATTTAGAAAAGAGAAGGCTAACTTTTGTTAGTCCATTTACCAGGCCATCAAATTATGGCCACAGGAACACCAAAGGTTTTACCATCCTCTAGATGCTTAAGTACTACACAGTAATGAGTAATAAATGAGCTTTTACCTGGCCAAGATACTCAAAGACATATGGATAAGAAAGATGCCAATCCTCATTCAAGGCAATGCCCAATTGTTGCCATGTAGCTCCCTTGTCAGTACTTTTTGCAACTCCAATATCGCCCTGTAAAGTGATTGAATTCTTTGTCTCGTAGAACAGGTAAAAGGTATCTCCCTGAATTGTAATATCAGTACAATTGATCAGACTCGCGGTGATTATCCATATAGCTAACTAGAAAATTCACAGCATGAAACAGTAACCATTTTCTGGTAGGATTTCACATAATTCATAAATAAACATATATTTATGAGCTTTAATAATTTAAAATTTTTAAATAGGACAGTCTGTCAAAAAAAAAAGCATCGGTTGCACAGACTTTGTTATTGGAAGACGCAATCTTGAATGACACCTATAAGGTCCAAAAGTTGTTTTTGTTTGATAGTATCTATTACACCCGAAATGCAATGCACATGGCAAATATGGCGTCTATAGTATATGTTATGTCCAGTCAATAGAATCTTGGTTGCAGCCTTAATGATACCAGAATTGTAATTAAGTACAGTAGCAGACTAATAATAGACTGGTAATTCCGGCGATTTTGACGAACAGTAGATGTCATCCAACCAAAGAATGATAGACAAAAACTGTGTAATTGTTCATCCTCCTAAATAAGCATTTCGACTGTATCTTACTTTCTGCATCATCTTTTAGTAACCCTGTCAACATAAACTTTGATAGATTCAAATATGATATTACCTTCTCGCCTAAGCTTCCTGAGTTGTAGAATTCAGAAAGCCATGAACCCCAGTGGGATACATATTTTCTCATCAAACTCACCAAAGTACAATACAGTCCAAAGAAGGATACGATATGTAAATCAAGTATGTACCACTTTTCCCATCAAACTGGGTCATTTTTTTGGGTAATGACAGCACATGACCAAGTGTAAAATTAGAAATAAAGTGGTCAAATGAAGATTATGCAAGCATAACTACTATAAAATACTCCCATAATTAGATCTATTCCTACTAAATTTAGAATTATTTATTGACATATGCAACCACAAAGGCCCCTACTTAAGGGAAGACCCCTACTTAAGTGACATGCGATGCCACTATCCAAGGCTTCAACAAATACCTATCACAATCAAAGATATAGGTAAAGGCTATCCTTTTGCAACTTGTCTTTTCAGTATACCAATTAGTTGACGCTTCTACAAAAATCTTTATGCTAATTTGATTTTTGCGGACCAAAGTCTCACGAGGCCAAGCAAAGGTTTCAGATTGACAGCAGAACAGCCTTATTTTCCTTCGAAACATTCAAACATTTACAGCTACTATTACATATATAATATATTAAATTCAAGAATATCAATGGGTACCAAAAATCAAAACAAGCGCATTGCCTCAGACAGGCAACAGATAATTAAAATTTCAGCAGTTTAAAGTCTCAGAGTTCTTGAAAATGATGGCTACTTGAGGGCCTTCTATAATCAGTTGAATCCAACTCAACCTTGGGTAATCATATATACACTTAATCCCATATAGCATCCTATCCTTATTCCTTTATTATGTCAACCTCATAGCTTCTAAGGAAACCAGCAGCAGCTAGTTTTCCCCCAATAGAACTATTTCAATTTTTTACAGCAATACTCTAAATTAAAAAAAAAAGTAAATGGAAAACCATTAAAAAAAAGATTCGACAATCTTATGATAAGACTAAGAGGATTATACTTCCTCTGCAGAAATATTCTCGTACTTCACCTTACTTTTTTCTTTATTCATCTCACTGCAGTCCCATTAAGCAACTATCCTAGCCGTGAATACGATTTTGTTGTTTTCCTAGCATTCAATAGCATGATGATACATAAGTAAGATTATCGCCTTTTAACTTCCTGTTAGGCCATATATTTTCATCTCATAGTATGGTAGTCCTCGGGTCTATCATTAAGGCCTATCTCAGCCTCCCTTTTTCAGTAGCTTCTCACTTAAGTAAATAATTGCTTTAAAAAAAAAAATAAGACTAAATAACTATGAGAAATATGAAATCTAAATTTATTAAGGATCATTGCTTCAGTCTGAAAAGGCCTATTCTACGTTCTATGGTAGCAAGTCATAACAAATCTCACTTTTAAATGCCCTTTTTGTTTCAGGCACTCAGAAATCAGAATTAAGAACACATCCAAAGAGTATCGAACTTCACATCTAAATTATGTCACACTCTAACCTGGGCAAAAGATTTCGACTTAAGTAGCAACCATCTAACTCTCTAACTTCCAGAGCTTTGAAGACCAATATAAACCCCAATACCATGAAAAAATGACCAAATTGAAGCAGCTTGAAATTTTCTCTCAGAAACAGCTAAGGGGAACAAAAACGCATGTACAAAATAGTACTTTGCTGGTATGTACAGAAGGAACAAGAAAGAGCAACATAAATGTTCATAACTTTTTCTCGGAATCCGAAACCAAAAGACATATGTGAAGGAACCTACAGTAGCAAAAAGATGTTACCTGAATAAAAAGGAAAGGGTCAGCAACAAAATTACTTGGGAAACCAGCATCAGAAGCTGAAGCACACGTCACCACAGGGTTGGCTACTGGCCAAGCTGCACTTTCATCTCTCCACACATTCGCCTGCAAACAGTTGGGACCATCATATCCAACGAACAAATGGTAATTCAGCTATCCCACATCATTCAACAATTTCCGATTATAGTTTATTCTGTGCTATCATGCAAAAATACATGAAGGCTAGCTAGAAAACGCAGTAAAAAGAGAATCTTCCAAAATCATGATCCATAGTTCACAGAAGACTATTTAAACTACATATATATATATACCAAGAAGAGAAAAGGTTGCCTCCCAAGATTTGTCTGTGCACTTTTTTTTAAACAGTATCTATGGAGAAATGAAAACCGGCGAGCATAAAAGAAACATAATTAACAATTAATTAAAGAAAAAGATGAGCAAAACTGAAAGGAGTGAAGGAGATAAGAAAAAGGAAGAGGAAGAAAATAGACTTACAGTTTCAATGGGTTTTAGAGAGAAGGGAGAATCGCCATAAAAAATCCCAATCGACCAAGAACCCTCATTGTCCTCCTGACAACCAACTGGGGAGAGGTCCGTACGCACAGAGGGAGAGAAAGCAAGCCAAGCATAGAGGATGGCAATCGATCCGAACAAAACGAAACACCCAAAGAAGAAAGCAAAACCAGACGAAAACAAGCGGTTATAGTATTGCTGGTTCTCCAGTTTCCACCTACACCAGCACTTGAGGCTCACATCACAGCAACTGCCGCTGCCGCCACCAATCTGGCCGGAACCCATACCACCACCCGCCAACTCCACTGGGAAAAAACCTCACGCTGCCACCGCGGCGTCGCCTCCGCAAACCCACTCGGTCACCGGCATTTCCAAATTAAAGCATCCTAGTTCCCCACAAGTCTCGTCGTAATTCACTAATCCTTCACTCTCTCTCAGATTTTTGCTTCGCTCTCTCTCTCTCTCTCTCTCTCTCTCAGAGGGTGTTGACGGGACACGTTAGTAAATTTCGGAATAAAGAGGGCAATTTCTGTGAACATGTCCGTGCGAGTGAAGGAGGCCTATCTATAAATACAGTTCAGCTTGGGAATGATATTCAGCGTGACGCACTCGTGCGAGTGTCAAATAAAGCCTACTCGCTTCCGGCGGCCACCAACTGCGCAGCAAAGTCCGACGTGGCAGGGGTGGAGAGAGAGTAGGAAATAACGTGATGAGCGAGTACGCGTCTTGTTGGTGCTTTTTCTAGTAAACGTTTTTGTTCTGAAACTTCAAAGTTTGTTTTTTTGAAAAAGAAAATTTTAAATAAAAAAATAAAAAGGGAAAATTATGAATTTGAAAAAAAGGAAGGCGTAGCCGTCGGGTTTGGAGGGCAGTGTTTGGACTTTGGCTGAATCGTAAAAAGAGTTTTTAGGGTTTTGAAGTGTAAATAGGGATTCAGTGGGGCCCAGTCGCCTTTATTTTCCAACTTGGATAGAGGTGGGAGATTATTATGAAACTGCATAATGCCCCAAATTAAAAAGGTCTTGGCTACTTCTCATAAAAAATTAAAATAAAACGATAACAAGAAAATGAAAATAGTTATTGGGGTTTCTTTTTGATACTCTATAACACAACTTACATATATACATAGTTCTTTATATTTTTATTATTAAATTTTCACTAAAATTATGATATGTGTAAATGGTTTCCTAAAAAAGTAATTATGTAATCATAAGTTGTAAAAAATATAGTTATTTTTTTAAAATCATACATTTTTATAATGTTATGATAGAAGAACTATATACTTGTTATATTATAAAAATAAAAAATATATTAAAAATAAAAATATATATATAAATTTTTTAAAAATCAATCAGAGTTATTGAAAACTTGTAGTTATATTTAAATATTATATTCTTATCATGTTTTAATTATATTGTATTTTGATTAAAAAACTTAATAGTAAATATATAAAGAATTATATATAATTTTTTTTCTAATATTGTATCTTTAAATGTTATATACTTATCATGTTTTAATTATATTGTTATCATTTATATATTATTATATAATATTGTATCTTTTAGTTAAAATTTACATAATTTAATTTTAAGACTAAAATAATGTAACCCTTAAAAGGTAAATGAGTTAATTTTTTTAATCTTGGAAATCTGAACTCTAGATAATTTAATTATTGAATGTTATGAACTCATAACAAATTGTCATTGCATTAATATTTTTATATATGATCAATAAATATGGAAGTTGTGGCTTGACTAAGTCGTTCAAATTAATATATATATATATATATATGGACCAATTTATATATATTTCAAGAACAAAAATTCATAGAATTATTATTTATTTGGAAAAAAATTCTGTTCTCATTTGTACTAAAATATAAAAGGATTTCTTAATTTCTAAATCTGAATTCAAAGCTTAATAACTGCTAATTATTTCAAAAAATATTTTTAAGGAATCTTGAATGTTTTATCTTTTATGGAAAAAAAATATATTTAAAGAGAAAACATTATTTTTAATACTGATAATTAATTGTGGAACATGAGTAATACATTTTAGGTATGAGAGAAGAATGCAGTGCATATTTTTAGTATTCTTGCCACTTATATTGAGAAATTGGTATTATTGCCTTTTATGTACTAAGATATAATTTATTTTTTTTGGTCAATGTTATATAATTTAGTTATAATTTAAAAGTCGGATTTTAAATTGTAGATGGAAATTTAGTAAGTAGTAGTGTGATACACTGATACTCAATTTGTTTTTCAATTTTAAGAGTACAATATATATTTTCTATGTAAGAGCACCTAAATGAAATTATTCTAAAAATAAATAAAACAAAACATTTGTCAAATATTAAACGAAAAAAAATATATTGATTTTTTTTCATAAAGGATAAACCACCAAATAATTCTTTTTATAAACAATAGAGGTTTGGTAAGTGGGGTTTCTATCCTTAAAATTGAAAAGGGTCAAATTGTCATGTTTAGGTTGAAATCATAGGAAAACAATTCAAATAGAAATATGTTAATTTCAATGTAAATGACGCAACAGTTGGCAACGGGGAAAAAGTTTCTCATCATAATGTGATGTAATTATATATCTGATCAATTAAAATCCTATGTTCAAATATATTGAGTAATTAACTTGTTCCGCAAATTTATTAAAAAACCTAATATTTTTTATAACTTTGAAAATATGAAATATTATATTTATTATTAGTTAAAGAATGTAATAAATGTCGACGTTGGCAAGAAAACTCGAAACAAATCATCTAGAATATTGGTGTACACATAAATGTGATACACGTGAAACCATGTGTTAAGAGAATTATTACTTATAACATCTATAGTAATAAACTTTAATTGAATTTTTATTATAGGTTATGCAGTAATAAATCAGTTTAAATATTTTTTTATTATTTTAAACAACTCTCTATTTTAGTTGTGAACATTTTAAAAACTTACAAATGAGTTCCATAATTAATTCTCTATTACTTTAACATTTATTACTCTCCACTAGCTCAACTAATATTTATTATAAGTTAATTATTTTATTATTACTTTTTGTATAATAACCAATTCTTATATAAGAACTGTTCTTATGCGTGGCAGTCAACATGACGAATTACAGTAGTAAATCGAAATAATAATTAGTTTTTAAATTTAAAAATCCCTTAAAAATCATCACTGTAAATACTTTACCAATGATTCCCATAATCTTTGAAATTACTTAATTATTCTATAAAGTTATATTTATATCTTTTTTAAATTTGTTTAAAGATCAATTGTAACAATATTTTATGTGTGAGTTATAAAATAAAATATATTGTACAAAACTGCAAATAATCTTAAAATTTATAGAAATTATTACATATATTGTTATATAAAATATTTGCATATTCGAAATAAAAATAATTCAAAATTAAAAAATGTAATACTAATTGTAAATAAAAATAAATTATGAACTCGAACTCAGCATTTATAAAAATAATAAAAATATGATGCGTATTAAAAGTTTAAAACGCAAACATCTTAGCTCGCCAATTAGGAGATAGTGTGTTTCCTTTTCTTTTCTTTTATTTTTTTTTGGTTTTTGTTTTGCTTTTTCTCCTCTCTGCACCAGTAAAAGCATATTTTACTTCATTCAATTTATAACTCGCATTTTGCTTAAACCCAAGTTTATTACTCGAATTGAAAAAAAAAAAAAATCAAATGCCATAACACCATTTTGTTGCAATGATCAAAATGTGGGGACAAAATCATTTTCAGTATAGAAGGATCTTGTTAGATAAACCATTTATTTTTAAACTCAATAATATAGATTTTATTTGCATTTTGGGTTCTTTTTCTCCTTTATTTTTTTTTTCAATTTCAAATTTTGTGAAATATTGATCAAAATTATCCACGGTCCAAATTTAAAACAAATGACCTTCTTATTCATTTTTCTCTATTTTTTAAGAGTATCTCTAATGAAAATTTTTTAAAAATTCTTAAAAAAAAATTAATTTTTATTAAATATTATCATTAGAGTTAAGAATTGTTATTATATAAAAACTAACTTATAACTTAATAAAAATAAAAAATAAATATTAAATACATCTATATTAATTATCTTATATTAATTAAAGTAATGGAAGCTTGTGAGATATATTTGTAAATTTTTAAAAATTGTATAATTAAAGTAAAAAATTACTTAAAATAAAAAATAATGATATAACATAATAAAATTTATAATAAATAGTTTATTAGAATTACACTGTTAAAGATTCTTTAACTAAAGCAAATCGATTTATAAACAACTAACTAACCAAAGAGTACTCATAACTAAAATACACGTCAAACCTTTCGACACATCTAGGTATGAAATAGTTTATACCTCTAGATGAACAAGTAACACGTAATATTTCTCAAATTTTCACTTTTTTTATACTTTACTGTACTAATTTAAATATTGAAGTCACTAAAAAAAAGTAGTTTTTTTCTTTTACTTACATTAATTGAAAGTTTTATAAAACGCTACTATATCATCAAATCAATCACCCAGTGGCCCTAATAATTTTCAACTCATCTCACACCATAATAATAATAATAAATAAATAAATAAAAAATAAAAAATATGTAAACATTGTTGAAGTGATACGAAATAAAATTGAGGGAGTTTGGCATGATTCGGCTTTGGACCAATGGGACGGCTGGCTCACCAACCTTGACTCTACCCTCTTGTCCTCTTCAAAACTTACACACCATTTATATGGCATTATTCCAAAAGCAATAAATCCTCTATCTTTAACCTTTATGCCCAATAATATATTATATTAATAAATTATATATCATTTTCCTTATTTTCTTATGATTCTCCTTTGCTCCAATAAACCTTCCGCACCAAATATAACTGAATACAGTGAATTTATTATATTTTTGCTTTTCCCTTATTTTTTTTTTGTGTTTCATCGCATATTAAAGGTTAAATTACATTAACTTTTTACAAATTTACTAAATCATATTTGATATTATTTCGTATTTTAAATATTTCACTTTATTTTTTTAATATTTTTGGTCATTAAGGTTAACTTCTAGTAACAAGATTATTATAGTTTTTAAAAAAGTAAAATTAGAGTTTCATATTAGAGTTTAATATTAATTTAATTACTTTTATTAACCGAGGTGTTTATAAATTGATTTGAAATATTAGACGTTTGGGAATAAGCTAGGCTGGTCCTGCATTTGAAAATTAGAACAAAAAACTTTAATTTTATATGTTATATATGCAACTTGCAGTATGGCTAATGCTTCAATGTAATAAAATAAATTCTATATTAATTTTTTGCTCTCTTAAGTTTTAAAATTGTTTTCAAAACAAGAACACAAAAACGCAGCGAAACAGGACCTAAATAATTGCTACCTATGCTATACAACTAACCCATATTAGATATAATAATTAACTCATTTGACACATAGACTAAATAATAAAAAAATGCTTCTTCTAAGGCTCAATTTATATCTTTACTCTAAAACAAGTCACATATTTAAAATATAACTAAAAATTATTTTCTTGTAACTTACCATTCATTAATAGAAAAGGAAACATCAAAATGGACTTGAAGTGGAACTTAATGGGAAAGAAGGTTAGGTATGAGGAATAAATAGTGAGTCCTACTTAGTGGTCAACAATCAATATGTTGACCTCAATTGGTGTGTAGAACTATACCCTTTTGGACCATTTCAAACCCCATTTTCCTTTTTCCTCATCTTCGAGGAATTATCTGTCATTTTGGTCCATTAATTTGAGCTTCAAATTGTGCCTTTTTTAATTTTTTTAAAGTTCATTCCTTGGCAGTGAAGTTTCAAATTTGCTCAAGAAAACTTTCAATTTTAATGTTTCTGTGATACTGCTGATCTTTTCTTTCGTTTTCTTAGTAAGTTACTGTCTTTGTTTCAAAAGATGACTAATTTTTAATTTATTCTTTTCAAATACTAGAACTTTCAAGCGACGTCAGTTTGAATTTTTCTAATCATTTTCATCTTTTGAGGATCAAATAAGAGGCAGTTAATTACTGTGACTTTAATAAACAAAGAGAGAAAATTATGAAATAGAATATATTATTACAAATTACTGTGAAATTAAGGATTCTTTTTATACAATTCCTAAGGGGAGTTTACAACAAGAATTAAAAAAAGAAAATAGATTTTCAACTGTGGAAAAAGTCAACAATGTCTAGAAAGCTCAATGAGATAAATATTCCAAAGAACATTCTGAACTTGTTCGAAACATTGAATTTATTTATTTTTTTTCATTGTCTACATTTCTTAAAATAAGTTAACAATTAATAACGTATAAGAGTTAGCATGCGCATATGTACGCAAGCTCTTTAAATTTGATATATATATAAGACATGAATTTCAATAATATATAATATACATATATATATGCTCATCAGAATCTAAAACTTATTAAGTTTGAAGTTCTAATTAATTTAATTGAGTCAAATTGTAAATGTGTAAATATCATTAATTTTCTTTATTTATAATATTTGAGCTCAAGAAATTACTTACAAGAAATGAGTGTTAAATCAATTGAACAAATCAGTGTTAATAACTTTATTTAATTCATTTGTCGTTAGAAACTTATTGACTCTGATTAATTTAATTTAAATTAAATTTTGACTATAAAAGTGTAAAATTTTTATATAATTGATTTTTTGCAATTATAAGATTTAGTACGAAAAAAAAAAAGTAACCAACCACTTGAGTTAATTTATGGTGGTAAAAAATAATATTGACAAAAATGATATTTTAATCCTTTATATTTATTTTAGATTTCAATTTAGTTATTTATATTTCAAATATTTCATATTAGTCTTTTATGTTACAAATTTATACTAATTCAACCATTTTCTGTCAAAATTGTCAAGCATTTTAATAGACTTGCCTTTCCTCTCAATCCTAATGTTGATATAAATTATTTACTTAGGTGCTATCAAGTTTGTTAAGTTTATTAAAATGCTTAACAATTTTGATATCCAATGACTGAAATAATGTGAGTTTATTTAAAATATAGATTAGTAAAATAAAACTTAAAATAAACAGACCAAACTATTATTTTGGCCAATATTATTTTTAATATAGTGCAATTACATCCAAAAATGAAAATCATTTTCAGCCGATGAAAGTTGTCACTTTGTGGGATGTTCGTTTAATCCTAGAAGGTTCGTTGGGCAGCCACAGGGAAAGCCCAAAGTTGACGTTGAAAACAACAGGTTGCGTAGTCAATGCATCCATCGTGAGTTTCAAGGAAAAATGAAAATTAAGTTAATCAAGATAAGGATTTTGTTTCAAGCCACAATTTATATTAATTAATCATAATTAATTGAATTTAGAGGCTTTCAAGTGGTCAAAATGAATAACTGCGGACGCTTCTTTTACTTCAAAATGCATTCAATTGTAATGCTAGGACCAAAATCTTGACTTTGAATTTATGATTATATTTTTCTTTTCTCTTTTCCTAGAATCATATATATATATATATATATAAGAGTTAATATTAAATGAATTTTAATTGCAACGGAGTAAGACTTAATTATTGTGTACACAAAAATATTTGGATTATTGATTATGATAGGATGCACGGATGCTAAAGCAATAACTTATTATTTATTATGTAAAATTTGAAATATTGCTATTATCTATAATAAGATCAAATAAACAATAATCAATATTTTGTGGGATAAATTCTTAAAAATTTAAATTTAGACAAAAGTATCATTTTTATCCTTAAAGTTTTATGCAAGTTTTAATTTTGTTCCATATGTTTTTAATTGGTATCAATTTTATTTGTGAAGCTAACTTAATATAAATTATTGATGGAAAACACTAACACTAACTTTTAAACGCTGTACATATCAATATCAATTCATTCATTTAAGCAATTACAAGTTTCAAATGTGTCCCTTAATTTTTTTTTAAGACATTTAACTTTGTCCCATAGGTT
Organism: Biancaea sappan; assembly: GCA_037074585.1. Classification (NCBI taxonomy): domain Eukaryota; kingdom Viridiplantae; phylum Streptophyta; class Magnoliopsida; order Fabales; family Fabaceae; genus Biancaea; species Biancaea sappan. The sequence continues at coordinate 41,352,841 of CM073492.1, forward strand.
AAGTAAAATTTTCAAATTTGGTCTTGATGTTTTTAAAAAGCCATATTGGCCTTTCAATTTGATTACACTTGTAATGTTTTAATTAAAAAAAATGATAACAATTTATTTAAGAATTGCACTTAAGTTACTTACAATATAACAAACAAACAAGTATGACATAAGAATATAAAAAAAATGGCAAAAATATAGTCATAACATCTTTTTTTTGTACTAATTTGGTTCCACATGTTTTTTTTGTTTCAATTTTGTCTTTAATACTAGCGTCGTTAATATAATTGATGGAAAATATTGATGTGGATTAATCCAGGTTATTCATTTACTACTAACATGTCATACTAATTGATTTTAGTTTTATTTTATCTCAAATATTTGATTAAATTTCAATTTCTCCCAACATGATTTTTTTTTATTTCCTTATTTTATCCCAAATTAACGTTTAAATTCTGATGTGTTATATTAAATGATATCACATGTTATTTTTAAAAAGTTCACATGTTATTTGGAGAAGTTTATATTAATATTTTTTGTCAACTTTGTTAATAATATTAGTGCTAAAGACAAAATTAAAACAAAAAAAAATATAGAACGAAATTGACATAAAATTATTAAAATAAAATGTTAAGAACAAAATAAATAAAAAAAATAAAAAAAACCAAATAGTTTATTAAAATATACATACGTGATTCATTGGCACATACCCAAACAAACAAGTACATTCTATGCACTTGTAACTTAATCAAGTAACAATTATATAAAAGAATGATAGAAGAACTTAATCATTGATCATCTCTACATATTTGATTAACATAAAAAGTGGAGAATACGGTCACCTAAAAGTGTTCCGAATCATTTGGAGACCTTAATACGTTATCTATATATATATATATATATATATATATATATAAAGATAAGAATCTCAAATTTGCATATAAAGATAAGAATCTCAAAATTTGTTTTTGACAAACAAATATTTTCTATTTTAAATTTTATTTTAGTCTTTTATATTTTAGATATTTTGTATTGGTATTCTATATAATAAATTCATACTATTTTAATTTTTTTCTATCAAAACTATTAGTCACTTTAACAAAATTAATATTTTATTATTATAATTTTGATATGACATATTTACTTAAATATTAATGTATACAAAAATATGATGATATAAACTATAAAGGTTACAATTATATCAAAATGGCTAATAGTTTTGAAAGAAAAGAATTGGAACAATGAGAATTTATAATCTAAAAGATTATTATAAAAAATCTAAATTATAAAGAAGTAACTTTAAAATTTTTAACTGATTTAATTAATCTTTAAAAATAATAAGATTATTATCACATCAATTTTGGTGCCGTAAGATTTTGCCTCAACTTCTATGAAAGAAAAATGATTCTTGTAATAGTCTGAATTGCTTTTTTAAGTTTCAACTACACTAAATATCAAAGCGCACTTAAATAAAAAAAGGATCAAAATAATATTTTTTTTAATTTTATTTTTAGAAATTAGGTAGAAGGAGCATCACCAATGTCCCTTATCATGTACGTGCCAAACTCCAAAGTAATTTTGGGTGTTTAGTACGGATAGGAAAAAAATAATATTTTATTAAAATGCTCGTTTTTCTTTTTCTTTATTACCACTTCCTCTTTTCCCGCACGGACTCCCAATGAAAATTTTTCTGTCAATAATGCATAATATATATATATATATATATAATATTAAAGATAATTACAAATTTAAACTACAAATGAGAATGAAAAGTTAAATAACTTCTCACTTTTAATATTATTTTAAAAATAATAGAAACTACTTTTATTTATTTTTCATATTATAGTATTTTAAAAAAATTTAAAATTGGGATGCATATGTTAAAAGATTAATAGGTTGATAATTGTTTTTAATTTTATATCCAATGTATATTAGTTTAGAACATTCTGATTAATCATTTTCAAAATAATATATGAAAAATAAAATATAGTATAAGAAAAAAAAACATTAAAGTGTATGTGGAAAAAAGTTAAAGAGCGTTCCACTGATTCTTTGTATTATTTTAAAACCTAATAAAAATATTACAATTAATTTATATTTTAAAAAATATGTAAAAAAATCAAAGAAAAAATTAACTTTCTCTTTAATTAATGCCAAACGGCTAGTACACACACAGTAACCCTATATCTACTACAAGTCTAGTGATAAGTAAGTTGTAGCTCAGGATTAAATAGTTGCTACAATGTTAAAATTTTGAATTTGTGAAAAGACACCTATGAAAAGAACCAATATGGTGATATTTTCTTGAAATATTAAAAAAAAACTACATGCAAAAATTCGAACATTTAATTATATGTCCGTACCGTACATTCAAACTATTATTAATTGTTTTAATTAGTTGGAGAAATTATCCAAAATAAACATTCAAACGTCCATTTTTTAGAGAGAGAGAGAGCGAGAGAGATTGATGGAATCATTCTCATTGATTTTAAAATGAAAAAGAGAATCAATGGTTTTGATTTTTAATTGGATCCACTAGGTGCAATATATATATATATATATATATATAATATTAAACCAATGACCTATATTTAAAAAAAAATTGAGTATAAAATCAGGAGAGAATATGTAAAACCCCGTGATTTTTTTTTTAATTTGCATATAATTTACTTTGTGTATGGTAATTTAATTTTTATCCTACTTTATTGTGATGAATGAAACTTATAGTGGAAATTTATGTTAAATACAAAAAAATTGGTTTTTGTGAAGGGACTTAGGTGATATTACTAAAAACATTGGTTGTTGAATTTAAATTTCAAAAAATTTCGGTTCACTTGTGTGATGGCATGTGACATAATGCGATCTTAGTAAGGAGAGGAAAAACACCTTGAGTGAAATTTTAACTGAGTATGGAGAGTGTGATGGGAAAGGGGGCATAATGGTAATTTTAGGAAGAGGGCCAATTTTAAAAAGAATTTAAGGATTTGTTTGGTTTGTGAAAATATCTCTTGTTTTTTATCTATAGTCTTCATTTTTTAAAATGTATTTTCTGAAATACTAAAAACAACTTTTTAGTATTTTCAAATTTAGACTTACTTTAATAAATGTTTTCAAAAAAATATTTTTAATTAATTGAACCAAATGCATTTTTGAAGTCTATTTTCTATTTTCAATGAAAATGAAAACAAAAATACTCAAACTAAACAAGCCCTAAATGACCCATTCCCTCACTTATCTTCTCTCCACAATGCACCCATGTTCTCCTCTCTTGTCTCCATTTCCTTGCTATGGTCGTGTGATGCTATGCGTAAGGGAAGTGTTTTATGCTTTCTTTAGGAAAAACTCAAGGTATGTGTAAGAAATCCTTCTCCTCTTCCCTTCCCTTTTTGTGTAGCCCAAACTCTAGGACAGTAAACTTAAATTTTTTGAAGTTATGTGTTGTCTTGTGTCCCAAATGTCTTCTATGTAGTATTGGGGAAAAAAGTCTGTGGTCCCTCGGGCCAGACTAGGACTGCCCGTAAATTGGTGGTCATGAGTTGAGAAGTTTAGGTATATTTTTTTGTTTAAAAACAAGCATAAACGATCTAACTTGTTTAAGACGACAGGTTAAATGGGTTAGCTCGCAGGGCTAGACCTTTTTTTTTGTCTTTTTTTAAAAAAATACATTATTTAGTATAAATAATTTTACTTTATCATATTTCTATATTTTATAAACCTTATATTTAATGAATATATTAAATTTGGATGTAAAAACTTGTTTAAAAATATAGAATTTTCAAATTTAAATATAATATAGTTAATTTAGAAAGAAAATGTGAAAAATTAAAGTTATTGGTTTTTAAAAATATTAAAGAAGTAATGTTATATATATATATAAATACTATTTTAATAAAAAAATTTAATAATTTTTTACTAAAAAATCTCAAAAATATATTATTTTGATATTTTTTTTAAAAAAAGAGTGAACCACGGGCCAAACGGACAGTCTTGATTTTTTAAAAAAGACCGTGCCGGTTTAAGCCAGTTTATTTCTTGGCTCGTGATGGTCCGGTTCAGTACGAGCCGCCCTGTTTAACAGTACTATTCTCATGACACTTTTTCAGTGTTTAAAAGCTTTAAAAGTGCATTTTGGGTGGTTGTATTGCATTTATGAGCAAGGAAAGACAAGTTTCTGTCATAAATTTATGTTGAGTGTTGTCATGTATGGAAAGATTGAGAGTTTGAATGATACAACTTCATTTTTGGCTTTGATAAAGATTTGAACTTAGTTTTTATGATGTTCTATAACCCAAATTTTGTTTTTAATTGATCATGGAGGCATTGGGACATAAGGGGGTGGATTTTGAGTTAAATGAGAAGGACTTTCAAAGTATGCTGGCTCGCTCTTGGCGCCCTAGGTGTACACCAGGCAGAAGGACATGTGGGAATTCAGGTGTGGGCACCTTAGGCGCCAAGGTTGGCGCCCACCAAATAGAGAGTTTGATGGTTGGTACCTGGGGGTAGGCAACCCGAGAGCTCCAGGAGCCCACGGTTGGAGCTTGGGTAAGTATTTTGGATGAGTTGTGGCACTTAGTTAGGAGTTGCCAGTTGACTGATCATAAGGTATCGGTCGACTGGTGACTCTCGAATAGGCCAAATATTAATATCTTAAGACTAGCCGATCGACTGATTAATGCCAATCGGTCGACTGGTAAGTCTGCAAATTGCATACTTCTACAACATTCATTCAGATATCTTATAATAAACTTTATATTTCCATGCATAGTGATACACAACATTTCAGGATATACACTTCAACTTATAAACATTTCATTATATACAAAATTTGATACATAACTTAAACTACTTTTTCAATATAAAACTCATAGCAACAATGCTTTGCCTTCGCCTTTTTCCCCCTGAAATGATCAATTTCTAAAAGTGAGATACAATGTATCTCAGTAACTAGTTATTTTCATTAAAAATATATACATAGTGGATCATTTCAGCCATAAAAGCAATAAAATACATAAGTCATTCATAATAATTCATAACCATTCATCCATGGCTTTTTACTACTTTTACATTTATACTTACTGTCACGTCCCAAAATCTGAGCACGTAACCGGCACGAAAAGTGAATTTCATTTCACCTTTGTAAGCCTATCTTTCTCTTAAGCATCATACCATTCTTTTTCTTGCAACCAAACCGAGTTCTCTATACACACTACAGTCATTCACATTACATCATTGAATGAACCTACCCGATTACAGAGATTTGTAGATTTATACAACTTAGAATAAGACTTAACTATTATACCTTTATCCTGAACAAATGAAAAGGTAATCATGGGCTAAGGATCCATAATTCCTTGTACAGATATTTACCTTCAGCTGTCAACTCTGAAAAAAAATGTTAATAAGAGGGGTATGAGCAAACCACATGCCCAGTGAGCAGACAACACAACACTATGATAAAAAAAAATATCATGCATCATAATGATAACATGCAGCAATCATACGTAATCGATCATAATATAATATAATATAATTCATAATACTTCATAACAATATCCAAGTAAATCAAATACATTTCAATATAATTCAAATAATTCACAACAGCAAACAGTGAAATCAATTTCAAACATTTCCCGTACCAACCGGGTCGTCCAGGGTACCTCTGGATCGTTGCCCGCGGCCTCCGCCGCATCTACCCTTATCGCTCCATGTATATTCTCCACCCTTATAGCTTCACGTAGATTTCTCCATGGGGTGCACCACCATGTCTTTCCATTCATTTCGATTACATACACAATCACAATCATAAATAACTCATAATCATTTACAAGTCTCATCACAACATAACTCATACTACTTTCCATACTTAATCACAAATTCATCAACATGTATACAATCATTCACTGTTCACAGAATTTATCTTTTAAATCACATCTCAAACATAGAAGCTCATTTGTATTTACAAGTCCTCACAATGGTATTCGTGTCTTCTTCACGCAACATTCATATAATGGTGTTTATGTATAGATATATCCATATCAATCTATTCGAGAACACAATTCTTTAATTCTAGAAAGTGCGCATGAATGTAACTTATGCAAGAAAATCTCAAATCATAATGAATATCAATATATAAGTTAACCATCACTGCCTTCACACTAAAATACACTACATGCTCTCACTATGATGCCAAGAACTTTAAAGAAAAGATTTAGTCATAGGAAGTATAAATTCCACTCACTTGAATTTCACGCTCTCGGAACTCCCACCTTGCACCTTGACTATTCTTATTGTAACCAGATAAAAATCATCAGGGTTACGAAATAGATAAATTTCCTACCACTATTCTCAACCTTCACTTACTTCTCAAATCATAACTCCTAACTGGTAATAAATATCCAGATAAAACTTATACTATTGGAAACTAGACTCAAAGAGCTTTTCAACGATATTAAAAAAAACTGATGCTACAGTAACGGTCAACGGTCAACACAGCTACAGTAACGTTGACCGAGTCAATGCTACAGTAGCCAAGAAAATCTGAAAAAAAATTTTTTCGATCAACAGTAATTTCTGGGGAAAATTTTCGGATGTTCTTCATGTTGTTCATCCAAAAATCCTAAAATCATATCTAAAACAACATTTCTTTTAGTTTCTTCCATGGGTTTTGTTTCTCAATGTCTAATGAGTATTTTAACACCAAAACCCCTAATTTTTACCAACAATCCAAACTCAAATCTCAAATTTTCATCAAGAACACTAACTTTTTCAAATATCCAAATTCTACGAAATTTCTTGTTCTAATAACATCATAAACCACCTAAGAATGTTTTACATTAACATCCACACTTAAATTCATCCATTAAAACTCAAAATCTTAATTTTCTTCCATAGGTCCGAAAATGGAGAAAAAGAGAAATAGAGTAGATAAAATTTACCTCTTTACCTCTAGAACTCCTGAGAATCGGAAGTATGGTTAGAAAATACAAGATCGCCAGATGAAAATTTGAGAAATGATTGAAGAAGGGAAGAGTGGTAGATGATGAGAAAATAGAGATGTCTCGGGGAGGAAAGAAGGAAGAGAGGAAATGAGTCTAATAATTGTACGTGTGGGCTCTACCAATTTCTTTTCAATAAAATTGCGCATAACCACCTTAGCTTTTAAGATTTGTTCACTTAAGTTCTTGAGAATTTATAAAAATTTCTTAAATTAAAAATTGAAATTTCTTTCCCAAAATTTCTTTACTAATTCAAAGAAAGAAAACATATTTCACACAATTAAATTTTTCACTAAACTTCATAATAGATTTTAAATATTCCTACAAATTTCTTGGGATATTACACTTACTATTCTTATTCTCAACTTTGGAATAAGATTATAAAACATACATATCTTTTATCATTCTTGTTCTCAACTGCGGAACAAGTCTTTCTTACTCTTATTCTTATTCTTGCTTTCATTCTTATCCTTATTCTACTTTATGGAACAAGGTCATGTTCCTTTGTTTAATCTTTTTTTCTTATTCTCTACTGGAGAACACGACCTCTCCTTGTTCTCTACTATGAAACAAGGCTTACTTTCTTGTTCTCTTCTATGAAACAAGTCTCACTTCTTGTCCTTTACTACAAAACAAGCTTACTTCCCTTATTCTCTTATATTGAATAAGTTTCTCTTTTCTCTTATTCTCTTTTATGGAATAACATTGCTCTCCTTATTTACTTCTGTGGAATAAGGTTCTCTTCTTTTATCTTATTCTCTACTTTGGAATAAGATTACTTTCCTTATTCTCTACTGTAGAATAAGATTTACTTTCTTTATTCTACTTTCATTATTCTCTTCTATAGAATAAGATTTGCTTCTTTTATTCTCTACTGTGGAACAAGGTCTACTTTCTTTATTCTGGAATAAATAATCTATTTATTCTTTCTAATTTTTTTTTTGTCTTTTACTATGAGACAAGCTCTTTCTAATCATTTTCTATTCTTTACTATGGAACAGAACTTCACTTGCTACATAACACATCATATTCATGCATTTCATATAAACTTTCCTTTAGCCCTAATTCTCTACTATGGAGTTGTAAAGAGCTATTACTATAAACATGTAAAATATCTTCAATATCCAATTGAGAATATATTTTTATACATAAAACTAGACTAAAATCTCTTATTTATACTTTTTTTTCAGAATTCCTTGTCTTCTATTATGAGACAAGCCTTTCTAGCTTTTATATCTTCTATCTTGAAACAAGAACAAGCTTTCATATACTTGTACACATATAACATCAAACAAGCACATGGATGAATAGAAAGTTTACAGAAAACATGCTTTTATGGAAGAACAAGCTACCTTGTATGAAGAACAAGTTTTAAATATAAATTTCCAACCTTACTTCCCTTTTTCTTCTTGCATTTTTCGTGTTCTTCTCTCTCTACTTTGTTTTTCATCTCTCTCTGTCTCTCTCTATGTTCTTTTTCTTTCTCTCATTGAGAACACACATATACACATTTAAGCCCTTCATAAAATTACCATATTACCCCTATCCTTATCCCTTATGTGTTTCTGATCAGTTAAGTCATTTCAGTAATTTATCTAATAGATTTTTATTACTTTCACCAACTTTGATGTTCTTCAGTAGGCTAGCAGTCGACTGTCGAGTATCTACTGATCGACTGCTTGCTCTTTGTTTATCATTTTTTAGAATTTTCCAGTCTATTGGTCGACTGCTCCTTTGCTGGCGGTCAACCACTTCCTTTCTATCTTAAATTTGTTTTCATTGCTGATGCTACCAATCAACCGCTTCTTCTATATTAGTCATCTGCTTACATCAGACTTATTATTCTGCATTTAGGCCTACCAGTCAACTATTAACTCTTCTGGTAGTCAACTGTCAGTCTTCTGATCAAATTTTTCTTGGGTTTATTTATCTTTTTCTTAGTCCAAATTTCTTAAGGACTTTCATAATTTCTTTTTATTATATCTTAGAAGAGTATGACATTTGGATGTTATACTGGTATAGTGGTTTGATACAGGAGAGACAAAGATGATTAGGCCCAACTTAGTCCTGGATGCTGTGAAGAAAGTTAAGACCATTCGAGATAGGTTAGTGGCCGCTTAGAGTAAACCAATGCTTGTGCAGATAATTGGAAAAGGGACCTGGAGTTCATGGTTAAGGATATGGTGTTCTTCAAAGTTTCACCCATGAAAGGACTTATGAGATGCGGAGTGTGGGGAAAGCTTAGCCCAAGGTACATCGGGCCCTACGAAATTGTTGAGAAGGTAGGCAATGTGGCCTACTGCTTAGCCTTACTAGTGGATTAGGATGGAGTACACCCAATGTTCCATGAATCGATGCTGCGAAGATATCTCCATGATCCATCCCATGTCATCTGATTCGAAGAAATCCAGTTGAACGAGAATTTAATCTATGAGGAGGAATCACTGGCGATACTGGATAGGCAAGTGAAAAAGCTTCGGTCTAAGGAGATCCCCTCGATAAAATTTTTGTGGCAGAATCACTCTCACGAGGAGGCTACATAAGAGGTGGAGAAGCACATGCAATAGAGATACCTTTTTTTGTTTAGATAGCTTCATGATATAGAAATTCATGGACCAAATTTCTTTGAGGGGGTAATATTGTAATACATGTGATTTTCTTTTTCATAATTCGTGCATATAATTTTCTCTATGTATGTTTAATTTTATTTTTATCCTACTTTATTGTGATGAATGAAACTTGTGGTGGAAATTTATGTCAAATACAAAAAAATGATTTTGTGAAGGGACTTACGTGATCTTACTAAAAACCTTGGTTGGTGAATTTAAATTTCAAAACTTTCATGTGTTGGTGCACTTGTGTGATGGCGTGTGACCTAATGTGATCTTAGTAAGGAGAGGAAAAACACCTTGAGTGAATTTTTAACCAAATATGAAGAGTGTAATGGAAAAGGGGGCATAATGGTAATTTTAGGAAGAGGGCCAATTTTAAAAAGAACCTAAATGACCCATTCCCCTACTTCTCTTCGCTCCATCGTGGGCCCATCTTCTCCTTTCTTGCCTCTCCATTTTCTTGTTATGGTCGTGTGGTGCTGGGCTAAAGGGAGTTTTTTTTTTCACTTTCTTTAAGAAGAACTCAAGGTGTGTGTAAGAAATCCCTCTCCTCTTTCCTTCCCTTTTCGTGTAGCCAAAACCTTAGGATAATAACCTTAAATTTTCTAAAGTTATGTGTTGTCTTGTGTTCCCAAATGTCTCCCATGACACTTTTTTAGTGTTTAAGAGCTTTAAAAGTGCATTTTGGGTGGTTAGATTGCATTTATGAGCAAGGAAAGAGAAGTTATTGTCATAAATTTATGTTGAATCTGTCATGTGTGGAAAGATTTGAAAGAAATGGTTGGATCCCAAGAGGGGGGGTGAATTGGGTTTTATAAAAATTTTCACAAAACTTAATTGGAAGTTAAAATGATTTTCTGAAATTGGATAATATTAAAGATAATAATTTAATTCAGAAAATCAAAGTGTTTATCAAAATGAATAATTTTATAGTGCAAGGAATTAAAGAGCAAATATAAATCTACACAAATTAATTAATACTTGAGGTAGAAATCAAATATAAATGCAAAGCATTAATTAATTAACTTCAAATGTAAATAGAGTAGGGATAGAGAAAGCAAACTCGGAGATTTATACTGGTTCGGCTAATCCCAAGCCTACATCCAGTCCTCAAGAAACCACTTGAGTATTTCCACTATAATTGCAAGTTTAATCCGGGTACTTGCAAACCACTACAACATACTTTTCTCCCTCAAGGGTGTCTCTCCCCCTTACAACGTGTTTTCTCTCAAACACTAACTCAAGGAACCAATCCTTGAGAAACTAAATTTAAAGGCTTAAGGAAAATAATGGTAGACACTCTCAAAGTGTAGATAACGCAGAAATTAAGCTCAGAATATTTCTCTAGCAATTTAGAGAGAATGAAACTCAAGATAATATGAGAAATGAACAATTGAAGCTTGATGCAAATGATGTTGTGAAGTCCCCTTTATATAGTGAAACCTTGCTGCTACAGTGACTGCTTTAGTCAAAATTGCTACAGTAAGCTTCATCATCATTTTTCAACCTTTCTACAACAACCAAAAAACTTTATCATACTTTTTCAACAATCAAATTTCTTTTTCAAAAGTGCTACAGTAAAATATATTCTTTTTCAAATTATATTACAACACCCAATAAACTTTATCATACTTTTTCAACAATCAAATTTCTTTTTCAAAAGTGCTACAGTAAAAGATATTCTTTTTCAAATTATATTACAACACCCAATAAACTTTATCATACTTTTTCAACAATCAAATTTCTTTTTCAAAAGTGCTACAGTAAAATATATTCTTTTTCAAATTATATTACAACACCCAATAAACTTTATCATACTTTTTCAACAATCAAATTTCTTTTTCAAAAGTGCTACAGTAAAAGATATTCTTTTTCAAATTATATTACAACACCCAATAAACTTTATCATACTTTTTCAACAATCAAATTTCTTTTTCAAAAGTGCTACAGTAAAAGATATTCTTTTTCAAATTATATTACAACACCCAATAAACTTTATCATACTTTTTCAACAATCAAATTTCTTTTTCAAAAGTGCTACAGTAAAATATATTCTTTTTCAAATTATATTACAACACCCAATAAACTTTATCATACTTTTTCAACAATCAAATTTCTTTTTCAAAAGTGCTACAGTAAAAGATATTCTTTTTCAAATTACATTACAACACCCAATAAATTTTATCAAAAATCAATTTATACTACTATATTTAAATATATAAAGCATTAAATATATTTGGGCCAAGAAAGATTGAATCATGCATTTGGGCCAATAAGATTAAATCATTCATTTGGGTCAAGAAGATTAAATCATACTATTTGGGCTAAGAAAGATTAAATCATATATTGGGCCAAGAAGATTAAATCATTCATTTGGGCCAAGAAGATTAAGTCATACTATAATTCCCACATATTTGTCATCATCAAAACTTATAGCATAATACATTATGGCTAACAAGATTGAGTTTGAATGATACAACTTCATTTTTGGCTTTGATAAATATTTGAACTTGGTTTTTATGATGTTCTATCACCCAAATTTGGTTTTTAAGTGATCATGGAGGCATTGGGACACAAGGGGTGGATTTTGAGTTCGATAAGAAGGATTTTTGAAGTGTGGTGGCTAAGTTATACGTAGCTGGCACCCATTAGGCAAAAGCACATGTGGGATTTCAGGTGTGGGCGCCCACCAAATAGAGAGTTTGATGGTTGGCGCTTAGAGGGGTAGGCAACCTGAGAGCTCCATCTTGGGGCGTTGTGGCACCTAAGTGCCATAGGCTGGTGGTTCCTCAAGTACTTTTGAACTTAAATCTTGTTTTTCTTTGCTTGTTTGTGCGTTGTGGCAAGGTTCCCGAATTCCTCTCGTCGTACTCCAAACCTTAAGTGAGGGATTACCACTACTCAAACTTAATTTGGATGTTGAAATTCATTAACAATGTAGATGATGTCTCTTTATACTCCTTGCTTCCTCTATAACGAATATGAATGGGCTTAGGAGGGTTCCTTGTTAAAATAGATCTCGTCTGCAATATATCATACCCTAGTGGTGAATTCTATGTTTACTATTGTTGTTGTATTATAGCTAGGATACTCCTTACCACACATAAATAGATTGCTTGCTTATGGATATTGTCTTACTTAAATTAAGTATGTGTTGAGTAATGAAATCATGAAGGATATTGTCTTGTACTCTTGCTTGGGATGGGAAGGCAAGGGTGAAGGTCCTTGGATGGTGGACCCATACTATTCTTGGGATATGTAATCCTTTAACCCCTGAGAATGCCATCTGAGTAAAGGACAGACGAAGATAAACCATAAATTAATCATACTTAGTAGCGGGTTTCTATGAGATGGTGACATTCATGGGAAAATCCTATACTGCCTAAGTGTGAGTTGGCCTTAGCGGCCCCTAGCCTCGATGAGGCTTGTGTTGGATTAATAAATTAGTTATGCCTTGCACATGTTGGGGGAATGAGTGTAAACCCTGACTTTTATCTAGTATTTCAGTTATTGTTTGTGTGACCCTTGTGGTGATGGTTATGTTGGAGGATGAGACTAAATGTGAGATCCCATCCCCTGCAAGAGGTATGTGGTAAGTTATTTTTTGTAGTGTCATTTCTCGTTGAGTTTATTACTCACTTCCCTTTTTATACCTCTTGCAGATTCTATGATAGCCGACGAGTCTTCACACAAGGAGTAGCGGGGTCTCCAATCACCACACTCACTTGTTGTTGGTTGCTGATTTCTTTTGGTATTTTGGGAGAGTGATGTACTTTGTAGTTTGTAGGACTCCTAGGATTTGTAGTTTGGTAAATGTGATGGAAATGTAATTCATAACGTAGACCAATGATTGAGCTGTGTTTTGAAACTTTCCTTGAACTTTATTTTGTGATAGGATAGGGGAAAGTTTGAAAACATAGCATTCTTTTTGTGAATTGATATATTTATGATATGAATGGTTTTATCCGAGTATTACCTTATTATTCGAAAAATATGTTTATTTTGTGGTTAATTCCTGTGATGGGTTAGAGTTATAGTTGTGGGACGGATATCACATTGTGTCGGTCACATAACCCGACTTGGGGGCGTGACAGAATTAGACATACAAATTGAAGGTTTATTATCCTATAATATAGTAAACTCACGAGGGGAAAAAAGGTAAGATTTATTGGTTCAATTATCTTCAAATTTTGTTTGAATCAAAAAATATTAAATATAGATAAATGGTTGTCTTCAAATTAGTTTTTTATAAGATACTTAATATTTTAAGGACTAAACTAAAAAAAATTGTAATCTTTTTGAGGATTAAATCAATAAATTACTCTATATTTTATTAAACATTTCTTTTTCCTATTGAATAGTAGCATTTAATCTTAATAAGGTAAAAATATCTTTTTTGTTCTTAACGTTTTCCTTAAGTTTCAAATTTACCTAATATTTTTTTGTGTCAATTTCATTCCACATGTTTCTTTTTTATTTTATTTTTGTCCATAAGGTTAATATTGTTAACAAAATTGATGAAAATTAGTATAATATTCGATAATAGATGTGTCATATGAAAAAATTTACGTTAATATTTTCTATCAACTATATTATCGGAGTTGGTCTTATGGACAAACTTAAAATAAAAAATAAATATATGAGATGAAATTGACACAAAAAAAAATAAAAAAAAATTAAAACTTGAGATAAATATTAAATACATAAAAAATACTTTTGTCATATGTTAATATTATAAAAATTTTAAAACTCACAAGGAAAATAACACATAAATATTTTTAAAATGTCTTAAAAAAATGTATGAGAGAGAGAAAGAGGGAAGACTAGCATAATTGAGTCAACATTGTGATGCGGGTGATGCTTCCTTGACGTAGGGGAGGGATTGCTTTTAGGACCACACGATAAGTATCAGAATATATCGCAAATTAAATTATAACGAAATGTAAAAATAATATTATATATATATATATATATATATGCTGGTTGGAAAAAATTTAAATATATTTTTTATCAAATTTTTTAATCACACTATAATATGTGTAATTTTTCAATCAATGCACAGCAAGTCTTTAAAAAATAACTTTACATTTTTTTAATTTATCATTACATCTTTAATTTTTTTAAAAAAATTCTACACTTACTATGTTTTTATTAAAAAATTTCATAACAAAAATATAAAAAATTATATTTTATATATTGTTTTATCTTCCTCAATTATTGTATGATACATGGAAGCGTTATATTTCTGAAATCAATAGCACGCCAAGTCGTCAAGTCGTCAAGTCAACACGAGTTGATTTAACTCACAAAAAAGAATTGATAAATATTTCACTATAATTTCAATTATATATGGGTGGTTATATCTTTTTAGGAAGGTTCCTAATTTAGGTAAATACATATATTATTTGATAGGCCCATATGCATGTTATATTTTCAGTTTCATACGCTAAAAATATCAAATTACGTAGGTATTCTGGAATTGACAAGTTTAGATATAATATTTTGTGCAATAAAAATTTAATATTGTAATACATTTAAAAGTACTTAAATGAAAACTTATATGACAAGTTTAAATATATCAATGAAAATTCAGTCTAGTGAAAAGAATTAATTTTTAAAAGATAGTAAATGTAGGTTTAGATTTCAATTTAAAAAAATAGTATTTATATTTAGTGCTTGATAATATCTCAAATAAGATGCTTCTAATGAAGAATACATGTGAGAAAAAATTGACAAATCTAAATTAAATTTATATATATAGTATCATGAAATAGACTATCTATAAATTTCTATATATAAAATAATATATTTACAATGATAATTTTTCATTTCAAAACTTACGCTGCATTATTTCTAAATCCTAACAGTATAGAGATATTCTAAGTGTATGTTACTGATCCCTTATAAGTCAGTAATGTTAAAATATCCACATCAGTTACCAATCTTTTTTTTTTTTTTGGTCCTGATCTACATCACCATTATATATATATATATATATATATATATATATATATATAATAACTAAAGAAGAAGAAGCAAAAACAATTATAGCACTCTTGGTATGAAAATTAAGACGGATGTAAAAGTGAATATTACCATTAGAATAAATCAGACATTTGATTTTTAAAAATCGAGAAACAACTATAATTTTCTATTAACTAAAAAATCAATTTGTTTTTAATGCTATACAAAATTTTGAAATACTAACCCACACTATTCGCTTGACATTTATACTATTGACGTGTATTTCATATGAATGGATTAATTTTATCATTCATTTTAGATAAATATCATAAATTAAGATGCTTAATTTGCCAGAAATTAAATTGAGATAACTAAATTTTTTTAATAACTCAATTAGTACTCTTAATACTATAAAAACATTAGAATATTAGCTTATAAAACCTGTTTTGCTCTAAACTATTGAAGCATTTTTTCCCATTAGAATCACTATATATTATCTAAAAAGTCCAATGAAAACTAATTATTTTAACACTAATTATTTTAGTCTTAGGTCAAATCATATAAATGTAAATTAAAACTTTCTCAATGTTAATTTTTTTTATTTAAAAAATTCGAACTTAAATCATTGTTTAATGGATCGGAAAACCACTTAAATCATTCAGTATTGGCTATTGAAGCATATTTCAATATGACAAATGTTTATTCTCAATTATATTCATCTTAGATCAATATCATAAAACTAAATTGACTGATTAATTTTACAAAAGAGAAGAGTGATTCATTAAAATAAGTGAATAAAAGGTCATGGATAAAGATGGCAGTAGGATGTGGAATATTTTACTGCATAACCCCAAAACAGAGTTTTGACAAAAACAAAAAACACACATATATATACAAATGCGAAAGTGGAAAGTGAGGTCACATGGTGATATCTAGGAATTTGCAAATATGCATTATATGGATATATATTGGTGGGCATAATTATTAGGGTTTGATGGAACAAAACAAATACAGAAATTAAAGAAATAGTGGAGAGACATTGAGTGCATAGCTTTATGGTGGGGCATACGAAAAAGACTAATGATGAATTGGTGCTTTGACTTGGAAGATTTATATTGCAACTTCATTGATTACGAGTGGCTATGGTGGACACGAGAAAATACACACACAAGGATAGACAATGGAGTCATCATTTAGTGGATGACTTAATCCCAAATTGATGGAGCTCTATAGTTGAAAAATTCTTTGAGAGTGATGCTATAGTACTAGAGCTTTTTTCAAAGCCAGATTGGTGTGGGAAAACGAAATTTTATAATTTACTCCAAAGTAATAAAAAATAAAATTTGTGGGGCTCACAAGAGAAAATTTGTCAAAGTTAGGCACCGTGTGAAGGAAAAAAGAGAGGAGGCTGCGCAGAAGAAAACTTGGAAGGAAGTTAGGTGCAGGCAACGTGCAGGTAAATTTAGAGAGGGTTGGTGGGGAATGACTCTATAGTCATTCACCTCATTCAAAAACCATCCTCAAAAAATCATCCTTCATCAACCCAAAGAGAAGCCTCACCTTTGAGAGAATAGAGTGAGAAGAAAAATAGAGAGAGTGCCTCAGAAAGTTTTTGAGAGAAAAATAGTGAGTCCAATTTGTGAGGGTTATTGTCCACAAATTGAAGAAATACTGTTGTAGTATTTTTTGTGAGTAAGAGGTCCACCTAAGGGTGAAGATTGTATTCCCATTATTACTATAGTGGAAGATTTAAGCGGCCTACGGGTCCCGTGGTTTTTACCTAATTTGGGTTTTCCACGCTAAAATTTTTGGGGCTATTTTTGTCTATTGTATTTTGGGAATTATCTTGGGTCTGTGGAATTATTTTGATTCTGCGCACACCGCCGTTTTTCCCAACAAGTGGTATCAGAGCTTCTGGTTGGAGTACTATTGAAGATTACCGTACGAGTATTATTCACAAATACTGTACGAAGACGTAAGAGTACTATTCACGTATACAGGTACTGTTCATACATACTAGTATTTTTATATGTATTAGTACTATTCATACATACTAGTACTGTTCATACGTACGAAATACTATTCATATATACGGAAGTACTGTTCATACGTACGGAAGTACTATTCACTGCCAGAAAAGTTTTGGGATCAGTTAAAACTTTGACTACTGATCTCAATGGAGACAAGAAACATCAAAATGATCAGCCTAAATGGCACAAATTATCACATGTGGAGAAGCAAGATGAAGGATCTCCTATTTGTGATGAAAATGCATCTACCAGTGTTTACATCAGATAAACCTGAAGGCAAGGCGGATGAGGAATGGGGGTTTGAGCATGAGCAGGTGTGCGGTTTCATCCGACAATATGTCGAAGACAATGTATACAACCACATCTGCAATGAGACTCATGCCCGAACGCTATGGAATAAGCTTGAACAGCTTTATGCGTCAAAAACTGGTAACAATAAATTATTTTATTTGACCAAATTGACGCAGTTGAAATACAGGGAAGGGACTTCTGTAGCAGATCATCTAAATGAGATGCAAGGGGTCGTAGATCAACTATCCAGAATGGGCATAAATCTGGACGATGAAATATTTGCTCTGCTGGTATTGGGCTCTCTACCAGAGTCGTGGGAGACTCTGAAGATCTCCATCACCAACACTGCACCTGATGGTGTAGTTAATATGGAGTCTGTTAAAAGCAGTATCTTAAATGAAGAAATGAGAAGAAGATCTCAAAACTCATCTTCTTCATCACAACCAGATGTTCTGGTTTCAGAATTCAGGGGGAGGAACCAGTCTAGGGATCAAAAACCTAGAGGAAGAAGCAGAGGCAAATCCAACAGATATGCCAATGTTGAATGCCATTACTGTAAAAAGAAAGGTCACATCAAAATACACTGCCGCAAGTTCAAAAAGGATCAAGAAAAGAACAAAGGCAGAGGACAGAAGAAAAACAACAGTAGTGATGATGAGCAAGCAGATGTTGCTGAGGAGTTCAATATTGTCTATGATGATGATGTAGTCAATCTTACAACCCATGAGACAAGCTGGGTGATTGACAGTGGTGCCACCATTCATGCTACATCTCGGAAGGAATTTTTCTCATCTTACACACCAGGCAATTTTGGTGCTGTAAGAATAGGAAACAATAATCTTTCAATAATTGCAGGTAAGGGACATGTTTGTTTAAAGACGGAGAATGGTACGCGATTAGTCCTGAAGGATGTGAGGCATATTCCAGATATGCGCCTGAATCTGATTTCAACAAGCAAGCTAGATGATGAAGGTTTCTGCAATACCTTCTTTAATGGCCAATGGAAGCTCACCAAAGGATCGTTGGTGGTGGCCAGAGGGAACAAAGACTCCAAACTGTACATTATGCAAGCAAAGCTCTCCAAGGATGTTGTGAATACAACGGAGAATGATAGTACAGTTGAGTTATGGCACAAACGTCTCGGTCATATGAGCGAGAAGAGCATGATCCATTTAACTAGGAAGAATGCTCTACCTGGTTTGGATCAAGTTCACTTGAAGAAATGTGATGATTGTCTAGCAGGAAAGCAAAATAGAGCTACGTTTAAAAACCACCCTCCTTCTAGAATGGCAAATGTATTAGATTTGGTACACTCAGATTTATGTGGACCAATGTTAAAGTCACTTGGTGGTGCTCAGTACTTTGTGACTTTCATTGATGACCATTCAAGGAAGATATGGGCATACACTTTAAAGACAAAGGATCAAGTGCTGAGTGTCTTTAAAGAGTTTCATGCCTCAGTTGAAAGAGAAACTGGGAAGAAGCTAAAATGCATCCGGACAGACAATGGTGGAGAATACATTGGGCCTTTTGATGCCTACTGTAAAGAGCATGGTATTCGACATCAGACAACGCCTCCAAAAACACCGCAGCTGAATGGCCTGGCTGAGAGGAGAACAGAACTTTGATGGAGAGAGTCAGATGTTTACTCTCTCATGCAAAGTTACCAAAGAAATTTTGGGGTGAGGCTTTACTAGCAGCAGTACATGTACTGAATCGCTCACCTTGTGTCCCTTTAAAGCTTGATGTTCCAGAAAAGGTATGGTCGGAAAAAGATGTTTCCTACGACCATCTGCGAGTGTTTGGATGCAAAGCCTTTGTACATATTCCAAAGGATGAAAGGTCCAAACTTGAAAGTAAGACACGACAATGCATGTTCATTGGATATGGTCAAGATAAGCTTGGCTACAGATTTTATGATCCAGTAGAGAAGAAACCAGTTAGGAGTCGTGATGCTGTGTTCATTGAAGATCAGACCATTAAAGATATTTCTAAAGCCAATGGTGATTCAACTGGTTCGGAAGTTATTCCTCCAACACTGGTGCCAAGACAAGTTGGAGATGAAATACAGAATGATCAGCCTGAAATAGGTGATCCAGATGCTCCCGTTGAGATTCCATCAGAAGATTCTGATGATGATGATGGTGTTCATGATCAACCACCAGTTCCAATGGGTTCTCCAGAATTGAGAAGATCTACTAGAGTTCGACAACCCTCTACTAGATACCCTGCAAATCATTATGTGTTATTAACTGATGGGGGAGAACCAGAAAGCTTCGAAGAAGCAATGGATGATGAACACAAGAAGAAGTGGATTGAGGCCATGCAAGATGAGATGAAATCATTGCATGAAAATAAAACTTTTGAACTGGTGAAGCTGCCAAAAGGCAAGAGGGCTTTGAAGAACAAATGGGTGTTCAGAATTAAGCATGAAGAAAACAGTTCCCATCCAAGATTCAAAGCCAGATTGGTCGTCAAAGGATTCAGCCAAAGAAAAGGGGTTGACTTTGATGAGATATTTTCACCAGTGGTGAAAATGACATCCATTCGAACAGTGCTAGGGGTAGCATCAAGTCTTGACCTTGAGGTTGAGCAAATGGATGTCAAAACTGCATTTCTTCATGGTGATTTAGAGGAAGAAATATACATGGAGCAGCCAGAGGGTTTCAAGCAAAAAGAAAAAGAGGACTACGTTTGCAAGCTGAAGAAAAGCCTGTATGGCTTGAAGCAAGCACCAAGACAGTGGTATAAGAAGTTTGAGTCTGTTATGGGGGAGCATGGTTACAAGAAGACTACTTCAGATCACTGTGTGTTCGTGCAGAAATTCTCTGATGATGATTTCATTATTTTATTGCTCTATGTGGATGGTATGTTGATTGTTGGCCAAAATATTTCTAGAATTGATGACTTGAAGAAGCAGTTGAGCAAGTCTTTTGCTATGAAAGACTTAGGGCCAGCAAAACACATTCTTGGCATGAAGATAACTAGAGACAGAAGCGCCAAGAAATTATGGTTGTCACAAGTGAAGTATATTGAGAAAGTACTTCAAAGGTTCAACATGGACAAAGCTAAAGCGGTTAGTTGTCCTCTTGCTAATCACTTTAAGCTAAGTTCTAAGCAGTGCCCTTCCACAGATGAAGAAAAGGAAGAGATGGACAAGGTTCCATATGCTTCAGCAGTTGGAAGTTTAATGTATGCCATGGTGTGTACACGGCCGGATATTGCTCATGCAGTTGGAGTAGTGAGTAGATTCCTTTCAAAACCTGGAAAGGAACATTGGGCTGCAGTAAAGTGGATATTCAGGTATCTTCGGGGTACTTCCAAAATATGTTTATGTTTTGGAGATACCAAACCTGTGTTAGTTGGATACACAGATGCAGATATGGCCGACGACATAGATTCGAGAAAATCTACTTCGGGCTACCTGATCACTTTTGCAGGGGGAGCTGTGGCATGGCAGTCAAAATTACAGAAGTGTGTTGCACTGTCCACCACTGAAGCAGAGTTCATCGCAGCAACTGAAGCCAGTAAGGAGTTGCTATGGATGAAAAGGTTCTTAAATGAACTTACTTTCCACCAAGAAAAGTATGAGCTATTTTGTGACAATCAAAGTGCAATTCACCTTGGAAAGAATGCCTCCTTTCACTCAAGATCGAAGCACATTGATATGAGATATCACTGGATAAGAGGTGCATTGGAGAAGAAGCTACTACAGCTTGAAAAGATCTATACAGATGAAAATGGATCTGATATGTTAACTAAGACTCTTCCAAGAAGTAAGTTTGAATATTGTCGATCAGGTGCAGGATTGGTGGAACCCCCCACTTAGGTCGGGAGAGGGAGAATTGAAAAGTGGGTCCCTCCATAAGTGGGGCCCTAGGGGCCAAATTACAATTTAACTAAAGTTGTAACCAAATTTTGTAATTTACTCCAAAGTCATAAAAAACAAAATTTGTGGGGCCCACAAGAGAAAATTTGTCAAAGTTAGGCACCGTCTGAAGGAAAAAAGAGAGGAGGCTGCGCAGAAGAAAACTTGGAAGGAAGTTAGGTGCAGGCAACGTGCAGGCAAATTTAGAGAGGGTTGGTGGGGAATGATTCTATAAATAGAGTCATTCACCTCATTCAAAAACCATCCTCAAAAAATCATCCTTTATCAACCCAAAGAGAAGCCTCACCTTTGAGAGAATAGAGTGAGAAGAAAAATAGAGAGAGTGTCTCAGAAAGTTTCTGAGAGAAAAATAGTGAGTCCAATTTATGAGGGTTATTGTCCACAAATTGAAGAAATACTGTTGTAGTATTTTTTGTGAGTAAGAGGTCCACCTAAGGGTGAAGATTGTATTCCTATTATTACTATAGTGGAAGATTTAAGCGGCCTACGGGTCCCGTGCTTTTTACCTAATTTGGGTTTTCCACGCTAAAATTTTTGGTGCTATTTTTGTCTATTGTATTTTGAAAATTATCCTGGGTCTGTGAAATTATTTTGATTCTGCGCGCACCGCCGTTTTTCCCAACAAGACAATGGAGTCATCATTTAGTGGATGACTTAATCCCAAATTGATGGAGCTCTATAGTTGAAAAATTCTTTGAGAGTGATGCTATGAAGGAAGTACTAGAGCTTTTTTCAAAGTTTATAATAAGTAACAATTTATTAAAGGAAATTAGAGATAAAAAATTTTCGTCTTAAAACTATGTATGTTAAAGTGTCGGCCGGCCGTCTGTAATTTGTGATAATTTTCGGGTAAAACATTTAACCATGTCAATTATTTTGAAATAGAACTTTTTCCTCTTTAATATTACTTCTAATATTTTCAAGATAGAACTTAATGAATTAGAAAGGAAATTCCATATTGGTTCTTATTTTATTGTAAAATCTAATTAAGAGACTATCAAAGGAGTTTAATCTCTCCGTAATTCAGCCCTATTTAAGACGATGCGTGGATGGAAGAAAAGAGATTTTTAAAGAGACTTATATATAAAAGAGATAAATTTAATTAATATATATAAAAGAGACTTAAAACCTTATATCGAAATAGAAGGTAAATTTAATTTAAAGTTTTGCTAAATTTACCTATATGACTATTTATATTAATTAATATACTAATTATATATATATATATATATATATATATATATATATATATAAATCAGTGTCCTTTTTTTATTTTTGGAACTACTAGTATTTGAAAATTGATTAAATTTCAATTAACTTGGTTCAAGTCAGATTAAATTACAAAGATGTAAAATTTTCTTAACACTGATTTAATAAATTTATTTATTAATAAAGACTTGAGTTAGAAATTTTTTTTTTAAAAAAACTTTTCAATACAAAAGTTATGGACTTGTATATATAATTATGCGAGAAATATATTTTATATAAAGCAAAACCCTTAACAGACTTTTCAACTTTATGTGTATATATATATAGAGAGAGAGAGAGAGAGAGAGAGAGATATTTATCATTGACAATGTTGTGAGGAGCTAATATTAGCCATCAATTTAATATGTATGTGTATTAGTGCATATATATGGGTCCATTTTCTTTTGCTTTCACATTCTCTCGTTTCTACAATTGTTAAATGGAAGCATGGAAAGTATTAATATTGAAGGTAGTTTAAAGAATATATATATATATATATATATATATATATATATATATATATATATATATATATATATATATATATATATATGAACTCAAAAGCTGACCCATTACCAGCACACAAAAACCCTATCTCTTTTAAAAGTCTGTTCTCGTTTTTTTTTTTTGTGATATTTTCTCCATTCACATAATGCTATCACTAGTGGGTGTTGTTTCTTAATTATACCATCCACTCACTTCAGATTTTTTTTATCTATATGGACATATGATTAATTATTATAATTAATATTTTAAAAATTAGATCGCACTAATAAATGGTTTATAATTTAAGGTTGGATTACAAATGAATTTGAGAATATATATATATATATATATAGTTAAATCTACTTTTTAATCCTTGAAGTGTAACTTGGTAATAGTTCAATCTCTAAAAAATGATCACTGACCAATTTAATTTTTTAAATTTAAAATTGTTACATAAAATGATTCAAAAGTTGATCTTGTAATCACAATCAATGTCATATTTATTGATGTGTATTATTATCTACCAGTGTAATAGTGACATGGAGTAACGTGCCATTTAACATGTTAACATATTTGATTATTTTAGTTCATGAATTTTGAGATTTTTAAACAAGATGATCCCTTGTTTAATGCATTGATGAAATGATGAACAAGACCATTTTGTATAATATTTTTAAAATTTAAAAAGTAAAACGATTAATGACCATTTTTGAAAACCCAACTGTCACTATGATGTACTTTCGTGGACCAAAAATAGGTTCTCTCTCTCTCTCTCTCTCTCTTTTTATATATATATATATAACATTTATAATAATTAAATAAATAAATTGTAAGATTATTATAAGTATTTTTTTTTCAAATATTTAGTTGTTATTCTTAATATTATAGGGTATTATAAAACATTTTAATTAATATTGTTCAATATTCTAAAAATATTTCACATAAAATAATAATATGATTTTTACTGTGAAGTATCACTTTTTATGCATGTAATATGATTTGATAATGTAACATCTTTGTCGCGCAAGCATATATATTGAAAGGCGAATTAACTTAATTTCAGCGTAAAACTTGATACGCTTACAATTCTTAGTATTTTATTATATAATTTAAAGTTTATTCATCAAATCGTTATATTAGAAGTAACTATTATATTATTTTTTATACCAACTTTTATTTAAAAAAAATGTCAAACATTAATAAGGGCTGCAGGGCACGAACAAATACTAATAATCGTCTATATTTTAAATATATATTAATTATATGTTAATTTTATGATGTTTTAAAAGGAAATGAAAAAAAAAAGTTAGTTTAACATTGTATTTTGAGAGCCTGATATTTATGTAAAAAATAATTCGATGATAATATTTTTTGTTTAATTACTTTGAGACGGTTTTCTTTTCTCCTCTTTTTATGCTTTTTCTTCAGTGTGGCTAGAGTGAGAGTTGAAAGTAATGGTTGGAACCCAAGAGGGGGGTGAATTGGGTTTTATAAATTTTTCACAAGAATTAATTCGAAGTTAAAATGATTTTCTGTAAAAGTACAATGCTTAGGATAATAAATATAATACAGAAAATCAATGTGCTGTCAAGATAAATAATTATAAAGATCAAGGAATTAAAGAATAGATATCAATATGCACAAATTAAAGAGTAAGGGATAGAGAAAGCAAACTCAGAGATTTATACTGGTTCGGCTAATCCAAGCCTACATCCAGTCCTCAAGAGACCACTTGAGTATTTCCACTATAATTGCAAGTTTAATCTGGGTACTTGCAAACCACTACAACCACGCAAATTCGATCCGGGTATTTGCGAAACCACAATGAAGAATTTATGAATCCGGGCTCCTCCTCAACCCAAAGCAAGTTCTTCCAACACCGGTACTTGCGAACCTCAACTCAGAATAATATATGTGTTGATCAAAATCAACAATACAAAAAAACTCTCTCTAAAGAGTAGATGAAAACAAATGAAGCTCTAATAATTCTAATGATAGAGAATATGCAAGATTTGGCTCAAGAATGCTTTCCTTTTTCTCAAAGATGATAGAAGAAGTTAATATCACATTGTAGGACTTTGTTCTTACTCAAAATCGTGTATCTAAGGTCATATATATAAGATTTTACAAAACTAGCCGTTATATAGCCGTTACAGCACTTATAGTGCAGTCCAGATTTTGAGCTTTCTTTAAAAATTCATAACTCCCTCATTTGAACTCCGTTTTAAACAAATAATATACTGTTGAAAAGATATTGGAGTCTAGTTTCAAATGAGCTAAGTTTTACTCAAAAATTATTTTTCTTTTAAAAGATATAATCAAAATACTGACTATAGGTCAGAACAGAATAATCAACTTTCAGTTTTTCAAACTATATTTTAAATAGTCATATATTTCTCATTTGGACTCCGTTTTCAATAAATAATATACCTTTGGAAAGATCTTTGAGTCTACTATCAAATGAGATTAAGATACTTGAAAAAATGATTTTTCGTTTATGAGATATGATATAAAGAGTGACCAAAGGTCAAAAACTAACTTTTGTAAAATTTCATATCTCACTATCTTTTTGTTCAAAATAATTGAGCCAATGTATGCAAATCTAAATCATTGAGTTACACAAGTATACTAGCCTATATAAAATATACCTAATGTAAACACATAGGCTATCTTGATGCATCCAAGCTTCTAATACTTCAAATCTTCTAATTCTTCATTTCTTGGAGCTTCATCCTTGCATGTTGTTTTCCTTGAGTGAAGCATGATATTGCTTTTCCTTGTTCTTCAATACAATGCTCACTCTTCTTGTTTTGAACCAACCTATAAAATATATCTTACTTGCAAACCTAATGGTTAGTTTAATAGCATGATTCAATATATGCAACATACATATTAAATAACATAATCATGCTTAAGTACTTGTAGCATATATATGATAATTAATCTTTATATATATATCAATGCTACTATTCAAATACATTTGTCATCATCAAAACTTATGGCATATAGCCTTAGGGTCAACAATCTCCCCCTTTTTGATGATGACAAATCACCACAGAAAAATATGTATCACAAGATAATGAATGCAATGTTATAAGCACGTATACATATTTTTTCTATTGTTTCTTCTCCCCCTATTTGACATCAACAAAAAGGTGTAAGGAACACAATATATAGAAGTTAAAGCACATACCTTCTTTAAGTCAGGATGTCAGAAGATGTCAATATAGTATGGGGTAAGGATACATCAAAACTTATCATTGATTTCATTGACATGTAAAAAGAAAATTTTAGAAAAATTTTTCTCATGTCAAATGAAATGAGCCAAAAGATAAAACTTGAAAGAGTTTTAGGCTCCCCCTTAAACCTTGCATAATTTGAAAAAGAATAATGAATAATGAATATCCAATTTTTCAAGATATATTCTTTTTCAAAAAAAAATACATTCAAGTGAGACAAAGCTCCCCCTGAATTTCATAACATTTTTCCTTTGAAAAAGATTGTCCAAATCATTATAAAGGAAATTCAGTTTTTGATTGCAGAATTTTGAAGTAAGATTTTTGAAGAAATTTCTGCAATATTTTCATTGAAAATGATTTCTGCTTGTTTATGAAGAGGCATTTTTAGTAAATAGCAGAAAAATTAAACTCTTTGAAAAAAAAACATCATTTGCTGTCATATGATAGAAATATTTACAGCACACAGCAGAAGTATGATATATGGATTAGCAAAGCATGATATAAACAAGAATATTAATCATAATCCATAAATCGAATAATAATATTTTTCAAGATTTCTGAAAAACAATTTCTGCATATATCCATAAAATTATTTCAACATATAGCAAAAGTGATTTAAAATAAGGATACTCAAATCCTTTTCTTTTCAAAACAGATAATGCTTCAATATGGCAAAGCAATTTCAGCATTGTGGAAGCAATTCAAGAGATTCACGATATTTTTCTAAAACATTTTGCTTCGAAGGAATTTAGAAACGTTTCATCTAAGGAAGCAATATATATGGATTAGTGTAATAAGATATATTCAAGCATATAGTTCATAATCCATATATGAAACATCAATATTTTTCATCCCTTTTGTTATCTACAACAAAAGAGATCTTTAAAATCTTTTCTTTTTCAAAAAGAATGTTGCTTTATATGATAAAACATATTAACATAACAGAAGCATTTTTAAAGTCCTTTTTCAAAACAAATTTGCTTCATAAAGGATAAGATAAATTTCAGCACAAAGGAAGCAATTTATATACCCATTCAAAATGAATTTATATATGTATCTTGAGGATGAGTACATGTAAAAATTTTGACAGCTCATTTTGTATGAGTGCATGTGGAATCATGAAATATTATTCTTAGTCATAGCCTTCGTTCATGATGCATGAATAGCATACACAACATATGTTCTTAGATACATATAATCACAACATGATGTAATCATGTATGCTCTCAAGAACAACACAACAAAGCAGAGTGATACGGTTCTGAATATCACCATTTTATTAATCCTTAAAATTTCTAATCAAAACAAATTAAATCAGCCACAAATCCACCGAAAATTGACTTTCGTGGTTTTGCCATTAATGTGACGCGTTATCGGTGTGCATGCGTACTCTAGACTTTTGGCTTCCAGCTTGCAGAAATCCATAGGATGAGCGTGTAGGGGTGCGGCGAAGATATATCTTCTCTGGCTCTTAGTCATAATTTTCTCTCTATAAAGACTGCCCCAGAGTTCTCAATTACCACACCATAAAGAGTATTCATCTCTGAGCCTATAACTTTCTGACATTCCTCTCTCTTCATACTCCTACAAAAATTTTTGAATTTTCCAAACCATGGCAGCAAGAAAGTTCATTGATCTCACAGTAGAGGCAAGGGAGGAAGAGCTCGACTTAAACTTGAGTCTAGGCAAGGACAAAGGCAAAAGACCTTTGGAGGAATCTCAAGAGAACCAAAAGAAGAAGATGAAGATCGAAGAAGCTGAGGAGATTAGTACAGGCTATACGTTAGAAGACAAAATTGCTTGTCTGGAGCAGGAGGTGAAGAAACTCAAGAAGATGATAGAGGACCAGGAGAAGTTAGCTAAACGCAACAATGCGGCACTGACTTCAAGAATAGATAGGTTCTTCTATTGGTCTACCCAATGCTTCTGCAATCAACAACAAAGAAGTGTTGATTGTATGAATGGGATTTACACTACCCTCCGTGACATTGTTCAGTCTCTTGCTCCAAGGAATGGCCGAGGGGTGATGATTCAATACAACCCACCTAATCCGAGACCACCTCGCCTGTAGATTGCTCATCCATGAGCAAACCTTCCCTTTTTTTTTTAATGCAATGTAATCCTTCGGTTTGTTTTTTTTTTTTTATTTTAATGCAAGTGGTTTCTTTCAGATGACGGTACTTAAAAAAAATTATAATAATAAAGAAAGATAAAGAAAATCAGCCGCACAAATTTTATACAATAGAAGGATATATATATTTTGAAAAATATATATCCATTTTAAAGATAGAAAGAATTTTCTAACATGGATATATATATCATCATTTCAAAGCAAAAGCAAGTTACATACTTACTCAAGATAAAACATATTATAATCAGAGTATGTAGTAACATAATTGAGGTAATATGGATTAATAAGATATAATCAGATATAAACTATAATCCATAAACAATAGTTCATAAGTTACAGCTTATGTAAAAGAGATGATATTTATAATGCTCAAACCATGATGTATTAAAAAAAATAATTTAAGTATTTAACATATTTTTATATGTCATGTTGTGATCAAGTATGTAAGATGTCAGAAAACAATATGTCATTGCAATGAAAGTATGACAGTAAAAAAAATTTGCCAGAATGTACAATTGAGATCAAGGAGCATCATTCAATTAAATAATGAAGAAGTAAAGAATAGAGATACTCATCAATTTTGGCAAACTTTTGTTGCTTCTTGAAGTTTCTCTTCAAGATTTTGATATCCTTGTTTTGCTCATTGCTCTTCTTTTGATCGATCCTGTCTTCTTACAATTTTAATGATCTTAATTGATTGATTATTTGCAAGATCTATCAAGCATTGGTTCAATGTAGGCTTCGTTGGTCGACCAATCAACTTCAAAACTATAAATCTTACTGATTTCGGAGAGCAGAGGAAAGAATGTGCTTTAGAGGATAATTTTGAGGATTAACTCCTGCAAAACACTTTTGGTGGAGCACTTTGATGTTCAAATAAATCTCGAGCACTAGGAGCAACATTATGTTCAAGATATGCCATATTAATAAAAGTGCTATGCTTCCCTGAAATGCAATTTTGCAATAAATTTGATTTCATTGAAAATATTTAAATAAGATTACAGCAAGGATAAATACTATGGGTAGAAGTAATCTTATTGTTGTGAAGACAAGAAAAATGTGCGTGTAATAGAAGCAAGTTTTTATGATGCGGTAAAAAGGATAGTTTGAGCAAAATTTGGAAGAAAGATTTTAGCTCAAAACAAAATTCGAATCTATAAGCTGCACACCTAACAATTATTTTCAGATATAGCATGCATGAGTATCAAGGATAGATGTAATGCATATTAGAGAACAGACAAAAGCATTAGAGAGCAGTAAACATATCAGTCAAATTTCTTACAATACATTCTAGCTTATATGTTTACTTATCCATTGCCTCCTTTTGATGCAAGAGAGTGGAGTTTGAATGATGTAGCCATTGAAAAGTTATTTCCGCTCCTTGCTTCTAGGCAAATCTGTAAATTAATCCTTTGTTTTTGATACCCAAATTTTTTGGGTTTGCCTGGGTCATGAGGTCCTTTTTGAACCCATTTCATTTTTACTCCATGAACAAGATTTTTCTTATAAAAACAGGAGTAAGACTTGTGTCCTTTCAGTCCACAATAAAAACAAGTGCAAGGTGGACTTTTGGACATTTTTGTAGGAACAAAGTAGTTTTCGAAATATTTCTGATTTGACTTGTTAAGAACAAAACCAATTTTGTTAAAGCTACTACTTTGTTTCTCAACAGAAGAGTTTTGAATTTCTCTACCTTGAGAAAGTTTTTTAAGTGTGTTTTTAAGATCCTCATTCTCCTTTTTCAAGGAATCACACTTGGTACAAAAGCAATTTTTGTTGGTAGAGATATTTGCCTTTAAAATCAAATTCTCTTCTTGCAAAGTTCTGTTTTGATTTTCAAAAACAAAATTCTCTTCCTTGGAAATAGAAAATTCATTTTTCAATGTTTCCAACTCATTTTCAAGAGAAGAGTTTTTCTGTTTTGAAATATTTAGTTTCTTTGCAAGTATATGAGATTCTTCATGTAAATCATCAAAGGCATCTTGTAATTCTTCAAAAGAGTAGTCAAATGAATTTACCTCATCTTTATCTCTGGCCACAAGACAAGTGTTGGCTTCTTCATTTGTGTTCTCCTCATCGGAATTTCTATTTCCCCAAATGGAAGATAGGTAAGCTTTCTTTGATGATTCAGTTTTTGGTTGTGGTTTCTCTTTTTCTCCTTTTCTTTTTCTTCTATCTCCTTGGTGATTTGAGATTTTCCTGTAAGTTCAACACCAAGAGCTTGCAATTGATTAAGCACAAGTCGTATCTCATTAATGGTTTCACAATTTTTCATTTGAGCGATATCAAGTTCATTAATGAGATTTCTAGACTTTAATTCCATTGTAACAAGATCTTCCTCATATGTAACTTCTAAAGTTTCCCACATTTCCTTAGCAGTTGCACAATTGGAAATTCTGAAAAATTCATCTTGACTCAATGCACAAGAAATAATCAATTTTGCCTTAGCATTGAGTTGCACTAAACTTCTTTTAGTATCATTCCATTCACTCTTGAGTTTTGGAATGTATTTTCCTTGTTCTTCCTTGACAAGCATATAAAAACCATTTTCTATAATTTCCCAGAGTTTATGGTCTACTAAAATTAAAAAAATTTTCATTTCATACTTCCAATATTGAAAATGATTAGCATAAAAAATTGGAGGTTCTGTGAAAGAACAATTTTCAGACATAAACCACTCACTAGATCCAACCATATTTACTCTTAGACGGTTAAGTCTTAAATCAAGAGCCCAAGCTCTGATACCAATTGAAAGTAATGGTTGGAACCCAAGAGGGGGGGTGAATTGGGTTTTATAAAATTTTCACAAGAATTAATTGGAAGTTAAAATGATTTTCTGTAAAAGTACAATGCTTAGGATAATAAATATAATACAGAAAATCAATGTGCTGTCAAGATAAATAATTATAAAGATCAAGGAATTAAAGAATAGATATCAATATGAACAAATTAAAGAGTAAGGGATAGAGAAAGCAAACTCACAGATTTATACTGGTTCGGCTAATCCAAGCCTACATCCAGTCCTCAAGAGACCACTTGAGTATTTCCACTATAATTGCAAGTTTAATCCGGGTACTTGCAAACCACTACAACCACGCAAATTCGATCCGGGTATTTGCGAAACCACAATGAAGAATTTATAAATCCGGGCTCCTCCTCAACCCAAAGCAAGTTCTTCCAACACCGGTACTTGCGAACCTCAACTCAGAATAATATATGTGTTGATCAAAATCAACAATACAAAAAAACTCTCTCTAAAGAGTAGATGAAAACAAATAAAGCTCTAATAACTCTAATGATAGAGAATATGCAAGATTTGGCTCAAGAATGCTTTCCTTTCTCTCAAAGATGATAGAAGAAGTTAATATCACATTGTAGGACTTTGTTCTTACTCAAAATCGTGTATCTAAGGTCATATATATAAGATTTTACAAAACTAGCAGTTATATAGCCGTTACAGCACTTATAGTGCAGTCCAGATTTTGAGCTTTCTTTAAAAATTCATAACTCCCTCATTTGAACTCCGTTTTAAACAAATAATATACTGTTGGAAAGCTCTTGGAGTCTAGTTTCAAATGAGCCAAGTTTTACTCAAAAATTATTTTTCTTTTAAAAGATATAATCAAAATACTGACTATAGGTCAGAACAGAATAATCAACTTTCAGTTTTTCAAACTATATTTTAAATAGTCATATATTTCTCATTTGGACTCTGTTTTCAATAAATAATATACCTTTGGAAAGATCTTTGAGTCTACTATCAAATGAGATTAAGATACTTGAAAAAATGATTTTTCGTTTATGAGATATGATATAAAGAGTGACCAAAGGTCAAAAACTAACTTTTGTAAAATTTCATATCTCACTATCTTTTTGTTCAAAATAATTGAGCCAATGTATGCAAATCTAAATCATTGAGTTGCACAAGTATACTAGCCTATATAAAATATACCTAATGTAAATACATAGGCTATCTTGATGCATCCAAGCTTCCAAGACTTCAAATATTCTAATTCTTCATTTCTTGGAGCTTCATCCTTGCATGTTGTTTTCCTTGAGTGAAGCATGATATTGCTTTTCCTTGTTCTTCAATACAATGCTCACTCTTCTTGTTTTGAACCAACCTATAAAATATATCTTACTTGCAAACCCAATGGTTAGTTTAATAGCATGATTCAATATATGCAACATACATATTAAATAACATAATCATGCTTAAGTACTTGTAGCATATATATGATAATTAATCTTTATATATATATCAATGCTACTATTCAAATACATTTGTCATCATCAAAACTTATGGCATATAGCCTTAGGGTCAACAAGAGTTGTCTGAGTGTAGCCACCTCCTCTCCTTCTCCTTCATTGTTCTCCTCTTTGTCTCTTATCCGTGGGAGTTTTCTTCCTCTCATTATAGAATTTATTGTATTTTTATTTTTGTTTTTAAATCTAGTTTCTTTGTAAGTTTTTTTGTTTTCAGTGTTTTTGTTTTCAGATCTGTGTTTAGATCTAGTCTCTTTGCAGTTTTTTGTTTAATTTGCTGTATTTTGGGTTGATATTATTTGAGGTTCAATCCTTTAAGAGAGCTTTGGATCTGCTTGTATTTTTAAAGAAATCAGAATTCATTATTAGTCAACATGTGCAAGCACCAGTCAATATGATTTGATGATGGATAAATAAAACGACTCCAGAAGTTCCAATAGTATATATTGGTTTGCTTTCTTTGATTAGTGATTCATTGTATGCTTTTTCTTTAAATTACTTGATAGGTTTCAGAGTTCTTTTAAGAGATTATCTTCTTTTTCGTTTTTCTATTTTAATTTTTAGAGACCCTTGTTGTATTTGATCAATGCAATCCTTTGTTTTTTCTTAATATGATCTGGTTTGACATTATTAGCTATTATAAAAAAAATTAATTTGATGATATAAAACTAATTTTAATTAGTATTAGTGCCATATGTGTGTACATGAAACTTAACAATTAATGGTATTTTATACCTTTTAAAAAGATATTCTAAAATTAAAATTTAAACTGAATTAATATTTTTTTCAGTCCCTTAATTTAAGTTTGGTGTTATTGGAGGCACAACATATACATCCCACATAATTCTGCTACAAGATATGGTTTAATTATATTCTCACTAAAGTTAAAGGGGCAAAAGGCTGCCAATTTTGATTCAGATTCAGGTGAATCTGATTTTAAAAATATAGCTGTATCGTGCTTTTAATTAATATATAGTTTTTTTTTTTCATTCTGTCTAGATTTAATTTTACCAAACAAACATATTGTAATATGATCTTTTGTTCACTGACACTATATTAATATTTTAATACCAACAATTTTATGAACCCTCGTCAAGTTGATATATATGTTATGTACAGCCTAGCCAAATGAATCAAAAACACAGAGAATCACAAGTTAAAAGACTGACTTATTTATTATTAATTTGATTTGATAATACTTAAAAGCATGCAAGTGCGAAGAGGGAAGCTTAGGGTTTCTCATGCCTATAAATTATTGCATGCATTACTTAAATATAATATTAAATTATCAATGAGTTGGTGTGCATTTAATGTACAAGGATACGTTACTTTATTTAGATATGATTTTTTAATATATAATAGCCCTTTATAATTTTTATTATATTTTTAGAACAATAAAAAGATGTAGTTGGAAGCAAGGAAGTTATTTAAGTTTATATATATATATATTTACGCAAACATACTAATATATGATTTTAAGGACTAATGACCATAACACCAAAAAATTATATATAATACAAGTGACTTAATATGTAATAATTAAAGTAGATGTCAACTTTTTCATTAAATTATCTTTAATATTTTTTAATCATATAAATAAATTAGAATAATTTTATTATATTTAGAAATGATTAAGAAAAAACTCATACAGAGTTATTTAATTCCCACTCTCTCATATACTTTTTAACTTATATTTGTTATATTATATATTTTTTTTCTTTGTTCTATAATTTTAATACTGGATATCAACGACTGAAAATTCCGAAAAATCATATATATTGATAGAGATATAATAAATATAATATAAGCATTAATGCGTTCGAGTTTGGTAAATACATATTACAATAGTATAACTATATATATATACACACACACACACACACATATATATATATATATATATATATATATATATATATATATATATATATATATATATATATATATGCATAATAATGAGAGATAATGTTGCTTTCAACTTTCATGACAACTTTAGGTAACTAAGTACAAATGCCATCAGACAATTAACATTGTTTTGTGATGAACATTCAAACGAGGTGTTAATTTTCATATCTAACACACTAAAAAACAAATTAAAATAGATCTATGACACTATATACATATCAGAAAAAATGTCATATTTAAAAAGAAAAAAGGTGGAGTCGAGGGAGTTGGGGTAGTTGTTCTTTTCACCTAAATTTGAGATTCAAATCCTGATTACTATATATAATTATCTACCAATTTTGACTAATGTGCTATTATTGGTTTAAAAATTCCTTATAAAATATTTAGTATACATATAACTAATGTAAAAAAATATTTTTGATATATTTTAAATTGGATTTTTATAAATAAATTTATCAATACCTGAAAATTAGCTACAAATTAAACAAGTGTCAGACAACAGTTACCATTTGTTAGGTGTAGAAATTAGGGACAAATCCAAATGCCAAAGCCAAATCAGCAAACAGCAATCAAGTTTTTTTTTATTGATCACTGATACCAAAAAAAAAGGACTTAGGTGAGGTATTGAATGGTTGTTTTGAGACTTTTGATATGTAAATTTTTTTTAAAAATAATCAATAATAGATAGTTAACTGGTAATAATTTTTATTGATAAATATTATAACAAACCTTTCAAATCTTTTTACATGAACAATATATAAAATTTAACTTTTTAAGTAGCAAAGTTGAAGTATAATTTTTAAGTGTTTATTATCATAATTTTTAATAAAAACAAAATAAATAGATATATTTCATATCTAGTATAACATAATTGAATTTTTTTAAATTACATATATTAAAAAAATGATAATAAATATCTAAAATATTCAAACTAATTCTTGTCATTTTATTATTTTAAAGAATGGTTGTTCATCTCCATTGTAACAAGAAAATTGTCTGTACCATTGTGGAGAAGCATTTATTCTGCCGTCCCTACCTTGCTCCAATTTCAAAATGGTCTTTAATTGCTTTAATTTATTCACTTGTCCTATTGGGTGGAGTGGGCATTCCTCATTGTTACATCATAAATTAATATTTAAAATAAATTTTAGTCAATATAAATATATATTTCTATATTATTTTTTCCTACTAATAGTTTATAGTCTCACTTAATTTTTATTAAAAAATATATTATAATTTTATAAAATTTTAATTTAGTCACTGTTACTAAATTTCTATCGTTTCATTTAATTTATTGATATAAATGACTATATATATGATTTTACTCTAAATATACATAATTTATGTCTAACAAAAGCGACCAAAAATTGATAATTAAGTAAAATTAATTCATATATATATATATATATATATATATAATATAATACATAGTATATAATGCTATATATATATATTAGAATTTTTAAGTAATTTAAGTGAATTAACTTAAATAATATATATGCACAGTGTTAAAATGGTCGTACATATATAAATATTTGGTCATATATGCAAAATTTAGAAAATTATTGATAAAAGTTTAATAATTGAGACTAAATTAAAAGCGTAAACACACTTTTAGATCCTTGAAAATATATCTTGATAATAATTTAATTTTTAAAAAATGGTCACTAACTACTTGAATCTTAAAACTAATACACAAATTGATCTCTTCGTCAATCATCCTCTTAGCCATTGTTATATTATGATATAGTTGTGAACGGTTGACATGGCCAAGACATGGTAATGATGTAGCGACTATTTTATTTTTTTTGACTTGTCATATTAGGTGATGACATGATGGTGATGTGGTATCTATGGATTTTTTTTATTTACAAAAAAGAAACTTAGGGGCCAAATTATTAGTGAATAAATTTTGTGGGGACCAAATGGTTTGTAAAAAAATTTCAGGGAGCAAATAGTCCCGCCACTTGATGTGAAATGTCAGCAAACAAAATAGTTTATAAAGAGACTAAAGTGTCAGAGGTACATTTTCAAGGATTAAATAGTGTGTTTATTCAAATTAAAAATGTTTAAAATCATAAGGGTCTAATTGTAAATTTTTAAACTATAAAAGCTGAATTAAAAATTGAGTAAAATTATAGAGATTGAAAGAATAACTGAACTATTTATAATTTAACAAGAAATATGATTTATTTTGCTTCTAACTTAAAGTCTAATAAATTTAAGGAAAAGAAAAACTCAAGAGGAACATGATATTTTGAAACTAATTTGGTTTGGATTCTAATTATCCATGTCCCAACTTGTTCTACTTTTGGTGGCTGCTACTTAATACAATCCTTATTTTAATCTTTATTGCACATTGTCCTCAAATGTTTTATTATTTTATTTCAAAATTGCTCTGATGGGTTTGACTGATAAACACAGTTCCATTTTTTTTATTTATTAATTTCATAAATCTCAAAGATGTTGTGCATTTAAATTCAAATTGGAATTGAGTAGCCTATAATAATAAAAAAAAAAAAGAGGAAAGAATTCAAATGGGAATTGGAAACTATGAAAGTTAGAAATAAAGGGTTTTGATCCTCCCCTGGGTGCCCATAGTCTAGTAAAATGTTGGCCGAATCTGAATTATTAATTTTCAAGGTCAATGAGCTAAATTTTATGACTTTTTAAAAAATTTAAAAATAATTTTTTTTTAAATTTGACTCAGATTCATACAGCATTCTACTGGGGGAATTCACATTCCAAAAAAAAAAAGAAAACTGTTTTCCAACTTTCGTACGAATAAAAAACAATAAAAAAGCAAGTTGGCAGTACTGTGCTTCAGAAAATACTTGTATGGTCCATTGATTCATTTTTTTGGCTTTTGTGTTTCAATTATTTTAATTCTGATTTGGACACTACAAATCCTTGGCTTCTAAGCTGGAAGATTCAAAGTAGAGAATGTAGAGTTAAAGGGACTTTTTTGGGAAGTATATTTTATTACTTTATTTATCTTTTTTTTTTGAAAAATAATGAATATAGTAATAAAATAAAGTAATCTGTGCATTAAGGAATTTTTTATACTTAAGTTAAATGAATTTAACAATCTCAATACTAAGTTGTTAATTGGTTTAAATTTTATTTACAAAGTGTTAATTGTGTGTGTGTATAAAGGCAATATAGCCAATTTAACTTTGGATAAATCTGAAGCATTCTCTGACTTTTTAATTAACTTCTAGAAAATAGACTATTTCGTCCATTTTTTTTTCCTAATAACGTTATATTTTTTGTTATATTAAGTTCAAGAGGAATTTAAGGTGATAAGAAATTTAAACATATAAAAACTCTAACATGACAAAAAAAAAAACTGCTCTATTGTGATGAATAAACTAGACCAAAAGATCTGTTGTTTAAAGTTAAGAATTATGAATAAACTAGACCAAAAGATCTGTTGTTTAAAGTTAAGAATTCAAAGGCCTAAGTTAAAAATTTAAGGATTTATTTTCAAGTGGTTCAAAGTTAAAAAAATTTTATTATGCAATTTTCTCTTTATATATAATAGAATCTTCTTGACTCACGTGGAATAAATTTTAATTGATAAATTTATATTAATTAAGCCTACCCAAAAATGTCCCACTGGATACGAGAAAGATGGAAGTGACATCTTTTGGATAATTATAGCTATAGATTAAGGACAAAAATAAACTTGAATAATAATAGGGAAAGTGAAAAAGGAATCCTTGCCCTTTCTTTCTATAATGCTTCCGTTATATTGAAAGCAAAATGTGGATGGAATTTTTAAAACAAGATAAAGGTGGTAAGTAAAATGACACAAGAAAAAAAGGGGAAAAGAAAGAACAAATTTTTTTTAAAATACTGAAATAATTTATTAAAATCACAAAGCGCGTAAGTCAATTGGTAGTCCCTAAGAATGCAACTGTATTAAAACTTAATAATAAGAGTTTTACTATCAATTATGATTATACTTAACTTTAAATTAGTCGACATTCATAATTTAGTATTCATCATCGAATAGTTATTTAAAAAAAATAATTAATTAAACATTTATAGTTGGGTGTGTCCCATGCCAGCAAATTCTGGCAAAGCATAACTTGGCATATTATTCTTTCATTATTCTATAAATGCCCTTTTCTTGATATAATAGTCTAGGCATATATATCCCAACGCTGTGTTGTTTTCTTTTCATATTAAATTTTGGGTCTTACTTTTTTTTGAGTAAATAATTGATTAAGTCTTTAACAATTGTTGATTATTGAAAAATTAGATGTTTCAATTTATCTTTTGAAAAGTTACATTTATTTCATTTTTTTTATTGTTGTTGTTAAATTGCTGAAATTGCCGTTACTAAATTCTAAAATTTGTTATTATAAAAAAATCACTTTGATAATAAAAGAAACAAAGTTAAAACAAAAATAATATTTTAGAGATTAAATTGAGATATTTGATTTTTTAGTTATAATCACCACCACATGAAAACCTAATAGATTCTGATTTTGACTAATCTAATTTGTGTCAAATTATGTTATAAAAGTATAAAGTTTTTCTAATTTTTTTTATTTATAAGACACAAACTCATATATTCTTTAAGGAAAATATATATTGAATCACTTGAATCAACCAATATTAATATACATTTGATCTTTTAAAAATTAAATTAAAATGATTATTATCTTTCAATAATCAAAATAGTAATTTTCTCCTTTTTTTTATAATGGCCAAAATGTTTAAAACAAATTATATTAAGAAAAAACTGATGGACTGTAGCTGCAATAGAGGCCCAAAAAAATTGAGACAGAAAACAAAAAAAAAACCTTAAAAAAAATCTGAAACTTAACAAGAAATCTAAAAAAAAAAGCATAAATCAACTTACCAAACAAAGGAGGCAAACTAGGATATACTGCTGTAACTTTTAGAGTCGTTTCATTTATCATTCTTTGAATCATATTGACAAGTATTTACACATTTTGACTAATAATAAATTTCGTTTTCTCTAAAATCACTTTTAACCCTAAAGCTTTCTTAAATGATTGAACACAAAACAATACATCCGAAAGAGAAAAAAACACAAAGGATATGAAATTACCATTTGAGAGAGAAATTATTTGAAGGGGACAAAAAAAAAAAATCACCACCTGAGAAATAAACTACTTGCAGGGGACGAAAAGAAACTACAATCCAAAAATATATTTATTTGGAGGATTAGAAGAGGACAAAGAAGAATGATGACTAACCTCTTTTTAACTACTAAACATAAAGATAATCTCAAATGTGATGATAAAAACGGAGAGTACGTTCTTTCTCTAAAAGAAGTTACATACTCCATGTTTTTTCTCTTTTTCTTTTTAACCAAGCGAACAAACAAACAATTGGAAGCTTTCTTTTCTCTGATAAAAGTACTGATCATAATAAAAAGCAATTAAAACGCATTATAGTGAAAGGTTCCATATTTGATTCTTAAATCCGATTCATTTAAACAGTGAAATCCTTACTTACAAGCTTGAATTAATACGTTGGGTGTATTATTTTAATGCCCACCATGAATTATAGCAGTTGATGCTTGACAAGAGAGTTAAAAGTTACAAACTAAAAATATATAAAATAAATAAATATATTATTTAATCAATGAGTTTTAATTCATTGGTATTAAAATCATAATTCAAATTAACAAAAAAATTATGTTAAAGGATCAGTCTAAACTAGGCTAAAAACAAGTCCGGCTTATTATCAAAATTGAATATATCCCATGTTCGTGTTTAGGCTGAAGCTTTTATGGGCCTGAAAATTCCACTCCATAAGGCCTAGTATGTTCATGTGACTTATTTGTCGACTAGATTGAGTTTTAGACTTTAAAAAATAAAAAAAGAGAGACAAAGAAAGATTGAGTTTTAGATTTTTGACCCAAAAAATTGCGTTTTATTCTAGGCTAAATTACTCTCCCAATTTTTTTAAGTTTTAATCAATCTTTATAATTTTAAATATTTCTACTTTGATGTCCAAAAAAAAAATTTTACTCTAATCCTTATCATTAAACTTTAGACTTTGGCAATGGCAACATAATTCGGAATATTATAAATTTTAGATCATGTAATTAATTTAGTAACTAAAACACACACCATTATTTAGTTTTTAAAAATAGAAACTCTACACCATTTAGTTATTGAATGCTATGAATTTTTAAATAATATTTAATGAGTTACTTAGTCCCTCGAAGATAAGTGACTATATAATTAAGTTCTAAATACTTTTTTTTTTTTTATCAAACCTGTACCTCATACAAGCTAACTTGTTCAACAGTTAAATTAAAAAAAAACTAAATGATTAGAATTGTATATCAATTTATATATTATATCAAAATTATACATTAAAAAAAAACTGAATGATAAGAATTGTATATCAATTTATATATTATATCAAAATTATACCTTTTTTTTTTATGAAGTGAGAAGATTTAGATAGGTAGAACATATCAAATCTCCTACTTCTGAGAGATTATAGATACATAAAATACAAGACAACACATCTTATGAAAAATTAATCTAAAGTTGTTTGGAATCAACTTTCATATTAAAGACGAGAGGCTAAGGGAACAGACTTATTCACACTCTCCTTTTTTCTTTATATAAGACGATATTAAAGTAATAGTTTTCAAATTTTGATTTTAATAACGGGAATGCAAATTTAATGATGTGAGCCACAGATTCTAGGTTGTAATTTATACAAAGCTAACTTATTCAACACATAAATTTAAAAAACAAAATGATAAGAATTGCATATCAATTTATATATTATATCAAAATTATATCCTTCTTTTTTTTTTTGTTAATTTAGAGATTTCTTCAATATGACACCAAGTGAAAGATACAAAAAATTTAGATAAATATATTATATTGGATCGAGGGCTCCTACTCTTTAGACTAAGAAGAATATGGTACTTTTCAAGTTAATTTTAATTTTAACCGTAAATAAAATTTTTAATTACAATAAAAATTATGATTAAAAAAATCGTGACTAAAAGTAAAAATTGTGACAGAATTTTTTAGCCACAATTTTTACTTCAGCCACAAATTTTTTTATCACAATTTTTATTTTTAACTACAATTTAAATTATAACTAAAAATCTTAATTATAATTAAAATCGTAACTAACTCAAAGTACAGAATCGAGTCCCGTTATATCAATCAAACCTCCGGCGGTTATGTACACGCAAAATACAGTAACCTATCTTATGAGAAATCAACATGAAAGTTTCATATTAAAGACAAAAGGCAAAGGGGACACATTGATGTGAGTGATAGACATCTATCGCCGTTATACCAACCACTCAATTTTGGAAGCCCACAAGTCCCAAAGCCATAAAAGCTCTTGAACCACTGCCGCGACTACACTGTCTCTGTCCTCCAAGGCAAGAACCACTGTATACAGCACTAGCCTACTGTTAATACAGCACTAGCCTTCTATTAATGTCTGTCTACTCTCCCACACGTACGTACACATGTCGTCCATGCTCATGCATGTCGCATTCCAAGTAAGGTTATACCTGCCTAACTTAACACATTACTACTACCCTTCTCTTGTATCATGATTTTAAGTATCGGATTCATTATGGAATCTCCCAAAAAAAAAAATTAACAGTAAATTATTAATTTAATTTTTGAAGTATCATAATTTAATTTATAAAAATTATATTTATTTCAATTGAACCATTTTTATTATTAAATTACAAAATTTGTTATCGACTCCCATAACATTTTAATATATATGATATAGGCCTCTCTTTCAATTTACTTTCTATGAAATACTGTTTTTTTTTGGTACGATACGAGACTATAATTTTATTCTTAGTCTGATAAAAAATAAAATTAATTTGATATTAAGCTTTAACATAAAATTGTAGTTTTATTCTTAATATAACAATAAACAATATTAGGTAATTTTAATATTAGAAAGAACAAATCTTACAGAAACTTAACTACAACAAAAGAAAAAAAATATGAGCACTTCCAATATCAAAATTTTGTATACTTTATACTTAATGTAAAATATTTTTACTCTACATTCCCAGAAACTATTTCATATAGAAGAAAAAAAAAATCAAACACAATATGCATACAAGACATTGGATGGGAATGGGGCTAACATGCCATGAACGCTAATGAGGAAAAAGGAAAGAAGCCACAGCCATGGTTGCCAGTGGAACAGAGATGTTGTCATCAAGTGCCTCTGAAATTGGGAGGGACTCCACCATTGTTGCCACCAACGAAACTACAGCAACACTCTGCACTGTCGTCACCCAATCCAACTCTATATATCCCAATGCTGAATAGTAATACAGCATCCTGAAAATATGCAACAATACCAAAATCAGATTCCAGTACGTGAAACACAGTTTGGTGAGTTTTCATTAGCTTCTTTCACAGCCAACTAG
This sequence comes from Biancaea sappan, assembly GCA_037074585.1. Classification (NCBI taxonomy): domain Eukaryota; kingdom Viridiplantae; phylum Streptophyta; class Magnoliopsida; order Fabales; family Fabaceae; genus Biancaea; species Biancaea sappan. Next base: position 41,396,313 of record CM073492.1, read on the forward strand.
TATGTAGAGTGAATTACTAATTTAGTCTTTCAAATATCAAGTGCTTCAGTTTAATTTTTAGACGATTATGTTTGTTCCTTTTTCATCATTTCATCTATCAAAATAACTTTTAAGTAATGCCAAATTTAATGATTAAGCGATGAAAATGACCAAATTGAGACAATTGTTATTTTCAAAGGATTAAATCGAGATCAAATGACGACAAATATAATTTTGCAGGGCCAAATCAATAATTTCCTTCTCTGAAAAAGTAGTGATAGAGGATGGAAGGCTGGGCCGCACCCAATTGAAACAAATGACCCAAACACAAGCATTGATAAGCTACCAGCCAAACTCTTTCTCTTATTGTAAGGAATCTTCACAGACCCAAATCTTCTGCCGACAATGTCAGCTACGCCTAAAATTTATCGAGTTAAACAGTAATCAGAAATAAGAGAAAAGAAAGCAAGAACTAATCCAAATTTAAACGGCAACTATACGGAGAACTTGATCTCTTAGAAGGTTCAGTCATTTGAGTGCGGATTTCTTTAGTAAGCGTTAAAACTGCAGAGTCCAGCTGCAAAATGCCCATTTGGTTCAAAGGGTCACAATTGAAGGAAGAATTTAAAAAAAAAAAAAAGAGCAAAAGCACACTTTCCTTCAACCTTCAATTGTGGCCATTTGATCTAAAACGGACGGCCACTATTTTGCCATTGGACTCCAACTGTAGACAAGCCAAACTCGAGTTATTCACCATTAGATGCACCTGGAGACACTCATCTTAAATAGTTGGTCAAGTTATAGCAATTATAACGAGATTCTTGGTGCATATATCTAATGATTACTACTCTAAACCTCTTGAGAAGTCGAGTTATCCATAGGATAACCTGGATTTAAGAGGCAGGATTATTACCGTCCCCACCACACATCATTGCCAAAGAGACTATCCCGACCGGGGACTTTCGCCAGAAAATAACAGCAGATAACATCAGCATCAGAACATAATATAAGGGACCTCTTAGCAATTCCCTGCAGGTATAAAAAACCTCTGGTTGGAATATGTTCAATCTTTCAATCAACTCAAGTATATGACCAAAAGGAGATCAATCAAACTATGACAAAAGTAGTTCAGAAAATTTACTGTGGCTTTCCTTCTCTGGTCACAGACTTAATCAGTCCTTCATCAATTGCCAAAGAGAGACCATTCACCACAAGCTTCAAGCAATTCACAAAAGGAACAAAGGCAGCAAAGTAACGAGCCTCTGTGGAGTTGCTATCCTAGGATTAAAGCATTCAAACGAAGCAATGTTCGCAGAGTCAGAATATGAAAGATACAGCAGAATAAGGAAAGTGAAAAGCCATTAAGCAGTGAGGACTATATCTAGCTCTCATATCAGACACAAACACCTCAAATTGCACATGAACTTGGCTCTTGAGTGTTTAATATCTGAAAAGAGCGTAAATTGAGGGATTTTCTTACAGAGTTATAGGGTACCTGAAAATTGGCCAAGAAACCAGATATAGCAGTCCAGAGAGAATATGGACCAGTTTCCTGCTCAGACTCTACCATGAATTTGAATCAACACAAAAAGGTTAAGTACTCAAGTGATAACCTCGCACACCCATTCACAAAAGCAGCATAATATTACGTCCCATTCACAAATCAACCATTAAAACCCCAAAAATTTCAGTACAAGAATTGAACAAAGAAGCAAATCTGCAACAATATTTATCCGATTGCCCCAAGAAACAACCAAATACCTGATGGAGAACCTTCCGCCGGGTCAATTCATCGAAAGCGGACACAAGAGCGTACCCGCCGGCGAGAATAGCCGCCGCAGCTCCGGTATTACGAAGTAGATCCTCCGCGCCGGCGCTGAGGCCGCGTGGCACCAAACTGGGTCTCAAGGCCAACCCACCCGGCAGGTCAGAGGCAGAACCCGGAAACCGGACACGCGCGGGCGGTAATGGGTCGAGGCAATGCTTCCATCGGAGGGGAGGAAAGTCGGCGGCGGAAGAAGATTTACTACGGCGGCGGACGGCGGAGAATGCGGGGAAGCCAGAAAATGGGATGAGAGATAAGAGGGACATCACAAGAGGGGGAAGATGATTATTTCGTTTTGATTTGATTTGATGGGGTTATGCTGTGTGTGGGTGTGATGACTAAGAAGTAGAAGAATCAAGAAGTTACATGTGGGAGGAAGGAAGCGAAGAAGTTTGTGAAATTTCCTAAAATTGGAAGCCGAAATGGAGGTAAATTGACGGGAGAACAGAATTTCACCCCACAGAGAAAGAGATTGAAACCTTAAATTTGTGGCGTTTTCTTTCAGAGAGATTTACGGTCAAGGGCAAACATCGTCATTCTCTTCGTCAGTCTCGCTGGTGTTGACATCACTACTGTATCTGGCAGTCCGGACTGCCAGGACTGCTGTCTACTGATTAACTGGATTTCAGTCCTTTTACCATTGCTATAATTGATTGTTGTTCAAGGAAAAAAAAACCTATTAAAATAGTTTCAAGATTTTTTTGTATTATAATCAAAATTATTTTATATAACTTTTTATTTAATATTCTTCTTCTTTCAAAATTGCATTTAATTTTTAATTTAATTCTTTGTAGTGATAGTTTTTGCATATGTATTCATTTCATTAATAATATTACTTTCTAATTTTTTTTGTCAATTTAAGAACGAACTATAATTTTATATTAAAATAAAACAATAGTTCAAATGTCATTATTCTCATATTAAAATTAAAAGTAAAACTACAATATCATATTAGGTAGAAAGTTAACTTATTAAGCTGCTAAAGAGTGGTCTAATAATGGTAACAAGTGTGGGTAGTTTAATTAACGGTTGTATGTAGTAATAGCAATGGATAGGTACCTGATCATTTTTTTTAAAATTTATATTCATATTTGTAACACTTCAAAATTTTCATAAAACTATCTCTAGGATAAAAGATTTTTAATATAAGGTTCCTTAGTGAATAATTATGACAATTTTCAAATCTTAAATTTCAAAGATCTCAAGTCCATAATTAAAGACAACTAGGAGCCATTAACATCATCCCATGCCTTACATCACTATCATTTGGACATATATACATATCACTGGAGATTAAGTCTTAATTATTTTACAAAAACTATAAAACCTAGGCTACAGCTACTGACTCCCTGCTGCAACTCCGCTATTCCCATTTTGGTTTGCACCTGGAAATGGTTAATACAGTACAAAAATCATGAGACATAGAAATCTCAGTAGCCAGTAGTTAATCTTGAAAATAAGAACCATTCCCAGTCATAAAAGCAAGTTCATAACACCATTCATAATTCAGTTCAACTCATCTATGCCACTGTCATGCAGAGATTATCCCTAGGTCTTAATACCACAAGAGTCTGTTTCACCTCAAGTGGTGCCAAGGGTCATCACTATTCTCAGTGCCTACCACCAGGGTCTAATTATACCCTGTGGCCCAAAGGTCAGCAAGACTGACAATAGCATCGTCATGCATAGATGCTTCCACCCTAACCATGGCAAGTCTTATACTAGCGCGTACCGTCGTACCTCAGATGCTTGGCGTACACTGCCTTAGCACATGAGTATCATAATAATACATATACATACATAACAATGCATAGAGTTGAATATCACATAATTCATCAATAAATCATTTTCATCACATAATTCATAATTAAATCATTTTCAGTATAAAACAATTTCAAAATATATGAACAGCGCTTTTATGAAATGTAACTGGCTACCTGAATTTATCGTCTCGTACTGATTCCACTCGAAATTATTCCAAGGTGCTGATAAAATAAATTAGCTATTAAAATCCTAATATTAAAATACTATTCCATTTTTTTTAAATGCAATTTCTATGTACTAAATACTAATTACATATTATTTACAATCTTATTTCTAATCCCAAATTTAAATAAATATAATTAGCTAAAAAAATATCCTAATAGGGAGGAGGTTAAAATTACTATTTCATAATTAATTAAATCTTATGCCTCAAAAATTAATTACGTAATGTCTATAATCTCATTTATAGTCCCAAATTCAAAAATTATAATCAGCTAAAATTTCTTCTAATTTATTTCTCAAATTCCACCCTATTTCTTTTTTTTCTTCAGAAACTTTGAATTAATTCACTTTAGTCCTTAATGTGAACTTTAACCATATAAATAACCTTCAAAATTTGATAAAATCCATCAAATTTTAACTAAAATCCCATATATACTAAATCTGGACATTTTCAGAATTTTTACTCTTTCCTTCCAACTTTTCATTTCATTCACTTAGGTCCTCAATAATTATTTTTTCCTTATCTTTTTCATGATCTAAGACCATACTTAGTTTCATCTAAGTCCATAGGTCACAAATATATCTTGTTTCGAAATTATAGCTATTCCTACGAACTTTTGATTTTATTCAGTTTAGTCCCTGTCATGGATGCATACCTCTAAACTCCAAGTTTTTCCATTCTTCTTGCTGCATGGCTCTCCCAAACTCATCTATGGACTCTCTAAGACATGTTTAATCATTTCTTAAACAAAAGCGAGCCAAAAAAAAAGGATTTAGAGCTTACCCAAGATTTCCGAGCTTACTTTCTCTCCAAATTTTTCTGCACTTTCTTGTTATTGTTTTTGCTGCAGTGAATGTGTATTTAGGACCTCAAATCCACTGCTAAGAAGGTCCTTTGGTCAGCACCAAAGTTGCCCAAGGGTGGCTCTTTAAAATCTTAAGGAAAAATTACTGGTTTTGGAGCTTTATCTCTATCTCTTTCGGTTTATGCACTGCAGAACAGCCTATGTGTTTTATCCTCTTGCTCTTACTCGGTTTCTCTCTTAAGGTAGCAGAAAATAGAGCTAAGGTCACCCTTTAATCCCATGGGAGGTGGCTCACGTGACTGCAGAAAAAAGGAGAAGACATAGCCATAAATTTACTGCACAAAGCTCCTCCCTTTCTCGGTTTCACACTTCCTGCAGCAAGGTAGCATCACGTGTTGCAGCAGATGGAGGTTTCTTGGGTTCATGGTGGCTCTCAAAGGCATGGACAGCAAAGAGGGGTGTTTAACGTGGCTGTCCCAAGGCTTTCCAAGCTCTGACCGAGACATATATGCTGTTGCACCCACACACATGCTTGGCTAAAAAGTTCATATGTCATCAACGTGTTCCTCATTTCCAACTCTCCTCTTTTCTATATTTCCTGTATCCCTCTTTTTTTAGTTGCTAATCCTCTTGTCCCCAAAATACTAACCAAGATTCTGCTGTAGCAAAAGGGGTGGATAGCCGAGATACACATGAAAAAAAAGAGCAATTAAGTGGAAAGGGAGGAAATGTATGAAGTGTGTATTATTGATTGGTTCAAAGCTATGGTAATAAGAGGAGGAGCCACGTAATACTTGGATGCATGTCTTCTTATGTAGCTTAAAACTAAAATGCCATCTCAAATGGCTTAGTTAAAATTCTAGGTAGGCCCTCCACACTTTTCTATCCTTGCAATTTAGTCCTTGATCATATAAGAAAATTTTCAATTTGATACCAAAATTTATTTTTAACACTTTCTCCAACTTTTCTCCAACCTCTAATTATGGAAAATTTACTTTATTTCCATTTACAAATTTTCTCCTAAAAAAATATTCTTTTCATAATAGTCCTTCAAACACTAATTTGCCCATATTAAATAAATATAAGAATTTGGGATGTTACAATATTCATATTCGTCCGAAATATATCAGAACCATATACGAATTTGAAAAATTTTTACTTTCTTTTTATCTGTATTTAAAACACCTTATATTCGAAATATTAAAAAATTGTTGCCCAATGAATATTGGATATCCTAAATTGGTTATTGGGTGTCCTCATACTTCATATCAAATACCTGCACAACAAAAATCTTAAATTTATCATATTTATATTATATAAATATTTATTTCATTTCAAATGGATATCATATACCCTATCTATCTAATTATATTGGACAGATATAAATTATTCGTTGCTAATATAAATATCTGTCAATATCTTGTGGGTATTATTTTTTATTACTCGTACTCAATCTAATATTTAATATCCGATAGGTATGGAATATTTTTATTCTTTTCAAACGGATATATATTACTAGATATCCAAATACATATAACCATTGCTATATTTAGTCATAGTTTAAAATTCTTGTTTTGTCATGTACTAAAAAAATTAACATCTTTAATAAAAAATAATCAAATGAAAAGTTTTTAAAATGGATATCAAAATTAGGAGTGTGAAGAGAAGTATTACATAGAATTTAACCAAATTTTATATAAAAAATAAGTTGGTATGATTTAGCCAAAATTTTAATGATGAGAAGCCTTAATTTCTAAAAGATTGAATTCACTGTATTATTAACTAAAAAATGGAGTCTTGTTTTGATTTTTCTTTTTTAAAAGGAGTCATGTTAGGACATTAAGAAATATTTAATGCTCTCCAAAACAAGGAGTATATTATAAAGGTTTAGGTTTTAATATTTGTTCACTCCATTGCATAGTTCAATTATTCTTTTGATGACACTTAGATGAGTTGACCTTGAAGAATTGTGCTTTAAGTATCTTCTCTTATCTTTCAGGAACAAAAGTTTGAAGGCTTACCAAGCTTTCAAAGGTTGAAGTTTTCTCAAGAACTTTAACCTCTCTTAGGACTTAGAATTATATGTAAGAGGTTGAGAAACAAGAAGAATTGTTCTTTTACTCTTGAATATTTTCTTTGAAGTGTTTGAGGCATTTAAGGTGTTAAAAAACTCTTTTGGTCTCATCCTAATGACCTTTGCAATTATATTAAAGGCCATTAGTTGACTGACTGTGGGTGATTAGTCTACTAATTCCTCACAGGTTCTTCAAATACTAAGATCATTAGTGATCAATCGATTAATGGATGTTCATTAGTCAACTAAAGCCTCTTTGTGGCTCATTATAATCAGCTAAGGGGGATTGACTAGCTGACTAATCCATCTTTGTAACTTAAAGAGGTTTGTGAAGCATTAGTTGACTAAAGTCTTGACATTAGTCGACTAATAGTTCTTTGAACTACAGTTAGTCAACTATTAGGGTCAATTAGTCAACTAACCATGATTGTCAAATTCAAAAATTTACCTAAACTCGGTGAGAGGGGTATACTCGAAACTTAAACTCACAAGAGTTTACATGTACTTCTCTTTTCTTCAATAGGCTACTATATGTATATATATGTTCTAATACTATAACACATAAAGTCATAAATAATTATAACAAACAATATAAACACAGACAAGATACTTAGATGTCTAATTTATTAATTTTTAATTTTTTTTGGTAAGTCACATCTCCAAACCCTCATCCATTCCAACCACCTTTATTTAGTCAATTAGATGCTCTTTCCAGATTTTTACCAACTGTCCTAAATGGTCAACAATTGCGTTTGTATATAGCAGACAATTTCGTAGTCCAAATATATTTATTGATATAAACTCACAGCCCTTCACAATAGAAATTCTTTTCTCTCAGCTCTACATACAGCTACAAAACAGAGTAGCAAGCCAGCAATAGAGAAGTAAGCCACAAAATAGAGCAACAAGCCACCAATAAAGAAGAAAATGGAGAAGTAGTGAAGCACGATTCGTTCAATTGGGCTAAACGCACGATTCATTGTGTGTTTGTGTTCAATTTGTTAATTAATCCTTATTCAAACTCTTAAGCCAGTAATGAAGTAACCAGGTATGCTTCTTCATGTTGCTAGCAAACCTTGTTGTTTGCTTCTTAACACGTCAAAGCAAAGCATACAAAGCAAATAGAGAAGAAACAAGCTTTTTCTTTCTTAAATCTAATTTCTTAAGGCTAAACACATGATGAATGTGCATTTTAGGCTAATTTGGACAAAATATTTGTGCTAAAGTAGAAAAAAAAAGCCAAACTTGCTACAGAATCAAACTCAATCAACTCGGTGTTGAACTCGCACGTTGAATGAGTTCAACCGAGTCATATTGTATTTGACTGTTTTTTGATTCCACATGCGATTTAGCTGGATTTTGATATTCAAACTTGTAAAATCAGACAATTTTACGAGTTAAAAAGCAATTTTAACAACCATGTAACTAACAATAATATGAAAAGGTGCAAATAAAAGGAACAATGACTATTTTCATATAAAAAAGCTTATAAACTTTTCTCATCGAATTTTTGGCACCTTTCCCTATATGAATGAGCTATAGTGGACCTAATATAAACTCGATAACACTCTTGAAACATCAAAACTTTTATCTAAGTGCTTATTGCTTCTCATTCCCTCGTAGTGCTCATCAATTATATATTTAAGCTGAGTTCAGAGTTACACAACAATTTCTTTTACTCCTTTTGACTTAAAATTTTAAGGATTGAAAGTTTCCTTGAGTGAATTTTTGGGGGAAGCACTTGTTGAATTTTTAATTCAAATGTATATCTTATGTGGATTATCATTAATCAATTATTAAAATATTGTTTAATTATTAATATATGAATTATGGAATTATATATGGCTTATAATATATTACTTATTTAATTTATGAATATTGTTACTGGGCTTTTTGTTATGAGTGGCCCGTGATGAATTGAGCTGTTCATTTTGATAGCCTGTTAAGAGGTCCCTATTCTTATCTGATAATAAATAAACTGACTTTTCATTAAGCAGTTTAAGATATACAGAAAACTTATTAGATAGAGGGAAGTTGTTCTCTCATAAACAGTTTTCTTTTGATACATTCAATCTACACCAACGGATTGCGGAATCATGCCAGGTATACATTCTTGATTTATTTCTCTGTCAATTTATTTTAATATGATATAATCTTATATCTATAATCGATCTAGGCTTATAGATTGGATTAAATAAATCTTTCAATTGGTATCAGAGCCAGCCTCGATACAAATTATGGCTATTATTCCTTTTTTCCCCATAATTAAATTTGATTATACTATAATTAAATCTAATTTTCGCAACCTATAAACCCTAATTTCAAAGTTTTCTCTTGCCCTATTTTAATCGATTAATCTTAAAATTGATTCAAGGCTTCTCTTTAACACTATCACACAAATCACATACTAAAAATCAGAGAGTTTCATAGACTATTTTGGGACCTTAGATCTAGAAAAATTGATGCATTTCATCCCTTGAATCTCAAGTTTCCGGCGAGTCCAGATCGCGGGTTAGGGGGATCTGTTTTGCTGTTGTCGAGTAAGGAAGATGACTCTTCTTTCTTAAGTGAAGCCTACTTGCAGTCTAGCTTGTAGGCCCACTTCCAGGGTCCAATTTTTTTAAATATATTTTTCCAAAATTAATTATTTGATATTTATGTTATTTTGGTGTTTTTTTGAGAATTTTTAGACACCTGTATATATTTTATTTTATTTAATCCGAGAATAATTTGTGTTTTTAAATACTGTACTCTCGATCCTTAGGCCTGAAATTTTTTTATGACTATTTATTACTCTGTTAGTAACATCTTAGTGTATCATACTCTCCCTATTGATGTTTCATAGTCATGGAATTAATTTTTTAGTCTATATGTGAATTGAATATTTACATAATATGAATTTATTAAATTCTATTGAGTATAATTGCTGATGATTTGTATAACTATAAACTCACCTATCGTGAGTTCAATTATGCAAATTTTGTGAGTTGAATGATTAATTTTTTAATCATTATTTTATTGTATTAATAATAATTATACCCTATTGATGTGTTGTCATTAATTTAATTTGTTGTATAATGCACTGTTAGTTTTATATTTATGTCAATTATCTTTCGAATATCCTATCGGTATTCGAAACTTTGGTGATATAAGATTTGTGCATTATAATTATTATATTTCTTATTTATCATGGTTCAGGATCCTTAGGCAGGACCATAGTAAGTAAGAAATTTTTTCTAAAGGGCATGATTGATTGTTCATATGAAACCATTTAATTCTCTTATTACATGATGATATTGTGCATATGAAATGTTTCCTTTTGTTATTATTATACCATCCTCTTTGCCTATGCAATTGACTTCTGTCAAGACTTTGAATGAGACCAACTTTGAGGATTGGAAAGAGTTTCTGGATCTCTATTTGGCTATCACTAATATGAACTTGGCTCTGAGAGAAGAAGAGCCTGCTTCTCTTACTGCCTCGTCCACTGCTGATGAAAAAGTTTTTCGTAAAAAATGGGAGCACTCAAATAAGGTGTGTTTATGGTAATGAAATACACTATGTAGAAGTCAATTAGATAGAGTATTCAAAAGAGAAAAAAGGCTACGAATTTTCTGAAGTCTATTGGTGAGAAATTCACTACTTTTGATAAAGCTCAGAAGGGCTAATATCTTTCTTTGATTGAGAAGACTAAATATGATGGTGTTAGTAGAGTTTGTGAGCATCTCATGAAGTTAATCCACTATTTTAATAAGCTAAAGTCTTTCAAGATTAATCTCGGTGAGAGTTATCTATCTAGTAGGTTATGGAATCACTTCCTTCTCAATTTGATGTTCTGAAGACTTCTTATAATACTCAAAAAAATGAATGTACAATCGATGAACTGATTGCTATTGTCTCTCAAGAAGAGGATTCTATAAGGAAAACGAAATCACACAGTGTTTAGTTTGCTGCTTCTTCTTCTAATGTTAAATCTAAGAAAAAGAAAGGTAATAAAGGCAAGTTTCAACACGATAAGAAGAAAGGATGGAAAGTATCCCAACACTTAGAGCCTAATAAGATTTTTTTTCAAGGGAAACTGTAAGTATTGCAAGAAGCATGGCCATAAAGTGGATGATTGTTACACTCTCAAAAAACAAAACTTGAGAAGCAAGGTACACTCCTAGCTTTAACTTGTTTTGAATCAAATGTGATTGATGTTGCTCCCAATACTTAGTAGTTTGACTCAGGTGCAACCATTAATGTTGTGAATTTTTTATAGGGGTTAACAAGCTTGAGGAAGCCAAGTAATGCTGAATCCAAAATCATTGTGGGAAATAGAGCTAGAGTATCAATGGAATAAACAGGAATAACTACCTTGTATTACCTTCTGGACATACTTTATTGTTAAAAGATGTTATTTATATACCTTCCATGAGAAGGAATTTGATTTCAGTTTTAGCTTTGGATAAATGTGGTTATACTTTTAAATTTAGTAATGGAAAAGTTGTTATTTGTTTTAATTTCGTCGTTGTTAGTTTAGGAGTTTTATGTGATGATATTTATATGCTGAATTTGAATAATATGTCTGTTAACTCTGTTGTTGGAAATAAGAATAGTAAGACTGATGAAAGTTCTTCTATGCTATGACATAAACACTTAGGGCACATCTTTAGACCCTACATTGAAAGACTGATTAAGGAAGGTATTTTTCATGACCTTGATTTCTTTGATTTTGACACTTCTGTTGATTGTGTTAAAGGCAAGTTCATTGCTAAAACCCGAAAGAAAGGAGCAAACATGTGTGATGATGTGCTATAGTTGATTCACATAGATATGTCTGGACCTATTACACCCACTGCCATTGGTAGATATAGGTAAATTTTTTTACCTTCATAGATGATTTCTCCAAATTCGGTTGGATAGATCTTCTCCAAGAAAAATCTGGTTCTTTGGATGCCTTCAAATCCTTCAAGGCTGCTATTGAATTGAAGAAGACCAGAAGATCAAATGCGTAAGGTCTGATAGAGGAGGTGAATATTATGGCAAATATGATGAAACTGGAAGAAACCCAAGACCGTTCGCTAGATTTGTCGATGAATGTGGAATTGGAACTCAATATACTATGCCTGGTACTCTTGAGCATAATGGAGTTGTAGAGAGACGTAACCGTACATTTATGGATACGGTGAGATACATATTGAGCCATTCGTCATTGCAATTTTTCTTTGGGGAGATGCTTTAAAGATTACTGTGTACATTCTTAATCAAGTACCTAGCAAGTCTGTGTTCAAAAATCCCTATGAGCTGATGACTGGAAGGAAGCCGAGTTTGAAACACTTTCATGTATGAGGTTATAAGGCAGAATTCAGACCTTATAATCCTCAACAAAAAAAGCTTGATCTTAATACTATTAGCAGCTTCTTCATCGGCTACTGCATAGGCTCCAGAGGTTGATGATTCTATTGTCTTTCTCACTCTATGCAAGTCATCAAGTTTGACTGAGTGATATTCTTTAAGGATGATTTGGATAGTGGGAGCTATACACCATAACCAATCACTCTTAAAAAAAATCAGACCGTAGTTCTTGTGTCGGCTATTTCACTTCCTACAAATATCATAGTTCCAGTCACTCATAATGATGATTAGACTCTTCAAGGATGGCACCACTAGTTGATGAACAGGAACCTGATGACATTGTCCAAGTAGTCTCATTAAGACGATCTCAGAGGGTACGCAGGCCTTTTATAGATGACTACGTGGTGTATCTTTAGGAGCACTAGTTTGATCTCCATGATAATGATGATCCTATCACTTTTCAGGGGATTATCTCTAGCTCTCATGCTTCTAATTGGCTAATTACTATGCATGATGAATTAGCTTCCATGTCTCATAATAGTGTTTGGGATCTTGTAGAATTACCAGTTGGTTGCAAACCAGTTGGGTACAAATGGGCCTTTAAGACCAAGCATAGTTCAGATGGTAAAGTTGAGAGGTACAAAGCTAGACTGGTAGGAAAAGGCTATAGTCAAAAGGAAGGCATTGATTATAGGAGACTTTCTCACTGATTTCTACAAAAGATGCATTTCGAGTTGTCATGGCTTTAATAGCTCACTTTGATTTAGAACTTCACCAGATGGACATGAAGACAATTTTTCTAAATGAAGATCTAGTCGAGGATGTCTATATGTTTCAGGTTGATTGTTTCATTGAAACATGTATGGAGCATTTGGTTTGCAGACTTAAAAAGTCTATTTATAGACTGAAACAGGCATCCAGGCAATGATATTTGAAATTTGATCAAGTTGTCACTTTTTTTGGCTTCAAAGAAAATGTCTTAGATCAATGCATTTACTTGAAAACTAGTTAGAGCAATTTTATAATTCTTATCCTATATGTCGACGATATTCTTCTTGCTAGTAGTTGTGTTAAACTTTTGACTAAGGCAAAACTGATGTTGAATAGCCACTTTGATATGAAGGACCTTAGTGATGCTTCAGTTGTGTTAGCCATCCAGATTTACCATGATAAGTCACATGATATTCTTAGATTGTCTTAGAGAGGATATTTTGAAAAGATCCTCAAGCAGTTTAACATGCATTCCTATGCCCCATGTGCTACACCTGTTCAAAAAGGTGATAAACTCTTTAATTCCCAATGTCTTCAAAATGTAGAGAAAGTTGAAATGAAAAAGGTCCCATAGGCTTATGTTGTTAGCAGTTTAATGTATGCTGAAGTTTGTATTCGTCCTGATATTGTTTTTATTGCTAATGTTTTAGGGAGATACTTGAGCAACCCAGGTTTGGGTCATTGAAAAACTGTGAAAAATGTCATGAGATATTTACAGGGAACCAAAGATTATATGTTGACGTATAAGAACTCTAGTCAACTTTAGGTCATTGGATATTCTTATTTTGATTCCACAGGTTATCCGTATGATAAAAAATCTACTTCTGGCTCTATTTTTATTATGACAGGAGGAGCTATCTCTTAGAAGAGTGTTAAACAGACTCTTATAGCTATTTTCACCATGGAGGCAAAGTATGTCACTTGCTATGAGGCTACTTGTCAAGGCATGTGACTGAAAAATTTAATCTCTAGCTTTCATATTGTTGAAAGCATATCTAGGCCACTTATGATATATTACGATAATGTTGTTGTTGTGTATTTCTCTCATAACAACATAAACTCTTCTCGTTCAAAGCACTTTGATATTAAATATCTGTTTGTTAGAGAGAAAATTTTGGAGTTTTAGACTCGTATTAAACATCTTGCTATAGAGAACATGTTAGGAAATCCACTAACCAAAGGCTTAGCTATTGGAGCTTTTCAGAATCCTGTAGCTCATATAGGTTTAGTTAAGTATTTTGATGTTTTGGGTTAGTGGGAGTCTGAAATTTTATATTTACTTAATATCGTTCTTATGAGATATGTATGAGATGACATCACCTTTATTATCATATCTCTTATAGCATTCTCAGATACTTAGATCATTTTTGGATTCCATATTTCTGTTAATTAATTATGCTTTTCCATATTCATTGTTCTTCATGTAAAAGATGAACATTTAACATCTAGGATCTATTTCCCTATCAGATACTATTTTTGTAGCATTAAAACTTATGTTTCTTAGACTGTTGGTTGACATGTACAATGACCATAGTTGATACTATAGTCTGAATGATTCTTGTATTTTAATGATTGACTATTGCTATTTAAGTGGGAGAATTGTTGAATTTTTAATTCAAATGTATATCCTATGTGGATTAGCAATAATCAATTATTAAAATATTGTTTAATATTAATTTATCAACTATGAAATTATGGTTTATAATATAGCACTTATTTAATTTATGAATATTGTAATTAAGCTTTTTGTTATGAGTGGCCCGTGATGGGTTGAACTGTTTATTTTGATAGCCTGTTGAAAGGTTCCTACTCTCATATGATAATAAATAAACTGACTCTTTATTAAGCAGTTTAAGATGTATAGAAAACTTACCAGATAGAGGGAAGCTATTCTCTCAGACAGTTTTCTTTTGATACATTCAATCTATATCAATGGATTGTGGAATCATGCCAGGTACACATTTTTGATTTATTTCTCTGTCAATTTATTTTAATATGCTATAATCTTGCGTCCATAATCGATCTAGGCTTATAGATTGGATTAAATAAATCCTTCAGTATTTTGTAAGGGGGAGAGAAACTCCTGAGAGACAAAAAAATTCTCTAGTTATACTGTGATTCATAAGTGTCCTCTTCAAACTTGTGGAAATAGTGGAAAATTTCAAAAGAAATATTGGGGACTAGATATAGGCTTGGATTTTCAAGCTTAACCACGATAATTTATGAGTGTTTGATTCTCTTAATCTTATCTCTTTTACTTTCAGCACTTATTTGATTCTTTGAACTTCTTTACACTCATATTGACTTAGTCTGTGTTTTTTTTATTTAAACCTTGTTTGTTAGTTTTGTCTTGTGCATTAAAATTATCTTTAACTTCCAACTTATTTTTCAAAATTTTTAATCACCTAATTCACCCATCCTATTGAGTGTAGGTCATTCCTAACAATATTTATGTTTAAATTTTTAAGGTATTTGAGTTTTGGTTTTATGATTTTAAGGTTGTGATCTTTAGAATTTATTTTAAGAAACTATTTTATCAAAATTATTGTTTGAAAAATATTTTTCATATTAAAAAAGTTGGGGAACAATGATGATTAATTTAAAAAATTTAATTATTAAATAATATATCATTTATATTTTATACTCTTTTTAATAACAAGACTCATAAAAAAATGCTTTAGAGATGTTTAATTACTAGTGATTTTCTAAAATTTTGTGGGAAGTAACTTGTCGTAATACTATACTTATAAATATTAAGATAATTCAACAGCAAAAAATTTCAACCTCCCAAAAAATATTATCCTAAATAAAATTTTAAAAAATAAAAAAAATATTACGTGACTTTACGTTACTTGTTATTATTAAAGGAGAAATGACTGGTTATTAAAAAAAAAAACACTAGTTTGGTTTCGTTATCATTCGTTTTCTTATTAATTATTATCATATGAATAGAACGAACGTCATTCATATCGAAAAATCCTTCCCACTCATGACTAACCCCTTCCTCTCTGTGTGGTGTCTATGTAATTTATGAGATTTTTCACTCCCCTACACCCCTTTTAAAATTATATTCTGATGGCATTCTCTTTTTTTTTTAATTTTTTAATTTAGGCCATTTTTACTCTGACCAAAATTCATTTGCACGCGTATTGCTCTTGTCGTCTGTGTCAGAAGCGACACATACGCAAAATACCTCTAACATGATTTATTTGAGAGAGAGAGAGAGAGAGAAAAATAGAAGGGAAGGGAAGAGATACACAATAAATGAGAGAAAAACTACTGATAAGATAGAATTAATTATAGAGTATTTAATGAATTTTGAAAAAAATGAGAGATTACTTACAAAAATAATAAAAAAGAGAGAGATTCATATCTAAAAATTTTAATTTAAATACGATTTTTTGTTTTTATATTTAATAGAAACTTATAAAATGATATCTTTTAATAAAAAATTAAAAATTAATTCTTAATTTATCAATATAAAATTAATATATATATATATATATATATATATTTTGATGAATCAATTAAGTTAGACAAATCAGGATTAAAATAAAAAAAAGAAAGTATATGAGTTTAATTGACAATTATAACGCTACTAAAAGGAGATAATTAATCAAATTTATTTCAGTAAATAATAATAACATTAATGCATTATAAATGAGGAGCAATAATTCTTCAATCGAGATTCCACACACTGTCAGTTTCAAAGTCGGAGAGTGCATGACTTTTTGACTTCTGTATCTTTTTAAAAAAAATATATATATATATATATATATATATATATATATATATATATATATATATATATATATATATATATATATTTAACCTTTTTTTCTATGATATATTTAACCTTCCTCATTAATATTATAGAATTCTTTTTTCAATCAAACAACATTTATCATACTATCCTCACCGCCGTCCAACTTTTCAGACATCACCTCAAAAGCCGAATTAATCTTTTTAATATGTTGTTATATCTTTTCAAAATATATATTTTTTAATTTTAAATTGATAAATTAAGAATTAATTTTTAATTTTTATTAAAAGATATTATTATATAAAAAAATTTCCGACTTTGAAACTGACATTGCGACAGCTAACAATATGGAATCTCCAATACAACTGGGATTGAAGAATTATTGCTCCTCATTTATAATGCATTAATATTATTATTAATTACTGAAATAAATTTGATTAATTATCTCCTTTTAGTAACGTTATAATTGTCAATTAAACCCATATAATTTTTTTATTTTAATCCTGATTTGTCTAACTTAATCGATTCATCAATATATATATATATATATATATTAATTTTATATTAATAAATTAAGAATTAATTTTTATTAAAAGATATTATTATATATATATATTTATATTAAATATAAAAACAAAAAATCGTACTTAAACTAAAATTTTCCGATATCAATCTCTCTCTTTTTTACTATTTTTATCAGTAGTCTCTCATTTTTCATTAAACACTTTACAATTAACTATATTTTATCAGTAATTTCTCTCGTTTGTTGTCTGCCTCTTCCCTTTTCTCTTATTTTTTTTCTCTTTCTCTCCCAGATAAATTATGTTAGAGGTATTTTGCACATGTGTCGCCTCTGACACAGGCGACATGTGTGTCGCTCTTGTCAGGGGCGAGTAAAGCGGAGTCGTCCCTGACAAAGATAACACGCATGCAAATGAGTTTCGACCACAATAAAAGTGGTTTAGATTGGAGAATTGAAAAAAAAAAAGGAAGATGCCATCCAAATATAATTTTAATAGGGGTGTAGGGAAGTCAAAAAATCTAATTTATGTATATATATCATTGAGATATTTTAAATAATTTTTGTCTCGGTCCATATATATATATATATATATATATATATTTCATTGAGATATTTTACATAATTTTTGTTTTGGTCTAGATACTGTGCATGACTACAAAATGAATATCACAAATATATGTATGAGTTGTGATAAACGTTAAATTTCTTTTGTTCTAAATGAAGGAGATGTTGGGCCCAATTTTGGGCATTTGACATTTTTAGTCCATAAAAAATTAAACAGAAAGATGTAATATAAACAATAATTTATGATTATCATCTTTTAAAAAATAATTATGAAATACAAAGAAAAGCATACAGTCAAATATTAAATATAAAAAGAGTATATAAATTAAGTCTTAAATTGATCACAGGAATGTTTGATGAAATTTTAAATTGATTGTTACCAACAAAAAATATTAAATTGATAATCTTATTTTATGTCATCTTCATATATATTTACCAAAAAAAAGTTTTTCTAACGATCATTATATTTCAATGGTAAGTTTAAAATGTTATAAATCTCTATTTTAAAGTTTATGTATTCTTTTTTATTTTTTCAAATCAATCTTATTGCAAAATCAAAAAGAATTGAATAGTTTAAAGATAACAGAAAATGTGCAATCTAAGAAAAAGAGATACTTGTTTAAAGTATCTATATGAAGTTTTAGGGCAATTTCATCATTTTAGTTTGTGTCAATGGAATAAATTCGGTCCAATAGAAGTAGACCAATTACATACACACACACAAATACAAATGTTTTTTTAAAGTAAATTATTGATTTAGTACTTAAAATGTTATAATTTTCTTAATTTAGTCTTGAAAAAATTAAGTGTCTCAATTTAGTCCCTAAAACGATAACATTTGTCTTATTTTGATTTTTTTTGGTTCCTAAATCACAAAATTTACGCTTGCTAAATCTCAAAATTTTTATTGTTAAAAGTCACTTTGAAATAAATGAGAACCAAATGCAAAAGTATTATTCATACCCATGAACTTTAATCTATGTTTTAATTATAACTTAAAACTTTATTTCGTTTCAATTATAACTCATGTTTCATATTACTTTTGTTTAATTGTTTATGCCTGATCTTAACGCTATCCAAAAATTTAATGGTAAATGCTGGCATGGCGTCCTATATCTTGTACACATTAACGTAAAATTATTCACCCTATATATGACAGATCAAATACCAACCTAAAATGATCAAAATACAATATAATTTTCAAAGACTTATTTTAGTTCAAAGACAATTACATTATATTTTAGTTATTTTAAGTTGGTATCTGACATGAGACATTAAGATAAATAATTTGGTGTTAATATGTGTAAGATAGGACGTTATGTTTGCATTTGTTATTAAATATTTGAACAAAATTAAACTTAAGAGTATAATCAAAATTAATATAAAATAAATAAGTTATAATTAACACAAAATAAAAAATTTAAATTATAATTAAAATATAAGAGTATCTACAGTGATGGTTCTTAAGGGGTTCTTAAATTTAAGAATCGGTTCTTATTTTGGTTCACTACTGTAGTTCGCCATGTTGGCTACCACGCATAAGAACTATTCTTACATAAGAACTAGTTCTTATACAAAAAGTAATAATAAAATAATCAATTCACAATGAATATTAGTGGAGAGTAGTAAATGCTAAAATAGTAGAGAGTTGGTAGTGAGACATATTTGTCAATTCTTAAGACATTCACCACTTGAATGAGGAGTTGCTTAAAGTGGTGGGGAGTTACTTAAACTCATGTGGATCTGTGGGACTCACAATAAGAACCTAAGTGAGGTTTACCACTGTAGATACTCTAAGATTGATGATTGATGATTGCAAATAATACTTATTCCAAGAATTAAATTAAAACAAAAGTATTGACATCACTGTAGTGTGTGAGAGTTAGGACAGCTAGTACTACTGTACTAAAAAATAGTTTCAAGATTTTTTTGAGTTGTAATGAAAAAGATATTTTATATAAAATTTTAAAATATTTAGGATGATTTACATTTACAAATGGATCAGTGTGGTTAGATCTAACCTAACCAAAATTTTGAAGGACCTATGGTAATGAGGTGGATTTGGGCGGGTTTTTACTATCTGTTCTCGCCCCCGCACCTATGCATTGCCCCTCAAATTTTTTCATTTATTATTTTGCCCCATCTCCGAATCTGCAGGAAATTTTAATACCTATCCCCACCCTGCCCCAAAAACTATTCTATTGAGTATTTTTCCGTATCCAAACTTGTACTCGAACCCAAAACCATTCTATTAGTATAAGCTAATTAGTGTCAAACCATAAATCCCATTTACATCTAAACCAGAAAAGATAAGTAGAACCAATCTACTAAATCTATATCAATACAAATTTACTGGATCTATGTTATGTTCACTGACATATCCTAAAACAATATGAACGAATATTGCATCACCAAAATGTTAGGTGCTTCAATAAATGAAGAAACACTTTTGAAATAGAGGTAGAGAAAACTAAACAGAAATTATTTAGGGTTTGAATCCATCCTGTTTTTTGATTAATCGTTGAATAACTCAATCCGAATGGGGTGAGGTGGACTGGATTAGCTAGGTTCAGATAAAAATTGTCATCTCTAAATTGAGTTAGATTTATCATGTATGTATTATGGACTTAGGCCCACTCATAGACTATTTAAAAAAAATATATTTTTAATTATTTTAATTTGAATGATATAAACTAATTATTAAAACGTGGCTAAAACTATTGAAGAAAGTGTTTTTTCTTTCCTTTTTAGCCACAGTTTTAAAACAGTGGCTAACAAGGAAAGCATGGTGCTTGTTCCTCAGGGTAGGGTTGAGCACATGTTAGGTTGGTTCGGGTAAAGGATAAATCTTAACCTGAACCAATCATAGGCCAGCGGGTTGTATTGAGCTGGGTCTAGTCGAGTTCAACATTTTTGATTGCTGAATTCGAACCAACTATATGCCAATGGGTTGGGTTGGGTCGGGTCGGTATTTTTCATTACTGAACCCGAACCAATCCAACTTGCTCATTAGCTGGTTGGGTTGGACGGGTTGAGTTTTTTTTTCCCCCTCTTTTTCCTCCTTCTCCCTTTATACTTTGTAGTTTCCCCCTTTCCACTACCAGCTAACACCCTTCTATATGCTATTTGGGGCCCTTTCATTGAGAACTAACAAAACGTGAAGAAGCACCTTTCACCAGTAGTGAGAATGAAGGGAAAAATGATTAGGTGAGCAAGAATTACAGAACAGAGAGGAGTCGTGATAGATATGATGAAATTTAGGGCTTGTTTCTTCCATCTACTGAACCAGAAGGTCAAAAATTTCTAGTTTGTGAACCAGAAATGTCTAGGTTTTGAACCAGAAATTTACAAACCAACAATTTCTAGTTCACGAACCAGAACCAGAAACAGTCATAGATAAGAGAGACAGAGAGAGTGATGGTAATGGAAGGAGAAAGAAGGAGAAGGAAGGCGAAGGAGAAGGAAGAATAACATTCACAAGTTTAGTGAATGGAGAGTAGAGAGCCGCGATGCAGTCATGTAGAGACTGGAGTTGGAGTCTAAAGAAGAGGGGAGGCTGGAAGAAACCAGAGATGTTGGGAGCACATCAATTAGAATGAGTGGAGTAAGTGAGAGAGACTAAGAGAGTTGGGTTTTAGGAACTAAAAAAATTAATATATATATATATATTTATAGGCGGGTTGGTAGAGTTGGAAAGTTCCCAACCCACCACCCAACCCGTCACCTGGAGGGTTGAGAAAATTGAACCTAACCCAACCTAAACGTGCGGGTTGGGTCAGATTAGGTAGGTTGGGTTGGATTGTCCTTTTTGAAACTCTTTTCTCTCTTCCTTCGTGTTAGAGTATTTGTAGCCAAGAGGTAGAATTTTCCTCCTAATCAGAATTTTGGTTTGATAGTAGTTATGGCTGAGACTCTAAGCTGGAAAAGAGAGACATAAAGAGAGAAGAAAGAAGAAAGAAGAAGATTTAAAAGCAAGGAAGAAAGATGGAGAAGCAAAACAGAGCTAGGTTGAGTAACAAGTAAGTGAATTTTACTAATTTTCAGTTTGGAAGCCTCTATCGTACTTGAATATGTGTTTTGCTGCATGAGTATTTAATTTCGAGACTTGAACAAAGTTCAACCAAGAGTTTGAAGACTGATTGTTGAGATTAGGGGCTGAATTTTTTTTTGGTTAAATTAGAATAATACTAAAAAATTCTGGGCTGAGAAATTGTGAGTTAAATAGCTGATAATGGGTTTTTCTACTGCAATTTTCTATTGTTTCTGTTGTGTTATGGATGAACTCATATGTGTAAATATATGAATGATTCAATATATGATGAGTTGTGTTTTTCTACTATTTAGGCATTTTAATTCCAAGAATTTAAGTTGTTTCTAGAAGAAGAAATTAGGGAAAGAGTTGAGATTAGGACTGAAATATTATTGGTCGAATAAATGGGTTCAATGGAATAATGCTGGACATGATGTTTGTTTAAGCTTATTCTCTTGGATTAGATTGAAAGGGGATTTTGAATGTTAGTCTCAGGCATCTAACATATAATTATAAATCTTATAAACTAAACTAAACTTTTGGGCTGAGAGATTTCTCTAAAAAAGGGTTTCTCTCGGGTACATTTATTGCGGAAGAAAGGATGAGGGCCTAGAAGGGAAATGATATATATTAAGATGATTGATTATGAAATAGTCTAAAACTTCTTGAGAAATAAGTTGGCACCATGAATTTGAAGTCTAAACTATTGCATATTAAGAATGATGGAATTATAGGTCAAGAATTGTGAAAAACAAGATAGTTTTTATGTACTTTATTTTTGTGTATTTGGATGACCAAATGAAGCTGTTAAATCTTGAAATTTTTATGAAGAGCTCTTGACATTTTACTTATTCAAACTAGAAAATCTTAAAATCTTTGAATGTGTTTTACATAGCTTAATACCATACAAACAGTACCTGATCTAGTTAGGGAACTGATTTGACCAAATGAGAATAAGGTTATGTTTCACTATCTTAATGGCCTTATTTTGCTCCAATATTTTCATGTCACCTAGAGAAGACATTAAGGTAAACCTGTACCAAATTTCATAGCATTTGGATTCTATTTGGTAGGCCCATGAGTTAGATAACATAACCTCTATGAATCTAAAACTGCACAGATGATTGGTCATTTATATGGGCTAAATGGAGGAGTTAGGTCTTGAAATTTTTACTCTTGAAATTTTTATTGTAGTTATTTAACATGTTAATAAGGACTCCAACCAGTTTTGGTGATTTTTAGAGATAACAATCTTTTCCCCAGAAATTTTCAAAAGATTGGTACCTAAAGCTGTCCAGAAAATAGAATGAGTGCAGAATGAGCAAAGTTGTCATAAGTTTTGATTGATTAAATTGGCTTTATTTGCATAATCTCTTTGATGTTACTGATGTAGTATGAATGAGGGACATTTATTTTAGTTGAATACTTAGAAGAAATAAAGTTGGAACTGTTATTTTGTTGGTTGGGTAACCACTCGAAAGTAGAGCTTTATTGTGGAAAATTGGGGTTGTTTTGAAGGATTTTCTTATAGATTCTCCATCTTACTTTCCCTATAGGAACTTATATCACTAAAAAAAAATAGTAACTTAGCGGTGTTTAAAAAAAAAAGGCCACTAAATTATAATATTGCAGCCATGGTTATCAATTTCTACAACTTGGCTTATAAGCTTGTATAGATTCTAGAACCTGATAATAAAATATTATAGGCTCGCATGTAGGTTCATTTTTGATCGAGATCATAGTAGGATCTAGAGCTGGCTCGTAGGATCATAGGTGCATACGAGCCTAAGTGAACTTTCCAATGCTAGAATTTTTTTTAGTTTCATGGTCCTAAACAACGCCATTTAGGACCCCTTCAGCCAAAATACCCGAATTGAGATCATTAGGTCATCTGCTCATCAATCTTCTCAATCTCGTCGTCTTAGGCTTGGCTACCTGATCTTCAATCTCCTCTTTAACTCTCTCCCAATCTCTGCCTCTCCGCCTTTCATTCTTCCCTTGTCTGATGTCTCCATCTCCTAAGCTTGAAGGTTCGATTGTTCGAGAAAGAATTGCATGACTCACTCAGCTACCTACCCGATTCAAGAACACACTCGGCACTCCTCTCTGGCTCTCTCTAAGTCTCTGCCTGTCGTTCTTCACTTCTTCTCTTGTCTTCATCTTTCTAGTATTTACCCGATTCTCCTCTCTAGCTCTCTCCCAAACTCTGCCTATCGTTCTTCTCTCGTCTCCATCGTAGAAAGCTCGAAGCATCGACGGTAGTGTGAATCCCACCCACATTGAGTCATCTGTCTTCAACAATTTCTCCCAGCCTCTATTGATCAGGTATTGTCTCCACTCTCTAATTATTTTACTGAGCTTTTGTCGCCTTTGTTCTTAATTTTTTTTTTTGCATCTTTGTGAATTATGATTGACTGATTGTGAACCAGAACCTGAATCGATTGTGAACTTGAATTGTGAATTATGAATTTTGTGAACTTGAATTGCATCTTTCTTCAACTAAATTGTAATTCTGTGAATTGTGAAACATATTGGAGTTTTGCTCTCTCTGAGTCTGACCAAGAGCCCTTTTTTGTTTATTTGGATTTGATAATGATAGTGATGGTAGTGAGGATGGTAGTGATCATGCTATGCATGTGGATGATGTTGATGTTTGAAGGTGTTTTTGTTTATGACTTTATGTTTAATGACTTTTAGGGATGTAATTTGTGGTAAATTCTTGTTATTTTTGCAATATATGTCATATATGATATATTTTATGGAAGAATTTTTGATATTTTTGCAATGTTATTAGTTATATATATTTTTATTAATTTATTTATAAAATTTTGCAAGATCTTACTATCCTCGATTCGATCTTACGATCCTAGTCCTATTAACGCTCTTCCGAGCTTACACAAGTTCTAGAACTTGATTACCTTGATTGGAGCATTTTGTCCAAATGCCACTATATAGTAGTGTTTTCAGACTTAACGCCACAATATTGTGGCGTTTTAGAGCCAAACGCCATAATATTATGGCGTTTTTGTGCCAAATGCTACTATATAGTGGCGTTTGATTTATAAGCGTCACTATGTGGTGGCGTTTACAGGAAAAACGCCACGAATTAGTGGTGTCTCATTACAAACGCCACTATATAACAGTGTTTTATCAAGAAAACTCCACTAAGCTATAAATATTTTCTATGATTGTGTCCCTTTTTCTGTTTTTCCTACTATCCACAGTTTAGGGTTACCATTATCTCATGAGTGAGCTTTCTTTAATCGTTGGTTACCATAAGCTTCATGCTTGGTATGGGGCATGCTTCACATGTGCTGTCTTAATTCTTTCTTCTATATATATATATATTAGAACTTGGAAATCGTGACTAGATGTTCCATGTATATATTAGAACTCCGAAATCATAACTAGATGTTATTTAATGTTGTGTTGCAATGCTTCAAGGTTTTGGATATTGGTACGTATACTTTGATTCCTTCCTTAGCTTATGTTTTTCATCATTTGAGCAATTAAGTGTGCCAAAATTACAAAAATTATATAAATTGAATTGATTGCAACGCTTTTCGTCCAAAAGCTCGAATTGCAGCAATTTAATCTTATAATATTATGGCGTTTGAGCTCAAAATGCCATTAAGTATTGGCGTTTATGCTTAAAAATGCCAATATGTACTGCATTTGATGAGAAAACGCCACTATATAGTGGATTTAGTAGCATTTGAAAATAAAAATGCCACTATATAATAGTGTTTAAAAATAAAAACGTCACTATAAGGTTTCCGAATTTTTCTAAATTTTAGTAATTTTCAATCGGTAACATAATTCATTTTAAAATGCTATCAATCATATTTTAGTTTTATATATAATATATAAAAATTAATATATTATAATATATATTTATATATATATATACATATATTATTTATAAATAATATATTATGTTTTACATAATATATATATATACCCAAAAATTGGTCGAGATTGGAAATCTTGATTAACATAGTGGTGTTTTGTAAAGAAATGCCACTACACATAGTGGCATTTCAAACTTAAACGCCACAATATATTATGTAATCACTTAAATCCCTAATTTGATTCATCAGTACTTCATAAGTCGCATTCCAACCTTTGACAGCAGCCACGCACAAGCCTCCTTTCATCGTCGTTTGAGTGTCCATCATTTGGTAGTCATCTCGCCGTCCTTTCATGTGGCAGTTGTCGTCGTTCTTCTTCTTCCATATTCTATCGGTCATCTAGCCGTCGCTCCTCTCCACAATCAGACTGCCACTGCTTCGCCGGAGCTTGTCTTCATCTAAGGTAAGCTGTAATGCCATTATTATCATTCTCACTCTTGGGTTATCATTTTTATGAATGCCTATTGTTGTTTCTAGGGTTGCTTTACTAGTTCTATTTATCAACAATATTTTAATTCTTTTAGACAAATGCAACCTAAAAAGAGATGGTAAAGCTAGCATCTAACATGGTTTCTATGGTTTTTGTTGGGTTGCTTGGTTTTGCAATACATTATAATTTGGTCACCATCCACAAAACCCAATCCCATCCCTAGAACACCTTTTTATATAACACAAAAGAAAGAAAACCTGGTCCAGAAGTCAGAGTTTTCTTGAGGTTGTGTCCCAAAGTTGCATTTGTTGAAAACTTGTGACTCGCGTAATATTGTAGCTTTTGTTTTGGCCCTTGAAATATTAGTGACATGAATGTTTGAAAGACCAATATTATGGCTGTAATTGTGAAAAGAAAATAAGAGCAACATGTCAAGAAGCCATCTTGAGCTAAAGGTTACCAAGCATTCTATCATATAAAAGACACCTGTAAAAGACTACTGGGATATCAACATAGGACTCATTGTCTCTAGCTTTAGGAAGTCAGGAGTGTCCAGGATGAGTGCATAGATTGAGTTTCAGACCATGCCCTACTCAGGTGTTCAGGTGCACTCCACGCTTTGTAGGCGAGTCTTCTAGTCAAATTGTTCGGGAATTACAGACCGAGGTTGCGAATCTCCAATCTCAGGTTAATAAGATGTCAACTCTCAGGTCAAAGATGGAGGACATGACTAGGCAACATAATGAGATGATGCAACTCTTCCAGAGCCTTCAGATTCAACTTCCTTCTCATCATGTTGTGCAAAGAGTAAGTACGTGAACTAAATGTATTACTTACTTATTTTTTTCATATATGATTGATAATTTATTTGCAAATTTTTATTATAAATGTAGCTTTTTGATCAAGGAAGTGGAGATTGTTCCGCACCAACAACCAACTCTTCATTGTCTTGTAATCAAGCGAATGAAGATGATCAAGATGATGAAGATGATTTGACTTGGGATTTTATTAATTTGTGTCTATTATGTGTAACAATCAACTCTAGACTGAAAGATTATATTTGTCTAGATGTAGATTGAAAGATTATATTGACTAGAAGAATTTATGTAAAACCACTGTGCTTTTGTTGAAAAACTTCTTTTAAGGCTTGTCAAATTACTGGAATTGGGCTATATAATTGTAATGCATGTTTAGGGACAAATTGAAGGAGGGAAAAAGATATGGAAACAATGGAAAGTAAAACGACATAATCAGTGGTGTTTATAACCTCATAAACGCCACATAATTCAGTAAAATGCCATTAACCATGGCATTTAATACGCTTTAAATGCCACAGTACTGTGGCGTTTAAGTTATTAAATGCTACAATTCAGTGGCGTTTAAACTGAATTGTTTTAACTTACAACTTTTTTTTTTTACTTTTTCTGGCGTTTCTGAATGCCATTGCAAATGCCACTATTTTTATTAGTGGTGTTTATGCCCACGCTTGGCCGGAAACGCCACTGTGTCTTGGTTTTTTTTGTATTGTATGTGTTTCCTTTATTTTCTGATGTCTATATATAGGAAAGCTAAGTTCTTGGAAGAAGAGGAAATTGAGCCATTGCTTTGAATTTCTATTCGCAAGTTTAAGTTATTAGAATTATGTCAGGTGAGTACTTTATTCATGTATGTTTAAGTCCTATGGAAATGATTTAGTATGTATTAATTTTATCTTCATGAAACACATTTTTATTATACACATATTATAGGGAGGATTTCCCATAATTTTTTTGAAGTGCCATAATCTTTTTATATAATGTTTTATAGTTTCCTTTTTCGAAGAATTTGATTGAGATGTTGATATGAAATTTAAGAAGAAATGATTTGTTTTCAATTGTGACCAAGTGATGTGAAACATGTATGCGTTTGAAAAAAAACACTTATCCTAAAAATCACTATGTCATGAAAGATTTCTTATTTTGAAATATCTTTTAGTGTAATGCTTATATGCAGTGGTTCATCAATGTTTCTGATAAATGTTATGATTTGAAATATTCCTAAAATGATGCTTTTGTAGTTATGATTTGTATCATTGATGTGATAACTTTGACATATGATTTATGCACGTATGAAATTTATTGTTTGTATGTGGAAAAGGAACCCATTGTGGAACAATTGTCATACTGCGACATTTTAGCCCTTGGCACGCCTAGGTGATTGGAACCTCTGGTAGGTGAGGAAATATGGTGTACTAGCCCTCGATTTGAGCCATTTGTGATTGACACATTCAAAAGGGTAATGAAGGGTACTGATGGGAATTGATTGGAGGGTTGTATAAGGTTAAAAATGGTGGAAATGGTGTTACGAGTTGTGATCTTGAAGGGTTTATTTTACAGTTCTTATTTGGGATTCCTCAAAAGCATTTTATTATGGTTGATTTCTATTTATGAATTTCCATAAACCTGAAGTTATTTGACATTATTTATACTCCTTTGAGCGTTAGTATACATTTCTAAATTTATTTTTGGACCATTGCAATTTACTTTTCTACAACTTTGAGTAATTTTCTTTGCACTTATGTTGGCATGAGTTTAGTACTCACTGGGCTTTTTAGCTGATCCTATTGTTATTTTTTTTTCCAGATAGCAGAGCTGAGTCTGAAGTTCTTGTCACAGAGTAGATAGAGGTGTACCTAACAGTCGAGGCCTAAATTGTCTCTTGGGCTAATATTTTGGTGTGTTGTATTTGTATCTATGTATACTTTGAAATTGTCTCTTGGGCTAATATCTTGGTGTGTCATATTTGTATCTATGTATACTTTGACTCTAGAAATGCTCTGTAAGTCCATAGGTAGGTCCCTTGACCTGTGTACATATTAGTGAATGCTATGAGTTTTGGATAGCTAAGTGTTGTAGTTTGTATGTTGTATTTGGAAACTTTTCGTCTATAATTGACTTGGTTTGATTATGTTAGATGCATGAATACCTAGTTATGATCCACTTTTGATGTTGAAATACAATAAGCTTATGTTAAAGTTTATATATATATATATATATATATATATTATTTTATGTCTTCTTGTATAGAAATGATGATTTGAATGATGATCTATAATGAATAACTTAGAGAATATAATTTAATGATTAGAGATGTCCAGGTGTTGCAGGGTTACCATTAGTTATGGTTGACGGGTTGGGGTTGATTCTTCCCGTGACGGCCACATCTCTAGACGAGGTGTGACATATTCTAATTTGAAATATTATAATTGACTTTTAATAACTCCTTATTATTCATGCAAATTACATGGAGGTTTTGGTTCTCTTTGCTATACCTTGAAAAATTTTTATGTTTAAAACATATGATTTTTTGCCATTTGGTATATACTATGTAAATAGCCTAAAAATGTAAATTTCAGCACAATGAACATTATTTTGGTTGCAAATTATAGACTTAATTAAATTTTTGTTTTTGTAGGAAATTTGTGTTTTTGCATGACTAAATGATGGAAAAATGAAGTTAAGGCATGATGAATCCTAAGCCAAGAACAAAATGAGAAGAATAAGCCATGTTGGAGAAGAAAAGATGTAAAATTGAGCATTTAATGTTGTCACCTGCGTGCTTAAGCAGGCAAATGCACACTTGTGCAAACTCCGAAAATGAACAATTATTCTCGGCCAGCAAATACAGGCTTAAGCATGTAACACTAGCAAAATCAACAATTTTTTGCCTTTTGCGAGCTTATGTAGGCAAACTGGTGCTTAAGCGAGCACCTTTGAATGTTGTCATATGATCAAAGGTACAAAACATAATTGAGATGAAACTAACTTTTTTTCTTTCTTTATGTCATGAGTAACTAACTTTTTTTCTTAGATTGTTATGAACTTGAGTTTGGATTAGGATGTGATTATTTGTTTAACTCTTGTAATCATTTGGTAAAAAATACATGTTTATCTATCTTATGCTTAATACTTCTTATAGTTTGACCACCTATTTGATTGTTCTCATTGTTCTTGCTGAATCTTGGGAAAGAGGGGTAGGGATTAGACTAAAAGATAGATAGTGTGTATTTTTGAACCTTAGGAGTTGTGGGAATGGATAAGTTGATGATATAGGAATATAATCATTAACTTTACATAGCCAAACTAGGGCTCGCACATTAAAGGAACCTAAAATTTAAATAGAATAATAGGTTTAGCCTTAGATAAGATTTAGTGAAATTCTTCTAAGAACTTGAACACCCCAGGTTAGCATGTATTGCCAGTGAAAACAAGATAGAGAAAGATAGATAATAATCCTACAAAGAAAAAATAGGATTAACAATCATAGGTTTTTTGCTTTGATAAACTTTGTTTTGTTGCATTTTGTCAACTGTGCTTTCGATTTGTATGAGATTAATAGTTATTCTTGTTGCATTGTGTCTTAGAAATCCTAGCAATCAAGCACAACAACAATAACACTAACAAAACAAAAACGAACAATACTAACAAGAAAGTATAAAAAGAGAAAGAGTAAAGAAACTTGGGTTGCTTTTAAAAAGAGCGTTAGGTTTATAGTCTTCAGCAAAATTTATTGCTTCGCTTCACTAGGGACCCTTGTTGGTCAGTGACTTGTTCAATGATTTCCTCTATGTTGAAGCAACTTTAATGGAGATATTTGAGGGTTCAAATATTTGTAGATCAATGAGAGACTTGAGAAAAATTTCTAATATTTTAGCACAGTCCCTTGATCTTCTTTCCTCGTCTTCCTCATTAATGACCAAAGATGATGTTGAGGGGTGTTTCCCAATACAATTTTCAACTTCTTGTCCCTATATTATTGTGATTATGTTCTTCCATGATTTCCTCTTGAGATAATTGGCCTTGTTGTTGCCTTTTCCTTAGCTTTGTTTCTTTTCTGGTTTTCTTGGCAAGTTTTTCAATCTCTAGATTAAGAAGCAAGGAAGAGGGATCAATAGTACCTCGCATACATAAGGGAAAAAAACTGAGAAACAAAACAGAAAAGATAAAACAAATAAACAAAGAAGAATAACGTAGAAAAATTGACAATAAGAAAAGAAATGTCTAGAGTAGTACTTCTATGTTTCCTATGAATATTGACAAAAGTTGTCAATCCCTGACAATAACATCAAAAACTTGTTGAAACTTAAGCAAGTGCACCAAATTGTACAAGTAATAAAGAAGTAAGTAAAAGTCATTTCTACGGGAACTGAGATGTCAAGTATCCAGGGAATCAATAATTCACCATTTTGATGAATACTTTGAATTGAAGACAATTGTAACTAATGACTTAAAAATAATAGTAATAGTGAATTAATCTGGAAACACTAAATAAACACAAAATAAATTACCAAGTTCAATAAGTCTAAGATTGATAATCCCTTGTTCTTTGTAAGATTAGTTATCTCTCGCACTGATGTTCTCCCTGACAATATATGTTAGCTTAGGACACTTAAATTCTTAAAGAGAATCTTTTGAATTGCCCTAAGATAAAACTTCCTATACATAATTCCTTATGCAAATTTAAGTTAATTAAAGCATAAATCCTAAATTAACTATGTGATGCTAATGCATATATCCCTATATCCTTACCGTAATTGTCCCCTTAATTAATCTAAGGTTCAAGTATCACAAAATTCTTCTTTGAGCCTTACCTCCCTTTCTTAAGTTCAGTAAAAAACAACCATAACAACCCAATATATTTAATCATGATATAGAAAAGCATTAAGAGCAAGAAGAATAACCATATATTAAAATGCCATAGAGATACAAGAGTTTGAAAAACAATCAAATTGTACTCTAAACAATGGTTTATAGCTTTCCTAGATAGAGTTTAGAACCACATTACAGATCAATGCAATCAAAATCATGTGTTTCATGATACAAGTAAGGGAAAGACAAATAAAATAGGTTCAACTGAAGGTAGAGGAGTCTCTCAATTCTTTTTTGAGCTCTATCCACTTCCAAGCTTCTTCTCTTCCAAAAGATAACCTAATTTTGCAACTTTTTGGTTAAATATCCTTTGTCACCTGGACAACTTTAGACGTGGGAACCAATCTTCTAGTGAGTGTAGGATGTTAAAAAATGAATCTTTGGGTGCTGGTCATGGCACTAGCCTTCCCAAGAGGAGAGGGGGAATCGACACCAGTAGCCCAGCTGATAGCATCCAAAACTAAGAAAAATTCTTCTTATTCTCATCTTCAAACTTTCATTTCTTCCTTCCATGTGCAACTATAAGGAAACATGACAAAATTAGGTAAAAACAAGGTAAACAAGGAAATAAATCAAGTAAAATAACAAGAGAAACTACATTCACTCATTTAACAAACTATCAATAATATTTCCTTTGGTGTGATCCATTATGTCTTCTTTCTAAACTCTCTTCTTCTGAAATTTGTTATATAGGTGCTATAGTTAGAACACTTTAGGCATTAGTATACTCTATATTTGCTCCATCATGAGGATCATGTGAATCAGAAAATTGTCAGAAAAGATCCATCATAGGGTGTAGTTATAGGAATAAGGGTAAAGATTATATGAGTATATCTAGGTGATCACTGATGGTGGAACTTGTTTAGAGAATCATATAGGAATTGGTTTTTCTGGAATAAGATGCAGGGACTTTTCATTATGCCCTCGGTGTGGGCTTTTATTTTGTCCTAGCATAATTTTCTAGAACTTGATTCTTATATGATTTCCCGACAATGTTCCACTGATAGTACCTTCTTAGCTCTAATCTTGTGATCCTTTCTATTATTCTTATGGCCACGCTCCTTGGTATCAAAGGCATTGATTCATGTTATGACCCCCAGTATATAGATAGTAAGAAGACCTTAAACACTATGGAAACCTCAACTTCTTTAGCAATTACTACTTTTGAACCTGTCCAACTTTCTTCTTCTATATTTGACCCTTTTTCATGTCTTAAAACACTCTTAAACAAGATTGACAACTTGGTTGAAATTACTTACCTCCTAGACAAAGCCAGGGTTGAAGAATCTTAGCTTCCCTTACTAAATCCTTATGATTTGGTTCTAACATCAGCCGAATTCTTTCTACTAGAAGACTTTTAGTCAAAGAATATATATAAGGAACAAAGAAAGCCAGTGTAGCCTTCAAGCCAACCAACAAAAACAATATGTTACTCTTGAAATACCTACAAATTTAATATGTCACTGGAGAAGACAAGGGTATTCCTACATCAACTTTGGAGCAATTTGATTATGCCTTACCCTCTATGGGAGAAAATGTATAGCAGCCTTAGCATGAGTTGCTCTCCTCAATACCATCTAAATCAAGTACCAAGATGCCCTGATTGGCACAATCCTTACCTCTTTGAGTACATGCACTATCATCCTCACGATCATGCTAGATTTTAATGTTCGCCTTAATGATTTGTCACGTCCCAAAATCTGAGCACATGACCGGTACGGAAAGTGAATTTCACCTCACCTTCGTAAGGCTATATTTCTCTTAAACACAATACTAAATCTTATTTTGGTTATTCTTTTAAATACGATTAATTTAAATTACACAATTTAAGAAATAAAAAAAAAGAAGAACTATATCTCTTGTCACAAAATGATAAGAAATTATGGTTAAACCAAGTTTTCCATACACGTTACAATTATACACATTACATCGCTAAACAAACTTACCCGATTACAGAGCTTTTCTAACGGTATCTTATTTACTAAAAATAGAGTCCGAACGAAAGAGTTATGAACATTTTAAAACTGATGCTACAGTAACGGTCAACGGTCAACACAACTATAGTGTCATTGATTGAGTCAATGCTACAGTAACATTGACTGGGTTAATGCTACAGTAACGTTGACTGAGTCAATGCTACAGTAACCGAGAAAATGTAGAAAAATTTTCTCAATGAACAGTATTTTCTGGAAAATTTCCAGAATGAACAGTGACGTTGTTCGTGTTCTTCATCCAAAAATCCTAAAATCACATCTAAAACAACATTTCTTTTGATTTCTTCAATGGGTTTTCATTATTAATGTCTAAGGAGTGTTTTGACACCAAAACCCCCAATTTTTACCAACAATCCAAGCTCTAATCTCAAATTTTCATCAAGAACCCTAACTTTTTTTTAATTCTAAATTCTATGGATTTTTCCTAATTTTCTCTAAATTTCTTGTTCTAATAACATCATAAACCACCCAATAATGTTTTAGATTAACACTCATACTTAAATTCATCCATAGAAACATTCTACAAAAAATTTCCAAATTGATAACCAAGGATTTGGTCTTGTAAGAAGAGGAAGAAGAAAAAGAACATCAACTTACCAATCCTTCTAACTTCCATAGCTTCCTTCCCTAAGCAAAAACGGCATGAATGGTTGATGAAGAAGTTCTATTGGGATGCATAGCCAAAAGAGAGTGAGGGAGCTACGGGAGAATGAGAGAAAGAAAGAGAGAAAAATAAGTGTTTACGTGTGTATGTGTGGGCCCCACTAATTTTCTTGGATAAAATTGCTCATAGCCACTCTAACTTTAAAATTTGTTCACTTAGGTCCTTGAAAATTTGTAAAAATTTTCTAAATTAAAAATTAAAATTTCTATTCCCAAATTTTCTTCACTAATTCAAAAAGAACTTTTTTCACGTAATTAAATTTTTCAATAAACTTCAAAATAGATTTTAAATATTCATAAAAATTATTAGAGTATTACATTCTTCCCCCTTAACAGAATTCGGTCCCCTGAATTCAAAACTTATCTCAAGACTAAAATAAGTGTAGTTACTTCGTCCATATCTCATCCTTCGCATCTCTTTCTTCCCAAACTTGGTCACACCCTTGGTGAGATTTACAAGAACACTATACCATCGATTGTGAACTCTAGACCGCATTATCGATGGTTTGCATAGGACTTTTTCCTTTTCTAAACAGCAAGCAATCTCTTCTTTATCAGTTTGATCTTCTTCATGACCTCTTGTACCATAAAATGTCTCATCCCCTTAACCTTACCAAACTCAAACTATCTAATCAGAGACAAACTCTGTCTCTATGTAAAACCTCAAATAGGTGTTGTCTCAAAAGTGACACATGGTCTTTCTAGTTCACACTGAATATCAGAACACATGTTACCACACACATAGCTCAGAACATTTATGAATACAAGCACCCCACCCGAAGCTGTCATTTTGGCCATAGACAATACTCTTGCCCGAAGGCGATCCTCTTGTCTTAAGGTGATACTCTCACCTGAAGACGTCAAATAAAAGGAAAAATCACATGAAATCATTACATAAATCTCTAGGAAGAATAATCCTAGAGAATATGATAAGTAAATAACATACTCCTTATGCATAATTATAAAATAAATATATATGGAAACTCCTCTCACCTCAATGACTCATATAGAGTCGTACCCCTTCAATGATTGGGGCAAACCCATAGTTTTCTATGTATAGGTCCATAAAATACTTATTTAGCACTCCTCCATAGTTCAAAAGTGCAATGAAATATCATTTTAGTAACTCTGATCAGTCAAAAGGATATTACCATACTCTACTTTAGAATTTCCATAATCAAGTATGAAATATAGCAAGTCCAACATATTTTCATTCCTCAAGTTCTTTTAGTAAAAAGAATTACCTCAATTGAAAAAGATCCAAAAATTTACTTAAATTTTATTTCTAGTACATAAGTTACAGACAACAAGTTTAACTTGATTTACAAAATAGATAATTTTAATACGTGAAGCTTAAATCAAATATCAGCTTTAGGTACAAACAAAAGAAAGAATAAATTAAAGACGAGGAGACTTTTGAAATGTAGAAGGTGATCCAAGTCTAAAAGAGGAACGTGCTTCAGACCTTAAGGAGGAAGCTAATCGTTACAGCCTAGAAAGGGTTTCTGGAGGAAGCGCTTGAGAAATTTGGCGAAGAGCAGATGTCACTCTGTTCATACAGTCAATACACCTCGCTTGTTGGTCACAAAAATTTTGAGTTGTAAACATCAAATGTCTATTAACTCGACTAGCTAGTTCCCTGAAATGACGGTTTATCAGTTTCTCTTGGTCTTCAAAGAGACGATTTATTAGTCGCTTCTGGTCCGTTGTCTTGTATTCTAGGCTCTCTATCTTATGCTCCAAGTTTTCTATCTTACGCTCTAAGAACACAAGCTTATTTTCTGAATATGTTGCGGTACTGTACTCCTTCAACTCTATTACATCCCTCTTTCTCTTCTTAATTTCTGGTGACCTATTTACAAGTCTCTTCCCTTTGTTGTTTCTGAGACTCAGATTTAAATCAAGCTCTACGTTGCCAGTCTCAAAATTCAAGTTGAAAGATTTATTGTCAGCCATTACTCTAAGGACCTCAGAAATGAGTTCAAATGATAAAGGAATAAAGATTGAGGAATATGTATGTAATGAAAGAAGTAGGTTTTCTGGGTGTGGTGAATGAGATAACGGCATACAAGATTTATAGGCAACATAAAGCCCCTCGAACTAGAGTCACCACAACCTATACGCCGCTCCCTAAGAGGTTTATAGATCTCATACGTCGCAATACCAGCTACTGATGTCAGACATGTAAGTAAATATAATTTAATATAATTAATACAAGTCAAATATTTGCTCAAAAATTTCGGCTAATCTTGACATTTCTCAAAGTTTCGACTAACTACCCTTTTTAGTCTAAGATTTTCTCACTCTAAACTTGTCTTATCCTGAAATCCCATATAACGATGTCACTCCATGATTAGGTAGTCTCATATTAGCCTTATCTTATATTCTAATCGGTGTCTTTACTCTAGACTTACACATAATATATATATATATATATATATATATTAAAACAAAGTTAACTGCTTACGGTCGCATGCATTAAGCATTATCATGATGTAAGGAAATCATTGCCTTTCATTTACCCACGAGAGCATTATATGTAAGTATATGTAACTGTCACATCCCAAAAATTGAGCATGTGAAAAGATACTACTCATTTGATATAATTCTCAAACATACGTTATATACATATATTCTGTAAGGTTTTACATTCAACCTTAATCATTCATTCCACACTACAGAATTATATTCATCTGATAAGCAAATATAGACATACATAGTCTGATATTTCTATCTCATCGCAAGCCTAGGAGACCTATAGTAAGTACAGAGCGTTCCTAGTATCCACATTAATAAGTACTGGTGTCCCACCAGACAGAAATAGAGAATAAACCCAAGGGGCTTCTAATCTTCAAACGGATACTCTTGTTCTTTATTTTCTGTATCTAAAAAAAATAATCATAGGGAGTGTGAGTTTATTTAAAAACTCAGTAAGTAAATAACTGTACTATATAAAATATCAAAAGTACAAATACCACATTTACTCATATAATTAATTGTCTTATACATCGAGTAGTATGGGACTCTAACCCTTTCAAACTCATGAATAAGATCTCATCGGTATACACCGAGTAGTATGGGACTCTAACCCTTTCAACTCGTGTATAGGTTTCATAGATATGCACTGAGTAGTATGGGACTTTAACCCTTTCAAACTCGTGTATGAGCTTTCTTAGATATACACCGAGTAATATGGGACTTTAACCCTTTCAAACTCGTGTATTAGATTTGTTAGATATACACCGAGTAGTATGAGACTTTAACCCTTTCAAACTCGTGTATTAGATCCCGTAGATCTTTACTCATTGACAAGATAGTGAGAATTTATCACATAATACAATTGTCATGAAATAAAATAATTTCTACATACTCTTATTTCTACCGATCATCATATACTCCCATATGAAAATTGATTGCTTATTATCCAAATAATATTGTAAATGGGACTTATATTGTACTTTGACTAGTAATATCAAATTAGCTGAGCAAGGTTATTCACTCACCTTGATGTTTGTCCAAGTTTACCTTGTTCCACACTAGAATTTGTGTAGGAAAATTTCCTAGTAAAATATATTACAAGGAAACATAAGAAAGGAAACAAAATCACGAAAATACGTAAAATTTTCTGACTGCTACAGTAACGGTTTGCTACAGTACGGTTTGCTACAGTACCGGTTTGCTACAGTACGTTGACTGCTACAGTACCGTTGACTGCCGACACTACAGTACTGCTACAGTACTCGAAGAAAATTTCCCGAAATCTCGTCGCTACAGTAACTCGAGTTTTGCAGAAGAATCTTTCAAAAATTCATCCTTTCCTTTCTTGTTTCAAAACCAGAATTTCAACTCTTTTAACCGATTATAACTCAAATATAACTTCTAAAACTACTGAGATTCATGAATTATCATCAAAATCTTCAAGAACAAAACCTCCTCTGATCTTCTACATAAACTGAAATTTTAGGAAAATAATCGGATTAAAGCTTACCTTTGATCCTTACAAAGCTTTTGAACCGAACAAATAATCGAAACTCTGAAGATCAAGGGAAGGATTTGAGAAGAAAATGAAGAACTGAGAGAGAAATGCTTTTCTGCTTCCTTCGGCTGAGTGAAAAATGAGGGTTACTATTGAAACTTTATATTAAATATTTCTAATGGGTTATTCAATAACCCATGGGTATCCATAACCCAACATCCAAACCCATCCAGTCAATTTACAATAAATGGATTAATTGACCATTCTGAAACCACTTTTCCATGAATTTCACCATTCTTAGAATATATCCCTCATTGTGCAAATATTTAGTCCAGTCATTTAACTCAATTTTCATAAATAATATTCAAAGAGAACAATTAAATATGAAAATTAAAAATGACCAAAATAAATAACTAAAGTAACGTTGTAGAATTCTAAAATACTCTTAAGCGAATTATATTATGAAATTAACGGGTATTACAGTAACCATGAAGATGTATCATCTTCTACACATTTCATTTTATTCAAGTCATTTTAAATTTTTGACTTCTTATTTTCTATGAGTACATGTGGAATCATGACATATTATTCTTGACCATAGCCTTCGCTCATGATGCATGAATAGCATACACAACATATGTTCTTAGATACATGTAATCACAGCATGATTCAATCAATCGTGTACATTATACTCAACTGAAGGCTCTCAAGAACAACACAACAAAGCAGAGAAATACGGTTCTGTTTATCACCATTTTATTAATCCTTAAAATTTTCAATCAAAACAAATTAAATCAGCTGCAAATCCATCGAAATTGACTTTCGGCATTAATGCGACGCGCTGTTGGTGTGCTACTTACCCTAGACTTCTAGCTTCCAGCTTTCAGAAATCCATAGGTTGAGGGTGTAGGGGTGCGGTGAAGAGATATCATCTTTGTCTCTAAGTCTTAATTTTTCTTTATAAAAATTGTCCAGCGTTCTCAGTTACCATACCACAAAGAATAATCATCTATGAGCCTACAACTTCCCAACATTCCTATCTCCTCATACTCCTACAAAAATTTCTAAATTTTCCAAATCATGGGCACAAGGAAGTACATTGATCTCACAGTGGAGGCCAAGGAAGAAGAACTCGACTGAAACTTAAGTTTAGGCAAGGACAAGGGCAAAAGACCTTTTGAAGAGTCTCAAGAGAAGCAGAAGGAGAAGAAGATAAAGAAGAATGAGGAAGCTAAGGAGATTATCACGGGCCATACCTCAGAGGACAAAATTACCTGTCTAGAGCAGCAGGTGAAGGATCTGAAAAAGATGATAGAGGATTTGGAGAAATTAACTAAACGCAATAATGCGGCAATGACTTCGAGAATAGATAGATTCTTCTATTGGTCCACCCAGTACTTCTGCAATCAACAACAAAGAAGTGTTGATTGTATGAATAAAATTTACACTACCCTCCGTGACATTGCTCTGTCTCTTGCTCCAAGAAATGGTTGAGGGGTAATGATACAATACAACCTTCCTAATCTAAGACCACCTCGCATGTAGATTACTCATGAATAAGTAAACTTTTTTTTTGTAATGTAATCCTTCAGTTTGTTTTTTTTAATGTAAGTGGTTTTTTATTGGATAGTACTCAAAAAAAATAATAATAAAAAGAAAGATAAAGGAAATCAGCCACGCAAAATCAATCACAAATTTAGCTTATAAAACCTACCACATAAAAATTTGATTCGACAGCAACAGAATCAAAACAAATAACAACCTTTCCTTTAGTAAGTTCAAAAGTGTAGCCACATTTGTCCAAAACTAAAACTGAAAACATAATTCCTAAAAAAAAGACAGTCTCAGAGGGAAAGGAAGTGAAAACATTTTACAAGACCTTTAGTGGAGCCGTCTCTCTATAGTTGTGCTCGCGTTCACAACGATAGAAGAGGACCCACTAAGGTTACCTTACTCTGTAATCGGTAGGAGACTTAGACCTAAGCTCTGATACCAACTTTGTCACGTCCCAAAATCTGAGCATGTAACTGGCATGGAAAGTGAATTTCACCTCACCTCCGTAAGGCTATCTTTCTCTTAAGCACAATACTAAATCTTATTTTGGTTATTCTTTTAAATGCAATTAATTTAAATTACACAATTTAAGAAATAAAAAAAAGAACTATATCTCTTCTCACAAAATGATAAGAAATTATGGTTAAACCGAGTTTTCCATACACGTTACAATTATACACATTACATTGCTGAACAAACCTACTCGATTACAGTGCTTTTCTAATGGTATCTTATTTACTAAAAATAGAGTCCGCATGAAAGAGTTATGAACATTTTAAAACTGATGCTATAGTAACGGTCAACAGTCAACACAACTACAATATCGTTGACTAAGTCAATGCTACAGTAACGTTGACCAAGTCAATGCTATAATAACTGAGAAAATTTGGAAAATTTTTCTTGATGAACAGTATTTTCTGGAAAATTTCCAGAATGAACAGTGACGTTATTCGTGTTGTTTATCCAAAAATCCTAAAATCACATCTAAAACAACATTTCTTTTGATTTCTTCCATGGGTTTTCATCATTAATGTCTAAGGAGTGTTTTGACACCAAAACCCCCAATTTTTACCAACAATCCAAGTTCTAATATCAAATTTTCATCAAGAACTCTAACCTTTTTTTAATTCTAAATTCTATGGATTTCTCCTAATTTTCTCCAAATTTCTTGTTCCAGTAACATCATAAACCACCCAAGAATGTTTTAGATTAACACCCATACTTAAATTCATCCATAGAAACATTCTATAAAAATTTTCCAAATTGATAACCAAGGATTTGGTCTTGTAAGAAGAGGAGGAAGAAGAAGAACATCAATTTACCAATCCTCCTAACTTCCATGGCTTCCTTCCCTAAGCAAAAGTGGCATGAATGGTTGATGAAGAAGTTCTCTTGGGATGCATAGCCGAAAGAGAGTGAGGGAGCTACGGGAGAATGAGAGAAATAAAAGAATAAGAGAGAAAAATAAGTGTTTAAGTGTGTACGTGTGGGCCCCACTAATTTTCTTGGAGAAAATTGCTCATAGCCACTCTAACTTTAAAATTTGTTCACTTAGGTCCTTGAAAATTTGTAAAAATTTCCTAAATTAAAAATTGAAAATTCTATTCCCAATATTTCTTCACTAATTCAAAAAGAACATTTTTTCACGTAATTAAATTTTTAATAAACTTCAAAATAGATTTTAAATATTCATAAAAATTATTGGGGTATTACATGATCCTACTCTTCCAGGACTACTGAAAGTCTAGATCTAGATCTCAGGAGTTAAACAAGTTACCAC
Source organism: Biancaea sappan (assembly GCA_037074585.1). NCBI lineage: Eukaryota > Viridiplantae > Streptophyta > Magnoliopsida > Fabales > Fabaceae > Biancaea > Biancaea sappan. The sequence goes on from CM073492.1 coordinate 41,437,966, forward strand.
CACTATAACCGTGACCTTACACCACCAGATGCTCTACAGACTACAAGATCATGCCATGGATTTAAAGTACTTTAATGCAAATGGAGATACTTTGATGGTAATTGCAGGAAGAGAAGTTATACCTGTAATTATCCAGATCCCAAAGAATATTTTGAAGGTAGATCTTCTCAAATTGATGCTACTTACCTAGCTCACCAATTATGAGAAAGAGCATGTAGCAAGTAGACCCGTTCATATAACTAATCCCCTAGATCTAATTCCTCAAAGAGATGGTACTATAAAAACCATCTTCAGACATCCAGAAGATACAAAATAGCCTCATAGGGACAGATATAGAAGAGCAACAGATCCATCTACAAGTTTCAACACTATTATTTATCATCCTATGATGCTTTAACCTGTCTTCAAGCAGAAATAGAACAAGAGAATCTTCCCTATCCATAATATTAACCTATAAGGGAAACACTGCTATGTTTCTCATATAAATGGTCATTGTATCTGGGATGCTATCTCAGAACTGTGTGAAGAAGGATGTGATTACTGGAAAGATGCTGAAGATCTTTTTATATGTCAACATGGTAACAAGAATAAAAGATCTCAAAATAGATGTTCTACCAAAAAATACTATACCCGAAAGGATTTAGACCTAGATGACAAGCCCTGGGTTGCCTTAAAAAATCCACCCTCTATGTCTCATAATGAATATCTCCTATACTTTATAGAAAGAGAATTGGGAATTAAAATTTAGGACCTTGATCCTGAACCTTGCTGGAAACAACTATTCCTTCCTATGAATATATGCCTTAAGCTCAACCCATGCCATGCATGATTTTTTGCCAGTCATATATGATGCTGACTTTCCCCTAATGGAAAGAATAATAGATGGAGTACTCAAGGTCTCATCTAGGCCTTTTGTTCCTCCAGACATTACCCTGTCAGGAGCAAGATCCCTTTCAGCCCCAGATGAAGTTTTAAACTGGCAAACTAAGAATGTCGTAGCCCAGAATACTGTCCTATGAAGAATAGATTTAAAGCTTGACCATTTGACTGTCAGGCATGATAGCATAATTTTCCAGAACTTGATTCTTATATGATTTCCCGACAATGTTCCATTGATAGTACCTTCTTAGCTCTAATCTTGTGATCTTTTATATTATCCAAGAAAGAGTGTAGCCATAAGAATAATAGAAAAGACCACAAGATTAGAGCTAAGAAGGTATCGTTAGTGGAACATTGTCGAGAAATCATATAAGAATCAAGTTATCAAGTTTTGAAAAATTATGCTAGGATAAAATAAGAGCCCATACCAAGGGCATAACAAAAAGTCCCTGCCTCTTATTCTAGGAAAACCAACTCCTGTATGATTCTCTCAACAAGTCCGACTATCAACGATCACTTAGATCTACTTCTATAATCTTTACTCTTATTCCTATAACTACACTCCATGATGGATATTTTCTAATAATTTTTTGATACACAGGATCCTCATGATAAGGCAAGTGTAGAGCATACTAATACCTAAAGTGTTCCAACTATGGCATCAGTACAACTAATTTCAAAAGAAGAGAGTTTAGAAGAAGACATAATGGATCACACAAAAGGAAATATTATTGATATTAGAACTTGTTGTGTCTAATACAAGAGAATGAGCCTCTATTTATAGGAGAAAGCTTGAAGAAACAAAAAAATAGACTACTATGCCATCACATGGCTAATTCAAATAAACAACAAGACTCCTTTAGACAAGTGGCAGATAAGCCTTACAAGTATTGAAGTAAAAGATATAAACAGTACGATGACTCATACAAACAACAAACCGAAAGGTAAAAGCTAAAGTCACACTGTCATGACTTTAAATAAAGTAGTCGTAGGAGTGATGAGCTATTGGAGTGAGCTGTCCTTAATCTCGATTCTTGTGTAACATGTATTCATGAGAAAGAGAGTTATTGAGATATGGTTCTTCATTCGAAGTGGAATCTCCATCATCTCTCTTTTTCTTTTATGAGGTCTCAATCACTTTTAGGGTCATATGGGTCTTGTGAGTCTTTGAATAATGACTCATACTCATAAATCATTTTGTCGTATTCAAGCTCTTCTTTAGTAGGAGGACATGAACAGTTGTAGGGACCATGTTGAGGACGAGAGAACTTTCCTTGAGTCATTTGTGATGAACTTGATCCTTCATCATGTGGTTTGGCCTGAGGAATTAGAAAAGGATTTGGACACATATTGATGTATTCAGGAATGTTTGGAACATTGAACTCAGGAAGCCTTGGTTCACCAGAGATGAACTCTCAAGGGAATAGACCTAGTGAAGAACATAGAGTTTCCTTAGGATAATTATTGCATTTTTTAAGAAATCCTTTTAATGCTAGTAAAATGGTAAGCTTGTTGTCAGGGTAAGTCAAGGATGTGTGGTATTCATAAGCATGGTTCTTAAAGAAGAGAATTTTATAAGGTCCCATTTGGTATGACTTGTGAATAATGAAAATTGAGTTAACATTCTTTTGATTCTTCTTGGGAACTTCCTAAATCTTTAGATGGGTAATAATTCTCTGAAGTTCCTTTCTCCACCACATCAATGGGTTGTCCCACTCTAGGGTTGACTAAACAAGAGAGTCTTTGTTATCCATACAATTCAAATGGTGATAAATTTCCAGAGGATGAAGTTCAATGGCCATAGTGTATAAGACTGAAAGACACCAGATATACCACATGTGATTTTTTTTCATTGAAGGGTAGATTTTTGGAAGTGTAAGGTAAGGAGTGTTAGCATTATTTCAATTGGACTGGTGGGATTTGGAATCCATGAGGGAAATCTTTTCTCTGGTTTGTATTTGTGCCAATGGAAGTTGGAATCAGAGGAGACATTAGGATTATGAAGAAGAGAGAAAGGATTTTCTGAGATGTGAGGAAGTGGATTGGCTTTGTTCTAGATAGAAGATCAGCCATTATGTTGTGTTTTCCTTTGATATGATGTATTATGAATTTATAGTGTGAAAACCAGTCTTTCCATCTCAAAAGTTGTGGTTCTGGGAGCATCTTATTTTTGAATTCTAGCACTTTTGGAAAGGACAAATTGTCTATTTGTACAGAAAGTCAAAAGCTACTAAGTGAAATTCAAATTTTCGTATATCATATTGACAACTAAGATCTCCTTATAGATTGTATGATAATATTTTTCAGAAAGTTTGAATTCACCATTGGCATGACCACAATAAAAAACTTGTTGATTGGTCTTTTCAATTAGTATGGCTCCCAAATAATGGTCACTGGCATTAGTCTGTAGAATCCTATTCCTTTTGTCAAGAATCTTAAGAGAAGGAGGATTCAAGGCTATCCTCTTTAGATATTTCACTACCTCTATTAGATTTGGGCCACAGTCTTCTTTGTTGTTTTTCTTCGAAAGTTTTGACAACTGGCTTATGTACTGTGCTACCTTGGCATGAAAGATCTGACATAATTAACAATTCCCAAGAATTACTGGATTTACTTTTGAGTAAAGTTATCATCGGAAAATTTGAGCAAATCTTCGGCAATGTGTAGATTGGGCTGGATGAAGCCATTGTGGAGTTTCATGCTAAGAAACTCAATTTGGGCTTGGCAGTTTTGACTCCTTGGGTTGGATAGCATGATGCCTTATTGTTTAGTGAGTTTAGTCAATTCTGCAAGCAACTTCTTGTGTTCTTCAACTGTTGGTGAGTATAAAAGTAATTGGCTTGAAGATTCTGGTCATGGCCTTTTGAAATAGAGATGGGGTAACCTTGAGCCTAAAAGGCATTATAGTCCATTGGTACTACACATTAGGGATGCAGAAGGTCGTTTTGTATCTATTTGTAGGGTCTAGCCTAAGTTGCCAAAATCTAGCTTTGAGATAAAACTTGGAGTAGATCTTTGCTCCTTTTAGGTAAGCAAATTGGGCTAATATCTTTGGAATAGGAAATTTGTCATCTTAGAGGAAATGATTGAGAGGATTGTAATTAATTACTAATCTCTTTTTTCCCTGCTTCAACTCTGACCTTTTTTCCACATAAAAGGCTTGACAGACCCAATTGAAATTGGTAGGCTCAATAAGACCCTATTTTAGGAGAGAATCACATTTAACTCTTACTAGTACTAGTTCTTCAGGTGTCATGTCTGCGTGTGTTGCCCTTGTGGGATTGACAGCCTCATTTTTCTTAAAAGGTAGTTGGACATAAAAGTCTTTGTTCTTCCATAATGGGGAAAGATGGCTGAAACTAGCATAATTCTCTGGGTAAAATGCTTTGAGTTGGTCAATGACCTCTTGGTATTCTAAAGGTGCATCCTCAAGGACAAACAGATTTTTGACTGTAGTATAAGGCTGAAAATAGCTCTTACACTTAATTCATGCAGGGAGCATTTGTAAGATCGTAGCTGCACAATAAGTATCCATGTCAATCATGATGTTATGTCTAGGATGATAACTTCCCAAAACTTTAATCCAGACTATGTAATTGGGAAAAAAATTATATCCTAAATTTCTACTTTGTAATGAGCTTGACTGAGAAAGTATTGACATATGTTGTACTAACATGTGTTGTTGGGTTCCCAACATTCAGAAGGAAGAATGAAAGGATTTATTATAGTCTTTGCAGCTCTTGTATCCATGTAGGCAATGACTTTGATTGGCTTTGCATATTTGTCTAGAAGGATGGAAGCTTGAACAAGAGGAGAAAGTAGTCTCTTGTTATTTAGAGGAATTATCTGAACTTTGTGAGCTAATTGAACTCCAAATAGGTGGAAAGACATTTCTCTTAAGGAATTTTGCTTTTAAGCTTCTTGTAAGCTTTGTGCCTTCATAGGATCATTACCTTGGGTTTGATCTAGAGTGGTTAGAGAACAACATGGATAGTCCTTGTAAGATTGTGAAAAATCTTCAGTATCTAATTCATAATCAGAATCAGATTTTGTGGTTGAATCTGTTGACCCTAAGGCTATATGCCATAAGTTTTGATGATGACAAATGTATTTGAATAGTAGCATTGATATATATAAAGATTAATTATCATATATATGCTACAAGTACTTAATCATGATTATGTTATTTAATATGTATGTTGCATATATTGAATCATGCTATTAAACTAACCATTGGGTTTGCAAGTAAGATATATTTTATAGGTTGGTTCAAAACAAGAAGAGTGAGCATTGTATTGAAGAACAAGGAAAAGCAATATCATGGTTCACTCAAGGAAAACAACATGCAAGGATGAAGCTCCAAGAAATGAAGAATTAGAAGATTTGAAGTCTTGGAAGCTTGGATGCATCAAGATAGCCTATGTGTTTACATTAGGTATATTTTATATAGGCTAGTATACTTGTGCAACTCAATGATTTAGATTTGCATACATTGGCTCAATTATTTTGAACAAAAAGATAGTGAGATATGAAATTTTACAAAAGTTAGTTTTTGACCTTTGGTCACTCTTTATATCATATCTCATAAACGAAAAATCATTTTTTCAAGTATCTTAATCTCATTTGATAGTAGACTCAAAGATATTTCCAAAGGTATATTATTTATTGAAAACGGAGTCCAAATGAGAAATATATGACTATTTAAAATATAGTTTGAAAAACTGAAAGTTGATTATTCTGTTCTGACCTATAGTCAGTATTTTGATTATATCTTTTAAAATAAAAATAATTTTTGAGTAAAACTTAGCTCATTTGAAACTAGACTCCAAGAGCTTTCCAACGGTATATTATTTGTTTAAAACGGAGTTCAAATGAGGGAGTTATGAATTTTTAAAGAAAGCTCAAAATCTGGACTGCACTATAACGGCTATATAACGGCTATAATGTGATATTAACTTAGATACACGATTTTGAGTAAGAACAAAGTCCTACAATGTGATATTAACTTCTTCTATCATCTTTGAGAGAAAGGAAAGCATTCTTGAGCCAAATCTTGCATATTCTCTATCATTAGAGTTATTAGAGCTTCATTTGTTTTCATCTACTATTTAGAGAGAGTTTCTTTGTATTGTTGATTTTGATCAACACATATATTATTCTGAGTTGAGGTTCGCAAGTACCGGTGTTGGAAGAACTTGCTTTGGGTTGAGGAAGAGCCCGGATTCATAAATTCTTCATTGTGGTTTCGCAAATACCCGGATCGAATTTGCGTGGTTGTAGTGGTTTGCAAGTACCCGGATTAAACTTGCAATTATAGTGGAAATACTCAAGTGGTCTCTTGAGGACTGGATGTAGGCTTGGATTAGCCGAACCAGTATAAATCTCCGAGTTTGCTTTCTCTATCCCTTACTCTTTAATTTGTGCATATTGATATCTATTCTTTAATTCCTTGATCTTTATAATTATTTATCTTGACAGCACATTGATTTTCTGTATTGTATTTATTATCCTAAGCATTGTACTTTTACAGAAAATCATTTTAACTTCCAATTAATTCTTGTGAAAAATTTATAAAACCCAATTCACCCCCCCTCTTGGGTTCCAACCATTACTTTCAATTGGTATCAAAGCTTGGGCTCTTGATTTAAGACTTAACCGTCTAAGAGTAAATATGGTTGGATCTAGTGAGTGATTTATGTCTAAAAATTGTTCTTTCACAGAACCTCCAATTTTTTATGCTAATCATTTTCAATATTGGAAGTATGAAATGAAAATTTTTTTAATTTCAGTAGACCATAAACTTTGGGAAATTATAGAAAATGGTTTTTATATGCCTGTCAAGGAAGAACAAGGAAAATACATTCCAAAATCCAAGAGTGAATGGAATGATACTGAAACAAGTTTAGTGTAACTCAATGCTAAGGCAAAATTGATTATTTCTTGTGCATTGAGTCAAGATGAATTTTTCAGAATTTCCAATTGTGCAACTGCTAAGGAAATGTGGGAAACTTTAGAAGTTGCATATGAGAAAGATCTTGTTGCAATGGAATTAAAGTCTAGAAATCTCATTAATGAACTTGATATCGCTCAAATGAAAAATTGTGAAACCATTAATGAGATACGACTTGTGCTTAATCAATTGCAAGCTCTTGGTGTTGAACTTACAGGAAAATCTCAAATCACCAAGGAGATAGAAGAAAAAGAAAAAAGAGAAAAAGAGAAACCACAACCAAAAACTGAATCATCAAAGAAAGCTTACCTATCTTCCATTTGGGGAAATAGCAATTCCGATGAGGAGAACACAAATGAAGAAGCCAACACTTGTCTTGTGGCCAGAGATAAAGATGAGGTAAATTCATTTGACTACTCTTTTGAAGAATTACAAGATGCCTTTGATGATTTACATGAAGAATCTCTTATACTTGCAAAGAAACTAAATATTTCAAAACAGAAAAACTCTTCTCTTGAAAATGAGTTGGAAACATTGAAAAACGAATTTTCTATTTCCAAGGAAGAGAATTTTGTTTTTGAAAATCAAAACAGAACTTTGCAAGAAGAGAATTTGATTTTAAAGGCAAATATCTCTACCAACAAAAATTGCTTTTGTACCAAGTGTGATTCCTTGAAAAAGGAGAATGAGGATCTTAAAAACACACTTAAAAAACTTTCTCAAGGTAGAGAAATTCAAAACTCTTCTGTTGAGAAACAAAGTAGTAGCTTTAACAAAATTGGTTTTGTTCTTAACAAGTCAAATCAGAAATATTTCGAAAACTAATTTGTTCTTACAAAAATGTCCAAAAGTCCACCTTGCACTTGTTTTTATTGTGGACTGAAAGGACACAAGTCTTACTCCTGTTTTTATAAGAAAAATCTTGTTCATGGAGTAAAAATGAAATGGGTTCAAAAAGGACCTCATGACCCAGGCAAACCCAAAAAAATTTGGGTATCAAAGACAAAGGATTAATTTGCCGATTTGCCTCGAAGCAAAGAGCGGAAATAACTTTTCAATGGCTACATCATTCAAACTCCACTCTCTTGCATCAAAAGGAGGCAATGAATAAGTAGACATATAAGCTGGAATGCATTGTAAGAAATTTGACTGATATGTTTACTGCTCTCTAATGCTTTTGTCTGTTCTCTAATATGCATTACATCTATCCTTGATACTCATGCATGCTATATCTGAAAACAATTGTTAGGTGTGCAGCTTATAGATTCGAATTTTTTTTTGAGCTAAAATCTTTCTTCCAAATTTTGCTCAAACTATCCTTTTTACCGCATCATGAAAACTTACTTCCATTACACGCACATTTTTCTTGTCTTCACAACAATAAGATTACTCCTACCCATAGTATTTATCCTTGCTGTAATCTTATTTAAATATTTTCAATGAAATCAAATTTATTGCAAAATTGCATTTCATAGAAGCATAGCACTTTTATTAATATGGCATATCTTGAACATAATGTTACTCCTAGTGCTCGAGATTTATTTGAACATCAAAGTGCTCCACCAAAAGTGTTTTGCAGGAGTTAATCCTCAAAATTATCCTCTAAAGCACATTCTTTCCTCTGCTCTCCGAAATCAGTAAGATTTATAGTTTTGAAGTTGGTTGGTCGACCAACGCTCCTATCAGTAGTCGACCAACGAAGCCTACATTGAACCAATGCTTGATAGATCTTGCAAATAATCAATCAATTAAGATCATTAAAATTGTAAGAAGACAGGATCGATCAAAAGAAGAGCAATGAGCAAAACAAGGATATCAAAATCTTGAAGAGGAACTTCAAGAAGCAACAAAAGTTTGCCAAAATTGATGAGTATCTCTATCCTTTACTTCTTCATTATTTAATTGAATGATACTCCTTGATCTCAATTGTACATTCTGGCAAATTTTTTTTTTACTGTCATACTTTCATTGCAATGACATATTGTTTTCTGACATCTTACATACTTGATCACAACATGACATATAAAAATATGTTAAATACTTAAATTATTTTTTTTTAATACATCATGGTTTGAGCATTATACATATCATCTCTTTTACATAAGCTGTAACTTATGAACCATTGTTTATGGATTATAGTTTATATCTGATTATATCTTATTAATCCATATTACCTCAATTATGTTACTACATACTCTGATTATAATATGTTTTATCTTGAGTAAGTATGTAACTTGCTTTTGCTTTGAAATGATGATATATATATCCATGTCAGAAAATTCTTTCTATCTTTAAAATGGATATATATTTTTCAAAATATATATATCCTTCTATTGTACAAAATTTGTACGGCTGATTTTCTTTATCTTTCTTTATTATTATAATTTTTTTTAAGTACCGTCATCTGAAAGAAACCACTTGCATTAAAATAAAAAACAAAACAAAACGAAGGATTACATTGCATTAAAAAAAAAGGGAAGGTTTGCTCATGGATGAGCAATCTACAGGCGAGGTGGTCTCGGATTAGGTGAGTAGTATTGAATCATCACCCCTCGGCCATTCCTTGGAGTAAGAGATTGAGCAATGTCACGGAGGGTAGTGTAAATCCCATTCATACAATCAACACTTCTTTGTTGTTGATTGCAGAAGCATTGGGTAGACCAATAGAAGAACCTATCTATTCTTGAAGTCAGTGCCGCATTGTTGCGTTTAGCTAACTTCTCCTGGTCCTCTATCATCTTCTTGAGTTTCTTCACCTCCTGCTCCAGACAAGCAATTTTGTCTTCTGACGTATGGCCTGTACTAATCTCCTCAGCTTCTTCGATCTTCATCTTCTTCTTTTGGTTCTCTTGAGATTCCTCCAAAGGTCTTTTGCCTTTGTCCTTGCCTAGACTCAAGTTTAAGTCGAGCTCTTCCTCCCTTGCCTCTACTGTGAGATCAATGAACTTTCTTGCTGCCATGGTTTGGAAAATTCAGAAATTTTTGTAGGAGTATGAAGAGAGAGGAATGTCAGAAAGTTATAGGCTCAGAGATGAATACTCTTTGTGGTGTGGTAATTGAAAACTCTGGGGCAGTCTTTATAGAGAGAAAATTATGACTAAGAGCCAAAGAAGATATCTCTTCGCCGCACCCCTACACACTCATCCTATGGATTTCTGCAAGCTGGAAGCCAGAAGTCTAGAGTACGCATGCACACCGATAACGCGTCACATTAACGGCAAAACCACGAAAGTCAATTTTCGGTGGATTTGCGGCTGATTTAATTTGTTTTGATTAAAAATTTTAAGGATTAATAAAATGGTGATAAAACATAACCGTATTTCTCTGCTTTGTTGTGTTGTTCTTGAGAGCTTTCAGTATAATATACATGATTGATTGCATCATGCTATGATTACATGTATCTAAGAACATATGTTGTGTATGCTATTCATGCATCATGAGCGAAGGCTATGGCTAAGAATAATATTTCATGATTCCACATGCACTCATACAAAATGAGCTGTCAAAATTTTTACATGTACTCATCCTCAAGATACATATATAAATTCATTTTGAATGGGTGTATAAATTGCTTCCTTTGTGCTGAAATTTATCTTATCCTTTATGAAGCAAATTTGTTTTGAAAAAGGACTTTAAAAATGCTTCTGTTATGTTAATATGTTTTATCATATGAAGCAACATTCTTTTTGAAAAAGAAAAGATTTTAAAGATCTCTTTTGTTGTAGATAACAAAAGGGATGAAAAATATTGATGTTTCATATATGGATTATGAACTATATGCTTGAATATATCTTATTACACTAATCCATATATATTGCTTCCTTAGATGAAACGTTTCTAAATTCCTTCGAAGCAAAATGTTTTAGAAAAATATCGTGAATATCTTGAATTGCTTCCGCAATGCTGAAATTGCTTTGCCATATTGAAGCATTATTTGTTTTGAAAAGAAAAGGATTTGAGTATCCTTATTTTAAATCACTTTTGCTCTATGTTGAAATAATTTTATGCATATATGCAGAAATTATTTTTCAGAAATCTTGAAAAATATTATTATTCGATTTATGGATTATGTTTAATATTCTTGTTTATATCATGCTTTGCTAATCCATATATCATACTTCTGCTGTGTGCTGTAAATATTTCTATCATATGACAGCAAATGATGTTTTTTTTTTCAAAGAGTTTAATTTTTCTGCTATTTACTAAAAATGCCTCTTCATAAACAAGCAGAAATCATTTTCAATGAAAATATTGCAGAAATTTCTTCAAAAATCTTACTTCAAAATTCTGCAATCAAAAACTAAATTTCCTTTATAATGATTTGGACAATCTTTTTCAAAGGAAAAATGTTATGAAATTTAGGGGGAGCTTTGTCTCACTTGAATGTATTTTTTTTTTGAAAAAGAATATATCTTGAAAAATTGGATATTCATTATTCATTATTCTTTTTCAAATTATGCAATGTTTAAGGGGGAGCCTAAAACTCTTTCAAGTTTTATCTTTTGGCTCATTTCATTTGACATGATAAAAATTTTTCTAAAATTTTCTTTTTACATGTCAATGAAATCAATGATAAGTTTTGATGTATCCTTACCCCATACTATATTGACATCTTCTAACATCCTGACTTAAAGGAAGGTATGTGCTTTAACTTCTATATATTGTGTTCCTTACACCTTTTTGTTGATGTCAAATAGGGGGAGAAGAAACAATAGAAAAATATGTATACGTGCTTATAAAATTGCATTCATTATCTTGTGATACATATTTTTCTGTGGTGATTTGTCATCATCAAAAAGGGGGAGATTGTTGACCCTAAGGCTATATGCCATAAGTTTTGATGATGACAAATGTATTTGAATAGTAGCATTGATATATATAAAGATTAATTATCATATATATGCTACAAGTACTTAAGCATGATTATGTTATTTAATATGTATGTTGCATATATTGAATCATGCTATTAAACTAACCATTGGGTTTGCAAGTAAGATATATTTTATAGGTTGGTTCAAAACAAGAAGAGTGAGCATTGTATTGAAGAACAAGGAAAAGCAATATCATGGTTCACTCAAGGAAAACAACATGCAAGGATGAAGCTCCAAGAAATGAAGAATTAGAAGATTTGAAGTCTTGGAAGCTTGGATGCATCAAGATAGCCTATGTGTTTACATTAGGTATATTTTATATAGGCTAGTATACTTGTGCAACTCAATGATTTAGATTTGCATACATTGGCTCAATTATTTTGAACAAAAAGATAGTGAGATATGAAATTTTACAAAAGTTAGTTTTTGACCTTTGGTCACTCTTTATATCATATCTCATAAACGAAAAATCATTTTTTCAAGTATCTTAATCTCATTTGATAGTAGACTCAAAGATATTTCCAAAGGTATATTATTTATTGAAAACAGAGTCCAAATGAGAAATATATGATTATTTAAAATATAGTTTGAAAAACTGAAAGTTGATTATTCTGTTCTGACCTATAGTCAGTATTTTGATTATATCTTTTAAAATAAAAATAATTTTTGAGTAAAACTTAGCTCATTTGAAACTAGACTCCAAGAGCTTTCCAACGGTATATTATTTGTTTAAAACGGAGTTCAAATGAGGGAGTTATGAATTTTTAAAGAAAGCTCAAAATCTGGACTGCACTATAAGTGCTGTAACGGCTATATAACGGCTATATAACGGCTAGTTTTGTAAAATCTTATATATATGACCTTAGATACACGATTTTGAGTAAGAACAAAGTCCTACAATGTGATATTAACTTCTTCTATCATCTTTGAGAGAAAGGAAAGCATTCTTGAGCCAAATCTTGCATATTCTCTATCATTAGAGTTATTAGAGCTTCATTTGTTTTCATCTACTCTTTAGAGAGAGTTTCTTTGTATTGTTGATTTTGATCAACACATATATTATTCTGAGTTGAGGTTCGCAAGTACCGGTGTTGGAAGAACTTGCTTTGGGTTGAGGAAGAGCCCGGATTCATAAATTCTTCATTGTGGTTTCGCAAATACCCGGATCGAATTTGCGTGGTTGTAGTGGTTTGCAAGTACCCGGATTAAACTTGCAATTATAGTGGAAATACTCAAGTGGTCTCTTGAGGACTGGATGTAGGCTTGGATTAGCCGAACCAGTATAAATCTCTGAGTTTTCTTTCTCTATCCCTTACTCTTTAATTTGTGCATATTGATATCTATTCTTTAATTCCTTGATCTTTATAATTATTTATCTTGACAGCACATTGATTTTTTGTATTGTATTTATTATCCTAAGCATTGTACTTTTACAGAAAATCATTTTAACTTCCAATTAATTCTTGTGAAAAATTTATAAAACCCAATTCACCCCCCCTCTTGGGTTCCAACCATTACTTTCAGAATCTTCATAGATTTGAAGAGCAAAGGTAGTTTCATCATCAGCTTCTTCCTGCTGTAAGTAGAGTAGTTCTATCTTATCTTGTTGCAGTGGGAAAGCTATATCAATGTGTTCAAGCATTTTGATAGCTTTCTTTCCTTTCTTTGGACATTTTTAGGTAAAGTGTCCTTTTTCTCCACATATGTAGCATCAATTAGTAGTTCTTTTCTTGAATTTCTTCCTTCTGAAGAAACAGACTAGCTTTACTAAGTTCTTTCTATGATGCTTCTTTAAGAACTATTTGTATTTAGAGAAGTGGTGTTTCTTTTTTGTTGGACAATGGCATTGTTGCTTATCTTTGCATTTGATTTGCAAGTAGTGCTTCTTGCAGACATTTTGGAGCTTTGTTTTTCCTTCAATAATAGAATGAAAAATTTTTGTTGTTCACAAAGCTTGTCCAGAGTAGCAATTGCCAATTAGAAGATTTCTCCTAAGGAGATTTCAGTGATGTCTCTTCTAAGTGATGATAAGGCTCTCTATAATTCTGGCTACAATTCTTTAAGCAGAGAGGCTATAAAGGTATACTTCAGATTAGGATCATTATAGCTATTCAACATATAATATCTCTGAGATATCCTTTGATAATGTCTCTCAAGGTTTTGCCTTTTTAGAGAGTAGCATTTCATTTCGAAATACTCATGCCTATTTTGTCTGTCAATAAGTTAGAAATCACCCAAGAATTCTTTATAGATAAGTCCCAACATTCTCTCTACATCTAGTTGGATTACGTTCAATTGTCTGTATGGTCTGAAACTTTGGAACCATTCTCTCAGTGTGCCTATCATTCTAGCTACAAATTCTTTCAAGACAACATTAGTTGTAACTCATGTTTTGGTTAATTGGACATCTGTCCATGCACCTATCTTATTGAGCCAATTTCTCCATTTTTCTGGAGGAGCATTATCAAATGTTAACCATGGTCCTGAAGTAGGATGTAATTGTTGTTCCATTTACCTGGGATCAGACATCTGGAATTCTTTAGTATAATATGAAGGTTCTTCAACATTTGGATCAAGAGAGGTGCATGATTCTGATGTTCAAGGATCAATCTATGTAGCCATATAAATAACAGAGATATCTACATAATGATCTTTTGGTTTAGTGTCACTAAAAGATTGTTTAGAAGATTCTGAGGACTCTGATTGATTCGAAGAGTCTTCTGAGGAACTATGTAATTGAACAACATGTGCTGGTTTTGGTCCTTCAAGGACTCTTTTGTTTTTCCCTTCTGGAGGAAGGTCTTACTGTTGTGGTAGTGATACGGGAGGTGTCCTGATTATGATAAGGGAGAATCTAGCTTTAGAAATAGATTTTGTGGAGGTTCCTGTTGTTATAGGCAAAGGAGTAAAATCAGAAGGTGGAAAACTAGGTCTTCATGGAATTCTTAGAGAAGGTCTGACTGGTGTTGGTTGGGCTGGTCTAGAAGGCTTTTTGAAGATTTGGTAAGTCATCTTGTTTAGAATAGTTTTCCTCAACGGGATAACTAAGGGGAGTGGGTGTGACAAATGATGGAAGAGCTGAGAGTAGAGATGAGTAAGAGCCATAGATACTTTAAGAGTACTCTTTCTCTTTTGCATCTCTTTCTATTTGTCTTATCTGCTCTTTTAGCTGAATCATTTCTCTCTCTTTGCTAATGAGATATCTGAGATCTAAATCAAGTTGATTGATTTGGTGATGTAGATCATCATAAAGTTTTTGGACTTGGATAGAGAAGCCATCAAGTCTGGTAGTTGTGCTATCATGCCTGATAGTCAAATGGTCAAGCTTTGAATATATTCTTTGTAGGTTAGTATCCTGGGCTATGGCATTATGAGTTTGCCAGTTCAAACCTTCATCTGGGGCTGAAAGGGATCTTACTCCTGACGGGGATAATGTTTGGAGGAACAAAAAGCCTAGATGAGACCTTGAGTGCTTCATCTATTCTTCTTTCCATTGGGGGGAAAGTTAGCATCATAAGCGGCTGGCGAAAACATCATGCATGGCATGGGTTGAGTTTGAGGCATATATTCATAGGAAGGAGTAGTTTGTTTCCAGCAAGGTTCAGGATCAAGGTCCTGAATTTTTATTCCCAATTCTCTCTCCATGAAGTGGAGGAGATATTCATCATGCGACATAGAGGGTGGATCTTTTAAGGCAACTCAAGGCTTGTCATCTGTGTCTAAATCCTTTCGAGGATAGTATTTTTGTACATGTGCTTTCTATCCAATAATAATATTATTTAATGGTATTTATTATCATATTAAGAACAGTATTATAATTTCATATTAAAATATAACATTAATTTTATTGTCATTATTATCATATCAAGAATAAATTTAGTTGCATATGGTGTAAAAATTTAACTTATTTGATAGAAAATATATTAATTTTTTTTTACAATATGTATCAAAATGTCAATAGGACTAATTATAATATTTAAAACAAAAGAAGATTTTTAAATATAATTTAATCAATTCTCAAGAAAAATGAATTTAATTAACACAAAAATTTAATGTTGAAAAAAATTTATTTCTTAGAAGATCAAATTCTCAGTATCTTTGTCTTAAAAAAAATCTTTTTAGAGTGTTAACAAACACTGAATACTCTTGAAAACAAATATTATATTAGTAATGATTAATTAAGGATTATTAATGCTGGTTGTTTTAGTAGAATAAGTTTGATCTTCCCACAATAACTTTTAAAACCCTAAAATCCTAATACTTAAGATTTCAAAATTTTAACAATAAGGTTTTACAATCACTTTTAGAATTTAAATTTTAGAAATTAATTTATCTAGAAAATTAGAAAAAATATTATTTTAAGGAAAAATTTTCATATTTAAAATTAGGCATTAAAAATTATAAATTTTGAAAAAATAATTAATCATTGAAAATATAATTTATATATTTTCAATAACAACACTCATAAAAAAATGTTATATAGAGAGCTCAACTTTCATAAAAGGTAAAATTTTTCTATTATTAAATTTCATTGAAATTTATATAAAATAATTTTTTATTGCTGATAAATATTAAGATAATCTAAAGGCAAAAGATTTTGAGGTACCAAAAAAACAAATTCTCTTAAATAAATATAAAAACCAAAAAAGTATATTATTATTTTACATTACTTGTTATTATTAAAATGGAAAATTGATCAGTTTTCTAATTCTCTCTGTCTCTGTCTCTATCTCACACTCACACAACACACAACACACAACACACAACACACACACACACACACACACACACACACACACACACACACACACACACACACGTACACACGTTAGAAATAATATAGGTTGAATTAGTTTTAAGGTGTGATAAATCACTTCCTTTAAAAAATTTATGTCTATATATTAAGAAATTACAAACAAATTCTTCTAGGATACAACAAAGTCCTTTGGAACTTTTTTCCTGGATATTTTTTATTCCTCTAGCATACTTGCATTCTGTGTAGAATATGAAATAATATATATATATATATATACACATATATAGGCCACAACAGTTATGTCTATTCAATTTCCAAGAAATACATAAGTTAAATAGTTATGTCTCTTGAATTTTCAATAGACATATTAGTTTAAATAATTGTGTCAATTTAATTTCTAACAGATTTGTCAATATATATTTTAAATTTAAATCAAACAACAAAATCATTGGAATTTTAATTAATTTTAAGATAATTAAAATTCAACGAACACATTAGTTTGAATTTTTCAAAATATATAAAACTCAACAAACATATCATTTATCCGAAATAAAATTGATTAGACAAAATTTTAATTCTACAAAGTATTACAAATGATATAATAATCCTCCACTAGTTTGTAATATTGCTGTCACGACCCAAATTTTGAGTACTTGACTGGCACGCTGACATAGACCCTGTGTCAATGTAAGCTTGACCAACGACTCTAATTCTAACCTTGTTTGTTATTTATGTAAAATATTTAGCATACATTCGCACGAGGAGAGAGAACAACATACCTGGATTCCTCACAATCTCTCAAATTTACAATTTTTTATATTTAAAATAAAATAATCAAAAATCTCAATTAAATTATAAAGTCATATCAATGTAATTCAATCCAAAATTGTCATTGCAATTCTTACCATAAACCATATCATAGATCCTCAAAAATAATTCTTCAAATTTAAATTGAATTAAGTACAACGAATAAAATAGTTTATATGCCCAAAACCTCCTAGATGTCCTAGTTGACCACAAAGCTTCCTAATCCTAAATGAAACGTTACTAGTGACTTGGGACCCATCCAACAATGGAAAAGTTCAACGGCAACTTTAGCCCTCTAGTAGATACTCTTTTTTCGCTACTTGATTTTAAAAAAAAAAACAATCCACAAGTGTGAGATAAATGTCTCAGTGAGCGAGCTAATTCCCGCCCTAATAAAATCCACTATGCAAAAGCAATAAAATAAAAGCATAGGCAAAATAAAAAATTACAAGGAAAGGTTCATACCAGAGAATTTGTAATTCAATCAAATAATTCAGACCAACGGAACTCGTCAATGGCAAAAACACCCAGGAGCACACACGACTCAACCAATCTTATCAAAACCAATCTCAGGAAGCACACATGGCTCAACCAATCTCATCAAAACGAATCTCAGGGAGCACATACTGCTCAACTAATCTCATCAAACCTATCATGACACACAATCTCATCCTCAATAGTCAGGATGTCCCACAGATTAAATATGGACTTGAGGTCATATCAATGGAATCATTGTCTTTACTCTCAAAGGTCAAGTCATCTTGTCACTCAGATTTCCCACTTGACATGAGAGAGGGTGCTATCCCACTCAAACAAAATCAAGATTCAAATAATTTCATATAAATCAAATTCATCAATATATTTGACAATATATTCATCAATACAATCATCAATGTAATCATCATATCAATTTCTGCCAGATAGCTCTAAAGTATCTCAAATCACAATAAATCACATTTATCTCATGAACTATCTCTTTTACCTTAACGTTTTCCGTTAGTAATTTTATCAACAATTAAATCGTGCATAAAAGTTTCAATTTCAATATTTTGGATTTCTTAACTGAATTCCCACCATGATCATTACCTATTTTTATATTCTACTACTTAAACATTTAAGATAATATTAATGAACTGGATTCCAACGATTCCTACCGATCAAACTGATCAAGACCCCCTTGATGTGGAAATGATTTTTATTCTCTATGTTGTTTGATGTTTTGCAAAAGAAAAAGAACAAGAACAAGAAGGTGTAAATGTTAAGGTGTTGTATTTTTCGGAAAAAAGGAAAGTTTTAATTAGAAATCATGTTCTTGTTTACTTGAAAACAAAACAAAATTTATTCAAATTACCTTGATTTTTTTTCCTTTCCTTGAATGGTAGGCTGAGAGAGGTATGTGTTTTAGTTGATGGTAGAGGACAAGCGAGACATGCGTTTGTGACCAATTGTGTGTATGTAGGCTTGGCAGTGTGAGTGGGTCTTATGTTGCGAGGATTGTGTGTGCTGCCGTGAGTATAGTGTGTATGAGAATATGTGAATGAAGGATCGTGAATATGTGTATATGTGAGAGAGAGAGAATGTACAACGGAAGAGAGAGCTAGTCTCAGAAGGCTTTAATGTTTTGATTCAATTGTTTTAGGTAGGTGTTTGATTACTTTTTGAGTTAATGAAATCTAGTTTGAATTTGAATAATTGGATTATTTAATGGGTAGACCTAATCCATGCATAATCTGTTGGTTTGGGGATCCTAATTAAATAATTAGTTTATTATACTATTCCCATAGCATTGTTATCCTTATTATATTTGTATTTATATTGTTAAACTTCTCATTAATAATTTCGAAATTTGCTTACTATCTATTCTACTAGAAAATGTAAACCTATATAATCTAATTGTTTAAAATTCAAAAAGATTTGTTATATAAATCTTAGATTATCTTAAGTAAATATAAGATGATTAAATCATATTTCCTCACGATGCCCTCCAGATTAAATAAAGGAAACCAATTATCCTTAATTTTAATATAAAAAGGAATTTGGTTAGTTAAATGAATAATCAATTACTTAATTTAATCATTTACCTTATCCAATTATCTAATACCACTATTTTCATTTAATTATGTACTTTATTTAGTTTCAAAAAAAATTGTTCACACGCTATTCACTTATTTTTATTTAAAAATTTCTTCTATTCTTAAAAGCTATTTAATAAATTAATCATACTCCTTATTTCAAAAATTAATATCTTGAGATTCAGGAATTATTTTCCATTTCTTATTTCACAACAAGGCTCCTTATAATTTTCTCCATCTATTCCTATACTTTATAAGTATTTCGCTATACCCCACAACATTCCAAAATTTTTTACTTTAGTCCCTGTGATTTTTCGCTTTAGTCCCTGTATGGCCTAGGATCATACATTGCTAGCCTACAGCCCAAAATCACATATTAAAGCATTACCAAATCACATACAACATCATAAACACATATTGCACACCATTTGTAAACCAATATTTGTGAAATAAAATTTAACAATTAAAAATGAAAAATTAAATGGCGAGTATTATAATTGCTACATAAAATCTTACGACGATTTGAACTTTTTAATAGTGTAAGTACTTCAAAGTTTTGATGAAGTAAGTGGTATTTTGGGATTTGAAATATAATTCTTTATGCAAATACCGAAAGTACCACATATGATATTATCAAGTTGCTCAAACATTCCAGTATTCTTACTCTAGCACTTTTATGATCATGTGAACATCTTGGTTTCATAAATATTTATAAAATTAACCCTCTAAATCTTGCTTAAAGTGGTACCACTTCTTATTCATATAAGTAGTATTGTTATTATGTCCCTGTTACTTCAAACATTTAACAATTCAATCAAGACCTTTGTCAACCTCCCACTATAACAATATGCACTATGGAGTTTTGTTGTCATTTTTTTTAATTTTAGTCACTTAATAAACTACTTAACTCCTCTTATGACCATTATGCATTACAATTTTTAGAATAAGGTATTGAATCTAGAGTTTCATTCTTAGTTTGGTTATTACTCATTGAACTCCTATTATTAGAGTGTATATATACTAATTCAAAGTTGGATTAGTCTCATTCCTTAAAAAATTGCTTGTACTACATCTTTAGACAGTGGTTTGATTAATGAATCAACCAAATTCTTGTTTGACTTTATGTAAACAATTGTCATTATTCCATTTTTGACCAGTTTCCTTATATAAGCATGTCTTAAACTTATGAATTATTCATTGTAGCTTCATTATGACAGAATACATAAATAACTGGCATAATGTTGTGGCCACAACTTTGTCTAATAAACATGTTCATCAATCATTATGTTTCTTTTCTAGCAACTATTAATTCTATTAATTCAAATTCTATTTAGAAATGAGAAATGCAATTTACTTCTTGAATTCCTAACTAATGGTACCCCTGCTCAATGTGAATATCCAATCAAACGTGGATTTGTTATCATTATTACTTATGATCTAACTTGTTTTAGAATAAAATTTCTAATATAGTAGAAAACCAATATAGCAAATTTCAAAAGTGGTTTGTTCTTTTCAAATATTCAACCACTCCAAAAATTACTTTCCAATATTTATTGCTTGAATTACTTGTAAATCTTGAAAAGCAAATGCAATATCTAGTCTAGTACAATGCATTGCATACGTTGTATTACTTATTAATATTCATTGCTTGGATTATTTGTAAATTTTGAAAAGAAAATGCAATATTTGGTCTACTACAATGTATTGTATACATCACACTACTTATTACACTTGTATATTCTAATTGAACCATCATCCTCCCAAAATTTTCAGTCAACTTGATACTAGAATCATAAAGAATATTGAATTACTCTATTCCCATTGTTTGAATATAGCAAACACTTTATCTATGTAGTGTCACTATGACAAAATCACTCTTTCGACATTTCTACGGACTTTTATTCCTAAAATAATATCTAATTCATTCAAACCTTTCATTTTAAAGACTGAACTTAGATACTTCTTAATTTTAAAAATACCAAACATATAAGTTACAAAAATTAACATATCATTAATATATAGGCAAATAATGATGAACATATTTATGCATAAAACCATTTGATGTATCCCACTAGCAAATCTTTCATATCATTGCTTTGGTGCTTGATTCTAATTATAAAGTTTTAAAGACCCTAATGTTATTGGATATATTCGAGTATATTTCATCATTTATGATGGCTTTTTAAAAACCAACATATCTAGAAGACATAATTTTTTAAAAATTCTTTGAATTACTCTTCACATTCAACATAATAAAAGTTTTATTACAAAAGTCAATTCTAGTTTATCAAGAAACACTATAACTTGTGAAGAAATAAAATCAAAACAAAAAATATTTTATTTTTCATCACTATTTTTCTTAATGTTAACAATATTAGAATGTGACAATATATATGCATCAACTCCATTTTGATTTTTTTTTAAGGAACATTAGTCGAATCATACAAAAATTTATTTTTAATAAATTCAACATGTATAGATTCTACTATATTTGATCAAAAATAAAAAAGCCTATGTACTTTTGAATGTTGTGCATATCCTACGAAGCCATCTTTGATGCTACGAGGTCTTAATTTAGTTCTTTGATAATCAAGAATCCTATAATATAAAATAAACTCCACATTTTGAAATAATTTAAATTTGATTCTCTATTATTCTAAAGTTCATAAGCTGATATTTTCACTCTTTGATGGTATTCTATAAGTGCATAACATGAAATCAATAGTAATTTACCTTATAAATCATATGACAGGTGTGCTTATAATAACATGGGGTATAATGTACAATTTTCTCATGTTATTTTCTTCATAAAATTTATCAAATTTAATATAAAAATATTCTCTGCTTCTATCACTGCAAAGGAATGTTATTTTCTTATTCTTTTGATTTTCTATGATTAATTTATATTCTTAAAATTATTTTTTAAGAAAAACTTCATCTTTGATTTTTAATAAATAGACAAATGTGAATTTAGAGTAATTATCAGTAAATATAATAAGAAATTATTTACCAAAATTTTCTTTTGTAGTACTTACCAAAATTGGGTCAGTGCTTAGAGGTATTATGTTATTTTACATCGTAAAATATTTTAATATAATTAGTCATTTTTATTCTCCACATTTAATTTATTTTTTTGAATAATTATTTATGAAAGTTGAGATAAATGACCAGATCGAGTATTTTATTGTGAGTAGTATTTTCTGAGAATTGAGAGAAATAAGAAGAAGAGAAAATTAAGTGGAATTAATATAATTATTGGAGAATAATTATATCTTAACCATTACGATTGGGGTATCTGGATATGAGTACCCATGGATTACCAATTGACCTATCACCCCTTTAAACTCTTTTCTCTCTCTTTCCTTCTTCATTTCTCATGATCAAAGGAACGCAGAGAGCATGAAGGAAGAAGCTTCTCTCTTGGTTTCATCGTCTTGACTTCCTTTCCTCTCGATTAAATTCCTATTTTCAGTTTATTGGAGTCACTAGAGCTAGAGGTAACCATAATTTCCTCCATTGATGCTCTAGTTGAAGGAAAATGGGTTTTAGGTTTGGGATTTATTAATGATCTGGGGTTAGAAGTGTTTGCAAAAGTTAAATATGAAGTGGGGAACATTAAATATTGGTTTAAGTGAGGTTTTGGGATGCTGAAACTGTGAGGCAGGGCAGGAGAAGCAGAACAAAGCATACTGCGTTCTGCAGAAAAATGGATGACTGATTGGTTGTTGGATGTGATGTATTGTATTGTATGAATTCATTGTATATAGAAAAGTGAATTATGTGGGAACATAGTCCCACAAAAGAAGAAAAGAGAATTATGTGGGAAAATGTAGAACCATAAGAGGATGACTGATTAAAAGATCCGTGGAGGGCGCCATCCATGCGAATGAAAGTTAGGAATCAATCTTAGAGCAATTAGACCTCTAGAGGAAACCTATTGAGCATAAATTCTCTAGAAAGGGTGAGTACTGAGATTTAGACTCAATATAGTATATGTGAGAACATAGACTCACGAGTAGGAAGGCATGTGGGTATTGCATGATTATACTCTGTGTGTATGGTTTATTTATGCTTATACATGCTTTGGAACTATAATTAGATTGTTGAACCTACTTATTTGTATTGTGCACGTTTGCATAAAGAAAATTTAGGGCTTAGGGAATATAAACCCGTTGCACCTTTTCATTGAATTGCAATTCAATAAGGAGTTGTGAGAGTGTAGACTCACAAATGAATAGCACGTTACAGTTGTATAATAAGGTATACTTATGTATGTGTATCTGTTCGTACTAGAGGTATTTATTTTAAATTACAATTGTGATTATGATATTTGTACTTGTGCCTTATTTTATTGCTCACTGAGTTTGGTGAACTCACACCCTTTATGGTTATTTTTTTTTCCAGATATAGCAGCTTAAAAGGAAGGGAAACCACTTGAGAGTTAGCGGATTTGAAGATATACTCTATTTTTATTAAAGGGTTCGTGGAACCAATTTTTGGGCTATATGCCTAGGAAAAACGCTCTGTAATCCTATAGGCTACCTAGGACCTATTGTAGTTAGGAAATTTATTATATATTGGCTTTAATGTGTTTTGTAAACTATGTAATTTAAATTTTCTTTGAAAATTTACATTTTTATATAGTTGTGGATATTAAGACTATTGAGAAAATTTATGGGCTGCCACTAAGGTACAAGCTAGAGTTTATGTATATTCACGTGTCTGATTTTCGGGGCGTGACAAATTGGTATCAAAGGGAAGTTTATTTTTAGGTTTCCTATAGATTACGGAGCAACGTGTTCTTTGTAGTCCCTTTCCCATTGTTTTGAATTGCGCAGCATGACCATTGGTTAAACTTTCATAAAAGACCTTTTAGAATATTGAGTATCTCTTTTGTGACTTACTCCTTGGTGGAGTTAGAAAAGGTAATTTTATTAACATGAGAAGTGTTTGTTCTTATGTGTAGGTTTTTGACTCTTGATGGAGGAGAAATCCTTGGAGCACAGGGAGCTTGTGGGCTTAAATGTAGCTTTGCTACATTACCACTAGAGTGATTGTGTATTGTTAGATAAGGATGTGGGTGTGTATGGATATGTATCACAGAAACATGGGTTTTCCATGTAACGTCATGTAATTATTTTTACGATAATATGATGTGTGACAATTTATTTCAGATTAGAATTTGGTATGTTGTGATGTGTAAAGTAAATTATGTGATAGAATATATGTATATATTCATGCATGTATCTATCTTTGGTTTTTTTTGTCAATGCATAGTGGTTATGAATACATATACACATATATCGACAAGATAGGGAAAAATTTGCTGAGATTTCTTGGTGAGATGCTTGTGTGTATATCTGGAATATATATATATATATATATATATATATATTAATGAATTGAGGAAATAGAAAGTTAGGAAAAGTTGAGAAATGGTTATAGCATAGATATAACCTATATACTTTACATGTGTGCATGTATTGTAGTGTATTTGTGGTGAGCATGTGGTTTAAACCAACTGAACCACCCAGAATTAAATTCTTTGGCTAGTTTTACAATATAGTGATTCCCAAGTCGTTCTTACTCTTGGAGCCTTACTTCTTATACCAAAATAATTGTTCAAGATAAAAAAAAGGGGTTTGTTGACAGATTTAATATAACGCAGAATAGAAAATATGGCTGAGTAATATCAAAACAGAAGCATAATCAGTCTCTAATTTCCCTGGTTGTGTAGCTATCATAATTCATATCTTAATATTAAGTTCAATTTTTGTCCATCACTTAGTTATCATGAACGTTGTCTAGAAAACCTTCTAGAGCTAGATATTACCAAAGTTGAGGTCTGGAAAATCTTCACTAACTAACAACTTGGTTCAATCTCATGAAGTTCTAACCAAGATCATATATTACAATCATAATTACAAGTCATAATCATTCATACTTGTCAAACCAATCGGTATTAACAAGATTAAAATATTTATATCAGATTTATACTTAAGATATTCAAATCTGAATAACAAAAGCATAAAAATAAATAAATCCATCCATGTAGAAGTCAAAGACTTCCAGTAGGAGGAGAAATTGAATGAAAATGAAATAGACAGAAAACAAAACTTATTTGATTTAACCCAAGAACTCAAGTACAACAACCAGTTCCATCCTTAGATTGATTATAAAGAGAAATTTGGCACTCCATTTAGGTGGCAAAACAATGCAAAAAAAGAGAAGAAAATAGTACAGAAGGAGAGCTACGAAATTAAGTGCAAAAAATAAGAGAATTTCTAAATGTCTAAACTAGAATTCTGAAGGACAAAATCATCTTCACAATGGCTAATTTTCTACAATCTGATTGGTGGCAACTTGGTTCATCAAATTGCAAGAAAATCTGGTGTGAAAATTGACTTGCTGCTATTTTTTACTACAATTTTTCTGCATCTGGTTTTTTGGTTTATTGCAAATCTTTAATTGTGTTCACATGCAGGAAATGGTGGTGCGTATATTTTATAGCACATAAAATATTCCAGCAAGTATACTGGGTCGCAACAAGTAATAAAGTGATAAGTAGAGTATCGTCCCACAGAGATTGAGGTATCAAATAAAATTCAATTAGACTAAGTGAAATGCTATTAAGACTTATGAAGGAAATTTTAGAAATTACACAAAAAAAAGGGGGGTGATGATTGAAACAACGCAATATAAATAACTGAAATTTAAATAACTAAACAGAAAATAAAACAGACAAAAGATGTGTAATTGTCACAAATTCCATGGAATTGTACATCATCATCCTTTCCTTTGAATATTCTTGGCTAATTCTATTATGTAATCTTCAATCTAAAATTCTTAGAAAGTCTTCTAAGACTGAATTATATTAAAATTATAGTTAGGAAGATCTTCACTAATCTATAACTCAAATATAATCCGATGAAGTCCTAATCACATCAATGCCCCGCAATCGTATATGACATGTTATCTCTTGTCCTACTCATTACAAATACATAGCAATCGCATGCATGTATAAATAACAAGCTTCATAGGACAATAAATAAAATAGAACTTTGGCCAAGAAAATACTCATTGGTCCAAATGAATTAAAGTACAATTTTCATTTCATCAAATGACCGACTACACAAGAAAATGAGATTGATTTCGTTGGTCTAATCCGATTAATTAATAGACAAATTAATCTTTGAATCATTGAAGAACAATTCAATTAAATTACAATCCATTCAATGTTGGCCAATTTTCTAAAATATGATTGAATCCAAAAGCTTTGAAATTACAATCTAACTTATCCAAAATAATTGACTAAAATCTTAGATCAACCATTCAATTAAGTCATGAAGCTCAAGAAAATTATTCAAGCCACATAAATAAAACTATCTATATCTAGATAATCTAATTTATGGTGGAAATTACAAGGTCAAGCTCAATATCTAGCTAACTCTAGCATAGACATAAAAATCCCAGACTCATTGAAGGTTCATCAAACATTCAAGAGGAAGAATAATCAGTAAAATCCATTCCATTAAACGAAAATGCATTAAAACTGAATATGTTCAACAATAAAGCTTCATAAAACCGAACTACATCAATCCTTAAACTCAGAAATTACATGGAAGAGAAGAAGAACATGACAGAAAACAGAAAATACAACAGAAAACTAACAAACTATGAAGGAAAATGGAAGAAAAGGGGAGAAAATGGGAGAAGGAGAGCCATTCCCAAGTGGGAAGGCTTCCTTTCCCTCAAACCAAGCTCTGGAAGTCGCCTCTGTCTGCAGCAGTCGCGGGTCTCAAGTTTGGAGCGAAGCCTCCCTCTGTTTTGACCTAAAAATTGCATTTATAGTGGTTCTCTGCGGCGCCAGCGCCGGGCGCTGCGATCCCAGCGCCGGGCGTTGGCTTAACCTAATTTTTCACTATGTTCTGCGCCATACTTCTGACTCACTGCTCCTGGCGCCGGGCATTGGCTTCCTGGCGCCGGGCACCAGGCAATTTTTTTCAGCATTTCTGATTTACTCTCTGTTGCTTTGTTTCTTGTTCGGTTCGAGCCCAGATGCCTCCAAACTCTGTAAAACACATAAATGAACCATTTTGGAGTAAAATTATGGAGTTAAAGCACATAAATCTATAATTAACTTTCACCCAAAATAATTCAAAACATTAAAAAAATAGAGTTTTGGCAAAAATCAAGATGCAAAAAGGGCTAGAATAGAGGCTAAAATATATGGAAAATTGCATGTTATCAAATGGTCAAAAACGTGCAACTGGATTTGCTCTTATTTTTTTGTAAGAAATTAAATCATTATGGGCCCCACATATCTTCCATCCTGTACCACATCATTAAATTCATCCATGTTTGTGCTTAGGTGGCATCCAAGTCAGCATTTTATACTAAGTTAGCATCTACATAACGCTATATCAGCAAGGAACTCTAATTATTTTCTGCATGATAAAAATATGGATTAAATTGGGTTTTTACCATTTAAGCTCATAAAAATATGAATTTAAATATATTAGTTCTATACTCGATTAATACTCAATAAATTCTAAAACTCAAAATAATAAGAGAGTTTTCCATAAATAAATTTTCAAAATGACTAAAATGGAGACTTAAATGTATATAAAAATGGTTGATATCCGCGTGTAGTCAATCTATTAAGCCTTTGACTGATGTTGGTCACATGGAGTGACGAGTAAGGATGCCTAGGAATCGATACTTAAGTAGATTAGTGTATAACTCGTTCTCTTAAGTGTTGATGGCATCTTATGTGGCTATGTGTAGGCATGTATTTCAACCAAATTATCTTGAGTTGAAATTGGATAGAGAGGTTTGAAGAACAAAGAAAATAGGAAGAAAGAGGGCACAAGAGGGGAGAATGCTCATGTAAGATGGGTTGATGACTAAGATGTAAGTTTCACCGTGGGGGATAGACGTTGGTATGATTGAGTAAGTTAGTGTTACAATGCATACCAAAGTATGCATCCTAGAGAAACTAGCAATATGAGATTCGGTTGAGGGAACCAATCTAGATTGCGTAGTTCTTCTAGAAAAGACACCATAGTAAGGTGAAACTCGAAATAGAAGATGTTAGGGGTAAGCTATTAGCTTTCCTGGGGCAACTTGACTATGTTGCACCTCTTTGGTTGGGGTTCGTTGGTGGTGATACTGTGTGATGAGTGTACTTGGGTAGATAGGGTTAGTTTTAAGGGGAAGAAAGGACTCACGAAACAAGTTCTCGATAGTTATTAGAGTGAGGGTACAATGGTATAAGGTGTGAGGATCTTACACTAAGGAGATCAGATGGAGTAAATGGTAGCTTATGAGAATTTCCATTACAGGGAAGAGTGTGAGAATGTTGAGACCATATGATAGTTTGAGTGTGTTGGTAATAAGCTATTGGCATTGTAATACTCGTTGTTTTTATTTTTCGTTTAATTTGATGAATTTTATTTCACAATTGTTGAGTTGAAAATGTTGTATGAAATGTGTGTGTGACATCATAATATGAAGTGATGATGCTTAGATATGTGATTTCAGACTGTAGCTAGCAATGTGAGATGCTAGGTTGTATAAGGACTAAAGTGAAATTTTAGGACTAAAATGACATATTTTAAAATCTTGTGGGGTGCAGGTGTACGAATATATAGAGAAAATTATAAGAAACCTTACTATGAAATAAGAAATGGAAAAAGGGCTCTTAAATCTTGAGATATAAATTTTTATTTATAAATGGTTATAATTAAATAATTAATTATAAGAAGGGAATAAAAGAAAAATTTAGTAATATAAAATTAAATAAAAGTAAGAGGAGAGGAACGTGCAGATCAATCAAAAGCATTTAAAATATATATAGGTAGAATAATGGGATTACGCATAATAAAGATATAATAAGGTTATAAGGTTAGGAAAACTTCAACATAATATAAAATCAAGTAATCCTAAGGGTAGTAAGCGTATAGGACAGAGACCAAAGGGGTTTAGTAAGATAAAAATGTTGGATTAAATAGAATTAATATAATTAAAATCTAATCTAGAAGCTAGAAGTTGGATACCAATTAGGAATTCAATTTTTTAAAAATTAAAACAAACCCAATACATCCCCTAGATAACTAACTTAATCAAAAGGAATCCTAACCATAACATAACACCCTTACGGCACTCTCCTACCCCTTCTTGAAGCTGCCACCTAGAAAACCTAGTTTGATCTATAGAAACCTATCTACACCATAAACACACACCAGTTGTTCTAGGCATATATGTATACCCCATCTCTTCAAACACTTAATCCCCTCTAATTGCACCTCTACATTGTCAACGTCCTACAGCTTCGTATAATCCCCCCAACCAGATAATCACACATCTTCATCCTACCTCTTCCACTCCGTCTCATGCACACACCCATAGGAAGCATTACGCACCATCTCCAATCACACATCCATTGCGTCACCTTTTCCACCACTTCATATATGTGATATACTATATATATTAAACACACCGTCACCCCCTCCACTTGAAAATCACCTACGACATTCAAAAAAAGGAGTAAAAAGAGGAACCACAAAATCAAGAAAGACAAAAAGAATACCTATAGTTCACAAGTACTTTTTCACATCAAGGAGAAATTGATCGGTTTGATCAGTAGGATTCATTGGAATCTAGATGAATGAACCAACCCTTCTTTAATATTATCTTAAATGTTAAACTGATAGAGTATAAAGATAGGTAATAATCATGGTAGAAAAGAGGAAATCCGATTAAGGGATTCGGGTTAGAAGCAAAATTGAGAATTTTGTAAAATTTAGTTATTGATGGAATTGCTAACGACAAATATTAGGAAAAAGACATAGTTCATGAGACAAATATAATTATTTGTGATTTGGAAGACTTATGGTTATCCAATGGAAATTAGAATGATGATTATGTTTATGATTATATTGATGAATATATTGTTGAATATATTGATGATTATTTGAAATTTTTTGAACTTTATGTGTGTTTGGGTGGGATAGTACACTTTCTCATGTCAAGTAAGAAATCTGGGTGATAGGATGACTAGATCTTTGAGAGTAGAGACAACGATTCCTTCGGTAAGGAGATGATTTCGAATTTTATCCGTGAGGCACCCTGACCGTTGCTGATGAGGTTGTGCTTCATGGCGGGTTTTGATAATATTGGTTGACCTGGCCTACGGGTGCTCTCAGGTGTTTTTGCCATTAACGAGTACTAGTTCCATTGGTCTGAATTGTTTGATTGAATTACAAATTCTCTGGTAGATATCTTTTCCTATAAATTGTGATTTTTGTCTATACTTTTATTTTATTGCTTTTACATAACAGATTTTATTAGGGTGGGGATTAGCTCGCTCACTGAGATTATTATCTCATAGTCGTTGGCATTTCCTTTTCAGATCAGGTAGTGGATGAGGATCTTCTGCTAGAGGAGTAGTTGCTGTTGGACTATCCCATCGTTGGGTGGGTCCTATGTTGTTAGTGTTTTATTTTGTTAAGTTTAGGAAGCTCTATGATCAACTAGGACATCTAGGGGGTCTCGGACGATTAAACTATTTTATTTATTGCATTTAATTTGATTTAAATTCAAAGATTCATTTTAAGGATTTATGATATGGATTATGGCAGAAGCTGATATTACAATTATGAATTTATTTAAGTTGATGTGATTTTGTGAATAAATGAAGTTTGATTATTTTTTTAATATTAACATTGTAATTTAAGAGATTGCAAAGAATCCGAGTAAGTTTTTATCTCCCCTTATGTGTATACAGTATACTGTTATAATAATTTACATTATAAATTAATAATTATTTTAACAAATATTTGATATTTAATTATATTTATTTCAACTAATATTCAACTATAAATTAATAATTGTTTTAGTTAATCCTTATTTATATTAATATTCTATGTTATTTAATAAATAAAAAGGAATGATTTATGTTACCAATATTCATAATAGACAAAAAGGAGTAGAAACTGAGATGTCAATTAGACTTACGGTGACATGGGATTTGTGTCAGCATGCCAGTCACGTGCCCAAAATTTGGGTCGTGACAGGCATCTATGCCAATAGAGTTGAGTGGTAGTGGTGGCAAATATGGAAGGCCGGATGTTAATAGGGGGTTTGGCCTACTTTTCTAGAATAAGAGGGCATTTGATTCGATAGTGCGTATGCATTATCGGATATGTAACACACTTGGGTGATTATATATGACCAGGTGAGGTCGAAGATGTAATTAGTTATGGAAGTTATAGGGGTGTTTCATGATAAGAATAGAAGATTAGTGCCATGAATTTGGCTTGGGACAAGTTTAGGTTAAACCTTAGTTCTCTTGTGGAAGAGTGGGTGGTTGGGTTTTGTGTGTGATTAGCTGAGAAGGAGGTACGTTCAAATACGTGTGATAGCATGATTGTTCACATGCAAACATACATGAAGTATATACATATATGAGTCCAGTTGAGCAGGATGAGAATGACCTTCTTAGGGCATGTAGTCTTGAAGAATTAAATTGAGAGACGGTGGCATACAGTGATGAATCTTAGAATCAAGTTGTTCCATGGCATACTTTCGGGTACATCTTCTCTTACAAAGAGAGCCGATAAACTTCAACAGAGTCAGTACCTACTAAAGGGTCTGTGGGGCCTGACTACTGAGTGATGCCACATGGGGTAAGCCTAGTCATTTCATAAAAGTAGGTATATTGATGGAAAGGCATGAAATAGGTTTTATTGGGCCTGGTACTAGTTTCGTGGTTTGAGGTTAAGGCCTTGAACAATTGGTTTATGCTTACAATTGAGGGCACGATCTTAGTAACCTATTATTGGTTACGAACATAGCCCAATAGATCGAGTTTTGGGACAGACACCCTTAGGGTTTAATCAGACTCATTTTTAGGGATTTGCACTACGAAAGTTAGATGAGAGATTTCTCTCATGAACTAGGTCCCCAGGATAAACCTCCTAGTGGCTATTGCTAATTGACGTTGTGGAAAGTCAAGAATAGACCTTCTAGTGGCTATGGCTAATTGATGTTGTGGAAAGTCAAGGATAGACCTCCTAGTGGCTATAGCTAATTGATGTTGTGGAAATGGAAATCCAGAATCGACCTCTAATAGGACTTGAGTTAGGGTAATTATCAGTCAATGATGTAGGAGTCGAGTGGTGTACTCTTTAGGTTAGAGACCGGTGATTGCTGAGATGAGGCACATGTGCTGCGACCAAAAAGGATACACCAGAAAGCTAGAGGGCTAAAGGAAAAAGGAATTTGAGAATGCATACCCATACAGAGAGGAGTCTTTGGGGATCTTTAGTCTATAAGATTACAAACTCATATGAAAGAACTCTTGAGTAGTAATTCATGGGAACGTAAGCCCACGTCGATGAAACTCTTGTGTAAGGATTCTATGGGAGTGTAGACCCATAGAAAAGACTGTTTACGTGATGTATATGTGAGTAAGTTGCTATTTGCAGTAAGCATGTATGTGATGGGTATGACCAGGGGTCCAATTAAGGGATACGATATGTGGTGGTGTCAATAATACACTTTACGAGAATCAAGAACGTGATGCCACATCTTACGTATGTTTCAGGACGACTGGATGTCGAGCAGGATGAGTTTTCCCAAATATATATATATATATATATATACACACATGTGTATGAGTTTTTTTAGGTTGTATTAGGACTGGTTGAGGAGTAGGGAAGCTTATGCGTGGTAGGCTTTCACATTACTTGACATTCATTTAGCTTGTTTCTGGTAACAACTACCAGGTTAGTGTTGAGATAACGCCTTTTGAGGCTTTGCATGGGAGACAGTGTTGGTCTCCACTAGTTGATTTAAGTTTAAGGAAGCTTAAGTGCTGAGATCTAAGGTAATACAGGGGGCTATGAGCAAGGTTTCACACCACTTGATGTTCATTTAGCTCATTTCTGGTAACAGTTACCAGGTTGGCGTTGAGATAACGCCTTTTGAGGCTTTGCATGGAAGACAGTGTTGGTCTCTAACCAGTTGATTTGAGTTTAGGGAAGCTTAAGTGCTGAGATCTAAGGAATACAGGGGGCTATGAGCAAGGTATCTACACCCATTCGAGGTCAAGATGAATTTTTGAATTTAGGGACCGAATTCTATTAAGGGGGAGAATGTAATATCTGCTAAAATTAGATCACATATTTGCAGGTATCACGATATTTTACGTCATAAAATATTTTAATATAATTAGTCATTTTTATTCTCCATATTTAATTTATTCTTTTTAAATAATTATTTATGAAAATTGAGATAAATGACCAGATAGAGTATTTTATTGTGGGTAGTATTTTCTAAGAATTGAGAGAAACAAGAGGAAAAGAAAATTAAGTCGAATTAATATAATTATCAGAGAATAATTATATCTGGACCATTTGGGTTTGGGGCATCTGGATATGAGTACTCATAGGTCACCAATTCACTCACCACCCCTTTAAACTCTTTTCTCTCTTTTTCCTTCTTCATTTCTCACAAGTAAGGGAAAACATAGGGCAAGGAGGAAGAAGCTTATCTCTTAGTTTCATCGTTCTGACTTTCTTTCCTCCCGATTAAATTCCTGTTTCGATTCATTGGAGTTACTGGAGCTAAAGGTAAGCTTCATCTTCCTCTTGTTTCTCCATTTCCTCTATTGATGCTGTACTTGAAGAAAAATGGGTTTTGGGTTTCGGATTTGTTGATGATCTGCAGTTAGAAGTGTTTGGAAGGTTAAATATAGAGTGGGGAACCTTAAATATTAGTTTAAGTAAGGTTTTAGGGTGCTAGAACTGAAAGGCAGGACAGGGGAAGCAGAACAAAGTATACTGAGCTCAGCAGAAAAATGGATTTGATATTCATTACTGTAGTGACGAAATCCATAACTACAGTGATGGAATCCATCGTTGCAGCAATAGATGCAGTAAAGGTGGTCGTTGCAGTGACCAAATCACTACAGCGACAACTGGGTAGAGGACAAAGCTCTTTGTTAGCCCAGCGTTGTAGTGATGAATCCATTGTTGCAGCGATAGACGATGCAGAAAGCAATGCTCTCTAATGGTCCAATCATTGCAGTGATGAAGCCATCCCTTCGCCGCTTCATTGCAATGACATGTATTTCCCCAAATTTTCAATTTTGCCTTGTTTTATTTATTTATCGATTTTAGTTAGTTTTAGGTGACTTTGGAGCTTCATTGGCTTTATTTCTCAGGAATTCTTTCATGGTAAACTTTGTCAGCATCAAGGTAAGTAGGTGACTATCATAACCCGCCAACCCAGTTCGTGACGGGCGCAGACAGTGTGTTACCAACACTGCCGCAAGCCTAGATTTTAGGTACATGGTCGTAGGTGACCTATGTGATTACAGAGAACACTAGAAAAATATAATAAAATAAGTTACTTTACCCGAACAATAGGGAGGAATCCTCGTTCCATGAGTCCTCAACTTGCCCACCCTGTATATCTACAACTGTGAGGAGGTGAGTCTAAACCAAGGACTCACTAATGTTAGCCCTACACTACACAGATATACAGAATATATATATATATAACCCAAATCGGGAATTTATCCCATATGATACCAAGCTGCCCGTAGGCACGCATATGGTATCACGTCCCATCATATTCTCCCCAAACACACATGCACACCACATAATAAATAATTAAATAAATAAGTACATGAAACCCTACACAAAGGTCCATGCTCCCATACCACATTTCAAGAGTTTAATTAACGTGGGTTTATATTTTCACAAATTATCACTTAAGAAATCCCACTATATACCCGACCTACTTGGTCATATCTATTACCATAACATTTGTATGATCTCTTAGATTATACCCCAACCATTACATATATCCTACATACAAATAACTAACCAAACACGCAAAATATAAATTATGCAGATGAATGAGATATAATGCAAATTCCACTCTTTTCCATGCCACATTGAAGACTAGCCTTAATGTGCATGCATACCCATTGACACCACTTAGCAATATTACACAATGGGTAACTTCCCACTTCTATTTCTCTCTCATTTCATAATATAAATATGCAGATGATAGTATGCAATGCATCCATATTATCACCACACAACAATCAATCCACTACTCCTACCCACACATATCCCAAATAATTCCCACTATATATCCTATACATAATACATTTAATAAATAAATGTATATAAAATAAATTAGGAGAATAACTCCTAAAATATAAACATACATACATATACATAAATGTATATCCACATAAAGGAAAGCTAGATAGATTCTTTACCTGGATTCCACACTCTCGGCGCTCCCTCCTTGCGCCTCGACCATCCCTATTAAGTAACCAGGTAAAACCATCAAGGTTACAAAACAGAGAAATTCCCTACCACTAATCTCAACCTTTACCCACTCCTTCAATGATAACTCTTAAATAGTAATGAATCTCCAAATGAAACTTATATCATTGGAAACTAGACTCAAAGATCTTTTCAACAATATAAAATTTACCTAAAACGGAGTCCGGATGAGACTGTTACGTCCGTTTGAAGAACAGTACAAGTTCCCCTTTACACCTAGTACCTGGGCGCCAAGCCTTTCTTTTTCCACAAAAGTTCCTGAACCTTGGCGCCTAGAAGCCACGATCGCGATCATTCATGATTCTTCTCAGATTTGGCCTAAATTCGGCCAAATCTCCACTTTTTTCATGATTTCTTTTAGGGGATCTCACCCTTGATGTCTAAGAAGCATTTAGACACAAAAATTAATAATTTTAATTGAGAAACGAAGCTGAAATCTCGATTTTATCCCAAATACCATTAAAACTAAAAAATAGGGAAAAACTTGAGAAATAGGAATTCTTACCTCGATTCCTTGCTTTCTCTACGTTGCTAGGCTCCTAGAGGCTCACCCCATCACTCGAGATCCGTCTCTTAAAGCTCAGTTGGAGGATTTGAGTGGAAAGAGAGAGTAGAGAGAAGAAAGAAAGAAAGAGAAGAGAGAGAAGGTGAAGGTGAAGGGAGAAGAAAGGAAAGGAAGAAATGAGGAAAAAGGGGCGGGGCCACCTATATATACTCGCCCAGGGTGAAATTACTACATTGCCTTCCAGTTGACCCTCAGTCAAAACTAGTAAAAGTAAATCCGTAAAATCTCACCTCGAGTGTTTCTAAATCATAGGTGCCCCACAGTTTTCCTTATTTCACTTTAGTCCTTCTTTGTTTCCAACCGTCTCTTAACTCCCCTGATGCCCTCGATTCAACCAATACACTTTTCAACTCTCCATCACTCCATATTCCATAACCTTGCTACCTCTAAACCTTACATTTTCCTTCCTACACCACAAAAAATATTTCCTTCACCTGAAATATTCCACAAAATTAGCTTTACATAATACCCAAAAATCATGAATTTTTCAGGATATTACAGTGACATTGCTAACTGAGTTTTTATTTGAATTTGCTCAAGAACAATATAAATTCCACTCAAATCATGATTGAATTTAAATTCTTTAAATTTCCTAGTTAGTGATGTTAACTAGATAATGGAATTTTGATTGTGATTCGAGAGATTATTATGTGGAATATGTTTGGGAGTAGTGAATTGGTTGTTGGTTGTTGAATGTGATGTATTGTATTATGTGAATGTATTGCATATAGAAAAGTGAATTACGTGGGAACATAGACCCACGAAAGATGAAAAGAGAATTATGTGGAAATGTAAACCCACAAGAGGATGACCGATTAGTAAATTTGTGGAGGGCGCCATCCGTGGAGACAAAAGTTAGGAATCAATCCTAGAAGAACGTAGATCTCTAGAGGAAATCTATTGAGCATAAATTCTCTAGGAGGGGTAAGTACCGAGATTTAGACTCAATATGGTATATGTGAGAACGTAGACTCACAAGTAGGAAGGCATATG
Organism: Biancaea sappan; assembly: GCA_037074585.1. Classification (NCBI taxonomy): domain Eukaryota; kingdom Viridiplantae; phylum Streptophyta; class Magnoliopsida; order Fabales; family Fabaceae; genus Biancaea; species Biancaea sappan. Next base: position 41,475,229 of record CM073492.1, read on the forward strand.
ATTGTTGCATGATCATACTCTGTGTGCATGGTTTATTTATGCTTATACATGCTTTGGAACTATAATTAGATTGTTGAATCTACTTATTTGTATTGTGATGTTTGCATAAGGGAAACTTACAGCTTAGGGAATATAAACCCTTTGCACCTTTTTATTAATTGCGATTCAATAAGGAGTTGTGAGAGTGTGGACTCATGAAGGAATAGCATGTTATGGTTGTATAATAAGGTATGCTTGTTTATGTGTATCTATTCGTGCTAGAGGTATTTATTTTAAATTATGGTTGAGATTCTGGTATTTGTATTTGTGTCTTATTTTATTGTATAGTCATCTACTCACTGAGTTTGATGAATTCACACCCTCTATGGTTATTTTTTTTTTTTTTTCAGATATAGCAACTGAGGAGGAAGAGAAACTGCTGGAGAGTTAGTGGCTTTGGAAATATACTCCAATTTTTATTGAAGGGTTCATTAAACCAATTTTTGAGCTATATGCTGATACAAATCTCGCCAACTTGTGACAAAACTCGTAACTGAAATTAGTGCCTAGGACCGTTCTACTACAGATTTGGATGGAAACCATAACCCAACACCTATAAAGAGGTGTGAACCTTGGTATGATGAAGACGCCACAATCAAGGGATGGAAAACTCGATTGATAAGTCAGGGTATGAATGCCACAGACAAAGTCTGATAAGTTCAAAAGTTCTTCAAAAAACTAAAGAGAAATTTTCCTCACAAAAGTATTCTGCCCTTTTTTATTGAATGAAAAGGCCTATTTAAAGGCATTAAAAAAGAAACTACCAAAAACAGAAAAAGAAAACTAATAGCTAAAAGGAAACTAATTGATAAAAGGAAACTAATTCAAAAGTAGAAAAAGGAAACAATTAGCTTGCTCTCCAAGCTACACGCATCAGGAAACTAAATCAAATGATCAACTCTAATTGGGCCACAAATATAACAAAAAGCCCAAATACATTAAATTAAAATAAAAGAATTTAATCTAATCTTCCTTGGTCTAACGCTATCTTTGATTAGTGCCACCCGGATCGTAAGAAAAATTTAGTCTCAAAATCAATGATATGAAATTGAGAATTTCTTCTTTTAGCATGGTAGTTGGGTTTATATCATTCTTCCCCTCTTGAAAGAAGATTCATCCTCGAATCTTGAAGATATGATGAAATAATGCCTGAAAAATAGAATTGATTTCTTTAGGCAGAGAATCAAAGATAGTGAGTGTGTTTTCTTTTTCTATTTCTCGCAACTCTTTTTCTTTTTCTCCTTTCTTTTGAGTCTCTGTTATTTCTTCAAATTCTTCCTCGTTCTCCATTATGAAAGGACTCTCTTGTTTTTCCATCTCATCATTTTCCTTTTTATTTCCCTCAAAATCTTCTTTTTTTGCACTCTTTTTTTTTTATTTTTTCTTCACTTTCAATCACTTCCTCACTCTTTATGGTATTTTCAATTTGTTTCTCTTTTTCACTTTTTACAAGCTTACTCTCCTTTTCCTCTTCTTTTTCATCTTCTACTTCGCTTGTATCACTAAAAAATTTTTGAGCTTGAGCCTGATATACATTAGTTTCAGAAATTTCTTCTACAAAAGTATCTTTAGCAGTTGACTTCTTAGGTGAATCTACAACTTTCAAAGTGAATTGCAGATCCTTACAACAACGAGTACTATTGTAGCCAAAGACTTGACACCCCCAACATTCTTCATCTTGAGTTATGTCATACTTATGCCTGTGAAGTTATGAGTTTGGTGGCATTTAGTGTCTCCTTGTAGATGATCTTCTTTCAAAATTTGCTCTAATCATCGCGATCTCCATCTCTGTATGGTATTCCTCCATACTCTTAAAGCCTTGCGTGAGATTTTGCAATCTTTTATGCAATTCTCTATAATAATGTTGAGGAATAAATTGTTTCCTCATGATGGCCTTCATCTCCTTCCAAGTTGAAATTGGTCTTTCATAATTCCTCCTCCTACTCATTATAAGTTGATTCCACCAAATAATAGCATAGTCAGTAAATTCAACAGCAGCAAGTTTTACCTTCTTTAACTCAGAATAATTGTGGCAATCGAATACTAACTCCACCTTCTTCTCCCATTCAAGATATGCTTTTGGATCATTCTTGTCACAACCCGTTTTCTGGGCACATGACCGGCACAATGATGAATATCCTATCACTGTAAGCCTTTCGACAAATTCTACCCATGAATTAGATTATTAATCATTATGTCTATATTCTCAAAATAATCATTCCTTAATAAATACGAAGAAAATATATCAAATTTTCTTAATAAAAAAATAATATATTCTCAATACAAAATACATTATCATACTGAAATACAAGCCAAATACCAAACCCCTGACCTAGATGTCCTAAACGATTACAGAGCAACATAATCTATAACAAAAGAGGGGCCTACCCGACAGCGGGAATGTTCAAAGTGATCTACTCTTCTAGCGGATATTCTTCATCGGCAACCTGATCTGAACAAAAAGGTTTCACAGAGAGTGTGAGCTTTTAAGCTCCGTGAGCGAATCGGCCTCGCGTTAATAAAATTCAAATACATTACCAGTCATGCAAGTATATCTGAAGGCTCATACTCAACCAATAGACATAGTTAGAAATTGCATACAAGAAGATAAAAATTCATTCAATTCAACAAACGTTACTAGTACTCATCAATGACAATATATCCTGAAGAACGCACAAAGGCCGGCTCGCCAATTTTGTATATTTCCTCCATGACGCACAACCTCATCCTCTTAGCTAGGGCGCCTCATGAATTTATCACTAATCCGGGCTATATCCCTACTGAGGGAATCGTTGTCTCCACACTCATTGGTCAAGACACCCTTTTAACCGGGTTTTCCGCCTTGCCATGAGAGGGGGTACTGTCCCGCTCAATCACAATCAATAGTACATTATTCTATATCATAATCAGAAGCACAATATAATATTCATCCATATAACAAGTATAGTATATAACTATATTATAGATTTATAAACCAAAAATCAAGATAGCAATTAATCTGTTTTTGAAAAAAGTCAAACTTCACATCATCATGAAATACTTGTTTCGTCTTATCCATACTTCTGGATTAATTATCTCCTTAAATCCGTCATTCTGAATCCAATTTCCCCCTATGAATCTTGGGAGTGTCCTACGACATACTTTTTATCACCAGTAATGCTAAAACTCTATTAAAACGAGGTTGTTCCACTCACTTGCATTCTGTACGAGTATCGCTTCTCTAAGTCGTTACAAACAAGAGTACTCAGGTGAATTTCAATGTTCTGCTACAGAGATTTTCATGAAAGATTAGAGAAAACAAGTTAGGATTGTTTTCATATAGGCACTATTCATACGTACGGTTACTGTTCATATGTACGGTCACTATTTATACGTACAAATATTATTCATACATATAGATACTATTCATACATGCGGTCACTATTCATACGTATGAATATTATTTATACGTATAGATATTGTTCATATATATGAATATTATTCATACATATGGCACTATTTATATATACGGTCACTATTCATATATACGGAGACTGTTTATACCAGATATAAAGAATATAATCTGTAAAAGAGTACACCAGGTAAGTTCCCAAGAAAGAGTGGAGGGTCACAATGGACACACTTAAAAACCAGGTCTTTCCTTAGCCAGAACTTTCCTAGACATGTATTCTTTACAGTTTACATCCTATTTCGGTAATCAGAAAATTAAAATAACATATAGACAGCTAATGACAGTTTTTCTGATGTGGAAGATCAGCCAAAGCTGCAACCACAGAGCATACTTAAGAAAATAACTTCTAAAATTTAAAAGACATAGAAAGGGCATAGTATCCTTACCTAAGCTGAAAAGGAAAGGCCCAAAATCTCAGAGGCCTAGCATTGGAGTAAGAGAAACTTAAGAAGAGAAGAAGAGAAGTTGAAGGTGTGAGTTTAGAAGTGAAATGGAAAGGCCTATTTATAGGAAAAGTCAACGGTACTATTTGTCACTATGCACTAATAAAATATTCAATTTACTAGTAATGAAAATGACATTTCTAATAAAATATTTCACGCATTACTATGCAAAACGCGGAGGCGGCTGAATTATTGGTTACTATTGAAACTTAAAGGGAAAACTGTCATTTCACTTTAAACCTTTAAGTTTCTTTTCAAATCAGTCCTTTCATTTTAGTCCCTGAGGGTATTTTCACACATAAAACGTCATTTTCTCCTACGAACTTCTTTCTAGTTGTCTCTTATGACCAAACCACATCTAGTACTTGACATTTCGATTGTATAAGTGAACAGTATCATATACGTAAATAGTATTATATAAGTGAACAGTACCGTATACTAGTATAGTAACCATAGTTTGCAAATACGCATTTATATTTTATTTTTCATGGGTATTACAATTCTTCCCTTGAAAAGATGGAATCTTCATTTTAATATTCCCCAAATTACTATCTCCTCGATTCCTAGCTTCTCTAAACCGCCCACTGTATCTTCTATGGTTTCCTATTGATTTCCGATCATCCACTTCATCAAAATCTTCCCTAAAATACTCCTCATTTTCAACTCTAACTTCCCTCGGTTGAACTCTCTCCCCCTATGTACACGAGGTAACTCCACACGTGTATTTTCTACTCGGTTTAACCTTTCGTAAACTGGTTCCATCTTCACTGTTTACAGTCTCCCCATCTCTCTTGTCAAAGTCTCCATTATCAACTTTGTATCAACCATTGCATCTTCTGAAGTACTTTCTTTAGACATGTTTTTACTACAAAGAAGACGTTAGTTCAAAATAAAAGACCTTACTTCACACTTTTCACGTGTTTTACTTAAAGAATGTTTCACTCAATTTCACTCGTATTTCACACAATAATTTTGGCTTTTACCCTCTTATATGCTCACTACTCTTGCCTTTTTCCACTTATAATTTCTCAAAAATTCTTATCAAACTAATCAAACAAGGATCAATTTTCTTTTTTTTTTTTGCAGCAATCCACACCCAAACATCACCAACCAAATTTGGGTTCTAAAACCAAGAATATAATGATAAAAAAAGGCTAGGTTTCCAACAATACAAAATACAAAAATTTCACAATTTCCAGTAAGATCAAATTCGAACTCTCTAAAACGTAAAAAATGAAACAAATTTAAGAGGTGCTTTCAAAATCCTCTTTTTTTTGCTGTAGATCTCTTTTTTTTTTTGCTTTTGGATCCTTCTTTTTTTTTATTTTGCATCGGGTCCCTTTTCTTTTTTTTTTGAACTCTTTTTTTACCAATGAACAGTGCACAATGAACAGTTCATGAATGATTAGTGCATGATAAACAGTAACAGATGAACAGTGCAGTTTTTTTTTCAAGTGAACTAAATTGAAGAAGAAAGTTAGAATTGAGATCGAAGAAAACACAAAATATGATAGGCAAACCTGAGACTAGAACCAAGCTTTGATACCAAATGATAGGAGCATTGCCAACACTTATAAAGAGGTGTGAATCTTGGTATGATGAAGACACCACAATCAAGGGATGGAAAACTCGATTGATAAGTCAGGGTATAAATGCCACAGACAAAGTCTAATAAGTTCAAAAGTTCTTCAAAGAACTAAAAAAAAAAATTTTTCACAAAAGTATTCTGCCCTTTTTTATTGAATGAAAAGACCTATTTAAATGCATTACAAAGGAAACTACCAAAAACAGAAAAAAGAAACTAATAGCTAAAAGGAAACTAATTCAAAAGTAGAAAAAGGAAACAATTAGCTTGCTCTCCAAGCTGCACGCATCATGAAACTAAATCAAATTATCAACTCTAATTGGGCCAGAAATACAACAAAAAGCCCAAATACATTAAATTAAAATAAAAGCATTTAATCTAATCTTCCTTGATCCAACACTATCTTTGATTAGTGTCGCTTGAATTGTAGGGAAAATTTAGTCTCAAAATCACTGATATGAAATTGAGAATTTCTTCTTTCAGCATAGTAGTTGGATTTATATAATATGCCTAAGAAAAGTGCTCTATAATCTTATAGGCCATCTGGGTCCTACTGTAGTTAGGAAATTTATTGTATATTGGCTACAATTTGATTTGTAAACTAAGTAATTTAAATTTGGTTAAAATATACTTGAGGTCCCTATAGTTTCATTGAAGAATGATTTTAGTCCATATAGTTTGAAAACAATGAATTTAATCCCTGTAGTTTCCAAAACTATGAAATTAATCCCCAAGGTTAGTTTTGGTTAGTCAACTGTTAATCAATACTGACTGTGATGTAGATATTAGCATTAAAATCCATGTCAACACTTATTGTGTACTACTTTATGCTGACGTGGAATAGCCACATCAGCAATTTTTTTCCTTTTTCCTCCCTCACAGTGCTAACTATGTAAATTACCCTCTTTTTTTCTCTTCCTTTTTCTCACAGCGTCCCTGTTCTCCTTCCTCTGCATTAAATCTGTTCTTCTCTGGCATCGTCTTCCCCGACTTCATCTTAAAGGTGGAAATAAATAAATAAATATATATATATAGAGAGAGAGAGAGAGGAATGATTATAGGGAATGGGTCTGGTGCCGTGGGCAGTGAACTCGAAGATATACCAAAGGAGTTTCGAGGTTTGTGCAAGGGCATGTCGGTGATGGTGAGTTGGATTTGCAGTTTGATAATGTCGACAAGCTTCCTTTCAGTGGTAAATGCAATAGGGCTTGGTGAGAATTTCATGGTTCTTGGAGGCATAGTTATGGCTGCAACTTTGTTTATGATTTTCTTCATGCTAGAGACCAAACGACTATTGTTTGACCAAGTGACTCAAATCTAGAAGGAGAAGACATGTGGGAAAAACATAAACACCAGATCAAGTGCTTAAATAGCAAGCAATTATATTTTGTTGAGTTCAAATTGTTAATTATCAAAAAAACACAATCTAACGTAGCCAAATCATTTTCTGTAGGAAATGAAAAAATTTCTACTGCCTTTATCATGGTGGAAATTTTATTTGGCTCAAATTAATGATTTGGACTTTATACATATATAATGATGATGGCCCATACTTGGTCCATAATGTGGAGTGAATAAAGTTACTTTCACACATATTTCGGATGAGAGGAGCATATTACAGCAGCAGAGAGACGAAGCCGGGAAAGACGAAGAGTCATAGGAGACAAAGCTAGTAAAGACAATGCCGAAGAAGAACAGATCTGGTGTAGAGGAAGGAGAATAGGGACGCTATGAGAAAAGGGAGAAAAAAAAATGAGGTAATTTACATAGTCAGTGCTGTGAGAGGGAGAAAAAGAGAAAAAAAATTTTGTTGATGTGGCTAGTCCACGTCAGCATAACTGGTATACAGTTAGTGCTGATATGAATTTTAATACTAACATCAGCATCCTATCAATGTTGACTAATGGTTGACTAACCAAAAACTAATCCCGGGGATCAATTTTATAGTTTTGAAAATTACAAGGACTAAATTTATTGTTTTCAAACTATAGGGACTAAAATCATTCTTTAATGAAACTATAAGGGCTTCAAGTATATTTTAACCTTTAAATTTTCTTTGAAAATTTACGTTTTTCATAGTTTTGGATATTAGGATTGTTTAGGGAATTTTCGGTCTTCCACTAAGGTACACCATAGAGTTTATGTATATTCATTTGTCCGATTTTCAGGGCGTGACACCTTTCTTGGGTGGTGCTTTTTCACCTCAATTGTTTTCTCATGATTATCAGTCTTTTCAACAAGTGAAGTTAGTTTCATCAATCAAAATGATCCAATTTGAAAAATTCTTTCAAATTCTTCAAATAACAATAAATCTTTAAAATTGTTAGAAATAATGTAGATTGAATCGTTTTGAAGCGTGATAAATTGCTTTCTTTAAAAAATTTAATATATGTATATTAAGAAATTACATGCAAACTCTTCTAAAATACAACAAAGTTCTTATGAACTTTATATTCCTTTAGTATACTTGTATGTAGAATCTAAAAGATAAAGATATATATATATATATATATATATAATAGTTATGTTTATAATTCAATTTTCAAGAGACAAGTCAATCAAACAGTTGTGTCTTTTCAATTTTTAATAGACACATAATTTTTACATATATTATACTTTTTGGTAAAAAAAATCCTAATAATAAAGATATGAAACACTACATAGTTTTAATAAAAATCTATATTTTTTATTGAGATATTTTGCACTACTTTGTATTTTTGGTCCAGATTTTTACATAACTACAAAATGAATATCATAAATATGTCTGAGTGAAATAAAAGGGAAGAGTTGACTCAGTCCAATAACAATAAACCATACATATATATATATATATCAATTTTGTTTGTCCAATAATTTTAGTGTCTATACACACACATACAAAACGTCAACGCTATTCGAAGGGAGGAAAAAACAATGATTTGTTTTCAAGTTGTCCAAATAATATATATATATATATATATTTATAATTTTCAACTAGAATACCATAAGTGTATAATTTTTAAAAAATAATTATATATCTTTTATAATTCATTATTATATGACTAGTGTTTTTAAAAAAATTTATATATGTTTTATTTTTATCTTAGAATTTAATAATAAAAATATAAAGAATTGTATATAAATTTTGTCTTTTAAGAAATTAACAATTCTTTCAAAAGTTGAATTTTTTTTTTGGTTTCGTATCTTTTATTAGAGACAATTTTACTCAACACATTGTCAAATATTAAATATAAATACCTCTTTCGGTGAGGATTCGAACTTACATCCATTTCCAATCCGTACACAATCCATCACTACAAATTAAAAATCCCTAAATTTATTCCAAAAAAGAACCTTGAAATTCCAGAAAATTTCTTCCCTTCATTCACTTTCCATTAAAACCACTGTAACAACTAAAATATATATATATATATATATGCTACACATGCAGGGCATAATCCAATTAGTAATCTGTTTAATAATTGTTGACAACTATATGTGTACAATTAATTACGTCTCCTATTCATTTTTTTAAATGATTGTATGTAAAATAAAATTTGAATAAATCTCACCTAAAGATTTTTTTCTAAGTTAGTTGTCTTGTTATTTAGTAAAAATAATATATATATATATATATATATTTAAAAAAATAATAAGTTATTGAGCGCTGTATATTGCAAATACATAGCTATATATAGCGCTCAATAACTTATTATTTATATATATATATATATATGTATGTATATTTCTCATTTTATAAAAAGTTTGATTTAAGTTTCACTAGTAAAAAAAATTTACCTATTTCTATATTCAATATATTTTGTCCTTCTGTCACATCCTAATCCGGAATTTAAAGTCAAATTTAATAGTTTATTGAATGCCAAATCTAAATATAAATAATTGTGCTAGCTCATTAAATAAATAACATCTAAAATTATTAAATTTTTTAATAATTGACATGACAAAAGGGTTTAGGGACCTAAACGAAACATACATAAAATTAGAGGGACTAAAAGTATATTTAAACTTTTTCTTCCATTTTTAGTAAAAAGAAATTAACAACGTCAGAAGTTCACTAATTGGAACACGCTTCCTCCCAAAGAAACAATTGTATAGGCACCTTTTCATATTTCCCTTACTGCACCCATCGAACCACATAACATAACTACATAAATTAAAACCCCACTGAATCCCTTCAATCCACTTCAAATTCAAACAATAATAATAATTGGATTATGGCTATTATTAGAAATGACTTTGGTAATTGGATTATGGGTTTCTCTAGTTCGATTGGACACATGATAAACATGCATGCGAAGTTGGTTATTACTTATTAGACACGACCTTAGGTTGCCCCGGCTATTGGAGCCTCTGCCATCCATGCTGAAATTGATTTCCTTAAACCGGTTCATCTTATTGAGTAGATCAGTCCCTCTACTTACCGTTTAAGCTTCATCATAGAGGACATTCAAGAAATTTTTAAGAAAAATGTTGGCTTTAAGCTCTTATTTCTTCAAAAGGATGAATAAGTGTGTTAATATTCTTGCCAAGATGAAATCAATGAGTTTTGTATCTTTATGTATTTGGAAAGAATGGCATGAGAGATGAATATAGATTATCTCCTGGAGCTGGAGGGAACAGCTTCTAATCTGAACTGTTAGATGAGATTATTTAACGGTCAAAATTAATTTTGTACATTTTTTAAAATTATATGATTAATTTTAACAAGTTTAATCTTGTATATATTTTTTTAAAATTAATCATGCAAAACTTTTAATAAAAAATTAAAAATTAATCTACACTGCTATATGATCTCATCCTACAATTCAAATCAGGAGCTTCTCAACCTCTTCGGTCTCTACTATGTATTTTAGGACTTAGCACTCCATTGTCCTCTTCTTGTTACAAAAAAAAAAAAGGTTTGGGGACCTAATCAAAATATTTATAAAATTAAAGGAATTAGAACTACATTTAAACTTTTTTCTTTCAATTTTATATATGGTAAAAAAAATTAACAATTTCAGAAACCGTTCATTAATTAGAACGCGCTTTCTCAAAACGTCGCCATTGTATAGGCACCTCTTCATATTTCCCTTCTTGTACCGATCCACGCACATATAAATACATTATAACCCACAGAACAAATCCATTAACTTCACTTCAAATTCCAATATATATTAATAAATAATAATTAATACCATTATTGTTATAATGGCAATGGACATGTTCGATTCACTGCCTGAATCTCTTCTCTTCATCATCGTCTCTTTCCTTCCCTTCATGGAAGCAGCCAGGACTTCCATTCTCTCCAAACGATGGCTTCACGTATGGCATGCAACCTCCAACATAGACTTCGACGAACTCTCCTTCGTGAACCCTGAGGAATCAGAAGATTCCACACTAGACTCCCAAAGATCCCTTTTCCTTAAATTCATCGATAACTTCCTAGATTCCTACAGACAGCCTCTCGTGGACAAGTTTCGTCTCAAGTTCTCGGATCCTCTAGGGTTTCGTCAAACCACACAACGTTGTGTCTCCTTCGCTCTTCATGGTGGGGTCAGAGAGTTAGAACTCGATTTCTCTCATGATGATGAAGAGAATCATAAAGATTCTGCTTTGTTTCACTTGTCGAAACATGATTATGATCGTTATGACAATCATGGGGGAACGAGGAGTTTGGAGACTTTAAGGTTGTTCTCATGTGGGTTTTCATCCATGGCTGATTTGGTTGGCTCTTTCGTGGGGCTTAAGGAAGTTGCTTTTGGTTTCATAGAACTCAAGACACGTGACGTGAAGGACTTGTTGTCGACCTGCAAAACCTTAGAGAGTCTGAGTCTCAAGGATTGTTGGAACTTGGCTCATTTCGATATGGGTGATGAGGATAATCTGAGGCTTAGAAGTTTGGTGATTGAGAAGTGTGATTTTCACACTGACTATCTGAGATTTAAAGCTTCGAACTTAAGGCTATTTAAGTACTGTGGGGCGGTTGGAGTGACTGAAATAGATGTGAGTCCTTCGGTGATGGAAGAGGCGTACCTGGATTTCTCACTTCAGTTTGAAGAGTATCAATTTGGTGATGTTCTTTACAAATTCCTCATGGATCTCTACCCTATTAGGGTACTCTCTGTCTGTAGTTACTTTCTTCAGGTAATTATTTATTCTATTAAATTTCTCCACTCATATATGGTTTATTGTTTTGCTAGTATTTATGTTCTTGTTATGTTAGCAATATTGTGGTTAGGCATGTATATTCTTGAGTGCCAAAGTATTACATTTTTCTTAATTTAGTTTTTAAAAGATTAAGTGTCTTAATTTAAATATAAAAAAATTATATTTATCTTAATTTTCAGTCTTTTTCATTACTAAATTATATAATTTACTGATATTAAATTTAAAAAATTTATTGTTAAAAGTCACATTGACAGAGAAATATATTATATTGAAATAAATACAATATGTAAGAGATTAAATTGAAACATTTAATCTTTTAATAATTAAATTAATAAAAATGATAATTAATTTTGAGTTATTTATTTTGCACAAAACTACCCAAGTTGAAATTTTGTAACCTATTATTTTTGTACAAAACTGGAAGTTTGAAAGGATTACCAACTTTTTAAGGTTGGTTTGCATTTTTGCCTTATATATCGTAGTGTTGTGTTGCTTGATTGATTTATATGCTTGTGGGTATATACATATTTTATATTGCAGTAGTGAAGTGTTTGTTTTGTGGTTTGAATGACAAGGCTATTCCACATGGAGAAGAACCAATGCGTACAGAGATTGGATTAAACGTGAGGCATCTGATAATGAAGACATCGTTGGATCCATCTGAGTTCTGTGGCATCTCTTTCCTTCTCAACAGTTGTCCCTCTCTACACACTCTCACTCTTCACTTGGTACCTCCAACAGTATTTCCCGTAAGTCTCTCTCTCTCCCCTGTGAATGTTTTTATATGTGATACACAAAGAATGGTGTTAACATTAAAATACATATGGTTGTGTTGTGTCTTGTGAGTATATAAATGACAGGATTATGAAGCTCCGTACAGTTTTGATGCTAAAAGATTCTGGGGAGACCATGCAATATACTACGAATGTGTGAAAAGAAGCTTGAGGGTTGTGGAGGTGAAGGGCTTCAGAGACAGCTTCTATGAAATGGTTGTGCTTCACTATCTGCTTCGTTGTGGCAGAATGTTGCAGAAGATGAACATCTATCTTCTTGAAGATGACGATTCCAGAAAGCTCCAAACGGACCGTCTAATGGCCAAGTTGCTCACTGTTCCAAAGGCTTCCAAGAATTTGAAGATTTCTATCTGTTGATACACGTTGCTTTAGAGCATTAATATTTTTAGTTTTTAATTCTGTCATATTGTAATGATACCAAAGATATTTACTTTTTTTTTTTTCAAATATATGGATAGACTTGATTTCATCTTGATAGATAATTTTTACGAACGTATCTCTCTCTCAGACTACTCAACAACTGCAAATGTGTGTTGTGTTATCTTGACTGGCTTCCTCCTTCGATAGTTCGATAGCTACTCACCCGAGCACTATAATATATATATATATATATATTAAAAGTATCCTCTACTAAAGGTTAATACCAATATTTAAAAAATGAGATCGATTGGTGGAATTGAAAATTAGTTACTGATTTGATCTGATCAGTTCATTGAATTGATTTTATTAAGAATTAGTATAAGCCGTTAAAATTAACTAAATTGATTGGTTTAATAATTATTTAAAAAAAATATCATCAATCCGTTGCCATGTCACTAGGTGAAAGAAGAAGAAAAACAACTTTAGTCATATCATCATTTATCATCGTCGTCTCTCATCGCTGTCGTCTATATTTGACACTAATATGAAAGTTAAATGATAGAGAAAATATAAAGGTGAAAAGAAATGAAATGATGAGAAGTGTTGGAAAATAAAAATTAGTATGTGATTGAGGGGGATGCGACTGTGAAAAGAGGGGGAAAAAAGAGAAATGTAAAATGATGAGAAGTATTGAAAAATAAAAAAATAAATATTGAATAATTAATAGACAAGTATGATTATGCATAAATAAGTAAATATTATTATATTTAATTTTTGAGTTTTATTATGTGATATGACTATGTATATTAATTTATATATTTTTTTTAAATATTACTAGTTTCACCACTGAATCGTAAAATAATAATCTGATTTAATAATTAATTTAATTTTTAAAATATTATATTATACTTCTCAAAAGCAGTAGTAAAAATAAAAAATAGACACATCTTTTTAAACTTAGATATATTACTTTGTAGAAGATTAAATCTTCCTGCTAAACTCAACGTCTATTGGTCCATTTAGGACCGTTATTCTAGAAAAAAGAGGCGAATGGTGTTTTGTTTTGAATCTTTTGATCCTCTTAAAGGGCCTCATTTTGTTACGAAGTTAGGTTACGCCTACCGACAAATATGCTCGTGTGGACAAAGGAAATATGCAAATTAGAAGCCAATAAAAGTGGAAGGCTAAGAGATGAGTTATATATATATATATATATATGTTGGGTACATTTATAAAAAAAATTGAACTTACGATGATTTAATGATAAAAATATTTAATTTTTTAAGAAATTAAATTTTGTTTAAATTTATCTATATATATATATATGGATAAGATGATTCAATGCTTACTTAACATTATGAAAGTTGTGGGGCTCAAGGTGAAGGTGAAGGGATGAAGGGTGGTCCTCGAGAGTGGAGGGAACAAAGGAGCAGACCATAACTACAAAGCTGGCGCAGTCATTGGGAGAAAGATGGTTCTATATATCACATCAAACCACTTTCATATATCTCCTTACAATGCTAACTTTTATTGGAATTGAAATTCAGAAATTTCTTTTTTTTTTAAATTTGACTGATTGAGCTTTGTTGTTTATTATGATTTTTTTCTGCTTAAAGTTATATTAGTCAATTATTATAATTTATTGATCAAATACTAAATGATTGTTTATGAAAAGAAAATTTCTTCCCTTTCGTTCACTTCCAATTACACCACCATAGCCCATATGAAGCGAAAATTTAAGCAAGATAAATTAATAGACAATAAGAAAAACATGCTACATGTGAATGCAAGGCGTAATCAAATTAGTATAATATAAAATTAATCCATTCAATAATTTTTTAAAAATAATATATAATATATTAAAAATAATTTGTTTGTTGTCTAGTTCTTGAATAAAAATAATATATATAATAATGTTTTAAAAAAAAAAAACCATTTTCTCTAGTTTCATGTATAATATATGTGTTCCTATTAGCAAATAATTATGTGTGTGTATGTATCAATGTATGTGTGATGTTTGTCTTCATATTCCTCTATCACATCTTAATTCGGAATTTATAGTCAAATTTATAGTTTGTTGAATGCCAAATTTAAATGCAAGTTATACGCACTAGCTCATTAAATAAATAATATATAACACCATTAATTAAATTAGAACGTGATTTAGAACGTGATTCATGTGATGCATGAGACATAAGAACAAATTTTCTCCGTACATTATAGTAAAAAATATTTGAACATTTTTTTTCTGTAAATAAATTAAATCTTCGAACTTTTTCTGTTACGTACTCTTAAGATAGTAATATATAACGATTTTGTACAATAAAATATTTCAAATACTCAATAAACTAAATAAATAAATAAATAATAAAAAAAATATATTTAGTATCAGATATTACCTATTTAATAACCATAAAAATGTCAAAGCTTAAAACTCTCGTTAAAACCCTTAAACTTCCTGTAGAGCTAGACTGTTCTGTTTGAAGACGAAGTTTACAACAGTAGAGTTTCGGAAATTTCTGAGAGTGTTTTGTAACTCCAAAAATTATAAAACTTTTTCAAAGAGGTCAAAAATTATAAAACTTTTTCAAAGAGGTCTCTAGCATGTAGATTATCTATGAAAAAAAAATTCAAGGTGTTCTAAGATAATTTACTGAAGGTTTTACATTGAAATGTTAAGCCTATTCAAAACTGTTTCTATTTTTGTCCAACTCATCCTAGCATCATATTCCAAAAATTTTTATCTCTAGATACACTTCCTAAGCAAAATTTTTATATCTAGCCACACTTCAAATTTCAACACAATCTCATATAGCGAAGTTTTCATAATATGCACAAAAACTAAACAAAACATATACTCTTTTAGTTCGCTAGGTCTATAAGTATATAATAATAACTTAAATTGTCTACAAGTCAAATGCTTCTCTAATAAGATGAAATATCTAGGTACATAAATAAAATAAAAGCTCCACCCGAATCTTAGTTAACTCCACTAATTACACTGCTTCTTTGCTTTTGACAAATTTTCTACTTTCCCCTACAATTGGCTAGTTTGAAAAACATGTAATGAAAAAAAAAATTTTCCAATAGCTAGCACTAGGCATAAGATCATGATGTTAAAGATACATATTAGGCACATGAATACACCTACCCAATTACCCCCTAAACCCCCACCCACCCTCACAAAAATCAATGTGAGTCTGTCCCGCGCGTTGATAATATTATTTTTCATCAAAACATTTTTTTGAAAGAATCATGATGAAACTCGACGTCTGTAACGTCGAATTTTGTCAGATTATTTAAAAAAGTCCAATTCTGTGTTTTTTTAAAAAAATAAAGACTTAGTTGATGTGATAACTTCTGTAATGTATGACAAATTTTTTTTCCAAAGATGGTATTTAAACATTTTTAAAAAAAAAAAACAATAACATCTCTCCAAATTTGTCAAAATTATCTTCACTTACCTAGGCAAATTACGAAAAAAGAAACTATTTCTTCTTCACTTACCTAGGTGTGTGAGTGAGTGAAGGAGGTACGAATCTCTCTTATTTTCTTGCTTCTTTCACCCTCACGACACAAACCAAGAAAGTAGATGTGGGTCTCTCCCTCTTTCTCTCTCTAGTCTCTAGGGAAATGGTGCGTGTGTGTGTGGAGATTGAAGAAGAACAAAATGTGAGTGGGAAAAAATTAATGATTTAGTGTCGTATCAGAGATACAGAACAGTTGATTATGATATATTTAATGTTGTGTTGCATTAAATGTTTAGTTGAAGCAAAATTATTTATATAAATATAGATTTCTGGATGCATGATATTATGAAAATAGAGGGACTAGAAGTATATATAAACTTTTTATTCCACTTTTGTGGTTAAAAAAAATTAACAATTTCAGAAACCTTTCATTAACTAAAACACGCTTTCTCCAAACGTCGCAATTATATCCCAATTGTATTGGCATCTTTTCATATTTTCCTCCTTGCAAAGATCCATATTACTGTATATGTAAATTTAATATATTACGTGTCCTTTTTCTTAATTTTTTTTCTAATGATTGTACGAAAAATAAAATTAGAATCAATCTCATGTAAAAGAAATTTCTACGTTTGTCGTGTTTAATAAAAATAATATATATGTATATATAATAATAATAATAATTTTTTAGAGATAATTCTATGTTCTTGAGCATTGTATATAATATATTTGTTTCATATTTTTATTAGCAAATGCATTGCTTTGTATAATATGTATGTATAGATGTTTTCTCCAGTTTTATAAAAAGAAAATGAATTTAATTAAGTTTCACTAGTTAACAAGGAGATAACTTAAAGTTTTTTATAATTTCACCATTAAGAGCATGTACAACGATGAATTTCACTTGAGTTCTTATTGTAAATCACACAGTGCCACATTAGTTAGTAATTCTACACTAGTTTAAACAACTCTCCATTATAGTAGTATAAATGGATCGCACAATCAACTCTCCACTATTTTAATATTTATTACTCTCAATTAACATTTATTGTAAATTGATTATTTTATTATTACTTTTTGTATAAAAACTTATTCTTATATAAGAATCGTTCTTATGCGTGACAGCTAACTTGACGAACTACAGTAATAAATCAAAATAAGATCTAGTTCTTAAATTTAAGAACCCCTTAAAAACCAACATTGTATGTTCTAAGTTCTCTTATAGAAACATAGCATAAGTAAGAGTTATAAAAAATATAAAGTTATTTTTTAAAAAAAAATTATATATTTGTGATTAGATAACAACACACTACAAGAAAGAATCAAAATTGTGACTGAAAGTTTCGACTGAATCCTATTAAATAGATTTGTGACAGTTTTGGTGAATCTTTCCGACTGAATGGCAGTAAGAAGATATATTTGTTCATGTCAGCCACTGGCACCAAAACTTTCTTACTTTGTAGTGATTGAAATTTAGTCAGAAATATTTATGGTAACATACATATCATTTTAAAATATTATTTAAATGGCTTTCTTAAAAATTATTTTGAATACCTTTTTGTATTGTATTTTGGTCAAGTTGATCTATATAATATTGTTAAATTGATATGATTATTATTTATTGTTAAATTAGATTATTATGAATATTAAGAAAATAGCCAAGATGTAGCTGTGGAATATGAATATTGAAAAAAAAATTGAATACTAAGGAGGAAAAAATAGCCAAAGTGGCTAAGTGCAAGAGAGGTCTCGAGTCACTTTTTAAAATTAGAAAGAATTTATTTAATATTTTTAAATTGATATAATTATTATTTATTATTTATCATTTTGTTTCAACATACTATTATTAATATATTAATATTAGACGAATATGAATACATGATATAAAAAAAAAAAATTACCCTTTGTGGCCCGATTGGTGTCATCTCGAGTCCATGTGAGTCTCTGTATATATAGTATATAGTGTATAATATATAATATAATATATCATAATATATATATATATATATACACACACACATATATTATTTATATATAATATATATTTATATATTATATATTATATAATATAATATATATCACTCTCTTGATATATATATATATATATATATAAATGATTTAGTCTAATAAATATTTTGTCAAATTTTTTCTTCTTAAAATAATTTATGGAAAACAAAGTTTAAAATTATTTTTAGTAATTTAAAATATAACTAATTTTACTTTTTAATAATTTTAATTTTTTAAATCAAAAAGATTCCACACAACAAGGATTGGCCCACCACCTAAGAATTTCAACAATGATGTATTAATAATAAGTAATTTTGAAATAATTTATATTTGAAGTACTAATTAAATTTGTTTCATAAGTTCATTTTTAATCCAACAATTTATATTAACTTTTTTATTTAATATTTGATACGTGAATTAGTCTTATATATCCATAAATTATTATATAATGAATGTAATGACAATTTAAATTTAAAAATTTTATTTTTTAATTTTAACTTATTAAATATTTCTATTCACCACATAAAAAGGGAAAAGAATATAGAGTACAAAAAAATCAAATCAAATGAAGATATATATATATATATATATATATATATATATTAAGAACCCTAAACCTTAAAACTTTAAGATCCTAAAACTCTAAATCTATAAAAAAAAAATACACATAATCTATAATTTTTAACCTTAATAATTCAAAATTACTCAACCTTGAAACTTTAAGATTCTAAAACTCTAAATCTATAAACATACGCGTAATTTATAATTTTTAACCTTAATAATTTAAAATTACTCATTACCATTACTTTTATGAAATTATGAGGGCAGTAATGGGTAAATAAAAAAATTAAGAAAAACACATCATATTATGTGAAATCTTTCACTTTAAAAGTCTTAAAATTATTTAAAAATACAATTAATTATATTTTGAACTAATTTAAATAATTTTAAATTTTTTTAAAGATAATTAGTTATATATATCAAAGTTAAAGTTTATATATATATATATATATATTAAAAAATATATATATAAGGGGTTCAAGCAACTCTTGCTCAAACCTCTTAGTTTAGTAAGATTTTATATTTCATAATTTAATAGTATATATATAAATAGGTCTTGCATATCAATAAATTATTATTTAATAAATGTAATAACTAATTTTAATTTTTGATACTTTTATTTCTTTTAATTAGAAAATTTTCGTACAATAATGTATGCTTTTCTTAATTTCTTTTTGTTATCTTTTTATTAGCCCACTACTGCCCTAACAATTTTATGAAAGTATTCATCATGTGTACGTTTGAAATAATTTGTATTTATATTACTATTAAAATCTTTTTTCTTAAGTTCACTTTATAATCTAAAATATAACTTTTTAATTTAATAGTTTATACATAAATTAATCTTACATGTCAATAAATTTTTATATATTGATTGTAATGACTATTTAAATTCAAAAATTCTAATTTTCATTTTCAACTTATTAAATATATACATAAATACAACCATAAGATCCTAAATTGAGAACCATTAATCTTATAAGTTATAACCATAAGATTCTACAACTTTAAACACATCCAAATACTCATACTATATAACCCTTAACTTTAGTAATTCAGAATTACTCATTAGTCAGCACCATTATTTTTATGTAATGTAAAATATTACTAGTTTTTAATTTCTAATAATTTTAATTTTAAAGCTTTTAATGTAAAAATTTTCAAATAACAAGGTGTATCTTTCTTAAATCCTTTGATTATCTTTCAATTAGTGCACTACCACCTTAATAATTTCTTGAAAGTATTGATAATCAATAACTTTGAAATAATTTGTATTTAGATTGCTATTGAGATTTTTTTTAGTTCACTTTATAACCTAAAATATTTGTATTAACTTTTTAACTTAATAGTTTATACATAAATTAATCTTGCATATTAATAAATTATTATATAATGGTTTTAATGACTATTTAAATTCAAAAATTTTAATTTTAACTCGAGTAACTTTATGTTTATATATATATATATATATATATATATTATTTTACAAAATAACATATGATAAATAACATATACAAAATATTTGATTTATCTGTTTATATATATTAAGTATATTTAAATTTAACTAATTATCTTTTAAAAAAAAGTTTTAAATTGAAAATTAGAATTTTTTAATTTAAATAGTAATTACATTTGTTATATAACAATTTATTGATGTGCAAGATTAATTAATGTATAAAATATTAAATTAAAAAATTGATACAAAGAAGATAGGAAACATATAAAAAATTATATCAAAATAATCAATCATTCAATTATATTTTTTCAATGATTCAAAAAATGAAAAAAAAATTATAGTAGTTTATAAAGTAGATTTCATATATTTTGAAAAATTTTCTATTGTTTATCTATTAAAAAAATAGAAAAAGAAAGAAATAGTATATAAATATGTGTGCGGATCCCGCTATGAAAGAATTTGTCTAGTCCACTTTTTCACACCACCTCTCACATTTCAACCTTCTTTTTCCTTCTTTCTCACGCCATTACAGAGCAAATTTTTGTGTGGAATTACATAGCAAACTTTTTTGCAGGATTTCAAAAATATTAGTTCCCCACCGAATTATCTTTATATAACAGTTCCTTCTTCTTCTCTGGTTGACTTTTTCTCTTTTTTTTTTGCTTACATCTTCCATTTATCCTTTTGCTCTTCTCTTCTCCTATCATAGTTGGGTATGGCAGTCGTCCTCCATACAGGTAAAAACAAAATATATGCTTCAATTTAATCATTCTATTTTGTATATCATTTTTCTATTCTGCTTTCATAGTTTTTTTTTTTTTTGCTTTTTGTATCGCAATGTGTATGACAATTTCTTTTTTATCTTATATACATGTAAAAACTCATATATTCTTCTATCAAAAATTATTCTCTTCTCAGTATCCTTTTTCCTTCCATTTTTTAACATTGTTCGTTTCTAATAATTTAACAGTAAACAGAGAGTGGTGGATTATTCAATATATCATTTTTTCTTTTCTTTATTTTTCAAGCTTCGCTTTTAATGTCTTTGGTTCTTATGTGTCTCCAAGAAGTTTTAATTTCTTTTCCTCGCGTGCTGCTAAATGATTTGATTTTCATATGCTACAAGAAGATAGAAGAGCAACAAAATATACAAGTTATACGAGATAAAGAGACATATTAAATTATTTCATGTGAAAATTTGTAAATTCATTGTTTTATTTACAGTACAAAATAAACAATTCGTTAGCAAAAAAAATTATAAATTCATTATTTTTATAACAAGATGATTAAATTCATTGTATTATTTACAGCCTCAAATAAAAATTATTGATATAAAAATATGTAAATTCATTTTTTTTACAAAATTAAAAATCCACATACATAGCAAAAAAAAAATAATCCTTTTATTATTTATGAAATTAAAAGTCCACAAACATATAAAAAAATCAAATTTATTTTAAAAAAATTTGTTTCAACAAACAGGTGAACACACATCATGTTGAGCCACTTTAGAATGTGGTTCCAAACAGGTGGCAGACGAATTGGATGTGGTATGATAATTTCCGACTGAATATCAGTATGAAAGTGTTAGTATAATTTATTTATCAGTAGAAAATCAGTCGGAAATGAATTAGCAACTATTAATTTATAGACTGAAAATATTCAGTAAGAAATCAAAAACCCCCCATTTTCCTATTGAAATTTTTATGTTTGTGACTTTTATTGGCATTCGGATTTCCATGGTTTTAACTGTGACTAAATATACTTTTATCCATAGCTGCATTTACTTTTAGCCACAGAAACCATGGCTATAAGTGTATTTAACTACAATTTTAACTGTGACTACCAGCACGCAGGACTCTCCTACACGCTGGACTGGATCCAAGCCCTTTTTATTGCGGTCGCTATTAAATATTATTCCTGTAGTGACACTTGTGATATTTTAATTGGAGAATTTAATAGCAAATATATAAGGAATTGCATACAAGTTTTCAATATTTTCTTCCTATTTCTAGATTCCATACCATTTTGTCCCTCTATTAATTTGGAAATTAAAGTCTAGTGGATGCGTGAAATCTAAATATAAAGTGGGTGCAAAATCTAAATATAAATTTTTCTGCCTCCAGATTCGCTGCTTATCCTCGTCCGTGCTCATCGCTTTTAGTAATAATTTTTACTGTTGCTAAAAGCAACGAGCAAGCTGCTCATCCCTATTAGTGCTAGCCACCGATATTGGAGCCTCTATTTTCTATGCGAAAATTAACTCCGTTAGAATCAATTATCTTGTTCAGTGTAGCAGCCTCTTTACCCATCATTTAGGTATCATCATTTGAGAAAGTTTTATGAAAAATTGGCCTAACCTTTCTCGTATCTTCAAAGAGTTGATAGTTGATACCTTTGCCAAGATGAGATCAAAGAATTTTGTTCCTTTATGTATTTGGGAAGAACCCCTCCAAGAGTTTCTTATGTGTTTTTTTTTTGTTGATTATACCTCTACAGTATAAGGGCTTAGCCTGTGATTTTCCTCTTCTTGTTACTAGAAGAAAAAAAGGGTTTAAGGACCTAATCAAAACATTTATAAAATTAGAGCGGCTAAAAGTACATTTAAACTTTTTGTTCTATTTTTATGGTAAAAATAATGAACAATTTTAGAAATTGTTTATTAATTAGAACGCGCTTCCTCTAAAACTATCAAAACGAGCCCAACAACTTGCGGGTTACTCGTTTTATATATATATATATATATATAACCCATCCATCCATTCCAATACCAGTAAAGGCAGGACTAGAGAGCACAAAGCGATGGAGGGCTAGAGACTAGAAAGGAAAGGATCAGAGGAAGAGAGAACAGAGTGATGGAGGAGAACAGAGCAATGGAGGAGAACAGAGTAGAGATAAAGAGATCAAAGATCTTCACCTTCGAGTTCGTGTTTGTCTTCATTTGTGTCTTCTTTTCTCTTCTATTCTTCAAGTTTGAGATTAGATATCAGAGATCTTCACCTTCGTTGTGCTTCATCATCATCCCTTACGTCCCTTTGTCCATCTCTGCGTTCGTCAGCGGTGTCCATCTTTGCGTTTGTGTTTGACGAGTTCAATGAATCGTGATTATAGTTCTCTCATCTCTCCTCTCACTTTGTCATGCTTGGAGTGGACTGGACATAAAAAAACAAAAAATGAGTTGTACGAGATCTTTGAGCTGCGGGCTAGAAGAACAAAAAAAAAATGTACAAGCTAGCTTGTTTGGCTCATCACCAGCTTGCACAATATGGGAGTTGGCCCTTTTTGACAGCTCTAATTATAGCATTAGCAGGAAGGTGAATATTGTCGCACAATAGAGCGGGAAGGTTAATTTTCCACAAAGTTTTAGCCACAGAAGATCACCATAGGTAAAAGTAATTAAATAATTTATTTAATAAAGTAAATTAAAAATTTGTATAAGTATTTAAAAATAAAATAAAATAATTCCTAAAAATAAGAAAAATACTGAAAGGCTAAAAAAATTCACTTAAACATAGATTTAGGGCTTAAAAGTAATAGAATTAATCCCAAAAATTTAAAATTCATTTCAAAATTAATAATTAAAAATAATAGAATTCAACCCTCCAAAAATATTGTACATTTACTTTTAGGAAGTTTTAGTGATAGAAATTTTTTTTTTGTAGATATTGACTATTTATACCTACAATACTTTAGATTGCCTGTGGGTATAAACTATCTATATATACCTACAGTATTCTGGCTTGTTACTATAAGTGACTATGGCTATATGTTATTTTTCTTGTAGTGTCTTTTGACATTACAAAACTTCCAACTTAAGAAGTCTTGCAAACTATTATAATTAAATTAACTCAAGTATGTGAGTGTGTTTGACAAGTCAAATAAACTAGTTTATAACTTATTTGACTAGCTTATAAGCTTGTTTGATCAAATAAGAAGTATTTTGTACAAAGTTTATTTAAGTAGTTTATAGTTTTTTATGAAACGTTATTTTGATTAATTTATAACTTATCGTTGATAGCTTTTATATATTTCTTTCTCTTTTATATTTATTATTTTATTAAAATTCCAACATTATCCTACTCTCAACATCTAACATAATTTCTTCTTCTCCAATTTGCAACCCGTAACACAATATTGCTAATTTATTGTAGAATGCTAGATAATATGTTTATTTTATATTATTTTGAGATTACATAATGAAATGTAATTATTAACAAAAAAGATAAGTATAACACTATTTTGGGATAACATACTAAAATAATATTATTTTTGAATCTTAAATATTTATTTTAATTATTACACTATTTGCACTATTTATTTTAATTTTTAATAAAAATTATCTTTAAACAAAATATTATAATATTTCAAATTAATTAAAAAACCTAAAATTTTAATTACCAAAAATATTTTTTTGTCTAAAAATAAAATTTGTAGAAATCATATAAGTATGTTCTTTTATGTCATTTTACATTTATCAATCAATTCAATGATTAATTTTATCAAATATTTCTAATTCAATAAGTTAACTTACAACTTTTTACTAAAAATTAATTTTTAAAATTTCAGCTAGTTTTGCCAAATATAACCAATATACATAGTCTAAAAGGATTCTGTGTGTCATTTTAATTAAAATATAGTGTGTATTCCTCATATAGCTAGATAATAATTAGTATAGCTAAGAACCCTAGCATCCATTATTCTACAAGTATATATATTTTAGATAGAAATGTAAACTACATTCTTAACTTTAAAAAGTTGACACTAGTCTCTTTTTAAACATTCAATTTTTTAATTTTGTGCGATAACATATTTGGTGATTTTTTTTTTGGTCTAAAACTCTAATATTACTTATTCGTGTAAGCTTTAAAAAGTCAAATTTGTAAAAATACACATAGAACTTATCATTCGAAGTGAAAAAGTCATTTTGTTCCCTTCCATTTTTGTATTAGAAAAGTCTCTAAGATGACAGATTAAATATATCTTTATGTTGGTTTAGCCTTTTTTTTTCAGCCAATATATGTAGACACTCATGTGAGAGTTTTAAATAGAAAATTCAATCTACGGGTTATTTTGCATGAAATTAAAAGTTGACATTTTTCAAGTTACATGCGAATTAGTTTAAGCGTATGAATGAAAAAGTCAACACGTATTATTTTGCACAAAAAATTTTAGAAGACTTCTTATCAACTTCTAAGGATGGAAGGATATGCATTTTGGCTTACATATTACGTTTAATCTTGTTGCTGAATTGATTTATATATATGGTTGTGGTATATATATTGAAACAGTGAAGTGTTTGCGTTTGTTTTGTGGTTTGAATGAAAAGACTATTCCAAATAGAGATTGGATTGAATGTGATAATAAAGACTTCATGGATCCATCTGAGTTCTGTGGCATCTCTTTCCTTCTCAACAGTCGTCTTTCTCTACACTTGGTACCTCCAAAAGTCTCTCTCTCTCCCGTGAATGTTTTTATATGTCATACACAAAGAATGGTGTTAATATTAATGTGTGTTACATATATGGTTGCGTCTTGTGTGTATACGACGTCACAGGATTAAAGGTCCATGTGAATTGGCTGCTAAGAGATTCTGGGCAGAGCATGCAGTATACTATGAGTGTGTGAGAAGAAGCTTGAAGGTTGTGGAGGTTTCTATGAAATTGTGGTGCTTCACCATCTGGTTCCATGTGCCACACTCTTCCGGAACATCAACATCTGTCGTTTTAAGGAAGACGATGCCACAAAGGGCCAAACGTACCGTTTAATTGCCAAATTCTTGCTCACTCTTCCAAAGGCTTCCAAGAATTTGAAGATTTCCATCTATTAATGCAATTTTTTTTCCCAGAGAACTCATATTTTATTTTATTTTGTGTTATAATTCACACAGAAACAATTTACATACATATATATATATATCAAAATCTCCTGGTATTTAAGTGTTAATAGTTATTTAACTGGTAAATTATATAATCAAAGAACTGGCATTGGTCAACTTATATAAGCGGTAACGAAAAACTTATACCATTGAAGCATTGATCAATATTAAGATTTTATGTAATTCAAAATTCCTATATGATATTAAAGTGTTAGTTTACATAAATCTTAATACTGATCAATATTTTCAATTGCGCTACTCCCTTTTCAACTCATATAATTTGTGTTTAAATTTTTTAGAAGTGAATAATTAGAACTACTTAATTGAGAGTAGACAAGGGCAATATTTCACATTGGGAATCGGTCCTGCCCGACAAGTCGAACTGAAAACCGACTACTCAAGGTTAAGTCTGGGTCAGGTGACTCTTTTAGATTAGCCAGCACTCAGCCCCGATTGAGTGTTAACCGAACCGGTTGACCTGTTGCTCCTTTAAAAAAAAATTTTGCAGAGTCGGCGGCAGAGAGAGAAGCCAGCAGAAGAAGAAAGAAGAAGAAGAAGACAGAGTCCGAGAAAGAAAGAAGAATGAAGAATGAGTTTCAACTTTCAACTTTTCATTTATTTCTTGGAGAAGACCGAGTCCTAGACTGAAAGAAGAAGAAGAAGAAGAAAGAGAAATGAACCGAGTCCGAGACTGGGAGAAGAAAAAAGAGAAATGTGATCCAAGTATTCAACTTTCATCTTTTCATTCTTTTTTTTTAAGCCTTTCTCCCGTGCATACGACACTGCTGCTGCATAGCATAGGGCCTTGTCTTCTAAGCCACTCAAGGTCTTGTCTCATCATTGAAAAAAGTAAAAAAGAATATTAAAAAATAAAAATATAAGAAGATTATGGAAAAGAGTGTAGAGTGTAGACTATCAAGATAATTGGTAATTAATAATTAATTTGAGTCTAAAAAATTAAATTATATAACACTTGTCCCTTAAATTCTTGTATTTTAATTTTTTTGTTCTTTTTTATTATTTAATTAATATTTAATTTTATATTTAAATTATTATAAATATTTAATTAATATTTATGATTTCATAAATATTTATATTTTAATTATTTTATAACTAATGATCATAGTGTTAAAATATTAAAATATAAAATTTATATTAAATTATTTATTAGGCTTGTCTTCTAAGCCACTCAAGGTCTTGTCTCATCATTGAAAAAAGTAAAAAAGAATATTAAAAAATAAAAATATAAGAAGATTATGGAAAAGAGTGTAGAGTGTAGACTATCAAGATAATTGGTAATTAATAATTAATTTGAGTCTAAAAAATTAAGTTATATAACACTTGTCCCTTAAATTCTTGTATTTTAATTTTTTTGTTCTTTTTTATTATTTAATTAATATTTAATTTTATATTTAAATTATTATAAATATTTATGATTTTATAAATATTTATATTTTAATTATTTTATAACTAATGATCATAGTGTTAAAATATTAAAATATAAAATTTATATTAAATTATTTATTTTACTAGTTTAAAAATTTATTTATAAATATATATATAATTTTTTATTTTTAAATTTATTTATTCGATTGAATAATTGATCTAATGACCCGACAATTGAACCAATAACGTAAAAACCAACAATGACCGAGCCAACACCTACAACATTAATATTCCAAGTTCGACCCGTTAGCTAAAAGCTTAATTGTAATTGGTCTTCACTTCACTTTTGCGACGTCTTCATCTTCTGATCATTGATCACAATTGAAAGACACTTACTTGACAATGAAAAGGTGACATCGATGTTTTGAATGATTCTTTCCACTTACCGTTTCCCTATTACTCCCTTTCAGATCATAAACCTCATGTATAACAGAAAAATGATTCTTTCCACTTACCGTTTCCCTATTACTACTTTTCAGATCATAAACCTCACGTATAACAGAAAAGAGAGACTAGACGCAACAAAAACAAAAAAAAAAACCTTGGGATGCACCTTACCTGAGAGCAACAAATCGTATTTAATGAAACATAATATTACAGAAATGAAACAGTCAAAATCGTATTTAATCATGATGCTGGTTTTTTACCAGCAAATCTTTCTAAGGATTTCGGTAAACGAACTTCCTCACCAACTTTCTGCTTCTTTCTGGATATTTCTTCCTCTCTAATTTTTTCTTCCAAGTAGGGCCTCTTGGCTCTCTCAATTGCCTCCTGCCTTTTCTTCAACTTCTTGCTTGGCTTATTTCTTCCTTTTGTTTTCTTCTTCATTTTCAAGTCCTTGACAGCTTCAACAGCAGCTTCTATCTCAGCCTCCCTCTCCTTTAATGGCTTCTCTTTCTTAGCTGGTTTTACCGTACCAATTTTGGTTGGGTCCAACATGATTGTCTCTGGAGGCAGCTTATCAAGAAGAGTGCGAACTTCCTTCTCTCTCCTCTGTTTAGATGTTTCAAATGGATTGGCCACCCATGAGTCAAAGTTGGGTTCTCCTGATCCCGGAATAAGAATACTGGACCAACCCATGGAGTGCCCTATGCCGAGAACATCTTCATATGGTCGAAATATTAACTTTCCAATCTGGTAACCTTTAACCATGGAATGAGTCATATACCTGGAATAATTCTGCGAACCAGAAAGATCACCTAGAACCCGTACAAATGATCCAATCCCACAAGCAAGCAAGCCCTTTTGACTAAAATCCAAAGTGTTTGCATGGCCTGGTAATGTCTTAAGAACCTCAAATTTCCTCAAGTCCCAAAGCTTAATCTTTTTGTCTTTCCCAGCAGTGGCCATTAAGTGGCCATTTGAGTGAAATGCCATAGCTGAGAGAGGACCATGATGACACAGCATCTTGACAAGAGGAGCTGAGCTTGTAGGCTTCCACATTGTGACAGTACCGCCTGAATGACCCAAAGCAACAACCCCATTGAAGGGGTTCACTTGCATCACATTAGTACGACCCAAACCAGTTCGAATATTACCAACCATGGCACCTGTTGTGACATCCTGATAATGAAGCTGACCAAATTTGTTTATTGAAGCCAAGAGAAAGTGGTTTTTTAGAAATTGAAGCCTTAACACTGCACCATGTTCCTGAAAAAAAGAGGAAACAATGAGCGTCATAAAGATGCATCTGGTATTAACTGCTTTTAGCAGATGATAAGACTTTTGTTTGGGGGGGGGGGGGGGAGAGGGTGGAAAATCTTTCTCCAAGAAGCTGGAGATAACAAGCTGGGATACACATCTGGGAGGCCAGCAACTGGATACCCATTTTGAGTCAACTAAGTATCAAGCCTAATGCAAAACCGCAAAATGTAAGGTACTTACGTTCCATTAAGTAAATGTCTAAAGGTAACACAAACCAGGAATAGAATTCAAGTGATGATCTTAAAAGCAAGTGTTTGTGATAAGCAATAATACCAGAAATGCATGCGAATGCAATATACTAACCTTGAGGCAGTGAAGCTCAGTTCCATCACGGTTATAGATGTAAGGATACCTGTCGTTTGAGAAATTTCAAGTCCTAGATCACGTAAATGCATAAAATATCTAATACAGAATGATAGACAAAAATTGACAGCAGTAAGCAGATAGAGAAAACAGATTAATAGCATCACAGTCCTCTTAATGCATACAAGTCTATCCAGATGTAAAAGCTTGAAATAGCAATAAGACCAAATCAACTAATCATGACTATAATGTTTATTCGTCAAAACCTTGAGTTCATTTTGACACTATAATAACAGGAAGCACTTGGCTTTATATATATTAAGGAAAACTAAAGCAAATGCATTTGAAAGTTGAACTTGGAAGTATCAACTTCTCCTTGAAAGGTGGATGACTAAAATTAATGATGCTCAAATGACTTAAACTATGTTACTCTGGGAACAAGCCACTTATGACTGATAAATGCTACTGAGCATAATTGAGTAAATTCATTTTTGCAAAGAAGTATAATCTCAGATTAAACAATTTGATACCAACTCGGAGAAAAGAAATTACTTTTTCTGGGCAGCAGCAAAAAACAGCTCATTATGCAAGAATGCCACATCACGCACTGTTTCTCTAACCTGGAAAAAAAAAAAAGAAACAATGAATAATCTTCTGAAAGACTCAATGTTAATTTTTTTGGCAAACAGTAAGACTTTCTCTGCTAGCATGATAATTAAATCCTTCATCCATCTAGTAGAACCATTAGCTATATCAAATTGTTCTCCACCAGCAACAATGACAATAAATAATGCCGTTTGAATTGCAAAAATGTGCATCATAAGTCACAACTTAACAGGATGAAACTAATCATATTATTAATAAACATTAAAGATGATTTCAGGAATGTGTTATCAAAGCTGTACCCAGACCCAGACTGAGTTGAGCTTTTAATCAGCATACCTGAAACTCTTTTATTAGGCTCATACTCAACATGTCTACAATTCCCAGGTGACCCTTGCGCCCTCCAACAGCCATATACCGGCCACTTGAAGTAAAATCCAAAGTGTATGGACCAAGTTCTGCAAAAATGAATTGTACAAAGGTGATTGGCAAAAAATTTGGCAGGTCAAAATAGTAACAATACATTTTCCAGTCAAAAAGAGGTTTGCACAGTGCGCACAATTGTGTTGAAGATTAAAATAAAGTAAACAAAGATACACAAATCAAACCTTTAAGATGGTCCAAGGGCAAGAGCAAAGGATAGGAATAATATTTAAATAAGTTTCTTTACAGTAGAACTTGTTTAAATTAACTAAGATTAATAAATAAACTTCTCCAGATTCAAATGACTGTACAATGCTCAATAATTTGACCAGAAATAAATGTCATCTTAACACTTTTAAATGCAATATCATTTATCATTCATACTCAATTGCTCTCATACTCTCACCACTATGCCAAGATAAACAGAAGAAAAATAGACCCTTGCTTAAACCACATAAATCAAGAAAATAATGCAATATGCAGTAAGTATACGTCATTGACAAACAATGATGAAAAACAGGGGCAAAAAGAATGGCCCAACCTCACAAGAGAGAAGATACAAATCTGATTTAAGATAACCATAGCTAGCAGTCAAATGAAAACAACCTGGTAAAACAATATCAAATTGCTTCCTCAAGCTTAAGATATCTACTTCTTTAGCTATTGCCTCCTGTTTGATCCTCCATGTCTTCTCTATGCCTTCAGCCTCCAGAAAGCCTCCCTCACTGGGCACAAGCCACTGCATATATGAAATTATGGAGTAAGGACAATGCTATTACACCATTATACTACAATATCTAGCATCAATGACTATGTTACCACCACCCTTTAAGTTTAACATACTAGTCACCAGTAACCTCTTGATTCTCAATATGCATACGATCTACAGAGATATTTGACTCAGTAAATAATTTAAAAAAAGAAGAAGAAGAAGAAGAAGAAGAAGAATTAGATATCTTGAGGATCAAAGTATTAAGATTGATTCAGAAATGTAACATGTAATTTTCAAGGTTATTTACACCAGTTCATAATTTTGTTTGGTTAAGATTTGACTCTCAATGACTTAACAAATGCCAAATGTTACTTCACAAATAGTATTACAAGAGAAATAATAGTCCATCAAGTAGGGCTAGAAATCACCAAGCTGATTGTGAGATACTTCTATTTAATTTGCAGATAGCATTGAGCATGTAATAAAAAATTTTATCAAAAATATAAGCATGTAAATTTATACAGACATAAAGAGTATATAAACTTTAATTTGAGCCAAATTTGAGATTAGGATTCAGCTCATTTAATAATCAACCCGAGCCTATGCCAGAAACTATTTGACTTGGCTTGGGTTAAGGACAGCCTGACCATCAAGTAAAATACTGCAACATTTAAGGGTATCTATCTAGTATCAACATGAACATAACTTTATCATCTCACAACAAAGCCAATGATATTCCATAGATCTGATTGAAATATGCAATCAAATCAAACATTGTGAAGATTTCCATCATATCCATGAAAAGAACTCTAGATCAAACTCAATTGTGCAAGACACATTTAAAAAAGAAAAAGAACAAAGAGCAGTTTAATTAAGGAAATCATAAGGCCACCCAAAAAAAAAAAAAAATATTCCTCTCTGGTGCCTCTAGAGGCATCATATTCCCCTCTTATGCCATTTTGAGGCA
The DNA here is from genome assembly GCA_037074585.1 of Biancaea sappan. NCBI lineage: Eukaryota > Viridiplantae > Streptophyta > Magnoliopsida > Fabales > Fabaceae > Biancaea > Biancaea sappan. The sequence continues at coordinate 41,507,578 of CM073492.1, forward strand.
CCAAAGAGGAATTTGGTGCCTGGTGATACACCATTCTGGAATACAGGGCCAGGGGAGGCAGAAAAGAGAAGTTTTCTCAAGAAATAACTAACCTTATCAGCCTTGGCAGCAACTTTCGCTGATTTGCTATATAAGTCCTCTCTAGCAGAAAGTTGACCCTTAAGTTTTTTATCTTTCAAAACCTGCAATTTATAATTTACAATCATAATAAGACAACATTATCAAGTAGCAATGTTTTGATTCTTGAAATCTCAACACTTTATACCTCCAAATTTGCACCATCTCCTCTGAGATATTTCTTTATTTTCAGATCTAACTCATTAGAAATATCCTGCATAGCAATATCATGTATCATTAAAAAAAAATATATTCAAAATACTATGCGGATGCTAGAGAAGAAGCAATCAGTATGCCCCCTATGTAAGAGAGTGACTAATATCATGGTATGTATATATTAAAATGTCATTATTTAGATTGACAGGTAATCATTTTATTGGAAACAGTACTATTTAATTCTGAATGAATACCATTTTTTGACCAAAAATGTAACTCTAGAAAGGATGAAAACGCAAAGATGTCCTTTCTCCATTATAAAACATGTGCCTCTTTTATCTTTTCTTTTTACCTCTCTGGGCCTCGAGCAAGAAGAATCTATCAAATCAATTTCATGTGCTTTCTCTTGTTTACTTGTGTTCTAATTTTCTAATTATACATACATGGGTTTCTGAGGATTATCCAAGAAGTATAATATAATACGAACAAGTACACACAGGTGCAGGTAAGCTTCAGCAATACCCCATGACAGAGAAAAGGTTCACCTAGAAACCTTTTAATAAGCACATCTGACAAGTTTTTTCTCAACTTCTTTCTTTTTTTTTTTTGGGTCGATTATAAGCTGCAAATACTCATGGATTCAGGGTAACCAAGTTGAATAAATCACATAATAAGTTATACATTAAAGGAATGGCTTACAAATTTACTAAGCATATAGACCTTAAAATATATTGTGCCCTTTTTGTGTTTCTGCTTTGCCAGTTTACATTAAAGGAATGGCTTACATACTTGTAATTGTCTTAATTTTTTCATTAAAAAATCCAACTGCCTACAGTTTTTCATTGTCTAGGTCTTTTGGGAAGATCTAGGATCCCTCTAAGGTGAAGGTTTTTATGGTCTTAATTTCCATAAGCTCAATTAGGTTATTTCATCAAATGTTTATGTATGTTTTATCGGAGTTCTGAGACAATCTATCTTTTTCTGTATTCCAAAGTGCCGTGGCAGTTTTGGTATAGACTATTTAGCAGCTTTAGTTTGCAGAGGGTTTGTCCAGGCCAGCTGATTTAGACATTTTTTAGTCATTAAAGTCGAGGGTTTTAGGAGCAAGAAGAAGCACAAGGCCATTTTGGTGTCTAAATATAGACACCAAAACAGAAATATCATATATGCACATGGTTCAACTTGTACCTGTTCAGTGGAAGGCTTGACACTTTCAATAGGGTCATTGTCCTGTCCCCTACCCATCTTTGCAAGAAACTTAGCTGAGAGAGGCACCAAAGGCTGGAATTAAATCTCCCCTTCCCGCGACCGCTGTAGCTTCAACGTCAAATGGCGATGCTCAATTCAGCTCCCTGAGTAAGAGACAGAGAGAATTTCAGGCTGCAGACAACGGCAGAGAGAGATAGGGATGGCAACGGGACTGGGCGGTAACGTCCCAATCCCCACCGGGAAAAAAAAAATTCTCTCCATCCCTGTCGCTTCCCCACAAATCCCCGCAGATTATTTGAAAAAAAATTCAAAAATGTTAAAAGAAGAAGAAAAGCTCATTAATATGTTCTTTGACGCAGATCTTAGCATAGGGTTTGATTAATTAGTCGTTTTCTTTTTAGGTTTATGATAACGACCAAGATTGTCAATGTCCTAATTCTTGTTTTTCTCATCCAAACTTTACTGGATTCCCAAGATCAGAACAAGTACATCATTAAACCTAACCCCATTTGGTTTATCAAACAAATTCAAAGTATACATCATTAGATGGATTAATTCAACTTTGAAGTTTATTCAAATTTTGGTCCAAGAACATCACGGGGAAAACAAACAAACATACATTCCCAGAACCGGAATGACAAACTCAAAGCACAATAACAACGTAAATATATGGAGAGTCCCTCGTACCTGAAACAGCGACGCCGAGAGAGGACGAAGGCAAAGACGACGACGCCGAGGGCAGACACGCCGAGGGAGGACGAAGGCAGAGACGCGACGCCGAGGGCAGAGATGCGACGCCGAGAGAAGACGAATCAGAGAGGAGACTATGGCTTCGTAGATTTGGAGTTTTGGAGGGTTTATTTGAGGTTTTGGGTTCATTTTTTCTTTTTTCTTTTTCCAGTGAGTTTTGGGCTTTAATGTTTTCTCAATTTTATTTCCTTATATATCCTATTTCTTCGGCCCGCTTTTCCCTACATTTTGGGTTAACTAATTTCAAAATTTGTTTGTCCAAAAAAAAAGTTTCATTCTTTGGGAGGGTATTGTGTTTTTAATTAACATTAAAAGATGTCAACGTCGACGCTATCTCCTTCTTTCCACCGCCTTGGGGCTGATTTGTTGTCAAGATATGCGATCCATGGAAAAAGAAGCGCAAGTGGCTCGGCACCTTTGAGCCTTTGCAAAACCAAGGCTAAGACCAACTTTGTCTATGGCGCTGTCCTCGTTGCTCTGGAGATGCTGCGGCTGCCTGTGGTGGTGCCTTTTTCCAGGGTCAGCACATCGGTAATGATAGTGGTGATATGTTGGAGAAGCTCATAGCCGACACTGCCCTCATCTCTAGATTCAAAAAAAAAAATACTTTTAAAAGTAAGAATTATATTGGGCTTTGCCAATCAATTTTGCATTAGCTTGTTAGGAATTTGTAACAGCTTGTATTTTTTTTTTTGGTTTGTTAAAAGACTAGTTTTAATCTAGGATTAAGAGTGTGTTGCCTTTTCATAGTGCGTGTTTAGCACCACGTTCAACAAAGAGCAAACCACGTTAGTCGACCTTCAACGTGGTTAGCTTGAAAATGGAGATGTTTGGCAGTGCGTCGACCATGGCTAATGAACCACGTTTGTCATTTCCAACCAAGTTTCACCACTGTGCCATATTGTAGCTTCTTCGGACCATTTATGCGGGTTGGTGTATGTAATTACGCTCATTCCCTTCTACTGCCCTTCCCCCATTTCTCCGTGCTTCTCTCCCGTAGCAAGCCTTGGGTACTCTGTTTCTAAGCACCAAAAATAGAGGCGTACAAACCACCTAAGTGGGCAACTGTAACTCAAAAGCTAATGATATTGGTGTTTGTTTCTTGGCTCATCCATGATCCAAAGTCTAAAGTCTAACTTTGAGCATAATATTTCATTGTTGTTTAGAATATCAAAGGCAGTGCCATTTCTCTATGCTTCTCTCCCACGTTTGTTTCATTGTTTGTTTCTTGGCTCATCCATGATCCAAAGACTAAAGTCTAACTCTGAGCATAATATTTCATTGTTGGTCTCATGCATGGGCGTGGTACCATTGAAGAAGATGAAGCAGAGCATATATAGCACGGGGGAGGGAAGGAGCAAGAGAGAGAGAGAGAACCGAGCTTAAGTGAGAGCATGAGAGGAAGAAAGAGAAAGAGAATAAAAGTGGAGAGAAAAGGAGAAGAAGAAAAGAAGACAAGAAGAGAAGGGGAAGGGAAGAAGGAATCAGGAAGAACATAGTTGTAGGGACCAAAGTAAATAAATTAAAAAGTTTATAGAGGTTGATTTTAACAAAAAAATATATATTTGCAAACTAGGGACTTAGATGAAGTAATATAAGAGTTTATATCGAGCAAAGGACAAAATAAAAATTTTAGCTAGGGACCAAAATGAATAAACTAAAAATTTTTGGGTAAATAGTAAAATTAAAACAAAATCCAGCTTAAATTATTAATTCATTTTCTTTTAAATGATGAATAGTTCATTTTGTTTAAATTATTAATTCATTTTATTTAAAACTTAATTATAATGGATATTTAATTCATTTTGTTTAAAACTTAATTATTGATTCTTTTGTAATTAGCAATTTATTAACATTTAATTGTAATTATACTTAGTTCAAATTGTTTAAATTAAAAAAATATTCTAATGTGTAATTACTAAATAATTAGTAATATTGGACAAATAAACCAAAAATGAAATATAAAATTCATATTTTTCTTGGTAATTGCATATCTAAAATCACATTTGCAAACCAACATCTAAATATCATGCTCTACCCCAAACTACGTTTGTTCAACTTTCTCTCAAATATAAATCACATTTATTTAAATATAGGTTTTCTCCAACCACGTTCAATCAAACTTAGTTTGCCTCCACTCACGTTTGATTTGATTGAATGTAGTTGAAGAAAATCCAGGTTTAAATGAACGTCATTTATATTTAGAAGACATTTTGACAAGCGTGATTTGGTGTAAAACATAATGTTTGGATATTGATATGCAAACGTGATTTAAGATGTGTAATTATCAAAAATGGTATAAATTTTATATTTTATTTTTTGATGTACCGTTATTATTTATTGTCATTTATTTAAAGCTAACTTAGTGAATTATATCAATGTGTTTAATAACGTGAATAATTTTTTAGTAAATGAATTATTGACTAATTTTTTGTTATTAATTGACTAATAAAAAGAAACAATTTTTTGTGAAAGAATAGTTAGCTCGTGGGCAAATACAAGGCATTTGTACCTAAATTTGGAATATTGGCCATTTTCCTGCACAATTGATGGATGAATTGCATGTGTAATAAAAACTTTTAAATCACAATTAATGAAATTATATAGCCAAATTAATTATATAAATTGTATAAAGTACATTAATGACTTATTAGTTAGTTTACTTATTTACCTAATTCAAGTAAATAAGGGAAAATGGCCAAAGTACATTTACCACTTATTAATTAGTTTCTAACTTAAGTAAATAAATTAAACTAATTATAAATTATTCGGATTAACAATGACCAAATAAAAATGATGGTTAAAATATACTTGAGCTCCCTATAGTTTCATTGAAGAATGATTTTAGTCCCTATAATTTGAAAATAATAAATTTAGTCCCTGTAGTTTTTAAAACCATGAAATAGGCATGTGATTAGTTTTTGGTTAGTTAACTGTTAGTTAACGCTAACTAGTATATTGATTTTAGTATTAAAATTCATGTCAACGCTAACTATATACCATTTATGTTGACGTGAACTAACAACGTGGACTCCATTAAAAAAGGTTTCAGTTTATTCACTTAGGTTCTTAGTCAAAATTTTTCTTTTGTATAATTTTTTATATGAACTCATTTTCTACTTCTTCTAAGGCCCTAATTTAAGAATATTTTTTTGTCAAAATCATCCCCTACAAAATTTTCAATTTATTCACTTTAGTCCCTATTCCTCACTTTCATTTTTTTTTCACGGTTTGTTACTCCAAATCAGTCTATAATTTTATTTTTAGTCATGATATGATTTAATATATCATTTCTACTAAAAAATAATATAAGCAATGAATTAAAATTCAAGTTTCAAAACTTATTTGGATTAACAATGACTTGAAAAAAAGATTGACTACATTAATTAGATTAATTATTTTAATTTGCATGTGTAATAAAAACTTTTAAATGACAATTAATGAAATAGCCAATTTAATTATATAAATTGTGTAAAGTACATTAATCACTTATTAATTATATTAATTATTTACCAAATAATATTTACCTAATTCAAGTAAATAAGGGAAAATGGCCAAGGTACATTTATCACTTATTATTAGTTTCTAATTCAAGTAAATAAATTAAAATAATTATGTTTTTAATTCAATTGTGTACCATAATTAGATTAAATTAAAATTTACCATAACCATGTTAGTTTCTAAGTCTTATTGGCACTGTAATTAGATTAATTATGTTTTTCTTAAATTAATTATTTTAATTAGATTAAAAAAGATTGATTATTTTAATTAGATTACATTAATCAACAAAGGCTCGTTGTGTTAATTATGTCTTATGCTTAAACAGGGCCCATTGTGTATATTGTAAAATTTAATATATACAGCATAACAAATATATGTCATCGTCTTCTCCACCAAAAAGCTGCCTCATGGGTCACGAAGACCTGACGCGTGCTCGACGGTTTTTGGCAACTAAGGCTTCCAAAGAGCTACGTCTTGTGGCTTTGGACGCCACCAACACATCTCGAATGGAGAACGACACCAAATGACACCAAAAAATGATCACATGCAAATAAAGCAATCACCTGCAAAATAACAGGGGCAAACAGAGCATGAAAGCTAATGGGAGAAACCATACTGTAACGACGGGAAACAGCCGAAAATGGAAAGCAAAGCGAGAGGAGAACAACGGCAAGTGCCACACATAGAAGACCACACCATAGGCATGACAGGAACGACCATACCACAAGCAACACGCATGCAACACAGCACAAAACCGAAAGGCAGGATAAGGAACAACAAGGCAAATGACAAAGTCAACATGCCAACACAAGCAATGCGGCAACACAGGCAAAATGACACAAAATGCATAGCAGGGGTAGATGGAGGAATGGCACTAATGACCCATACCAACCACATTAACTTCAACGTAGAAGCTACCCCGGATCGAGTTAATTGAACCATGTTAAATGCCACATAATCGAAACCACATTAAAGCTACCCTTGGTTTCTCCATTGCTGCCAAACATCCTATTTTGGTGCAAATTGCATTTACTACTACTTGAAATGTGGTTGAAAAGTTTCCAACATGCTGCCAAACGAGCACCTAGTCTGCTAGATTTAGGGTTAAGGATGTGTTGCCTTTGTTTACACCTGGTATTGTTTTTAGGATATGTTATCTTAAATCATGTACCATTCTCTTATAAGTTCAAGCTTATAATGTATTTGATGGTCTATAGGCCTGGTCTATCTTATGTAACCTTAGCCTAGTGCCATTTAATGGAATCGATATCCATTTATCCATAAAAAAAAAGAGACCAACGTCAAACCCAAAAAAAATGCTAATGATGGTTGATCTGAAGACTTTTTTAATAGGTCATAATTAAAATAAAATTCACTTAAATCAGTCTTAGTTATTTAGAAGTGTTAGCAAGCTGTATTAGTTTGAGTTGAATGAATCTTTTAATTTAAAAAAGTCAAATAATGAAAGGTTGAGTTATATTGACAGTCTGTTTGGTTGGCAGTATAGAGTAAGAATGGAAAGGAAAGGAGAATAGAAAAGGAAAAAAGTTTGTTTGGTTCACAATAGAAAAGAGAAAATAAATATTTTGGTATGTATTTTTTAATGAGGTAATTTGACCATAATACCCCTAATTATCTTTTTTTAAAAAAATTTCAACCCAAACTCTAGAAACCCAAAATGGACATAATCAAAACCCCCACGATATACATACTGCATCATCGTCTTTTTCTGATCTCAAGCTTTTCTGTTCCTCTCTCTCTTTGGTTCGGAAGGACCAAAATCAACATTGTAATACTCATAAAAAATAAAATATAAATGCGTGTTTACAAACTACTGTTACTATTTACGTACTGTTCATTTATACAATCAAAATGTCAAGTACTAGATGTGGTTTGGTTATGAGAGAAAACTAGAAAAAAGTTTGTAGGAGAAAATGACGTTTTATGTGTAAAAATACCCTCAGATACTAAATTGAAAGGACTGAATTGAAAAGAAACTTAAAGGTTTAAGGTGAAAGGATAGTTTTCCCTTTAAGTTTCCAATAAAATTTTCTAAGGTGCACAGTAAACTGCATTAAAATGTCATTTTCATGAATAGTAAATTAAATATTTTATTAACGCATAGTATCAAATAGTACCCTTGACTTTTCCTATAAATAGGCTCTTTCATTTCACTTCTAAACTCACACCTTCAACTTCTCTTCTTCTCTCCTTAAGTTTCTCTTGCTCCGACGCTAGGCCTCTGAGATTTTGGGCCTTTCCTTTTCTGCTTAGGTAAGGATACTATGCCCTTTCTATGTCTTTCAAATTTTAGAAGTTATTTTCTTAAGTATGCTCTGTGGTTGCAGCTTTGGCCGATCTTCCACATCAGAAAAACTGTCCTTAGCTGTTTATATGTTACTTTGATTCTTTGATTACCGAAATAGAATGTAAACTGTGAAGAATACTGGTTCACGCCATTACGATGCCAAATCGCCCAGAATTGAATTTGTGGCAAATTGCAGTATAGTGATCCCCAGGTCGTATTCACTCAAGGAGCCTCACTTCTTAGTACTAATTAATCGTTCTAAACACCCAAACACTAATGAAGAGTACATAAACATGGGGGGTTTTGTGGCAGTGCTAATAAAACAAACAAAACAGCAACCAAATAAATACAATAGCAGCAACAGCAACAGCAACAGCAGCAGCAGCAGCAGCAGAATTTGCAAGGTATTGACAGTAAAAAGACTATGTAATCAGCCACTAGGATTCATGGAAGTGTAACTATCATTACCTATCTCATTGATTCAGTTTTGTTCTCATTCCATTGTTTGGTTCTTTATGAAAATGGTTCTAGAATAACATCTAGAATTTAATGCTACTAATTACAGTCAAGAACATCTCTCTAATATAACTAGATGCATTCAGTGGAAAATCTCAACCAAACCAAGTTAAATATATCATCTAACTAGTCATTTCGCCTCCCTCACTTTCCTAATCAGTCAAGCAAGGTTATATCTTATATATATAAGTTAGTTTATGTTACATTCTCAAGCTCTAATCAGAATATGACAGCAACATAAACATAACATCAAAACAGAAACGAAATGAGATGAAAATGGAGAATAAAACACTTAGCTTGCATTCTTAGTTCAAGCTACAACATCCCAGTGGTCTAGTGACTAATTACAATGAAGACTTAGCCCTCCATGAGAGCAAAACAGTAAAAACAGAAGAGAAAAACAGAGAGGGAAAGAAAGCTGCGAATTTTCTAAGTTACTCTAAATAAAAGTGTCTTCTCCTTTTTAAAAATGATGCCCTCAATGCCTTGGGATATTCTACCTAGATGCCTCCTTGGATGCCTCCTTGGTTGCCTACTTGGTGCTTCTTCCATGATTTGGGCAGCAAAACAGCAAACAGCAGTAGAAAAGACAGCAGACAGCAGCAGAAAAACAGCAAAACAGCAGCAGAAAAACATGGCAGAAAAGCAGCAGAAAAACATGGCAGAAAACATGGAAAAAGGAGGTGCATAATTAATATTTCAACCATACTTTCTGACCTACAAAGAGTAATATTTCTGCCCAAAAATTCTGATTACATGGCATTGAATAAGAGTTCAAATGGGCCCCATATCCAGCACAATCTAGTCAGCATCTGCATCACCTAAAAAGTGCCACATTAGCATCCAAATCAGCATCTTTGTCCATGTCAGCACTTTTCTCTCCAAAATTAAAATTTGTAGGAATTAAATTGAGCATTTTACAATTCAAGTTCTAAAAATATAAAATTGAAACACATTCAATCCATAAATAGTTTATACCCAATAAATTCCAAATCATAATAAAATTAGAGAATTGACAAAATTAAAGAGGCAAAAAGGATTAAAATAGGGACTAAAAAGTATATAAAAATGCCCGATATCAAATCCCCCATACTTGGCCTTTTGCACTCCTGGGCAAAATAATATTCGGAACACCAAAAGACATTAAATGAAAAGCGTGGAAAGCATGCTGTAATGGAATAGTTAAAATTTTGAAAAGATTTAGCACTTGAAGAAAATTATTCTTAAATTTCTAAGATTTTAAGCATCATGGCAATTTAATTTGATACGAATGAATTCAAGTAATTAGTCTCCTCACCAGGAATGTGTTTACTCTCTATTCTCTCAAGTGTCTAGGGTAAATCACTCGAAATTCAACTTATCACAGAATTCACTACCATAAACTTGTCAAGAATCTAAATCTCCACTACTTGAATCACATACATGCTTGAATTATTAGGACTTTGGAAGGGTGTAAGGTTGGGTGAAGGAATGATTGGGAGGTAGAAAGAAATACACAAAACAAAGTTTAACAAGAACTTAAAGAAACGAAGAGCATCAATCAATAAGGTTATAAGAGATTGAACTTTGAAATTTGGGCACAACAATGCTACTTTTCTTTTCTCCTTCTTGCTCTTTTGTTTTTTTTGTTTTTTTTTTCGAACTCTTTTTTTTTTTGATCTCCATATGGTATATATATATATTTTTTTTTTGAGTAGCAAAACTGAAATTCAAAACAGCCCAAAAATCCTTCTTTTTGCACATGCTCAATTCAATCTAATTTCAAAAGAAAGAGGTTTCTAAAGCTCTTTAAATCTTAAGTTTGAGGGAAAGAAATGATTTGTTTTAAAGTGGGAGAGAGCTAGAAAACACAAGAAAGAAAGGTGGAAGTAAGGTACAAAGTGGCACACAATGGAAACAACACATAGGATGGCTATTTGGCTAGAATGGTTACAAGAAACAAATGCCTAAATCATTTCCAAGCATGTACATGTAATGTAGCCTTAACAAAGATTCAAGACAAATTCTGGAGTAAAAATCATGATAGGGAATACACACAGCAAGAAAGAATAGCATTTTCCACTTAGGCTCAAATCCTCACAGCTAAAAGACTATTACTATAAATTCATTAAAGTCAACATCATTACCATTTAACTTGAATTCCTTAGAGAATTAAGACTAAATTCTCTTCATGCTAAATCAATCTACACTTTAGCTATCTCATCATGCATATTTCCACACCAAAACTCCATCAAAAATTTAAAAAGAGAGCATCAAATTCGGACAAAACATATCAGCAAAATTCTGCAGTGCAGAATTTCTGGCGATGCAACTTGACTGACACATAACAACCTTAAAACAAATGCGAATCACTCCGAATAAAATTCTACAACTAGAAGACAAAAAAAAAGTTTAAAAACATGTAAAGAAAGTGGCAAAAACCATAGCCAAACAGTACAGAAAATTCATACAAGACAGCTCAAAAATTCTAGACAGAAACAGAGAAAACAGAGGAGACAGCAGAAATTTTTTTTTTTTGAAAATCTGCTCCAATTAAATTCTCTCCCCCCCACACTTAAACATTACATTGTCCTCAATGCAAATTATTACCAAACATCAAATAAAATGAAGAGGACATAAATTAAAAAGGAGAGAAAGAGTACAGCCTTATCATGGAGTCGGAACATTGTAGAGTTGGATTTCCTCTACAGTTTCTTGTTTGAATCCCTCGTAGAACTTCTTAACCTTTGCCCATTTACCATGAACTGCTTGTTGGTGGCCTCATTTTGAATTCTACTGCACCAAAAGGAAAGACATTAGTAATAACAAAAGGGCCAACCTATCTAGAGCGAAGCTTACCGGGCATTAGCTTGAGGCGAGAATTATAGAGAAGGACTTTGTCTCCCACTTGGAATTCTTTTTTCTCAATTTTTCGATCATGTAAAGCTTTTGTCCTCTCTTTATAGATGCGCGCATTCTCATAAGCCGCGATCCTTAGTTCTTCTAATTCTTGAATATGTAACTTCCTTTCCTTACCGGCAAGGGTCATGTCCATATTGCATTGCTTAACAGCCCAATATGCCTTGTGTGCAATCTCCACCGGTAAGTGACATGCTTTACCAAATAGCAAGCGGTATGGAGACATGCCGATGGGAGTCTTGAAAGCGGTTCTATAGGCCCAAAGCACATCGTCAAGCCTCTTACTCCAATCTTTTCTGTTGGGTTGCACAGTTTTCTCTAATATTTGCTTTATCTCTCGGTTGGAGACTTCTGCTTGCCCATTGGTTTGGGGATGGTAAGGTGTAGAGGTTTTGTGCACCACCCCATATTTCTTCAATAGCCCTTGCATGTTTCTATTGCAAAAGTGTGATCCTTGATCACTGATTATGGCCTTGGGGACACCGAATCTGCAGAAAATATGTGAACGAAGGAAATCTACAACAACAATAGAATCATCAGTTCGGGTGGCTTTAGCTTCCACCCACTTCGACACATAATCCACAGCAACTAAGATATACATGAAGCCAAAAGAAACAGGAAAAGGACCCATAAAGTCAATGCCCCAAACATCAAAAACATCACAAAAAAGAAGAGGTTGTTGAGGCATTTCATTTCTTTTAGACACATTTCCAGTTCTTTGACACCTAGAACAGTTTTTGCAAAAATCAAAGGCATCCCTAAACAAAGTAGGCCAATATAAACCAGAATCTAACACTTTTCTAGCTGTTCTTTGGGGACCAAAGTGTCCACCACATGCAAGAGTATGACAAAAATTTAGCATAGATGCAAATTCATGATTTGGAACACATCTCCTAATAATTTGGTCACTACAAATTTTCCACAAATAAGGGTCATCCCACACATAGTACCTAGCCTCGCTTCTTAATTTATTCAATTGATGTTTATTTTGGTATGCAAGCAATTCAGATGCAACAAGATAATTCGCTAAATCACCATACCAAGGCTCACTAATACCATGCAAAAGGAGGAAACACTCATCTGGAAAATTGTCTCTTACAGGGAGATGTTCCAATGGAAGATCAGAAAGCCTACTCAAGTGATCTGCTACTACATTCTCTGCCCCACTCTTATCTTTGATTTCCACATCAAATTCTTGGAGGAGTAGCATCCATCTAAGCAATCTTGGCTTTGCATCCGGTTTCTTCAACAAATATTTTAGTGCTGCATGGTCAGAAAACACAATTACTTTGGAGGCAAGCAAGTATGATCTAAATTTTTTTAAAGCAAAAACAATTGCTAAAAACTCCTTCTCCGTGGTTGTGTAATTTGATTGAGCTGAATCAAGGGTACGGGATGCATAGGATATGACATGCAACTTCCTCTCTATTCTTTGTGAAAGTACTGCTCCTACAGCAAAATTTGAGGCATCACACATGAGCTCAAAGGGAAGCTCCCACCGTGGAGGTTGGATGATAGGAGGGGAGGTAAGTTGCTTCTTCAACTCATCAAAAGCTGACCTGCAAGCATCATTAAAAATGAAATCAGTTTCTTTTTGGAGAAGTTTAGATAGGGGTAGAGTGATCTTACTGAAGTCCTTGATGAATCTTCTATAAAATCCTGCATGGCCAAGAAAAGAGCGAACTTCCCGCACAGAAGTGGGGTAAGGCAAAGAAGAGATAACATCAACTTTGGCTTTATCTACTTCTATGCCACGTGATGACACTATGTGGCCTAGGACTATTCCTTGCTCTACCATGAAATGACATTTTTCATAATTCAAGACCAAATTTTTCTCTATGCATCTCTCAAGTACTCTCTCCAAATTTTTCAAACATGCATCAAATGAGTCTCCATAAACAGAAAAATCATCCATGAACACTTCCATGCAATCCTCTAACAAATCAGAAAATATGCTTAACATGCATCTTTGAAAAGTGCCAGGTGCATTACAGAGACCAAAAGGAATGCGTCTATATGCAAAAGTACCAAAGGGCCAGGTGAAGGTAGTCTTCTCCTGATCTTCAGGTGCAATGTGAATTTGAAAATATCCAGAAAAACCATCAAGAAAACAGTAGTGAGACTTTCCAGCAAGTCTCTCAAGTATTTGATCAATAAAAGGAAGAGGAAAAAGATCTTTTCTAGTTGCTTGGTTCAACTTCCTATAATCAATGCAAACACGCCAACTGTTTTGAACTCTAGTGGGCACTAACTCATTATTTTCATTTGCTATAACAGTTACCCCGGTTTTCTTTGGCACTACTTGTACCGGACTCACCCACTTACTATCAGAGATAGGATAAATAATACCAGCTTGGAGGAGCTTACTTACCTCCTTCTTGACCACATCAAGAATCATGGGGTTAAGTCGTCTTTGGGGCTACCTGACTGGTTTCGCCTCTTCTTCAAGGAGAATTCGGTGCATGCACACTGAAGGACTAATCCCAGGAATGTCTGCTAGAGTCCACCCAATTGCCTCCTTGTTCTTTTTCAGCAAACTTATCAATTTTTGTTCTTGATCAGGCTCTAGATTGTTGGCTACAATCACTGGAAGCTGGTCTCCTACTTCTAAGAAGGCATACTTGAGGTTTTCTGGTAAAGCCTTCAACTCCAATGCATGTGGTTGGATGCAGGATGGAATCAGTTTTTGTGGAGTCATATCCAAGGAGGCACCTACAAATTCAGATTGCTCAAAGATAGAATCTTTGGCTAAAGAGGAGGAAGGGTTAGCAGCACAAGAGGAAAGAGATGAAGAATGTTCAACATTACAGTCTAAATCACTACACCTACAACTACCTAAAACAGAAACATAATCTAAGTCTAAGCTAGAGAAAATTGCAGAATCAGAATGCACATCAGAATCCAAATCACTATGCAAATCAGAATGCAACTCAGAATTGTCAGCATTTAGAGAGTTTTCAATTTCAGTGCAAGCATGACAGAATTCAAAACCAGCACAATTGCATTCAAAGGCATCTACCAAATCAGAAAATTCAAGAAAATCAGAAATTAATTCAGTTTGGAAATCATCACATGCCTCATCAACTAAGTAATCCAAAAAGTTAACCACATGCACATTGGAATGATTTTCTATAGGATGTTTCATGGCATCCAAAATGTTAAAATCAATTTTGTTACCAACAAACTCCATTGACAAAGTCCCTTCATGCACATTAATAATGGTTTTTTCAGTTTTCAAAAAAGGTCTACCAAGTATTAATGGTGCATAGCTAGGAGTATTATCATTTTCCATATCAAGCACATAAAAATCAGCAGGAGAAATGAGATCTTTGACTCTTACCAGGACATCTTCTAGAACTCTTGCTGGATGTGCTGTGCTTCTATTGGCAAGTTGGACAATCACTCCAGTTGGTGAAAGAACACCAATCTTGAGGCTTGAGTATACTGATTTGGGCATAACATTGATTGAGGCTCCCAAATCCAGCATAGCATTGGAGAACTCCATGTTGCCTATTGTGCATGGTATTGTGAAAGTTCCAGGGTCTTTGCACTTGGGTGGCATGGGTGGTTGGATGAGTGCAGATACATTTCTCCCCAAATTGATTCTCTCATTATCCCTTAAACGCCTCTTATGAGTACACAACTCTTTGAGGAACTTGGCATACTTAGGGATTTGCTTGATTGCTTCCAAAAGTGGGATATTGACCTCTATTTTTCTGAAGGTCTCCATGATCTCTTTATCCATGTCAGATGCAGAAGCTTTCCTTGATTGAGTCAGTCTATTGGGGAAAGGAAGAGGAATTTTTTGAACCACTTCTTCATCCTTTTTATTTTGCTCACTGGTTGAGGATGAAGGAACACTTTGCTGGACATTTGATTTTTCTGGTTCAGATTTAGAAGCTGGACTGTCTACTTGTTTGCCACTCCTCAAGATGATGGCACTGACATTGCCTCTTGGGTTGATCACTGGTTGGGATGGCAAACTCCCTGAACCTTGACTTTTCAGCTCATTGACTGTTGTGGCTAACTGACCAATCTTAGTCTCCAAATTCTGCATATTGGTTTCTGTTCTCTGTTGGAACTGAAGAGTATTGGCAGTCAGTTGCTTCATTAAATCCTCAAGACTAGGCTTAGTTTTCTTGGGTGCTGGAGGAGGTGTATGGCTAGGTTCAGGTTGATTATATCTTGCATGGGGTGGCTGGTAAGGGGGGTTGGATGTATTCCCATACTTGAAAGCTGGATGATCACGCTACCCAGGATTGTAGGTGGAGGAATATGGGTCATATCTCTGTTGTTGTGGCTGCATGGGTCTACTAGGGAATATACCAGCACATGACTCAGTTGGGGTCTCTTGCAGCTGAGGGCACTGATCAGTATAGTGGGTATTCAGGGAACAAATACCACAGACAGAAGGAGGAATGGCTTGTTGTTGTGTTCTCTGATTTAATGCCAATTGCCTCACCATTGAAGCCAACTCTTCCAATTTATTTTCTATCCTTTGTTGCTCCATGGGAGGTGTCCTCACCTCATTGACAGTAACTGTTGGATCACTCAGTCTGGTGCCAAATTGCTGAGCATTTTGGGCCATCTTGGCCAACAATTCATTTGCTGCAGCAGGAGTCTTATCCACCAATGCCCCACCAGCAGCTACATCAACTATGTATCTGTCCATAGGTAGTAATCCTTCATAGAAATATTGGATGAGAAGCTGCTCTGAAATCTGGTGGTTTGGACAGCATGAACAAAGCTTCTTAAACCTCTCCCAATATTCATGCAGAGACTCACCATTCAATTGTCTAATCCCACTAATATCCTTCCTGATTGTTGCTGTTCTGGAGGCTGGAAAGAATTTTTCTAAGAACAACTTCTTCAGCTCATCCCATCTTGTTATCAAGGCAGTGGGTAGATAGTAAAGCCAATCCTTGGCTGCCCCATCCAGAGAGAAAGGAAATGCTATTAATTTGATTTGTTCTTCTCCAACTCCATGTGGTCTCATGGTAGAGCAGACAACATGGAACTCCTTTAAGTGCTTGTGCGGATCTTCTCTTGCAAGACCATGAAACTTAGGCAACAAATGGATTAGACCAGATTTTAGTTCAAAATTAGCATCCAACTCAGGATAATTTATGCACAATGGTTGATAATGCACATCAGGTGCAATCAACTCTTTAATTGATTGTTCTTGCCTATTTTGAGGCACTTGTGCATTTTACCTATCCATCCCAGTTATCCCAGCTGACTCAGAATCTGTAGACTCCAACACAATATCATATTCGAAATCTGATTCAACTTCTACACTGTTGACAGCTAACTCAACAATTTCAGCAAGAATTTCAGAAACTATACTAGTCCTAATGCTATTACTTCTCACTAGCCTATGGAAGGTCCTATCAATTTCTGGATCAAAAGGTGATAAGTCCACGTGACCAGACCTTCTCATATACTAGAAAGGGCACAAATTCACAAGAAAACAACAAGAAAACAATAAAAACAACTAAATCACTACAAAAGACTCCAACCGATGAAAATCACCAAAAATTTAAGTATCTCAGAGAAAATATGATTTTTCAAGGAAATATTCTTGACAAATTGGAGAGACAAACACAAAAAACAGAATTCAAAAATTCAAACTACAAAAATCACACTAAAAATCACAATTAATTAGAAAAATCAAAAAAATATTAAAAAATAGAAAATGAGGCCTAAACGATGGAATTTGGCAATATGACTGCCTAAGATGATCCTTTGGATAATCAAGTGGTCAGAACTTGCTTAGAATGTCAAAAACTAGTGGTATACCAAGTTTAAGGTCAATCGGAGGTAGTTAGTTTTTTGCCTATGAATAGTAACCGATAAAAACTCAAAAACTTGTAAACTGTTTCAACAATACTAGATAACTTAAAATTAAACAAAGAAACACTTAAACAACTAATTAGATAACTTGGAAGTGAATTGGCTCCCCGGCAATGGCGCCAAAATTCTGGTTCACGCCAGTACGATGCCAAATCGCCCAGAATTGAATTTGTGGCAATTTGCAGTATAGTGATTCCCAGGTCGTATTCACTCAAGGAGCCTCACTTCTTAGTACTAATTAATCGTTCTAAACACCCAAACACTAATGAAGAGTACATAAACATAGGGGGGTTTTGTGGCAGTACTAATAAAACAAACAAAACAGCAACCAAATAAATACAATAGCAGCAACAGCAACAGCAACAGCAGCAGCAGCAGCAGAATTTGCAAGGTATTGACAGTAAAAAGACTATGTAATCAGCCACTAGGATTCATGGGAGTGTAACTATCATTACCTATCTCATTGATTCAGTTTTGTTCTCATTCCATTGTTTGGTTCTTTATGAAAATGGTTCTAGAATAACATCTAGAATTTAATGCTACTAATTACAGTCAAGAACATCTCTCTACTATAACTAGATGCATTCAGTGGAAAATCTCAACCAAACCAAGTTAAATATATCATCTAACTAGTCATTTCGCCTCCCTCACTTTCCTAATCAGTCAAGCAAGGTTATATCTTATATATATAAGTTAGTTTATGTTACATTCTCAAGCTCTAATAAGAATATGACAGCAACATAAACATAACATCAAAACAGAAACGAAATGAGATGAAAATGGAGAATAAAACACTTAGCTTGCATTCTTAGTTCAAGCTACAACATCCCAGTGGTCTAGTGACTAATTACAATGAAGACTTAGCCCTCCATGAGAGCAAAACAGCAAAAACAGAAGAGAAAAACAGAGAGGGAAAGAAAGCTGCGAATTTTCTAAGTTACTCTAAATAAAAGTATCTTCTCCTTTTTAAAAATGATGCCCTCAATGCCTTGGGATATTCTACCCTAGATGCCTCCTTGGATGCCTCCTTGGTTGCCTACTTGGTACTTCTTCCATGATTTGGGCAGCAAAACAGCAAATAACAGCAGAAAAGACAGCAGACAGCAGCAAAAAAATAGCAAAACAACAGTAGAAAAACATGGCAGAAAAGCAGCAGAAAAACATGGCAGAAAACATGGAAAAGGGAGGTGCATAATTAATATTTCAACCATACTTTCTGACCTACAAAGAGTAATATTTCTGCCCAAAAATTTTGATTACATGGCATTGAATAAGAGGTCAAATGGGCCCCATATCCAGCACAATCTAGTCAGCATCTGCATCACCTAAAAAGTGCCACATTAGCATCCAAATCAGCATCTTTGTCCATGTCAGCACTTTTCTCTCCAAAATTAAAATTTGTAGGAATTAAATTGAGCATTTTACAATTCAAGTTCTAAAAATATAAAATTGAAACACATTCAATCCATAAATAGTTTATACCCAATAAATTCCAAATCATAATAAAATTAGAGAATTGATAAAATTAAAGAGGCAAAAAGGACTAAAATAGGGACTAAAAAGTATATAAAAATGCCCGATATCAAATACATGTCTAGGAAAGTTCTGGCTAAGGAAAGACCTGGTTTTTAAGTGTGTCCAGTGTGACCCTCCACTTTTTCCTAAGAACTTACCTGGTGTACTCTTTTACAGATTGTATTCTGTATTTCCGTTATGAATAGTATCCGTACGTATGAATAGTAATCATATGAATAGTAACTATATGTATGAACAGTATCTGTACGAAAACAATCTTAACGTATTTTCTCTAATCTTTCATGAAAATCTCCGTAGCAGAACACTGAAATTCACCTATGTACTCTTGTCCATAACGACTTAAAGAAGTGATACTCGTACAGAATCCAGGTGAATGAAACGACCCCGTTTTAATAGAGTTTTAGCATTACTGGTGATAAAAAGTATGTCGTAGGACACTCCCAAGATTCATAGGGGAAATTAGATTCAGAATGACGAATCTAATGAGATAATTAATCCAGAAATATGGATAAGAAGAAGCAAGTATCTCATGATGATGTGAAGATTGAATCTCTTTAATTGTGGTTTATAAACGTATAATATAGTTATATACTATACCTGTCATATGGATGAGTATTATTGTGCTTCTGATTATGATATGAACTGTTATACTATTGATTGTGATTGAGCGGTACAGTACCCCCCTCTCACGGCAAGGCAGAAAACCCGGTTTAAACGGTGTCTTGACCAATGAGTGTGGAGACAACGATTCCCTCAGTAGGGATATAGCCCGGATTGGTGATAAATCCATGAGGCGCCCTAGCTAAGAGGATGAGGTTGTGTGTCTTGGCGGAAATATACAAAATTGGAGAGCTGGCCTGTGTGTGCTCTCCGAGATATATTGCCATTGATGAGTACTAGTAACGTTTGTTGAATTGGATGAATTTTTATCTTCTTGTATGTAATTTCTAACTATGTCTATTGGTTGAGCTTGAGCCTTCAGATATGCTTGCATGACTGGTGATGTATTTGAATTTTATTAACGCAAGGCCGATTTGCTCACTGAGTTTAAAAGCTCACACTCTCTGTACAAATTTTTTTGTTCAGATCAGGTTGCCACCGAAGAACATACGCTAGAGGAGTAGATCACTTTGCACCTTTCCGCTGTCGGGTAGGCCCTTCTTTTGTTATACAATATGTTGCTCTGTAACCGTTTAGGACATCTAGGTCAGGGGTTTGGGTATTTGGCTTGTATTTCAGTATGATAATGTATTTTGTACTGAAGATCTATTATTTTTAATTAAGAAAATTTGATGTATTTTCTTTGTATTTATTAAGGAATGGTATTTTGAGAATATAGAGATAATGACTAATAATTTTACTTGTGGGAAGAATTTATCGAAAGGCTTACAGTGATGGGATATTCATCATTGTGCCGGTCATGTGCCTAGAAAATGGGTCGTGACAAACATACTCAATCAAAAACCTCACAACCCCTAAAATCAACATACTCAATCAAAACGGTTGAGGGTAAAATAAAAATCTGTAGCCAAAATCAATATACTCAATCCAAACCAAAATCTTTGTTTCTCTCTCTTTGGTTGGGAAAGCTCCAGATGGTTTAGGGTAAAATAAAAATCTATAGCCATGGTCGAAACTTGCGAATCTGAGGATTTATCCTAGTTAGCCATGGTCGAAGAACAACAAGATGGAGATTGGTAAAGAGAAGAAGGTCTTCGCTGTGCAAGTACAAAGATTAAAAAATCTACAGAGGAACAAAATCGCCAGATCTTAGTCCACCAAAAGCTAGCTTCAATGCCTTCAATGACCAAATTGCTTTCAACTTCGTCTTTCGCTGATCAAGGGCAGCCTCATCATTTCCAAGTTTTTCCATCGTGAGCGAGGTACTTTCCCAAGCTGGAGGAGAGAAAAAATCATATGGGTGAGAAAAGGAAACAGTAATGCTGGAATGGAAAAATTCCTCTAAGGCTGCCTAACCAAACAATGAAAGTTTTACTGTGCAATGGAATACCGGGTTCCATTCTACTCTTAATCACGAACCAAATGTAGTGTGAGATTCTAAAAACTTTCATGCTTAAATGAAACTCACTCATTGGTACATTAGCAAGATGGTTCAAATAATGGCGAGTTGATTTTTTAAATAATAAAAAAATAAATTATTAACATTTTAAAATTGTTTTCCAAATATAAGCTTAATTTTAATTAACTATCAAAGAGTGAAAATTTTTCATAGCCTATAAAATTATAATTATTAGTGTTTAACATAAGTACTTATCATAAAATACATGATATTAAGAGAAAGAGAAAGACAGAGAGAGAGAAAGAGAGAGAGAAAAGAAGAACAACAACAACAATATGGCTAAATCAGCAATTGACTGCCAATATTAGATTGCGTAAAAATAAATTTGAGTGATTCCATCAATCAAATTTAATTATATGGTTGAATTAATTTCGACAAATTGATATATCTTAATAAACATCCCTACATTGGGAGTTGATAAATTATTAATAATGTATTAAATTAATATACTTTATATGTCATGATGTGATCAAGTATGTAAGATGTCAGAAAATAATATGTCATTGCAATAAAAGTATGATAGTAAAAAAAATTTGCCAGAATATTCAATTGAGATCAAGGAGTATCATTCAATTAAATAATGAAGCAGTAAAGGATAGAGATACTCATCAATTTTGGCAAACTTTTGTTGCTTCTTGAAGTTCCTCTTTAAGATTTTGATATCCTTGTTTTGCTCATTGCTCTTCTTTTGATCATGTCTTCTTGCAATTTTAATGATCTTAATTGATTGATTATTTGCAAGATCTATCAAGCATTGGTTCAATATAGGCTTCGTTGGTCGACTACTGATAGGAGCGTTGGTCGACCAACCAACTTCAAAACTATAAATCTTACTGATTTCGGAGAGCAGAGGAAAGAGTGTGCTTTAGAGGATAAATACTATAGGCAAGAGTAATCTTATTATTGTGAAAGTAAGAGAAATATGCATGAATATCAAGGATAGATGTAAGACATATTAGACAACAGACAAAAGCATTAGAGAGCAGTAAACATATCAGTCAAAATTCTTACAATGCATTCCAGCTTATATGTTTACTTATCCATTGCCTCCTTTTGATGCAAGAGAGTGGAGTTTGAATGATGTAGCCATTGAAAAGTCATTTCCGCTCCTTGCTTCGAGGCAAATCTACAAATTATTCATTTATCTTTGGTACCCAAATTTCTTTGGGTTTGCCTGGGTCATGAGTTCCTTTTTGAACCCATTTCATTTTTACTCCATGAACAAGATTTTTCTTATAAAAACAGGAGTAAGATTTGTGTCCTTTCAGTCCACAATAGAAACAAGTGCAAGTTGGACTATTGGACATCTTTGCAGAAACAAAGAAGTTTTTAAACTACTTTTGGTTTGATTTCTTTTTAAAAACAAGACCAACTTTGTTAATTCTTCTTTGTTTCAAAACTGAGGTATTTAAAATTTCTCTACCTTGAGAGAGTTTTGCAAGTGTGTTTTTAAGATTATCATTTTCCTTTTTCAAAAAATCACACTTGGTACAAAAGCAATTTTTGTTGGTAGAGATATTTGTTTTTAAAATCAAATTCTCTTCTTGCAAAGTTTTGTTTTGATTTTCAAAAACAAAATTCTCTTCCTTGGAAATAGAAAATTTATTTTTCAATGTTTCCAACTCATTTTCAAGAGAAGAGTTTTTCTGTTTTGAAACATTTAGTTTCTTTGCAAGTATAAGAGATTCTTCATGTAAATCATCAAAGGCATCTTGTAATTCTTCAAAAGAGTAGTCAAATGAATTTACCTCATCTTTATCTCTGGCCACCAGACAAGTGTTGGCTTCTTCATTTGTGT
Source organism: Biancaea sappan (assembly GCA_037074585.1). Lineage (NCBI taxonomy): Eukaryota > Viridiplantae > Streptophyta > Magnoliopsida > Fabales > Fabaceae > Biancaea > Biancaea sappan. Next base: position 41,530,300 of record CM073492.1, read on the forward strand.
TCTCCTCATCAAAATTACTATTTCCCCAAATGGAAGATAGGTAAGCTTTCTTTGATGATTCACCTTTTGGTTGTGGTTTCTCTTTTTCTCCTTTTTCTTCTTCGTCTGCCACCTTGGTGATTTGAGATTTTCCTGTAAGTTCAACACCAAGAGCTTGCAATTGATTAAGCACAAGTTGTATCTCATTAATGGTTTTGCAATTGTTCATTTGAGCAATTTTAAGTTCATTAATGAAACTTTTATACCTTAATTCCTTAGCAATAAGATCTTCCTCATGTGCAACTTCAAGAATTTCCCACATTTCTTTTGCAGTTGCACAGTTGGAGATTTTAAAAAATTCATCTTGACTCAATGCACAAGAAATAATCAATTTTGCCTTAGCATTGAGTTGCATTAAACTTCTTTCAGTATCATTCCATTCACTCTTAAGTTTTGGAATGCATTTTCCTTGTTCTTCCTTGACAGGCATACAAGAACCATTTTCTATAACATCCCAGAGTTTATGGTCTACTGAAATTAAAAACATTTTCATTTCATACTTCCAATATTGAAAATGATTAGCATCAAAAATTGGAGGTTCTGTGAAAGAACAATTTTTAGAAATAAACCAATCACTATATCCAACCATGCTAACTCTTAGACGGTTAAGTCTTTAAACAAGAGCCCAAACTTTGATACCAATTGAAAGTAATGGTTAGAACCCAAGAGGGGGGTGAATTGGGTTTTATAAATTTTTCAAAAGAATTAATTGGAAGTTAAAATGATTTTCTGTAAAAGTACAATGCTTAGGATAATAAATACAATACAGAAAATCAATGTGCTGTCAAGATAAATAATTATAAAGATCAAGGAATTAAATAATAGATATCAATATACACAAATTAAAGAGTAAGGGATAGAGAAAGCAAACTCGGAGATTTATACTGGTTCGGCTAATTCAAGCCTACATCCAGTGCTCAAGAGACCACTTGAGTATTTCCACTATAATTACAAGTTTAATCCGGGTACTTGCAAACCACTACAACCACGTAAATTTGATCCGAGTATTTGCGAAACCACAATGGAGAATTTATGAATTCGGGCTCCTCCTCAACCCAAAGCAAGTTCTTCCAACATCGGTACTTGCGAACCTCAACTCAGAATAATATATGTGTTGATCAAAATCAACAATACAAAGAAACTCTCTTTAAAGAGTAGATGAATACAAATGAAGCTCTAATAACTATAATGATAGAGAATATGCAAGATTTGGCTCAAGAATGCTTTCCTTTCTCTCAAAGATGATAGAAGAAGTTAATATCACATTGTAGGACTTTGTTCTAGCTCAAAATCGTGTATCTAAGGTCATATATATAAGATTTTACAAAACTAGCCGTTATATAGCCGTTACAGCACTTATTGTGCAGTCCAGATTTTGAGCTTTCTTTAAAAATTCATAACTCCCTCATTTGAACTCCGTTTTAAACAAATAATATACCATTGGAAAGCTCTTTGAGTCTAGTTTCAAATGAGCCAGTTTTACTCAAAAATTATTTTTCTTTTAGAAGATATAATCAAAATACTGACTATAGGTCAGAACAGAATAATCAACTTTCAGTTTTTCAAACTATATTTTAAATAGTCATATATTTCTCATTTGGACTCCGTTTTGAATAAATAATATACCGTTGAAAATATCTTTGAGTCTACTATCAAATGAGATTAAGATACCTGAAAAAACGATTTTTCATTTATGAGATATGATATAAGGAGTGACCAAAGGTCAAAAAAAATAACTTTTGTAAAACTTCATATCTCACTATCTTTTTGTTCAAAAATGCTTGAGCCAATGTATGCAAATCTAAATTATTGAGTTGCACAAATATACTAGCCTATATAAAATATACCTAATGTAAACACATAGGCTATCTTGATGCATCCAAGCTTACAAGACTTCAAATCTTCTAATTCTTCATTTCTTGGAGCTTTGTCCTTGTATGTTGCTTTCCTTGAGTGAGACATGATGTTACTTTTCCTTGTTCTTCAATCCAATGCTCACTCTTCTTGTTTTGAACCAACCTATAAAATATATCTTACTTACAAACTAAATGGTTAGTTCAATTCATGATAAATAGCATGATTAATGTATAAGACATTACACATTAAATAACATAGTCATGCTTAAATACTTGTAGCATGTATATGATAATTAACCTTTATATATATCAATGCTACAATTCAAATACATTTATCATCATCAAAACTTATGGCATAAAGCTTTAGGGTCAACACAAATGTCGTGTTCTCAAGTGACTAGATAAAGCACCTTATGCAGTAATGAAGCTAATGACATGACATTTTGACACCCATTACCTAAGATCTATATTACTTAAGCTAATGACATGACATTTTGACACCCATTACCTAAGATCCATATTACTTAGCTTGTGGAAACTCTGGACAGAAGCAGAGATCTTGCATCTAGGGTTTAAATTCTATGTAATCCATAGCCTCCTTACAGAAGATCGCATTAAGATCTTAACCTAAGTATGGAGATTAGGATGTAATCCTATTGTTGTGCGTCAATGGCTCCCAAATTTCTCAGTTGTAAAGTTATTACCACTATTTGGATTAATCTGTCACTTTTTTCGATTGAGTATCACTCACTTAAGGCTATGATTTCCATTGGAAACATGACTGGAAGAATTATTGCCTTAGATGCTAGCCAGGCACGTACTTTGCAAGCAAGCTCAATCCAAGTATACGTCGAATGTTGCATCGATACAAAGCTTTCCTCTCAGATTCTAGTGAATAGGCTATCACAACAGGTAATCTATGAAAGCTTAAACTTCTTTACCCCTATTTTAAACAACCGCCTTGGAGCTTTGATCGTTAGAAAAAGTTTACCCCTAAAAAAGTTTACCCAATATTTTTTCAATTTCAAATTCAAGACGAAAAGAGATTCTAGCTCCAGAAATTTCAAAGACAAGTTTAATAAGAAAAAAGGAAATAGAAAAACAAGACAAAAACTTATTAATATCTCTGTCAAACATAAATGAGGATATTAACAAACACACAAAACCACCACCTACAACATTAATACTTAAACACCATTCCCTGTAATTAAGGAAAATTCTTCTCGTCTAAAACTAGAGGTGTCAAAACAGGCCCAACCCAACGTTTAGCCAACATAAAATGAGGGTTGGGCTAGTATTTTGCTGGCTCATTTAGAATAGGGCTAAATTGGCCCAGGCCCGCATAACCCACGGGTTGGCCCTTTTTTATATATATATTTTTTTACATTTAATTTATACACATATGTTAAATAATAAATAATATATATTAAATTAAAAATACAAATGAAGTAAAACAAAATCGTTTAAAGATAATTTTATATCAAATTTGTATAATTATTTGATCTTAATTATTAATTAATGAGAAAAGATAATACTAAAAAAGAAAAAGAATAATTAAAAAATAAATAATAGTTTCATTTTTAGCTTTTCTTTAAGTTCCAAATCTCTAAATTCATATATTTCTTCATTTTTTTTAAAGCAAATGAATTATTCTTTATTTATTTTTATTTAAATTAAAAACAAAAAATTTAAAAAAAAAAGAAAAGAAAAAGGTGTTGGCTGGCTGGCCGGCCCGTTTGGCCCACTAGCCTACACCTAGGGGGTCGGGCTAGCATTATGCTAGCCCGTTTAAAAACGGGCTAACTAGGCCTAGCCCGTTTCAGGACTAACCCATATGGGCGGGGTTGGCTCGTTTTGACACCTCTACCTAAACTAAATCCCATCGTGTCAAAATCCCTAGAAAATCTTAATAATGTAGAGGAGCGATGAACCCCTCTCGAGACCAATATAGCAACTCACTATAATACCCTCGATATTACGAGTCGTAAAAAAATGAAAAATCTAGACGAATTGAAATTTATTCGAGGATGGGACAAGTACTCAAGGGGAATTCGAAGACTTTTAGTAGGAACAATAATTGTATTTAGTTGTTTTTGTAATCCCCATTGTTAAAGTTTTGCTATGATTTGTTATTTTAAATTCATATACTTATGTTATATGTGTTGATTTCAAGTGTGACAGCTTGGATGAATGAGGTATGTTTTATTCATGTGATATGAATATGGTGAGATGCGGTTATTTGGGATTGAGGTTTGGGTTAAAGGAGAAACCCAAAGTGTGAAATAAAACCTTAAAGCTCAAATCATGGATGTGTGGCCCATTAATCAAGTACAAACAAACAAAATAAATAAATGAGGGATAAGATAAAATAGTCCATATGTAATATACGCCAGGTATTACTGTGTACTTAAAAAGTACATAATTATGGGAGTGAAAATTTTTCACAAATTAAGGACTATGTTCAAGGACTAAAGTGTAAAGGAATTAAGGAACACTTGTAATATCCCAGATTTTTAAAAAAAGGTGCAATGGATCTTTAAAAATTAAAAGAAAATTTTTCAAGAATTTAAAATTTTAAAGTGTGGATGTAAATAGTAATAGATTTCTAAGGACTTATTTGAAAATTTTCTTAATTAGGTAGGAGAATTAAATTAATGGAAGATGGCGACACAAGGAGTGGTAAAAATATAATTTTGAACTTTGGGTAAAATTTGGAGTTTTACAAAATCTTAAGGACTCAAATGAAAATTTAATTTGAAGAAGGTTGTGTTGTATAATTTTATCAAGAGGGAAGAGATGTGGCACTTGGGGATGGTGCTATGTGTTCCATTTTCCTATTTGATTTCTTGAAGTCTCTAGATGAAACACACATGTGTAACCATTCTTTTCTCCTCATTTAGTCGACTTGAATCATCAGGAAAGGAGAATGAGAAGGAGAATTTTGAGAATTTTGATTTCTTTTTCAAAAATTTCCTTTCTCTCCTCTGTCCCTGTGAGCCTTTTCTTTATCCTCATGAAGCTCATCATTTTCTCTTCCTTAGCTGTCCTAAGTGTGAACCTGAGAGAGAGAAGGAGTTTTCTATAGAAAACTGCAAGCTTCTTCCTTTTTCTGCAGAAAAAAATGAAAGAATTAAAGGGAGATCCTTCCCAAACCCATGAGCCTTCATCTACAAGAGAGAAAGAGATTTTACTGCAGTAAAACCATGTGTTTCCCTTGAGTGTTTAGTGTAGTCTGTGAGCTAATGTTAAACCAGAAAAATATCCTCTATTTTACTCACTAAAAACATAGCAAATCCGAGATGAGTGAGAAAGGTTTACATCGGTTCTTCTAGCCCAAAGTATTAGGCAACCTTGAGGCATCTAAGTGCAGTCCAACATGATCATAAACCAGTGGCATTTTGAGGTCTCTAAGCATCCTTTTACAGCAGCAAAAGAGGAACAACAAAGTGCAAAAAATGTTAGCAAGGAGTCTCAAGTAACCTTAGAACTTTCTTTTTTTTGGGTTGCATGTGTTTAGAGATAGTTAAACATGGTTTTAATGAAGACTAGATGAATTCAGGAGAGGCTTAAACCAAAACAGGAAGTGAAACCTGTAACATCTACTAGTATTATATGCATTTATGCAATTTAGCAAAAAATATAATATAGACCAAATGAAAATTTGATCAAAGCATGATATTTTTCTGAAAATACTTACAAATTATCCAAATTCATAAAAATAAGTAAATTTTGAAATATTTTAAAATATAAAATTTTACACTTGGCAGTAGGCGATCAGTCGACTAATCTATGACTATCAATTGACTGATTGGCTACAAAGTTACATAAATAAAAAACCGAGAGGTATTAGTCGACTGATATATTCTAAACTTCAAATCTCATGAAAATGGTACTTGAAATATAGCACAACCATCTCCACTTATACATACACATAACTTATAACACATGTTCAAATATTTCTTGCAAATTCTCTTCTCTTATATACATAACATGAAAGGTTTAGTTACAACTCCTATGAAATTACGACAAACTCATAAACCTTGTTATCAATATATACAATACACAAACACTTTCTCAAAAATCCTACTAAAAGGAAGTGACATAACTAACTAACACATTATAACTTTATTTCTTTTCTTTCTCTTTTCTTTCTACTTTAGTCCCTGAAATGGTAAAATCATCAAAAACAAGGTGAGATATGAAATCTCAGTAGCTAACCCATTTTATGAAAACATTACCACCATTTCAGTCGTAAAAGTAGTTCTAACAATGATAATCATTTCCATGAAATAGAAGCAATCACCTAGACACATATACTAAACTATGAATATTCTTAATATAGTGCACTATACTTTGGCTCTTTTTTCATAAAAAGTACTTTATATCTCATGAAAAAATTTTGTCATCTCATGAGGAATTTCTGGTTCTGTATCCCATGAGGATTTTTACATCCTATGAGGAATTTTTGTTATCCCATAAGAAATTTATAGTTCTATCATCCCATGGAGATATAAGCTTTACTTTTCATGAGAAAACTTGTTTTAAAACTTTTCATGGCAAGCTTGAGTATAAAACTTGATATATCATACAAAAAGCATGACAAACACAATATATAACTTGCTTTTATGAAAAACTAGCTACATTTAATTCTCCTAGAGCTGAAGTTGGTGTAATATCTTCTATTTCCTATCTAGTATTCCTCGTTTTCTCAACTTTTAGACTAGCTCCTTCTTTCTTCTTTCCTTAACCTAAAAATCCTTATTATATTATTTTTCAAGCTCTAGAATCCATCTAAACTAGAAGAATCAATCTAGAAACTCACCTTTGATGATCTTCTTGCTAGAATCTCCACTAGAACTTCCTTCTCTCTCTTATTCTTGCTCCTCACGTTTTCTTTCTCTCTCTTCTCTAAGTTTTAGAAATTGCTCTTTCTCTCTCTCTTCTTACTTCACAAAGAGTCTCAAGAGCCTTCTTATTGTGAAAATCCTCCTTTTAATCCTACTGTCTTATTTCTAAGCTTCATTAACATATTATGGGTATTTAAGTAAATTTTTCCACTGATTTTTTAGTTAACACCAACTTATTTTCGTATTCCAACAAATAATCAGTCGACTAACTTGTCCTCGATAGTCGACTAATCTCTCTTAATTAGTTGACTAATTGCTACTAAACCTAAAATTTTAGCCTGATAAAGTATAATCAATTGACTGATCTCTCTTTATCAGTCAACCAATTGTAGATATCAGTAACCTAGTCTAATCTCTGATAATATCAGTCGATTAATTTGCTACAGTCAGTCGACTGATTTCCTCAGAACTTTATTTTTCTTCTACTCTTAGCTCACTTGTTCCAATTTCTCATGTCTTTCCTTTATTACTCCCTCCTAAGCATTCAAAAACATATTTTACTAATTTCTAACATTATTCCTAACTTAAATAAAGAAAATATAACATAAATAAAAGAAAATATGGGATGTTACAAAATCGAGAGAAAGAAACACAGTGCAGAAAAAAAATGAGGAAATGGGTTTCATGAAATATTTTTGTCTATTTTAATATATGTTTTGCCTTGATTTGGGTAGGCAATGACCAAATATGTCCTAAAAACATCTAAGGAGAAATTTTGGGTAGGTTTGGAAATCAAAATCATGAGAAAAGTACATAACATACATGGCAGTGACTACAGTGAAAATTTTGAAAAGTTTACAGGGGTTGATTTAATTTTAGAACAATATACATTCTAGGACTAGGGAGCTAGATAAAGCTTAATACTATCTTAAAACATGCAAAAGAAAAAAGCAAAATTTTGGACCAAGGACCTAAGTGAATAAACAAAAATTTCTTTTAATTGCCATTTTTTACTTGTTCTTTTCATTCCTTTTTTTTTATCTAATTATAGGAATCAAATTGGGAGACATCTTAGAGCATAAATTATGTGAGTAAACAACATTTAATTGGTAATTTAAATACCAATTCAAGGTGAGTGAGATTAATACTTCCTATGAGTAAGTCTTTTCTTTAAGGTCCTTGGCATCATGATGAGAGCATGCAGCATATCTATATTGAAGAGATATGTAATGGTATGTTAAATTATTGTTACTGTTGTACTTTAGTGCGTATAATTTTATAGCACATAAAATATTCCAGCAAGTATACTGGGTCGCAACAAGTAATAAAGTGATGAGTAGAGTATCGTCCCACAGAGATTGAGGTATCAAATAAAATTCAATTAGGCTAAGTGAAATGCTATTAAGACTTATGAGGGAAATTTCAGAAACTACATAAAAAAGGGGGGGTGATGATCGAAACAACACAACATAAATAACTGAAATTTAAGTAACTAGATAGAAAACAAAACAGAGAAAAGATGTGGATTGGTCACAAATTTCATGGAATTGTACATCATCATCATTTCCTTTGAATATTCTTGGCTAATTCTATTATGTAATCTTCAATATAAAATTCTCAGAAAGTCTTCTAAGACTGAATTATATTAAAATTATAGTTAGGAAGATCTTCACTAATCTATAACTCAAATATAATCCGATGAAGTCCTAATCACATCAATGCCCCGCAATCGCATATGACATGTTATCTCTTGTCCTACTCGTTACAAATACATAGCAAACGCATGCATGTATAAATAACAAGTTTCATAGAACAATAAATAAAATAGAACTTTGGCCAAGAAAATACTCATTGGTCCAAATGAATTAAAGTACAATTTCCATTTCATCAAATGACCGACTACACAAGAAAATGAGATTGATTTCGTTGGTCTAATCCGATTAATTCATAGACAAATTAATCTTTGAATCATTGAAGAACAATTCAATTAAATTACAATCCATTCAATGTTGGCCAATTTTCTAAAATATGATTGAATCCAAAAGCTTTGAAATTACAATCTAACTTATCCAAAATAATTGACTAAAATCTTAGATCAACCATTCAATTAAGTCATGAAGCTCAAGAAAATTATTCAAGCCACATAAATAAAACTATCTATATCTAGATAATCTAATTTATGGTGGAAATTACAAGGTCAAGCTCAATATCTAGCTAACTCTGGCATAGACATAAAAATCCCAAACTCATTGAAGGTTCATCAAACATTCAAGAGGAAGAATAATCAGTAAAATCCATTCCATTAAACGAAAATGCATTAAAATCGAAATTGTTAAGCAATAAAACATTATAGAACCAAACTACATCAATCCTTAAACTTAGAAAATTACATGGAAGAGAAGGAAAAACATGACAGAAAACAGAAAATACAACAGAAATCTAAGAAACTATGAAGGAAAATGCAAGAAAATGAAGGAAAATGGGAGAAGGAGAGCCATTCCCAAGTGGGAAGGCTTCCTTTCCCTCTAACCAAGCTAGAGAGTTGCCTCTATGTTGCTCCCAACCACTGCTGCCCAAGGAAGGCAGAAAAATGGTGCTAGGACTTCACATCAGAAAAATGACTTAGCCTCCTTAATAAATTTCGATTTTTGCAAATATAAAACTGATCTAACACATGCCTAAAGGGATATTCTGCCCTAGATGCCTCCTTGGATGCCTCTTCCATGATATGGCAGCACTTTGACAGCAAAACAGCAGCAAAATTAATATTTCTGCAGCAGCAAAAAAGTATGGCAGCAGCAGAATGGTATGGCAGCAGCAGCAAAATTAATATTTCTGCAGCAGAAAGTGACAAACAACAGCAGAACAGCAGCAGAATATCATGGCAAAATTAATATTTCAGCCATGCTTTTCTTGACCTACGAAAATTAATATTTCTGCCCAAAAATTCTGACTACATGGCATTGAATAAGAGTTCAAGTGGGCCCCACATCCAGCATATCCTAGTAAGCATCTACATCACCCAAAAAGTGCCACATTAGCATCCAAATCATCATCTTTGTCCATGTCAACACTTTTCTCTCCAAAATTAAAATTTGTAGGAATTAAATTGAGCATTTTACAATTCAAGTTCTAAAAATATAAAAATTGAGACACATTCAATCCAAAAATAGTTTATACCCAATAAATTCCAAAACATAATAAAATTAGAGAATTGACAAGATTAAAGAGGCAAAAAGGACTAAAATAGGGACTAAAATAAATGGAAAAAGTATGTTATCATACTTGAATGAAAAAGGTGAGATATGAGCAAATGTGAAACTTATATATTAATGTATATACGATTATGTATCTCATTTTCTCATGAATGGAGGCTTGAAGAGTATAACTCTAAATGTGTGTGTATGTGTATATATTTATATATATTAAATTGACTCACCAGGGAACTTAGAAAGTGTGTATGTACAAATACATTCTACTATCCTTTGGAAATATGAATAGTGAATACATGCTGTAAAAGAGTGCACCAGGTCAGTTCTCAAGAAAGAGAGGTGATTTACAATGGACACTCTTAAGTACCAAGTTTTTTCTTAGCCAAAACCTTTCTTAGACATGTATTCTTCACAATTTACATTTTATTTCGGCAATCAGAAATCAAAATAATTTTCAAGCAATTAAGGATAGTTCTTTTTTGATGTAGAGGATCACTTAAAGTCGTAACCACATAGTATACTTAAGAATATAACTTTTAAAATTTGAAAGACATAAAAAGGGCATAATATCCTCACCTCAGATCTAAGTTGAAAAGAAAAGACCTAAAATCTCAGAGACCTAGCACCGGAGCAAGAGAAGTTTAAGGAGAGAAAATAAGAGAAGTTGAAGGTGTGAATTTAGAAGTGAAATGGAATGACCTATTTATTTATAGGAAAAGTTAATAATACTATTTGACACTATGCGTTAATAAAATATTCAATTTATTATTTATGAAAATGATATTTCCTTTAAAATAATAATATTTTCATTCACATATTGCATAGTCAATGACGGCTAATCTTACTATTTGTTAACTTAAAGAGAAAACTATCCTTTCTCCTAAATTTTCTTTTCAATTTAGTCTTTTTATTTTAGTCTCTAAGGGTATTTTCTCACATAAAACGTAATTTTCTCCTACAAATTCCTTTCTAGTTTCCTCTTATGCCCAAACCACATCTAGTACTCGACATTATGATTGTATATATAAACAGTACCATACATGTGAATAGTATTATACAGGTGAATAGTACTGTATACTATAATAGTAATCATAGTTCACAAACACACATTTTTATTATATTTTTCCATGGATATTACAAATATGTCCCTAAGAAAACAAATAGTTGGCACACTTTTGTTATGTGAGAATGAGAAAAAAGCAAGGACTAAAAACCAAACCAAATCGATCGAGAACCAGCCTAAGGTTTAATAGAGCTCCAAAATCAATTTTAGTGTGAACATGTATGAAATTGGTGAAACAGGTTGGGTTACCGGTGGAATTGATTCCATCTTTTTTTTTTGTCATCAACGAACTTTGTTCAACGATGAAGAGAAAGCTGGAGAGAGAGAGAGAGAGAGAGAGAGAGAGAGAGAGAATGATATGGAGGATAGAGAGAGAAATAAGATGTTCGGTCGATTAGCTGCCAGCCCTCCATTAAAGTTGCCTTGGATTCAATGGCTTCGAACATTCTTCTCACCAGACACAGAGGCCTCGTTAGAGTAGTTCCTACCAGAGCTCGAACTCTTGAATAATGAAACTTGCAAAGAGAAGGTTGCATATGAAAAGAAGAGGAATCTAGAGATAGAAGAGAGAAGAGGAAATAATGCTCAGTGGTGTGTTGTGCCTTAGAACTCAAATGTGAAGATGGAATAGCTTAGTGTGTCGTCTGTTGTGCCTTGGAAGTTGGAACTCAAATGTTGGCGTGTATATGGGGGAAACTGAGAAAGAGAAAGCATATTGATATCAAATGTTAAATTAAAAAAATGATTTTTTTAAGTTTTTATATTTAATATATATATTAATATTTTTTAATAAAAATAAAGATTAATCTTAATTTATTATTATAAAATTAAAATACATATATTTAATTACTATCGGTTCGACCATTGTTGAATCATTAAACTTTAAATCAGTGCCTTTTATAGTTTAATGACCAATCTGATTTTTAAAATATTGGATAAAAGTATCATATATATATTCCAAATAGAACATGAGCTTCCTTGCTAGAACCTCAACAACGTTCCCTTTGTCCTACCTCATAATATCATTGATCAAATCTTAGCCACAATCCTCCCAGTTAATAAGTATAACGTTAAAGATTTAGTCTTTTGGAATCAATCAAAAGATGGAACCTTCTCCATTAAATCAGCCTATAGCTCCTTATTCAAAGCAAAAATCACAGAGGACACGAACTTATCCTGGATATTGAAAACCCATTTAAGAGAAAAAAAAATTTTTTTCTCTGGAAATGTTATCATAAAGGTATTCCCGCTGCTGAAAAACGATATAAACTAAATGTCATATCCTCACCTTCTTGTCCTCTTTGTCATAATTCAGTTGAAACATTAGTTCATGCTCTTAAGAGACTACACCTTTGTTAAACCCATATGGACCGCCCTTCCACACCCTACCAACTTTTACATGGAAGAGTCTAAACGTTGGCTCACTAACAACATCAATAACCAAACATTAATCAATCTTAACATTCCTTGGAGCACTCTTTTTCTCTACAACATTAGAACAATTTGGCTAAACAGAAATCAAAAGATCTTTAAACCCCATTTGAGCCAAAACACTGATTATGCTAGATTAGCCACATACAAAGCTGTTGAATTATGGACAAATTCAAAAAATAGTAACAAATCGAATCCCCCTTCTCAATCCCAAACTACCATCTTCAACTGGCTTGTGCTACCATCCTTATAGATGAAACTGAATGTTGATGGTTCCATGACTGACTGTTATCTAGGAGTTGGTAGATGCATTTGAGATATCAATGGCAACTAGATTATCGATTTTACAAAATTTATTGGAATTGGTAGCATCCTTCAAGTTTAATTATGAGCAATCTCATTAGGCCTAAACCTAATAACTTCTGTAAATGCTTCCAACTTGCAAATTGAAACTAATTCACTTGAAGCCATTGAACTTATTAATAATCAACACCTAGTATCTCATCTTCTGCTTGCTCTCATCTCTTTCTGCGAGTACCATCTTTCTACTTTTTCTAACACCAAACTCAGTCATGTCCTAAGATAGAGAAACAAATGAGCTTAATTACCTCTTAGGTAAGGAAGGAAGACAGCGGGGGCTATCTTACCCTGTCTATGAAGATGTACCAGAATTCTTTCATCAAGTTTTCACCAGAGAAAAGGCAGCAACGGTGTCTAACATCCAAAGCTAACTTTTGACCCAGCCTCTTTCTCCGTCATTAGCCTCGGCTTTGAGTTTTTCTTCAATTGTTTAATGTTTTGTTTATAGGTACTTTATCTGTCACTCGTATCATATAGTGTTTGCTATTTCTTGTGTCGATTCTAAATTGTTAGTGTACTTATCACCTAACATTTAAATTATTTAAAAAAAATTAAATAATTAACAAAGGATTTTAAATTGTAGATTTTGGTACCATCATTGATAACTTTTAGGATGACGGTACTACACCTTTTAAAATAATAATAATTATTTTATTATAATAATCTTGACAGTTAGATGGCACGCGGCAAGGATACCTTATATTTGCTGCATAATTTCCAACAAAAATCCAGAGTTGACCAATGTTTTTCTCTGACTTAAATAAAGTCATAAAATTAACACGAATCCTACAATTATCAACCATGGTAAAACATTAATTGTGTACTACAATAAATTTATTTTATATCTAAAATGGTAAATTACTTTTATTTTAATTTATATGCTTAAATATTTGACATTGTGTATTTTTTTTATTTCACAGCTAATTACAAAATCAAACATAGATTCTAGTATAAGTGATTAATTTTTATTTTTTAAAATATTAATTATTTTTTTTGTTTTTTAACTACAAAACTTATTCTAACATCTATAACTTTAAATCCTTGGTGATGTATTAAAAAAATATAACTGCAAAATTTTGATGTAAGAAAATAAGACGTTAAAAGTGATAAACGAGGACAAGATATTAAATAACTTCTATTTTTTTAATTAGTTTTAAAATTATTCGTAATTTAATTTTTAATTAAAAAATTAATGATTAAAAGTAAGATTAAAGAAAAATGTGGACATGCCATGTGAAACTAGTTGTTATTAACTTATCATTAAATTAATGCAACAGAAGCTGCTTCGAAATTTAAAAATTTGGTGCTTGTTGAAGGTATTCCGCTTCAGATATTTCATATCTTTATACGAATCTTCAAATTTCAACAGTCTCCGACCCACTTTTCGATTTCCATCTTCGCAAGACGCATTCTTGATTGAATCCCTGGTTGTGTTCAAATTCCAATACATCCATGGAGAAAGATGGTGGGTCGCTGCAGGGTCCCGTTACTTGCGGCTCGTGGATTCGCCGACCCGAAAAGCTTAGTCTGGTTGTGTTCGGAAGGTCGAGGCTCGGAAATTCTTGCCCTTCTCTCCTCGAGATTTTCTCGTTTCATCCCAAGACTACTTCATTATCTACATCCCCTCTGGTAATTCTCACTCTTAATCGTTAGGTTTTCTGCTTTTGTTGAGCTCTGTTTTTGGAACTCCACTTAGGACCAGTTCATGCTTGAAATTTGATTTTTGAAATTTGAAGATTACATTAGTAATTTACTCCATAAAAGGTTAGGTTTATTAGCTTCAGTCTCTTAATATCAACACGAATTAATAATAGTACGCTCTCGGCATGATAATATTTTGGCAACAAATTTGTTATTTTTGGAGATAACTCCTACGTTTGTTAATTTTCAGGGACTAAAGAAAGTTAAGTTCAATAATGGAAGGAATAAAAAATAATTAAGAGTTAGGATTAAAACAAAGGTGACCTTTTTTGAAAGTCGAATTTTTGTTTTTAGTGCATACCCAGTTTGTACTGTTGTTTTCTGGAGAGGATGGAAGGGTGTTGGGGAAGTATATACTATATATTATGCGGAAAAAATATTGCTGAAATGTATTATCAACCTTACGAGGCTGGGCTTCTGAATAGATGTGCCGTTTGACCTGAGCTTTGTTACTGAAGGACGTTTTTTTTTCCAGACCACTTTTGCGCTAGATGAAGAGGAAGGTGATCCTATTGCCATTGCAGTGCACCCTAGTGGAGATGATATTGTGTGCTCTCTCAGCAATGGTAGCTGCAAGTGAGCTTCTATTGCCAAGAACTTTGGATTTGAAGCTTTACACCTATTTGAATTTTCCTCTGAATAGGACTTATTTGTTATTTGTCTCATTGTCACATTCTCTTGTTTGAATCTGGTCTTGGGCTGAGAGTGCTAACCAAGTGTTATTTCATAGTTTCTTTATTTGTATGAGATCTGCAAATTAGGAGTTGCTTTTACTTACTTTTGTTTCATTTTAAGATGCCAAAACAATGATTGCAGAGATGCACCTTTTTTTTTTTTTCCCTTCCTTTATCAATTTGAAGAACAATTTAATAAGCTCCATGTGTGGCTTTGCTGTTCTTCCTTTATATATATAAAGGACAGTATCTTGGAGTTTCATAAGATGCTACTTTCAAGCATTAGCTAATGGATTGAAACTGCATGACTGGCTTTTAAGAAATACTTTCTGACAGTTTCTTGTTGGTCTTTCCTGGGAGCTAGGGGATAACGGAATAGTTAAGTTTGGCTTGCTAAGGTTTTGCCTCAACTTATTGGTGCATCTTCTTTTTTCTTTGATACTAAACAAATGTAGACTGAGATATATTTTCGTGGTATGCAGAATTTTTGAGCTGTCTGGTTGTGAAACAACTGTGAAGCTATTGGTCAAAGAGATTCCCTCACTTGGTGGCATTGGTCCTCAAAAATGCATTACTTTTAGTGTTGATGGATCTAGATTTGCTTCAGGAGGGGCGGTAAGCATTATCCTAACATCTAAATAATTGCTTATATCAGCTGTGCATATGCAGCACTTTGGGTATCCCTCCCCTGTATTTAGAGCTTGATTCTGTGTGTTTGACTTGTATAATTAACAATACAGGATGGGCACCTCAGAATTATGGAGTGGCCTAGCCTGCGTGTGATTTTGGATGAACCCAGAGCCCACAAATCCGTCCGAGATATGGATTTCAGGTAGGAATTAGAAGATTGGAATTTTTATTGTTGAATATGATAATTTTGCTTTACATGTTCATCCCTGTGAAGATGACTCTTCAGAACTGCAGATACCATTTTTAGAGAATTAAAGGATGCTTATATAACAATGTATGTAAAGGTGACCTTAAGCATGATAGTGATAGGAAAAACACCAAAGATAAATATCACTTGCTGCATTTACCAAGTTAGTGGAGTGATCTGAAATATCAGCATTTAATCTGTTCCATCGAAAGCATCAGTTGTCATGTTCTTTAATATATTTCTTTCACTCAACCAAGCATAATAAGTATTTTTAGCTTCTTATTATTTTTTTCTAAAGACAAAATATTGACTTCTTATTGTAAATATGATATTTTCCCTTATTTGATCATTTGCATGTTTGCTTTTATTTGTGTGTGGCTGTATGTGTGTGTCATAATGTCCCCAAGGGAGCATTCCTTCTATTTCTTAAATTGCTTGGTTGGACTAAAATTCAGAAATAGATTTGAAACTTTGTCATGATACTGAATCTTTTGTTCTTCATTTTCTGTCGTATTCCAGTCTAGATTCAGAATTTCTGGCCTCAACATCTACTGATGGTTCAGCTAGGATCTGGAAGGTTGGAGATGGTGTTCCCTTGACTACTTTGTCTCGCGATGCGGTATAGTGTGTTTGATTTATTCGATCGAAGAAACTGCAGCAATACAAGCTCACATATTCTTTAAATCATCTGATCCAAGGTTTTTTCTGCCTCTCTAGGGAGAAAAGATTGAATTATGTCGATTTTCGAAGGATGGAACCAAACCTTTTTTATTCTGTACTGTTCAAAAAGGTATATTTAGTAGAGTATCTTGTTTGGAGTAGATTCGAAGATATATTTAGAGTATTTTTTATGAGCAAAAAATATTGCCTTTATAGATACACTTGTAACTTTGAATAGGTGATAAAGCTGTCACTGGCGTTTGGGACATTAGTACATGGAACAAAATTGGGCACAAGAGACTGCTTCCAAAGCCTGCTTCAATACTGTCAACCAGCCTTGATGGGAAATACCTTGCTCTGTAAGAAACTACCTGTGGCTTATTCATAGTCAAAATCAGATCAGCTCTTCAGAGGGCTGGCAATTTGATTTTGGCTTTGTTAACAAAACTGCACAGTTGACAAGAACAATGTTAGAGCTAATATGGCTTCTCTCATGATTTTTCTGATCTAGCACATAGATTCAGATTTTCTTTCAGTTCCGTGAAGCCTTTGAACATACAGATTTGAGTCATGGAAAGAATGACCAAGTCACTTTCTTTTGCCTAATTGCTAAGTTCTTTAGTCTGTATTTTCTTTTCTTTCACTTACAAGTTGCTTGTGATACCGTACCTCATCTTTTATGTTTCTGTTGTTCAATTAGCTTTATACTTTGGCTTTACATTTGCATTTCTAGAGCCTTCATACTGAAGTTTCTATATGTCCTTTACTTGCAGTTGGGATATTTCTAATTTCCATTTAGTTTATCCTGTATTGGTTGGACCTTTTGATTATATATATAGCAGGAGTCTGCAGATATAGCAACCATAAAATTACTATGATATTTTGATTTGATATTATGACTTAGTGTGCATGTCACTTCACCTGACGTTCCTCTTTGGCATTTATGTCTCAAGAATTTTTTGAACTCATCAGAGTTTGTTAATTCTAGGGGGAGCAAAGATGGAGACGTAAGTGTAGTTGAAGTTAGGAAAATGGAGATAATGCATTATATTAAGAGACTACATCCGGGTACAAATATTGTAACACTCGAGTTTTGTCCCACTGAAAGGTATGTTCTTCCTGGATTGATAGTTGTTTAGATTTAAAACCTCATCATGTGCCCTAATTAACATGAATGCAATGTATGGGGTAGATTGCTGGAACTTTTTTCTTTTTTTATAAATCCATTAAAACAGAAAGGGTTAGTGCATAGTATGATAGGACAACCTTCAGGAAAAAAAAGGGTAAGGAAAATACCGCAGCTACTGCAATTAGGTGGGCTGGCTCAGGCAGCACACTTTGCCACTTCTAAAAGCCTGTTTTTATACAAGGAAGAATGTGATTTGCGGCAGCAAACACCTGTGAGGCAATCTATATTGACTAAAATTCCTAAAATGTCAACAGAGGTTGTGGTTTTATAGAAGCTGAAAATATTACTTGCATCTGAGTTCTGAGTGCAAGCGTTGGGATCCTCTGCTATTCTAACACTGTGCTAGGCCAGCATGGATCGTCCAATCAGGCAGCACGTGTGGGCCTCACCTCGATTAGATGGTCTTTGCTAGCCTAACACAGTGCTGGCCAGCAAAGAACCCAAGCCCTTAGTGCACATCCTGTCTATGGGTTAGTTGATTGCTGAAGCCAATGCTTCCTTCATGGCTAAACAAAACAAAACCAACTTTTCAAATGCTGAAGAATGAACTAACCAATTATATCTCAAGCCTCTGGCATAATATAACAAATTCAAATCTCTCTCTCTTGGCTACTCACCTAGCAATGCTTTTATCTCTGTAGGGTTTTGCTTACAACTTCTGTAGAGTGGGGAGTACTGGTCACTAAACCAAACGTTCCTGCTGATTGGAAAGGTTCTCTCTCTCTCTCTCTCTCTCTGGTCTGTGTGTTTTGTTGACGCAATGCCACAGAATTTTCTCTTTTCAAACTCTTTGGTTGTCTATGGATGGTGAATTTTAGAAATCAATGAAATTTGAGATGGAAGATAATTGAAATGCTGCAATTCAATTTTCGAAAATTGGAGAAGCCTTTATTTGGAAAATTAAACATTATAATATTATTTATAGTTGCCCTGGGACCTGTGGTTTGTTCTGGGAGAAGGGGGGAGGGGATAGTGTGGCTAATAACAGGGAACTGGAAACAAATTTTTTAAAAATTGAAGTATCTGATGTTATGTATACTTAACAAAACAATTCCATGATTCAATTACTCATTACAGAATTTCAAATACTCTCTAAAATTAATTTTTTTTCAAACACGCCTTTATGATTTGTTTTTTTTGGGTCAAACATGCAGAGTGGCAGATCTACATGCTGCTTCTAGGACTATTTTTAGCATCAGCTGTTTTGTTTTACATATTTTTCGAGAACTCCGACGCCTTCTGGAACTTTCCCCTTGGTAAAGATCAACCGGCAAGACCTAGATTTACGCCAATCGTGACTGATCCCCAATCATCTGATGATTGGAATCCTTTTGGACCAGTAGATATGTGAGGACTCTTAATTTGTCCATCACCCTTCAGTCCAGTGCCGTTGGAAGTAGCATCAGTAGCTGTACATGGTCTCAGCATTCATTCTCACAGGATTTGCAGGTTTAGGCAGTTCACTAGCATTACACAGGCACTTAATTTATGGTTTTGAACTCAAAGTGAATTTCATTACTATGCATTTTCTGAGTATCATCTTTAATTTAGAATCACAATGAGATGGGGTGTCTTGATTGTTTGTTTCATTTTATTTTTCTGTGTTATGTAGTTGGCAGTTGTTTAGTACTCTTATTGATCTTGACCAAGCAGGTCAGGCAGTGGGTTTATCTTTGTTAGAAGACATTGTTCTATTCTGGTGTATATATATTGCTGAAAGAAATAGAGTTCTGTGAGTTCATCTCTCCATATGTTTTTTCAATTCATTAATGCTTACAAAAGGGTATGAGCTCTGAAATTATTCAATCAACTCTTAGTCCAATTACTAGTTATTACTCCTTGTCTGTTTTATCAAGTGGGGACCATTCAGAAGTGTACAGGAAGGGATACTCATCCTATATTCTATATATATATATATATATATATATATAATGACATTCATATGCATCTATTCAATATCATCCCAACTTCTTAACTGCTCAAGATTTAGTTTAAGTTTGAGCTTTTTCCTTTTTCCTTTTTTTGTTGTTTTCACTAAGGATATCTTTCTACTTAATAGAATGAAAGAATAGAGCTTTCTCTAAATTAGCATATTTGAAAATCAAACATTGGCTATTCTAAGAGTTTAAATAGTTGTTGTTATGTTATCGTTCTAATTAGCCGATATTAAGTTTGAACTATTTGAATTTGTTAACCATAGGCATTAATTTTGTTTCGCCACTTCCTTCGCTATCACACCATCATTGTCGAGTTGGGATTGTTTGTTGTTTTACACTTTGCAATAACGATCTAGATCCTTCATCATTCCTTTTTGGAATAGAGAGAGGATATTAAATATTTAAACATTAACTAAAAAAGTAAACATTACTCAAAATATATATATATAATATTCTTATAATAATTTAAAAAATAACATAACTCAAAGTAGCATCTTAACCCTTCATCCTCTAGCACTTGAATTTAAATAGCCACTTTTTGTTTATTTTTTATCATTTTTGAGTTATGTTTCTTTTTTTTTAATTAATGTTTATATATAATGCCCTTCCTCTCTTCCAAAGAGAAGGGTCCAAATTATTATGGCTAAAATGTACTTTACCCCCCTAAACTTTGCTCTATGTGTAAAAAACCTCCCTAAACTTTCAAACTTAACAAAAAACTCCCCTCAACTTTTATTTTGTGCCAAAAACCTCTTACAGTTAGTTGACCGTCAGTTGACCGTTAACTAATGCCACGTCATCAGTATATTAGATAATTTAAATATCACGTCAAACAGTTTTTACACCTCAAATGCTGATAGTGACGATTTCGCAGCGTTGACATGGCAAGTGAACTATAAAAAAATGTCTGACGTAGCATTTGAGGTGTTTAGTATACTGATAAAGTGGCATTTAGTTAACGGTCAACTGACGGTCAACTAACTGTAGGAGGTTTTTGGCACAAAATGAAAGTTAAGGGGAGTTTTTTGTTGAGTTTGAAAGTTTAGAGGGATTTTTTTGCACATAGAGTAAAATTTAGGGGGGGTAAAGTGCATTTTAGCCAATTATTATTGCAGAGTGCAGCATTAGGAGACAAATCATCAAATTCGGTTCCTTTGCTTGGTGTTGTACACCAAATAGATAGTTTGGTGTGCACACACTATTTAATTGACATGGGTTTCACTTGTTTGTGTGAGACTTATGCTGATCAAACGACGTGCATGTGTCAAACAGGAGGTTCACTTGCCAATTCATCGTAATCACTCTAAATTTTGAGCATGAATTTTTTGACTAGAAGCTGTTTGATCAAAACTTAGATGATTAGAATTGAAGATAAAATTCTTTTAATTTTAACATTAGCACTTAAACAAATAAAACTACATTCTAACACCAAGAAACCCATACATCTTGATTTTACCACTATCTTTATTATTACTCTTTCTTCCACTACTACTATAGTCATTGTGGTTGCAATTATAATCTATATCATTTATAGCTAAAGTTTTATTATCACTAAAGTGGTTATATATTAATAAACTGTCATTAATATTGTTATTGTTAATACTACTAATATCGCTATTGGTATCACTATTATCTATCACTGTCATTACCATCGTTATGATATTGTAACGAGTATAATGTTATCTGTACATGTTATTCGCTTATTTTCTTATATATTATACAGTATTGTGATAAAAGACATAATTATATTGTATAATAGATGGCAGTTTACACTAGATTAAAGAACAGAACTAGGCGGATCGGTTTGATTCAAAATCAATTACTAATTCGGTCCAATTAATTTAAAGAATCAGTCAACCAAAAAATCAGTAAAAATTGATGAATTAATTTTTGTAAAAAAAAATCTATTATTTACAAAATACAATTATTTTTCATTACGTGAGACTTAGCAAATTGTTAATTTTTTTTATCTTTTTTATTCTTTTCTATCATGTTATATTTTCTTTTTTTTCTTCATTTTTTATAATATTATTATGTTTGCTACAAATAAAAAAGAGAACAAGGAAAACAATAAAAGAGTAATTACACTCACATATATAATAATATAAGTTTACTATAATTAAATATAAATTATTTATTAATTTATTATATTATATATTTTAATATATAAAATTATATATATTTAATTATTACCAGTTATAATAAATCATGAACTAATATTTTAACCAGTTCAATAATTGATCCAATTTTTAAAACATTGCACAATAGCCAATTAACCTCTTAAAAAAAAATGAACTTCCAAATTTGCCTATATACCACAGTCACAGATTCTAAACATTTTCTATTTTGAGTTAGGATCCCTGATTTTATTAATACAATTGATTTTAACTAGTTTATTAATTGGATATAAATATTTTCAAAAAATCAGATTTCGCATAATATATAATACTTGTTGATAACATTTTTCCCCATATCTCAATACTATTTTTTTTGTTAAATTTAATTGACAAACTATAAAAGTAGAATCTAAAATGATATATAGCTAGTTTAGTCCAATTAGAAATAAAAACCAATTAGAAATAAAAAGAATAAACATTGGCTAGTAAGTCTCTCATTCTTTCCGCTCGTAAAAAGTATCATTGTTTAGTTTAAATGGCATATAACTGATTTTAAAAGAAAATCAATGCTATTTGAATTTTATACTAATATAATCTGAGATGATTCCAACGAAGTTAATCGAAGTGTAGTAAATTTTCAAATATTGATAAATATACTAAAGAAAAAAAATTATATATTCTTGTTAAGAGATAATATTGAGACAAAGGTACAGCAGATTTTGGCTCACTCTTTATATTAATAATGCTTTTGAAAAAATACGTATAAATTTATTTTATTAAATTAATTTTAATTTAATCATTTTTTATTTTTTTTATATAATTTAAAATTTTATAATTAACTATTTGTAATTTAAGAAAAATAAATATGATTCTCGTTAACGAAATTTCATCAATATATTATTTAATTTGGCAAACATAGTCAATCATATGTCATTTTGATAGAATGAATACGCATAATTTATATGTATAAAATAAATAAAAGTATATAATAATTAAAAATAATTCATATATATAATATGCGATACAAGTTTGATTCAAATAACTTGATCCAAATTATATATATATATATATATATATATAGAAACGGGGATTAAATGAAAACTTTGCAAAGATATAAGAATTTAATATAAATCATTTAATGATAAAGGCTAAATGAAATTCTAAGTAAAACTATTTAAAAAAATAATTTGAGTTGACAGACCAAAGTCTCTTTCATTTTTTTTTTTTTTGCGATATAAAATATGCAAGTTTCACATCAAATAAAAAGGCCGTCCTCTTTCCCACGCCTTGTCTCAGCACTGTCCTAATCAGAGCTATCAGGGAAATATCTCAACGAGCAACGCCTGAGGGGAGCACTTCCTCAATCTTCTTCTGCTTACTCTCTTCGCTGAGATTCGTACTGTGAATTTCTCATTTGGATTATGAATTGTCTTCGGAATCTTCCTTTGTGCGTCCTTTTCGGTTTTGTCCCCAAGATCCTCGGTTTTGTAGCATAATATCCGATATCGAATTGGATTCGTAATTTTTCTTTTGTTTCCACTTTCCAATTTCAGATCCTCCGGTTTGCCTTTCCAAAGCTTTAGAAGCCACCAAAGGAAGCCCCTCTGCCCTGCCAATTCACTTGTACGTAGTTTACTATATGTATGTGCACTTGAGGTTGAACTGTCTCTGTTTATGGGTTCATGAGTGTGTAACATCCACCGTTTCCGGTAGTTTGTACAGGGAATGGCCAACACATGTGATACAAATCGAACTATGGCAGTGAAGGTAATTAGTAATTATCTGTGGTGTTAGTTTCTCAATTCTTTGTTTCCCTTTCTATCGGGTTCTTGGATACCTTCTTTACGATTCGTAATATTTCCCTTTCTATCTTCTAGTTTCTACCACAATAACATATTATTTCCCCTTGTTTTGAGATCATTATCCTTTCTTTCCGGGCTAGCACCAATTTTTCATTGTAATTCTGATGTTCATGTTCAAATTAGATGTCAGAACCTTTTAAATAAGATTAATTCACTAGTACAATAGCGTTAGGGCGTTGCATAATTCTGAGTGGAGTACACTTTAAACACCAATTATAAGATAATCTGCAACTGGCCATGACATAATTTGAAATCTGCCAAACAATGAACTGAAGGTGGCGTTTGATAGTTAAAAGCTGTTGTACATTTTGTCTTTTTGGTGCAAGCAATGGAATTAATATTAAGAAAATAAACAGATAGTTTCATAAAAGCAATTAAAACTTGTAAAGATGGAACAGCATTAGTAACTTTTGCGTCCTGCTATGCTCAATATTTACTGTGAGTTGCGTTTGATATATTGGGATGTTTATATAAATTGTATTATATTTTATCTGCTAGTTGCTTACTGCTTCATGTTTGTTGTCTTTCCTGGAGAACATGATCTGAGTTTCTTTTGCAGTCTGCTTCTGGTTCTATGTCCAGTGCAGAGATGGATAGTGCCAACATGAAAGAGGAAAAGTCTGAGACATATAGTCATAACATGACAGAAGCCATGGGTGCTGGTATGTTTAATCCGTTGTGGATCTAATTCAATAAGGAAAAAACTTGTAAGCCAACTTGGGGAAGAAGAGATGGCCTTTGCTTGTTTGAGACTTAATGTTTAGTTGCAAATCATTGGGTATATTGTAGTCAATGATTTCATATTGCTGGAACAAACCTTCACTTTGCTTATTACAACTTATGATCAATGCTAGCAGCCTATACAATCTTCATAGTCATCTAATAGTTTGGATTAACTGAAAGATGGTTAGGATGATACTTATTCTATTCACACATCCTTTGAATCTTTGGGTTTGCTGATGCTTACTAACTTTGGTCCTTTACAGTTTTGACTTATAGGCATGAACTGGGTATGAACTACAACTTCATCCGTCTGGACCTAATTGTGGGATCATGCCTACAGGTGATTTCTGTTTTCAACTATGGAAACCTGCTGCAGTTCTGTCAAATCTAGTTAGGTTTTCTGCTACCAACTTTACCTATGAATTTCCAGACTCCTGAAGATGTTGACAAGCTTCGTGCAATAGGAGTGAAAACTATATTTTGCCTGCAACAAGATCCAGACCTAGAGTATCCTAAATAATTTGTTTAATAAATTTCTCTTTGAGCTTTGATTATTGAAATATACAATTTTAACCTTTGAGACAATTACCACTTATTTGATCTAGCAAACACTTTGTGTTTCTTTATCACTAGTTCAGATATTTTGGAGTTGATATCAATGCTATACGAGAATATGCCAAGTCTTGCAATGACATTCAACACTTGCGTGCTGAGATAAGGTTAGTTAGGGCAAAATAATACTACGTTTTCATCAAGCAGCAGCTCATTATAAATTTGAATAACTTACCTGAATAGTTATTTAGGTTAGAGTATTTTTTAAGGGTATGAATTTCCATGAAAGACAGAAAAAGATTATTTTTTTTAAAGTATCAATTTTAGCAAATTACCAAATTGTTCTATTATTTCTCTGTGCCTTTGTGCTTCAATTGGCAGAGAGCTAATCACTTTTATATATGCTAAGCTTCCTCACATGATGTTTGGTTTCTTCAGTTCTGGTTTAACTGATATTTAGCCACTCAGCTCAACTGTTCTCTTTCTGGTTTTCAACTGAATCTAGTTAGTAGAAGGACTGCTTTGTATGAAATTTACCAGTACCATGATATATTACATGGTTATATAAATGAGTTATGATCCTGTTCACCACATTAAGCAATTTTGGTGATGAGATTTTGGTTTGCCACCTGGTATTTGGTTTACTATGCAATGGTTTTGGTTCATTTGGACAGCTTCTGTCTGTTTGTGTGTTGAAAACCAATAATTTGAATAAAAAGATAACAAATGTTCCTTAGTTGTTTATCTATAAACCTATTAATAGTGAATAAATTTTGAGATACAATGCTTTTTCTTTATTTTTTAATTTTTTTTTCCCACAAGTATCCTCCATAGAGCAATCTTACTCGAGGCACTGTCAGGTACTAAATGTGAGCACTTCTCCTAGTGGGATTCGAGTGAGAGATTGTTAGTGACCCCAACATTTATCGACGATATACTCATGGAAAATATAGAAAGATTTGGCAAAGAACAACAATAGAATAAAATCATTTCAAATTGCTGCAGTTAGCATTAGACATTAGTTATTTCTCTCTTTTTTAGTTTTATAAGTTCTAATTTCAGACTTCCTTTAATTATGTTGTCAATATGTTTTAATTATACTTATAATATGTTTTTAATAGTTTTTGTTTTAAATGGAAATTATTAGGAGTGGTTTAGATTAGTTTTCTACCACTAGGGGAAGTTGTCCAAAATTCAAGGAAAAGTTATTCCTTCTTGGGTTGTATTTAAATAGTTCTGATTATTAATGAAAGCCGAAGAGAAGTTGTACAAAATTTAGAGTGTTAAATTCAAGAGATCTTGGTTCTCTCTTCCCAACAAACCTAAGGATATTTTGGTTTTCTCTTCCCAACAATAAACCATAACCCAAACCCCATAGCGAGATCCTTCCCTAACAGAGATTAGCCCCTTCTGCTAGATCCACAACCCCCATTGGTTGAGATACAATGCTTTAAATGTCATAGTTAAACTAAACTCTGCATTTATAATTTCCCTTAGATAGCAGTTTTATTGCTTTGTCTCTTCCCCTCAAATATTTTTTAGATTTCATAGACAAAACTAAGTATGTTTGTTGTATTTAATATTATGTATGTTAGGATTTGCCAGTCTTGAACATGTAGGATATGAATGCATCAAAAAAAAAAAGTCATGGAATTACAACAGTTCTTTGTGGATTTCTGCATAGAACTAGTTGGTCATGTCCCCTTGCATCATATTTTTTGTGATTTCCCATTACCTACGGGTAAAAATTTGGTCTTTGCTTATTTAATTGTGTATTGTACAGTTTGTGTAATGATTTCAGTTTGTTCATGTATGTGCTAATGAAATAGTGATTTCTGCTGCATCATTCATATGCTTGCCGGTGCAAGTCATGGGCTTCTTCACATCATATGGTGGTCTAACTTTGACGTAGCAGGGACTTTGATGCATTTGATTTACGGATGAGGCTTCCAGATGTAGTTAGCAAATTGTACAAGGCAATAAATCGCAATGGGGGTGTGACATATATACATTGCACTGCTGGACTTGGAAGAGCACCAGCTGTTGCGGTATGTCTCTGGGTTTAATGTCTGAAGTAAATTTCACTCATACAATTATCTAACCTGAAATGTTTTGAATTGCAATTGGTAAATGTTAAGCCATTGAGGAATTAGCAAGTTCTTCATACTGGTGAGAGGTTGTTGTGCTGTGAGTGTGGTGATTCTTTTGGAATGGGAAATCTTGAGTGGTGAAAAGAAGACTGAGGTATTTAGGTAGTCGGACTCTGGTTTAAGGATGCCATCAAGTCACTCTTGTATTTTCCTTGGTGGAAATTGTTTTCTGTTTTTGAATATGATGTAGGCAAGAGGCTGAAATTTGTTACATTGTTGTGTCTTGTCTACTTTTTCACTTTTACTGTTCCCATCAAACTGCTTGAATCTATAAAATGCAGAAGCAGCTGCTGTTGTTTTAACATCATTATACTATATGCCTATTTTCCATTAAGTTGTAGGATTCTAGAAATATCAAGCATGAAGTAGCTGAGTTTTGCAGAATAGGACATTCTTCATCATTTTCATTCCTTCACATAATTTTAGAGTATTTGACATTTGGCTAGCCTTTTGTATGTATTCTTTGGCAGTGGGCTACTAGAGTCATTTGACTTTCTAAGGCTTCATATCCTGCTTTATTCATTTCTGGTCACATCAATAGATGTTTCCTGAAGCTGTGATGTGAGGCTATGTAGCTTCTTACATATACAGTTAGATACAGAGAAAGGGTAGAACAGAAATTCTTTAAAGTGATGTTTTCTTAATATTTAATGGAGAAATCTGAGTTTAGATTTGAGCTCTGTGGACCATATCAATTTTTTGTTTCACTATCTAGATAGCTATACAAATAGTGAGGCTATGTAGCTTAATATACAGATAGATGCAGAGAAAGGGTAGAACAGAAATTCTGTAAAGTGTTTTCTGAATTTTTGATAGAGAAGTCTGAGCATAAGATTTCAGCCTTTGTGGACTATATATTAAACAGTGAAACTTCATATTTTATCAATAAAAGAACCCAGAGCTGTTTTACTAGAGAATCAGGAGAGAAAAAATAGGTTAATCAATTCAAATTAGCATGAAAACACATTCAATCATAGCTTGTTAGTTTGTACCTCAATTACTTTTATATTCTCCAATCAGTCATTTACTGACAATTGTTTTTGCATTCCAGTTGGCATATATGTTTTGGGTTCAGGGTTATAAACTTGATGAGGCTACCAGATTGCTCCTGGTAACTTTACTGAATCCTTTTTATTTTTTTAATTCTTGCATAATTTAAGTGTATTAGGTTCTTGGTAGCGGATATGTTGCATAGTTTTGACTTTTGAGTACTTCTAATGGTTTGAATTAAGCAGAACAAATTGCTTTACATATATATATATATATATAAGTTTCTGAAAATTAATAAAGTCTCTGCATCTTTATTGTTTCCATTTAAGACTTGGCAAATTTTGAGTATTTCTAATGGTTTGAATTAAGCAGAATGAATTGCTTTTATATATATATATATATATATATAAATTTCTGAAAATTAATGAAGTCTCTGCATCTATATTGTTTCCATTTAAGACTTGGCAAATTAATTTGTTCCATTATATTCCTAATCTGTTCCCAAGTAATTTCTGCTGATGCATTAGTATTTTGTACTGAATTAATGTCCTGGCAATTTAATGATTATAATTCTTCTGATTCACTTTTATCTGCAATCGCCCAAAAGAGGGAAATCTGACAAACGTGTATATTTGTGTGTGTGTTTATGTGTATGTGTATGTGTATATATCTTGAACCTTTTTATTTATATTTTTTTTCCCTTGTAGAGCAAAAGATCTTGCTTCCCAAAATTGGATGGGATAAAAAGTGCAACAGCCGATATAGTGAGTCAATTTGCTTTTCTGTGCTTGCCTGTCTAGTTTTTTACAATTCTTGAACTGTTTGCCTTAATTAATTTATTTTATTTGATTGTTAACTTAATGATATGTCAGTTGTCTCCTTTGATATTTGTGACATGATTTATTTAAGGTAAAATGTATCTGCAGGTTTAAATTTAAAAAAAAAAACACTGTTAGCTCAAAAGAGCTCTCGAATCCCTTTAAAACCTTAGAGGACATTAGCTGACACCAATAAAGAAGCTAGCTTAATTGTGTCCTATAATAGCTGTAGGGAGAAGAAATGCTGATTAAAATCTCTTGCATTGCACTGAAGTCAAAATGCACCGCACCCTTGCATACAAAGCATACTTAACAATATCTTGCACTCCCTCTTCTAACCCAAACCTTGCAAATATGATAGAAAGAAAAATCTCCATTGTATCTGGGCAAGCAATGGATAAAAAAATCCCAAAGTGCCATTTTCGAAGCTGCCAAAAAAATCTTGTGTAAGAATAGATGAGTATATTTCTTGAACTTCCACAACACAAAGGTCAGGGGACCCAGTTATGGTTACGGATGTTAAAGAACAATTAAAAGGAAATTGTTATTTAGCTGGACTATTTGCTTGCTTCACTCAAATGTAAATAGTGTTTTTAGAGCACAAACGTTTGCCTTGTACAGCAGCAAGTGATCCAAGATGATAAAATCATGTTCTTGTTTATTTGTTATATTAATGATGTAATTATCCTCTGGGATTTATGGATTTGTAATTAGATAATTAGGGTAATATAGGATTTAATTATGAATTTAACAGTGAAGGCATTTGAGCATAGGATATGTTATTCCCTTGCAGTTGATTAGTTACATTAAGATTTCTTATTCATTTTCCCATACATAGATCTCTAGTTGAATAAAATAATTACCCCTTTTTTTTGTGATACCTGAATAAAATAATTACGTCTTGATTATTGATAAATTAAATTTGATATTGAGTTTGCGTGTTTTTTGTTTTTTTTTTTAATTTCTTTTCTCCCTGTCCTATGTCAACTGGTGACATTGAATGCAACATGGAGATTAAGTATATTGTCTCTTAATTGTTTATCTGTTTCTCTACACAAATATGCAAATAGCATCCAAATACTTTTACTGAATAGTTTTTATGGATTAATTAATTAACCATTATTTACTATATGGTACTTAAAGCTTACAGGCCTTAGTAAAAAGCTTGTCACCCTGACGTGGAAAGACATCAATTGCTCTTCGGTTGAAATTTCTGGACTTGATATTGGATGGGGCCAGGTGATGATGCCTTCTTGTTAAGAGCTAAAAGATATCTCAGTTACTTCATTAAAGAATGAGTAGTGCTATATAACATGGAATATTATACTGGACTGAAATGCCCTGTTGTCATCACGGCATTACCATTAGCTCATTGGCTACCTGAATTACAACCAGGTGTCATGTGCCTTCGAAACATGCCAGCTAGCACATTTAGTGTTTCAGTCTTTGATTGGTTTTCTTGGTTATGTAGCTTTTCCCTAAACAATATTTTAAACCTATCTATATATATATGCTTTCATTGCATCTTTTGAATATATTATTTGAATATAGATAAGAAATATTAAGATGATGAGTTTTAAGTTACAAGATATATGCTAGGCCAACCTGCCCTACCATATGCTGTTTCCTTAATTCTGTTTTGCAATCTAGTTGACAAATATCAAAGATGCTTTGATGTTAATTTGGTCAATGTTCTCTTTTCAACTGGTATGTTCGAAAATTGGATTCCCCATATCCTGATGCAACAGATTAGTGCCCAGGGAAATTTTCTGTACCTCTTTCTTTTTGTGTCTATTGCTCTTTTCTTCCCGCATTGAGCTTCAATTCACTATCTTCTGAGTTAAGCCATAGAGTTTTGGTCAATTGAAGATGTATGCAGCCTTTTCAAATTGAGTATTCCACAACACAGGTTAATTTAAGTACTATCTTCCCTAATTACTGAGGAAGAAACCATATATATGTGCATATTATTGTGGTCATAGCTCATAAACCACTGATGATTTGTTTACCTTTTATTACTTTTTCATTGAGTGGAAAATTATTGACCTTGTCAAGTATGCCCTTTTTTTGTTAAATTAATTTTCTGTGTCAGTTCTAGTATACACTGTTCACAGAGATCAATGCATTTAAGTTATAACCATAATTTACTAACAATTAGATTGATTCAAGGTTCTTCGTGGCTTGTATTCATTTACCAGTTGCCCATCTATACATGTGCAACTTCAGAAGAAATACTAATTGAAAGATCAGGAAACTGTGAATATGCTACAGACTGCTAGCTTCATCATCGTCTCTATTATCTATTGCTTGCATAGATTAATATATGCTGTTATTAACAGCAATTTGTAAAAGTAATTGGAGCTTACTTGTAAACATGTTAGATCTTTCAATAACCACATTCAATTATAGTTCGCCTCTCTTTTATCAATCTTTTCTCCCCCAAGTCCCCTTCACACTTTTTTTGTTTCTTTATAGATCATGGCTTTGCTCTCCTCTGCACCCAAACACCTACTCTCAGGAATAAAATGTTGAAGAAACTTGCATGTGTTGATTGTATACTCATGATGGCTATGGTATCAGATTAGAAGATGTCTTCTTCATGTCTTTCTGTGTGAAAGCAAAGTTTTTACTTTGATAATTTTCGTTGTTCGTGGTCCAGAGGTTCATGACAATTGATATTCAGAAGGAATATTTCCTGAAATTTCCTTCTTCCCTTTGTTTGTTTGTTTATGTTCCTTTTTCCTATTCGTCTCATCAGTAAATCCTAGAAGTGCATCTTCATTAAGTGTGTTTGACTCACATATTGTTGAGGAAGCTGACACTTGAAGTCAAGGCCCCAGAAAGTCTTTAGCTTACAGTTTCCTATTGGATGTGACCAGTACTTTATACCACCCACTGCTGCTCTCAGGAGTTCAGCAACCCAAGAGACAATAAATTTATGCCTTGTTCATAAGTGATGAAACCATTGAATTGATTACCTTGCCCTGGCATGTTATTTGGACTGACTGCCTATTTATTCATTCTTCTGATTTGCAAAATTACTGCAGTTATCTTCAGAGATTTTCCCACCATGATCTGCTGAAAGTCAAAGATCATATAAAGTTTCATTTCGGATTCCACATATTTCACTTGTAGAAATATGTAGTTTTAGAATTAGTCACTCTGATTGGTTATTTATTATTGTCTTAGAACATGTGGTTAATATGGTTTACTGCTTGATTATTACTCATTCAATATATCCTGATCCTTGTTCAGAGGATGCCCCTGCAATTTGACGACAAACAGGGTTTGTGGTTTCTCAAGAGGGAATTGCCTGTAAGTCTGCTTTTCCGTTTAAGATGAGCACATTTGACTGTAATATGTTTACAATGTTTTGTAAGTTTCAGTTATGATGAATTTCTTCTTAAATAGCCTAAAATCTTGAGTCATGATTCCATATTGTCTTATATTCTTGCCTCTGAACGTATGGAGAACATCAGCAATTAATTGCTTGCTGATGTAATTGCTTTAAACCATGTGCCCCAGACGACTGAGGTTCTTACTTGAGCTATTTAATTTACAGTTATTATTGTCCCTTCATATCTAGATACAATTCGCTTATTAGAGGGAGAATTTTGAAACGGTTATTTCAGAATGGAATAAGTGCCCATTTTTAAACATTTCAGAGATTCAATATACTTTGTAAAGCTATCTAGACAGTTAAGAATTCAAATGTTGGAATGCATTTGCTAGTTTCTGGAAATGCAAATACGTAATTTATTCATTAGATTGAAGACAGTTTCTACTTGATCTATTTACCAGGAAGGACGATACGAGTACAAGTACATTATTGATGGGGAATGGACATGCAATAAATATGAGCTCGTAACCTCTCCCAACAAAGATGGTCATGTCAATAATTTTCTGCAAGTAAGTTTTCAATTATCTATCTCAGAAATGAAAATTTTATTGATGGATCCAGAACTGGGATGCACACAATTTTTGAAGTCTTTGAATTCCAGAGAACTTGTGGAGCCCCTCCCCCCCCCCCCCTCTCTTCTTTCTCTTTCCCTCTCTATTCTGTGTACATTCACCTTCCATGAAGTTTGTAGAGTAAATTCCTAATTTAATCCTTAAAAGATTTCAGTATTCTTAATTTGATCCTTGAAAAATCAAGTGTCTCAATTTAATCTTTGAAAGATTACATTTAGCTTAATTTGGTCTTTTTGTTGCTAAATTACAAAATTTATCATTGTTAAATTTCAATTTTTTCGTTGCGAAACGTTATTTTGACAAAGAGACCAAATCAATTTTTTAAAGACTAAAATGAGACACTTAATCTTTTAACAACTAAATTGAGAAAATTAAAATATTTTGGGAAACAGATGTTGAGTTAACCTTTTTGGGAATCTTTTGCTAAATGTTATATGCATACTTAAAATAAGGGAGGTTAGAAAATATTTTCAAAACTAGAGAGGAGTGTATAGGTTTTATAGACTTAAGGGGAGTTTCTAGTATAAATTGAAACTAGAGGGGATGAGAGTGCAGCTTTAAAAGATTTCAGGAGAGGTGAATGTAGCTATCTTTTTATAAACTTTTTTTTTTTTAATAGTTGTAAAAGGAAGATTGCATCTGCATGATACTTGTTTAAAGCATAAAACACAACGGGTCACAAGTCAAGATGTGTTGTTCAGGATCATGCTAACCTTTTAAGCCTCACCACATGGTGGGGTTTTCGTCGAACATGATAGTATTCACCAAGTTGGCTCTGATCGAGTCCACCAGAGACACATGACAGCTATATATAACTTGTAGACCAAATCAATCCTTAACGGACAAATAAATATTTTGAGTAAATTACTAAATTGGACTCTAAAAATTTATAATTATCTCAATTTAATTTTTGAAAGATTAAGTGTCTCTATTTAATATTTGAAAATTTGTGTTTATTTTATTTGGTCCTTATTTTTATCAAAATAATTTAGTAATAAAAATTGAGATTTAACAATGTTAAGTTTTGTGATTTAACAATAAAAATGATTAAATTGAGACATATAATCTTTTAAGGATTAAATTAAGATATTTAATTTTTCAAGAATTAGATTGAGAAACTTGTAACTTTGTAAAGACTAAATTAATAATTTACTCAAATATTTATTATTCTTTTTAGCGAGATTTTTAAATTTTTATGTGACAATCTATGGTTAATTTGGTCTACCAACCTAAAAATTTCTCTCCATTATGCATTTTAGGGCATGAAAAGTTTGTACAGTTATCAATTATGGATTTCATCTTTGTATTTCTCCTCCATAAACAGGTTGCTGACGATACAAGCAGTTTTAATGCCTCCATAAGGAAGAGGCTGACCGGTGATGATCCTGATCTCACAAAGGAGGAACGGCTGAAGATAAGACAGTTTCTTGAGGCCTATCCTGATGAAGAACAACATTGAACCATGGCCTCACTTATGTCGTTGATTTGAATAGTATATAGTATATTTATATATATAAATCATCACACGAGGGAGAAATTTGAGCTCTGCCTTTTTTTTTTAATTAACTATATAATTCTGAAAATATATATGGGTAGAGACCCGTTAGTCTTTAAAAATTTAAATTTAGACGAAAGAGATTTCAAATGTTATGAATTTGTTATAGATTATTATTTAGTCTTTTAAAAATAAATAAATATATAATTTAATCTTACAAAAAAAATTAATTTGTATTAAATTTATAATTTATAGAGACTAATTTGTTTAATATTAAATTTTACAGAATACATAATAAAGATAGATTTTTTATAGGCTAATTTGTATAATTAGCTTCTTTTTCCTCTGTTTTGGTCATCAAGTCATAGACTTGGACCTTAACTAATCTTGATACAAACTTACAAAGAATGTTATTGCTCTGCTATGTCGGCTTAGTTTTTACTGTATTAGCATTGTGAGATTGGAAAAAAGTTGTAGCACACGTACGAAGTACACTGACTCCAGCTTTATTATCTTTTTCGAAATTATAACATTTTCAATTATGCTTATATATGGCTACTTGTAAATGGTTATGATAGATTTGATGTATAAAAGACAAATCGAGATAATCATAAATAAATATATAGTTAGGTTGATTTATAATTTGATTCATGTTTGTTGGGTTAAATATATTTAAGGTTAATTTGGGTTAAATATATCTGAGGGCTCAATTATATTTTTGATAATGTTTCCTATTGAATTTTTAGTCATCTTATTTAATCTTTACTTTAAGTCATATCAAGTTTATTTGGCTCATTCTTATTTTTCTTTTCGATAACAAGTTAATTTTCTTATTTCTTGCATAGCTTCTAAGAACATGTACAGTAGTGAATTTTAATTTAATTTTTATTGTAAGTCTTATTAAACCACGTCAGCTTACCTAACTCTCTACCAGTCTAAGTAACTTTCTATTCTAGTGGTGAATTTCTTAAAAACTTACAAATGAGTCCTACAATCGATTCTTCACTAATTCAGCATTTATTATTCTTCAGTAATTCTACTAATATTTATTGTAAGTTAATTATTTTATTATTATTTTTTATATAAAAACTATTTTTATGCGTGGAAAACTACAGTGGTGAATTGAAATAAGAACCTGTTCTTAAATTTAAGAACTCTTTAAGAACTACCACTGTAGATGCTCTAAGAAAAGATTCTTTTGACAACAGTATAAAATCCTAAAGGAAAAGGTCAACATGTTAAGACGTAGAAAGAGTGTTTGTCTACTCTTGACAATAGTGGTAGTTTTTTAGGGGTTCTCAAATTTAAGAACTACTTCTTATTTCAATTAATTACTGTATTTTGTCACACTAATGCTACGTGTAAGAATGGTTCTTAAATAAGAACCAATTCTTATACAAAAAGTAATAATAAAATAATTAACTTATAATAAATATTAGTGAAAAGTAATAATAGTAAAAAGTTGATTATGAAACTTATTTGTGAGTTTTTAAGAGATTTATCTTTGTAGTAGAGAGTTAGTTAAAGTGATAAGCAGTTGCTTAAATTGATTTAGTACTGTAATACTCACAATAAAAACTCAAGTAAAATTCACCATTGTAAATGTTGTGCCTTTTTCTTTCTCTCTCTTTGTGCTATGCTTTAATGGAATATGAGGGAAGTTGTGTCAAAGTATTTAAGTGATAATTCCTTAGAATATAGGTATGTATAACGCCTCATGACAACCCTATGTTTTTGTGGACCCCATTGCTTATGATTATCTAATCTTTTATGTATTTAAAAAATATATAATTTAAACGCGAAACATATACATAACTGTTGATAGAAAAATGAATGATTTTAATATTATAAAAGTATTATAAATATTTTTTTAAAAGAATTGTAACATCCTAATTCCTACATAGTTAGAAAATTTTCTCAGCTTGACAGGCTTGTGAAAATAGGTAAAATAAATTAATTATGGATAAATATATAAGTATATTAAAAGTATGTCTTACTTTAAGGTATGACAATTTATAATTGGTTTTACTATCTAAATTTTCTGTTATTACGAGAATGGGAATTGGGTGTATAGAAATTATTGAGAAATGTCAATAAAAAGGCCCCCACAAGCTGTGAATTTGAAACAAAAAACATATTCCTTGTACTTAACATAGTTAGGGATTCAATACAACATAATAATAAAATCTGTCATTCAACACTCCTTGAAAAATTTTCATCATTTCCTTGCATTTAAAATTAAGTAAAATTAGTGTATCTAATAATTTTCTATAAAATTGGATGGATAAATGCAAAAAATTTACTCTCTTTAAGCACATTTACTCTAATTTTGTCTTAAAGGCCTACATGTTGTGGAATATTACTTCTAAAATCAAAACCATAAATTGTTCTACAGTGTAAGATATATTTTGGGCCAAATATTTTCATATGATAGCTACCGTTATGTACTTACGAGTAAATTATTAATTTAGTTGTTAAAAAATTATTATATTTTAATTTAATTCTTGAAACATCAAACAAATTAATTTAATCCTTTAAAAATTATATTTATTTTATTTTTGTTCATTTTTATATTTTGACAATGATAAATCTAAAATTTAACAATTATAAATTTGAAGATTTGACAATAAAAAGAATTAAACTGAGAGAATTATAAATTTTTAAAATTAAATTAAGATTCAATTAAAAATAAAAAAGTAATCTTTATTTTCTAGATTAATAATTTTCTCTTTCTTATTTACTTTTGTTATGCCGATGAAATTTAAAAAAAGTAGAAATCAATTAATATAAATATATTAGAGAAATAAATATAATTTTAGAAATTGAACTCTCTTTGGCATTAATGATCCTTTTAAACAATTTTGGCAGTTTGCCATTAATTGGTTGTCTTCCACTTTGGCAATCAAAACTCTTGAGTGGGACATTAGGCTATTACTACATCATATAATAAATGGCAATCAATTGATGCGGATACAAGGCTTGGCATAGTCAAATCATTTATTAATTTCACCTATTTATGGGTAGGAATTGATGTCCATCATTATAAAAATTCAAGACATCAAATATATTTAGGAAGGGATTAATTAATCCACACCCATATAAATTAGAATTATGTATAAAATAATTTTATAGTATATGTTTTCTATTAAATTTATTGTTGTAATTTAAGTTCAAATTATAATGATCGTCTTTATACATTTTGACATCAAATTAATATTATTAACTATCAAATTAATATTCTTACAAAATTCATATGCAATAAAATATTCAAATAAAAAGTGATTTTGAACTATTTGATTACATAGTGTTTGTTCTTCATTTAAAAAAAAAAATTGACATGCAAAATTAACATTGTAATATTGACGTAGATTTCTCCATATAACTTGTTCACTACAAACGTGTCATATTAATTTATTTTTATTTTTATTTTGTTTTAAATATTAGATTAAGTTTTAATTTTGCCCGAAATGACACTTTTTTTTTCATTTATCTCATTTGCCTAATTTAACAATAAAACATTTGATGTGTTATATAAAAGAATGTATATATTATTAGCAGAAATACATATGTCACTTAGAAGAGTTCAAATTAGTATTTTTTTTTAACTTTGTTAATGTCATTAACTTTAAAAATAAAATTAAAACGAAAAAAATATATTAGATGAAATTGACACAAAATAAATATTAAAAATAAAATTAAAACTTAAGAAAAATGTTAAGGATGAAAAAATACTTTTGCCTTAAAAAATTTACATCTCTAGACTTGAGTCTAATTTTTTATTTTATATATATATATATATATAAAAGAAACTAAGTTCATTTTGAGATCTAATGAATAATAAGTTGCATCAACTAGATCTAGTCTTTCTTCTTTCCTTAAATGGAGGTGTGTTCCACTGATTAAGGATTTGTTTTTTTTTTAATTCAATAATTTTAGTTTTTTCATGAAAACTTTGATCTCATACGACAGGTGAAATTATTATTATTTTTGAGTTCATTTATTATTACGTCAATTTTTATGGCGATCTTTACTAGAAACATGCAAAAGCTTCTCTAGTTCAATCATCCATAAATCCATGATCAACTCCCAAGAAAGGAAATAAAGCATATATTTTTAGTTTATAAATTTTGAAACTGAACATTTTACTACTTAAACTATCATGAAATAAAAAGTCACCTATTAATTAAAATCAAATTATTTGTCCAATGACGTCTGACGTCTTATGTCTCTACTATCTTTTTCAATCTCATTTTCTTCACAACCTCTAATTTGTATTCTTTCAAAATTACATCGTTTTTATATTGTAATTTAAACTACTATGTCATTTTTTACTTTGAATAATTATTGAAAGATTACAGATATTTTATTTTAGTCCTTTAAAATTAAGCCTTTTAATTTAATTTTTAAAATATTACATTTGTTTTATTTAGTCTTTTTCATTGTTAAATTGTAAAAAATATAATGTTGTCAAATTTTTAATTTTTTGTTGTCAAAATTTACTTTAATATACAGAGATTGCAATTAGAACAAATAAAATCATTTGAGGTCTAAATTAGAATACTTTATTTTTTAAAGACTGAATGATTTTTTTTAATAATAGCCAATAAGGCCTAAACTATATCATATTAAAAAAAATCAAAAGACTGCATTGGCCAAATGCAACAGAAGCCTCAAAAGAAAACTGAAACAGAAAAACAAAAAAGAAAAAATCTCTCAAAAAAACTCTTAAATTTAACAAGAAATCTAGAGAAAAAGTATACAACGACTTACTAACCAAACGAAACAAACCAAGATATACTATTAGAACTTCTAAAGTCGTTTCATTTATTCATCTTCGGATCATATTGACAAGTATTATACATTTTGATTGATAATGAGTTTTGTTCTCTCCAGAATTATAAGTAGATCCTAAGCTCTTTTAAAAGAATGAAAATCAAACAACAGCAACAACCCAAAACATAACAAACAAAATAAAAAACTTACAGAGAAACAGGATCTGAAAACAAAAATCCAAAAAATAAAAAAATTACAAATAGACAAGATTTGAAAACAAAAACTTTTATCAAGAAAAAAATGAAAACTTCTACGGCGATGAGACAAAAACTTCCACGAAAGAGAGACAAAGAGGTGAACTAGAAAAGAGAATGATAGAGAGTGGAGGTTGCTCCCCCACCAGAACCACACCGAAAAAAAAGCAGTTACATGAATAATTATCGAAAAAATCAGTTACATCCTCTTTAAAGACTAAATTGAAAATATTATAATCTTTTAAAAATCAAATTAGTAATTTACTCTTTCACTTTTTATGATAATTTAAGGGGTAAAATATTATAAATTTGAGGTTTTTAAACTATAATTATAATTGTGTTATAGTTTAGGGAGTTACATGTAGTTTTCCGAAAGAAAAAATAAAGTATAAAATCTTCACTCTGCATTATTGCTTTATTGAGCAAAATTCAAACCAAGCAAGCATTTCGAAATAAACTTAATTCGTAAATGAAGTTAAATTTTGTTTAGATGTAACTTCTATTTACTTAAAATATAGTATTTATAAAAGTAATGCTTTTACCTAAGCATGCTTTTTTTTTAATAGGAAATAAGCGTGAATTTAAAAGGGATAGCTTTTATAGCAAATTAATTTTTTTTTAAAAGTCACTTTGATAAATAAAGTAATGAAATTGAGATAAATAAAATTTTTTAAGGATTAAATTGAAATAGTTCAGATCAAATTAAAAATTGTATTTTTTTAAATATCAAAATAATAATATACTCTAAAATTTAAAAAATAAGTGTAATTTATTTATTTTAATCATTAGCGCGTTGATGTCACAATCTTGGCTTTATCCTCGCCGCCTTCAGACTCTTCACAGTCCACAGACATTGTATTCATCACGATGTGGGCCTCCGACCCTACCAAAAAAAATATTAATTAAATAAATAAACTCTTTCTTCGTTAATGTCTAGTTTCAGGTTCAGCAATATTCTTATGAATTAATTTTATTATGTCTTCTACATTAAGAATTTATCACGACGAATTATGTTGTTTAAATGTTATGGAATTGAATTTGGTAGATACAGAGACCAAGATTTGAGCCTTCTTATAATAATAATAAAAAACAATTTATGATATTGTTTTATCTTATATGCATCAATTATTGGAGATTATAATTGATTAAAACTCTATTTTGATTTCTTTTCGGTTCTTTATAAATTTTTATTTTTAATTTGGTCTCTATAAATTTTTATTTTTAATTTGGTCCCTAATAGATGCTTGTTTTCTTAATGTTTCCTCATAAATTTTATTCTCAATTTTTTTCCTGATAGATGTTTTTTTTCTCAATTTAGTCTCTTACAAATTTAAGCATTCTTAATTTGGTCTATTTGTGACTTTGTGTAGTAGTTGTTAAATAATTTAACAGATGAATTGATTTGACAATTAATTTATCGAGGTGGGTTGTTTATTTATATATATATACATATTGTTTTTTTAAAATCAGTTTTTCTTTTGTTGAATTCTTGACCAAAATTTTTTTTAAAAAAAAAGAGAAAAGCATATGTAAGGAATTAAATTGAGAATAAAAATTTATAAAGGATAAATTTGAAAAAAGAGATATTTGTAAGAGACCAACTTGAAGATAAAAGTTTGTGAGAAATCAAATAAAAAAAAGGGAATTTGTGAGGGATCAAAATAGAGTTTTGGTCCATTATAATTTAGGTTGATACAAATCGTTGAAATATGTCTTTTTCAAAAAGAAAAAAAAAACTCAAGCTGAGAAAAACTATAGTGCTTCTAAATTCTATCATGATAAAAGTGTTCGGCTCTGGTAAATAATTTATTTAAATATTTATTTTATATATATGTTATTTTTATAATTGAACAGAATAAACTTTATATAAACTGTTTTTAACTTTTTTTATAAGTTATTTTTAATTTATTTTTATAAATTATTCTAAATAGTTTATAAAAATAAGCTGAAAATAGGTTATAAACATGCTATAAATTATTTCTATAAACTCTTCTAAATATGTGCATAAGCCCTTATGTCATAAAATAAATTAAATAAATTCAAAATAAACTCTTTTAAACGCACCCTTTGTTATATTTAGAGTAAAATATTGTTTTGTTCTTTAGAAAATGATTTTTTTTAAATCAAGTATAATTATTTTTATTT
The DNA here is from genome assembly GCA_037074585.1 of Biancaea sappan. Lineage (NCBI taxonomy): Eukaryota > Viridiplantae > Streptophyta > Magnoliopsida > Fabales > Fabaceae > Biancaea > Biancaea sappan. The sequence continues at coordinate 41,571,997 of CM073492.1, forward strand.
CTTTCAATCAATAATTTTTTATATTTAAAAAGATAAAATTGAAACTCATTTTTGAGAATTAAATTAAAAACTAATAATTTTGATCAAAATAATAATTTACTTCCAATTTCACATAATGGAGCTGCTTTTTTTTTTGTTAGAAGATCAAATTGGATTAACCAAAGAATTTCGATGTAATTCATACTGGTAACTAGTGGTAATTTTTTTTATTAATAAGTATTTATTAATTTTGGTGTTTCTTGAGCTTATTAAACCCAGATAAAAATGAACTAATTAATTAATGTAGGCAGATTGTGCCAAACTTTGACCACTATTAAGAAAACAAAGTAATTAAAATAAAATACATAAAAATATTATAGAATAAATATACAAATTAAATTTTTTAAAATATTATTTTTATTATTTAATTCTTAAAACTTAACCGTGAGAGTCAAGTTACAAACTCTATATAAATTATTTTTTTATAAAATTAAATTTTATATTTATTTATTTTTTAAAAAATAATCTAATAATAATATTTAATAAATTCAAAATATTAAAAGAATAAATTGTGTAAAATTAAAATTTAAGAGGATAAACAATTAAGGTATATTTTAAGTCCTCACTCCCCAACTGTTAATTTTGGGAATAAAATAAGGAAAACAGAAAACAAAAACCAGAATCAGAACAGGGAGAGAGAGAGAGAGAGAGAGAGAGAGAGAGAGAGAAACACTTTCTTCCTTCAGTGGCATATTACGTTGACAAACTCGGCACTCGGCACTCGGCGAGGCCAATGCCATTGCCACCACTTCACCCTCCTCCTTCAACTCCCTCTCACAATTCCCATTTTCTCTGAACTTTTCCGTCACTTTCTCGGGAAAATTCTTCCGTCATGGTCAATGGCCGCAACTCTTCTCCTCCCGCTCCCGAGATCGATGGCGCTACTGCTGGGAATGGCGGTGCTGGTAATGACGTTGGTTTTCATTCGATCCGCGATCGCTTCCCCCTCAAGCGGAATCCTCTTCACTACAGGGACCGCCCTAGGATCTCCGCCGATCGCCAATTGCCCAGAACCAGCCGATCTCACCCCAACACTCGCTTCAATCGCAAGGGGCTGCTTTGGTTGTTCCCTTTTAAAGGGAAGTCTGGTATCTACGTTATGATTATCTTCGTGGTGTTTTTGTTTGCTTTGGCGTCCATGGTGATGCAGAGCTCGATCACGTCTGTGTTCAGACAAGGTAGAGACCGTGGAAGGCTTTCACGGAAAAATTTGAAGTTCGGGAGTACGTTGAAGTTCGTGCCTGGAAAGGTGTCAAAGAGGTTTATTTTGGGAGATGGGCTTGATCGGGTGCGGTCGCAGCCGAGGATTGGTGTTCGGCCACCAAGACTGGCTCTTGTAAGTCTTTTTTGTACTTGGTTGTTCCCCTTTGATATTCCGAACTTCTGTCCATATATTTTTTCATTCATGTTGAGTGCAAGAAAAATGTTTTCCATCTATTCTTGTACTGGAAATTTTTTTTTGGGGTTTCATGGCAATGCCAAATGGCTCTGGGACCCAGATAAACGGCAACTTTCAATAAGGCTAAATGGAATAGAAGAGGTGCTGACACGTTGTGGAAATTGAATGTCAATAATCCTAAATTTCTACGGCATAAATATACAGTTTGTGGCTTCGTGCTACAAAATTTGAGAACATGTATTTTATGAAAGATTATTTTTTAGGATGATGTATATTGAATTAGTTAAAATCCTAGTTTTCCATATTATGACTATGAGTAGGTGAATGACGAAAACTTGGACTGAATCAAAACTTATTAGTGATTGTACAAAAATTAGAAATGGAAAAATCTTGTCGAATAATTGTCAAAGCTGATTTTAATGATCTATGTCACACAGAGTGAAGTATGGATGCTAAAATGATGTCGTCTATCCTTTAATTGGAACTGGCATCATTTGCAAGGCTTTTTCCTGCTTTTTGAAGGTAGACTTGCTATGGTCTTGAGTAATGCTTAAATTTGGTGAGAATGAGGAAAAGATGATTCTCCTTTAACACGAAGGAATTGTTTAAAATCCTTTTTGAAGGGGGTTTACGAGTTTAAAAGGCTTAGTTTATCTAAGTTTGTAATAGAAGTGCTTCCCTCTTTAGTCTTCATTTAACTTGACTATAAAACGAATTTTATTTTATAGGTGCTGGGCTTAATGTATGGAAACTTTGATCTATGTTAATATAAATTAGAAGTAGGGTTTTTGATCATGCAGGAGAAAGGGGTTAATTATGTGTTAGATTTTTATTTTTATGTAATTTTCATAGTGACGATTTTTCATCATTGGGTTCTGATGTTCCGTTATGTACTTTTACGGAAATTGTGTCAGTATTGGAGTCCTATTGGGATGCTACATGTGTTAGGAGTGGAGTAAACACTGGTGTTGTCAACTCTTTCTTTTTTTTTAATGGTGAATTAGCTTTGAAAATCTTTATTTCTTGCAGCCTTTTAACCAAAAAATAGAAGAAATCATACACCAGTTATTTCAGATGAGAATCCCCGTCTAAGAATTTTGAGAGTTATTTAACCATTGGTTCAATCTTCGATTGCCAAGAGCCTTTAAAGAACAGCTTCTGGTTTGTTATACATATTACAACTACATTACAGTCTTATAAATTGTAACCTTATAATTCTTGCACTTTGATTGAGTAAAAAATTTCTGCCTGGATTTATGAGGTAATTTGTTACTCTGTAGACACAGTCATAAGAACTTGTTTGGTTAAATGGTTTTTGTCAGACATTGCTTCTACTATATTTTGAGCTAAGGTTAAGAGTTACATTTCCAGAGAGTACTGAGTTCCTTGGCTGATTAGTTGTAAAATAAGACAGATTTTGCCTGTGAAATGTATTATGTTTGACAGTTATTGTTAGTTTTCATTGGTGGCCTTTTTCTTGGGAAGTAATCTGAATATATCATTAATTTGAGTAAGATGTTTTCATACTTGAAGTCAAATCTAGTCCTTCTAACTCTTAAAAATATTAGCTTATTCGATATATTCTCTTATTATTATTCAAATGGAAATTTAAGACAAGTAGAGGAAATAGTTTGAATAGCTGTAACAAAATGGTTGCAATTTGCAGTAGAAGTTCCAAAGAGGTATAACCTATGAGCAGTTGAAATTCCAAAGGGGTCTACTTGGGAGTAGGTTTTCTCACACCAAAGGACAGCATGTGGTTTGTGGCTTCAGCGTCTCATACATTTTTGGCTAAAATTTTACAAAAAGCTGAGGCAATTAAGGTTGCCCTTTGAAAATTTAATTAAAAGGTCTATGCCCGACTGTTTTTTAAAAAAAAAAAGGTTTTAAGCAGGTTTACCTGAATCAGCCCTATACCACTTGATTTTTAAATTCTAAGGAGGGCCAATTACATTGTAAAAAATTATGAATAAACAAGAGCTCTTATTTGATTTACTAAACACCCCCATAGTTCATTAGTAATATATATGCTATTGTAGTCTGCAGTCTGCGCTTAAAGTAACTTGATTAATTTCTCTTTGCTTTGGATTTATTATGTGATAGGGTGTTATCTCTGGCCTCCCTTTCTATCATTCTCTTAAAGGAGTGCTCTGACAGATATGTATATGGATTGGGAAGCTTTTTTCATATCTAAGATTGTTTGTTGTACTGTTGTAGACTCTTCATTCTTCAGCCTTGTTATGAGGATGTCTTATTCTCCTCTGGTGTACCTTTCTTTCTATCTGATAAAAGTTTCTCTGTCCATAAAACACAGCAACTTATTTAATTGTTTATACATTGAATTGCTTGCACTCAGAATATTTATCAGGTTTGTTTTATCTATTTCAGATTTTAGGTCACATGAAAAAAGATCCCCAGTCACTGATGTTGGTTACTGTAATTCACAATCTACAGAAGCTGGGTTATGTGTTTAAGGTGAGTCATTTGTAATTTCTTTATGGTGCTATCTTAAGTTTTTCATAGAAGCTGATGCTTGTCAGAATGCAACTCCTGAAATTGACTGGATAGCTTGTTTATTTATACATTTGAATTGTTACTGAGGAAAGATTTTGAGAGGCCTATGCATTTCTTTTCCATGTCTGTTGACAGATATTTGCAGTACGGAATGGAGAGGCACGCTCAATGTGGGAGACTATAGATGTTCATCTCTCTTTTGTAGGACTTGAGCAGCAAAGCCTGATTGATTGGTCAAAGTATGTGTGACTTTTATGTAATTTACTAGTCACTTCTTATTTTCTAATAGGTTTGTCTTTATGACCTAATTAGTGCTATGCTCATGGTCATTTTTAGATAGCTTCTCTTAATGATGCACAAAAGGATTGGAAAACCTTATTGTATTTTACTCTTCCATTTAGATGTTAGGAGTCAAGTTGAGGTTACCTGCGTATTTATTTATTTTTTTCTTCTGGTACCAAATTTTTTTTATGCAATCGTACTTCTTGTAACTTGAAATAGATGGTTAACTTTTTTTTCCTTTTGCCCCTTTTTTACAGTTTTGAAGGTATCATTGCTGACTCTCTAGAATCAAAAGAAGCCATTTCAAGGTGGGTTTTGTTTGTATCATCCTATCTAGCTCATGATGATTTTTGCAAAAATGTTAGACCTCTTAGCTTGCATAGAGGACATATGGTGGGTAGTGGTTTTTGTCTTCAGGAGTTGAAAGTGTTGCTCTGCTTGATTTCCAGGAGATATTCCTATTAGCATGTTGCCCATCTTCTCAGCAAGTATTTGAGATGATTTTGTTGTATTGTTTCCTAATTAAGCTTATTTAGCAGGTCATGAATGATGTTTCCAGATTGAATTGCCAATGTTATTCATATTCTATCTTTTTTATTTTTTATGCTGACTTTACTAAAATATTTCTCAAGAGGCTTCTAGATGGAGTCATCTTCGACCACATTTTGATATATGGTTGATCTGTCATAAGGGCCACTGACTTTCTTTTTAAAAAATAAAGAAAAATATCATCTAAACTTGATTGCTGGAAATCTTATATTCTTGAATTTGCATGCCTCTTGGTCCATTGGTGTTTCTATTCACTTGCACACACATTCTTAGAATTCAGTCCTTGGAAATGAGTTTGCAAGGTATATTGTTTTAGATGGTGGTTAAGGTACTAAGTGAGGACTTCATTTACAATTGACTTTCATCTTTGAACTTTTAAGTATTTCTCGAGAGGCTTCTAGATGGAATCCTCTTCAACCACATCTTGATATACGGTTGACCCATCATCAGGGCACTTGACTTTCCTTTAAAAAGAATTACTATCTAAACTTGATTGCTTGAAATCCTATATTCTCATATTTGCATGCCTGTTGGTCCATTGGTGTTTTTATTTACTTGCACACACATTCTGGGAATTCAGTTCTTGGAAATGAGTTCGCAAGGTAGGATGTTTTAGATGGTGGTTAAGGAACCAAGTGAGGGCTTCATTTACCCTGAAAGTTGTTGGTTCATTGATAGAAAAGCTTCCATCATGCTATTCAACAACTCATATCTCCAATAGGGGAAATAGATAAGAGTTCTTGAATTTATATGGGCTTCCATTATATTGCTAGGATCATTAGAGGGTTATTGATGTTTAAAGACTTATATGATCTGGATCTCTTGCAGTTAGCCTTCTATTCTTTGGGGTCACAGGATGCAATGCATGTCTTCGAAACTTTTGATGCTGTGTTTAGTGAGTTTTATATTTGTGCAGCCTTATGCAGGAGCCTTTTTATTCAGTACCACTGATATGGATTATTCAAGAAGATAATCTTTCTAGTCGCCTTCAAGTTTATGAGCAAATGGGCTGGGAGCATCTCATTTCTCATTGGAGAAGTGCTTTTGGAAGAGCCAGTGTTGTTGTGTTCCCTGAATTTACTTTTCCGGTAATGTTGCCCATGTATATGCACAACTAAGTACACAAACATTGACATTATTAGACTTGTCTCAAGTGTTGTTAGGCAAGTTCTCAAATTTTGTTCCTTCTTTTGCCAGATGTTATATAGTGTGCTTGACACTGGAAACTTCTTTGTCATTCCTGGATCACCGGTAGATGCATGGGCTGCAGAAAGCTATATTAAGACCCATTCCAAGGACCAACTAAGAGAGCTTAGTGGATTCCTTAAAGATGATATACTGGTTTTGGTTGTTGGTAGCTCTATCTTCTATGACAATCTGTCTTGGGACTATGCTGTGGCAATGCATGTTATAGGCCCTCTTCTGTTAAAATATGCAAGGAGGACAGATGCAACTGAGTCATATAAATTTGTTTTTTTATGTGGCAATTCCACTGATGGTTATGATGATGCTCTAAAGGTATTATTTCTTTTAAGGTTTGTGTCATGATTAGGAGTTTAATTTTTAACCATTAAGAATTGAGTATATTTTTACCTTCTGAACTAATGTTTTTGTCAGTATCATTTTGAAAATATAGAAGTTGACAGGGCTATCCAAATTTTATGACTGACAATGCTCTGTTATTTATTATGTTTAGCTTACCATTAGCATCATAATTTTAAGGTTGGACATATTGTCCGAATTTTTTTTTTACTGATCCTTTAGCTCTTATTGGTACAGGAAGTTGCTTCACGCTTGGGACTTCATCATGGTTCTATAATGCATTACGGCTTGAACGGAGATGTGAACAGTGTGTTACTGATGGCTGATATCGTTCTATATGGTTCTGCTCAAGATGTACAGGGTTTTCCTCCATTACTGATTAGAACAATGACTTTCGGAGTCCCTGTCATTGCACCTGATTTTCCTGTCTTAAGAAAATATGTGAGTTTGATTAAATTATTTCTGTTTCCCTCCTTGATTTCTGTAATCATGGTTGCTCCTTTCTTATATTTATAAGAGCTTCTAACAACTTACAGGTAGTCGATGGAGTCCATGGGATATTGTATTCTAAACATAATCCAGAATCTTTGGTGACTGCTTTTTCACTTTTGCTTTCCAATGGAAGACTCTCTAAATTTGCTCAAGCCATCGCTTCATCTGGAAGACAGCTAGCTAAAAATCTTCTAGCTTTGGAATGCACATCTGGCTATGCAAGACTTCTGGAGAATGTGCTCAGTTTTCCATCAGACGCTTTACTGCCTAGTCCTGTTTCTCAGCTTCAACGGGGGGCATGGGAGTGGAATTTGTTCGAGAATGACATAGATTTCAGTGTTCATATGCATATTATTGATGATGATTCTTCCACTGGAAAAGTTAGCATTGTTTATGCCATTGAGAAGGAGTTGGCTGGTCTCAATCATTCAACAAGCATCCCTGAGGATGGAACTCAAGTTCTGTTGCATGATATCCCAACCAAATTAGATTGGGATATTCTGGAAGAAATTGAAAAATCTGAAGAGAATGAGATACTTGAAATGGAAGAGGTATGTTGCCTTGCAAATGCAGCATTTACTTTGGTCTTCCTCCCAACCTGCCTATTTCCATTGCCTGTGTATTTCATTCTTTCGAAACTTGAGATATAAAGACAAATTAATTTTAGAGACTGAGGGCTCTAAAGTATTATTTGTTCCTGTTGTAGCTTGAAGAGAGGATGGAGAAACAGGTTGGTATATGGGATGAAATTTATCGCAATGCTAGAAAATCTGAAAAGTTGAAGTTTGAAGCAAATGAAAGGGATGAAGGGGAGCTGGAGAGAACAGGACAATTGGTGTGCATTTATGAGATATACAGTGGTGCTGGAGCATGGCCGTTCTTGCATCATGGTTCTTTGTACCGTGGATTAAGTCTTGTGAGTATCTTCGTCCACAATTTAGACTTTTTTTACTGTGTGAATGTCATAATTTCTTCCACGCTCTCCCTTGTTCCATTTGACCCTTTTCTTTTCTGGTTCCCTTTCCAAATTAATGTCTTGGAAGTTCACAAGAGACCGTTTCTTTGAGCCATGTAATTATTCTATTCTCTGGATTACTACATTTGAAGTATCTAAACCAAATTTAGCGAGCTCTTATTTTGTTCCATTGCTTCTTTTTACTCATTAAGGACAGAAAGGCACAGAAATCTTGCTCTAGTTACTATAGGGTGGCTGCTTCATTTTTAAATGACTTAGGCTTCATTATGTTAGTCTTTTGTTGGATGAAGTAAATGTTACTGGAAATTCTTTTGCCACATTTTGTAATAAATTATGAAATACTTTTTTATGGCAGTCTAGAAGGGCACTGAGACAAAGGTCAGATGACGTGGATGCAGTTAGTCGACTGCCTATTCTAAATGAAACTTACTTTCGAGACATTCTCTGTGAAATGGGAGGAATGTTTGCAATTGCAAATAGGGTGGATAACATTCACAGGAGACCTTGGATTGGATTTCAATCATGGCGTGCTGCTGGTAGGAAGGTATTCCTTATGTTGATCTAACACATTACAACAATTTTACACACATCAGAATATATATTTCTGTGTGTGTGTGTGTTGGAGCTACAAGTGATAGCTTTCAAAATTGTTTTAATTTCTAATTTTCATTAGCCCTCCTGAAGAATTAGTTTATATTATATTTTAGGTTATGTATTAATTACTGCAAGAATGTTGTTGGATTTTGAGAAAATAGGGCCTCTCCAGTCTTCATGACATGTATGAAATTTTCCTATGCTACAGTTGCGAATGCTTAGTACACTATTTTTGCAAAGCAGGTAGCATTGTCAGCAGAAGCTGAAAGGGTTTTGGCTGAGGCAATACAGAAGAATTTAAAAGGAGATGTAATATATTTTTGGGCACACTTGGACATGGATGAGGGTGTCAGAGGAAGCACCAGTGCATTGACTTTTTGGTCCATGTGCGATATCTTAAATGGTGGCAATTGCAGGTATGTAATTATTGATTATAATGTTATACATCCATCCTGTGTTCTATGCCTTCTTTTAGCTGCTAAATAATTTAAATGGTCCCATCACTTGCTGCTATCTGTATCCTAAAGTTGTATATAGTCTTAGTTGCATCTATCAAGAGGAGATTCCGGAAATAAAGAGACTCTGTTATGATCAGTGATAAGAACTCCTCAGTTATATACTTACATTATATGCTCTAGAAATTAGACCAATGGAAATTTGAGTTTGAGCCTTTGAGCATTGTAATCTGTTTAAAAAGTGTCTGATATTTTAGTTGAAAAATGCATTCAGAACTGCTTTTGAAGATGGCTTCCGTCAGATGTTTGCATTGCCATCATATGCAGAAGCACTTCCCCCCATGCCTGAAGATGGCGGTCACTGGTCAGCAATGCACAGCTGGGTGATGCCAACCCCTTCTTTCCTGGAATTCATAATGTTCTCTCGGTGATTAATAGATCAATTTTAGTTTTCATGACGCTAGGTTAATTTAAGATACTTTATCTGAATGAAATTGTAAATTGAAACATGATTACTCAATGCAGGATGTTTGTCGATTCAGTTGATGCCCTGCACACAAACTCTAGTAAATCTAATTTGTGCTTGTTAGGGTCTTCAGAGATTGAAGTAAGTTGTTTGCATTAGCATTTGAGGTTACATTATCTGTTCTCATCCCTCACATTTTGTTTGTTCTATGCAGAAAAAGCACTGTTACTGTCGAGTGTTGGAACTTCTCATCAACATATGGGCTTATCATAGTGCAAGGAAGATGGTATATATAGATCCTGACACTGGTGCTATGGTAGAGCAGCACCCGGTTGAACAACGCGGGGCTTTTATGTGGGCAAAATACTTCAATTTTACTTTGTTGAAAAGCATGGACGAAGATTTAGCTGAGGCTGCTGATGATGGTGACCATCCGAGAGATATGTGGTTGTGGCCATTGACAGGAGAGGTGCACTGGCAAGGAATCTATGAAAGGGAGAGGGAAGAAAGGTATAGGCTGAAAATGGATAAAAAAAGAAAAATGAAAGAGAAACTAAATGAAAGAATGAGACATGGTTACAAGCAGAAATCACTTGGACGATAGGGAGGCTTATACTTGAACTTACACAGCCCAAGACTAAAATCCTATTTTAGTACTCTACCAATTTTTCATTCTATGTTGGTCCCTCACATATCAAATTTTATCAAATCTAAATATTGAACCTCTAATTTTGCCAATGGATCTAGTGAGACAAGTCGTTTTGTATGAGGTAACATCATTAAATATTACTAGATCTATTAACAAAGTTAGCAGTTCACTAACAAAATGACTAGATTGGATGGATTTTGAATGTGGTGTAAAATGAAAATCATTTACCAAAAAAAAAAAAGAGAATGAAAATATGTTTGGGACTAACTTGAGAATGAGTTCATTTGTAGAGAATCAAAATTGAGTTTTAGTCCTCAGAGCCCAAAAAAAAAAAAAACTTCTGACTTGACACAGCGACTGAACCTCATTTTTGCCCGACTCGGAAATTGGAGAAGCTCTGATTCCAACACTATTGGAAGAGACACGATTTCATTTTCTTTCTTTGACTGCATACCTATAATGTAGTCTCGAGAGAGCATGAGAAAAGGACATTCCTGTTAAGCTGCTGGTATTAACTAGTTCCTTCCATGGCCTTTTTTCATGGTCATTTGTTGGCTGCTGCACAAAAGATAGGGGTCTAAGAGTACCCATAGTCTAGATTCTTTCTCAAATTAAGGGACATTCAATTTAGCATAAAATTTGTATTCTTTCATTTCTGTATATTATTTTTTCATTAGAGGCAATTTTGTAGAATAATGACTTTAATTGGATAGTTTTTGTCCCTTCCTTCTCAATTATACAATGTATACTCAGCGTCATTTCTACTACCAAACAAGGAGATTACTGACATGTTACGTGGAAAAAGGGAACTTAGTGGCCAATTAATGACAGTTATAACTGAGTGCTTCTGGCTAGTATTAGTTTCTGTCAAGGTAGTTATTGGTATGGGTAGTTTTGTTAGTTCTCTTGAAGTCTATATAGCTGAGAATTAAACCATTATTCTATTAGGGAAAAGTAATAAGAATTTGTTCATGATAGCTGGAGACTATCTTTTCTTGTTTAGATGTGAATGAGCTGCTGACATCAAAACTTTCTTGAAGTTGGATCGAGTCTTAACCAAGATGTAAAGGCATAGCATCCAACATTTGATGCTGCAACCTAGTAGTGTAGCTGGCCAATAAACAGGTAAAGGTTTAGCCGACCCATTTAATAATCAAGTTTATTGAGAACAACTCTTCTGTATTTGGTAACAAAAAATATAAGACGAAATTGAAATTTAACTATTCATTTATCAAATAGATAGTCATAATTAAATAGATGGCCGTTCTTCAAGTTATGTGTTTGATATTCAAACCTATCAATTATAACCTGAGTTCAATGGCCGGCTAATGAACCTTTTTTTATATAATTAACTAATTAATTATATCTTTTTGTTTAGAAGTTTTCGAAATTTTTATTACAAGACAGTGCATGCTTTAAAAATATTGTTTCTTTATTGCTTTTCAAATTATCTATAACTTTTTTTCATAATAGATTTTTAGATCAGCTATTTTATATGTAAATTTTTATATTAATCCAAAAAAATTGGATTAAAGCTCTCTTTTTCCTCCAACCCCAGCACAAAAAGGATTAGACCTCTCCTTCCTAAAGCTTATCTTTCGGTTTTTTCTTACAAAAATCTGTCCAATTAGTGAAGTGGGATAAATTTGAACAGACTCAAATTACTTTTAGGACTAAATCTAATCAAAGTTTTGAAAAAATGTTTTACTATGAGACTGTTCAATAAAATGATAAAACAACAGTAACGCTTTAAAAATAGTTATTTAATTTTTTTATTAGAAAACTTAATAGTAAATATATATAAAATTGTACATAATTTTTTTCCCTTGTTTTAATTAATTTTATCATTGGAGACTTTTGGATTTTGATTTGTGATTCATTCTCTAATTCACAACATTACTTTTATCTTTGTAATGGCTTTGGATCATATTGTAAAATTTAAAGCTTATGTATTTTAAAAGAGTAAAATTAGTTTCATATCGACTAAAACATAAAGGGAATGACAGAATGAGGCCTTAAGTACATGTTATAAGAGCATTTTTAATGGTATCGACTAAAAGTAGTCTCACATGGACTAAAATTAGTCTCACATCGACTAAAACATAAGGGCGCCAGAGTGGTTGTCACATGTAAGAACCATTCTTATATAAGAACCGGTTCTTACAGCAAAAGTAGTGGAAAGTTATGAGACTCATTGTGGAAATATAAAAATGTGGATAACTTGTGGGTTCCATTTATGAGTTCTTTAAAATTGTACCATTGGAGTAAAGAGTTGCTTAAAGCAAAAAGTGATGATGTGATATTATAGGACCCATAATAAGTAACTCAGTAGAGTTGCACAATTAGAAATGCTCTAATGAACTCAAAGAGTTAAGAGAAGATGTGGGCTTGCGTGTTCACATCATTGAGTTACTCTTCTCTTTCTTTCTTCTATTCTATTCCCTAAGAAAAACTCAGAAGAGTCTATTTTATCCTAGAAGAAAGTTTTTGCAATCACAAAATCATTATTTAAGGATAGTGTTTTACCATAACACAACTAAGGTTGCGTCGGATGTCAATATTTACAACAAATCATGCATGCATCAAAATTGTAGTTCACAAAGATTATGTTTTCTTTGCAATTTGTCATAGATTTGTTTAGTAAAATACAGATATAGTTCTTGAAAAATAGTTGTCTTAATTTAGTTTTTAAAAAATTAAGTATTTCAATTTGCTCCTTTGTACTTTTAAATCACAAAATTTAACATTGCTAAATTTCAAATTTTTGATTGTCGAAAATTACTTTAATAAACAAAATGACGAAATTAGAGATTAATACAATCTTTTAAATACTGAATTGAGACGTTTAATTTTTAAACTATTTTGGTTAAATGCTAAACTATTCAAAAATAATTAGTCAAATACTATACTTTAAAAAATATTTTGGCACATACTACACTTTCTGTCACATTAATCAATTTTTTTTTAACGTTTGATTGAAACTTAGACTTGTTCAGTGAATTTTTTTTTTTAAATTTGTACTTTTTAATGGGGTCACTCATATATATATTACATATATTGTAGTGGAGCTATATATATATATATATATGTAGTTTTGTTTATTTTATTATATAATTATATAATTATAATTATAATATTATATAAATAAATATAAATGTAATTAAATTATATAAAATTGAATAAAATTATATTTATATATATTTATATAAAATTTAATATATAATTAAATAAAAAATTATATAATTATCCTTATAACAAAATTAGATAACAGTATAATTTTTTACTAACAAATATAGTAATTGCCACTAAAATTATAAACACTAACAACCATTTTCTACTGTTCAAATAACTACTAACTTTACTTATAGTTTTTTCTAATGTGTTAGAAAATGTTACAAATTAGTTAATATATAAATAATTTATGTATAATGAAAATAAATTATGTAAATTATGTAAACAAATTATATAAAATTAAATTAGTCAATCAAATAATATTAAATAAGTTACTTAATATATAAGTAATTTATGTATCATGAAAATAATTAAATATAATTACAATTAATTAATTGATTAGTATGTAATTAAGTTAGATTAGTTAAAATATAATTAAATTTATGTAAATAAATTATATAAAATTAAATTACTCAATTAATATATATAATTAAATAAGATTAGTTAATATACGAGTAATTTATGTTTATAATTATAATTAGTTAATTTATCTTAAAGACATACATAGTTATTTATATATAGATTAGTTCATATATTTTATTAAATTTATATGATTAATTAATTTTAAATAGAAGTAGTTGATTTTAAATAATTTATCATATAATATTTTATTTAATAAGTTGATTATATAGTTAAAATTAGTTTATCTAATTTACATTTAATTAATTAATTAAAATTAGTATATGAAAAAATAGACAACGTACAAAAATATTTAAATGATAGAAAGTAAACAATTTTGAATAACATTAAAATATACAACAAATAATAGACATAATCTAAAAAAAATGGCTCCAGTCTCACAACGCTTGCGTATAATTGCTCGTTTTGACTATCAAAATTGCTCGATGTAACAACCGAGCCAATATGAGCTCGTGTGAGGAGTTTTCTTTTAGCATGATGTAACATCTCAATGTGGCTTATGTAGGCAACATGGTCACAACCAAATAAACTGCCCACAACGTTGTCCTACTTAAAATGTCATTGTCCTACTTAGAATGTCATTGTCTATATTTGATGTAATTGTAAATAGTTGATGCAACCATAGTTCACTTTTCTTCCATTAGGTGTTCACTATTATACATCGATGTCAACGCAAGGCTATTTTGATTTTACATCATTTTTTATTGATCCTCTTCAACAGAATGCGGACTTCGACATGCAATTTTTCACATTGGATCACTCGATCCTATCATTTTAGTCACTGGTATTGGATTTGAATAGTCTACCTCCTATGCCCCACTTAGAAAGAGATGAAGAAGGATGATGACGACGACGAGAAGAAGACGAAGGAGGAGGAAGAGCAGGAGGAGGTGACCAAGAAGAAGAAGAAGAAGAAGAAGAAGAAGAAGAAGAAGAAGAAGAAGAAGAAGAAGCTGATCATGAAGAAGAACCTAAGTGTTATGACCCACAATTTAGGCACGTGACCAACACGACCTAAGTTTATTTTCCTAAACTGTAAGCCTAAAACTCCTAACTTTCAACCCCTATGCAGTATATGACATTTATAAATATATACAATTAAAATAAACCCCCTATGCAAAATGGTAAATGACGTAAATAATTAAGGAATGACAACTACACGTGTGGAAAATGCGTATTCATGTCATGTTAGAAATTCCTTAAATGCAACCCTTCCTTCTTAGGTGTTCTATCTTACAACAGAGCTTACAACCACATACCGACATAACGACTGATAAGCTTCGACCCTTGAGGCAAGAAAGGACTGGAAGCCTCGAACATCTACTACTCTTCAGGTGACAATTTCCATGACAAATGCAAGACCTGCAAAAATACAATAAGTAGGATGAGATAAATATCTCAGTAAGTAGAAATCTCCCTCATAATGGTTTATGACAATTTCATAAATGTTCACGATTTATGCGAACTGGGATCTCCATCATCACCATCCATAATTTACCAACTTTTTCTCGCAAATACCCATTTTCTCCATTATTTCAGATAGGTCCCTCATCGGAGATTTTTCATAAACATAATCAATATAAGTGCTCACGCTTACTCCCTCGCGTATTATAAGCCCACACTACAAATTTACAAGGCCTCCAAAGCTCACGCTCTCACTCACTTTTCGAAATTTTCAATCAAACTAAAAGAAAACTCCTCACACGAGCCCTTACAGGCTTGGTTGTTACATCGAGCAACATTGATGGTCAAAACGAGCAATTATATGCAAACATTGTGGGATTGAGAGTCATTTCTTTTAGATTATTTATATCATTTATTGTATATTTTAACGTTATTCAGCATTGTTTATTTTCTATCATTTAAATATTTTTATTAGTATGTTGTCTATTTCTTCATATACTAATTTCAATTTAATTAATCAGATGTAAATTTGATAAACTAATTTTACCTACCATAATCAATTTATTAAATAAAATATTATATAATAAATTATTTAAAATTAACTAATCATATAAATTTAATAAAATATATGAACTAATCTATATATAAATAACTATTTATGTCTTCAAGATAAATTAACTAATTATAATTATAAACATACATTACTTGTATATTAACTAATCTTGTTTAATTATGTATATTAATTGACTAATTTAATTTTACATAATTTATTTACATAAATTAATTATATTTTAACTAATCTAATTTAATTACATAATAATTAACTAATTTGTAATTATATTTAATCATTTTCATTATACATAAATTACTTATATATTAAATAATCTTATTTAATCTAATTTGATTGAATAATTTAATTTTATATAATTTATTTAATTATATATTAAATTTTATATAACTATAATTTTATTCAATTTTTTATAATTTAATTATAATTATAATTATATAATTTTATATTTAATTATATTATTATAATTATATAATTATATAATAAAAATAAACAAAACTAATATATATATATATATATATATATGTATAGCTCCACTACAGAATGTGTAATATATATGAGTGGCTTCACTCAATTAAAAAAAAAAGTTACTATAACTTAGCCTCTTATGAGCCAAGTTATAGTACAAATTAAAAGAAAAAATTCAAGTTATAGTACAAATTAAAAGAAAAAATTCATTGATTGAAACTTGGCTTGCTACAAGCCAAGTTTCAATCAAACTTTAAAACAAAAAAACAAAATTAGTTAATGTGACAGAAAATGTAATATATGTCAAAATATTTTTTAAAGTGTAGTATCTAACTAATTATTTTTAAAAAGTGTAGCATTTGACCAAAATAGTCTAATTTTTAAGTGATCAAATTGAGACAATTAAAATCTTTTAAAAATTTGAGTAGTAATTTACTCTATATTTTTTTTTTACAATCAAGGTAACTGCAATCAAGGTTATCGAGATTGAGCTCTTGCATAAGATTGGAAGGACAATAAGAAAAATTGAATCGAGGATCGTAAGATCCTATAAAATTTCATAAATAAATAAATAAATAAATAAATAAATAAATAAATATATATATATATATATATTGCAAAAATAATAAGAGTTCACCTATAAAAATATATCATATATTGCATATATTACAAAAATAACAAGAGTTCACTCATAAATTACATCTAAAAAAACCAAAAGGTATGACATTTGTGTAAAAAATCGACTAATTTGTTTATATATGCTTCCTCCCTTATATCCCTTTTCAGCATTTGGTTTATAACATAATGTTTTCTAATAATTAAATTAAAAAATTTCAATGATAAAAATATAAAAAAATTATTTTTAAACAATTGATAGTTGTTTCTAATTATATATGATATTGTACCATTAATTACTTTTTTTTTTCAATTTTTGTATTATTTAAAATTGTTTTACACAAAATAATAATATAAATAAACATATTGGTTCTATATAAAAAACATTTTGACATATATTATTGAATTAGCATGGTGGCATAGAGGCAAGTAGTGTATCCTTTTTCTTCCCGGGTTTGAGTCTAGGATGCTTCATTTTGTTAAAAATTACTAGGACTCAAAATTTAGATTTTATGCGATCCTATGATCAAGATCTAAATCTTGATACGATCCTGATCAAAATAGATCCTACATAAGATCTAGCACTATTTTCACTCATATGATCTAAATCTTATGCAATCCTACAATCAAGATCTAAATCTTGATAATCTTGACTGCAATATGAATAGGATGAATATTTTAGGATTGGATTTATATGCAATTTCTAATATCGTTGCTATCAAGTTTTCTATTAAAAATAGAACTTGTGTAAAACAAATTCCATAAAAATACCAATCATACTTGGTTGAGTTAAAAACTATGCTATTACTTTTAAAGATCATGCTCTGATTATTCTATGATCAAAGAACCACATAATTGTCTTGCCTTGTTTTAATTGAACGGCAGCACATGAAGAGGTGGACAAGAGTGTTGGAATATGTCTGTGAAGTGTAAGGAAAAAGAAGATTTCAATGTTATGGTTATGTCATGTGAAGAATAAAGCGTTAGATATGCTGAACCTCAACTTATTAATTTCTCTCTATTGTTACCCTCTTTTTTTTTTAAACATAATTGTGGTAAAAGAATATTCTTGAAGTCTTATTTGGACAGATCTCCTCTTCAGATTATCTTACATATTTCTCCACGTTTGTTGAGAAAAATTTGCAACAAAAATAGTGAAAGAAGATAAATTACTTGTGATGCCTGTAATTTATAAAGAGTAAATTATTGATTTAGTTTTAAAATATTACAATTTTTTTAATTTAATCTTTAAAAAATTAAATGTCTAAATTTAATCTCTAAAATATATCATTTGTTTCAATATGATCCTTTTATTGTTGAATCACAAAATCTATCATTGTTAAATTTTAAAATTTTCATTGTTAAAAGTCATTTAAATAAAAAGAATGATAAAATTAAAATAAACATAATCTTTTAATAACTAAATTAAAACAATTATAATTTTTTTAAAGATCAACTTAGTAATTTACTCCGTTTATAAAATCTTAAAATCTTTGACTAAAGTGAAAACTTAAGCGAAGTCTAGTCATCTATAAAATTTTGGACTAGAATCAACTAGTTGGTCTCTGAAAATTACCAATCAATTAGCCAGAGTCAAAGTGTAACTCCAATTAAAATGGACCACTTGATAATGTAAATCTCGTATGGTCTGTCTACTATTTTGCATTCAAAATAATGCTCTAAAGAGTAAACATATAAATTCGTCCTTAAAAAATAAATATATTTTTATCGTTTAATTAATGCCTAAAATTTAAGTATTGAAGAATTGGTTCCTATATATAGTTAAATTATTACAATCTGTTTGGTTCGTAATACAAAGTAATTAAGAATAGAAAGAAAAGGAAGAATGAAATGGAAAAGAGAATGGAAAAAAGAAATAGAGAAAAAAAAATTGTTTGGTATAGAATGGAAAAGAAAATAAGAAAGAGAAAATAAATATTTTAGTATGTATTTTTTAATGCTGTAATTTGACTATAATACCCCTATGTTTTTTTTACTTTATTAAAAAATTATAAAACTTCAAAAAAAATCCCTCAATCCTTTGAATCCCTTGCGTTCTCCTCTGGACTCTCCCTCCTCATAGTCAACGCCATGTTTTTCATCAACTCCATGTTTTCTGTAGATACCATGTTCTTCGTCGACTCCTCTCTCTCAACCTTCCCACCATTGTCTTCGACGGATGAATCAGTGCCACCATTATCTTCGATTTTCACCATCCCGTCACCGTGTAGATGAGACGATGCCGCTCCTCCGAATCCCTCACGTCCTCCGATAACCCACAAATGATGTCGTCGTTGCCTTCTTCTCTCCATGGGTGAACTCGCCGGATGAATACTACAAACGAGAAGGGGTAACTGAGGGCTAATCTTTGAAAATCACCATGGGACAAATCTTACACACAAACAGATGAACAGTGACAGACGAAATGGGGCAACTAAGGACAATTGTGTAATTTACTTTGTTTTCTACTACAGAAATGCAGTTTCCAATGCTTCAGGGTGGAAAAAAAATAGAGAAAAACAGTGTCATTTTTTTTCATAGTGGAAAGTTGCCTTTCCAGTGAGGCTGCGAACCAAACACAAACATTTATTGTAAATGGAAATCTTGCTTTTCTTTTCACCTAGGCATGCGAACCAAAAAAGCATTAGGAATTAGATAGTCAATCTATGCGTCTTTCAGGGATTAAAATATTGTTTATAGTGTCTTTTTTTTTAAAAAAAATCAACCTAAAAATGCTCATGGATTTAGCATGTGTAATTTCTACCTCTCAACTCATAGCAAGTAAAAATCTCAAGTTCAATTTTTTTTTTCCATTGTTAAATCCATAAATCTCCAAACATAGACCTATTTACTAGGAACACTCATAAAATTTTATTTGGATTTTTTATCTACTTTTTTAATATAGTAAATTAATTAGTACAAATAAATGTATACAAATAATATATATATATATATATATATATATATATATATATATATATATACACGCACACACACTATGAGAGTGATACTAGATGCGTCATATAATTCTCTCTCAAATTAATCTTAACTCTCAAATTACTTATAAAAATCTTCATATATATTCTAGATTCAAATAAATAAATTTTGCAATATACTAGGGTCTTATAAATATTTTATCTATTTCTAAATCAAACTCATGTAGATAGAGAGTGAGATAAACCCTTTTTACATGCAAATTGATTAGTACCTAGTAAGATGTTAACCCAATCTGCTCTGTTGATCTCTAAGATCAATGGTTTAAATTGAATCAACATCCTGTTAAACGCCAAATGTCCAACAGAGAATTAGGCTCAGATGATATAGTGCAATATAAACTTTTGAATCGATGAAGTTTTACTCCCATCGTTAGAAATTAATACCAAGTTATTCACTTACCATCCATAACATAATCATTATAATTATTACTCTACCAACCACACCAAGTCTTTTCAGCATTTTCTCAGCAATCTGAATCTCCTTCATCAACCAGTTCAGACTTCAGATTAAGGGAATTGAAGATCAAAGTAGCAATTTGAAGATGTTATATATATATATATATATATATATATAGTTAATGACCTTTTTATACTTTTATACATTTCTGCAATTATCATAATTTACAACAAGAGAAAGATATATGAAGATTTCTTAAATGGGAATATAGATCGTACAACCGCTGACACTATTGTTTTCAGAATTGGAATATAGATCCACCGCACTCCTAATTAAGTGCATTATTTTTCATTTGCATGCAGTTGCAACTACTTATTTAATTAAAGTAGACCTTTCATGATGAAGGTTTCATTTCCACAAATGTAAATGGTAAGTTTCAATTAATTAAAAGATTGAATTGTTTTGGTCCCTATATTTTTGTTTACTTTTTATCTTTTTATAGATGAAACAAAATTGTAATTTGTTTTAAAAAAATTATGCAATCCTTGTTAAATGTTTGTAGGTGTCCAATTAAATTTTACAAATGTGATTAACTATATGTATCATTTTGACACCCTATGTATACACAATTTATGCTAATAAAATGGATCGATAAAGTAAAAAATAAAGTAAAATTAACTCATATGTATATGATATGTGATATAATTGATATTAAGTAATTTAAAAATGACTTGAATAATTAATATATTTAGAGTGACAATAATCTATATTCAGAAAGAATTTTATAGTGTAGTGAACGTTCAAAGTTCCGGGATATTAAATCAAAAAATTTTAAAATATAATAATAATGACATAATTACAAATTTTATAACTATACAAAAATTTTAATTAAAACCAAATAAAATTATATAGGAACCAAAAAATCATAATCTTAAACTACTTAAAATCTACCCTCTCTCTTTTATAAAGGCATATTGATACTTCTATCATATAGTCAGTAATTATCTAAACAATTTTCACATGCATTTGGTTTTAATTTAGAGCTGGAGTTTCAACTTTTCTTATTAGTGTTCAAATACTATATGTATCCTACTTTGTCCATTAGCTTTGATATATATTATTGATTCACATTTGGCTGCATATCTCTCATGCATGCATGCAGTGCCTCAACATTACACATGACCATGTGAAATTATAAATTTCCTAATTTTTATAGTCAGCTTTTTTTAAAAAAATTAATCTTTTAATTTAAACGGTCAATTTTCAGTGTAACTTGTGAGTGCATTTTAATAAAATTTGCTTGATTGAAAAAGAAGTTAAATTCCCTCCAAAAACATTTTAAACCCAAAAAAAAAATGTTAGATAATTTGATCCTAGCTAGCTAGAATAGTTTGGGTATGTTTGTGTGTGTATAATGAGATAATATACTCATTAGTTCACTTCCATAAATGCAAGAGCCACTTTGAATCAAAAAGGTTAAGAGATTCACCCAAAAATAAAATGCTTGAGAGGTATATTTCTATATAAGCAGCTTGTAAATCGAGGGACAACTATATATATATATACCATTTAAAAAAGAAAAACTAAAGATTGCTAAACTTGATTTTGTCCTTTTTCTGGGTACTCTGAAGTGAATTTGATTTGGAATTTAGTGCTGTCAATATAAGAATTTCCCAGAGATTTTGCTTAAAAAAACATTTTTGTGAGAATTGAGATCTTCGGACAAGAAAATAGGGCCAGGTTTCTTCAGAATTCGTACTTACTAATAATGAAAATCTAAGATATACGTGTCAGACTGAGTGATAAAGAGTTTAACAGCCAAAAAATAAATAAATACAAAATTAAAATAAATTTGCATGCATGTGCTGCCAAAACGATCAAGTGAATTGCCGGAGCTCTCCTTTCTTTGTATTTTAGCTCTTCATGCAATAACATTGTCAGATATATAAATTTATATATACGGAATTAATCCTTTAAGAATATATATTTTTATTGTATAGCATTTGAAATTTAAATTTTAAACGACTTAATTTTTATGAATTATTAATTTAATATAAATTAATAATTTTATTAGATCAAATTTTATATTCATTTATTTATTAAGTTCCAAATAATGATATATCAGAACAGTTTATAACACTTAGGAATATTTATATAGAGAGGAGGGGGTGGGGGCGATCCATTGAGCCTAATGTTAATAAGATAATTTCTTTAAAAGAAATCAATTTTTATAATAAATCTAAAAATCTTATAATTAAGATAATTTTAAAAAATATATATTATTATGAATGACCGACAAATCGACATTAATGCAAGATCCATCAAAATTTATGTAATGTCCCATCAATAAATCTAACATATGATATTCATCTCAAAAATGAGAAAAATTAAATATTTAATTCCATCCTCATATATAATTATTTTATTTTTAATAAAATTTGACATGAGAAAATGGAAAATTAAGTTTTATAAGAAAATTAATTTTTAAACAGCATATATAGAAGTTAACAATTTTAGGGTAAATTACACTAACCTCTCTTGAGGTTTATCTAATTACATTTATCACCTTTTTAGTTTGAAATGTTATACTTAGCTCCCTTGACATTTTGATATGTGTTTCATAAACCTCTTCTCTAGTCTACTCTCTGTCAAAACAATTAACTTTCTCTACATAATATGAAACTGTAATTTTATTTTTTACAATATCAGCAAAGGTAGTTAGCTCAACGTTAAGTTGTTAACATTGAAGATGAAACTATAGCTTTATTCTTAATATAACAATAAAAATTATAAAGTATTTTTTTTTGGTTATGGAGTAATTTTATTACTATAGTAAGCATATGTTGTGAAAAAAAAAATTAAAGGAGAATCAAATATAATTTTTCAAACAAGCTAGAGGGGTAATAATTAAGTATAATTTATCCAAAATTTTATTATAAAATTCATATTATATATATAGTAAATAATTGACTTGATTTTCAAAAGATTATAATTAGTCATTAAAAAATAGTATGTATCTCAATTTGGTCTCACCATTTATCAAAATATTTTATGGTAACAAAAAATTTAAAATTTAACAATAGTAAATTTTGTGATTTAGTAATGAAAATAATTATATTAAGACAAATGTAATATTCTAAACTAATTTAAAATACTTAAGCTTTCAAAAATTAAATTAAAAAAATAAAAACCTTTGAGAAACTAAATGTGCAAGCTACACCATTTATACAGAGAGGGATTATGATGATGAAATGGAAGGAGGGTTGTCTCTTTGGATACCTTAGGGAGACAAAAGGGGATGAAGATGATGTGACGTGGCATATGGATGATTGATCCAAAAGAGCCAAAAACAAAGGGATCATGCAACTCCTCACATAACGCCAATGCACACTACAGCTGGTTCCACACTGCCCCATGTTGATTGGATTTTCATATATCCCCACAATTATCTAATCTAATGCTTCCAAATCAATTATTATTTCTCATTTCTCTATTTCAATTTTCTATTTTATATATGTTCATCATCTCCCTCACTCTCTCCTTCTACCTTCTTCCCTTTCCAGCTATATATTTTATAATTCGATCCTCTAAATAATTCATTTTAGCCTATATATATATATATATAGACACAAACTTAACCACTTCCTCCACATGACTCCGCATATATAATTCAAATATTTTTATATGTGTTTATGTACATAGAAACAAATCACATAGGGTTCTATTTCCGTTAATTTCCTGTGGTCCAAAAATGATGATCATGCATGTGATTTCCTTCATTTGCTTCACCTTTTACACTATGCCGTAGATTAATAAATTACACTAATTTTATTTTTGAGGTTTAATAAAATTAGACTAAAACTTCATTTTAATTTAGTCCCTCATACTCATACATGATCTTTTCTTTTTCAATTTTGTCTTTTACAAATTTTTATTTTTAATTTGGTCCTTCACTGATGCCTCTTTTCTTAATTTGGTCCCTCATAGAATTTTATTCTCAAATTAGTCCCTCACAAATCTAAATATTGTCAATTTGGTCCCTCATAAAATTTCATTCTCAACACCTTTGTTAAATTATTTAACAGCAACTGCACTGAGGGGCTAAATTGAGAACGTTTGGATTTGTGAGAGCTCAGATTGAGAATGAAAATATGTGAAGGACCAAAATGAAAAAAGGGCCATCTTTGAGGGACCAAATCTATGAGAGACAAAATTGAGAAAAAGGACATCTATAAGGGATTAAATTCAAAAAAAATTCACAAGGAACCAAATTGAAAAAAAGGATTTTGTGGTGGATCAATTTGAAAATAAAAATGTTTGAGGGACCAAATTAAGAAAAAAGGGCATATGTGAGGAACCAAAATAGAGTTTTACTCAATAAAATTATATAGGATATCTTCATTTTAAAAATCACTCAATTCCCTTCACATATAACATATATTATAAAAGCTTTCTTAACTAATTTACTTTTTGTCAATAAAGTTAATGTTTTGCACCATATGAAATTTTTTTCAAAAATAAAAATACTCAACAAATCTTTATATATTGTTATGTTAAGAATAAAAATACAATCTTATGTTAGAGTTTAACACCAACAATAACTGACTTTATAATTATCATATTAAGAATAAAGTTACTACTTACTATCTATGTGTAGAAAGATCCTGCATGTGGTTTTTGCATTATATGTCAAATTTCAAGAGAGTTAAGTATACTTTTAAGAGAGATAGGAAGTGCAATTTAGTAATTAAAACCAGTGTAATTTACTTTTAAATTTAAGATATTTTACAAATTACTAATTATTCCTTTCACTATTAAATTATACCTAGTGGCTAACACTCAATTTTTTAAATCAACTTATACACACATCTCAATTAAACTAATTACCTTATTATGACACTATGTATACCTAACCCTACAACACATCCATGCTTTACCATATGTATACCTAACCCTACAACACATCCATGCTTACCATCATCACTAACTAAACCATTAACCTTGAGATTAGTATTAGATCCATCTATATTTATTTTTACTTAATTATTAATTTATAAATTAATAATTAATCAAACTTTAAAATATTCAGACGACAAATAATGAAGCGTGGAAATTAACAAGTGAAAAGGGAGGAAATTATCATACCCTTTTAATTAACTGGATCCATGCTTGTGATGTACCCTTCTAGTCATGTTTTCCTTTGGATCTGGAGATTCTCTGATCTATGTTGAAGGGTGAAGAAGAATATTATTATTAAAATTAATAAATTAAAATAAAATGAAAGAAAGAATAATATAACGAAAGGTCAAAACTGTTCATTAATGTGAGAAGAAGGTGGAATGTTGGTGTCTTGCTTGTCTTACTTAAAACTACTGCTCCTAGTTTATGATACACTTACCTGGGATTGTGTGGAGATTCCATCAAATCAAAATCATTCTAAAACTAGTCCACGTTTCACCATTACTCACAAGAATTAATGCCCTTACGGACTTACTCTATCTTTAAAAAAAAAAAAAAGAATCCTTTGATTAGGATTTGGTGTGTGACACGTGCCTTTATAATATATTAAAGGTGTGTAACTACTTATTTATTTATTGTTAATATTTTTAAGAAAAATTTAATTATAATGAATTCTTTCAATTCAATATAAATAAAATGTATTGTTTATATTTTACTCTATTCTTATTTTTCATGAGCATACAAAACTTAAGAACATCACTTTTTATCCTACGAAAAGAAAATCGATTTTATATATTGTGATAACTTTTTTTATTTTTAAATTAGAACAAGATCTCACAAATATTGTATTTTTTTTTTAAAAAAGCATATATTTAGGTTATATATGGATTGTATTTAAATTAAAAAAATATGATATTAGGTTACTGAATATTATAGAAAGTAGTGGAACGAGCTCAAAATATAAATTTAGTCTAAAGTGTAACAATTTTATAATTATAAGAGATAAGTGTATATTTGGAACATAAAAAAGCTTGGGATACATAATTTTGAATATTTGTAAGGGAAGAGAGTTAATTTACTCTAAAAATAATGATAAGAGTATTTAATTTTTTGAATATCAAATGAAAATAACTTTTTAAGGATAATGGATATGGTTGAGTCTCAATATAGATGATCGAGTTTTGACTAAGTGAGACAGTGGATTAGTTGAGACTTGGGAGTGGAGACGTGCAATAATGCCATATAAATCGTCTAAATATTGATGACAAATTTGAAATATAAATAAATTTCAAATTAGCCACGCTAGGTCTATATGTGTATAATAAAGATCATTATCTGGGTGGAATTTATATGGATAATGATTAGTGGTGAAAACCAAGCGTAATAGTAAATCGACAAAAGCACATGCAAAGATTCATTAAATTGGTTAGCCAAAGCCAAACTTTGCACAATGTTTTACATATATATATATATATATATATATATATATATATATATATATATATATATATTATATGTGTTTTTTAATGGTGAGACCTGAAAGACGAGAGATAAGAAAGAGAAAGAAATCGAAGATTGAAAGGTAAGGTGGGTGAGCGTATTCAAGACTCTAAGATGGTATCCTATGCTCCTCTTATATATTATGAATATGATTTATCATGAACGTGTATATATATATATATATATATATTAAAGTATGGATGTGAGAGAGAGAGAGAGAGAGAGAGAGAGAGAGAGAGAGAGAGAGAGAGAGAGAGAGAGAGAGAGAGAGAGAGAGCATGGGCATGTGGTAGCGCGTGAGGGAGGGACCATGACCCATGGCCATGCATACACACACGCATACACACATAGGGATAGGATCATGACACATGGTAATGTTAATTGTTGAGGGGACAACAAACACATCATAATGTCTGCGTTTTCAGGATTTTGGAAGATTACTATATGCATGCATCAACTTCATCTTCTTTTTGTTTTTATGCCCAACTGCAGATTCATGCATGCTTTGTATATATCTATTTGTATATATATTGATTCTCAAATTAATTAAATTCTAATTTAACGGATTAATTATTTTATCTCTATGATCAATCTATATCAATTGGAAAACAAGGAGAGGGCTTATTATGGTTTTTAACTAATTTTTAAATCATATACAGTTTTCATTTTATATTATCATTATCAAAAATTTCAAATGAAATACTTTGCCTCCTAAATTATTAATTACAAAAAGATAACTTTACATATTAATTAGTTAAGTTTAAATTTAAAAATTATGTTTTTTTCCAAAATCATGTAATTTTTAAAATTTAATTTTAACTCATATGTATTTTTTTTAACATTTTGTAATAATTTAAGGGTATAATTCTAGAGTACAAGTACTAAAGTCAATTGTAATTAGCCTATAATTTATATAGGTCATATGCAATTTTTACCTGTATGTCTATGTCCTCTTATAGCATTGGTACGTACATAAACTAATTTGTTTTTAAAAAATACTTAAAAATCTAATATACACAAACTTTGAGATTGGTATAAAAAATCCTTACATCATTAATTTAAGGCATCTAAAAATACATTAATTTTAAATTTTTATATTCAATTTTCTTATAAATGTTGTAAACATGTTATCATCAACACAACTTGAGTTGTGTTTGAAGGGACAATATCCTTAAAGAAATTATTTTGCATCTGTAAAACTTCCTCCTATGATGAAATAGGCACATCTGAGATTTATTCAAGAACCAGAACAACATAAATGAAAAAACCCAGTGTAATATCCCAAGAATTTTTATGAATATTTAAAGTCTGATTTGAAGTTTAGTGAAAAATTTAATTATGTGAAAAATTTTATTTTTGAATTAGTGAAGAAAATGTGGGAATAGAAATTTTTATTTTAATATGGCGCCCAGGCGCCACGTGGGGCGCCTAGGCGCCGGGCATGGGTGGCGCCCAAGCGCCATAGGTGGCGCCCAGGCGCTAGGTGTACCGGAAAATTTTAGTTTATTTTTCAATCGGCCATAACTTCTTCATCCGAACTCCGTTTTGGGCAAACTTTATATCGTTGGAAAGCTCTTTAAGTCTAGTTTCCAATGGTATAAGTTTCATTTGAATATTTATTACCAGTTAGGAGTTATGATTCGAGAAGTAAGTGAAGGTCGAGAGTAGTGGTAGGAAATTTCTCTATTTCGTAACCCTGATGGTTTTTGTCTGGTTACAATAGGAATGATCAAGGTGCAAAGTGGGAGTGCCGAGAGTGTGAAATCCAGGTGAGTGGGTTAATACTTGCTATGATTAAATATCTGTTATTGACTTTTTGCATCATAGTGGAAATATGTTGTATATCCAAGTTTGAAGAGGATGATGTGGAACGATGAGACATAAACAATTGTGGAACGTGTCTGGTAATGTATATAATTATATTTTTTTTATTTTCCCATGAATGGAGGTTATATGATGGATTGTGAATGGCATGTGAACTGAGTTGAATAATTGTTCTATATTATAGGTTATGTTGTATACATGCTATGTTGCTGGAACCACATTGATTATGTTGTGGCTTGAATTGTAAATGATTGAGGATGTTTTTATATATGATTGTGATTGTGTTTGACTGGAAAGGAAAGGCATGGTGGTGCACCCCATGGAGAAATTTATGTGAAGTTATAAGGGTGGAGATTATAAATGGAGAGATAAGGGTGGATGCGGCAGGGGCCGCGGGCAACGATCCAGAGGTATTCTGGACGACCCGGTTGGTACGGGAAATTTGTGTGAAATTGATTTCACCGATTGTTGATGTGAACTTTTGAATTATGTTGAAATGTATTTGATTTATTTGGATATTGTCGTGAAGTACTACGAATAATATCATATCATATGATGATCGATTTACGTATGATTGCTGCATGTTATCATTATGATGTATGATATTTTTTTGTCATAGTGTTGTGCTATCTACTCACTGGGCACGTGGTTTGCTCATACCCCTCTTATTGATATTTTTTTTCAGAGTTGACAGCTGAAGGTAAATATCGGAACAAGGAATTATGGATCCTTAGTCCATGATTACCTTTTCACTTGTTCAGGATAAAGGTATAATAGTTAAGTCTTATTTTAAGTTGTATAAATCTAGAAATCTCTGTAATCGGGTAGGTTCATTCAGTGATGTAATGTGAATGATTGTAGTATGTATAGAGAATTCGGTTTGGTTGCATGAAAAAGAATTGTATGATGATTAAGAGAAAGATAGGCTTACGGAGGTGAAATGAAATTCACTTTCCGTGCCGGTCACGTGCTCAAATTTTGGGACGTGACAAGTTGGTATCAGAGCTTTGGGATTAGGTCTCCTACCGATTACAGAGTAAGGTAACCTTAGTGGGATCTCCTCTATCGTGGTGAACCCGGGCACGACTATAGAGAGATGGCTCCACTGAAGGTCCTGTAGGATGTTTTCATTTCCTTTTCCTCCAAGACTTGTCTTTTCTTATGAATTATGTTTTTAGTTTTAGAGAGTTATGGCTATACTTTTGAACTCGGTAAGGGAAAGGTTATTATTTGTTTTGATTCCGTTGCTGTCGGATCAAATTGTATGTATGGGGCTTTATATGTTACATTCATGATTGATTTTGTGTGACTGATTTCTTTTATCCTTCTTAATTTTATTATTACTATTTTTGGAGTACCATCCCATAAAAGAAACCACTGGCATTAAAAGCAGAAGGATTACATTGCAAAAAAAAAAAAATTACTCATGCATGAGTAATCTAAAAGCGAGGTGGTCTCGGATTAGGAGGGTTGTACTGTATCATCACCCCTCGACCATTCCTTGGAGCGAGAGACAGAGCAATGTCGCGGAGGGTAGTGTAAATCCCATTCATACAATCAACACTTCTTTGTTGTTGATTGCAGAAGCACTGGGTAGACCAATAGAAGAACCTGTCTATTCTTGAAGTCATTTCTGCATGATTGCGTTTACTTAACTTCTCCAGGTTTTCTATCATCTTTTTCATATTTTTGACCTCCTGCTCTAGACAGGCGATTTTGTCCTCCGAGGTATGGCCCGTGCTAGTCTCCTCAGCTTCCTCGATCTTCTTCATTTTCTTCTCCTTCTGCTTCTCTGGAGACTCCTCAAAAGGTCTTTTGCCCTTGTCTTTGCCCAGACTTAAGTTTAAGTCGAGCTCTTCTCTCCTGGCATCTACTGTGAGATCAATGTACTTCCTTGTGGCCATGATTTAGAAAATTTAGAAATTTATGTCAGAGTATGAGAAGAGAGGAATGCTGAGAAGTTGTAGGCTCAGAGATGATTACTCTTTGTGGTGTGGTAACTGAGAACGTTGGGATAGTCCTTATAGAGGAAAAATTTGAACTCAGAGACAAGGAAGATATCTCTTCGCCGCACCCTATACGCTTAACCTATGGATTTCTGCAAGCTGGAAGCTAGAAGTCTAGGGTAGGCATGCACACCAACAACGTGTCGCATTAATGGCAAAACCACGAAAGTCAATATTCGGTGGATTTGCGGCCGATTTACACTTGGTTTTTCCATTTCTCTCGTTGGCATTTTCTGAAATTGAAGGAAGTCGACAATGTAGCCATTACAGAGTGTCTTGGATGTTTTCACGATGAACTAAAATGTATTTCTATGCTTTCTTGTATTGTTCTTGAAAGCCTTCAGTTAAGTATAATATACATGATTGATTGAATTATACTGTGATTATATGTATCTAAATACATATGATATGTATGTATGTTATTCATGCATAGAGAGTGAAGGCTATTTGTTATGGCCAGGAATAATATGTAATGATTCTACATACATTCAGAGAATGAAAAGTCTGAAATTTAAAAAAAAAAAAACTTGAATAGATGAAAATATATATAGATAATGATGTATCTCTATGTTTATACATATATACATATATGCTCGTAGAGGCAAGTGAAAGGTAAAATTTTTCTCTCACTTTATGGAACGCTTGATATGTAGATGTGAGAAGTTTTTATTTTAATATGTATGTTTGAAAATGTGTAAGCTTAGGGCAAAGTCACGGATTAGAAACCTAGATAAGGTTAATATGAAGCTACCCGTTCATGGAGTAATATCTCGATTTAGAATTATTGGATATGACAAATACAGAGTTAGGAAGTCATAAATTGAAACGGCGATTAGTTTAATAATTTGAGCAAGAGTCAAAAGTTAGCCGAAATTTTTGAGAAAATCTTTTGTATTAGATTATATTTTGTTATTTTCTGGCATGCTTATCTGAGACCGTTGGCATTGCGTCGGATAAGGTCTGTAGGTCATCTTTAGAGTATGATGTAAAGGTTTTGTAGCCCTAAATTTCGTCTATATGTAATGGATGCCCCATTACGCTGCTCACTACACTAAGTTTATATCTATAAGCTTTCTAGCATCAAACTTCTCCTTCTGTACAACCTTTATAGCTCAGAAAGATATGGCCGGCAATAAATCTTTCAATTTAAACTTTGAGGCTGGCAAGATAGAGCTAGATCTAAATCTTAGCCTGGAGAATTATAAGAATAAGAGATCCATGGAAGAGTCACCAGAGGCTAAGAAAAGAAAAAGTGATGTAGTAGAGTTAGAGGATGTTAGCACAGCAACATCTTCTAATAATGAGCTTGCGCTTATGAGACAAAAGATGGAGGACTTGGAAAGATTGATAAACCGCCACTTTCAGGAACAGGGGAGATCGATAAATCGTCTCTTTACAGAACAAGAGAAGTTTTTGAACCGTCATTTTAGGGAATTGGCGAATAGAGTTGATAGACATTCGATGTTTGCAACTCAAAATTTTCGTGACCAACAAGCGAGATGTATTGACTGTATGAATGGAGTGACTTCTGCACTTCGCCAAATTTCCCAGACGTTTCCTCCAGAAACTCTTTCTAGGCTGCAACGATTAACTTCCTCCTTAAGGTCTGAAGCACCTTCTTCTTCTAGACCTGGAGCACCTTCTGCATTTCAAAAGCCTCCTCGTTCTTAATTTATCCTTTCTTTTGTTTGTACCGAAAGCTGCTGTTTGATCTAATGTTTACGTATTAAAATTATCTGTTTTGTAAATCAAGTTCAGCTTGTTGCCTGTAACTTATGTATTAGAAATAAAAATTTTCGTATTTGATTTTTTTTGTTGTTGAGGCAATTCTTTTACTGAAGAAACTTGAGAAATAAAAATATGTTGAACTTGTTATATTTTGTACTTGATTGTGAAAATTCTAAGAGAGAGAATGAGATATAGACAAAATATCTGCATTTGTTTCAATCTTGAGGTAAGTTTTGAATTCGGAGGACCGAATTCTTTTAAGGGGGGAAGAATGTAATATCCCAAGAATTTTTATGAATATTTAAAGTCTGATTTGAAGTTTAGTGAAAAATTTAATTATGTGAAAAATTTTATTTTTGAATTAGTGAAGAAAATGTGGGAATAGAAATTTTTATTTTAATATGGCGCCCAGGCGCCACGTGGGGCGCCTAGGCGCCGGGCATGGGTGGCGCCCAAGCGCCATAGGTGGCGCCCAAGCGCCATAGGTGGCGCCCAGGCGCTAGGTGTACCGGAAAATTTTAGTTTATTTTTCAATCGGCCATAACTTCTTCATCCGAACTCCGTTTTGGGCAAACTTTATATCGTTGGAAAGCTCTTTAAGTCTAGTTTCCAATGGTATAAGTTTCATTTGAATATTTATTACCAGTTAGGAGTTATGATTCGAGAAGTAAGTGAAGGTCGAGAGTAGTGGTAGGAAATTTCTCTATTTCGTAACCCTGATGGTTTTTGTCTGGTTACAATAGGAATGATCAAGGTGCAAAGTGGGAGTGCCGAGAGTGTGAAATCCAGGTGAGTGGGTTAATACTTGCTATGATTAAATATCTGTTATTGACTTTTTGCATCATAGTGGAAATATGTTGTATATCCAAGTTTGAAGAGGATGATGTGGAACGATGAGACATAAACAATTGTGGAACGTGTCTGGTAATGTATATAATTATATTTTTTTTATTTTCCCATGAATGGAGGTTATATGATGGATTGTGAATGGCATGTGAACTGAGTTGAATAATTGTTCTATATTATAGGTTATGTTGTATACATGCTATGTTGCTGGAACCACATTGATTATGTTGTGGCTTGAATTGTAAATGATTGAGGATATTTTTATATATGATTGTGATTGTGTTTGACTGGAAAGGAAAGGCATGGTGGTGCACCCCATGGAGAAATTTATGTGAAGTTATAAGGGTGGAGATTATAAATGGAGAGATAAGGGTGGATGCGGCAGGGGCCGCGGGCAACGATCCAGAGGTATTCTGGACGACCCGGTTGGTACGGGAAATTTGTGTGAAATTGATTTCACCGATTGTTGATGTGAACTTTTGAATTATGTTGAAATGTATTTGATTTATTTGGATATTGTCGTGAAGTACTACGAATAATATCATATCATATGATGATCGATTTACGTATGATTGCTGCATGTTATCATTATGATGTATGATATTTTTTTGTCATAGTGTTGTGCTATCTACTCACTGGGCACGTGGTTTGCTCATACCCCTCTTATTGATATTTTTTTTCAGAGTTGACAGCTGAAGGTAAATATCGGAACAAGGAATTATGGATCCTTAGTCCATGATTACCTTTTCACTTGTTCAGGATAAAGGTATAATAGTTAAGTCTTATTTTAAGTTGTATAAATCTAGAAATCTCTGTAATCGGGTAGGTTCATTCAGTGATGTAATGTGAATGATTGTAGTATGTATAGAGAATTCGGTTTGGTTGCATGAAAAAGAATTGTATGATGATTAAGAGAAAGATAGGCTTACGGAGGTGAAATGAAATTCACTTTCCGTGCCGGTCACGTGCTCAAATTTTGGGACGTGACACCCAGTAACCCAGAGAAGAACAGAGAAGAACAGAGAAGAAAAGAGTATATCATATTGTTGTATGAAATATGAGGGGGGAGGTGTCACGACCCATTTTTTAGGCACATGACCGGCACAATGATGAATATCCCATCACTGTAAGCCTTTCGATAAATTCTACCCACAAGTAAAATTATTAGTCTTTATCTCTATATTCTCAAAATACCATTCCTTAATAAATATAAAGAAAATACATCAAATTTTCTTAATTAAAAATAATAGATCCTCAATACAAAATACATTATCATACTGAAATACAAGCCAAATACTAATCCCCTGACCTAGATGTCCTGGACGGTTACAGAGCAACATAATCTATAACAAAAGAGGAGTCTACCCGACAGTGGGAAGGTCCAAAGTGTTCTACTCCTCTAGCAGATGTTTTTCGCTGGCAACCTGATTTGAACAAAAAAATTGTACAGAGAGTGTGAGCTTTTAAACTCAGTGAGCGAATCGGTCTCACGTTAATAAAATTCAAATACATCACCAGTCATGCAAGTATATCCGAAGGCTCAAACTCAATCAATAGACATAGTTAGAAAATACATACTGGAAGTTAAAAATTCATCCAATTCAACAAACGTTACTAGTACTTATCAATGACAATATATCCTGGAGAGCGCACACAGGCTGACTCATCAATTTTGTATATTTTCGCCATGACGCACAACCTCATCCTCTTAGCTAGGGCGCCTCACGGATCCGGGCTATATCCCTACTGAGGGAATCGTTGTCGCGACCCTCAAAATGGTACGTGACCGGCACAACTTAGAGATACTCTCTAGTTGTAAGCCTATGCTTTTAGCTCCATATAATACTCATATCACTATAAAATAATCATTCTAAAATGTGAGAGTAATAATATAGCAAAGACTTATCTTATTTAAACACTCCGATTTTACTTAATAAGCTACAATCTCACAGAACATACAGTAAACTTAAAGTACTGTAATAACATAATTATGTACAATAACCACTTCCTCCTAGATGTCCTATTTGACTGCAGAGCTTTCTAGAATTTAAAACTGAAGAAACAACTTTAATTCAAAGAAACACTAACCCTTGGAGCAAACAGGGTTAGGATATTGAACTTCCGCTACTGCTCAGGCGAATGTTTTTCGTTAACCTCAGGATCTGAAAAAAATATATCCACCACAATATGAGATAATAATCTCAATGAATAGATAACATTACAAGGATAAAAACTTAATTACAGATAATCATCAAGTGATTAACAATACACGAGTATATATATAAAATACATAAGTAAAATTTTTTGATCCTTAGCATATAACTGTAATCATATCATACTCATAATCGACACACAGCCATAGAATATGACCATAATCATATTCGGCACACAGTCATCTTCATATTCGGCATACAGCCATAGCATATTACCATAATCATATTCGGCACACAGCCATCTTCACATTCGGCACACAAGCATAGAATATGACCATAATCATATTCGGCACACAGCCACCTCTACATTCGGCACACAGCCATAGCATATGACCATAATCATATTCGGCACACAGCCATATTCATATTAATTGAAATATTTAGTCAAAGGTAATACTAGATATACTCTGAATATGTAAATTACTTGGACTATCCATATAATTAAATAAATATCCAAGTAGGTTAGCTACTCACCTGAAATCCAAGTTACTATATCTTCTTTAAATCTACACAATCACATTTAATGGATTCAATTAATATAATTCTTTAATACATATAATCACGTATACATACATGTACTATTAAAAAATACGTATAAAAATGTACACATATATGTATTATTCAAAAATACATATAAATACTATTTTTATATATAGTTACTATTCATACATACATACATTATTTATACGTACAGTTACTATTCATATATACATGCACTATTTATACGTACGGTTACTATTCATATATATAGTTGTATAAGCCGCATCCATAGAGAATACCTAAAAATATAATCTCTAAAAATTTTAAAGACATAAGAAGAGCATAGTATCCTTACCATGGATCTAGACTAAGGAAGAAAGATCTAGAATTTCAAAACCCTAACGTCGGAGTAAGAGAACTTTTGAGGAGAGAAGAGAAGAGAAACTGAAGGTGTGATTAAAAATGAAATGGAAGGACCTATTTATAGGAGAAGTTATGGTACTATTTACTACTATTTCATCTACCGTTCTCCTATACTATTACATCTACCAGTTTTCATCTACCGTTCTCCTATACTATTACATCTACCAGTTTCATCTACCAGTTTCGCTTACTAGTTTTCATCTACCAGTCTCATCTTATATTTGACAAGATGATTATGTATGTAAACCGTACAGTATATATGAATAGTACTATATATTATAATAGTAATCATAGTTTGTGAACACACATTTATACAAATTATTACGGGTATTACATTACTTCCCCCTTAAAGAAATTTGGTCCCCGAATTTAAATTATCTTGAAGATTCAAATCGATATGGGTATCTAATTCGCATATCAGCCTCGGCTTCCCATGTGGCCTCCTCGTGAGTCTGATTCCGCCACAGTACTTTTACCGATGGAATCTCTCTAGATCGGAGTTTATTAATCTGGCTATCCAGGATAGCTATCGGTACTTCCTCGTATGACAAATCTTCATCTAATTGGAGGGTATCTTGATGAAGTACGTGTGAAGGATTAGAAAGGTACTTCCTTAACATAGACACATGGAAGACGGGGTGGATTCCCCCTAATTCTGTGGGTAAGGCTAGCTTGTAGGCAACATTGCCTATTCTCTCTAGGATCTCATAAGGTCCAATATACCTGAGGCTTAATTTCCCTTTCTTCCCAAACCTCATTATGCCTTTCATGGGTGAAACCTTGAGAAACACCATATCTCCAATGATGAACTCTAAGTCTCTTCGTCTATGGTCAGCATAGGCTTTCTGCCTATTCTGGGCTGCTAACATCCGTTCTCGGATAACTCTTACCTTGGTGATTGCTTCTTGCACTAAATCGAGTCCCAAGATTTTTGCCTCACCTATCTGGAACCATCCAATAGGTGATCCACACCGGCGACCATACAAGGCCTCATAAGGTGCCATCTTGATACTTGATTGGTAACTGTTGTTGTAGGCAAACTCCACTAGCGGAAGGTGCTTTTCCTAGCTTCCACCAAAGTCAAGGATGCATGCCCTCAACATGTCTTCCAAAGTCTGAATGGTCTGCTTTGTTTGTCCGTCAGTTTGTGGGTGAAAAGCCATGCTAAGGTTTACTTTGGTGCCAAGGGCTTCCTGAAAAGTTCTCCAAAATCGGGACGTGAATTGTGGCCCATGATCGGAGATAATCGTCAAAGGCACTCCATGTAACTTCACAACTTCTTTGATGTAGAGCTCAGCTAGTTTAGACACACTATATGTTGTCTTAACCGGTATAAATTGGGCCGTCTTAGTTAACCGATCAACGATGACCCAGATAGAATCATAGCCACTAGAAGAATGTGGTAATCCTACTACGAAGTCCATAGTCACATCTTCCTATTTCCACTCAGGAATTTTAATTTGCTGAAGTTTCCCTGCCGATCTCAGGTGTTCAGCTTTAACTTGCTGACAAGTTAAACATCTTGATACAAAATCTGCCACGTCACACTTCATTCCGTCCCACCAGTAAATTTGTTTCAAGTCTTGGTACATCTTGGCCATACCAGGGTGAACTGTGTATGCCGTGTTATGTCCTTCCTCCATAATCTCTCTCCTCAGAGCTGGCATATTAGGAACACACAATCGATTTTTAAACCAAAGTGTGCTTGTGTCATCAAGTGTAAACTCTTGGGTATCTCCTCTGTGTACCTTGTCCATGATCTTGGCCAATTCTGGGTCATCCTTCTGAAATAGACGAATATGGTCGGATAAGGAAGATTTATCCTTAACGTGAGCCAAGAACATGCCAGAGTCGGATATCTCAAAGTATACCCCACGAGACTCTAATTCCTGTAACTCATGTACTAAGGGCTTTCTTACCTCAGTTATATGTGCAAGAGTACCTGAGGATTTTCTACTTAAGGCATATGCTACCACATTTGCTTTTCCAGGGTGGTATAGGATATTGCAGTCATAATCCTTCATCAACTCCATCCAGCGCCTTTGTCGTAAATTAAGGTCACGCTGATCAAAGATATATTTAAGGCTCTTATGATCAGTGAATATTTCACACTTTTCCCCATAGAGATAGTACCGCCATATATTAAGTGCAAACACAACTGCTGCCATTTCTAGGTCATGTGTCGGGTAATTCTGCTCATGTTTCTTGAGTTGTCTGGAGGCATAAGCTATCACCTTACCATTCTGCATGAGGACACAACCAAGTCTTATTCGAGAGGTGTCATAATATACCGTGAACCCTCCTGCTCCGGATGGTAATACAAGTATTGACGCTGTAACCAACTGCAGCTTAAGTTGTAAGAAACTCTTCTCGCATTCATCATCCCACTGATACTTTACATTCTTCCGTGTTAGCCGTGTGAGAGGGGCAGCTATCTTTGAAAAGTCCTGGATGAAACGTCGGTAATAACCAGCTAATCCTAGGAAGCTCCAAATTTCTGTTACCGAAGTAGGTCTTGGCCACATCTTGATCGCTTCAACCTTGCTTGGGTCCGCCTGTATGCCATCTTTTGAAATCACATGACCTAAGAAGGTTACTCGGTCAATCCAGAACTCACACTTTGAGAACTTCGCATAAAGTTGATGTTCTCTCAGCTTCTGCAATGCCATACGAAGATGTTGCTCGTGCTCCTTCGAGCTCCTTGAGTAAACTAATATATCATCTATGAATACTATAACAAATCGATCAAGGTATGGTTTAAATACCCGGTTCATGAGATCCATGAAAGCTGCCGGGGCATTTGTTAGTCTGAAAGACATAACTATGAACTCGTAATGTCCATACCTAGTACGAAATGTTGTCTTGGGTATATCTGCCTCTTTGACGTTGAGTTGGTAATAACCAGACCTCAAGTCAACCTTAGAAAAATGCTTAGCTCCCTGCAACTGATCAAAGAGATCATCTATACGAGGCAGAGGGTACTTATTTTTTATAGTGACCCTATTCAGTTGCCTGTAATCAATGCAAAGTCTCATTGATCCATCTTTCTTCTTTACGAAGAGAACAGGGGCACCCCACGGGGAATAACTGGGTCTTATGAAACCCTTATCTAGAAGATCCTGCAGTTGTTCCTTGAGTTTTTTCAGCTCAGTCGGTGCCATTCTGTAAGGTGGAATTGAGATAGGTTGAGTTTCTGGTGCCAGATCTATATTGAACTCAATTTCCCGATCCGGGGGTAGTCCTGGTAATTCGTCTGGAAACACGTCTAAAAACTCTTTCACAATTGGCACATCTTCAGGTTTGAGCTTTTCCTTCTCTACGTCTTGTACGAAGGCTAAGAACCCTCTGCACTGTTTTCTCAATAATCGTTGGGCACCCATTAGGGAGATCAAGTTATGCGGTGTCTTACTTTGGTCTCCCTGTAATACAAATGTGGCTTCTCCGGGCATAGAAATTTTTATGGATTTACTATGACAATCGAGGGTTGCGTGGCATGAAGCCAACCAATCCATGCCTAAAAGTATATCAAAATCTATCATATCAAGGATCATAAGATCAGCCACGATTTCTAGCCCTCCTACAACCACACTACACTCTTTATACTTTTCCTCTATTAGAACCCTTTCTCCCATAGGGGTAGACACAAGAAACGGTTGTTCTAAACTTATCGGTTTCTTAAGGATGTATTTAACAAAATTTGAAGATATATATGAATGGGTAGATCTAGGGTCGAATAATACATGAGCTTTATGTGAGCAAATGGTCAAAATACCTGTGACAACAGCATTAGATGCTTGGGCATCTTGTCTGGTAAGAGCAAACACCCTAGCTGGACCATGACTAAAAGACTGCTGCCCTTTTCCTCCTGCTCCTCTTTCGGCTCCTCTTCCTAGTCCACCCCTTCCTGCAGATGAATGAGCTACACTAGCTGATGTTGTCATTGCTTGAGGATGTGATGGTTGTGCAGACCTAGCCCCAATAAGTAATTGTGGACATTCCCTTGCAAAGTGACCCGCTTGACCACAATGGTAGCAAATTTTGTTCTTTATAACATATTCCCGAATGAAACTTCCCACATTGCGGGCACATAGGCTTAGCATGCCTTTGTTGAATTGGTGCTTGATCATCCCTTCTTTGATTGAAACTCGGTTGTACTACACTGGATGATGCAATAGTGTGCCCCGAAAATGCTATAGGATTTGATTGGCCTCGATTTGGAGGCTTTGGTGCTCCTGCTGAGCTATTGTAGGGCTTTTCTTCCCGTCCTCACTTTTTCTTCGTTCTTTGTTCATCCTTCACTTCTTCTGCCATTTCCATGAATCTTGCAGTACTTATCATTACGGCATATGAAGGATATGTTTCAATTTAGGTCCCCACAAGTTGTCTTAAAAAGGGGCAAAGGCCCATGACAAATCTCCTTATATTTTCTCTTTCATCAAGATTTTTGTTAGCTGCAAATCGGGAGAGCTGTATGAACTTAGTGTTATAATCGTTGATCGACATGGACCCTTACTTGAGGGTTTCAAATTCTTGGGTTTTTGCACCTCGTACACTTTGAGGGAGGAATCTTTCCATGAACATCCTCTCAAATTCTTCTCATTCCACTGGTGGGGCATTACTAGCTCTACCCCCTTTAAAGTTGTTCCACCATTCTTCAGCAACTCCATTCAATTGGTAAACAGCTAATGCCACTTTCTGGACACTTGAACATCCTAAAGCTGTGCAGGCTTTTTCAATACCATCCAAGAATTTTCTTGGGTCTTCATTTGGATCTTCTCCAGAGAATGATGGAGGTTTGAGCTTTAGAAAGCTCGTAAGTTGTTTTTCTGTCAAAATCTCCTCCTGTTGAGGAAGAGGTGGTGCTTGCGGCATTGGTTGGACCGTATTTGTTTGAGGTGCCACTGGGGGATTGTTCAGAGTAGATTGCCCTATTATCATTGCCTCCATTCTGTCCATTCGGTCTTGGATAGTATTGAACATAGCCCTTAGAAATGGATCATTTGGAGGAGGTATCTCATCAGCACCTACAGTCTCATTACGTTCACTGCTTTCTTGTGATGCATCTACTGAGGAGGAAGGTGTTAGCACTCTTCTAGAGCCCAAACGCCTACCTTGGTTAGACGGTCTTCCTCTTGCCATTAAAGGTGTCAAAATCTACATAGATTTAGCAAACACATTTAGATGTTAAGAATACCTTAGAGCGCAATACTAATTAAGGAGTATGACACGAAAGGAATATTAATGACATCCTATGGTGCCTTCTGTGGAACCTCATCCTATGATTGTGCCTCGGTTCACAATAATAGGGGAGGGTCTACCAAAGACACCTTTGCTCTGTAGTCAATAGGAGACCTAAAAACCCAATACCTCTGATACCAACTTTGTCACGACCCTCAAAATGGTACGTGACCGGCACAACTTAGAGATACTCTCTAGTTGTAAGCCTATGTTTTTAGCTCCATATAATACTCATATCACTATAGAATAATCATTCTAAAATGTGAGAGTAATAATATAGCAAAGACTTATCTTATTTAAACACTCCGATTTTACTTAATAAGCTACAATTTCACAGAACATACAGTAAACTTAAAGTAATGTAATAACATAATTATGTACAATAACCACTTCCTCCTAGATGTCCTATTTGACTGCAGAGCTTTCTAGAATTTAAAACTGAAGAAACAACTTTAATTCAAAGAAACACCAACCCTTGGAGCAAACAGGGTTAGGATATTGAACTTCCGCTACTCCTCAGGCGGATGTTTTTCGTTAACCTCAGGATCTGAAAAAAATATATCCACCACAATATGAGATAATAATCTCAATGAATAGATAACGTTACAAGGATAAAAACTTAATTACAGATAATCATCAAGTGATTAACAATACACGAGTATATGTATAAAATACATAAGTAAAATTTTTTGATCCTTAGCATATAACTGTAATCATATCATACTCATAATCGACACACAGCCATAGAATATGACCATAATCATATTCGGCACACAGTCATCTTCATATTCGGCACACAACCATAGCATATGACCATAATCATATTTGGCACACAGCCATATTCAGATTCGGCACACAGCCATCTTCACATTCGGCACACAACCATAGAATATGACCATAATCATATTCGGCACACAGCCACCTCTACATTCGGCACACAGCCATAGCATATGACCATAATCATATTCGGCACACAGCCATATTTATATTAATTGAAATATTCAGTCAAAGGTAATAGTAAATATACTCTGAATATGTAAATTACTTGGTCTAT
The DNA here is from genome assembly GCA_037074585.1 of Biancaea sappan. Classification (NCBI taxonomy): domain Eukaryota; kingdom Viridiplantae; phylum Streptophyta; class Magnoliopsida; order Fabales; family Fabaceae; genus Biancaea; species Biancaea sappan. Next base: position 41,614,324 of record CM073492.1, read on the forward strand.
TTATATAATTAAATAAATATCCAAGTAGGTTAGCTACTCACCTGAAATCCAAGTTACTATATCTTCTTTAAATCTACACAATCACATTTAATGGATTCAATTAATATAATTCTTTAATACATATAATCACGTATACGTACGTGTACTATTCAAAAATACATATAAAAATGTACACATATATATACTATTTGAAAATACATATAAATACTATTTTTATATATAGTTACTATTCATACATACATACACTATTTATATGTACAGTTACTATTTATATATACATGCACTATTTATACATACGGTTACTATTCATATATATAGTTGTATAAGCTGCATCCATAGAGAATACCTAAAAATATAATCTCTAAAAATTTTAAAGACATAAGAAGAGCATAGTATCCTTACCATGGATCTAGACTAAGAAAGAAAGATCTAGAATTTCAAAACCCTAACGTCGGAGTAAGAGAACTTTTGAGGAGAGAAGAGAAGAGAAACTGAAGGTGTGATTAAAAATGAAATGGAAGGACCTATTTATAGGAGAAGTTATGGTACTATTTACTACTATTTCATCTAACGTTCTCCTATACTATTACATCTACCAGTTTTCATCTACCAGCTTCACTTACCAGTTTTCATCTACCGTTCTCCTATACTATTACATCTACCAGTTTTCATCTACCAGTTTCGCTTACCAGTTTTCATCTACCAGTCTCATCTTATATTTGACAAGATGATTATGTATGTAAACCGTACAGTATATGTGAATAGTACTGTATATTATAATAGTAATCGTAGTTTGTGAACACACATTTATACAAATTATTACGGGTATTACAATCGTTGTCTCCACACTCGTTGGTCAAGACACCCTTTTAAACCGAGTTTTCCGCCTTGCCTTGAGAGGGGGTACTATCACGCTTAATCACAATCAATAGTACAGTATTTCGTATCATAATCAGAAGCACAATATAATATTCATCCATATAACAGGTATAGTATATAACTATATTATAGATTTATAAACCACAAATCAAGATAACAATTAATCTGTTTTTGAAAAGATTCAAACTTCATATCATCATGAAATACTTATGTCATTTTATCCATACTTCTGGATTAATTATCTCCCCAGATTTGTCACTCTGAATCCAGTTTACCCCTATGAATCTTGGGAGTGTCCTACGACATACTTTTTATCACCAGTAATGCTAAAACCTTATTAAAACGGGGTCATTCCACTCACCTGTATTCAGTACAAGTATCGTTTCTCTAAGTCGTTACGGATAAGAGTACCCAGGTGAATTTCAGTGTTCCGCTACGGAGATTTTCATGAAAGATTAGAGAAAATACGTTAAGATTGTTTCGTACAAATACTCATACATACATTACTGTTTATACATATAATACTATTCATACGTACGGTTACTATTCATACCAGAAATAGATAATACAATCTGTAAAAGAGTACACCAGGTAAGTTCCCAGGAAAGAGTGGAGGGTCACAATAGACACACTTAAAAACCAAGTCTTTCCTTAGCCAGAACTTTCATAGACATGTATTCTTCATAGTTTACATCATATTTCGGTAATTAGAGAATTAAAATAACATATAGACAGCTAAGGACAGTTTTTCTGATGTGGAAGATCAGTCAAAGCCGCAACCACAGAGCATACTTAAGAAAATAACTTCTAAAATTTGAAAGACATAGAAATAGTATAGTATCCTTACCTAAGCTGAAAAGGAAAGGCCCAAAATCTCAGAGGCCTAGCGTCGGAGTAAGAGAAACTTAAGGAGAGAAGAAGAGAAGTTGAAAGTATGAGTTTAAAAGTGAAATGGAAGGGACTATTTATAGGAAAAGTTAAGGGTACTATTTGACATTATACGCTAATAAAATATTCAATTTACTATTCATAAAAATGATATTTCTAATAATGTCTTAATAATTTAACTTACTGTGCAATACGCAGAAAAAGCTTTGAATTTTTTATTACTATTGAACTTAAAGGGAAACTATCCTTTCACCTTAAACCTTTAAGTTTCTTTTCAATTCAGTCCTTTCGCTTTAGTCTCTGAGAGTATTTTTACACATAAAATATCATTTTTTTCCTACGAACTTCTTTGTAGTTTTCTCTTATGATCAAACCACTTCTAGTACTTAACATTTTAATTGTATAAATGAACAGTACTATATACGTAAATAGTATTATACGGATAAATAGTATCGTATACTGAAATAGTAACAGTAGTTTGTAAACAAGCATTTATATTTTATTTTTCATGGGCATTACAGGAGGCATGTCTTTTATAGGTACAAAAACTGTAACAAAAGCAAACATAAAATTAAATGGTGGTACTAAAAATTTAAAGGGCTATTACAGAATTTTTAAAAACAATTTTAGTAGTCAAACTGAAACAATCAGCCCCTTTCATTTTCTGATGTTGACCCAGTCAAATTTGCAACTGCCATTTTTGCACCTATTCATGTAGGTCAAAATAAAATATATTAAAATTATTTATTTCTAGAAATAAATAAAATTAGGCTTAATTGGCTTCGTCGTATGTGCAGGGAGACAAATCGCTAGTCCGTACTGCACTAGGTTGGAAGTGTGAGTATGCGAGTTTACCTTTTTCTTTAGTTCTTTATGATCTTACTATTACATGTTAATATATAAGGCTTTATTCCCTCTTTATCTTCGTCAATGTGAGATTAAGATTACATTTTTGAAATACAATAGTTTTTTAAAATGCAATTTTCACAACAATAAATAGGTTTATGAATATTTGAGAAACTAAAATTACCAGCTCCTTTAATTTGTGATGGGAATGTACATAATTAATAATGATTTTTGACTTACAAAGAGTGATATTGCTTTTTTAATTTCTTCGGAGCATAATTTTAGGGATCCAATTAAACTGAACCCACAAAAAAAAATATTGTTCGATTGTTTAATATATAGATTTAAGAAACTTTGAAATCTTATCAATTATTATATAGAAGCATCAGACATGATTTTACTTTATGAAACAAAAGCTCATTGACATGACTAATTAATCAAAGGAGAGTGATAAGTTATATATATATATATATATATATATATATATATATTAGTATGATTCTCAAATGAAACAAGCTCTTGATACAAACCGAAACCGCATTATTTATTAAAATATAAAAATTCTTGATGATTTCCTTCACCTCTCCTTAGACCACTAGGTGGATGCATGAAAGCAAACTTCTTCGTATGAAATACATTTTATTTTAGAGAAAATAATAGAATGTTCTTAAATTAATTCCATTGAGTTTTATGAAGATTTCATTAAAATTAGAAACAGTATTTACTATAATTAAATGATTGCAACATAGGAAACTCACAAGCAGGAGAAAGAAATTTAGCATCACGTGAGAAACGGTGAAGTTAAATATAATCAGAAGATATTTTAATTTCAAGAACAGTCATTAGCAAGATCAGTAAACAAAATTTTGTAATTAATTGGTAAATTAATTGCTAAACCATAGTACAATAATTTATTTTTACTTATCTTTCAATATTTATGGGGACCAACCGAACTCAAAAAGAAAATCAACATTTATAGGGACCAAATATATAGAAATTTAGTGGACGTATAATATATATATATAGCGAGAGAGAGAGAGAGAGAGAGAGAGAGAGAGAGAGAGTAAAATTGAAATAGTATAAAAACATATAATACATTAAAATTACATTATAATATATTGTAATTATGTATAAATGTGCTCATAATTCTTAGTAATTAAATCTAACATGAAATTTAACTAGCCAGAGATTAATTGAACACAATTAAACAATTTCACAAATTGACGTTAAATTAGAATGAAATTATGAGTATATAATTAAAGTTAATTTAACTGCAATTTAATATATTTACTTTGTTAAAATTGACGTACTAAAATTATAGTAGTTAATTAGGTTGGTAGATAAAATACAATTTCTTCCAAAATTAATGCAGGATTTTTTTAAGACCTTATTTCTTAAAAACTCTTAACAAAATATCTTATTCACGTATAAAGAATGACGTCATAAGTAATAATTCTAATGAAATTCCATTAAACAAATTGTATTAGCAGGAATCACCTGCCCAAGATTGCCAAATTAATTATACAAATAACAGAGCAATGACTAAATCAGACCAAAAACAAAAAAAAAAATAAAGAAAAACTTATGAATAAATAAACTAGTAAAAAATACGAGGGATCATATTAATGATATTATTATTACACTAAATTATACTAATTTAATATTATATTTATTTGTTTATATATATATATATATATGTAGTAAAAATCTCTCATCTAATGATATAGTTTTTTTTATCAAAAAAGAGATAATTTTTATTACACCTTAATATTATAATTCATTTTAATATGATAATAAAAATTATAAATAATTTTACTTTTATATAGAATGAAAAAATTTTATACAAAAAGTTAATTTTAATAACATAAAATAATTTAAATAAAAATTGAAAGTAAATTTTGAAATAAAAAATATCAAATATAATAAACTAAAATTTCAAAAAATATAAATTTAATTTAATCTTAGAGTACAAATTTAATCATAAAAAATTATAATTGTTTCAATTTAATTTAATCTTATAATCTTAGCCCATGTTGACTATTCAATTTCTTCACTAATGCTCTAATTTGGGCCTTTTGGCCTTTTTTCAAAAATAAAAAAAAAGTCTCAATTTAATAACTAAAAAAATTGTCTGATTTCATCGATTTGTGATAAAAAAAATATAAATTTGGCCACAATTAAATTTTTTAATTTAATAACTCAAAAATTTTAAATAAGTGTGATATTTTTAGATTAAATTAAAACACTTTGTATTTTAGAATTTAAATTACGATAATTATAATTTTTGAAAGATTAAATTAATAATTTATTCTTTAAGTCTTATTATTATCACACCGAACCAAAGCGGCTAATGGCTATTGTCACTCGCGTAGGATCGCGCGTGGATCTACACTCCTGCGTTTACTGATTGCCATCTTCAGCCTCAAACGTAAGATTTACGTTCCACTTGTCTCTTCACAAAAGTAAAAGGAGAAAAATCCAATTACCTATTATCTGGTGTGCCCGAGCCTATCTATACGACCAATCACCTTTCAAGACTTCACAAACAATGGCATTTACGTCCAAAGGATACCGAACATCAGAAGACGTGGAATCCTGTCATTTGTCCTTCCTTTACCCCCTTACTTGTACATCTCTAACCGGACAAAAAGAATCGCAAAGCTAAAGTATTGATGGGACAAAATTAAACTACAGTATTTGTTATTATTAACTCACTTTGACATTTAACAGAAAGAAACTACTAATTGGATGGTTAATTAATGAAAGTATATTTTACCCATATTACAGTTAAAAAATATACCGGATTTCGTCTTTTTTTTTAATAGTAATTATAATTCATTATAATTAAGTCTTATTCAGATTTTCAAAGTCTCTCTCACATGCTGCTAATTATTAATATCTATATGAGAAAAATTTATTTGCTCAAGATTTAGAATCACATATCTGCGTGTAATCATATATATATATATATATATATTATTTTTTTATATTTTTAATATATATATATATATATATATATTGACATATAATTTAGAATATCACTGATGATAATGCCAGAGTTGCATGTAATATTAGATCAATAGTGTAAATAAATTTTGAAAATTAAGGTATTGCACAAAAAAAATTGAATTTTTTAAAATTTATTTTATCATTATTTCTTAAACTCCAGCCGATTATCACGTAATGAAGGAAAAAAAAAACGTAACATCACTTTTTTTTTAATATTTCAAAATGAAACAGAAGTGAAATTTGAATTTTGAAGCTAACTCCTGCATTGAGATGCAATCATTTGTATAATTGAATTTTAATTTTTACTAAATCTTGTAAAACTATGTAAAAATAAATTAAATAGAAAGTATCTGCGGTATTTTTCCTACTGTCACCTGCTACATCTCTCTCTCTCTCTCATTCTTACGCTTTACCTTCAAACGCACGCTTTCAAGGCTTTCTCTAAAGTCTACCTTCTTCACCCACCTATATATACACACACACAATACGCATTTCACGCACTGTTTTTTTGCCATTTTTTTTGTAATTTTCTCGTCCAATTTTCTCACCATCTAAACACCTCCTTCTTCTCCAATTTCCACCACCATGTCCACCGACCTCCAGCTACTCCGCGATCTGCCCGAACCTCGCGTCTCCTCCTCCTCCTCCGCTGTCAAAATTGAGCTTACTCCCGATCAAAACGACCGTGCATCGACGACGACGACGGAGGCTGCTGCGGCGCCTCTGGTGGAGAGCGGAAGACGAGGCGACGATGAGGATGAGAGCTGCCGAACGCCGACGTCGAAGGAGAACAGAATACCGGAGGTGCTGACGTGTCCGCCGGCACCGAAGAAGGCCACACGCGTCGTTTCGTGCAAGAGGAAGCTCCTGGAAGAGTTTCAGTTGTTCGAGAAGGTGAATATGGACGAGATCGACGGCTTCTTCAGATCGAATTTTCCGAAGAGGAGCTGCCGATGTACATGATCATAGCTTGAACCTGTCCGTAACGGAAATCAAAAAAATCCTGATTCGCTTGGCCGTTATAAGAGATTAACGAAGCCATACAGCGAACACACCAATTTCGATTACATGTTCCATTCAATTCCTTCTTCTTTTTTTCTTTTTTTTTTTTTTAAATTTTTTGGTTTTACACGTTATTGTTTATATTGTTCTTTGCATAATATGTGAAGATATATTAGATCCTGAATCCTATGTTCATTAGTTACAATTTACATATCAACGAAGTGTTGAATTCTCTCAATTTCATGTTCTTCGATCTCATCTTAATTCCCTTTCATTTTGATCCACCGCTTCTTGATATTAATTAGATTTTGAGTCTTCCTTTCGGATTTTTTTTCTTGTTATATTCAGATGTGTTGCTGCGATAATTAATAGCCACTCAATTGATGAACACCAAATGAATAATAATCTTGAATCACATGGAAAAACAAAGTGATGGTGATCTTTATTTTTTTCCTGAATTTTATGCTTTTCGTTTTTCATAATTACTTCATTTCTACATCTCTCTTTTGCCGGGTTTTCCTCCCCTCAAATTGCAATTCTCTTTATTTGATTTATGAAGAAAAAAATGCTTTGTTAAATGATCAATAAATTAAGAGTAGCTGGGATATAAATTATTATTTTATATGTTCACATAATTGTATATAATTTTATTTTTAGTACAAATAATGACACAGAAATATCAACGTAAAATTTCTCAGAAATTTTCAAATCTCGCAATTACACACACACACATATATGAGGAGGTTAATTGATATAATTAGGGTAGATACGTTTGGTGGGTAATACATATATTAGTATTCAAATTAACCACTACTTTATTAGAGCAAAGAGGGAAGGAATAAACATGTAGGTGAATGGGCTTGTGGATGACGTAAGTGGTTGATTATTCCTAATATACTAATTATCGGTCAAGAAAAATATAAAGAAGAATAAAATAATTGAATATTAGATACGTGTCTTTGACAAATATTATTATATATAATATGAATGAATGTGTGGAGGGAGGGGTTGAGTATTTGACACGGCTTTGGGATCGATGAAATGAAGAAGCCTTGATTTCTGTGTAAGATTACTAAGTAAGGGAGAGAGAGAGAGATGAAGAAAATGAATATGGAAGAACTGTATATAATAAAAATAAAAAATAAAACAACGATAGACATGTAACATGGTGATCCCGCATGGATTGATGCGAATTCTATGGATGTATATAATGTGCCTTGTAATTATCAATTGCTATGTCCAAGTCTCTTTGTCTTTTATGAGAATAAAACTGAGGATATTAGTAGTCTATGAAATACTAACATGGCTTGGCTAGCTACGAATCTAATTAATTAATTATTAATTGGAACACAATAATGATTCAAATCGCTATATTATATATAATTGGGATTTTATAAATTTTGGTTGGAATTTGGCATGTGACAAACTGTTTAATTAATTTATACGTATTATATGTAATTCTTGATGCCTTTTTATTGCTAATTAGCCTTTTTATTGTTAATTAATTAATTCAGAAATGTTAGCTCTCTAAGTATCAAATTAGAGTATAATATAATTAAAAAAATTATTAGATAGGGCAATGGCTCAAATTTATATATATTTTGCTTTTATCTATATTAGACGGAGTTTGAGTAAAGAAGGGCATGAGCTAGAAAAGTTAATTCTAAGTTTGACAAGATATTGAGGTGGACTAATTTTATCTTTTTAAGCATTGAAAACTGATTTAATTTGTGAGTATCTTTATTTATAAACAGGTTAAATATTACCGTCAAGATTAATAGTCTATTTAATAAGTTAGGTATGTGATTTGTAGAAACCATGTCACTGTTTTTGACATTGTGATGAAGAAACAAAAATTGTTTTAAGGTGAAAACCTTCCAATAATAGCACTACATTTTTATTTTCATCATTTACAAAATTGTTAATTTTTTGGTAGAATAAAATTTTATTAATTTAATTTCCCACATTGTTGTTTCTTCTCTTAAGTTTCACTAATGTCATTTTCTTCCTATTAAGTACACCATTAATTAATTTTATCAATTATAATATTGAAGTGCAAGGAAATACTTGAATAATAGTCTAAAACTAACCTTATTATACAAGAAACATTTTAATGCATACAAAAATAATAATAAAAGAAACACATCAAGTTGGCCATTATAATTAATGATTGCGTAGAAGCAACACTATCATTTATTAGAACTCTCACATTCTTGCAAAATTAATTATAATAGCTCTTTCTTTTTCAATTTTTTTAACCAAATTTAAAAAATTTAAAGTATAAGGCGCTTAAAATTTTGGACCCAAATATTTAAATATAAAATTAAACTATATATCTTGAAACTTTCATCAACATTAACGTTTGATATATCTTGAATTCAACTTTGAAGATATATACATACATGACGTTGCATATATATCATAACTATATATGTATTGGACAGGGATTAAGTTTATTAAACACCAAAAATAAAATTTATATTCCTCCTTTTAATTCCCCTGCTATTTTCTTCAGTTCTTTTAAATTAATAAGTAACATACATGCATTAAAAAAACTTAACATCTAGTTAAAATTAAAAGAATAATATAATTAAAGAGAATCAATATTATTTAGCGTGGTGAAGCACGTGAAATAATTGTTAATCATGGTGAGAAAGTCCTATATACAGATCTAATATTCAGCAAGGAACATTAATTATATATAGATATAAATATGCAGCCTTTTGATGGTGTGACATATATATATATATATATATATATATAAAATAATGAAATGGCTTGAATTCTACGTTTCTTTGTCTTCACTCTTTAATTAAAATGTGGTAAAAGGCTGTAACGTGATGATGGGTTGATGAAGATGCATGATGGAGGAGTATAGATGCAGTTAATTATGTGCAAGAGAAAGAAGATAAAGAGAGAGACAAGAGAACTTGATCTATAAGCCTCTCTTTATATGATACCCTTCTAAGTTGGATGCAATAAATTAATTCAAAAGCTAACTAATATATATATATATAGATATATATATATATATATATATATATATATGGAATATACAGAAAATATTATAATTTATTAATTTGGCCTTTGAAAGATTTATATTTGTTTCAGTTTGATCCTTAAAATAAAATCTTAATTTTATTTAAAATTAAGATTTTATTTTAAGGATCAAACTGAAACAAATATAAATCTTTCAAAGTGATATTTTGAAGTTTGTCCACAATGTATCAAAGTGATATTTTGGTGATAATAGATTTGAAATTTGGCAGCAACAAATTTTATGATTTTGCAACAAAAATAAATTAATTAAATTGAGATAATTATAATTTTTTAAAATAAAATTGAGATATTTTATCTTTAAAAGACCAAATTACGACAAATATAATCTAGCAAAAAAAATTAAATCAGTAATTTAAACTAAATATTAAGTAAATTAATAATTTATTTTATAAAAAATTATAATTACCTCAACTTGATCTTTAAAATATTAGTCATGTCAATTTAATCTTTAAAATATTATTTTTGTTTTAATTTCTTCGAAACATAATATTTGAATTTAATAACAATAAATTTGATGATATAACATTGAAAAAGACTCATTTGAGACAACTGAAATTTTTTAATAACTACATTAAATGTCTTATGTAATTATACCCAAAAGTGATTGGCTTAGTGGAATTAGACTGAATCTTGGCGAATTTTACCCTCAAGGTCACGGTTTCAATTCCTAGAGACTAGAGTCATTTGCTTTGCGGCAAGAGTTTTATATGTTGATAATCCGATTTGATACGAATCACATTAGTTAAAATACAGAGAATGAATTATTTGCATTATATATATATAGAGGACAATAATTTATTAATTGTCCTTGAATTCAACACCTATGCTAAAATCAAAGCATTTTTTTACCTCACGAGGTGGAATTCTAACTATCAAATCCTAAAATGCAGTGGATTAAGCACAAGTTTCAAAGAGGATCGGTGACTTTTGAGTGATGCACAAAACAATGTGTTGAGAAAGTGAAAAGGGCGATGTGTGAGTTCATTTGAGAAAAGCTGAAATGTGGATGCGTCACTCTCAAGAAACAAAACAAAATGTGGAAATGATTCCAAATCCACAATGCTCCATCACTCTTCCAGGTGTGGCCCTGTGGGCTATGGCTGTCACCCCCTTTTTCTCTCTTTAGAATACCATTCTATGTATACCCTTTCTCTCTCTTCCTCTCCTTTTCTTATTATCCTTTTTTGTTAACCTACAACAAAAATAGAAATGCTTTTTCATACTATGAAAAAATATATATTTTGATCACATCTTTTTGTATTTGAAATTAATGTTATTTAATTATTGGGTTTTAGTTGTGTTTTTTTTTCTTAGCCTTTTATTATATTTTAAATAAAATTCAGAGGTAGAATATTGTTCTGGTTGAAATAAGAGACATTAAATTGGTTTTTTTGAATAAGTTGAGACCAAAAGTAATCCAATTAAGTATATAAAGTCAAATATCTTGGGTCAAAATTTAATAGCCCTGATTGGTTCCTATTTTTAAAAATAATTTTTGATTTTTGAAATAGAAGAAACAAAACATGTTTTATATGATTTTTTAAAACAATTAATGGCGTTAACGAGCTTACGTAATTACCAAAATACCCACCGCGCTTTTTTAATTGTTTTTCAAAATAATGTTTTCAAAACATTTAAAGCATGTTTTGTTTTCTCTATTTTAAAAACTATTTTAAATTATATTCCTTCAATATAATGTACCAAACAAATTTTATTTATTTTTTTATTTTAAAAAAAAGTTATTTTTAAAAATAGAAACCAAACAGAGCCTAATTATCTATATTAAAGTTTAATTATATTACAAATAAAATCCTTTCGGAAACACAGACATACAATCCTTGAAAATTAAATTGGGGTGTTTAATTACAAAATGACTAAGAATTATAGGGTATGTATTATTGATCTAAAATGCACTCCGAAGTTCTTTATGAGTTGAAAAAAAGAAAAAACAAAAACAAAAAAGGGAAAGGAAAGAAACAATAGAAAGGTACAAAGCATGAACCGCCCATAATTACGCCGTCAAGAAACTTGATGATAAAGCTGTGGACTAATAAATTAGAATTAAATAAATATTAATTATTACTTTGTGACACTATTATTCTTGTCGTCCTTGGGCTGTCTGTCACATTCACAGGAATGTTTTGGATCTCTTTATTGCCGAAAGAAATGAAGGAGTATCACAGCCAAGTAAGACTCGCAAGTTAGGGGAAAAAGGAAATCCAAATGAAAAAACATAAAGCAGAGGAGAAATTACACAAATTTCCCTTCACTATAGGTTAATTACAATTTAAGTTCACGGACTTCAAAACATAATCACATATTAGTTAAAATATTAAATTACTAGTTTTGTCCCTGAAGGTTTATTATGATTTTAACTTAGTCCTTAAAAGATCAAACATTTTAATACAATTTTTAAAATATTACTTTTGTCTTAATTTCGTCATTTCATCTAGTAAAATGACTTTTAGCAAAAAAGAAATTGAGATTTAGCAACAATTATATAATTTTCCAAGGACTAGTTTGTGACAATTATAATCTTATAGGGATTAAATTGAAACACTTGATTTTTTTAGGACAAAATTGAGATAATTATAATCAATTCAGAGATCAAATCAATCAAGATTTTCATGGGATTTGAATCCCCTCATGTTCTAGTGAGAACATGAAGATCATGTTTCTTGTCTAAAAAGTTCATATCGACTAAATCATTTGATTCAAATCAAAAAAGAAATCTCATGAAATTTATTTTTATTTTAATTATTTTCTTTGAACTGAAAGTCTGATCTTTTGAGGGGGAGAGAGAGAGAGAAGGAAAACACATGACATTAATTAGGGAGCAGATCCGGTGCCCTTCGCTATTGGATTTGATGTGTGTTTTTGCTTTTTTTTTAATCGACAACTGCATTGATTCATCTGCATAAAAAATTATCGAGAGCTACGTGAACAAAGGTGACTGGAGACCAATGAAGGACTGGCAGTGAATGAAGGAACGACAGCAAAACGAACGAACCTCTCGGGTTGCTTGGGGACAACAGAAGACAAGATGGATGTGAGAGCCTCTCTTTCGGCCTTGTAAGGATCTCTCTTCCTCAGCAATAGAATGAAGGATGCTGGTAGGATGATGGTGATGATTGACGAATTGATCTTTCTTCTACGCCTCCCCTGTTCAATAGGTCATGTGCCAGAGAGACGCTCCTCGATTAGCAAAAGAGCACCGCCAGCTAGGCTGGGTCAACACGAGTGTCACGTGACGCAATTTAGTTGGTTGGTGAGTCAAACAAAAAAAAAACTAAGTAAAATGGTGCGTTTAGGGCTGGCAAGATCCTGGCTGTTAAATTTGATTACCAATAAATCTGATTGGACGACATAGAATTAATTGTGAATTTAAAAAAAAATAAAAACGCACATCAAATCTCGGCCAGAAAATGGGAGTCGGAGTGTCCTGCACCAAGGAATCTGCTCCCCATTAATTAGGCATAGATATGATTAATATGTAAGGAAGTAATTAAGGATAGAGATATATCTTAGGGAGAGTGAAAGAAAAGGTGAGTTCTTAAAACTTACAATGTTGTACTTAAGATTAATCGACTCCCTCTGTTCGTGTGTTCGCGGGCAACCCTGGTTTCTCTGTTTGTAAAGAAGAATATATGAATATTAATGAAGCATGTCTCACTGAATTCTTGGAAATTAAGTACTATATCAATTCTTGGAATTGAATCACGTATTTACGTGCATTATATATATGTTATATTTATCTCTAATTATAGATAAGAGCATTTTTATGGTACAACTTTAAGGAGTTGTTTATTATAAGTCTTACAATGTCATATTACTATTTTTTACTTCAAATAACTTTCTATTACTTTAAATAACTCTCCATTTTAATAGTACAACTATAAAGAATCACAAATAGGGCCCACAAGTTACCCTACATTTTTATTCTCTCACAATGGGTTCCACAAGTCTCAACTACTTTTACTATAAGAACTGATTCTTATATAAGAACATCTCTAATAGTGCAACTCTAATGAATTTCTTATTATGAGTTTTATAATGCCACATCACCACTTTTGTTGTAAGCAACTCTCCATTCCAATGATGCAACTCTAAGAGTATTTCCAGTGATAGTTCTTAAAGAGTTATTAAATTTAAGAATGAGTTCGTATTTTAGTTCACCACTAGAGTTTCGTATGCGGGTTGCCACACATAAGAATGATTTTTATACAAAAAATAATAAATAATAAAATAATTAACTCACAATAAATGTTAGTGAAAAACAATAAATGTTAAAGTAGTGCAGAATTGTTTATATTAAAGTAGTGAAGAGTTGATTGTGGGACCAATTTGTGAGTTTTTAAAAGGTTCATCATTGGAGAGTAGAGTTGCTTAAAGTAGTGGAGAGTTGCTTAAGCTGATGAGGTATTGTGGGATCCACAATAAGAACTCAAGTAAAGTTCACCACTAGAAATGCTCTAAAGAACTCACAAATGGGGTCCATAAGTTACTCCACATCTTTATACCTCCACAATAAGTCCCACAACTCTCTACTACTTTTACTGAAAGAATCAGTTCTTATATAAGAACAGTTCTTACATGTGACAACCATGCTAGCACACTCAAATAGTAAAACTTACTAAGAATGAGTTCTTATTTTTAAGAAACCTTTAAGAACTGTCATCAGAGATGCTCTAAGGACGATTCTTACATGTAATAGTTACGCTGGCACACTCCAATGGTAAAACTCACTAAGAACAGTTTCTTATTTTTAATAACCCTTTAAGAACTGTCATTAGAGATGCTCTAATGTGTTCGAATGGAGCTCTAGAAAATTGAATCACAAAAATGGGATTTTTGTAAAATGTTTTGATTAATTTAATTTATCGGATTGTGATTGATGAGTGGCCTCACACAAATTTTTTTTCCTTAAAGAACAGTTTCTTATTTTTAAGAACTCTTTAAGAACTGTCATTGGAGATGCTCTAATGTGTTTGAATGGAGCTCTAGAAAATTGAATCACAAAAATGGGATTTTTGTAAAATGTTCTGATTAATTTAATTTATCGCATTGGGATTGATGAGTAGCCTCACACAATTTTTTTTTCCTTCTTGATTAAATACGAGTATTACATTTGGTGTAATTTGTTTGAAGATTTCAAAGCACAAAAATATAGTAGAGATATTAAAAAAAATTAGTGGACGAATTGTGTGGAGCAATTATTAGGATAATAACAATATTGGGGTTTGCATATATAATTGTAATCAATATATCAATATGTCAATATTTTATAATAAAGTAGTTCCACCTCCAACAATTAATGCAGTTGATTAGGACTCCCACCTCACACAATGTTTACATACTGGTTCCATTAATTACACGTTATCCAATTATTTATCAGTTGTGTCATATTACATTTAAATTTGACCATATTCATTTTTTTTTCTGTCCAAGTTGGGGCATTATAGGATTATGTGTCTTTAATGGCTTTGAAAATTTAATAATATTAATGCACCATTTTTCTGACCAATAAACTATTGTGATATGCTATACGCTTTGAGAAATATAAGAGATCATGTGTCATTAATTAGACACATATGTATATACATATATATTTTAAATTATGTAGCCCACTTCGATGTCATTTATATTGAAACATTTATTATTGTTTGTTACAAAAAATGACAAGTTGACTTGAAAAACTTCATACCAAGTCATTAATGTAGCTGACTAGGACTTCCCCACAATCTCTCCATGATAGTTTTCCTTGATTACACGTTGTGCAGTTGTTTATCAGTTGTGTTATACCACATTTAAAATTGACCATATTCAGTTTATTCTGTCCAAGTTGGGGTGCTATGGGGTTATGTGTCTTTAATGGCTTTGAAAATTTAACTATATTTAATGCACTAATTTTATTACCAATAAAATTCAGTTGCGATATGTTATCCACCTTGAGAAGCATAAGAGACAATGTGTCATTAATTAGACACACGAGCACACACACACACACACATATATATATATATATATTAAATTATGTAGTTCTACTTTGATATCATTTATATTGAAACATTTATTATTATTTGTTACAAAAGATGGAAAGTGGGCTTGAAAAACATCATACAATGTCATTAATGTAACTAATTAGGATTACCAGCTCACACAATCTCTTCATGCTAGGTTTACTTAATTACACGTTGTCCAGTTGTTTATCAGTTGTATCATACCACATTTAAATTTGACCATATTCAATTTTCAGTCCAAGTTGAGGTGCTATGGAGTTATGTGTCTTTAATGGCTTTGGAAATTTAATAATATTTAATGAACCAATTTTATGACTAATAAACTTCAGTTGTGATATGCTATGCGCCTGGAGAAGCATAAAAAACAATGTGCTATTAATTAGATGTATATATATTTTAAAATTATGTAGTCTCATTTCGATGTCATTTATATTGAAACATTTATTATTATTTGTTATAAAATATGGAAAGTTGGCTTAAAAAACATCATACCATGTCATTTATTAATTTCTTTATTATTTCATTTAATGTGATTTTACATTTCCCAAAAAATGATATAGGGCAAGGTGTAATAATTTATTTATTGAAAAATAATATTAAATAGTTAATTAAATAATATGAAATAGACAAGGGTAAATTTTTCCACAAATACTTGAAATTTGGGTTTAAAAAAGTTGTAGTATACTATTTATTTATTTATTCTTTCAATTAATATGAGTTTATGTTTTTCATTATTATGTGTGTTGTCCTATATATTTTGAGTATTGAAAGTAGTGTATTGGGACTCGGACTGGCCTGACGGGTTGACCCGAGACCCGGCGACCTAGGGCTAGGTCCGGTCCAAGTCAATGAATTAGACCAGCCAGACAGTGACCCAGCTATGACCCGGCTAGGTCATTGCCAACCCAGTGACCTGTATGATCCATTCTCTTTTTTTTTTATTGACTGAAGCAACTTTCATTTTTCAACCCATTCGAAACCCTATCAGAACACAGCCCCCCAACACATACTCCCTCTTCGGCGTCGAACCACCACGGCACCACCACCATACTCCGACTTCAACTGATGTAGGTAGAGGTCCGACGAACGGTAGGGACTTCAACAGCCTCTCACTCATGCTCTCTCTCTCTTCGACGAATCCGGCTAACTTCGAATGACGCAGACCAGCGACCTCTCACTCTGACTCTCCCTCTTCGACTGAAGCAGATCGGCGGTCACCAAGAGGTGAGGTTCGACGGCCTCTCACTCTCACTCTCTCTCAATGACCACCAATACGTCTAATTGACTTGAAATTTTTGTGATTGTTTTTTTTTTCAAGTTGTGGATCTTGGATCATCAACTCAGCTTATTTCCTTATTGTCTTCTCCTTGCTTGAAATTTCTGCATTCAAGGTTTGAATTCTTGATTCTTATCTTTCACTGTTGTTCTCTTTTTGCTGAATATATATATATATATATATAATGATATTGAAGGATGATGCTGTGGGAGATACATAATTATATAAAATGACATATTGAATGCTGAATGTGATTTAAATTTTAGAATGACATGTCCTATTGTTTATTGAATGTCTGGATGCTGATACTGAATACTGCTGAAATTGAATGTTAGAATGAGTGCTACTGAAATTGAATGTTGAAATGAGTAATGCTGAAATTGAATTCTGAAATGAATGCCGATATTGAATTTAGTGATATAAAATAAGACTTTTAATGCTATATAGAGAACTTTGGAACCAATTTTGATTTAGGAATTTTTTTGTTAATCTTAGATTGTCATAAATGTCGTCTAGCAATCCCACATAAGAGTTAGTTAAGTCTGTGCAAAAAGGTGTTTCAAGAAGAAAAACAGACTTAGCATAGGGTCATTGTAGAATTGCTGAAGGGATTGATTCTATGCGTCATTTAATATGTTTATATTGTAACAAGATTTTCAAGAGGGTGGAATTAATCGAATTAAGCTTCATCTAGCCGGAATAAAGGGAGATGTGGAGCCATATAAAAAGGTTTCAGTAAATATTCGTTTTCAAATACAAAATAGTGTTGAGAAATTTACTCAAAAGAAAAGAAAGGTAGTAGAAGAATATGAAGAAAGCAATTCTTATCCAGATGAGAGCTTATATAGTGATGATGTTGTAGAATTGAATAGCTTTGTTATTCGGTCTTCTGAGGTTAGGGGAAAAGCAAAAGAAAAGGGAAAGAAGCCTATAAGCTCTTATTTTATGCCTTGAACAACTCCTGTAGCCCAACCCACCATTAAAAGTGTGTTGCAAACCAAAGAGTCGAGAGAAAGGTGTGACATTGCTATTGCTAAATGAACGTTGATGCTAACTTGTCATTTAATGCTACCAACTCGTCCTGGAGTTTGGAACCTTCGTGGTTATTTATTGAGGAAAAATGTTGAAGGGCTAAATTCATATGTTAATAGTTACCGCAAAACTTGTAAGGAAACTGGGTGCACAATTATGGCGGATGGGTGGATTGATCAGTGTAGGAGAACCCTCATAAACTTTCTAGTTTATTGTCTTAAAGAGATTGTGTTTCTAAAATCTGTTGATGCATCTGATGCTTCTAAGACCGGTGATATGTTGTTTAAGCTTTTTAAAGAGATTGTGTTATATGTTGGACCTAAAAATATGATTCAAATTATGACTAATAATGCTACAAACTATGTTGCTGCTGGTAGAATGTTGAAAAAAGAATTTTCAACTCTTTATTGGTCTCCATGTGCTGCCCATTGTATTAATTTGATGTTGCAAGACATGGGCAAATTAGATGAGGTGACAAAAGTTGTAAACCATGTTCCAAAATTACTAAATTCATTTATAATCATTGTTTTGCTTTGCATTTGATGAGGAAGCATACTAATGAAAGAGAAATCCTTCGTCCAGCTCCAACTCGCTTTGTAACTAATTTCATTGCTTTGCAAAGCATATTAATGCAAAAGAATGCTTTGCAAGCCATGGTGACAAGTAGAGAATGGACAATTTCAGCATATGCTAGGGACAACAAAACAAAGAAATTTGTGGATCTTATATTGGATTCAGTATTTTGGAGAGATTGTACATTCATTGTGAAAGTTACTGAACCGTTGATCCATCTATTGCGTATTGTAAATAGTGAAGATAAGCTTGCAATGGGTTATTTGTTTGCAGCCTTTCATACAGCTAGGGGTGAAATAGTGAAAAGGTTTCAAAGAAGGAAAAGAATTGTTGAGCCTTTTCTAAGAATTCTTAATAGGCATTGGGATAATCAACTACAAAAGAATCTTCATGCTGCAGGCTTTTGGTTTAATCCAAGTGATCAATATGATGCTGAAGCAATGGAAAGGCATAAGGGCACTATCTCAAGGGTTATTGATGTCATTAAAAGATATACTTATAATGACAAAGAGTTAGAAACCAAGTTATCAAGTGAGATGAAAATCTTCAGGAATGCAGAATGAGACTTTAGAAGAAGACTTGTAGTAAACAGTCGTCACACAATGATGCCAAGTAATATTGATCTTTATTAACAAATTTTTTCATTTGTCTTAGTATTATTTCGTTAATTTATTTTGTATAATATCATTAGATGAGTGGTGGAAATGTTATGGATCAAGTGTTCCAAATTTACAAAATAAGTCAAACGTACAGTTCTTCGGATTGTGAAAGAAATTGGAGTGTGTTTGAACATATTAATTCAAAGAAGAGAAATAGATTAGAGTATCAAAGGCTTAATGATCTTGTTTATGTTCATTACAACTTGAAGCTACAAAAGAGGTATATTTCTCTTCTTAACATTGTTTGCAATTTTTAAACAAAGAGTCATTTATATTTTTATGTGTTTAAATAAAAATATACAAGAAAGAATTGAAGAAGAATTATGATTTGATTAGTTTTGAATTATTTGAAGAAAATGGTGATTGGATATAGGAAGAAGAACCACCAAGCTTGACTGTTGAGGAACTAGAAGTTTTTAATCATAAATTTACAGCTTGTTTCACTGAGAAAGATGATGCTGATTATGGTTTATGTTTGATAATTTTGATATATTGTTTTATAATGTTATTTCAAGATTTTGATTTTTCTAAGTTATTTCCTACATAATTGAATTTGGATGAGATTATTCATGATGATGATGGTGGTGGTGGTGGTGAAGACATTCAGGGAGCTACTAACATAGAGTATAACAGATGACTAGTTGATTCATGGGGCATGCCTTACACTGGAGAAACTGACAACCCAGATGCTTGGAATTTTCAACATGATTGATGATTTTATGAATATTTTTTTAATGACTTTATAAATTACTATGGATGTTTAAGACTTTAATGTATGAATTATTATGTTTGTATGATATTATTTATAACTTTATGAATTATTATGAATATTTATGACTTTATGTTTGAATTATTATAGGTGTTTATAAATTATTATAGATGTTTATGACTTTTAAGTATGAAATTTACATATAAATTATTTATTTTACCTTTCTTTTGAATTTATATGTGAAGATATATAGGTATATATATAATTTTTTAAAAAAAATTATTTACCCGGGTTAGCAATTGATCCGATGACCCGGCAGTTGAACTAGTGACCTAATGACCCGAAGGCCAAGCCAGGTTAATGTCCGAGTCGGGTCTAAAAACATTGATTGGAAGAGTCTGATTAACAGTAATGACTACTCTACTAATACTTCTTATTAATGAGTTGCACTTTTTGTAAGAAGATATAATGTCATTGAATATTAGAAGAGTCATATATGGTGGATTTTAACTGTTAATTGATTTTCCAACTTATAATTAAGATGATTAGATAGAAAAATAATAAAAATTTAGGTAATTATCACTTAACTCAATTTTATTAATTCATTTCTAAATAAAATACTACAAATTATAAATAAAATCAAAATTTTAGAGTATTCCTATTATTTATAATGATGTAATCAAGGATAACTCCATTGCAGCCCAAGAAAGGAAAAACACTTCAATTGGGCCTCTAACTCGTTCAAGGGTTAAAGAGCTTGGACTAATTGCAACCCAAGAAAGTGAGAACACTTCAATTGGGCCTCTAACTCGTTCAAGGGCTAAAGGGCTTGGATTGAGCTTAACCACATTGTTGAAAGTGGAAGAAGTGTGAATAAGATTGCATGTGGGATGGTTGCATTTGTTGAATATAGTTGTAGTCTATTACCTATGCATTTATTGTCTTTGACATTTAGCTACCTATGCATTTATTGTCTTTGACATTTAGCTACCTATGCACTTATTGTCTTTGACATTTAGCCTACACTACTTGACTTTTAGTTGATGCATTTAATGCATTAGTTGGAGTCTTTTTTTTTTGTTTTGGAGACCCTCTATAAAAAGGGTCCTTGCCATATGTTGTAAATCATCCTTGAATCATATATGAGATATTGAAATTTTGCTTTCAAGAGGATTCTTGAGTTCTTTCTCTTATCTAACTTGGGTTAGTGGCGAGAGCAGCTAAATTTCTTATCACTCACGTTCTTCTTTCTTGAGTGTGGCGAGATCAACCCATTTCTCTTAGTTGTGGCGCCCTTTGGCTTATCAATTGAGTGATTTGGTTTTCTTTGTTTGTTTCTTTCAACTTATCCAGAAAATCGATTAAGTGTTTTCCCTCCGGAAATCACATCATATAAATACTATTAAATTATTACAAATTATTTCATTATTAGTTCCTAAATTGGAAAATTTAAACAAATGATGCACCGCTTAGTTGACCAATTAAATTTGTTTTTGATATTATCTTTCTTTAGAAGCCTAAAAGATCAATACTCACATTTACTATTTTAAATTGTGTAACTAACTTTGTGGATTCTCTTACAAATTTATCATTGAGTCCATTTTATATCTTAGTGGACTCTTTTATAATCAAATTATGTGATAATAGATGATCTATTTAATAAAAAATAATAATAGATATGGTCTAATTTATAATAAAGAGATTAATAAAAATTTTGATTATACTAGATAATTTAGATTAAATAAATAAAATTATCACATTTATTCATATTTTTATTATTTCATATAATGTGACTTGACGATAATATTTATTGAAACATTTATCATTGTTTATTACAACAGATGAGAAGTTGGCTTGAAAAATATCATATCATTCAATTTATTAATTTCTTCATTATTTCCTTTAATGTGGGTTTACGTTTCCAAAAAAAATGATATATGACATGGTGTAATAATTTATTTATTGAAAAATAATATTAAATGAGTTAATTAAATATTATGAAATAGACAAGAGTAATTTTTCTATGAATACTTGAAATTTGAGTTTAAAAAAGTTGTAGTATACTATTTATTTATTTATTCTTCCAATCAATATGGGTTTACATTTCTCATTATTATGTGTGCTGCTCCATGCATTTTGAGTATTAGAAGATTATGATTAATAGTAATAATTACTCTAATAATACCTTTTATTAATGAGTTGTGTGTTTTGTAAGAAGATATAGTCTCATTGAATATTGAAAGTGTCATAGATGGTAGATTTTAACTGTTGATTGATTTCTCTACTTATAATTAAGATAATTAATATAAGATAGTAAAATAATAAAATTTACATAATTATCACTTAATTCAATCGTATTAATTTATTTTTGAACAAAATACTACATATTATAAATAAAAATAAATTTGTAGAGTATTCCTATCAATTATGAATAGTATTAAATTATTACAAATTATTTCACTATTAGTTCTTACCTTGGAAAATATAAAATAATGATGCATCGTTTAGTTGGCCAATGAAATTTGTTTTTGATATTGTCCTTCTTTATAAGCCCAAGAGACCAACACTCACACCTACTATTTTAAATTGTGTAGTTATCTCTTACAAGCTTATCATTGAGTTCATTTTATATTTTTGTAGACTCTCTTACAAACAAATTATATGATAACAAATGATCTAATTTAACCAAAACTTATAATAGATATGGTCTAATTTCCAATAAAGAGAATTAATAAAAAATTTTCAATTATACTAGAAAATTTAGGATTAAATAAATAAAATTATCACATTTATTCATTTTTTTCATATAATTTGGCTTTAACATAATATTTATGGAAACATTTATTATTATTTGTTCCAAAATATGGAAAGATAACTTGAAAAACATCATACCATTACATTTATTAATTTCTTCATTATTTCTTTTAATGTGAGTTTACGTTTTCCAAAAAAATAATATAATACATGGTGTAATAATTTATTTATTGAAAAATAATATTAAATAATTTAATTAAATAATATGAAATAAACAAGGATAATTTTTGTCACGAATACTTGAAATTATGGTTTTGAAAAGTTGTAGTATACTATTTATTTATTTATTCTTTTAATCAATATAAGTTTACGTTTTCTAATACATTTCTCATTATTATGTGTGCTGCTCTATGCATTTTGAGTATTGGAAAAGTTTGATTAATAGTAATGACTACTACACTAATATTTCTTATTAATGAGTTATACATTTTGTAAGAAGATATAATCTTATTAGATATTAGAAGAGTCATATATATGGTGAGTGTTAACTGTTGATTAATTTCTGAATTTATAATTAAGATAATTGATATAAGATAGTAAAATAATAAAAATTAGATAATTATCACTTAATCCAACCGTATTAATTCATTTCTAAACAAAATACTACAGATTATGAATAAAATTTAATTTTTAAAGTATTTCTATTAATTATAAATAGTATTAAATTAGTACAAATTATAAATAACATTAAATTACTACAAATTATACGTAGCATTAAATTGTTAAAGCGTTCCTATTAATTATAAATAGTATTAAATTATTACAAATTATAAATAACATTAAATTACTACAAATTATACAATAATTAGGTATTGGAATAGCCATATATGTTTTTTTTTATTACTGCTCTACTTATACTTCTTAATAATGAGTTGCACGTTTTGTAACAAGATCTTGTCTCATTGGATACTGGAAGAGTCATAGATGGTAGATTTTAACTATTGATTGATTTTCTAACTTATAATTAAGATAATTAATATAAGATAGTAAAATAATAAGATTTAGATAATTATCGCTTAATCCAATCATATTAATTTATTTCTGAGCAAAATACTACATATGGTCAATTAAATTAAATTTTTAAACTATTCATGTTAATTATAAATAGTATTAAATTATTACAAATTATAAATAACATTAAATTACTACAAATTATAAATAGCATCAAATTATTAAAGTTTGTTCAATATCTTGTAGTTGTTTTTTCCATGGTTCTACCATTATATTAAAGTATTCTATTTAATTGCTATTCATTATATATTTCATTGATTGAATTATTATAATTATAATTAGTATAATAATAATAATCATCATCTAAAATTACGTAAATATGTCTAGAGTGTGAGATCATAAATATATATATATTTTGTTTCTCCACTATCTTCTCTTGCTTTAAAGTAATTTTGGGATAGGTTGTGTGTTTATTTCTCACTAGCTTATACGTTGTGCAACTAAGTTGGTTTTTTTTTTTAATTTCTTTTCATTTTTGTTGCATCACAAGTGCTCTACGAGTAAGATGACAGCTATCACATGTACCGACTGCTAATTATTCTTTTTTTTTGTATCTTTTTGTTTTAGGGTTGTTTAAGTTTTCACTTTTGTCACTAATGATAGAGCCTTTCGACAATGGGGGTATTTTTCAATGGAGTTGATGTTTGACATTTTACGTAGAAATAATGCAGAGGAGATTGTTCCAATGTTTTTGGTATGTAAGAATAGGAAAAACAACTTCATCTCTAAGGCATTTATTGAAAATCATCATAATCAAGCTGACCACAAGACGAGCAAAATGATACTGTCGTAGCTACCTACTACTTATGGATGACTAACAACAAAGATTCATATCTTTGACATTCAAAAAAAAATTGATTTATGAAGTCTAAACTGAAATCACCTCTTTCGACGCCATCCGAATTGTATGCTTGCTTCATAGGGAATGCAATGGTTTATACTGATACGAAGAGCTTTTCCTAGACCTAAGTACATCTTATGTATTTTCAATCCTGTGACCAGACAAGCAATTAAAGTACTTAACTATATACATAGTGTTGTAGCTGGTATATCTTTTATCTTTTATTTTAAGTTTGCTTTTATTATATTTTCAATAGATGTATAGTAATTAGCAATGTTTTAAAAACTAGATCGATCACTAAACTAATGAAGGCACGCGATTTAAGGTTCAAGGGTTCAACCATGGTCGAACCAGTAGTAATTAAATATATATAATTTTTTTATTTTATATTGATAAATTAAGAATTAATCTTTTATTTTTATTAAAAATACTATTACATATATTTATATTAAATATAAAAATTAAAAAAATATTTTAAATTCAAAATTTCAAAATAAAAACCCCTCTCTCTCTTTCCACGCTGACAATCCACCACTCCATCATTTGTTGTGTTTGTCTGTACTTGTAGCATGCTTTGTCAGTTTTTGATTTATCATTTCTCTAGACTTACAAAGGCACACGGCTCTAGATCATATTATAGAGGCACCTCTCTCTCTCTCTTCTTTACCTTCTTTCTTCCCTTCCATCGGTGATTCCATTTCTCTCGGCGAAAAATAGTGACGAAAGATTCTTCTTCTTCTTTTTCGATGACGACAAAAGATGGTGAATGGGGTTTTTTTTAAATAATTATTGAACCAGTTCGACCATGACCAATTCAAAGCAAAAACTATCTGTCAAACCCAGTTCTTGACCAAATTTGACAAATTCTTCAACCTACCAATTTTTTAGCTTGTCCGGTCTGGTTTTACAAATCATGGTTATTGGTAAATACTTTTTTGTCATCAGTGAATGCTCTATATGCTTTTGGTTATAATCGGAACATTGTCTCCTATAAGATATTCATGCTATACCATAATTCTTTTGATCATGGAGCTAATTGGTTCACAAAATATAGTACCATAAAGAAATAATGGATCTGTCCTAGGTGGTGTGGTGTTGATCGAGATTTTGCTTATGGTGATATTATAAGTCTTGATGGATTTTTTGTCTAGGTGGCTAAGGCTAAATACAAGGACTTATATCTTGTGTTTGAGTTGATTATATATGATATTGTTGCTGGCGAGTTTTCTTAGATTTTCATTCCGTCTCATATCATATATAAGGATTGTAAAATTGTCAATTATAATGGAAAACTTGGTATTTTCTTTTGTGCTTCTAAATTAAGGACTTCATTTAGAATCCAACTTTGGATGTTTGACATGGCTTCAAGAGATTTAATGTCTTGGATTCATCTTTTCACAATTGAGAAGTTTACATCCTTTTTAAGGCCAATTTATATAATTGGTCACTACATCATTGTGACTTTTGACTCCATAAATCAACCAGTGGATGTGGATAAAATTAAAAGCTAACTAGTACATTTGGATGACATGAGAAATGTAGTATACAAAAAAATTTCAATAATATATAATATTTTCGTTAATGACAAATGTTACACACACACACATATATATATATATATTAAAAAGATATTTACTTTTAAGCATTATTAGATTTATTGCTGATGGATACTGTAGCATTTCATGCATCACACTAGTCCAAATGCTAGTTAGCTACTCTAATAGTTTTACCCCTAAATTAATTAAAGCAACGATGAAGTCACACATTGTAACTGTGCTTTTAGGTTATTTTTATTTAATCTTTTTTGGATATACAATCGTTTTTTAATTCACTGAGCATAAAATAAGACTGGCAAAAAGTCCCAATATTTCAGGATCCTTGTGCGAATTATCTCTGTCGAGAATCTTATCCAAAGATTTCCTTTCGCCACCCTCGTCACCCCCGCTTTCACCTGTAGGATGGGGAGAAAAATGGACTATACCCCTCGTCTCAAGGGATTCATATCCTTAATAAAATCACATTAAAATCTCTTATTATGCATTAATTAATTAATTAAAAGGCCTTTGTTGTAATTTTTTATTTATTTTAATTAAAAAAATAAAAAAATAGGAAATCCTACACAATCTGAATAAAAATTCTAAAACTCAATCTGTCCTCTACAAAACTTGAGGAGACTTCAATGTCATTGCAATATTACTTTGCTTGTGAAAATCTTACTTAATATGTTTCTAAAACTTTTTCTTCTCTTTTAATTATAATATTATCTAATCAATATTTTATTATTTTAGTATGATTAAGTAATTTATCAATATATATTTTTGTTTTTCTCTCAATTTTATGATATTTTATTAAATTTTTGTTGACATTTTGGGATCCCTTAGATTCCCATAAATCCCTGCATCTCCATAGAGAATGAGAATGGGGAATATTTTCTCCTCATTGCGAGGATCAAGAACAAGCAACCCCTACCCACTCTAATGTAAGAATTTCTAAAATAATACTTTTTAAAATCAAACCATTATCGCTTTTAGAATTTTAACAGTCATTACCATTATAATCAGCCAACTTCAAATAGCTATTTTTGAATATATATATATATATATATATATATATATATATATATATATATATATATATATATACATATTTGTAGGTTGAGTTGGTCTATCTCTTAGATTAAAACCTAATATAAGTTTGTAAGTGTTAGGTCTACATCTATAAATTGTTTTAATTTAGAAACATCATTAATGATAAGATTACGTAAACCTATGATTAATCAGGTTTAGCTTGCATTTATATGTCCACTAATAAAATTTTGATCCAACTTGTCAAGACAACCATAACACCTAAAATTGTATAATACTTTATAAAAGGTATATTATTATTCTTTTTTAGTTTGAACTACTAGTAACCTGGCACATATTGGCTCCAACAATCTGGTTCTAGCCAAGTTAGATCACAAGGTGTAAAACTCTCTCAAGATAAGACTTTATTTAGAGACTTTGCTTAAAGGAAACAAATTGAACCACTTGAACTATCCAGCTTAGTATAAAATGTATAGTAAATTATTGATTTGATCCTTCCAAGATTGCAGTTATCTTATCTCAATTTAATCTCTGAAAGGTCAGATGTATCAATTTAGTCTATGAATATCTACTTGTTAAAGTAAGTTCAGACAACAGAAAATTTTAAATATAGCAATGGTAGAGTTTGCAATTTAGCAACAAAGAAACCAAATTGAGATAAATACAATTTTTTAAGAATTAAATCAAGACACTTAATTTTTCAAAAAATAAATTGAGACAATTATAATATTTTAGAAGCTAAATCAACAATTTACTCTTAAATGTATATCATTGAGTTAAATAAATTGGGGGATTGGCCTTGGACCTAGCCATTTTCAAATTGAATCAAAATTTTAGCCCAAGAACAACATTTGAAACTCCATTGGCCCAAGCTTAGTTTCTTCTGTTTTTTATTTTTTTTAAAGCAAAAGGAGCAATTAAATTTTGGGTCAATTAGAAGTAAATTATAAATTTAAAATTTTGAAAATTAACTCCTTAAACATATAGGTTGTCTATGGTGACAAAAAAAAGTGAATATTATTAAAAAAATTCGATGAAATGACCCTTAAAATTTGAATATTCAATCATTTAAATTAAAAATTCAAGGATTTACTTCTAAAAAATCTAAAGTTTTAAAGGTATTTATTGTAATTGAGTTTCTTTTCCCCAGGTTAAGTCAAATTTAAGATATGAGCTCATGAATTATGAATTATAGTTCTCATGAATATCACTTTGAAATTTTACCAGATTAAATATAGGCACTTTATATTACAAAATATCTGATTTGAACTAAATCAAATTATAAAAAGCTCTATCATGTTTTTTCTGTTTATAAGATTTAAATTTAAAATTTTTTTTTATGAAAAACAAGGGTCAAATCACTTAAACTAATTAGATAAATTATATATATATTTGGCAATAACTTTTAACTATTATTCAGTAGTTAGTGTAAAATTCAGATTCGCAGTGCTAGTTTTAAGTCATGAAAGCGGACTGGTTTGGGCCAAAGCACAATCATATATAATCCATTGCCCACAACTTTAATATCAGCATAAGACCCGTAAATGCAAAACATTCAGGACCAAGGGAAAAGAAAAAGAAAAGAACACTGGATTCCGAAGGGTTTAAGCCCTCGTATTTGTATCTATACATTTAGAGTATAGTTATGGATTTTTTTAATTATTACTCCTAAATTTATGGACATGTTTGGATAGGCGTAAATGAATAATACAGTGAGAAATTATCTAAATTACCCTTCTCAAGAACATTAAGCTTTCCTTTTTTTTAAATAAAAGTTAATATATTTTAATAAAATATCCTATTTTCATGCTCATTCTTTTTCCTTTTTCCCTTCTGTACACAAGACATCCTATGTATATCAACATAAAACATTAAAATTAATATATAGTTAATGACAGAAAAAATTAATATTTTTTTTCCAAAATGAAAATACAGAATGATATAGGATTTAATAATTTTATTAATTTTTCTTGATAAATAAATAAAGTGAAAGAACTTTTATGGAATTGCCCAATGGCGGTGAACTGTAGCCTGTAAATTAGATATCTATTTATCAAAGATCTGAGTATCAAATATATGAAAAGACCATTATTCTTGTTATTAGGGATTTACACACCACATAGATAAAAAATTTCTCACATTTCATGTACTGAAACATCTTATAAGTAGATTTTGAAGCACTGAAAAATTAAAATTCCCACTAACTAAACGCCATCTATATAAGTTCATCCAAAAAAAGAAGAAAGAATCAGGACCCAATTAAAAAAATATGTTAGTAATGATAATGCTGCAATACATGGACTGCTAAAATGAAATATCTATCTACAAGTACAGCACTTTTTTTCTCTGTGCATCTGAGCACATTTGCACTTACTTTCTCACTAAAACGATAGGGTAATGTGCCTATAAAAAATCCTTAACCTTTCACATCCCTTTATAATTTTTTTACCAGTGATGAATCACAGCTATTGGTAAGTTTCTTTGATTCCCTCCCCCCTCAAAAAAAAAGAAAAATCTCCTTCACCTCAATTTACAAACCAAAAGTAGGTTAATGTACAATAGGAGAGAATTTACACAACCTATAACCAGGTAAAATTTAAAACCCACCACTTCCATGACCATGACTTCAAATCTCACCTGTCCCAAGGGGCTGCCTTGAGGTATCTCCTGAAGCCCAGGCTCGATAGTCTTTCACAAGCTGCTAAGGCAGAAGAGATTAAGTGAATATATTGAACCATAAAATTCTTCAGCTGATCCATTCCACATTAGTAGCATCATTTAGGAAGCAATAAATTGAGACTTAACAATAATAAATAAAACAAGTCATGTAGCAGGCAATCACTTTTCTTTCTTTTTTTTTTAATCAAAAAAGAAATATTCTTAACGAAGAAAGAAGAATACAAAGAAAAAAGAAAACAACAACGTACACAAAAGGAGGACAAGATATGCTTCTAAAAACAAGAGAAGAACACAAAACCGATTCAAAAGCCCAAAAACAAGACTAATACATCAAAACCCTCCAATTCAAAAAAGTATATTCGAAGGACACCCCCTTAAAGAACCTATTAGCCGAAACTCAAAGAATAGCAACGTAGTGGATCCTGTACCACAACAAAAGAGGAAGCAGATGCCGCTGCTTAAAAATTCTGGCACTTCTTTCCATCCAAAGGCACCACATGGTAGCAAACAAAGCCGCCTTCCACAAAGCCTTATTATCCTTTCTCAATCCAAAACCCGTAAAATTAGTGGCTAAGAAAGCACCAAGGTCAAACGGAAAAACCCAACTCTCTTTGAAGAGGACTGATAGGAACTTGGACACTAATGGGGTTGAAGACCACTCTTTGGGCCATGACAGTAGGCCCAAGACTTGGAGGGTGTATGAGAGGAAGAAAAAGCGAATAGGGACAGGGATGTAAATTGTCTGCAAGTTAGTTAGTAGTGGGGTGGAGGATATACCCTGGGGGTCGGTTGTCAGAGGGGTCATGAAAAAAGAATAGTATGTTGAGTAAGAGAGAGCAGAACACCATGGTTGGTATTCTGTAGGAGCAAAGGGCTCTGGGGGATTATTCACTGTAATCCTGTTTGTTATTAAATAATATTGCTGAGTTCTTTTCTGGTTCCCATCATTGGTCCGACCTGCCGGATATGCAATGCCGCCAAAACCAGCAGACCGAGGGGATGCATTGGAAGCACGAGTCGCTAATGTGGAAGCAATGGGTTCGCGTTTAGATGGTATAGAATCGACTATGAGTGAGTTTAGAGCAGCTCTCAGGGAAATGCAGCAAACAAACGTGGCTATGCAGAAGTCACTACTGGAACAGATGCAACAAACTCAGATGAATATGCAACAAACTCTCCTGAGGGAGTTTGAAAAAAGAGAAGGAAAAAGACTTGAGGCAGAACGAGAGGAAACCGTTCCGGTGGATAGTTCGTCTTCTTCGTTAGAAAGACCAATGAGAGGTGCTGCAAGGACGTTTCCGGTGACGGGTAACCTTCAGGATGGATGGGATGAGTATCGGGTTTCGGTGAAAAAGGTCGAACTACCTGGCTTTCAAGGTTCTGACCCAATGGGGTGGATTAAGCGGGCAGAGGCATATTTTGAAGTTCATAACACACCCGAAGATCTGAAAGTGAAATTATCTCGTCTGTGTATGGAGGGCAACTCTATACATTGGTTCACCCTATTACGGGAGACTGACGAGAACCTCACCTGGGAGAAGTTTAAGCACGCTCTCTTGCAGCGTTATGGAGGGACGATTTATGATAACCCGTTTGAAGAATTATCACTGCTGCATCAATCGGGCACTGTTGATGAATATATAAAGGTTTTTGAACTAGTTTCAGCGCAGGTTCCACGATTGTCGGAAAGCCAGTATTTGGGCTATTTTATGGCTGGTTTGCGACCGGACATCAGACAACGAGTCCGCTCCTTTCATCCTGACTCCCGGTGGCGGGCGGCTAGAGATATGGAAAGCGAGGTAGAGGGGATTGTTGTGAATGCGGAAGTAACAGCGTATCGTGCGAAGCTGGGTCAAACTACTTTAAACCGGGTCAGTGGAGCGGTTTCGACCCGCAAGGCATCAGATGGGCCGATTTCTTTAAACCCGGTCAAGCCCACTATACCTCTTGCGGGTGCGACGTCGTCTGGAAGGAGCAACACCGCTTCACTCGCTTCATCAGCATCCAAAGTCTCTACAGCGTCGAACACGGCAAACTCTCATCGTAAGTGGATGGACGACCGGCGCACGTTATCGGAGAGGGCTAGAGGAACACGACATATGTCTTACCAAGAGCTCCTGGAGCGACGAAGCAAAGGCTTATGCTTCAAGTGTGGGGAAAAATTTCACCCACTACACCAATACGCAGAGAAGTCCCTTCGTTTGGTCATCGTGGACGAAGAGGAGGATGGGAATCAGGCTGAAATTTTAGCCCTTGAAGTAGAACAGGGGACAGAAGTCGAAACTCTTGAGTGCAAACTCTTGGGGTTGATGGGTGTTGTTGGTCCAGAAATTGCAGCAAGTAAAACGATGAAATTGGAGGGAATGATAAATAGAGTGCCAATCTTGGTGTTAATTGATAGCGGAGCTAGTCACAATTTTGTGGCTCCACAGGTTATTTCATCTCTGAATATCACCGTGGATGGGTCAAAATGTTTTGGTGTAAGACTGGGAGATGGCCACAGAATTGTCTCAAAAGGAAAATGTGAGGGTCTTCCTATACGAGTAGGCACAAATGAATTTGTAGTGGATGCTTATGTGCTGGACTTAGGGGGTGTTGACATGATATTGGGAGTGGCCTGGTTAGAAACATTAGGTAAGGTGGAAATGGATTGGAAAATTATGTCAATGTCTTTTCAATCAAAAGGTGGAAGGGTGAAGCTACAGGGTATGAGAACTCCTGGTTCAAATGAGTATGCTTCAAGAATGGGTGCTGAATCTTTACTAGGTTTAAGGGAGCCTATGCCCAGAATTATAGATGGAGTCTTATGGAAGTTGGAGAGTGACTGGGCTGTGAAGGATACAATAGAGCATTCGCAATGGCAGACGCGTGATTTGGGCAAGTTAATAAAGCAATTTCCTGATGTTTTTAAGGAAGTTTCGGGTCTGCCCCCGCCAAGGGGAATTGCACATCAGATCATTTTGAAGGAAGGAACGGAACCAGTGAATGTTAAACCTTACCGGTACCCCCACCACCAGAAAAACGAGATTGAACGCCAGGTTCAAGAGATGTTGAAATTGGGAATTATTCGCAATAGCTCTAGCCCATTTTCAAGTCCAGTAATTCTAGTCAAGAAGAAGGACAACACTTGGAGATTGTGTGTGGACTATCGAGCTTTGAATAAAGCAACGATCCAAGACAAATTTTCCATACCCGTGGTAGATGAGCTTATTGACGAATTACACGGATCTTGTTTCTTCTCTAAATTGGATTTGAAGTCGGGATACCATCAAATTCGAATGAGGGAAGAGGATGTGGCTAAAACAGCGTTTCGTACTCATGAGGGTCATTATGAGTACTTGGTGATGCTGTTTGGTCTAATGAATGCTCCGGCCACATTTCAAGCAACCATGAACCAAATCTTCAAACCTTTCCTCCGTAAATTTGTATTGGTGTTTTTTGATGATATATTGGTGTACAGTACCGATTGGGAAACTCATTTACAGCATTTAGCTACAGTTTTGAGTGTGCTCCAAGAACACCAATTTGTGGTAAACAAAAGCAAGTGCAGCTTTGGGAGGTGTAGAGTTGAGTACTTGGGCCATGTGTTGTCAAAGGAAGGGGTGGCCGTTGATCCAAGGAAGGTGGATAGTGTTTTGGAATGGCCAATTCCTCGCAATGTGCGAGGGGTGAGGGGATTCTTAGGCCTTACGGGGTACTACCGAAAATTTATTAAGGACTATGGCAAGATTGCTAGGCCATTGACAGCATTGACCAAGAAGGAGGCTTTCAAATGGGGTCCCGAAGCTCAACAAGCTTTTGAAACTCTCAAAAGAGCTATTACTACCACACCCGTTTTGTCTCTTCCGGATTTCTCTAAACCTTTTGCTGTGGAGTGCGATGCTTCGGGTAATGGCTTGGGAGCTGTTTTGATGCAAGAAGGTAAACCATTGGCATATTACAGCAAGGCATTATCCACTGGTCACCTAGCCAAATCTATTTATGAAAAAGAACTCATGGCAGTAGTTCTTCCTATCCGACATTGGAGATATTTTTTGATGGGGAGGGAATTTGTGGTCTATTCTGATCAACGGAGTCTGAAGGAGTTGTTATCACAAAGGGTAACCACTGCTGACCAACAGAATTGGATAGCTAAATTATTGGGGTTCAAGTTTGAAGTGAAATATAAACCGGGGCCCGAAAATAAAGCTGCTGACGCCTTATCAAGGCTGCCTACTGCTGGGGAACTCTCTTCCATGACCTTTTTTCCTATTTGGCAGCAGGGGCATGAGTTAATAGGTGAAGCCAACAAAGATTTGGAGCTTCAGAACATAAAGAAGGCTCTTGAACTCAACCCGGACAGTAAACCAGGGTTTAAACTGCATAAGGGAATTTTAATGTTCAAAGATAGGTTGGTCATATCAGCTAATTCAAGCCTAATACCCCTCCTACTTCAAGAATTCCATTCTTCACCATCTGGGGGTCATTCAGGATACTTGAGAACTTATAGATGAATTGCTGCAAATTTATATTGGGTTGGAATGAAAAGGAGTGTAATGGAGTTTGTTAAAGCTTGTCCTACTTGCCAGAAGATGAAAAGTTCATCAACTTCACCTGGAGGGTTGCTTCAACCGCTGCCCATTCCGGATATGATATGGGAAGATATATCTTTGGATTTTATCACTGGACTTCCTAGGTCAAAGGGGCATGATACTGTTTTAGTAGTGGTGGATCGCCTATCCAAGTATGCCCATTTCATTCTATTAAAGCACCCTTTTACAGCAAGAAAAATTGCTGCTGTTTTTATCAAAGAAATTGTTAGATTACATGGCATCCCAAAGTCTATTCTAAGTGACAGAGATCCAATATTGTGAGTGCTTTTTGGAAAGAAATTTTTCTGTTACAGGGAACAGCCCTGAAGATGAGTTCGTCTTACCATCCTGAAACTGACGGCCAAACGGAGGTGGTTAATAGGTGTTTGGAATCTTATCTAAGATGCTTTGCTTCGGAACAACCTCGAAATTGGTCTTTTTGGCTACCGTGGGCAGAGTTATGGTATAATACTTCTTTCCACATCACTACCGGGACCACTCCTTTTGAGGTAGTGTAATATCCTAAGAATTTATATGAATATTTAAAGCCTATTTTGAAGTTTAGTGAAAAATTTAATTACGTGAAAAATTTGCTTTTTGAATTAGTGAAGAAAATATGGGAATAGAAATTTTAATTTTTAATTTAGGAAATTTTTACAAATTCTCAAGGACTAAAGTGAAAAGAAAAGAAAATATGGATTACTTTTGAGAAATGACCAAATAGGAACTTGAGAGGAAGAATAAAGCTTATGAGAATGAATTATGAGTCCGGTACCGAAGAGATGATTGATTCGAGGTTAAAGTGGTATTTGAGACATCGAGAGGGATTAAAGTGAACAAATCTTATAAGCTAAGGTGGCTATGAGCGATTTTATCGAAAAAGAAATTGGTGGGGCCCACGCGTATACACTTCTCCTTATTCTTTTCTTTTTCTCATTCTCCCTCCCGTAGCTTCACTTTCTCTCTCTCTCGATTATGCTTGCAAAGGAATTTCTTCATCAATCATTCATGCAATTTTTGCTTTGGGAAGGAAGCTATGAAAGTTAGGATGATTGGTAAGTTGATGTTCTTCTTCTTCTTCCTCTTATTACAAGATCAAATCCTTGGTTATCATTTTTGTAAAATTTTTGTAGAATATTTTAATGGATGAATTTAAGTGTGGATGTTAATCTAAAACATTCCTAGGTGGTTTATGATGTTATTAGAATAAGAAATTTGGAGAAAACTAGGAGAAATTCGTAGAATTTGGATATTTGAAAAAAGTTAGTGTTCTTGATGAAAATTTGATATTTGAGCTTGGATTGTTGGTAGAAATTGGGGGTTTTGGTGTTAAAACACTCCTTAGACATTAAGGATGTAAACCCATGGAAGAAATCAAAAGAAATATTGTTTTAGATATGATTTTTGAATTTTTGGATGAAGAACACGAAGAACATCGAAAATTTTCCCCAGAATTACTGTTTACCGAGAAAATTTTTCCAGATTTCTCGTTACTGTAGCGTTGACTCTGTCAACGTTACTGTAGCGTTGACTCGGTCAACGTTACTGTAGCTGTGTTGACCGTTGACCGTTGACCGTTACTGTAGCATCAGTTTTTTTTTAATATCGTTGAAAAGCTCTTTGAGTCTAGTTTCCAATGGTATAAGTTTCATCTGTATATTCATTACCAGTTAGGAGTTATGATTTGAGAAGTGGATGAAGGTCGATAGTAGTAGTAGGAAATTTCTCTATTTCGTAACCCTGATGATTTTTATCTGGTTACAATAGGAATGGTCAAGTGCAAGGTGGGAGTGCTGAGAGCATGAAATCCAGGTGAGTGGGTTAATACTTGCTATGATTAAATATCTTTGTTATTGACTTTTTGCATCATAGTGAAAATATGTTGAATATCCAAGTTTGAAGAGAATGATGTGGGATGATGAGACATAAACAATTGTGGAACGTGCCAGGTGATGTATATAATTATATTTTCTTATTTTCTCATGAATTGAGGTTATATGATGGATTGTGAATGGCATGTGAACTGAGTTGAAATGTATCATACTCTGATTGTTGAGTTCATTCATATGCGGATAGTTGAAGTATGTTATTGTTGAATAATTGTTCTATATTATGGGTTATGTTGTATACATGCTATGTTGCTGGAACCACATCGATTATGTTGTGGCTCAAGATTATGATTGAGGATGTTTTTATATGTGATTGTGATTGTGTTTGACTGGAAAGGAAATGCATGGTGGTGCACCCCATGAAGAAATTTATGTGAAGTTATAAGGGTGGAGATTATAAATGGAGCGATAAGGGTGGATGCGGCGGGGGCCGCGGGCAACGATCCAGAGGTATTCTGGACGACCCGGTTGGTACGGGAAATGTGTGTGAAATTGATTTCACCGATTGCTGTTGTGAATTTTGAATTATGTTAAAATGTATTTGATTTACTTGGATATTGTTGTGAAGTATTATGAATAATATTATATCATATGATGATCGATTTACGTATGATTGCTGCATGTTATCATTATGATGCATGATATTTTTTTGTCATAGTGTTGTGTTATCTACTCACTGGGCACGTGGTTTGCTCATACCCCTCTTATTGATATTTTTTTTCAGAGTTGACAGCTGAAGGTAAATATCGGAACAAGGAATTATGGATCCTTAGTCCATGATTACCTTTTCATTTGTTCAGGATAAAGGTATAATAGTTAAGTCTTATTCTAAGTTGTATAAATCTAGAAATTTCTGTAATCGGGTAGGTTCATTCAGTGATGTAATGTGAATAATTGTAGTTTGTATAGAGAACTCGGTTTGGTTGCATGAAAAAGAATGGTATGAAGCTTAAGAGAAAAAAAAAATAGGCTTACGGAGGTGAAATGAAATTCACTTTCCGTGCCGGTCACGTGATCAGATTTTGGGACGTGACAGGTAGTCTACGGTCGACCTCCACCAACTATAGTCCGGTATTTTCAGGGGGAGACTACAGTAGAAGCAGTAGCTAGAGAACTCATAGATCGAGATGAAGCCTTACGTCAGCTCAAAACTCACCTTAGCAAAGCCCAAGAACAGATGAAAGTTTACGCAGATAAAAAAAGGAAAGATGTGAAGTTTGAAGTAGGAGAGTGGGTGTACTTAAAACTTCACCCCCATAGACAAATTTCTGTATCACAAAGAGTTTACTCGAAGCTGTCTCCACGTTACTATGGTCCTTTTCAGATTATTGCGCGTCATGGAGAGGTGGCCTACAAACTCCAGCTTCCTCCACAATCTCGGATACACCCTGTGTTCCATGTCTCATTGTTAAAGAGAGCCATTGGTGATTATACTGCTACTGCAATGTTGCCTACTGATATGGCAGAAGAAGACATTACAGACCCGGAAAAGGTTTTGGCTGTTCGAGAGAAGAAAGAACATGGTCTGTCCACTAGAGAATATCTAATTCAATGGAAGGGAGCAGCATTGGAGGACGCCACCTGGGAAGAGGAATCATTCCTCCCAAGTCAATTTCCTGACTTCAGCCTTGAGGACAAGGCTGTTGACCTAGAGGGGGGTATTGATAGGAACTTGAACACTAATGGGGTTGAAGACCACTCTTTGGGCCATGACACTAGGCCCAAGACTTGGAGGGTGTATGAGAGGAAGAAAAAGCGAATAGGGACAGGGATGTAAATTGT
Organism: Biancaea sappan; assembly: GCA_037074585.1. NCBI lineage: Eukaryota > Viridiplantae > Streptophyta > Magnoliopsida > Fabales > Fabaceae > Biancaea > Biancaea sappan. The sequence continues at coordinate 41,652,449 of CM073492.1, forward strand.
CTGCAAGTTAGTTAGTAGTGGGGTGGAGGATATACCCTAGGGGTCGGTTGTCAGAGGGGTCATGAAAAGAGAATAGTATGTTGAGTAAGAGAGAGCAGAACACCATGGTTGGTATTCTGTAGGAGCAAAGGGCTCTGGGGGATTATTCACTGTAATCCTGTTTGTTATTAAATAATATTGCTGAGTTCTTTTCTGGTTCCCATCAAGGACAAATAACCTATTCCAAATCTCTCAAGCCATCTCACAATGTAAGAACAAGTGACTATTTTTCTATGAGTTCTTCAAACACATCACACAAATATCAGGAGATAAAGCCGTTGAAACCTGCCTGATCTGAAGCAGATCATTAATATTAATGAATAATACTAGTACCTTGATGCCTCAGAAGTTCTTGAAACTCTAGTCCAGAAAAGACATTTACAGTTTTACCCAATAAAAAAAACTGCCAAATGATAACTTCATTATATCATTATATTTATTAAATATATGTCCACTGAGTAGCCCAGACAATGAGGATGCAATGCTAGATAAAACAACTGACAGTGGTAACATCAAAGAACCAATATATCATTGAACAAAAGAAGAACCAATAGCCCAATAGCCCGCATATAACTTTACGGAAAATGAACCAAACAGGTTCAAGAGACACTTAAAAATACATAACGAAGGACAATTTGATGCACTTCCGCAAAGAAATTTTATTATCGTACATTGAATGCAAAAACCATAAGCAACTCCAAACAAAAAAAAAACATAAGCAACGACTACAAGATAGATATTTGAACACAGATACAGAAACATCTGTGACACCTTTATAAAATCCATCTCCTAAGTACAACAGACAACAGTGGATAGAATTAACCCTGAGACAGTTCCAAATATTCATCATTTCTACCAAATGTAAAAGCATCATGTTCATAAAGTAAACGTGCTATCTATCATTATGTAAATTTTTAAACAGACATTCAGTCATATTTCTTCAAAGATAATGTGACCGTACTACTGACTCAAAAATACATTATAATCTATTTACTTATTCCTTTACAACTGCTAGTTTATTGATAAAACCTGCTTTATATAATCATGTAAAATTTTTAAGAACCATCAAGTCATATCTTTTCAAGGCAGACAGAGTTTCGAGGAAGGTAAGTATAGGTTTGGAAATGGAAAGAAAGTTCATGTAAAATCAGGAAAATTCCGGGGGGGTTAAAATAGTTTCAGAAAACAATAATGCATTAAATATTGCATATGTCATAGGCAATCAAGGCCAGTGGTTAACTAGCCCATATAAAATAAATATGCACTAGTGATCAGCGGTGCTATCAAGATTCAATGAAGAAAAGTATACTGCAATGAAGGCCTATGTCTTACAGTTGTCAAAAGAAAACACTATTTATCAGTTGAACCTTCACCATTAACAGTTTGTAGTAGTCAATAACTGCTCTATATAAAAAGGTGGTTAATTATCAGTTTATCACTGATTCATGAACTACAGAGTCAAGAGCAGAAAGTAGGAAAGAGTGTTTACTTGAATCCCAAAATAGTCCAATATTTAGATTTCAAGCAATTTGCTCAGTATTAAAATAAATGATGGAGATTTTGACCAAATTTTACATATGACAAGATTGTAAAAGATATAATTCTCCTGAGTTTTGCTATTGCCATAGCAAATACTATCCTAAAAGCACAGCATGTTAGCACCATGTGGCCAAAGGAAAGACTAGCTGCCTTGGAAAACATAAACATATATACAACACTCTTCTTCAGGTTTCCAATCCCAACACATTTCCTGTCATATATCCATATTACATATTGTAGGTTGTATATGCACCTTTTATATGGAAGTTATACACTTTATTGGTCAATTTTTTTAATGACCAGAACATACTTTAATTAACTCTTCTTTGTCTTCTCCGTTGACTCATAGTTATACACACTCAAGGCAAACAAGGACTAAGACTTAGGCTTAAGGTAGCAACAAAAATCTCTTCAAAGATCAGCCAAACTAGCACCTCCTTTTATTAATCTCTTCAAAGATCAGCCAAACTAGAACCTCCTTTTATTCCACAAGACATGATATATTTAGAAGCTCCTATTAGCTTAAATTACTGGTGACACCTGGATGCTCCAAAAAGCATATATTAATAAGAGAAAACCTAATTTTCACTCATTATAGTTAGATGAAGTTTCAATTTGGTCTCTCAATTTTGCTTCATTTCAATTTACACCCAGCCATTCATAGTGTAAGTTCAATTTATGACGGAAAATAGATGGAATAAAATTACCTAAAATTCAATGACTGCATAACACACTAAAACAGGGAAACAAAAATATTTGCTTACTTCAAGTTGCAGAAAAGACTTTGCAGTTGAATTTTGTTGGTTACATTTCCTCATGTCACGCTCATTATATCTTACATTCGAACCCATTCCTCAATTCAAAATTCTCTAATTCAGAATAACTAGCAACTCTCAGTTATCAGACAAAAACGTCCAACCAAAAGGACAATGAAAAAGAGAAGTCAAAATCACAGACAAGAAATGTAGCAAACAACAAACAAACAAACTACAAAATTGGAATATCAAAAATATATTCAAAGATCTCATGATATAGAACATGAATGAATAATAATACAAACAATTATATCTAATGAAATCCATATTTTAGATGAAAATTTTATATATAAATAAGCAAATTTTTTTACTTAATTTTTATGCCAAGGGTTTTTTATTTTCCAGAATCACAGTTATTATCTTATTCTTACCCTATGATTTGAATGACAAATTTAATTGAAAGTATAAGGGGAAGCTTGTATTTCAGATGAAATTTGTGAATATCATATCAAACTTCACATACCTGTGCCAAAAAACGGGGAAGCATAATTCTCAGTATTTGTTCAAGGACTTGTGTCCCAGCTGATTCAATTGCTTGCTTCGGTATTAATTGGAAAGCAAAAGGAATTTCAATGCTCACCTGGAGTCCACATATTGATCCAAAGATATTATAAGTGAAGTTCCATAATTACGAAATCACATAAAACTGGTTGAAAAACAAAGTCAAAATATTACCTCAATTATAGTGTCTGAGGTGAGCTCTTGCACCAAGGAGTTATTACTATTGCTATCACATGATATCCGGTTCACCATCAAAGCTGTGTTACCATATTAAATTATTATTAAAGCATTCCTGAAAACAGCATAATCCAAATAACTGGACATGATACAGTTTTCTTTTCCCTATTTCTATGGAGGGGAACAAGAAAAACCAGTCCCAGCTTTTGCATTAAATAAAGAAATATAGTGTGTAGCTTCAAAAGAATCAAATTTACTAACCTTTTTTGAAAAGTTATTAAGCTACACAAGACAACAGTAAAGAGCAAAACAAGAGTCAGCTTTTACACCAGTTAAGTTATTTCATTGTATTTCACATGTCCTGCAGTAATTGCGACCATATAACTGAGAGTTATTTTATTGCAAGAAAGGATTACAAAGAACCCAACAAAACCTTATGCATTAGAGTCCTCCAATAACCCCCACCGATTCCAAGCTAAAATAAGATGATATAACTAGTTGTTACTGATAAAGGATACTTCCACATAATTAGAAAGTCTAATGGATGTTAATAAAATTTAGTAATTCTCAGATTAACTTGGATATAATAATTTCTTTGGCCAATGAATAATGATATAATTTCCATTGGGGTGATCTTAGCATTGATGGGAAAATAACTTAAGTCTTATAAATCCCAACGAACCTCTTGATCCCACACAATAAAACTTAAAACAGTCTTGTATGACTTAAACTACAATAAAAAGTTACTTACACCAGTAAAATACAAAAGATTTTGGCGTTTGCAATAAAAATTTTATAGGAGGTAATGGCATTCAAAACAAATGGCAAGAGTGCTACGGTGGCATTGATTTTTTTAAGTCACATTACTGATTTGTTTTGAGCAGAATGCGGCACAAAACTCAATATGGCCTAACTTTTACCCCCCCCCCCCCCCCCAAAAAAAAAAATCCCTGATCTAAGCTTACACATGCAGGGTGACTTTCAAAACTTTTTCTTTTTTGGGGAAAAAAAAAATCCTTTCTTACCTTGAAATAGTATATATGACTGTCGAGCAACTGTAACTGCTGTACTTCTCACAAATGAGTCAAAGACATGTTCCAAAAGAGAGAGATTCTCAAGTAGACCAATCTAATCATAAATAAGTAAGCATGTTCATGGTAAGTCCCTAACATGCTTATATATCTATTTATAATTGGTTTGGTCTACTTTCCCTTTGTAGACTAGGTCTATCTAAGAACTTTTTTGATATGAAACGTGAGAGCAGTACATAAAACGAAAGTAATAGTTCAGAAGTGACCAATTAGAAGCCCTTTGCCAAAAAAAAAAAGTTTTTATACTATGATTTGCAGATAATAGGATCAATGGAGGAACTTTACTTTCCATTCAACAAATCACAATTCACCAGAACAAAATTTACAATTAACCATATTATGTAATTCTGTAACAAACTTCGACAACAAAACTTGTTTACATTTCTACCGTAAAGTATGTAGCTATCACCTCTTACCATCAAACTTGTCATTCTGAGCAGCCACAATTGGCGAACCCTCAAGCTGTCACCAGTATTCAAACCAAGAAGAAATCAGTAGAGATGAATACACTCTCAACAGAAAAACCAGGGGATAAAAGAGAAAGGACCGAACGAAAGGTTATACCTTGCAGGACAAGAGTTTAATGCAACACCCATCGGGCTTCTCTTCCACTCTAACCAACAAAACTGGACAAACCTCAAAGGAGAGGAACTTAATCTTATACACATAACACCTAAAAGTGTTATCATTCACTCTCTCAATCCTCTCAGCATCCAAAACAGAATACTGACTGGCAGGCAAGCGCATGTATTCAACTGCATCCAATAAAAACCAAATCAAAATTCTGAATCCAATTACTCAACAAAATCCAATGCATATCCAATGCCCATTGAGGAAAAAAAAATTAGCTATTAAACTCTCTAACATTACTTAGGGGACGTTCGAGTTGCTGAACCGTAACTGACTCCCTCCGCCGAGCAAGGAACCGGGCTTTCGGGTTTGGATTCGCCGAAGCTCGAATTGAAAGCCTCGAGGATTCATATCCACGTGTGGTACAGAATGATTTACCATGATGTGAAATGGGACTAGTTCTTACGAACATAGAAGCGCTCAGCGCCATCCCACCAAACTCAGCCTATCTTTATGCTCGACATGCGAAAAATAAAAGAGAAAAAGGATATTGGCTCTGCCCTTCGGAGTCGTTGTGGCGTGAGGCGAGATAAGAAGACCAAGAGGCAGTTGTGGTCACAAACGAGAACCAAGAAGATATACGCACGTGAGTCACGTGACTCCAATGTCTACCATTTTCCCAAACTACATGCTTTATCAGTCACAAGACAAGGAGGAACACAATATCTACCATAATCTTAAAAATTTTGCAAACTACATGCTTTTTGGTGATGGCAAAATGGTGTTATATGCCTCTAAAATTTATACCAAATTTTATTTATACTTTTAAATTTTTTTTGATTATTTTATATTTCATTTGATTGTTTTATGTTTCATATATTTCAAATTTTGTCATATATATTTTTTGTAACATTATCCAAATTTTTATTATATAAACTCATCTTTTATTTCGTCTAGTTCCTAGTTTAAAAATCTATTTTTTCTTTCTTAAAATCATCCCTTACAAATTTTTTAGTTTGTTCACTTTAGTCTATATTCTTCACTTTTATTTTTTTTCTCACAGTTTGGTCCTCCAAAGTTGTCCATAATTTCATATTTAGTTATAATATGATTAAATCTATCATTCCTATCCAAGAACAATACAAAAAATGAATTAAAATTCAAAGTTTTAAAGATTACATATCTCTCCCTCTCATAAAAGGTAAAATTTGAAGCTTGAATTTTAATTTATTTCTTGTATTATTTTTGGGTAGAAATGATAGATTTAATCATATTATGACTAAAAATAAAATTATAAACTGATTTGGAGGACCAAACCATGAGAAAAAAAGTATGAAATTGAAGAATATGAACTAAAGTAAACAAACTAAAAATTTTGTAGGGGATATTTTAATAAAGAAAGAAATAGATTCTTAAACTAGAAATCTAAACAAAGTAGAAGATGAGTTTATATAATCAAAAATTGGACAAGAAGAAAATTTTGACTAACAACCAAAGTGAATAAATTGAAAATTTTTTTAAAAAATTGAAAATTTTTTTAAAAAATTGAAAATTTTTAAATTAAAAATTTTTAAAAAAAAATTGAAAACTTTTTGAAAAAAAAATTTTTTGGCAGTTCATGTGGCTGCCACGTGGTAGATACTTTTTGCCACGTGGCAACCCAATCAGCATTTTTGTTAAGTTGACTGACAGTGTTACAAAAAAATATATATATGACAAAATTTGAAATAGATGGGATATAAAGCTGTAAAAAAAAAAAAGTTCAGGAGCATAAGTAAAACTTGGTATAAACCTTGATGATATATAACAATGTTTTAAACTGTTTTATTAAAATACAGAAGATTTTTGCATTTTGAGAAAAATCTTTACATTTTGAGAACAAATAACAATTTTTTGCATTTTGACATACAACATTTTTTAATAAGTAAAACATGTATTATTAAAAAATGTTTTTGCATTTTGAGAATGACAAAATAAAATGAAATGTTTTGAACTTGCTATTTTTAAAACACAGAAGATTTTCGCTCACCACAATCATTCAGGAAAAAAAAAATTGTATTTCCATTTTCCAATTTAGACCAATCTATCAACCATAATACGATCTATGAAAAAGACAGGACTGAGAGATGAATGATTAAATAATACATCAATGTTTTCTCGTCGCAAAAGACAAATAACAACAAAAGAGCGACTAAAAAGAGCAAAGTAGTGAGGGGCAATTGGCATGAAGAGTTGAAGTTTGTAGACCCTAGCATATCATGACAAAGGCAAAGCAAAGACAAGATTAAGATGAATAACTATTTGTTGACAGACTATAAATTAGTAAATTTTATTTAAATTATTCTTATTTACAAATTCATTGAGTTCTGATTAATTTAATTTGATTCGAATTGAACTAAATAAGTAAAAAAAAAATTATGTTAAAATTTTCTATTTATATGACTCAAACTAAAATCTTATCTAAAGGGAATAAATATCAAATTACTTACGATTTGTTTGCTTCGCATTCTACCTGGCAAAGAAACATGAAATTCCGTCTCCCACCTTCCTCTCCCTCGTTTGCTTTGCATAGATGCTGGGAATCTCTCCTTTCCTTCTCCTACTATTTTCCTTCATTAATCGTACGGCATTTTCCCTTTGCATACTAGTGGAAAGTTGGGTTTTTGCATGGAAGAGATCGTGGAGTTACTAGAATACCCTTGACACTGGACGGTAATTCCTTGCAGTCCTCATAGAAGCCATGGTGGGAAATCACTAAGCATACTAGGAAAAACAGAGATTGCAATAAGAACCACTGGAGTTGATAAAGGCAATATTGATTTAGAATTTTGACAGATTTATTAAGGAAATATTGAAACTACAGCGGCCAGATTTATTAAAGCATATATCACAGTTTCTAATCCTCAAAGTTCTCCCTCAATCACTATAAGCCAGTCGGAGAGAAGGGTTCGTAGTTGAAGGGAAGCGAGCAAGCCCCACAGTGGTCGGAGAAGTCCGTGGCGCCAGCCAACGCACGAGCAATTGTTGTAAACGATTGAGTCTCCCACACGGCTGAAATGCAATAGGGCTTAGAAAGTAAAGAAGAATTGAGGGGTAATTTGGGAAAATTACCCCTCAATTTTCTTTTATTTTTATTTAAAAATATATAATAAATAATATTTTTTTCTCTCTCCTTTTCTTTTTTCTATCATGAACCAAACAATTTTTTTTTCTTTTCATCTTCTCCTTTCCATCTCTTTTTTCCTTTCCATTATTCTTTTCCTTTCCATTTTACTTTGTATTGCGAACCAAACAAACCGTTAAACTTGCTAATGTTGATAGTATAAATTAATAGTCTGAATTCATGTAAAAAATTATTAATATAAAAAACAAAGAAATTATAAATACATAATAAAGTTTTTTATTTCTGCAACAATTTAAACCATTGAGGTTAAATTTTTCTTTTAATATGTTTGATTTGATTCAATTTTATAGTTTTAAAGATTTTTAATTTAATCCTTATCATTAAACTTTTGTTACTATTATATGAAATTTTGGTGACATGGATAATTATGTGTCATCGTGTTCTTAGAAATATATATAATTTAAGCTAATTCTTTTAAATTACTTAGCATAAATTATATCACAAGTTATATATGTATGTGTTAATTTTATTTAGTCATTTACTTCTTATTCTCTCTATTAACAAAAGTCATATATATTTAGAATGTTAATATACACACGAGTCACATTAACAAAATTTAATAAAATGTTGACAAAAGTTTAATAATAAGAACTAGTTTAAAAATTTGTAAAATTGTAGAAACTTAACAACAAATTTTAATCTATAAAGATCGTATTAAAAATTGAGTAAAATTACAAAATTAAAAAAATAATATAATTATTATTAATTTATGATTTAACAATAAAAATTTTATTATCTTATCTCTTCACCTAACATTATTTTTCTCACTTGATATGTCCTTTCTTATAACTGATGTATGAAAAAAGAAAAAATATACTTTATTCTTATGATTTTTTTCAATATGCAAAACAAATTCATAAACTTTAAAATTCAACAAAAAATTCTTATAAATTTTTCTTTTTGTCCATTTTAGTCATTTTGTTAAAAAAATCGTTAGTTTGCCTAACGATTAATACCATATCAATCCAAATTTACTCATCAACAATTGACATGGCAAAAATAATGATACGTCAGCTTTCACCCAAACCGTCAACTCACAAGCCCGCACATAATTTAATTTTCTCATTTAGGTAAGGGAAGTCAGAATGCTTGGATAGTTTGCAATAAGAAAAGGACTCGAAGAAAAGGCAAAATGCTTCAAGTTGAATATGTGGGGGATGAATGTTGTTTAATCTGTGTGATAGCCATAACCTGTTGCTTGGATGAACGCTATCTGAAACATTAGAGACGAATATCTAAAACATTAGAGACGAACACTGGGCTGGGGAAAGGCTAGATATCTAAAACATCATAGTCGAATCTGCAAGCGGAAGGCAAATGTTGAAGAAGGTGCAAACGTTTTGAAAAATTGAGGCTAGAAGGATTTAGATTCGATCTCAACTGCGTCTAAGCACTTTTTACATTCTCTGTTGTCGTTCTCATTGAGAAAGCAGAGAAAATGTCGTTGATCCCAAGCTTCTTCGTTGGTCGAAGGAGTAATATCTTGGACCTCTTCTCTCTTGACGTTTGGGATCCCTTTAGAGATTTCTCACTCCCATCTTCTCTTTCTACTTTTTATGGGGAAAATTCTACATTTGTGAACACTCGCATAGATTGGAAGGAGACTCCAAAAGCGCATGTGTTCAAGGTCGACCTTTTTGGGCTGAAGGAGGATGAGGTGAAGGTCGAGATTGAGGATTGATAAGTCCTAAAAAGTCATCAAATCTTGCTATTAAAAGTAAGTTTTTTTTTTCTCTTAGCCTTGTTTTGTTACCCTTTTTGCACTTTTTATCTTTGTTTTTATTTAATTCCCTTGTGCTTTGTTATTTTCTTTTTATCTTTTTTTATTCTCCATTTTCTTGTTTTCTTAAGTGTAGTTTTAATCTTTTGTAGGTGCAAATTTTGGGAGAAAACAAGAGAAGTGTGAAGTCATTTGAAGCTTCCAATAGGCTGGCGCCTAGACACAAGACGTGGCACCCATGCACCAAACATACGAAACTGAAAGAATTCTTTGTCCAAACGGCGCCTCCTAAACTCACTATCTAAACTATTAGGTTTGGCACGAATCTGACAGTATTTAAACATCTTTTAGGGTTTTCTAACCCAACTTTGGATCTGGGGATTTTGGAGCAGGAAGGCAACAGCAAAAGGGCTATTTTTTGAGCTAGTTAGAGGGGAAGGAGGCCTTCCCACTTGGGATTGGCCTTCCTTCCCCCATTTCTTCTCTCTTCTCTTCATTTTCTTATAGTTTCATATTATAATTTCTTGTCTTTGTTAGTTTTAGTTAGTTTGTAACTCTAGGGTTGCTATAAACCCGATTTTAGATGAGGTTTTATGTAATTTCTCAAATTCTTGTAATTGTTGGTTGTTTAATACATGTTTATTCATTCCAATCTTAATTTTTTCTTTAATTTGGCCAATTGTTGGGATGTTTTGGTGTTTTTATTGAATTTGGGACAGGCAAATAAAAACTAGATCTAAGGGATGAGTTGTATGGGGTTCTTAAACCTTAAAGGTAAGGGGATTGATTTGTTAATATCATAGGAATACAGATATTAGCCTTATATAGTCAAATTAGGGTTTGTTCATTAAATTAATTTGATTTTCACATAAGAAATTATGCAATATTAGGTTTCTATCTTAGTTGAGGTTTGAAAAAATCCTTGTAAGAATTTTTGTGCCCTAGATTAATATGTACAATCAGTGAAAGCAAGAGTGAGAGAATGATAATGGAATTTATGAGAAATGAAATGTTTGGTGGTTGATGTAATTTGATTTTTATGAAGTTTTGCTGTTGAATGATTCCTTCTAATTGTATTTTATATTTTGTTGGAATGAATTTTACCGATTGATTTGATCTAAAAATACTTGATCACCATTTTTATGAGTTTAGGAAATTTTATATATGTTAGGGATAGTTAAATATTAACTTTGCTCTTGTAACTTCTGCCACAAATCAGATTAATTTATAAATAGATAATCTTATTTATGTGATTTTTATGAGTTCCTAAATTTAATTGTCTATTTGAATGATTGGACTAAGGAATTAAATAATCATTTAGGTTAGGTAGGTTTTTTTCTCTAAAGAATTGGGTTCAAACAATTTTAAGAACTTAACCAACATCAAAAGTTTTGTAAATGAAGTGAATCATTCTTTAGCAACTCAAAGGCTAATTTGTCTATAAATTAGTCGGATTAAAAATTAAGTGAAGTCAATCCTATCAACCCTAATTTTGTTATTAGGAGTAGCTTAATCTTAGGTCTTAGTTTATAGTATTAGTTTAATTTGTTTAGATTTTAGAATTACACTTTTGTTTAGTTTGCTTTTATGATTTTCTTCAATTAACAGACTGTCTAGATAATATTTCACTTTAGTTTCGTGAGTATTTGGCATCTCAATTCTCATGGGAACGATACTATACTCACTCTGTATTACTTGTACGACTGGTATACTTGCCAAATCTCTAACAAGAATGACATAGTGCTTAAGATTAGCGGAGGGAGGAATGTCCAAAAAAATTACTCACTGTCTTCAAATTACGATGCGGTTTATGAGCTTGGAAGAAAGTTGACATGGCTTGCCATGTTAGTTACTAATAAAGTAAATTTGGACTGACGTCAAGTTGACTTAGTTAAACTAATGATTTTTTGAATAGAAGAGTTAAATCGAACCAAAAAAAAATTTTATAAAGATTTTTTTTGTTGAATTTTAAAATTCATAAATTTTTTTTTGCACATTGAAAAAAGTTTACTGAAGTGAATTTTTACAAAAAAAAAGTTAGTTTTTTGAATTTTATAATATTTTATTTTCAAAATGACAAAATTTAAGTACATTTTTAATAAAAATATAATAAAGATATATTTTCTATATACGATTAGATTTTTTTTTTCATTTTTTAAATATATCATATTTTTATTAATAAGTTAAAGAAAAGAGTTAAAAAAATGTATCTAAGTCTAATCTTTTCAAAATATCGACTTAACACTATTTTATTTAAGTCATATATTTGATTGTGTTCCCCAAGTATCATAAGCTAGTTTATAACTTATTTGATTGATTTATATATTATTTAACTAACTTATAAACTTGTTAAAAGTGTTTAATAAACAAGCTTATTTCTATAGATTATAGCTTATTATGATAAACTAGCTATGAACTTTTCTTTCTTTTTTACCCTTGTTATTTTATGAAAATACTCATTATACATTTATTTCTTATTCATTATACCCTTATATATAAATATATATATATATATATATATATATATATATATATATATATATATATATATATATATATATATATATATATAATATAATTATGATAAAATATGAAATATATTATAATATATTATATATGTAAAAATATATTATACATATATAAAATATAATAAAATATATAAATATATTTTTTTCAATGAATTTTATATATATAATAATTTAAATTATTTAATTAAAAACAAAAAATGATATATTTATTTATATTATTTTGGGATTAAAAATTATATAATCTTTCATGTTATTTTATATAATAATTTAAATTAATTTAATTAAAAACAAAAACTAATATATTTATTTATATTATCTTGGGATTAAAAATTATATATCATTTTATGTCATTTTACACTTTTTAACTACTTTAATAGTTACTTTTACTGATCACTTCTAATTTAATAAATTAGCTTATAAGCTTTCAGCTATAAACTAAAAATTAGCTTATAAGCTTTTAGCTATAAACTAAAAATTAGCTTATAACCTTTCAGGTAGCTTATAAGCTTTCAATTAATTTATAAGTTAATTTTATCGAATATACTCTTAGTATTGTCAAAACAAACATGGCTTGACATACCATTGATTGGCAAATAAATGAGTTGAGATGAGGTAGTCAATTTAGTAAACATGTTTAATTTACAGTAGTTTTGGCCCATGGGCCACTTCTTTTATTATTATTATTTTTTGTTTTTATTATTAAATATTAAAAAATTTTAAATTTTTTTTTGATAAAAGATAATTTATATTTATAAAATATTACCTTTTAGTGTTTTAAAATTATTATTGATCTTAGTTTTTCATAATAGCTTTTAAAATATCAATAATTTTAATTTTTCATATTATCTGTTAAAACTAACTATGTAAATTGGATTTTTTTTTTCATTAGGAAAAAAAACAATTATTTCATACATAAATTTGCTATAGTTATTAAATATAAAAATATAATAATAGTTTTATTTATACAAGAAATTAAATGTTGTAAAAGGAAAAAAAAGGTCTCATTGATCAAAACTAAATAGCTTAAAACTTATTTTTTAGATTAGAGCTTAATATTTGTCATGTGGATCACCCATTTAGCATCTTTTGTCAATGGAATTGATGATGTTAGCAATGTTTTCAAAACCGGACCGGTCATTGAATCGGTGAAACCACTGGTTCAAGGTTCAGTGGTCGGACCGTGGTCAAACCGTGGTCGAACCGGTGATAATTAAAAAATATTAAAAATATACATAATTTAAAATATTAAAAATATATATAATTTAAAATATTAAAATTCTTAATATAATTGATAATTCATAACAATAAGTGAGGGAAATAAGAAAATTAATCCATAAATTGATAATTCATCACAACTCATATATTCACAATTTCAAACTAAGTAAAATAACCTTGTAAAAGAGTGAGTAAGTCCCACATTGCTTAGAACAAGGAAGGAAAAAAACTTTATATACTAATATATGTTAATGGGCTTATAAGAGGTTAAGGGAAGTTGTGGGTTCACACGCTCACAATTTCAGGTCAATGTAGTGCAAATTGTCCATTCTGCCCCCCAATGCACGTGTGATAAAGTGGACTCGGCTAGTTTTTGTTTTTGTTTTTGTTTTCTCTCCTTCTTCAATTTTCTTTTTTATTTGCTTATGTAAGTGGAGGCATGTTTGACAATTACAAAATTAACTAGGGTTATCATGTGTTTTTTTTGTTCACTTTCCCTCTACATTTTCCCCCCTCCATTTAAAAAACATAAAAATTTTGACCAAAAAAAAAAACTTGAACCGGTTCAACCTTCAGACCGGCTAGTTCTGGCCGGTTCGGCCGGTTCAACACCGGTCGAACCACTGACCGGTCCAATGGCCAAATCGGACCGATGACCCCTCCGGTTCTCGATCGGACCGGTCCGGTCCGGTTTGGTAAACCATGGATGTTAGTAAAAAATGTTAGCCCTAATGTATTATGCTATAAGTTTTGATGATGACAAATATGTGAGAATTATAGTATGATTTAATCTTCTTGGCCCAATGTATGATTTAATCTTTCTTAGCCCAAATAGTATGATTTAATTTTCTTGGCCCAAATGTATGATTCAATTTTTCTTGGCCCAAATATATTTTATGCTTTATATATTTATATATAGTAATATAAATTGATTTTTGATAAACTTTATTGGGTGTTGTAATATAATTTGAAAAAGAATATCTTTTACTGTATCACTTTTGAAAAAGAAATTTGATTGTTGAAAAAGTATGATAAAGTTTATTGGGTGTTGTAATATAATTTAAAAAAGAATATCTTTTACTGTAGCACTTTTGAAAAAGAAATTTGATTGTTGAAAAAGTATGATAAAGTTTATTGGGTGTTGTAATATAATTTGAAAAAGAATATCTTTTACTGTAGCACTTTTGAAAAAGAAATTTGATTGTTGAAAAAGTATGATAAAGTTTATGGGGTGTTGTAATATAATTTGAAAAAAAATATCTTTTACTGTAGCACTTTTGAAAAAGAATTTTGATTGTTAAAAAAGTATGATAAAGTTTATTGGTTGTTGTAATAAACTTTGAAAAAGAATACTTTTTACTGTAGCAAATTTGAAAAAGAATATTGATTGTTGAAAAAGATTGATAAAGTTTTTTGGTTGTTGTAGAAAGGTTGAAAAATGATGATGAAGCTTACTGTAGCAATTTTGACTAAAGCAGTCACTGTAGCAGCAAGGTTTCACTATATAAAGGGGACTTCACAACACCATTTACATCAAGCTTCAATTGTTCATTTCTCATATTATCTTGAGTTCATTCTCTCTAAATTGTTAGAGAAATATTTTGAGCTTAATTTCTGCGTTATCTACAATTTGAGAGTGTTTACCATTATTTTCCTTAAGCCTTTAAATTTAGTTTCTCAAGGATTGGTTCCTTGAGTTAGTGTTTGAGAGAAAACACGTTGTAAAGGGGAGAGACACCCTTGAGGGAGAAAAGTATGTTGTAGTGGTTTGCAAGTACCCGGATTAAACTTGCAATTATAGTGAAAATACTCAAGTGGTCTCTTGAGTACTGGATGTAGGCTTGGGATTAGCCGAACCAGTATAAATCTCTGAGTTTGCTTTCTCTATCCCTACTCTATTTACATTTGAAGTTAATTAATTAATGCTTTGCGTTTATATTTGATTTCTACCTCAAGTATTAATTAATTTGTGTAGATTTATATTTGCTCCTTAATTCCTTGCACTATAAAATTATTCATCTTGATAAACATTTTGATTTTCTGAATTAAATTATTATCTTTAACATTATCCAATTTTAGAAAATCATTTTAACTTCCAATTAAGTTTTGTGAAAATTTTTATAAAACCCAATTCACCCCCCCTCTTGGGATCCAACCATTTCTTTCAATTGGTATCAAAGCTTGGGCTCTTGATTTGAGACTTAACCGTCTAAGAGTAAACATGGTTGGATCTAGTGAGTGGTTTATTTTTAAAAATTGTTCTTTCACAGAACCTCCAGTTTTTTATGCTAATCATTTTCAATATTGGAAGTATGAAATGAAAATGTTTTTAATTTCAGTAGACCATAAACTCTGGGAAGTTATAGAAAATGGTTTTGATATGCCTGTCAAGGAAGAACAAGGAAAATACATTCCAAAACCCAAGAGTGAATGGAATGATACTGAAAGAAGTTTAATGCAACTCAATGCTAAGGCAAAATTGATTATTTCTTGTGCATTGAGTCAAGATGAATTTTTCAAAATCTCCAACTGTGCAACTGCAAAAGAAATGTGGGAAATTCTTGAAGTTGCACATGAGCAAGATCTTATTGCTGAGGAATTAAGGTATAGAAGTTTCATTAATGAACTTGAAATTGCTCAAATGAACAATTGCAAAACCATTAATGAGATACAACTTGTGCTTAATCATTTGCAAGCTCTTGGTGTTGAACTTACAGGAAAATCTCAAATCACCAAGGAGATAGAAGAAAAAGAAAAAGGAGAAAAAGAAAAATCACAACCAAAAGCTGAATCATCAAAGAAAGCTTACCTATCGTCCATTTGGGGAAATAGCAATTCTGATGAGGAGAACACAAATGAAGAAGCCAACACTTGTCTTGTGGCCAGAGATAAAGATGAGGTAAATTCATTTGACTACTCTTTTGAAGAATTACAAGATGCCTTTGATGATTTACATGAAGAATCTCTAATACTTGCAAAGAAACTAAATGTTTCAAAACAGAAAAACTCTTCTCTTGAAAATGAGTTGAAAACATTGAAAAATGAATTTTCTATTTCCAAGGAAGAGAATTTTGTTTTTGAAAATCAAAACAAAACTTTGCAAGAAGAGAATTTGATTTTAAAAGCAAATATCTCTACCAACAAAAATTGCTTTTGTACCAAGTGTGATTATTTGAAAAAGGAAAATAATAATCTTAAAAACACACTTGCAAAATTTTCTCAAGGTAGAGAAATTTTAAATACCTCAGTTTTGAAACAAAGAAGAAGGTTTAACAAAGTTGGTCTTGTTTCTAAAAGGAAATCAAACCAAAAGCATTCTAAAAGCTTCTTTGTTTCTGTAAAGATGTCAAATAGTCCAACTTGCACTTGTTTTTATTGTGGACTGAAAGGACACAAATCTTACTCATGCTTTTATAAGAAAAATCTTGTTCATGGAGTAAAAATGAAATGGGTTCAAAAAGGAACTCATGACCCAGGCGGACCCAAAGAAATTTGGGTACCAAAAACAAAAGATTAATTTGTAGATTCACCTCGAAGCAAAGAGCGGAAATGATATTTTAATGGCTACATCATTTAAACTCCACTCTTGCATCAAAAGGAGGCAATGGATAAGTAAACATATAAGCTGGAATGCATTGTAAGAATTTTGACTGATATGTTTACTGCTCTCTAATGCTTTTGTCTGTTGTCTAATATGTCTTACATCTATCCTTGATATTCATGCATGCTATATCTGAAAACAATTCTTATGTGTGTGACTTATAGATTCAAATTTTGTTTTGAACCAATATCTTTCTTCTAAATACTGCTCAAACTCTCCTTTTTTCCGCATCATGAAAACTTTCGTCCATCACATGCATATTTCTTTTGCTTTCACAATAATAAGATTACTCTTGCCTACAATATTTATCCTTATTGTAATCTTATTCAAATATTTTCAACAAAATCAAATATATTGCAAAATTGCATTTCATGGAAGCATAGCACTTTTATTAATATGGCATATCTTGAACATAATGTTGCTCCTAGTGCTCGAGATTTATTTGAACATTACTGATTTGAACATCAAAGTGCTCCACCAAAAGTGTTTTGCAGGAGTTAATCCTCTAAAGCACATTCTTTCCTCTGCTCTCCGAAATCAGTAAGATTTATAGTTTTGAAGTTGGTTGGTCGACCAATGCTCCTATCAGTAGTCGACCAACGAAGCCTACATTGAACCAATGCTTGATAGATCTTGCAAATAATCAATCAATTAAGATCATTAAAATTGCAAGAAGACAGGATCAAAAGAAGAACAATGAGAAAAACAAGGATATCAAAATCTTGAACAGGAATTTCAAGAAGCAACAAAAGTTTGCCAAAATTGATGAGTATCTCTATCATTTACTTCTTCATTATTTAATTGAATGATACTCCTTGATCTCAATTGAACATTCTGGCAAACTTTTTTTACTGTCATACTTTCATTGCAATGACATATTGTTTTCTGACATCTTACATACTTGATCACATCATGACATATAAAAACATGTTAAATACTTAAATTATTTTTTTTAATACATCATGGTTTGAGCATTATACATATCATCTCTTTTACATAAGCTGTAACTTATGAACCATTGTTTATGGATTATAGTTTATATCTGATTATATCTTATTAATCCATATTACCTCAATTATGTTACTACATACTATGATTATAATATGTTTTATCTTGAGTAAGTATGTAACTTGCTTTTGCTTTGAAATGATGATATATATATCCATGTCAGAAAATTCTTTCTATCTTTAAAATGGATATATATTTTTCAAAATATATATATCCTTCTATTGTGCTAAATTTGTGCGGCTGATTTTCTTTATCTTTCTTTATTATTATTATAATTTTTTTAAGTACCGTCATCTGAAAGAAACCACTTGCATTAAAAACACAAACTAAAGGATTACATTACAAAAAAAAAAGGGAAAGTTTACTCATGCATGAGCAACCTACAGGCGAGGTGGTCTTGGATTAGGAGGCCCGTATTGTATCATCACCCCTCGGCCATTCCTTGGAGCAAGAGACTGAGCAATGTCACGGAGGGTAGTGTAAATCCCATTCATACAATCAATACTTCTTTGTTGTTGATTGCAGAAGCATTGGGTAGACCAATAGAAGAACCTATCTATTCTTGAAGTTAGTGCCGCATTGTTGCGTTTAGCTAACTTCTCTTGGTCCTCTATCATCTTCTTGAGTTTCTTCACCTCCTGCTCCAGACAAGCAATTTTGTCTTCTGACGTATGGCCTGTACTAATCTCCTCAGCTTCTTCGATCTTCATCTTCTTCTTTCGGTTCTCTTGAGATCCTTCTAAAGGTCTTTTGCCCTTATCCTTACCTAGACTCAAGTTTAAGTCGAGCTCTTCCTCCCTGGCCTCTACTGTGAGATCAATGAACTTTCTTGCTGCCATGGCTTGGAATTTTTTTTTTTGGAGTATGAAGAGAGAGGAATGTCAGAAAGTTGTAGGCTTAGAGATGAATACTCTTTGTGGTGTGGTAATTGAGAACTCTGGGGCAGTCTTTATAGAGAGAAAATGATGACTTAGAGCCAACGAAGATATCTTTTCACCGCACCCCTACACGCTCATCCTACGGATTTTGCTAGCTGGAAGCTAGAACTCTAGGGTACGCATGCACACCAACAACGCGTCGCATTAATAGTAAAACCACGAAAGTCAAGTTTCGGTGGATTTGCGGCTGATTTGTTTTGATTAAAAATTTTAAGGATTAATAAAATGGTGATAAACAGAACCGTATTTCTCTGCTTTGTTGTGTTGTTCTTGAGAGCTTTCAGTATAATATACATGATTGATTGCATCATGCTATGATTACATGTATCTAAGAACATATGTTGTGTATGCTATTCATGCATCATGAGCGAAGGCTATGAATAATATGTCATGATTCCACATGCACTCATAGAAAATGAGAAGTCGAAAAAAAAATTTTTTTTAAATAAAATGAAATGTGTAGAGGATAATACATCTTCATAGTTACACATACTTACATATAATGCTTTTGTGGGCAAATGAAAGGCAATGATTTCCTTGCATTATGATAATGCTTGATGCATGCAACTGTAAGCAGTTAATTTTGCCTTTAATCCTTGATTTACATTACTAACTTAAGCATCGGAGTGGTTGTCAAAATTTTTGCAGGTGCTCATCCTCAAGATACATATATAAATAAATCTTGAAAATTACATTTGTTTAATATGCATTAGTTGAGGGGGAGCCAAATCTATACTTAAATCCTCTATATTTTTAGGGTCACTTTATCTGAGATGCAATGTTTTCCTTAACTATATATTTTTGGCATATCAATGATAAGTTTTGATGAAATTTTACCCTATGACGTCATATGATATTCTTGCTTAAGAAGGAATACGCTTTAGCCTTTATATATTGCCATCCTTATACCTTTTTGTTGATGTCAAATAGGGGGAGAAGAATATGGAAAGAAAAATATGTGTATATTGTATAATGATTATTACATTGTAACATATTTTTCTTTGGTGATTTGTCATCATCTCTATCCCTACTCTATTTACATTTGAAGTTAATTAATTAATGTTTTGCGTTTATATTTGATTTCTACCTCAAGTATTAATTAATTTGTGTAGATTTATATTTGCTCCTTAATTCCTTGCACTATAAAATTATTCATCTTGATAAACATTTTGATTTTCTGAATTAAATTATTATCTTTAACATTATCCAATTTTAGAAAATCATTTTAACTTCCAATTAAGTTTTGTGAAAATTTTTATAAAACCCAATTCACCCCCCCTCTTGGGATCTAACCATTTCTTTCAAAAAATGTGTTGAAACATGTAAGATATAAATGACAAAAAAAATATTATGGATAAATATAAAATTTGGTATAGATGTTAGAGACACAAAATATATTTTTGTCTAGTAAAATTATATATAAATAAACATGTACACTCCTTTATAACATTAGTAAAAATTCATTCTCAAGCACATTTTCACTAAATATTTTTTTTGTACACAAAAATATATAAAAGTAAGCGAAGAAAGAAGGGAAAGAAGGGTCTCATTCAAAGCATTTAATAAATAGGCTAAATTAAACTAATTACTGACTAAATTAAATTTAGTATCGTTTTTTTTCCTCAAATATCCTCAATGGAAAATTTTTTTACTCAAGATACTTTTAAATACTAAATAAGAGCACATTACTTTGTATTAGACTAGTCCCCTCAACTATACCTAATTCTTGTAGGTTTAGTATTATTTTAGTTTTAAATATTATACTATATTTCTAGCTAGTTTAATTTTTTACATTAAAATTAGCCTCTTATACAATGTGTTTCTTTCAATAGTAATATAATTATTTAAAAATTTATACTATCATATTGGAAATAAAACCACGTTTTTATATTAGAGGATAAAATTACTTTAACTGCCTCACAATCTCATGTCATGTGAACAATTTATTTATTTGATAGGAAGTAAAATGAAAAGAGATTTATGTGATATATATCAAAATTTCATGAGAATCAAATTTAATATTTAAAACTATAAAAATGTTAAAGCCTTATTTCATTGTATTTAATGAAAGTTTGAATTTGATTCGTTCAAATTTTAATCTATTAAATATGTTTATTTTTTTAATTCTTTTAAGTGTTTAATAACTTTGAATATATCTTATTTAATAATATCTCATGAAAAGTCTTAGTAAATTTTAGATACATTTAATGATAAATGTTGAAAAAAAATCTTTTATTGACATGTATTTAGATTTAGAGATAAATAGTCTTAATTGACATGTATTTTGATAGGTGTAAATGTTTTAAAAAAATAGTTTTAATTTTTTTAATATTTAAAGTAAGAGTTAATATTATATTAATCACATATATTTAGATTCCAACTTCTTAATTTTTAAAAACTAAATATCACCTAAGTATACTTTAGCCAACTATTATAAAAGTTAAATATAATATTTGAAACTAAAGTACGGCTAAGTGCTAAATATAATTTAGTGGTCTGTTATATATTAAAAATAATTGTAATAACTTATTTTTTTCAATGTAAAACAACTTCGTTTGGATATGAGGGGCAAAATAAAAAAAAGAATAAAATTGGTAGAAATGATAATCCGGTCGATTTCACCAAATTTCTCGGTTTGAAACTAGTTCTGTACCAATTTGAGCTAGGATCAATTTTTTAACCAAATCGGATTCAGCCTTGGATCAATTCTTGGTTCGATAATAACATATTTTCTTCTAGATTAATGAGACAGGCGGTAATCACGCTAGGCCAAAATCAGAGAGAGATTGAGAGAGAGAGAGAGAGAGATTTGTTTTTGTTGGATACGTAGGAGCAGAGGCTCTCTTCTTCCATTCTCCTTCACTTTGCTCTCACACGCCCTTCTCAACCTAACCCACACCTCTCCTTCTTTATCTTCTTCCCGTTCTTCTTTTCACTATTCGGATTCTGTAACGAAATGGAATTGCGCCAATGGTTTGAACTTTGAAGCTATTTTCCTCTGTTTTTTCTCACGGTTTCTGTCAATTGCCATCTCTTTCTCTCTCTTCGGAAGGAGAAGAGGTTGAAGATTAATAATGCAACCGACGGAGGCTCCAGAGGGACCCAGGAAACCTGCCTCCGCACAACCCAATTCCCATTCTCTTGGTAGGTATCTGATCCGATCTGATTTTTATATTTCAGTTTTTATTTATTTATTTATTTTGTTTCGGCAGTTGGAAATGGCGTTGCAGTTCGTTAACCATTGTGGTTCCATCATTGAGAATTATTGTGTTGGGATGTGGATTATTTTGGTGAATTATAAATGTGGGTGATGTTATTGTACGGTCAACATGGGGAGCCCAACTTTCCTGACCCACCTAGTTATAATTTTCAACGCTAACTGTTGAAAAAGTTCTCTCTAGTTCATTTGGACACTTTGATAATGGAAGTGGAAAACATTGCTACCACAAATAATTGTGCGTAGTTGTGCCATGCTTGAGTTTTACTTGCTTTCTCAGCTGGTTTTGTGCTGGAAAAATCACGATGCATTTTCATTTCTCATTTGCCAACAGCTTTCTCCGAAGGAGTGGGATTACACTTTTGCTGTTACTGAAAATGAGGATACTGGTTACCCAATGGCCACTGGAAAATAATGGGAGTTGATGCTTGATTCAAGATTGGACAAGAAAAAAGAGCATTTACTTTTCTATATTTTTGTTGTTCTAATTCTGGAACCTGAGAGCAAATTTTTGTGGATGTTGGAAATGAAGCTTGTTGTCTTACCCTAAAAAATAAAAGAAAATGAAATGTGTTCCACTGCAGATTCGACACTTTACTTTGATTGGGAAAGCTAGAAAACTTCTCCAAAACTAGGACTGATGTTATGCCCATTATCTAATTGTTTTCCCACCTCTGTTTTAGTAATTGAATGATGAGGATTCTGGTTTTAATAGGAAGTAGTGTTCTGAAATTGTGCACTGAATCTGTTCAAAATTATATTTCATTCCTTGAAAATATCAAACAATATTAAAGTTAAATATGCTCGCAGAGTTCATAAATGTGAAGATATTGGAAGATGACTGTTCCATCAATACAATTTTCTTTGCTTTGCTTTTCATATAATTTAAATTTATTAATAAGAAGAACACTGAGTTTTGATAAACAGATTCCATTTTATGATAATCTTGATATATTTCAGGTTTCCATAAATTTAAGCCATTTTAGTTCCCAACCCCAGAGTGAATTGCATAGCATGTGAGATATATCAGAACTGTAAACTGCTGCATAAGTACAAATGAACCTTCGCTTTTGGTTGTTAGCTTGGATGGACTTGCATTAAATATAGTGACTTTGGTTTGACAAAAATTAAATTAATCCGATTGTATAGTCAGGTTAAGCTGGTATGGGGAAGTAAGTCAGGATCATTGATACCGATGTAACACATGTGACACTTGTATGTACCATCAAATAAGGTTTTATAAAATTTGATTTTGTTGATTTGACTGCCAAATCATGAGATCTTATTATGTTCACCATGCGTTCCTTAATTCAAATAAATTAAAAATCAGGAGTAGAAAAAAAATAGGCAGTCAATAATTTCTTATATCTTCTTTGATATCAGCGTGTTAATATTATGGAATAGTACTAGAGCACAGATCTTATTTAGTACTTGCTTCTGCCAGATTCTACGGAGAAGTCAACATATGTTCGGTTTCTTGTGTCGAATGCTGCAGCTGGTTCTGTTATTGGAAAGGGTGGTTCAACTATCACTGATTTCCAGTCACAATCTGGAGCACGAATCCAGTTATCACGCAATCATGAATTCTTTCCTGGAACTACAGATAGGATTATCATGGTCTCTGGGGCAATAAATGAGATTCTAAAAGCTGTAGAACTTATTCTTTCTAAGTTGCTGAGCGAGGTACCCACCGTGATGTGGATTTAATTACTGATGGGATAAAAGATGTCTTAAGTGCTTCTGAAATTTACTTGTCTTCTGTGATTAGGTTCATAATGAGGATGACAATGATGCTGAGCCAAAATCAAAGGTGAGACTCATTGTTCCAAATAGCTCTTGTGGAGGAATAATTGGCAAGGGAGGTGCTACCATTAGGTATGAGTACTTAGTCAAGTTGTGTTTTAAAACTTTTCTTTTTTTGGGCCATGGTTATAAGTTATTCATTGATGGAGGAAACAATTCCTGATATTTATGGCTCTTGATTTCTGCTCTAAGAATACCTCTTAACATCAAGAGTCTGGTCAGTTCTTTTCAATTTTATTTTAGGGTTTGTTTACTAAATTCTACCTGTCAGATAGGTGATATAGAGATTCCTTTTGCAATAGCTTAGGTCAGCCTAAGAATACGGTTATCCCATCTTTACCTTCCCTATCAATCCCCACCTCCCACATATCCCGTCTAGAAAAATGATTACTTTGTGATGAGGGCAATGTTTATATTTTATTTCAGGATCCCTTCTTTATGTATTCGCATCACCAAGAGATGGAGATAAAATGTAGCTTATATCTACGTTTGCCTTTGTGCAGGTCATTTATTGAAGATTCGCATGCTAGCATTAAGATATCTCCTCAAGATAATAGTTACTATGGACTGAATGATAGGCTAGTGACACTGGTGGGAACTCTGGATGAACAGATGCACGCAATTGATTTGGTTGTTTCTAAGCTTGCTGAAGATCCTCAGTATTCACAATCCATGAACTCGCCTTTTTCATATCCAGGTTTTTGTTATTTATTAATACCTTAATATTCATGTTTCTGCTTAGCTTCATTCACAGTACGTTTTAAATAACCAATAATAAGTTCAGTTAGTTCATATCCATATATATAGAACCCAATTAAATTATGTGTATCTTTACTTGATCAATTCTTTCTCTTTGATAGTGAAGTTTTGCTGTTTAGGCAGTGTTTTGTATATTGTGATCTTGGCCCTGTGATCTCACATACCATGGTATCTAGGATCCAGAATTGGATGATAACATTTGGTACCTTGTTATGTGATAACAGAGTGGTATGTAAAATAACACCTTGATAATTGATATCACATCTCAGCCAAATGGGTCTTATTTGATGACAACTAAAATTTTCTAACATCTCACATCACAATGTAGAGTGTATTAATATTTTCAGTTACCAATTTTGTCCTTGTCTTTCATGGTAATTTATTCCATAATAAATTTTATTTATAAAAAAATTATAAGAAGCATGTACAATATAATACACAAATTTTGAAAAATTACATTGTCTTTTATATTTTATATGGCTGAATATGGAATATAATGCACATGAACTTCTTAATTTTTTTGAATTATATTTCTATTCACAAATAGTAAAATAGTGTATTTATAAGATACAATCTATTTCAACTTGAAAGGGTTTATTTGAAAATTCAGAGCGTAAATAACATTGATTAACATATACAATCAAATATAGGGGATGTAACATATCACCAATTGTCGTACCAAACCTAGGTATAATGAATACCATGGAATCCTATACAATAGTATGCAAGATACTATGGTATTTGAGATAACGCTATCCCAAACACCTCCTTAGTTTCTTATTGCCCTGTAACATGTAATTAGTGATTACTGTGGCAAAAGGCATCCCTTGTAACGTCAGAAAAAAAGAAAACCATCTTGGGTTAAAGCTTATAAATACAATTTACCTCTTATTTTCTTTTTAAGCTGATGCTATACACTTTTGCTTTGAATACCGAAGATGGTAAAAAATATTTAATATGTAAATCAAAAGCTGTACAGTGAAGAAATTGACATCATGTTTGCAGTAGTGGGGTTCAATGGAAGATTATGATTGAACATTTAATGAGAAAGAATTTAAAACTTAGACAACAACCACCACACCTATCTCAAGTTTATGAGTTATTGCACTGTGCCTTAAAATTTCTCTGTTTGTGAGAAGCAATAAAGTCCCAAAGCAAGAAGATTCACAAATCTTACTAATTTGATTTAGAATTTATTGAGTCTTATTGCTATATAAGATAGTGTTACAATTAAAAATTTTAGGTTTAGTGTGTGGTGAATAGATACTATATTGTGATGTCTACGGCATCATAGAATTATCTTGTATGGTCTTCTAGCTTAGCATCAGTCTTCTCTGTGTGTGGGCTTTTACTTAATTAGCTTCCTCCCATCTTCACCATATATATATATATATATATATTAATTTTATCAACTGTAAATACCTGATTTCTCTGTAGGACAGAATATAAAATTCACCCCTTTAAAACCTTAATCCTTCATTTCTTGAACTTTCCTTAAATCCCAGCAAACCCCGGAGCTAAATTCAACGGCACCCAAACCGCCACTTTTACTCCATTAAACCCAAATCTAACGCTTCCAAACTACCCTTGCCTCATAACCCCAATAGGGCAATAACCCTTCATTTACCAGTCATTTGATCCTTGATTCACCCAAGGTTTGCCTCATTCTGTCTTACTAAACCCTAGTCTTTCTGCTGTCCTACTCTTGCATAATTTTTGTTGTAACTCTTGTTTTAACTTAATAATGAACTTGACGATCTAAATAATACCTACTTCAGACTGTTAATTTATTGTTCATACTAATGTTTATAATGGTAATTGTTTTAATAATGTGAGGCCATGATGATTATAGACATGGTGGCATTGAATTATCTGTAGTGGGAGTGATATACAGTTGTGGTTATTGTCTAATTGTAATGAACTGATGATTTAAGTCTCCTTTTACTATCCAGAAAAAAAAAAGAAAAAGAAAAAACAGGGCACATTTATCTGACATGCATGAGATCTAGCTGCAGTGGTAGACATTCCAATACTGATTACTAAAAAAGATTCTGAAGAATGTACATCACCACATATCATTAGAAATATTCTCTAATTTTATGATAATGCAATGATGGAATCAGGATTCATTCCCCATTGTCTTGTTACTTGTGTTCTTGATGTGCTTTGTGAATTTGATGCTTATTATATCTTTCTTAACTTGAATTTCAGGAGTTGTCTTTTCAGGTTATCATGGTGTACCTTACACGTATGTGCTTCCTTCTGTTGCAACAGCACCATACAATGGAATGAGCTATAGACAAAATGGTCCTGGTGGAAAAATCCAGATTAGCAAGGTTAGTAATGTTTCCTGATGTATAAGTTGCTAAGCACTCGAACAGAGTGACAGAAGACATTAGTTCTTGCATCTTGTTTGGAGGCTGAACATGATGCACATTGAGAAAGTTGAGACTTGGATGAAGAATTTAGTCTTGCCATCCTGAAATTAGTTTTCTTTGTGGCACTGACAAGTCCGTTGAACTTTGTCATCCTAGATGGTGCCGTTTTGTTTTATGTACTTAAAATGACAAAATGAGCATATTTCAAAGCATGATTGGATGTGAAGTTACTTGTCATTTTATGAATAGTGAGTTATAAATCAAAACTTACTGGTATGATAGTTTGCTACTTTTAAGTCATTGCAGTTTTTCCGGTGCTTGCATAAAGTAAGCTCATTTGGCATCACATGGAATTATGATGGCCAGTTAGTCAAATGGACTGCCCATTTGCATTTTGAGCAAATGTACTTGTTTATCTTTGCTAATTGTGGGCATAGACAGCTATTAATATTGTAGAATATGCTTGACTTCAGGAAATAAGCTTTTGATAGGTACATAGTAGGAATATAGTGTGGATTGTGGTGTAATGCGTGAGGGCATTGGCTCTGGGAGGGCGTTAGCTCTAGGAGAGATTAGTCTGATAATTCCTTACCAGAGTGATATTGTTCTTGAGTCCTTTAGTCTTTACATTTCTGTTAAGAGTCTGTAATCGTGTCCCATTTTAAGTAGATTTTGTTTTCTGGTTATATTGAGACTTGGTTCCTATCAATTGGTTCGACATACTGGATTGCTGTATTTGAGGGGAGCCAGTCACCCGAAATGTCAGACCAACAATGGGAAGAAACAGTAGAAGCAATGAAACGAATCATTAATGTAGAGTTCAACCTATTTCGGGAAAGGATACAGGCGACTTTTGCTGCTATCGAAGGGAAAAGTGAGTTGTCTTCAGTCCATACTTTTTGTTGGACCTTCATTAGCTTTGGAGAAGCAATTGGGAAATGAGCTCAGGGTGTTTCTTGGAGAAGACAAAGGAGACGCTGGGTTATCTGGAGAAGATAAAGGAGACACTGGTAACAAAGAAAATTTTATGGGAGGTCATGCCACAGATACATAACTTCATACCAACATCGAGATGGCTTAGAGATATTGAGTCTGAGGTGGATGGAGAGGAGCGAGTCGAGGGTCGATATGTGGGACGATTCAGAATTGGAGCTCCATATGAAAAATTTTCTTGCGATGTCAAGGTCGAGATAGATGGAATCGAATGTGGTGTTGAGGGTCAAAATGCTGGTCAAATGGGTAGCACACCTTTATTTGGTAGATATGGAGATGCGTTCTCACTACCCAAAAGGACATGGAGCAGTGGAATCGATTGGGGTAGAGTAAGTTGGGTTCGAATTGGGCCTCACATGTCCAGAAATGTGACGCAGCAGAAAATGGGCCAAATAGCAGTGGCCCAACCCGAAACATAGCTTCAATTGGATCAAGCTAGACTCCAGTAGGTATTTCGATCACAATCGCAGCACTATTACGAGGAGAAGACCTTGATCAAGCTTCGAATATGAAGAAAGCCAGAGGAGTAAAGCACTTGTCGTACAATGAGTTGATGGAAGGGAAGAACCAGAGTCTTTGTTTCCAGTGCGGTTCCAGAAGCCTCCCAACAGCGGCGACAGCACAGACCCTAGGGAAGGGCTCTAAAATGGGCCGACGAGGAAGCAAAGAAAGGATGCAGACAGTGAGAGATCTTGAAGTTGAGTTTAAAAAGCTTGTTGGAGAAGACGATGATGCAAGTATCAATAGAGGAAGAGAATTGGGTTGGAAACCGGGTAACCCTTTTTGCACAATCAACCCCAAATCCACGTTGGGCCCAAAGGTTCTCATCGAGACATGTAGTAGCGTGGGTCAGGCCTAATTCCACGTCTCAACAAGTATGGGCCAAAGCCAGACTTGGTTGAACACAAAAAAGGAGCAAAACCCAATTCGAGGTCATCAATTGGACTCCATGTCGAGCATACAGGGACCCGTGACCAATTCCGCAACTACAACTGCAATTGCATCTTTAACGCTGTTTTCTTCTGAGATGGGACTCGAGTGTGTTCACTAGCCACAGTCGCAGGAGAAGAGTAGTAGGAATATAGTGTGTGGACTGTGGTGTAATGCGTGAGTTTGTTAGAGGGGTAATTTAGGAAGTGTAGTGGGTTAGAGTTTGTTATAAAAGGAGGTAGTGGGAGAGAGAGGGGGTATGCTGAATATTAGTCTGTTGTGTATATGTTGGGCAGTAGGTTCTTATAGGGAGTTTACTTAGGAGCATTGGCTTTCAGAGGGCGTTAGCTCTAGGAGGGATCAGTCTGATAATTCCTTGCCAGATTGATATTGTTCTTGAGTCCTTGAGTCTTTACATTTCTGTTAGTCTGCAATCGTGTCCCATTTTAAATAAATTCTGTTTTCTGGTTATATTGAGACTTGGGTTCCTAACAGCTTTGATATTAGAAGTAGAAGCTTCTAGGCATCAAATCTCAGAATCTTTTGTGCAATGCACAAGGAAATAATAATGGTGTGTTTGATATACAGAAAGAGAAAAGGAAAGAAAAAGGGAATGCGAGTAAAAATAGAGTATTTTACTAAAATATCTCAACATTTTCTTTTTAAAGAAAGTTTAGTGTGTTTAAGGGGGCAATTTGGACAATTTCTCCCTATCTCTTCTATTGCTTCACTCTCTCTCCTATTGCTACCCTACCTACCAAATACACCCAAAGGTTCTCAATAGAAAATCGTCCATTGACTTCTATCAAAAAAAAAAAAGAAAGAAAAGGAAAAAAGAAAATCGTCTGTTGACTTTGTACTATTCTGAATGAACAATAACAACAACAACAACAACAACAAAGCCTATCCCACTAGGTGGGGTCAGCTACATGGATCGCACGACACCATTAAGCTCTATCAATAACCAATTTTTTAGGTATCTTATTTACCAGAAGATCTCATTTAATAACTTCTCTAAGTATCCTTCTTGGTCTTCCTCGACCTTTTTTTACGGGACTTCAAACCATTTGCTCAACCGTCCTTATTAGCGCTTTCAATGGTCTTCTTTGAACATGCCCAAATTCCCTTAAACGTTTTTCAACTATTTTTTCTTCAATAGGTGCCACTCCAACTCTAATTCGTATACAATCATTAGGGATTATATCTCTTCTTGTATGACCACACATCTATTGCAACATCTTCATTTTCGCTACCCCAATTTTTTGTTCTTGTTGTCCTTTCATTGTCCAACATTCACTCCCATATAAAATTGCTGGTTTTATAACAGTACGATAAAACTTTTCTTTGAACTTATCAAGTACTTTCTGATCACAAACAACTCCTGATGCCATTCTCCACTTCAACCACCCAGCTTGTATCCTATGTGCCACATCTCCAATAATTTCGCCGTCATCTTGTATAACTGATCCCATATACTTAAACTTTGATACTTGTGATACAACCTGATCTTCAATTTTAACCTCCAACTCGTTTCTAGCTTGTTACTTGTTAAACTTACAATGCATATATTCTGTCTTACTCCTGCTCAGACGAAAACCCTTTGATTCCAAAGTAGCTCTCTTTGTAACTCGAGTTTAAAATTAATCTCTTCCCTTGACTCTGCTATGAGAACAATATCATCTGCAAAAAGCATGCATTTGGGGATTTCTTCTTGGATGTGTTCCGTTAGAACATTTAAAATCAAGTCAAACAAATAAGGGCTTAAAGATGATTCATGATGTAGGCTAATCTTAATAGGGAAGTCTCTTGTCTCCTCTCTAGACGTTTTTCAAGGCTTTCCACAGTACCTCTCTTGGTACTTGATCATAAGCTTTCTAAATCAATAAATGCTATATGCAAGTCTCTTTGTTTACTCTGATACTTTTCCATCAACCCTCTTAGTAGATAAATAGCGTCCATAGTAGACCGCCCTAGCATGAATCCAAATTGATTTTCAGAAATACTCGTCTTAATTTTTAACTTACGTTCAATCACTCTTTCTCATAATTTCATAGTGTGACTCATAAGCTTAATCCCTCGATAGTTTGCGTAGTTCTAGATGTCCCCTTTGTTTTTTGTATATAGGCACTAAAGTGCTTCTTCTCTATTTCTCAGGCATTTTCTTGGACCTTAAAATCTCATTAAAGAATTTAGTTAGCTAGATAGTACCCTCCTCCGCTAAACACTTCCAAACTTCAATAGGAATACCATCAGAACCAACGGTTTTACCATTATCCATTCTTTTAAGAGCTTCTTTGACTTCATCAACCTTAATTCTGCGATAATATGCCAAATTTTGTTCTCTCTCCAGGGTTGTTAAATCTTCCATATCACTAGTCGACCCTACTCCGTCATTAAAGAGCTTGTAAAAGTAACCCTGTCATCCGTTTTTAATATCTCCATCTGTAACCAAAATTTTTCCTTCTTCATCCTTAACACATCTTACTTGATCCAAATCTCTAGATTTCCTTTCTCTAATCTTCGCAATCTTATAAATCTTTTGTTTCCCCAAATGCATGCCTTTTGCAGATGATATTGTTCTCATAGCAGAGTTAAGGAAAGAGATTAATTTTAAACTCGAGTTACAGAGAGCTACTTTGGAATCGAAGGATTTTCGACTGAGTAGGAGTAAGACAGAATATATGCATTGTAAGTTTAACAAGTGACAAGCTAGAAACGAGCTGGAGGTTAAAATTGGAGATCAAGTTGTATCACAAGTGTCAAAGTTTAGGTATCTGGGATTAGTTATACAAGATGATGGCAAAATTATTAGAGATGTGGCACATAGGATACAAGCTGGGTGGTTGAAGTGGAGAATGGCATCAGGAGTTGTTTGTGATCGGAAAGTACCTGATAAGCTCAAAGAAAAATTTTATCGTACTGCTATAAGACCAGCAATTTTATATGGGAGTGAATGTTGGACGATGAAAGGACAACAAGAACAAAAAATTGGGCAAGAACAAAAAATTGGGGTAGTGGAGATGAGGATGTTGCGATGGAGTGTGGTCATACAAAAAGAGATATGATCCGTAATGATCGTATACGAAGTAGAGTTGAGGATGTTGCAATGGAGTGTGGTCATACAAAAAGAGATATGATCCGTAATGATCGTATACGAAGTAGAGTTGGAGTGACAACTATTGAGAAAAAAATGATTGAAAACTGTTTAAGCTGGTTTGGGCATGTTCAAAGAAGACCGTTGGAAACCCAAGTAAGGAGAGTTGAGCAGATGGTTTGGAGTCTTGTGAAAAAAGGTCGAGGACGACCAAGAAGGACATTTAGAAAAGTTATTAAACGAGATCTTTTGATAAATGAGATACATAAAGAGTTGGTCATTGTTAGAACTTAATGGCGTCGTGCGATCTATGTAGCTAACCCCACCTAGTGGGATAAGGCTTTGTTGTTATTGTTGTTGTTGTATTAGCCTTCCGATACCTTTTCCAATTTTTCGTGTTATTGCACAAATGGGTAGCTTTAAAGCATTCTCTTTTAAATTTGATCTTCTCTTGAACGGTCTCATTCCACCACCAAGATTCCTTATTTCTTTGTCCAAAACCTTTTGATTTTTCTAAAAGTGCTTTAGCTACATTTCTAACCCTCTTGGCCATCTTATCCCACATGATGTTGGCATTTTCTCGTAACTCCCAGGACCCTTCCTCCAACAGTTTTCTCTTGAAAGTATGTTGACTCTCCCCCTTTAGCTGCCACCACTTGATCTTAGGGTTCATTACCTATCGATACTTTTGCTTCCGACCCTTAATAAGCACGTCAAGGACCAACACCCTATGTTGAGTTGTCACGGGTTCCTCAGGAATAACTTTACAATTTTGATAGGTTTTTTTATCTGGATTCCTTACCAAATAGAAGTCAATCTGTGACCTGGAGGCTCTATTCTTATAAGTGATTAAATGCTCCTCTCGCTTCTTGAAGCAGGTGTTGACAACCTTGAAATTATAAGCTATTGAGAAATCAAATATAGACTATCCTTCCTTGTTAAGCTCCCCAAAGCCAAAACCACCATGAATCCTCTCATACTGTCTTGCTTCTTTCCCTACGTAGCCATTAAGGTCCCCCCGATGAAAATCTTCTCTTCTAAAGGCATGTTTTTGACCAACCCCTCCAAATCTTCCCAAAATTTTTCCTTAAGATATGCATCCGTCCTTATTTGGGGTGCATAGGCATTTATGATATGGATAGTATCTCTTACAACGATCATTCTTAAACATAGAATCCTATCTCCAATCCTTTTTACTCCCACCACACTCGGCGTCCATTCCTTGTCAACCATAATACCTACACCATTCTTTGTCTTTACTTTACTTGTGTACCAAAACTTGAAACCTGAACAGTCAAACTTCTTAGTCTTTTCTTCAACCTATTTAGTTTCTTCAAGGCACAAGATGTTAATTTTCCTCCTCTTCATAGTGTCTACAACTTCTATGGATTTCCCTGTCATGGACCCAATATTCCACGTACCAATCCTGTTTTGCTCTCATGGACTAGCTTCTTTACCCTCAACCGTCCAGGAACATGCTCATGTAATTCAATCAATGATGCAGTGACTCTAGCTCATTTGACATTGTACTCAAGCCATACAGCGCGTTGCTTTCGGGAAATGACCTAGTTTAGTGGACCCTTGTTCATTTAACACTACATCTGAGTGTCGATGCAGCGGTTTTAGTTCACTTGACACTGTACTCGAGCCATACAGTGCGTTGCTTGCGGGCAACGTCCTAGCATTAGCATAATATTCATGAGAGTTTCGACAAAGTTTTACGTTGGTTGTCGAGAGCCTAACATAACCTTCTTCTTTTACCAGGGCTTGGGATCGGCTATAAAACATAGGCGGAGGTACTATTCTGAATGAACATATAAAATAAAATGTCTAGGCTGTAGAACTTATTAGGATATATCAATCATATAGGTGAATAGACAGAGTGAGAACCAAGTTCAAGTAGGATAAGTTATGGTGCAAATCATAACTTAAAACATTCTATTGCATCTGGTAGATCCAAATGCTATTCTACATCTTACTGTATGTGGGTTTTGAGCAAAGCCAGGAGAAAGGGTAATCTAGTCTATTTATGTTGGATTGACTGTCCAAGAAGTAGAACTGGTCAGTCCAATAACAATTATAAAGCAGGGATAAGGACCTGGTCAGTCCAATAACACTATAAAGCTGTGGATGAATAGTGTGTCTAAACTCTTTAAAGCCTTACATTCCACTAATTCTTTGAACTAATAGTAGATGCTTTGACATTGTTTTGCAGGAGGAGCGGAGTAACTCATTGACCATTGGTGTTGCAGATGGGCATATAGGATTGGTTGTCGGTCGTGGTGGAAGGAATATAATTGAAATTAGTCAGGTTTTCCAATGGCCAATAGTTTTACCGTGTCCAAAGTGATCACTTGGATGGCACACTAACTTAGATTAACTTGACTTTTCAGATTAGTGGTGCAAGGATAAAGATATCTGATAGAGGCGATTTCATGTCTGGAACAACTGATAGGTATAAAAAGGAATTTGTTCTCTAGATTTTGTATCGTCATGCCCAAGTATTGGAAAATGCTACTGATAGCATTATTTCTTTAATTATAAACTTTCTGACGTGCTTCTTCTTCCTTATCATACAGGAAAGTTACCATAACTGGATCCCAGAGAGCAATACGTACAGCTGAAGCTATGATACTGCAGAAGGCTGCTTATGCTGCTGAGAGGGCCATGGACTAGTTGACAAGTTCACTTTTAGTGAGCTTGCTTGCTAATTGCTTATATACATTTGCCGTTTTCTTAGGCTTATTCACATAAAACTATTTAGATGATAATATGAGATCTGAATATTGTAGTGGGACAGGGAGGAAGATTTTGATGTTAAATTGAGGGTTTTAGGAAGAAAACACTACGGGATAATCTATTGGAAGGGTCATTATTGCTCTGAACATATGTAGTACTTAGAAGCATATTCTTTTTGCTAAATGTTGTAAGTCAACAATAGCTAATGTTACACCCAATCTTACTCTTCATCTCTGGGCTTGAGATAGGATTTGAGAATTCCTTTCTTGTTTCTTAGTAACGACCGAGAATTGAGAATTCACTTGCGAGAATACCCCACCTAAATCTTCTTTTATGTCACTCATTAAGATTGGCTTGATGGCTTGGTTGGTTCTATTATGCTAAGGATTTGTATCATAAATTGATTCAATTTGGGACTAAACCTCTCCTTCCTCCTCCTCCTCCTCTTCTTGAGCAGGCTCAACGAATTACATCATTCTTAGACTGCACTCAACTTTTGGCTGCCAGTTACACGTGAATGAGTGAGCACTTGTTTGCTGTTTTTATTTTGGAACAGGAACCTTCTTTAGTTATTATTTTAGAGCATACTTTTTAATGAGTTCTTAAATTTAAAAATTGATTCTTATTTTGATTCACTATTAGAGTTCGATACGTTGGCTGTCACGTGTAAGAACAGTTTTTATACAAAAAGTAATAATAAAATAATCAATTCACAATAAATATTAGTGGTGAATAATAAATATTAAAGTAGTGGGAAGTTAATTGCGGGATTCATTTGTAAGTTATTAAGAGGTTCACTATTAAAGTAAAATGTTACTTAAAGTAGTGAGAAGTTATTTTAGTTGATGCGGTATTGTGGGACAAACAATAAGAACGCAAGTGAGATTTACCACTGGAGATACTTAAGAATGAATTTGGAATTCTTAATTTTTGATTTGAATCACTAGTATTTAAAAATATATTGACGGCTTTGATTAATCTAGTTTGAGTTGGATTGGATTATAAAGGTGTAAAACTTTTTCAATATTAATTTTTTTTATTCACAAGACTTGAACACAAGATCTTAATTAAGAAAAATAAGTATCGAATCACTTAAATTAATTAGCGTTAATTTTTTTTTTCTTTTCACTTGATTGGATGAAAAGCTCATCCATTTTTAGTGCGAAAAGGGGTAAAGCTCTCCCCAAGTTAGTGTCTCGAGGAACAATTTTGATTGAAGAGCTAGGCGATGGTCAAGGTAAAAACATGGAAGATTGTATGGGTTTGTAGGGTTGGAACACTAATTCTTTGTTGGGCGCATAGCACCAATCAACCTGCTTAACCTATTTAGATTGTTGAATTCTAAAGATTAACAGTTTAAATTTCAAGGTCCTTATTTTATAAAAAAGATATATTTTATTTTAAATTAGGAGGGTCTTGACTCGATTACATAGATCGTTGATATTTATGATCAATATTTGTTTGACAAAATTTGCTTATAAGCTAACAAATATCTTATAAGTTAGTTGATAGCTTATAAGTTAATTTTTAGTTGATAACTTATAACTGATAGCTGATAGCTTATAAGCTAG
Source organism: Biancaea sappan (assembly GCA_037074585.1). Taxonomy (NCBI): domain Eukaryota; kingdom Viridiplantae; phylum Streptophyta; class Magnoliopsida; order Fabales; family Fabaceae; genus Biancaea; species Biancaea sappan. Next base: position 41,688,859 of record CM073492.1, read on the forward strand.
CTTATTGAATTAGAATTGTTCGGTAAAAATAATTATTCAAGTAGTTAAAAATTATAAAATGACATAAAAAAGTATATTTTTTTAATTCCAAAATAAAATAAATAACTATATCATTTTTATTTTTAATTAAATTAAATTAAATTATATATATATAATTCATTAAAAATATATATTTATATATTTTATTATATTTTATATATGAATAATATATTTTTACATATATAATATATTTATATATATTATATTTTATTATATATATATATATATTTATATTTATATATGGGTATAATGAATATGAAGGGCACAATGGATATGAAGAGTATAATGAATATTTTTATAGAATAACAAGAGTAAAAAGAGAAGAAAAATATATAAGCTATAAGTTATAAGTTATAAACTATTCAAACTAGTTTATTAAATAAGTTATAAGATACCAAAATAAATTAGTTTACCAAACACTTTTAACAAACTTATAAATTAGTTAAATAACTTATAAGCTCGTCGCGCCGAATAAAACCTTAGATTTTATGAGGTTTTTTTTTTAAATATGATAATAAAATTTCAACTGCTGATTTTTGCAAGTCAATGGCCCGAATGAGATAGTGCCCAATAGAAGATCTGCTCTCAACTTACATGCAAATGTCTAATCACTCGTCATGCCACTATTCAGGTCTACACTTAAAATAAGCTGAACATGTTAGAATCTGGATTTATTCTAGATATATTGCCTCGAGACCCACTCCAGTTGACACAAAATTATCTTAAAAAAAAATGATCACTTTTTTTTGACTTGTTAAATTATTAGATTTAACAGGTGAAATCTCCTTCAGTTCCCAAAAATCTAAAAGAAATCCTCTTTCATTCAACTTGTTATCACTGTTAAGGTGACTTATAAATGATGCTTTTACGTCTTAAGTGCACATATGCTCAATTTTGTCGATAGAATTATCAATTGTCGAATTTTTTATTTAAATTAGTGATCATAATTTATTATTAAAATAGAATATTGATACACTTGAAGCACGCTAAAATTAACTCACCCAATCATTAATTAAAAGCAATATTAAAATGTTTATAATTAAGTCTTCTGGGTCTCCAAAATTATATATAAAGAAAAATATATAAAATATAATTAGAAAGTCAATACATGTTAGAACGTGAGAGTAAAAAGTTAAATAATATTTTACTAAGTTTCTTTTATTATTCTAAAATATAATAAAGCTACTACTATTTATTTTTACATTAAAAATTATTCAAAAATATATTTTCAAAAAATAACATGCAATACTAAGCCACTACTATACCTATAATATGATGCCCAAAAATTTTCTTATTAATAATTTTTTTACTTATTAACTTTCATATTCAAATTCATCTGATAATCTATATAGGCTGTATTCAACAAACGAGCTTATAGTTTATAAGCTAGCTTATAACTTATTTGACTAGCTTATAAGTTCGTTAAAAGTATTCGGTAAACAAGTTTATTTTAAAAGTTTATAGCTTATTCTGATAAGCTACTTTGAGTAGTCTGATAAGCTACTTTGAGTAGCTTATAGCTTAAAGTTTTTTGCTCCTATTTTACCCTTATTATTTTTTCAAAATACCCATTATGCCTATTACTTTATTATATCCTATTTACTCATCTTTTATTATATTTATATTTATATATAATATATAATATATTAAATATTATATATATATATATATGATAAAAATATATAAATATATTATAAAGATGTATAATATATATCAAAATAATAAAATATGTAAATATATTTCATTATATATAATAAAATATAATAAAAATATATATAAATATATTATATATGTGAAAATATATTATTCATATATAAAATATATAAATATATATTTTTAATGAATTTTATATTTATAATAATTTAAATTAATTTAATTAAAAACAAAAATGATATATTTATTTATGTTATTTTGGAATTAAAAAATATATGCTCTTTTATGTTATTTTACACTTTTCAACTACTTCAACAGCCACTTTTACCGAATACTTCTTATTCAAATAAGCTAGCTTATAAGCTATAAGCTAAAAATTAGCTTATAAGCTATCCGCTAGCTTATAAGCTAATTTTGTTGAACAGAGCCATAAATTATCAATAGTTATATTTTAATTGTGGAGGCACATCTATCATGACCCGTTTCTTGGGCGCATGATTGGCACAATGATAAATCCCCCATCACTGTAAGTCTTTCCATAAATTCTACCCGCGAGTTAAATTATTAGTAATTATCTCTATGTCATCAAAATAACCATTCCTTATCAAATAAATACGACAAAAATATATCAAATTTTCTTATTTGAAATACACAGAGATGACTTACATATAATAATAGATCCTTATTATGAAATACATTATTGTACTGAAATACAATCCAAATATACCAAACCCTTGACCTAGATGTCCTAGACGATTACAGAGCAATATAATCTACAACAAATAGGGGCCTACCTTACAGCGGGAGGTCCGAAGTGATCTACTATTCTAGCGGATATTCTTCCCTGGCAACCTGATCTGAACAAAAAGATTTCACAGAGAGCGTGAGCCTTAAAACTTAGTGAGTGAATTGGCCTCGCGTTAATAAAATTCAAATACATCACCAGTCATGCAAGTATACCCGAAGGATCAAACTCAACCAATAAATATAGTTAGAAATTACACACTAGAAGATATAAAATCATCTAATTCATCCAACGGTATTAGTACTCATCAATGACAATATACACATAGGCTGACTCACCAAATTTGTTTATTTCCGCCATGACGTACAACTTCATCCTCTCAGTTAGAGTACATCGCGGATCTGTTATCAATTATATCCCTACCAAGGGAATCATTGTCTCCACACTCTTTGGTCAATACACCCTTTAAACCAGGTTTTTTGTCTTGCCGTGAGAGGGGGTACTATCCTGTTCAATCACTATCAATATTACAATATTTTATATCATAATCAGAAATATAATGTAATATTCATTCATATAACAGGTATCGTATATAACTATATTATAAGTTTATAAACCACGAATCAAGATAACAATTAAGTTGTCTTTGGAAAGATTTAAACTTCACATCATCATGAAATACTTGTTTTGTCTTATTCATACTTCTAGATTAATTTGAATTATCACTCTAGATTCGCCAATTCGAATCCAATCTACCCCTATCAGTTTTAGGAGTATCCTACGATATACTTTTTTATTACCAATGATACTAAAACCCTATTAAAACGGGGTCGTTTCATTCACCTGGATTTTTTACGAGTATCACTTCTCTAAGTCGTTACGGACAAGAACACACAAGTAAATTTCAGTATTCTGCTACAGAGATTTTCATGAAAGATCAAAGAAAACAGTTAGGGTTGTTTTCATACAGATATTATTCATACATACAGTTACTATTCATATGTACAGTCACTATTCATACATATGATTACTATTCATACGTGCGGGCACTATTCATACAAGAAATAGAGAATACAATCTGTAAAAGAGTACACCAAGTAAGTTCTCAGAAAAGAGTGGAGGATCGACACACTTAAGTACCAGTTCTTTCCTTAGCAAGAATTTTCCTAGATATGTATTCTTCACAATTTACATTCTATTTTGATAATAAAAAAATCAAAATAACATATAGGCAGTTAAGGACAGTTTTTCTGATGTGGAAGGTCAGTCAAAGCTGCAATCACAAAGCATACTTAAGAAAATAATTTTTAAAATTTGAAAAACATAAAAAGAGCATAATATTCCCAACTAAATTAAAAAGAAAAGACTCAAAATCTCAGAGGGCTAGCGTCGGAGAAAGAAATCTTAAGAAGAGAAGAAAAGAAGTTGAGGTGTGAGTTTAGAAGTGAAATGAAAGAACCTATTTATAGGAAGTCAATCGTACTATTTGAAACTATGTGCTAATAAAATATTTAATTTACTATTTATGAAAATGACATTTTTAATAAAATAATTCAATTTACTGTGCGCTTTAATAATTTAGCTTACCGTACAAATCACAAAGACAAAAACGGCAGAATTATTGGTTACTTGGGAACTTAAAGAAAAAACTATCCTTTCACCTTAAACCTTTAAGTTTCTTTTCAATTCAGTCCTTTCATTTTAGTCCATGAGGGTATTTTCTCATATAAAACGTTATTTTCTGTTACGAACTTCTTTCCAGTTTTCTCTTATGACCAAACCACATCTAGTATTCGATATTTTGATTGTATATGTGAACAGTACCGTATACATAAATAATATTATATATGTGAATAGTATTGTATACTGGAATAGTAACCATAGTTTACAAACATACATTTATATTTTATTTTTCACGGGTATTACAACATCATTGAGGCCGTATTGCAAATTATAAATAATAAAATAAAGGGAAAAATTTTTAAGTGCAATTCCTTATTTTTTTGTCATCAAATTCTCTAATAAAAACATGAAAAATAATGGTTTTCCAATTATAGCATGACAAGTGTTTTTAAAAAACATTTTACATATTTTATTTTTAGTAAAAAATCTGATATTAAAAATACAAAAAAAACTCTATATAAATCTTGTCCAATCCCCTTGTTGTACCCAAATTTTTTTTTGGACCAACACACACACTACAAAAAAAAACTCTATATAAATCTTGTCCAATCCCCTTGTTGTACCCAAATTTTTTTTGGACCAACACACACACACACACACACACACACACACACACACATATATATATATATATATATATTAAATGGAACATATCTAGTGAGAGTAGTTTAATGTGAGAGGTAAATAAGAAATAATCACTGTTAGATTACAAATAACAAATAAAGGTTAAGATTGATATAGAATTAATTAACACAAATAAAAAAAAATATTTTCTTGATTTTTGCATGAAAAGATTCTATACTAATTTGAATAATTGATTTGTAATCTAATAATAATTATTTTCTCTCCTCCAATATCATATTAAACTCCTCTTACTAGATATATCTCATATTTTAAATAACCTAATATAACATTATTTTTAAAAATAAAGGAAAAGAAAAGGCAAATTGAGCTAACTATTAATTCTTTTATTATAAATGTTAGTGTTTCGGAAAATTACAAAATATGTTGCATTAGTAATATTTATATAAAGGACAATAGGCAATGTAAAGAAAAGGCAAATTGAGCTAACTATTAATCCTTTTATTATAAATAATCACATATTGCCATAGCTTATTGAATGCCTACCTATACAGCATATTTGGTACGCGCTCCTAAATTAAAAAGATAGTGAAATTCCGTCGCTGTTCTAGTTGAGACTAGAGCCCCTACTTTTTTGTACCGGAAAAGCAAGTACTTTTCTTGTTGGCCACGACACTTATAAAGAAGCTTCAGCAACAGTTTTTTAAACGTTGCTATAAGTTTTGTGAAAAAAATGTCATAATTAATATTTATAGTAACAGTTGCAACTTGTAATAGCGATTTTTACTGTTGATACAAGTAGAAAAGTCCCTACTTTTCCTGTACTGAAAAGCAGGACTCTGGTCTTGTTCTTGTCTCCCATGTTTGATTGACATTTTCTACAGGAATTTTAAGCTTGTCTTTTTGTGGTCTGTTTGGTAATATGCTTCTGTTTGTTTAAGACTCTGTAATATTATATGCTATGTTAACTGTCTTGTGCTGTCTATTTATGTTGATGTATTTAGGTTGTTTCGTTTTGCATTTAAGCTTCTCAAATGTTCAGCCCTATTCTAATAATTAAAAAAAAAAAAAGAAGCTCGTTTGAACTCCAAAATATGATTTTAAGCAAAAAATCAATTATTTGAATTGGTGTTCATATCTTATCTCAAGTTATGTTTTCTTTCTCAAACTACTTTTTGTTTAAAGCAATACTTAACTTGCTTATGCCTAACTCCAATTCAAACACGAACTATGATCCGTGACTTTCTACTTGTTTTAATATATTTACTTAGTTAAAAGAAAAAAAGATACATTATTCCAATACTATAAAGTATAAATGAATGAAATTATATTATCTTAATTTAATTATTAAAAAATTATTTATTTTAATTTTATCTCGTTGCTTATCACTTTCAACAATAACAAATTTAAAAATTTAGATAAATTTAATAATTTAGTAACAAATAATATAAAACAAGTATAATTTTTTAAAAATTTAATTAAAAAAATTAATTTATAAATAAAATTAAAACACCTATAATCTTTTAAAAGTTTAATGAACAATTAATTGTTGAATCATATAACAATTCATTAAATTCTGAACTTTAGCTTTTCAAAAGTAACAAAATTTCAACGTATCTGTTCATCTAACATGATAAAGTCTAATCCCTAGCGTTACTGTTAAGTGCACACGCACACACGCATCTTATACTTCTACAACAGTTGTCTTTGCTTCTTTTAAAATCATTTAAAAAAGTGGAAGCATACCCTATTTTCTTCTTTTTATTTTTTAGTAAATTATACATATAATTTCTGAAAACTTATATTTATTTCAATTTGGTTCTTAGAAATTCAAATATTTTAATTTAATATTTAAAAAATTATATTTTTCTCAAATTAACCATTTCTTATTAAATTATAAAATTTATCATTATTAAAGCTCAAATTTTTATTACACAATTATAGTTATTTTGACAAAGTGTCGAAATTGAGGCCAACATAATTTTTTATAAACTAAATTAAAATGTTTATTTTTTAAAAAATTAAATTGAGATAATTATAATATTTTAAAGATCAAACTAATAATTAATTTTTTTTCAAAGCAACAATTTGGTTCAACGAGTATAGGGTAAGACGTATTAATTACTTTGAGATTATTAGCCATTTCATGAAGAATCTCCTGTAATATTATTATTATGACCATGAAGAAGAAACCCTTCGCGTTGGCCATAAACACAATTTAGAAACAAGTAAATATAATTATAACCCCCATTTTTATAATACTTTATGTCTATATATCCCCAACAGATCAGATGTATTACTCATAACGGTACAATATTACTAATAATATATTGTAAAGAGTACAATGTTGCAGATTAACACCACCTAATTACCTTGCGTACATGCATGAGGTAGGTGGTGAATTCTTAGTTTCTGCAATTTATTTCACATATAATACATTATATGCATCACTTTATTTAAGGAAATCTTAAAGCAGGATTGAAGCCCTACTTCCTTACTCATAGCTTCCTTTGTTATTTTTGATGTAGTCACCACCACTTCTAGCACTTGCATTGTTAGAACTAGAACTTGTGATCTCACCACCACTGTCACCACCGTCACCACCGTCGCCACTGTGACCGCCGTCACCGTCACCAGAATCAGCTGAACCTTCACTACTACTACTTCCCCCATCAGAGCTATTGCCAGAGCCAGAACCAGAGCCAGAGCCAGAGCCAGAACCAGAACCGGACCCAAATCCAGATCCGGATGCTGTCCCATTTCCTGAGGTGGCTGCAGAGGCACCTCCTCCTCCTCCGCCACCTCCACTTGCGCTTGCGCTTGAATTTCCACTGGTGGCGGCGCTTCTGGACCCTTCATCAGATGATTCTTGCATAAAGCTAGCAGCAAATGCAAGATCTACAACCAGCAAGGCGAAGAACACAAACCCTAGCACATTGGAGTAGGCCATCTCCACGTACGCAGCTAAAAGCTCAATGTAGAATATGGGAGGACCGATGAAATGCATGAGAGTATTGAGTCCATATATATAGGAAACTTTGAGTGCGGCATTTTTTTTTTGTTGGGATAAAAATTTGATATAGTTTTAAGTGTATTATATTCCATGAGATTCTTCAACATAATTATCACAAAGTAAATTTATTTTTACAGCAATTAATAAAGTAATAATTAGTTAAAATTGTTAGACTTATTTAACTTTAATGTTTGAAAATTAATGAACTGCACAGTACATGTTCATCTTTTAGGGTATTATTTGGTCACTTGTAAAAAGACTAACATGCAATACGATGAGTTTGATATTTTCATTGAATAAGTTGTGCATTCACTAATTTTTAAAAATTAAAATTAATTATAAGTATTATAGTCTAAGGATAAATTTTTTATAAAGAAAAATTGTTCAAAAGTAAAGCCTAAAAACACTTGTAGTAATTGTAGAAATTTTAAACCTAATAATAAAAATCATCTATAATTGTTTTTCATTGGACTAAGACAAATTAAAGTTTAACCATACCATATATATATAATCTTTAATAAATATCCTTTACCAATATCATCAGAGATGCAACAAGACAAACAAGATAATGAAGTATATCAGATTTGACAATTTCTACAATGTCATAGGATTTCTAAACCAAATTAACGAAAATCTAATAATTTTTTATTGAACACCCAATAATTTTTAACTAAACAATATTTATGAGTAATTCTATATTATTTTTTATCTCGTTAACTTAAAATTTAATAATAATTGATCATTCCCCTTTCTTCTCAGTTCTCACAACGAATCATTTTCATGAATGGTCATGTAGTTGTATAATACACATGCGTATAGGTAATGGATGCTCTATATATGTCGGCGTAAAGCCAAGTATAGAGTGATTCTAATATGTAAAATAACAATATATTATAGTAATCTCCTTTTGATATTTCACCTAATACTTGATTGATCATTCCGCTCACTTCTCAGTTCTCACAACGAATCATTTTCATGAATGGTCATGTAGTTGTATAATACATGCGTATAGGTAATGGATGCTCTATATATGTAGGCATTGTAAAGCTAAGTATTGAGTGCTGAAATGTAAAATAACAATATATTAGAGTAATCTCCTTTTGATATTTCACCTAACACCCTTCATGATATTTTTCTTAGTGGTTGGTAATAAATTTTCATGATAATTAATTTTCTTAATTAATGGTTGGTAATAGATGGCTGTATGTCGTCTTCCTCTTATCCCTATATTTATTATCTCTATATGCAATTTGTTGAAATTGTAGATAGTTATAGTTGATATTTCTTTTAATTGTCTATAAATACCATTGTATTGGATTGTATTGATAATTTCAATAATAAGAGAGTGATACTGTATTCTCCAATTCCCCCTTCATCCCTTCTTGGGATTGCTCTTCTTTATTTATTTTCTCTAATTTAACATGGTATTAGAGCCATGATCCCTAATTCCCGATTTTTCCAATCTCATCTTCTTGCCTGGTTCCACGATCCCTAATCCACAAATCTCTGATCTAACAAAGTATTAACAGAGCTTGGTTAACTTGAGACCCATTTCTCTTGCTCCCTGATAAGCGAAGTACTTGGCTTCCTGATATTCGAAGGTCGAAGCCCAGATTCTTCCCTGAGCCGTGCGAGGACGGGGTTTGGTTCTAATGTTTGATTCTACTTCTCTTATTACATATTTGTAGTTTTTCTTCTGGCAGAAACACTAAAAGAAAATGCACAAAATGAGAAAAATAAATTTCCTTATCATTATCTCACTAATTAGTGAGGGTGTTGCGAAGGAAAATAAATCCCTCGCAATTTTTGGCCCAAAAACACAGGAAGTTGGCACAAAGAGATCCAGTGAAATCTATGTTGATTTAGTGACAGATCAACGAGAGAAGATATCATATGCTGAAATTGAAATGATTTAGCGACAACTTCAGCAAGGGAACATTTTTGTCACTTATTTTTCCCATGCTAAATGTCTTAGAGTCCAACCGAAGCACGTGACCGGTATTACAATAAGACTTTCTCGTTACCGTAAACCTAACATAAACACTGAAGCACGCACATGCATTTACATGCCACGCATTTTATAGCGCAATGAACTTAGTGTAAAGCAAAAAATTTTCTATAACAAGTAACAATTGTTAAATAATTAATAGTATTTCGTTGGTCACTACAAAAAAGCAGACTTTCAGCTCTTACACACACACACACACACAGAGGTTTAAGAGAAATAACAACCACAAATTTTCTAAACAATTTAAACATCAAACGAGAGGAATCCAACTAGCTAGAACATTTGTGATCAAGTTTTTCAAAGATTAATCATTTTATTCATACATGCACAAACCATCCCTTGTAATCCCAATACTACAAGAAAATTACTATATATCCACAATCACTTTTAGTGACAGCAAAAATATCATAGGTCTAGATAATCTATACCTACACAAATTAAAATATCATAGGTATAAATGATCAATACATACAAAATTTTTTTTTGTCTCTAATACATATAAAAACTATGACAATTTAATTTATAATTTTTTAGATAATTCTAAAATATTAATTCTTGTTGAAATAATTAATTTTTTTTATATAAACTTATTACTATTACCCATAATTATAGATTGTGGGTAAAACCTATATAAATAAATTTTTTACCCATTTTCATGGTATTATTTTCAGTAATTTTAAAATAAATTTTAAAATTTAAGTTTCTTTTTTTATTTATTGATTTTTTTTTATCTAAACTAATCATTTTCACCCATGATAAAGAAGTGTAGGTAAAAGCCTCCTAAAAAATTTTACCCTCCCACTTATTAGCGCCAAAAGCCGGTCAACATGAAAAAAAAATTGGATGTGCCACAAAGTTAATTTGCTTTCTTTGAACCCTAAAAAGAAATTACCATAACTTGTCTTGCTCTACTCCAGAACACATATTGTGCAGTGCACTCTCCAAGTTTGGTTCTGTTCCCTTTATTTCCAACTCTCACTTACTACATCAATCAACTCTACTTGATGAATTATGACAGTGATTGAAACGCCGGTGGTTTGTTAATTTGCTTTCTTTGTTAATTTCACTCTCCAGTCCCTTCCCTTTCCGATTATTTCCTACTCTCATACTTACTTATTGCCTCAATAATCTCTACGTGATGATTACAAAGCCAACTCTAGAGTAAAAAAAAAACAAAAAGGCAAAAGGATATTATATGCCTCTAACGTTTATCTTGATTTTTATTTATGCCCCTGAGGTTTTTTTTGTCTGATTATGCTCCTAACGTTTCAATTTTTATCATATATGCTCCAAAATGATGAAAATACCTCTCATCCCTCTCTTTTTTCTCTCTCCTCACTCAAACCCAAACCCTCACCGGAGAAGACGCTAGAGAAGCTAAAAAATCAGATTTCACCATCATTTGCTTTCTTTCCTCTACTATCGCGTCCCTCTTCCCTCCAACATTCTTTCCCCCCTCTTTTTCTCTGGTTCACTCACTCTCTCTCTCTGAAACTCAAAAATTTTTGAGTTTATGGTTTTGAAAATTTTTTGAGCTTCAGAGAAAGAGAGAGAGAGTAAACTAGAGAGAAAGAGGGGGAAAGAATGTTGGAGAGAAGAGGGACGCGATGATAGAGGAAAGAGAGTAAATGGTGGTGAAATTTGATGTTGTATGCTTCTCTGGTGTCTTCTTCGGTGAGGTCTGTGTTTTAGTGAGGAGAGAGAAAAAAAAAGAGGGATGAGGGGTATTTTCATCATTTGGAGGCATATATGATAAAAATTGAAACGTTAGGGGCATAATCGGAGAAAAAAACCTCAGGGGCATAAATGAAAATTGAGGCAAACGTTAGGGGTAAATAGTACCTTTTTGCCCTAAAAAAAATGAATCAATGATCACATCACAAAGAGCAGCCTGATTATGAAGAGGCACTTCACTCTATTAGCTCCACTGCCTAATTTAGGAAGGTTCCTCATCTGACGATAGACTTGGAGTGTTTGGTAAAGAAGATGATGTGAGTATGAAACTCAGTGAGAGAATAAACCTATCATACTAAGCATAAACAAGAGGCTATAATCACAACATTACTAGTACAGTCACCTACGCAAAGACAAGTTTGCAAATACCAAGCCAATCATCCATATATAAAAAGTTTTCCAATTTAAGGCAAGTCCATAGATTTCCACAACCAAGTCACATAGTAATTTCCATAACAATTCCATGACAAATTTCCAAAACCATCCATATTATCGTGTTCGTTGCTTGTGGCCTGTTGTATTCCCCTATCTCTCCAATTATAGTTTCCAACCAATCATAAATAATATATATATATGTACATGTCCACCCTTACTAACTCTAACCCATGGGATCCCATGCCATCTACCATTTATCATAAACACACAGAATCATAAGCACAATCAGAGGATCATGGAAGAGATGAATCCAATGGTATTTATATGTCAACATCATGAATTCCATCGTCGACATATTCAAGGTGTTCATATCACAACTAGCTATAGTGATTCTCTTGTGTGACTTTGTGTATCTAGTCATTACGCAAGTATCATCATGAAATTGTATTGAATTAATCACATACAAATGAGCACTTTGCTACCATTTTTCCTTATCGTTAAATCAACAAATCAAATACCAATTTAATTACACGTTTAAAAGGGGATACAAATAGGAAAAAAAGTATATACTAAGATACTTCTCATTTTACAATACTCATTAACAAATTTCCAATATAAACAACAACCAATTGTTCCACATGTATAAGATTGTGGAAATGATTACAAAGTAGGATAGATTACCCACTCACCTTGACACCAAAAAAGCAGGTTTTCTACCTTCGAGAATGAGAGTTTTGTTGGAAAAAGTCTCCTCAAGACCCTAAGGAAACATAGCATAGGAGAAAAGTGAGAAAAAAAAAATTTCTCAATGAACTTACAGCTCTGGGCGCCACCCTTCAAACTCTTTGGTGGTTGGCACCTTGGGTGCTAGCCCTCTTCTCCTTAGGAGCCAGTGTTGGTGCTCGGGGCACCAGCTATTGGGGAAGTCCCTCAACCTTCGAATTTCACTCCTCTTCTTCCAAATTCACTCCCATCCACCAAACACCATCAGTGCAACTACAAAGCTTTATAAATGCTTCCAAAAACCTTATATTTCAAGGATGAACATCAATTGACACCATAATCAAGCCATCATTCATCAATTGATCACAATCATCCTAAAAATCCCAATTCTACCAACTTAAGGGTTTCTAAGATTTGATGCATATTCCAACTATAAACTCTCAAATTTTCCTTCAACTAGACTAAGCCTAGCTCATAGGGGTTTTAGAGACCCTTCTAACATCATTCCTAAGCCAAAATCCATATATATCCCCCACAACAAGGGTAGAGAATGTGTGAAATTGAGAGAAGAGAAACAAGCAGGAGTTGGTTCTTACCTCAATTAATGTCTCAAAGGGAGGAAGAATCTGTTGGATGTTAGCATTACTTTTTTCATATATATATATATATATATTATTTATTTATTTTATAAATAATTTTTGAATGCTAACAATCATTTGAGTGGACTGATGTATTAAATATTGTATATGTATGCATATTTTTTGGACATATATTAAGTGCTATATATAATTATGTCCATTATAAGATCTTTATTAATTTTGTATTAGAGGAACCTATTTGATATATTTTATATTTTAGTCTGGGGTGTTAGTCAAAATATTTTATGTGTGTAGATACCTGACTTTGAATAATAACAGTGATGGGGCGTTATTTTAAAAGGGGTCAACCTATGAGTCGACCATGCTAGACAATGGTTCTCTATTACATAAGAGGCTTATTTTTGGTAAGACTGGGGTGTGTGTGTGTGTGTGTGTGTGTGTGTGTGTGTGTTGTGATAATTTCCATCAGACAAAAAATAGTGAGAGAAAGCCACTTATATTCTCTTAGAAGAGTCTACTTACAATCTGATTTTGGGTTACAATGGATCAAGGTACACTCTAATTTCTTTGTCTATAATGTGTTCTTATTGCTTATTAAGATCTACAAACACTACAACAATGAAGCAAATTTTTGACTGCAAATTTCTTACTAATTTCTACTGAGTGGATTTGTGACTGCCGCATATGACTTTTCCTACTGAAATATGGTAGAAAACATGAGACAGTGAGTATAATATATTTCTGACTGAAAAAATTACTGATAATTAGTAGGAAATTTTTATATCCTTACCTCGAGTATCTGTTGAGCCAAACTTGTGGCTCGACAGAGCATCGAGCCACACTTAGTTACATGGCTCGATAAGCGTTATGTCGAGCCACTTAAGGTGTGGCTCCCATACACTCTTATATGTAGTATATTTTTATTTTATTAAGAAATTAAATAGTTTATTTTTTAAAATTATTTTTGTTATGTGGATTTAGTTAATTATGAGAAGTTAATATATATATATATATATATATATATATATAATCTAAAAAGTACACATAAAAATTAATATAATATAAAATTTAGTATATTCAAATAATAACATATATATATATATATATATATATATATATATATATATTCATGTAAAAGTATACATAAAATTGATTGATATAAAATATAAAATAAATAATATAAAACATAAATTTAAAAAAAATTAAGTGAACCTTGTGAAAAGATTTTTTTATAAAAAACTTGAACTGATGTGTCTAGTGAGCTACACAGTACACACTTAAAAAATTTATTAAAAAATATTAAAAGAATAAAATTTTTATTTATTATAGTGTAATAAACTTATATATTACTAAATTAAACTATTAAAAGTAAATATTATTTTAATATATTTATTTTTTTCAACTCAATTAAAATTAAAATGATATAGAATAATATATATGTGGCTTGACACACACACATAATGTGTGGCTCGACACATAGTATGTGTGTGTGGCTCACAGAGCCACATTGTATCTGATCTCATAAATTTTTTGACTACTATATTAACAAATTTTATATTTTATAATTTTATATCAATTAATTTTATGTATATATTGTAAATGAAAAAAATTAAATATATATTTATATATTTTTTATTTGAATATTTTAAAAATTTGGCACAATTTTAAAGATTTGAATTTCTTCTGTAATTTATAATAACAATTTTATATCAAATAATTCTAGTATGTGTAAATTTTGGATAAAAATGATGCCTGTCTTAATTTATTGATTTTGAGTAACAAAAATATGTTTAAACAATAAATACTTTCTAAACAAATAATTAAAAATACAAATAATCACTTTATTTATAGAGCTACAGAATAATTGAAAGCTGTATATTAATTGTAAATTATACAATATAGAAAAAGCAATAAACATTCATATAAAAAAAAATTAGTCATCACTTGTAATATTATCATCACTATCTCCTTCGATGTTATCTTTGTCTTCATTTTCTTCTTCAATTGTATATGTATATTGGTGCTCATCTTCTTCCTCACCTTCTTCTTCCCCTTCTTCTTCTTGATCTTTCTTTTCTGCTTTATCTTCACCTAGTATTTCTTCATATTGTCCCTCTTCTTACGAATTATCAATTAATAAATATATATCTATTAGACACATTTGGTTCTTCAGTCTGGAAGGATACTTCTAGTCTTTTTTGAGTGTTAACTAGACTTTTTGGTTTAGTTTTCATCACAACCCACTAGTCTGATTTTTCTCTAGTTCTGATTAGATAAGGAACAAAATATACTTGTATTACCTAGTGTGTGAAAAAAAAAATAGATCAAATTTTTTGTATCTCCTTGAGTGTTTAATTTCTATAATTCTATATTGCAGGTGCACATTTATTCCACAATTCAATAATGGATCAAACCAATCACAATAAAATAAGGTGACTTTTTTGTGGGTTCACCAAAATACTGTAACTGTACCACTTCCTTGAGGATGCTAAAATAATCATTTTCTCCGCCACCCTTTGCAGTGCCTCTAACACACACTCCATTGTTGATTGTTTTTTTGCCAATGCTCCAAGCATCGGTATGAAACTTGTATCCATTTACAAAATATATTGGCTATGTCTCTACATTACGAAATGGTCCCCACGCCAAGTCCCATAGATACAGATTATTAAGAACAGGAGGTTGAATATTTACCCAATCAAGGTGATAAATGAATATATGAATAATTGATTAATACACTACACAACAATTAATTGTAAATGATGAAATCACCTACAAGGCTTTTAAACCATTGGACAAAATGTGATTCAACAACTCTATCAATATCTTCGTTGCTGAAGTGTGGATTTAAACTTTTGTGATATTGTTCAAAATTGTTGTTGTACAAAAGTGAAGTCAGCGAGCAGAAAAAGTAGATATATGACTTTTGATTGAATAATAAAATTAGAAAGTACAATATGTCCTTACTCAAGATATAGCTTCACTTCATCACAGTTGAGAAGGACATAAAATTGAGCCGTCATATCTATCATCTAAAAATCTAGTGACGCTCTTTCCAGAGGGATGTCCAAGTTAATTAAAAATTGTTAATGTAGTTGGTTCGCTTGTCCCTTTTTGTATATAGGAATTCTGACCAACTCTTGTTCTCACTGAATTCACATGAGATTCAAAGTAATAAGAACAAAAGTAAGTTGTCTCATGTGCCAAGTATGCATCACAAATAGAACATTCCACCTGAGATTTATTTTTTATTATCTTTTTAATTTGGTTTAAAAACCTTCACAATCAAAAAGAATAATTTGTCAGATTTGAATATGTAGAAATTAAAGTAATATAGAAAATGAGTAATAATGAATGAGTACCTCTTAAAGGGATACATCCATTGATATTGAATTGGTCTGCCAACTCAAGCCTTATGTGGCAGAGAGACAGGCAGATGTTCCATTGAGTCAAAAAATCTAGGGAAAAAAATTCTTTCTAACTTGCAAAAGAGAATAGGAATATTTTGCTTCATTTGAATTAGCTCATCCACTTTCAGTGTTGTTGAACATGAGGCTTTGAAAAATTGGCTTATCTCAATGACAGGCTTACAAACTTGCTCAGGCAATGTGTTGAAAGCATAGCAAACATTCCATGAAAATGTGACAATCATGGCCTCTTGAGTTTGAATAACTTTCCGTCCTTTAGGTAAACACATCTTAACAAATTTGAAGAATATCCATCAGGCATTTTTAACCCTTTTACCTACTCGCATATTGCCCTTTTCTACTCTAAAGTAAATGTAAATTTAGCCTTTGGTTTGATCATTCTACCATTGGCAAGTTTTTGTAATTCTAAATCATGGTGCCTGCAATACACCGCAAGATCCATCCTTGCCTTAAGATTGTCTTTTGTTTTCCCTTGGATGTCCATAATAGTGTTAAAAATGATATCGAACACGTTTTTTTTCTATGTGCATGACATCTAGATTATGATGGATAAGAAAACTTTACCAATAAGGGAGCCCCGAAAAAATGCTCTATTTTGTCTAGTTATGCTCATCCCCGTAACCTTGAGCTCTAGAAATGCCACTGTCAATAACTTTAGGGAGCCTTCTTACATCTTCCCATAATTCTTCTCCATTTAGTATGAGCGGTGAGAGATTATTCTCAATTTTATTCTTCATGAATGCATGGTTAGTGGGCAAAAACTGTCGATGACAATTAAACTATGAGTTTTTTCTCCCATTTTGTAGAGTTAAGGCTTTTGAGTTGTGCATACAGTAAGGACAAGCCAACTTACCTGCAGTGCTTCACCCAAACAACATTTCATACACTAGAAAGTCATTTATTGTCTACATCAATGCCGTTCGCATATAAAAATTTTGTTGTGTGGAGATGTCAAATGTGGATACTCCATCCCATAACAATTTCAGTTCATCAATGAATGGCTGCAAGTATACGTCAATGCCAACCTTCGGATTATATAGCCCCAGTAAAATGGCTGTCAAGAACATATACGGTGCAATCATGTATAGCTTGGGTAGCAAGTTATATGGTGTTACTATGACCGGCCAACAAGAGTATGGTGTCTCATGTTGACCATAAGGGGTGAACCTATCTATACACAAGCCGAGTCTTACATTACGTGGCTCATTGGCGAAGTTCAGATATACCACGTCAAAGTGTTTCCATGCTTCCCCGTCTGAAGGATGGATCAATATCCCTTCATCTCTTATGTGATTCCAATGCCATCACATGTGCTCAGTCGAACTCATCGAGGCATAAAGCCTCTGTAACCTAGGAATAAGGGGTATATGGTGCATCTTTTTTTATTGGAACTCATTTAGCAATTTTTCTTCTCCATGGTCGATCTTTAAGTATCAAGATGCTCCACAAAATTTGCATTTTGTCTTATCTATGTCATTGTTATAGTACAACATGCATCTATTCAAGTAAACATCAATTTTTTTTGGACGATAAACCGAGTCTAGATACTAGTTTTTTTGTTCTGTACCAATTATTTAGCACGAGGTTATCGGTGGGACTAATCTCCCCCATTAAACTTGCCATATTATTGAAAGCTTGCACTGAAATGTTACCTTCATATTTAAGACTTAACATTCTGACTACAATGGACAACTTTGAATGATTGGTACATCTTGACCATAGTGGCCTTTGATAGGCATTTAATAGATCAAAAAAAATTTGAGCTTTTGGATTTGGAGGTTCGTCGGTATTTAAATTACTAGAATCTTCATTTTTCGAATTTGAGTCATCTCTGATATCCAGATCTTGTCTAGTTGCATCTATGATCATGCTGGATATCTAGCATCCCCACTAGCAGCAATATTTATCGATCTACTTGAACATCCGACATCAACAGTTGTTGAGTTTGTGGCTTCACCTCTCACCTCACCGCGAGCTGTCCAACACAAGTATTGTGGCTGAAAAGCCTTTTTTGTAGAGATCCCCTTTAACGTCCTCAACATCCATATATGTGCAATTTTTATGTTTTCAGCAGGGACATCGAATTTTTCCGTCTTTTGCATCTTTCTTAGCAAAGGCAACAAATTTCTCCACCCCAAGAAAAAATTCTTCTGTGTATCCCTTCTTTCTAGGATTTAGTCTATTGCACATCCATCTTCGATGAGAAAGGAGTAGCCAGATACGTAGTAGCAAGAAATGGTAAAAGATATGATCGGATAACTATCATATTCAAATATTAGTAACTTTACCAACCATTTTTTATTCATCCCATCCATAAAAAAGTCAGCAGACGAAAAAGCAAGTATGACAACAATAATTCATCTAATTAATGATATATTTCTACATATAGTCAGCAAATACAAAAATAAAAAAAATATAATCAACAAATGAATGTATTATTTTTGTTCTATAATATATTGTTACATATTTATATATAGTGGTATACTTTATTATATACAATAAAATATATTAATATATATAATTATATTTATATATATTATATGTTTATATATAAAGATATAATAAATTTCAAATAGGTATAATGAGTATTTCCATAATATAACAAAAGTAAAAGTTTGAGAAAAGTATATAAAGTATAATATTGTATTTTTAATGTTACAATTTTTTTAATGTAATTATTATAAAACAAAACACTATAAATAGAAATAGAGTTTTTAGTTTAACAAGTAATCGTAAAATATGTAAGATATGACATGACTTCCATCTTATTCATATCTTCTTATGTTAGACACATTACTTAATTTTTTTTTTCAATATCATAGTTCAAAATCCTATATCATCTAAACGTCCATGTATTACTTCACTTACCTACACTTATCCAATCTTGTCTACTATCCCATTGCAAGTACGAAAATTGCAAGAACAACTTTTTGTGCTTGTCTTCTAGTATACCTTGGGATAGGATAAAACAAAAACAGTAAAAGAAATCTCACAATGAAGATATCTCACTTACATACACTTTTGGTTCACTATACATGAATATATTTAATTCTTATGTACATGAATTACTTGTTAAAAAAAAAAACAGATTCACTAACGTTTACCAAGAAAGAAAAATTATAACTTAATTAGATCTTTTATATATATGTATAGATATATATATAACCTCCTGCACCACTGAGACTTTCAGTAGTTTTTTTCATAATATTGAATAGGTATTAAACCTTCTTGAACACAGTTAAAATCAGCACCTGAGTCTATCAGAGCGATTACCTTAATGTTAAAGCTTTTAATGGTAAGGTTTACATAACAATACCATTTTTGAACAGATATTCTAGAAATAATATTTAAATAACTTTCCTTTTGAACTGAGCTAATTTCTCCTAACTCGTTTTGATCATCAGAATTCTTAATATCTTTATTGGCCATTAAACTTAAAATATCTAAGGATAAGTTATTATCCTTTTGTTTGAGCAATTGGATTTCTTCTTTAATTATTTTGATCTCTTCTTGAAGTTCTTTTATTGAAACTTTTTCTTGAACAGTATTATATGAAAATCTATTAATTATTTCTTGAACATTATAAGGTTTAATTTCTGGTTTTGGTTCGGGTTCCTCTGAATCCATTATGTCCTTAATCTTGAGCAAGTATTGATTCCTAATTTCTTTATTATCTATTTTATCTATTATTTCTATTAAAGTTTGAATTTCATCTCTATTGAGCACGTTAAGAGTTTTTGAATAAGTAGTATTATTTTTTGAACAATCTTTACAGTTACAGATTCCTATCTTTGAATGACTTTCGTCATCAGATATTGAACTAGACGATGAATTACTTAGTTGATCTAACTGATATAATTCATTTTGAACACTAGACTGATCTGAATCATATTCTGACTCAGAGTTTTGATCTTCTAACAGAATACTCATTAGACTCTGTTTGTACTTATCATCTATGTTTAACGAATTAATTCATTTTTTGAGCTTACAATGTTTTGAAATATGACCATACCTCCCACATTTAAAACAAACTACATGTTTGTGATCAGTATTTTTTGAACTTTGGTGTCTAGATTTACTAGACTGTTGAACAGTATTTTTTGTTTGGAATGATCTAACAGGTTTGTCAGGGTATCGACGATATGTCTTCCTGATGGGTTGATACCTATGGATCTTCCTATTTTTCTTATTTTGAGCAGAACGGGCTCGAATTTTTTCGATGCCGTATTGATCACAAAAATTACTTAATTCCCTATGGGTACTTTTGAACTCAGACTTAAGTTTTGACTGAAGCTTCATGTCGTTACATACGGTAAGAGCTTCGTTTGTAACAAAATTAATTAATTCTCCAAAAGTCATGTGACTAAATGGGAGTGTATTGTTGCATTGTTTTCTAATGCTTTCCTTAACTCTTTCAACAAATAGGTTGGGTAAACCACTTAAAAACCTTTCTTTCCAGTAGTCTGCTTTACTGTCAGACCGGGTGTATAACTTGGTAAGGAACATATCTTTATACCACCTAAAATCAGACATCATAGGACATCTGAGGTTGATCAGTTGGTTTCCTATCCTTTACTGAAAATCTGTGGGGTTTCCTACAAAGTGTTTTGTAAGGGCATAAATTAAAACTGCTACTGAATCTTGAACTTCTAACACTTGACCATTGATTTTTTCTTGTTTGACCCCGAATTTAATCGCTGACCTTTCAGCTTTTGTGAGATAATTGTCCCACCAGCCTTTTAATTGACCAGTAAAACCAATTGTTAACATGGTTACTATTGACCTTTCATCATTATTCTTGATCCTATACGCCGTGGCGTACATTGACATATTTTGAATAATTCCTAAAATTTGATGTTTTGTGTGACCATCAATGTTCCATTCTACAATAGCCTCGCCGTTATAGCTGGCTTCTGTAACTAAAGTATTCTCTTCATACTGGGTATCTGAGTAACTAGGTCTAGGGTAGTAGTTCCTAGTTACTAGTCTTGGATTCCTATATCTAATTCTATTAATCTCTAATTGTTGATCAGATTCTAATTTTGACAGTGTGTTGATCTGAGGACCTTTTGACCTATTATTTGAGACGTTTAGTTGATCTAATCTTTTGGTGATTTCACCAACTAAGTTTTGAGACGATGATCCTAATTTTATTGATTTTAACTCTGCTTGTGTAAGGGTTGGAATCTTATACAAGGGTTGTTGAGGTATTGAACTAACAGAAATAGAAGAGCTAGAGGGAGACTCCAAGGCTCTATTATGACCACGTTCTCTATCCTATCTAATTGCTTACCTATGGTATTGAGTGCTAAATTAGTAAAATTATTTTGAGACTCAATATTTTTGACATCTCGTTTTGAACTATGTTGATCTTCATTTCCTTCTACAGTTTTGAATGATGTTGCTTCTATCTCAGAACTACCTTTTGAAATTTTTAAATTTTCTAAAGGGGGATGGACCGAGATAATTTTTTGACCTAAAGTGGTATCCCATTCTACTGTAATCCTAGTATGGGTATTTACCTCTTTTTGAACAAAAGGATTTTCTATCTGATTATTGAAACAGTGCATTTCAAACCATTTAAAAAAGAAAATGTGTTGACCTAATTTTTCCATAAATTTATAATAATCTAATTTCTATTGTTGAACTTGCTCTTTTGAGAAAGTATCAAAATACCATTCTCTTCTTGACTTATTATGTTCATTCATGAACTTTGTATTTAACATTGATTTATCAATTTTAAATTCTTTACTCATCATTAAGATTTGTGATCTAGTGGGTGAGTGATTGACCGAAGGTGTTTCTTAAACTGATTCATAAATGGGTTGTGGAACAGTAGGTTAGAAATCTACTCCTCTGAGACTAGTCGAAGTCTCAAGAGTCTCTACTGCAGATCTATAATCAGAATCTACAGAGTGTCTTGAACTATATTCTAATTCTGGATTATTGAACATTCTAATTCTAGAAGAGGATGATCTATTAATAGATATCCTGACATGTCTTTCAGGACTTTGAACAAAATTTCCTAAACTTCTAGACTCTATTTTCTTGGAAGGTTGGATACTTTCTAAATTCCAAGAGTCTGGAAAGGCAGCCATGATTTCTTTATGCTTGAGGGGTTTAGGAGTCATGATCATTGATTTTTGAAGGTTAGCCTCCATAAGGATGGTTTCATTCTTAGGGGACTCTTTCTTAACAGAAATTTCTACTCCAGTTTTGGAGACTTTATAATGAATCCTAAAAACAATAGAAAGATTATTCAGATCCTCACTGAATATTCCTTCTTGGGTCTTGACATGCAATTTTAAAGCATTTTCGACGTTTCTCAACGTCTTCATATAATTTGGAAAACATTGAAAATAAATTGGACCATTGTAGAGATTTGACTCTACAAGACTTAACATTGAATCTTGAAACGATAAAGTATGCCTATCCTGTAAAAGTAACAGAACAGGATGATTAATACCTAACTTGTGCATAGGTTTGATAGCTACTTGGATTAATCCGATATGGATGAACCCAAATTTGTCTTTCTTGTGTTGAGCAATCTTATTTTTATCTAACAGATTAATTGTGTCCTGACATTTTCCTAATGTCATGGTGCACTCTATTGTTCTAACTATATTTTGATCCTTAAAATTAAAAGTTGAATGCCTATAAATTTCACTGGGTCTTACCTACGGCATTTCCCAATTTCTTAACCTTTCTTCGGCTTCTATAATAGAAACTTCAGAATTATTGAACTCATCTTGATCAACAGAACTTTGATCACTAGAGGTAGGGGGAAAACTAATTTCAGAACTATTTCTATTAAATAATCTTCTTATTAATTCAGACATATTTAAGAAAATAAATTTCTTAAAATTCTTCTAAGTTCGTTAAGGTTTATCGGGACCACCTCCTACGGGAACACCGGCCTTTCCTGGGTCTTACTGGCTTTCCAACGCAGTCACAAGGCTGACCAACGCTAACCCTTAACTTACTAAAAGTTTTTTAAGAAAATAAATTCTTAAATAAATCTAAAACAAGATGACTATTAACAGAACTAGGCTCTGATACCATTTTTCTGCTGGCCGCTGGGGATCGTCATTCTGTGTTAGTCCTAGAGTTCCTAACTAGTTAGTGGAACTGTTGAACAAGAAGTCGTACAGGACTTCGGACATAAAAACATAAGTAAATTCTGAACTTAAAATTTCATCCCTAAATTCTATCCTAGTTTCTTGATTAACAATATAAATTTTTGAACTATTGGGTTGAACAAAATACTCTAATTTGACAATAAGTATTAAATCAGTAAAAGGAATTGGAACAAATTCTACTAAAGAAAGACGCATTTTGAAACATAATATTTTTGGATTAACAAAGTAGGAATACAAAAGAAATTTGAACTTACAATTTGAACAACAGCTTAAGAGCTTCTTGAAAACAGAAACAATTACAGAGAGTTTTTAACAAGTTTTGTTTTCTCTATTTTTGCTCTTGCTAACTACTGAACTACTTCGCCTTTTATAGAATTAAGAAGGCGGATTTGAACAAGTGTGAAGTCCGTGGATTTCAGAGGCTCTGGAGTCTGCGGATTTGAACAAGTTTGAAGTCAGAAAAGCAATGACGCGTGGATGGCTGCTTTCCGAAAAAGTGATCACGGGCATCTTTTCTTTTTCAAAGTGGGTTTGTCATTTTGTGCCAACGCTTTACTTTTGAAAAAGCTTGTCTGCCACTTTTGAACAGAATTCTTGAGCTGGTGGAAGTTTTGGATTCTTCTGCCGACAACTTAACCTAACCAGAGTCAGTCTTGACTAAGGTGGGTGAAGTCGAGATTGAAGCAGTCATCTTCATTCTGAAATTGACTGCCATCTTCTAAGTTGAAGTCTTCAGAGGAAGCTTTGTCTGATGAAGCTTTCTCTGAAAGTTGTTGAACAAGACGGTTGAACTCTTCCTCTGTTTGAGCTTTGGCGAGTTCAGCCATGATTTGAGATTTAGAGGCGAGGAATGGTGACTGGTGTTGAATACCCTGAGAATACTTCATCAGGTGCGGGTTTTGAGCAAGCCACTTTTCAATTGCCTTTTTATTGAGCAGGTTGGGGTTGTATGTTGACCACCATTTTATGTTGAACGTTCTGCTTAAGTGTAGAGGATAACCAGCGTTGAACCTGTCTTTAAATTCGAAATCGCATGACATGATCCATGGAGTTCCGAAGGTTAAGAAAAATTTTAAAAGTAAAAGTCCAGTATGGAAATTGGTTTGAGCAGAAAAAATTGAAAATGATTCCTTCGCATAAGATGGAAGAAAATCATTGTTTGGACCAAAAAAGTGAAACCATTCAGAAAACCAGGCCAGAAAATCTTGATTTCCTTTGTTGAACTAGATAAACCAAGAATGAGAAAAAGGGCGAATCAGCAAAGTGTTGAACCAAGCCATTTTGTAATCCCAGTAATTAAAACTTTGTGGCTGGAATTGTCTTGAAAAACTTTTTAAAGAAAGAAGGTGCTGATTCCATTGAGAGAGAGTTAAAACTTTATTAATTTTGAACTTGGAATATTGAATTCTGGATGGAAATAAAGGATCATACTCGTGTGTGAGCGTGATCGAGTTTGTATCAACTAAAATAAATTCATAAAAAATTCTTGTTTTTGTAGGTTCAGCATTGTAAAAATACTGACCTTCTGGAAAATATTTTTGAGCCACTTCTTTGGGAGAAGCGTTTTGATTTTTGAGCCATTCAGGTTCAATGGCACAAATGGGTGCATAACATGGTTTTGAAACATATTTCTCTGAAAGAGATCTTTTGAGAGGTGTTGGTTGGCCTAGTTGGACCATGGTAGAAGATGATTGAACAGGGGTGATCGCTTTCTATGGCGAAGGAGTGCTTAGGGCTTGATCATATGTGAGAGGAAGAAAGCGGTTTTGAGAAGAAGAAGAAGGAGAATGAGGTCTAAGACCTCTTACTGGTGGCCGAGGACCACTGCCAGAAGGGCTATTGAATGATAAGGGTGTCACCAGTAAAGGCGACGTTGCTTGAACCACAAGGGTTCTTTGAACATTGCTAGAATCCAATGGGGCTCCGTATTGCTCCTTTTTTACTTCTTTTGATTTGTTTTTCTTGTCCATTCTTCTGTTCTACCTTGCAAGAATTCTCGTGTGAGAAAATCTGAAAGGGCATTCTCGTTTTCTCACTACCTTTTATATGTTGAACTTCGAAATCAAAACAAGAAAGTAATGCTTGCCACCTGGCAAAGACATGTTTTGAAACCAAATTTTGAACATCTTTTTCTAAAACGAATTTTGCAGATTTGCAATCTATTTTGAGCAAAAAGGCTTTATTGAACACTTCTTTTTGAAATTTTTTGACATTCAAAACAATTGATAAAATTTTCCTTTTGATCGTGGAGTATTTGCTTTGGGCTTCAGTCCATACTCCAGAATTGAACCTAACTAATTGTTCTTTTGAACATCCTTTGGGCCTTTGTTTAAGGACACCACCATAACCTTCTTTTGATGCATCGATTTCGATTATCATAAAGGCTTCTAGGTCAGGTATCCTAGACAAGGGAGTTTTTTGACTCTTAGTTTAAGAGTTTTGACAGCATCCGTCATTGAACTATCCCAAGGGGGGGATTTCTTTCTTAACTTAGAATATAAAGGTTTGCAAATTATTCTAAGGTCTTGAACAAAATCTGCGACATAATTAAGACAACCTAAAAATCTTTGGAGTTGATTTTTATCAGTTATCTCGTCTGGAAATTTGTCTGCAAATTCTATTGGATGGTTGATTGGTTTGATCATACCCTGATGGATATCATAACCTAAAAATCTAATTTTTGTTTTGAACAGTTACATTTTCTTAGCAGAAATGACTAAGCCGTTTTTCTTAACAATTTCGTAAAATTGATCAAGGTGCCTAAAGTGTTGTTCTATGGAATTAGAAAACACTAAGACATAAAATTGAGAAAAATTATTGAAAATTGAGTTCATAACATTTTGAAATTCAGAAGGGGCATTTTTGAGACCAAATGACATCACATTCCATTCGTAGTGACCGAAGGGAACGGTGAAAGCCGTTTTGTACCTATCCTTTTCTTTAATATGAATTTGATAGAAACCATATTTCATATCAAATTTTGAAAACAGAGAGACTTTTTGAACACGACCAATTAGGTCTCCTCTATCGGGTATTGGATAGTCTCAGGCAAAGCAAAGTTCTTTGCCTGAGACTATTGTTGAAATTCCTAATTCTGAAACCTTAAATGGGTAAATAAGGGTCAGAAAAGGTGTTCCTAAGATCATAGGTTCGTTCAAGTTCTTCACAAGAACGAAGGTTGTATTGAACTTAATGCCTTGATTACATATCTTGGCATTAGATAGTTTGTACCTAACTGGAAGTTTATTACCTCCTTTATATTTATATATATATAATCACATGCTTGGTGTGTTAGAAAATTTAGGTTTGTCTTAACTTTTCTATCATTCTTTTATTTCATTCAAAGTTATTAATTTTCATTAAAATATGTTTTATTTGATATTATATATATATATATATATATATATACACACTTGTGTGGTGTGTGTTTAAAAGTTAAGTTTGTCCTAACTTTTTATATCATTCATTTACCTCATTCAAAATTAATATTTTTAATCTAATATGAAAATGAAGAGAAAAAAATATTTTGCTATTAATTATTTACATATTGTAATTTAATTTTAATATTTTAAAAAATTTTATCATGAAAGTAAAAATTATTTTAATTTAAGTAAAGTTAAATTGAATTATTTAAACGTAATTAATTTAATGTTATTAAGTATAATTTAATCAATTAATTTCACTCCCAAACCCTTATAAATAAAGACTCTCACCCCCTTCATTATTCACTTTTCATTCTCCCCCTCATTCTCACTCATTTATGCCTCGTCCATTTAGTATCTTATTTTGAGAATCATGGAGCCATCCTTATTTGAGAATGACTATTTTTCTGAAGACATCATGCTGAATATATTGTCGCAACTGCTAGTTTCTGACTGCCAAGACTATATGACGGTCTCACAGAATTGGAACTGGAGTTTTGGTCACAAATCTTTCAGACAAAGACATATAGAGAGAGAGCCCCATCTCAATAATCTCTTGTACTACTATCTTTCTCGAGCTCATATCGTGGAAGGTTTTTCATTGAAGTATGTAACACAAGGATCTGGTCATTCCACCGTCTCCTAGAGGTTGACGGCAGGAGCATCAACTACTTCTCCTCAATCATGTCACCCAACAAACCAGTGAAATTATCGGCCCAATCAGCGGTTATTCAATTTGCTCCATAATTACATTTTTTTTATCATTTTTTAAATGCGCCTATATAGTAATACAGACTTTTCTATCAGGACAAGCTAATTACTGTCTTGCATATAATTCATGTTGACAAGACTTTGTTGTAGTATGCTATTATTTAGTCAGGCAAAATGTGGTGGTGACAAAGCTTTACTCACGACACCTCAAGTGGCATCCCCTCCGAACCTACTCCTTTTGACGATCTTGTGCTACAGGAAGAAATTTTTGTTGTAGATAATTTTATTGTGTTGGTGTCCTCACGTGACAGGACAACTCTTATTGTCCAAGACATCCATCAAGGGTCTTTTTGATCGTTGCTTGTTCCACATGCTGTATTCCATGACGAATGAACACTGGTGGGGTATAATAATGGGTTGGCCATCCTCTTCTCTGGCGAACATTACATTCAAGGGACCTTTGTGCAACTGTGGACATGCAACATCGTCCACTATGATCATTAGTCATGGAGACTTGAATGGTGTCTTCATCTCCCACTAGGAGATGATCCATTACTATGTCTTTCTGGTGATTAGTTGCTAGTTGTTGACAAGTCAAACCTGGGTGACACTATGGCAGAAATTGGTATACTAAGCTTGTTAGAGACCTGGGTGACACCAAGTCACACTTATTTTAACCATGCACATGTTTTTTTTCCCACATTCATGTAAAATAATTATGTTCTATGTTACATTCCTATTACATAATTAATGTTGATCTTTATCAGATAGTTGTACTGTTATTAAGTATCTGTGTGAATGTTATTTTTTTATTATTTCAACTGATTTGAAAATATTTATATTTGCAACGTTGTTTTTTGGTTAAAAAATATTTGAAAATTTAAGTATGCAATACATAATCAACCATAAATTTTATTTATGTAAAAGGTGCAAAATTGAACTAGATTAGATTGATTTCAATTTCAACCAAATCAAGCACTTTTTTTAGAAAGTCACCCACACTTATATATATATATATATATATATATATATATTACTTCCCTCCCAAAGTTCACTCGTGACCATATTCTCAATTTTCTTCTTCATATTTTCATCTCTCCACGTGATATTCTCTCAGGAGGAAAGTAACTTTTTGAACATCCCTCAGTAACTCTTTTATTCTTACCCTTTCTTTTCTGTGCAAAGAATATGGCAGACGCATTATTTGATAATGGATGTTTTCCTGAGAATGTTATGTTTGATATTTTGTCTCGACTCCCTGCTGATGCTTGCCAGAATTTTATGTTACTATCTAGAAACTGGCATTATAGCTTTAACACTCCTATTTTCAAGCAAGCTCATTGTGTAAAAATACATGAAACATAGTCTTTTGTTTCATTACTATCTTGGCTGAGCAAAGTACCCAACGCATCTCGCTTAGACATTGTGGAAACCAGAGCTCGGTCTATGAAAGTGATCGAGCTTCTACGTTTTGGGTACCGCTAACAGCGCAACAACATTCAGATGCTTGGAACAATAAATGGTCGAATATTACTCCAAGCCAATCACACATAGAGACCTCATCAACTCTTGGTTATCAACCCAATGACCAGGAGATGCTTGTTATTGACTACACCTTATGTAGGTTAGTCTAAATAAAATTTTTCATATTCATATTATGTTTAAAAAAATTCATACTTATTTTATTTTTTTAAAAAATTATTTTTTATTAATATATTTTTAAGCAATTATTTTCGTACTCATATTATTTTAGTCATTTTTTAATTTTACTGTCAATATTTTTTTAAATAGGTATTGGGACGTATTGTCTTGCGTGTGATCTACACATGGAGGACTTTGTGATTGTATATTATCGATTTGTTGGGAGCTCTGTATTTGTGTCCAGATGCTATATAAAATGGGATAATCAAATTGATTGGATCGAAGGTCAATAGGCTCAAATCCCATTAAAGATAGTTCACACAAGACAAATTGTTGTGGTGAACAATTTGATAGTATATGTAGCCGTAGTATCTTATGGGGAGGTCACTTTGGTTGTACACAATATACATGGAGATACTTTCAGATCATTAGTAATTCCATCCCATGCAATGAATTTAAATTGCTAAACTACAAAAACAACATTGGCATATTTTTTTTACATCAAGTATGAGCATGAGGTTGCCTTTGAAATATAGACCTATGATATAGTCTATTGTGATCCTCAATCATGGAACATTGTGTACTCCTCCACTGTTGACAATGCAATTAAGGCATTATTGTGGCTTCCCAGTCACGAGTTCTTGGTTTTTAAAGAATCAGAGAATGAAGAACTAGTCGAAATGTATGACTATAATCCCTATTTTGTTACACTTTACACATTCAGTGGTGGGGAAAACTTGAATCATCTACAAACTTTGAATACATTTCAGCGAATTTACAGTTGTTTTAGTTATTTTTCAACTTTCCTTTAAAGCAAATGTTCTTTTGTACCAACCTTAAAAGAATAAAAATGGCTATTTTTCTTGTTGTGTACTAGTTTTCATCTTTAACTTTTCCAAAAGAGAATCACTTAACCAATTATTATTTTAAAAAATAAGATATTAACATAATTTTTTAAAACCAATTCAAATAATAAAATTAAAAAAATATAAAAATATTTTAAATAAAAAATAATATTTAAAATTTAAAATAAATATGATTTTATTTTCTTATTTTTAATTAAAACAATAGTCTACTCAATACTGTACTGAGTAGATTACTCAGTATAGGGGAAGTGTAGGGATTCCCCTGAATCCTGCACACTGAGGTGTAAGATTAAATCTTGCAACCTTTTTAAAAAATTAAATATTT
This sequence comes from Biancaea sappan, assembly GCA_037074585.1. Taxonomy (NCBI): domain Eukaryota; kingdom Viridiplantae; phylum Streptophyta; class Magnoliopsida; order Fabales; family Fabaceae; genus Biancaea; species Biancaea sappan. The sequence goes on from CM073492.1 coordinate 41,719,545, forward strand.
TTAAAATTATTTTAAAATATTTTATTCTACTTTTTAGGAGTTAAATAAATTAATATACAACTATTAAATTTTTTATTATATTTTTAAATATTTATATCAAATTAAATTACTTGACTCTTAGAACAAATTTAAAATATTTTTTATTTTGTAAATTAAAAAACTAAAAAAACATATATATATATATATATATATATATATGTATGTATTAAAATTTTTTAAGCTACTTCTAAATATTAGCATAAATTAACTAATGACTAAGTTTATAACATAAATTTAAATTACACATAACATATAGTTTAAATCATACATTCCACACTCTTAAATTACAAATACACACTTTATTTACTCTATCGCTCCCTCGTATTCTTTCTCTTGTTCTTGTTTATGTTCTTAGTTTTTTGGTCTCTTTATTCTCTTCTTTTTTTGCTTCCCACCATCGGTTTTATTGGTACCTTCTTCTCCATCACCGATTGTTGTAGTATGGATTTTCGTCGCTTAAGCTTGCCTTGAAGTGTCTCTCGTTTCTAGTAGCCACATATGCTTGTATTTGTTGCATGCTGCCAGTAATTGTTTACCAATGATTGTCGTCTGGGGGCTACCCTAGAGAGATTTCCTCCACTAGCCTGGTTATGCTAGCCTAAATAGAAGACAAAAAAAGATGATACAATAATATAACTAATTAATAAAATATTTAATTAATTCTACGAAAATAAATATTTTACCACTTGATTTAGCACTTCTGAATCTTGACTAATATAGCAATGGGCGACACCAAATGTAATATCCTAGATTTTAAAGTAGTGCAGTGAACCTTCAAATTTAGAAAAAAAATTAATTTTTAGAAATATTGGTGATTAGTTTGCAATAGAAAATTAAAGTGATTGAGGACAAAATTTCATTTGAAGAGTGAGTAAAATGTAATATCTTAACTAAATTATGAATATTATTATTTTTATTAAGTATGTAATTTTAATATTAAACATTTAGAAGGACTATTATGAAAAGGAGAATTTTAAGAAGAAAATAAAGAATAATTAAGAGAAGTAAGATAACAAAATAAATACATGAGTATATGAATGAGGAGAAAAGAATTATATAAGTAATTTTAAGAGATATGAAAAGAATTCTTAATCAAACAAGCTAGGTACTTATGTGAAAAGTAAATAAATAAGAGGAACCTTATTAACATTTTAGCCAAAATGGATGTGCTGGCAAATTACCACACACATATATCCATTTGTCTCTCTCTTTTCCTTGGCCGCCTGGAACCCTCAGAAAAGATTTAAAAAAAAAAAAATTCTGGAGTCTTCTTATTTAGCCTTCTATAGCCTTTTCCCTCCCATTTCCGTGAGTCTCCTTTCATCCTCCTACTCAGGAGCCTTCTTCTCCATTTTCTGCAAGCAAACCCGAGAGGGAGAGGGAGAGGGAGAGGGAGAGGGAGAGAGCGAGAGAGAGAGAGAGAGAGAGAGAGAAACCGTGCTCTGCTTTTTCTGAACCGAAAACAGAGGAGATTATTTCATTCAGCTTGAAACCGAGAGGGAGAAATAAACGCAGAAACAAAGTAGATGCCTCGGTAAGTTCGAATCTGCTAATCCTTGAGTTTTAAATCCATTCCTTCTGTCTAATTCGGGGTAGAGTTAACCAAATATGTCATAAACTGAGTTAGAATTAAAATTTAAGTTAACAAGAAAGGTTAAGCAGAAGAAAGAAAATAAAAGCACAGTAAGTTCAGTTAAGGCTTACGGTTTCTTTTGCTGAGCAATGAGAATGAATTTGTTAATGTTAAACTTGAATAGAGACTCTATGTATTAAAATTTCTGTTGTGTTTGCCGAGAGTAAAATGAGGTGAAAACTGACACAGGAAAAACGAGAACAATGTGAAAATTTTGAGTTTTTCTGCGTAATTAATTACTGCAGAATTTTTTGTAGTTTTAAGAATTACAATTACAATCGATTTAAAAAGGACAGCAATGTTGGGCTATGGAATCCGAGTGCAGAGTTTCATGAATTTGGGTTTTCTCTCTCTGTAATATTAATGCTGTTTCTTTGCTTTTCTTCGCATGCAAGTGGGAGAATTTGACTCGTTAAGTAATGATTTTGTTTAATATGAAATTTTGGGGTTGGTTAAGGGAAGTGATTTTAATAAAACCGGATAATTTTGGGAATATTTCTCTTGTATATTTGGGTGGTTTTTATAATCGAGCAAGTCTAAGTTTGATTAAACAAAAATTTAAAAACGCTGAACAGCAAAGTAAATAGAGAAACGTGAAATTTAGAGACAAAGAAATAAGGTTCTGTAGTAGTCGACCTCTTTGACATGAGACAGTCGACTTCTTCCAATTTTCAGATTTTGTATCTTCATGTAAATTTCAAAGTAGTAATTGATTAAAAGTGAATAGAGATCAAGATCATTGTTAGAGAATATACATATAAGTAGAATATGAACATCTCATGAACAAGAAGGAAATAAACGAAAGTCTAGATTGTTTAGTTAAATTATAAATATGAGATTTAATTGTATTTTGAAAGAAAAATTGTAAAGGAGCTTTGTCAATGAAAAGAGTATATTATGAAGTGAAAAGATTTTGAAGAATTCTGGTTGAAATTGAAAATATAACAAGATAAAAAGGGGGAATATGTTTTATAGTCTTTAATTATAATTTAGGAATTTAAATTAGATTACGTGAAATGTTTAACTAGGTCAGAATTTCTTCCTTATTTTCATTTTTGACTTATCCTCTTATTTCTTGTTGATCAAATCATAGGGAATCAATTCAGGAATCATCTTTTGGCTTATTTCTTGGATTAAGCTGCATTTAAATAGTAATCCTAATATCAATTCAAGGTGAGTGGGTTGATGCTTTTTATGACTAAATATTTTCCTTTAATGATCATTGGCATCATAGTGGGAGCATGTAATGCATCCAAATTTAAAGAGAAAGAGGATTAATTTATACAAAGTATGTTTAAAATCATGTTGTTGTGCTTTGAGTGAAATGTTGAGTTATCTAAATAATCGTAAACTTGTGTGGTTATATACATGTAGTTACAATCTCATGTGTATGGAATTATGAAGGAAGATGTTTTAACGTGTGTATGTGTGTGTGTGTGTATATATATATATGTATATATTCATGTACTAGGTTGACTCACAAGGAAAATTTTGAGAGTATGTATGTACATACACATTCTATTATCTTTGAAGTCCCAAAAAAAAAGGGAAATACACGTGTATATATATATATACACACACACAATCACACATGTAACACATGAAGTTTTATATCTTATATTAAGAAAGTATATATGTGGATGTATATATATGTAGTTAAATATACATAAAACAAATAATTATAGTCATGAAGAGTATGTATATACGTATATATATACCCACTTGGAAAGTTACTTGTTGGGAATGTTTAGTTTATCAAAATATATATTTGTACACATACACACATTTGTACACTCTAATCTTGTGATTGAAGTAAGAAAGTATGGCTCTTTTGAATGTTAAGTTTGCTACAATGTAATGATAACTTTGGATATTCATAAATTCATAGATTTATGTGATGTATTATAAATGATTAGATCTTATCATGACTTGCGAATTATGTGAAATTGCGAATTATGTGAAATGAGTTTAGATGTAGCGTATTGTGATTTACCTTGATTGTTGAATTTATTCATCTATGGATGGTTGATGTAAGTTGTGATTGGATATTTGTGTTAAGATATGAGATTTTGAATTGTGATTGTGATTGTGTTTGAGAAAGAAATGAAAGTCATGGTGGTGCATTCCATGAAAAATTCTACAAAGGGCCGTAAGGGTGGAGATTTATAAATGGAGCGATAAGGATGGATGCGGCAGGGATTGTGGGCAACGATCCAGAGGTACCCTGGATGACCTGGTTGGTACGGAAAACTTTGTGCAATTGAATGGAGCGATAAGGGTAGATGCAGCGGGGATTGTGGGCAACGATCTAGAGGTATCCTGGATGACCCGGTTGGTACGGGAAACTTTGTGCAATTGATTGAATTGTTTACTGTTTTGAAACGTTCTGAATTATGTTATATTGAAATATGATTGATTTAATTGTATGCTGTTATGAACTATTTTGGATTGCATTGCATTGTGTTATGATTGGCTTATGAATGATCGAGACATGTTATCATTATGATGCATTATATTTGTTTCTCGTCATAGTGTAGTATTGTCCCCTCACTGGACACGTGATTTGCTCATACCCTATTTTAACATTTTCAGAGATTGACATTAAAGATGAGTATTTGTGAAAGAAATAGGGGGATTCTTAGTTTAAGACCCCATTTGAATCGGGAGATGATTTTAGAGTCTTATTCTTGTTTTTTTTTATTTGCTATTCTAGAGTCACTCCGTGGTCACGTAGGTGGCCTAGGATTTGGATTATTGTCATTTCGAATTGATAAATGATCTATATAGATGATGCAATCATATTGAAGAATGTGTTTCTAAACTTTTTATTTATTTTAACATTTTCTTCCACTTGCCCATTTTCGAGTATTTCATATATTGATTGGATGAAATGAATTAGGTTCTCGAAATGGGGTTGAGTTCATTCTCGTGCCAGTTACGTACTCTAGGTAGGTCGTGACACCAAAGTAATGTTAAACAATTTGGCAAGTGCATCATTTGTACAAGTAATATAATGAAAGAGTAAGATTATCGTTCTTACGAGGACTAACTTATTAAGTATTCCAGAAATTTAAATGCATTAGTCAGATAACTCAATTTAGATTAAAGGTAACTCTAAATTGTAAATTAAAAGGTAACATTCAAAAGATAAAATATTTTTTTTATACTTTTCGCAATTGAAAAGAATGCAATCAAAAATTCAGATGACATTTACTTAATTAAAAGATCAAGGGTTACTAATCTTCTTCTCCTGTCTTAAGAATTGCTAACTCTTCCTAACACATGCAATTCAATTCTATCATACACTTTAATCTTAAATTTTCTAAAGGTTTAAAGTAATTCTTCCTAATCTAAATGATTCTTTCGAACTTAAATTAAGTTACTCAACTCTAACATAATCTCTTATGTGAGTTTAAGTTGAATAAACGTCAACCTAATTTAATTAAGCGAGAATAACTAATATCTCTATTAATTAACAAGCCAAAACGACGAAGGTTTAAGCACTCATCTTAACCATTCAATGTTCTACAGACGCCTCTCTCGTCAAAGTTTAGTGAAAACAACAAGCAAACAATAAAGTGATCAATTTTAAAGCAAGCATAATAAAATGAATGAAAGGAATGTATTTTATTGAATAGAAATCACAATATCAGAGAGAAAATAACTCCTAATCAAAGATTAGGTTTATAGTAACTCTAGAATAAGAAAATTAGTCACTCATGGCTCTAAAACTATAGAAAACAGTAAAAGAATGATAAAACTTCATGAAACTGAAGTTGGTTTGACGGAAATCAGGCTTGAAAAGTTTCAGAAACAGATTCCTTCCTCTCCTTTAGTAGAAATCAGCGCCTCCTCTCTGTCTCCAACTCAAGATAACCTAAAACTCATCATTTTCGTTATTTAAATTAGTCCAGAAATGCGACCTACTGCTATTATAGCGATGAAAGATAGAGTTTAAGGCTTTAAAAAGACTTTGGTGTAGGAACTACAGCTATAACTTTGAAATCTACCGCTATAAATGTGGGAGGCAGAGAAGACAACTTTAAAATCTTTTGGTGCAAAGCTCACAGCTATAGCAGTACAGATCCATCACTATAACAGTGAGAGGTAGACAACTCTCTAGCATATTCAAAATTACAATTATGACAGTTCTATCTTCTTGTACAAGCTCCTCACCAACTCAACCTGCATCAGAAAACAATAAATTATCAATTACCAACAATTCTGAATCATGAAATCACTCAGTTTATTACGAGCTATAAGAAAACGTAAACTACTCTAAACTACTTAAAACATGGGTTAAGACATGTAAGTCTAGGCATGATAGAGAACGACAGAGAGGGTATTTAGCACTAAAATGGAGCTAAATCCAAAACTTAACAATTACCACTTCATGTACACTAACATGGGGCCCATCATTGGATTATCTTGCAAATCATCTTGGACTACTCGTGCATCTTAGCTCATCCAGATGGCAATGGCCTCTTGGTGATGATTGTCCCAGTCATAATTGTGATGTTTGCCTTCAGCTTTTAAGTTATGATAACCTTCCATAACCTATCTCGGTGGATCTCTTAGGACTTGTTGCCTCCGACCAAATTGACGCATCACGTGGTCAAGAAGCTACATCTTGACTACATGGAAGTATATTAAAGGCACAATCGCTATACTTACTTCCACCCTAGTACGACAATAATCTGGGATGTCTTTCCACCCTAGTACGACAATAATCTGGGATGTCTTGAACAAGTGAATATAGCATCCAACAAATCTAAAAAAAAAAAAAGGAAATGACACCTTTTAGATTATTATATTTTTAAAAGTATAGCCATATTGCCATATATTATTATATACCTCTCGGTGACCCAAATAATTTGACATCTCCCTGTATCTTCCAATCAAAATAGTTGTGGGCGTTGGATGCATGTGAGAGCCCTGCCATCTACAAAAATATTAATAAATCAACAATTGGGCAACACACTTTAGCCAAGAGACATAAATGCAACATACATACATGTAACCCAGCAGAGGTCGCAACCAATAATTCATTGGCAAAGGATCCGGTTGTGGGACAACATCAGGTTGAAAATTAGGAAATCTCGAGTATATCCATATATGGAGGAGAGCCATGCACCCTCCAATTTGTTTCGTTTATTTTATGGCCACGGGGCAAAGCTGTCTGTACAAAAATGTCAATACAGCTGAGCCTTATGACATACAGCTACACCTGTCGAAGTCAAGAATGAATGGAAGGAATTTCAAGTTTACATAGATGGCAGATCGATCTGGCATTAAGTATCCACCAATTAATTATAAAATCCAAGCTCTAGCGTGAATTAGTCGAAGCAATAACAAGAATATTTCTAGTGGAACATCTTTCACAATCCCTGGAGAGATAGTTCACTAATAGACCGAGTGATAAGTAATTCGACTCATTCACATTCAGATCATGAATGTTTGGAATCCAGCTAAATGATAATGAGCAATATCAGTCAGTCATAAACTTTGCGTTGGATACAGTAGAGAATTCTATTTTTTCTGCTATTCAAACTAATAAAAGAGACTCTCATCAAATGACTAAATAGAAATACCGGTATGTACTCTAGTAATGCTAATGACTGCTCGCGTGATTTGAAATAAAGTATATAGTAATATCTTTATTTAGATCCGGCTCTACCCAAACTTTTCTGGTTTACCCCAACATTCCCCACTTGTCCGACTGTTACTGAACACTTTTTGGATATCAAACGGAGGGTCCAATGGGAGCAAGAATTTTCAGGAACATTTGGAACATTTCATTTTTGATATATTCTATCTATACTCTAAATTCTTATTATATATTGATTTAAAATATTATATATAATCATTATAATATATATATATTTATATATTCTAAATTCTACTAATAAAAAATGGAAAATAATAGAAATGAATTTAATTAATATATTCTTATTCTATTATTATTTCTATTATTATTAGAATTATATAATTCTAATAATAGACATAATTTAGATAATTTAATAAATAGAGAATTTAAATAGATAATTTAGATAATTTAATAAATAGAGAATTTAGATAGATAATTTAATAAATAGAAAAAAAATAAGAAAGTCCAAATTGGGACATAACTAATCAGTATTTCTTTTTCAAAAAACAAATCCTTTTCTATTTCAATTATAACCGCAATTATCAGTATATGTAAACCTTAGAACATAAATTGTTACACAGATATTATCTAATCGAGTATCTTATCTGTATATAATACCTATAGGGAATTTTCAGGAAATTATTGTGCTCCCATTTTTTTGACAATTTTTCATTAAATAGATTGAATAGAAAATAAAAATTTAACACGACATGTGCTATCCCGAATGAATAGGACTGCAATAAAGGAAGAGACATCTATATAGATAGCTATAGCTAGAGTTATATCTATGCATGTTTAATAAATCCAAGTCTTATTACGCACTTCAATCATATTCTACAAATTCTACTAAAAAATAGGTAAAAATTTCTCTCTTCTCTGCCGAATTCGAATTCTTTTTTGAACAATTAAATATGTGAAAAAGTTAAGTGCTAAAAAAATAAATTCTATAATGTTTCTGATTATTAGGTCTTTATCTCATCGAACAAATCAAATTCCGAATTCATTTATTTTTCTGGTATCCAATCGCAACCTATAGGTTTTATCGTTTTTCTAATTTCTTCCCTAGCAGAATGTGAAAGATTACCTTTTGATTTACCAGAAGCAGAAGAAGAATTAGTAGCAGGTTATCAAACCAAATATTCGAGTGTAAAATTTGGTTTATTTTACGTTGCTTCCTATTTAAACTTATTAGTTTCTTCATTATTCCAACTTCGTTGATATGGATTCTCTATTCCTAATTTCTGTAATACTGAAAATAATGGAAAGAGGGGGCAAGGAATGAAAATCTGCCTACCCGATCCATGTCTATGATACATGAATGGGAGGGAAAATCCCCAGATCAAACACCTTACCCTTTTTTTTTGTTGGTCCCCTTACTTAGGCGCGAAGGGGGTAAAATTAAAAAATATCTGCATTTCGGAATTCTAGTGTATTTGTCACGTCCCAAAATCTGAGCACGTGACCGGCACGGAAAGTGAATTTCACCTCACCTCCGTAAGCCTATCTTTCTCTTAAGCACAATACTAAACCTTATTTTGGTTATTCTTTTAAATACAATTAATTTAAATTACATAATTTAAGAAATAAAAAAAAAACTACTTCTCTTCTCACAAAATGATAAGAAATTATGGCTAAACTGAGTTTCCCATACACGTTACAATTATACACATTACGTCGCTGAACAAACCTACCCGATTACAGAGCTTTTTCTAGATTTATACATTAGAATAAGTCCTAAACATTATACCTTTATCCTAAACAAATGAAAAAGTAATCTTGGCGTGAACGTCATCAGATTAGCAAGTTCTCCATATCTGAAATTGAAGATAGCTTCTACTTTAGAGAATCTTACCACATTCACACACAATATAGGTATATATATATATATACAGATATATATAATTGATCTAACGGTATAATCATCTAAGTTTTGGTGTACAATATATTTATCAAGATACACACATTGAAATCACCTCACAATTATTAACAACACATTTAAGATCAAGCCAAAATCACATTTCAAACAATTCATACAATTCCAAATCAAGTTCCCTGACATTTTTCGGGTCCCGTCCACAATAAGTGGCCGTTGCCCCACGGCCCCTGCCGCATCCTCCCTTATTTCACCCATGTCCTCAAAGGGACAAATCTGTAATCCAACCTTATTTCACCCTGTCCTTAAAAGGACGAATATCATATTCAACATCACGTGGTCATAGTGATTTCATTCTACCCTTATTTCATCCCATGGGATTACATGAACTCCACTTCCATTTCTTTCGAGATCAAACACAATCACATTATACAACCATAGGCATCCATATGCATTCTATTTTAGGAAAAGTTCACAATAGTCTCACATTTGCACATTTCAATGTATAACATAAATGCATTAATTTCATGTCACATATATATATATATATATATATATATATATTTATAGTACACTTTTAATATATACATTAAATAGGCAAACAAGGTAAGGTAGGATCTCTCACCTCAATTCCAAGCTAAAATTCTACACTTCAAATCAGAGGATAAATGCCAAGGAACTCATCAAAGGCCTAAAGATCAAGCCAAGCAAGGAGATAACACTTAATTAGAATATAGGCTATCATTCATTTAGCTTTGTTCTGTTTTGAGGTTAAAATCAGTACTAATCTTTAAGAAATTTATGGGAATAAAATATAGCTCAAAAAATTATGAAATTTGGTACAAATCCTTATTAGTATGTTAACATACTAGGGTAAAAATGTCAGAATTTAATTCTATCGTTAGACCCTACTAAAGACCTTATTAGTGACTAAAGGTCAGAGCTGTCTAAATTTTGAATAGATACGGTGTTATGCATTTTAGACTTAGCTAATCATGTCCAAACGCCGTGAAATTTTTCAGATCCTTAGAATCATGTCTTATCTGAGTGCCATAAAAATTTCAGATTAAAAAGAGGTCTTTAGCTATTAAAACCAAATTAATTTTCGAACCTGCCCAGATTTGCTCTGTATTGAACAAAGTGTTGTTTTCATGTTTATTTGACCAAGCAAAATAATTTTAATGAACTTGAAACTTCCAGATCAGATTGTCACAATAAAAAGAATCTCTTCACAAAATTTCATGAATTTAGGAGTTGATTTATTCATCCAAAAATACAAAAAAAAAACCATATGCATTTAAAATTGTCATATTATCCTTTTACAGCTCCTTGGTAAATTTTCTTTATTCTCTTTACTTGGTTTAAACTCATATTTCACTTCATCTAGAGCTTAGATTAAGAATATATATTCTTTTGAAATTAAATCAACTCCAGAAAACTTTTCAATATTTTCAGTATAGTCCCTACAGTTTACTGTGATGTTCTTTTTCTCTCTCAATCTTGCTTATTTCAGCTTCTTAATTTTGTTTCAATTCAATTCATAGTATATCTAGTTGGTTCTACCCAAAATTGAAGCAAAAAGAGAAGAAATTCTTGGATGAACAGTAAAATCGTAGGTGAACAGTACCACCGATTTTTCAGCATGTATTTTTCACTAAAATTCTCAAATAATCCCTCTATTTTCATTATGAAACTAACCAAGATAGGGAAGAGGGATTGAATAGCCTTTGGAGGTCTCAAATATAATAAAACAACAAGAAATTCATAAAAGTGCATCCCCTAAAATAATAAGAATAAGAGGAGAAAAGAGAGAATTAGAAATTTTCATTCCTACCTGTCAAACAAAAACACAACCATGAGCCTCCCTTTTGATGGCTGAAATGATGAGCAACCGCATGCACAGCAACGATGAAGGGAGAAGCCAAGGATGATATGAAGAAGAGAGGAAAGTTGAGGGAAGAGATAAGGAAGAGAGGAAAATAATTGAGGGAAGGAGGGGTCGAAATCACGGGTAAGTAAATGAAGGCAATCATTTAGTATACCCTATTCAAAAGTTAGTTTGGGTTTAATTACATGAAGCTACATTGTTTAAAAATAAAATTCACTTGAGTCCTCTTTAACTCTAGATTTTTTTTAATTCTTCATAATTTCTTTTTTTTTAAAAAATATGTAATTAAATTTTCAAATAAATTTTTTTAAATAATTCTTGTTTATTATCGGGGTATTACATTCATCCCTCCTTAATAGAATTCGGTCTTTCGAATTCTAAATTTACCTTAAGACTGACATAAATATAGACATTTCGTCCATATCTCATTCTCTATTTTAGAATTTTCACAATCAAGTATAAAGTATAACAAGTCCAACATGTTCTTAAGTTCCTTCAGCAAAAGAATCACCTCAACAAAAGATCTGAAAACTTAAATTTTATTTCTGTTACATAACCTACAGACAATAAGCTTAACTTGATTTACAAAACAGATAATTTTAATACGTGAAACTTAGATCAAACATCAGCTTTAGGTACGAGAAAAGAAAAAGGATAAATTAGGGACGATGAGGCTTATGAGTCGAAGAAGGTGCTGCAGGTCTTGAAGAGGAAGGTGTTTCAGACCTTAAGGAGGAAACTAATCGTTGCAGCCTAGAAAGGGTTTCCGGAGGAAGCGCCTGAGAAATTTGGCGAAGAGCAAAGGTCACTCCATTCATACAGTTAATAGACCTTTCTTGTTGGTCACCAAAATTTTGAGTTGCAAACATCGAATGTCTATCAACTAATCGTTGCAGCCTAGAAAGGGTTTCCGGAGGAAGCGCCTGAGAAATTTGGCGAAGAGCAAAGGTCACTCCATTCATACAGTTAATAGACCTTGCTTGTTGGTCACCAAAATTTTGAGTTGCAAACATCGAATGTCTATCAACTCGATTAGCTAGTTCCCCGAAACGACGATTTTATTAGTTTTTCTTGGTTTTCAAAGAGACGATTTATCAGTCGCTTCTGGTCTTCTGTCTTGTATTCCAGACTTTCTATCTTACGCTCCAAGTTTTCTATCTTACGCTCTAGGAATGCAAGCTTATTTTCTGAGGATGCTGCAGTACTGTCCTCTTCCAACTCTATTACATCCCTCTTTCTTTTCTTAATTTCTGGTGACCTATCTACAGGTCTCTTCCCTTTGTTGTTTCCAAGACTTAGATTTAAATCAAGCTCTACGTTGCCAGTCTCAAAATTCAAGTTGAAAGACTTATTGTCGGCCATGGCTCTAGGGACCTCAGAAATAACTTCGAATGAGAAAGGAATGAAGATTGAGGAATATGTATGTAATGAAAGAAGTAGGTTTGCTTGGTGTGATGAGTGGGGTAATACAAGATTTATAGGCAACCCGAAGCCCCTCGAGCTAAAGCCACCACAACCTATATGCTACTCACTAAGAGGTTTACAGATCGCATACGTCGCAATGCTAGCAATTAATGTCAGACATGCAGGTAAATAGTAAATATAATTTAATGCAATTAATATAAGTCAAAGATTTACTCAAAAAAAATTTTCGGCTAATCTTGACCTTTATCAAAATTTTGACTGACTACGTTCTTCAGTATGAGATTTTCTCCCTCTAAACTTGTTTTATCCTGTAATCCCATATCACGATGTCCCTTTATGATTAGGTAGCCTCATATTAGCCGTATCTTAGATTTTAATCAGTGTCTTTACTCTAGACTTACACATATTATATATATATATATATATATATATATATATATAAATATATATATTTTAAAACAAAGTTAACTACTTACGGTCGCATGCATCAAGCATTATCATGATGTAGGAAAATCATTGCTTTTCATTTGCCCACGAGAGCATTATATGTAAGTATGTGTAAACATGAAGATATATCATCCTCTACACCTTTCATTCTATCCAAGTCATTTTAAATTTTTGACTTCTCATTCTCTATGAGTACATGTAGGATCATTACATATTCTCCTTGGTCGTAGCCTTCACTCATGATGCATGAATAGCATGCATATCATATGTATACATGCAATTACAGCATGATTCAATCAATTATGTATATTATACTCAACTGAAGGCTCTCAAGAATAACACAATAAAGCAGAGAAATGCATTTTAGTTCATCATAAAAGCATCCAAGGCAATCTTTAATGGCTACATCGTCAACTTCTTTGAATTTCGGAAAATGCCAACGAGAGAAATGGGAAAACCAAGTAAAATCGGCCGCAAATCCACAGAATTTTGACTTTCGTGGTTTTGGCATTAATACGACGCGCTATTGGTGTGCATGCCTATCCTAAACTTCTGGCTTCCAACTTGCAGAAATCTATAGGTTGATCATGTAGGGGTGCGGTGAAGAGATATCTTCTTTGTCTCTAAGTCCTAATTTTTCTCTATAAAAACCATCTCAGCGTTCTCAGTTACCACACCACAAAGAGTAATAATCTCTGAGCCTACAATCTCCCAGCATTCCTCTCTCCTCATACTCTTACAAAAATTTCTAAATTTTCCAAATCATGGCCACAAGGAAGTACATTGATCTCACAGTAGAGGCTAAAGAAGAAGAACTTGATTTAAACTTAAGTTTAGGCAAGGACAAGGGCAAAAGGCCTGTCGAGGAATCTCAAGAGAATCAAAAGGAGAAGAAGATGAAGAAGAACGAGAAAGCTGAGGAGATTAGTACGAGCCATACCTCGGAGGACAAAATCGCCTGTTTAGAGCAGGAGGTGAAGATTCTCAAGAAGATGATAGAGGATCTGGAGAAGTTAACCAAACGCAATAACGGGGCAATGACTTCGAGAATAGATAGGTTCTTCTATTGGTCCACCCAGTGCTTCTGCAATCAACAGCAAAGAAGTGTTGATTGTATGAATGGAATTTACACTACCCTCCGCGATATTGCTCTATCTCTCGCTCCAAAGAATGGTCGAGGGGTGATGATACAATACAACCCTCCTAATCCAAGACCACCTCGCCTTTAGATTACTCATGCACGAGTAAACTTCTTTTTTTCTTTTTTTTTCTTTTGCAATGTAATCCTTCAGTTTTTTTTGTTAATGCAAGTGGTTTCTTTTATTGGATGATATTCTAAAATAATAATAAAGAAATATAAAGAAAAGTAGCTACACAAAATCAATCACCAATTCAGCTTATAAAACCCACCACATAAAAATTTGATCCAACAGCAACGGAATCAAAACAACTAACAACTTTTCCTTGACTAAGTTCAAAAGTGTAGCTACATCTATCTAAAACTAAAACTGAAAACATAATTCCTAAGAAGAGATAAGTCTCGAAGGGAAAGGAAATGGAAACATCCTACAGGACCTTCAGTAGAGCCGTCTCTCTATAGTTGTGCCTGGGTTCACAATGATAGAAGAGGTCCCACTAAGGTTACCTTGCTCTGTAATCGGTAGGAGACCTAAACCCAATGCTCTGATACCAACTTTGTCACTTCTCAAAATCTGAGCACGTAACCGGTACGGAAAGTGAATTTCACCTCACCTCCGTAAGCCTATCTTTCTCTTAAGCACAATACTAAACCTTATTTTGGTTATTCTTTTAAATACAATTAATTTAAATTACATAATTTAAGAAATAAAAAAAAACTATTTCTCTTCTCACAAAATGATAAGAAATTATGGCTAAACTGAATTTCCCATACACATTACAATTATACACATTACGTCGCTGAACAAACCTACTCGATTACAGAGCTTTTTCTAGATTTATACATTAGAATATCCTAAACATTATACCTTTATCCTAAATAAATGAAAAAGTAATCTTGGCGTGAACGTCATCAGATTAGCAAGTTCTCCATACCTGAAACTGAAGACAGTTTCTACTTGAGAGAATCCTACCACATTCACACACAATATAGGTATATATATATATATATATATATACAGATATACATAATTGATCTAACGGTATAATCATCTAAGTTTTGGTGTACAATATATTTATCAAGATACACACATTGAAATCACCTCACAATTATTAACAACACATTTAAGATCAAGCCAAAATCACATTTCAAACAATTCATACAATTCCAAATCAAGTTCCCTGACATTTTTCGGGTCCCGTCCACAATAAGTGGCCGTTGCCCCACGGCCCCTGCCGCATCCTCCCTTATTTCACCCATGTCCTCAAAGGGACAAATCTGTAATCCAACCTTATTTCACCCTGTCCTTAAAAAGACGAATATCATATTCAACATCACGTGGTCATAGTGATTTCATTCCACCCTTATTTCATCCCATGGGATCCCATGAACTCCACTTCCATTTCTTTCGAGATCAAACACAATCACATTACACAACCATAGGCATCCATATGCATTCTATTTTAGGAAAAGTTCACAATAGTCTCACATTTGCACATTTCAACGTATAACATAAATGCATTAATTTCATGTCACATATATATATATATATATATATATATATAGTACACTTTTAATATATACATTAAATAGGCAAACAAGGTAAGGTAGGATCTCTCACCTCAATTCCAAGCTAAAATTCTACACTTCAAATCAGAGGATAAATGCCAAGGAACTCATCAAAGGCCTAAAGATCAAGCCAAGCAAGGAAATAACACTTAATTAGAATATAGGCTATCATTCATTTAGCTTTGTTCTGTTTTGAGGTTAAAATCAGTACTAATCTTTAAGAAATTTCTGGGAATAAACTATAGCTCAAAAAATTATGAAATTTGGTACAAATCCTTATTAGTATGTTAACATACTAGGGTAAAAATTTCAGAATTTAATTCTATCGTTAGACGCTACTAAAGACCTTATTAGTGACTAAAGGTCAGAGCTGTCTAAATTTTGAATAGATACGGTGTTATGCATTTTAGACTTAGCTAATCATGTCCAAACGCCGTGAAATTTTTCAGATCCTTAGAATCATGTCATATCTAAGTGCCATAAAAATTTCAGATTAAAAAGAGATCTTTAGCTATTAAAACCAAATTAATTTTCGAACCTGCCCAGATTTGCTCTGTATTGAACAAAGTGTTGTTTTCATGTTTATTTGATCAAGCAAAATAATTTTAATGAACTTGAAACTTTCCAGATCAGATTGTCACAATAAAAAGAATCTCTTCACAAAATTTCATGAATTTAGGAGTTGATTTAGTCATCCAAAAATACAAAAAAAAAACCATATGCATTTAAAATTGTCATATTATCCTTTTACAGCTCCTTGGTAAATTTTCTTTATTCTCTTTACTTGGTTTAAACTCATATTTCACTTCATCTAGAGCTATAGATTAAGAATATATATTCTTTTGAAATTAAATCAACTCCAGAAAACTTTTCAATATTTTCAGTATAGTCCCTACAGTTTACTGTGATGTTCTTTTTCTCTCTCAATCTTGCTTATTTCAGCTTCTTAATTTTGTTTCAATTCAATTCATAGTATATCTAGTTGGTTCTACCCAAAATTGAAGCAAAAAGAGAAGAAATTCTTGGATGAACAGTAAAATCGTAGGTGAACAGTACCACCGATTTTTCAGCATGTATTTTTCACTAAAATTCTCAAATAATCCCTCTATTTTCATTATGAAACTAACCAAGATAGGGAAGAGGGATTGAATAGCCTTTGGAGGTCTCAAATACAATAAAACAACAAGAAATTCATAAAAGTGCATCCCCTAAAATAATAAGAGTAAGAGGAGAAAAGAGAGAATTAGAAATTTTCATTCTTACCTGTCAAACAAAAACACAACCATGAGCCTCCCTTTTGATGGCTGAAATGATGAGCAACCGCATGCACAGCAACGATGAAGGGAGAAGCCAAGGATGATATGAAGAAGAGAGGAAAGTTGAGGGAAGAGATAAGGAAGAGAGGAAAATAATTGAGGGAAGGAGGGGTCGAAGTCACGGGTAAGTAAATGAAGGCAATCATTTAGTGTACCCTATTCAAAAGTTAGTTTGGGTGTAATTACATGAAGCTACATTGTTTAAAAATAAAATTCACTTGAGTCCTCTTTAACTCTAGATTTTTTTTAATTCTCCATAATTTCCTTTTTTTTTTTAAAAAATATGTAATTAAATTTTCAAATAAATTTTTTTAAATAGTTCTTGTTTATTATCGGGGTATTACAGTATTCGAGTGGAGTAATCTATTCTATAGATAATATAGAAATAGAAAATAATCTTTCAATTAAATAAATATTTGAATTATTCCCATGTTCGTATTTTTAAAGTCAAGGGAATACAAATAATAGGAAATTTATTCCAACCGAATTCTTTCTAAAATTTTGATCTCGCTGAGCTGGCGTTTACCAAAGTTATATATGGACAATGAGGAACAGCGGAACCCTTTATTCATTTATTTTTTTATCCCCCTTAATATTATTAATATTAATTATATTAATCTATTTTTAAAGAAATGCACGATTTTATAAGATTCGAGAAAATAAAAAACAGAAGGCCAAGATATAAATTGTGTATAACTTATGTATATAAGTTAAGTTATTACTCTAAAAGTCTAAGTGTCTCTTGTTAAATTCAAATCATTCAAAATCTTTTTCTTGACATAGAAATTCAATTAAATCCATATGTAAATAATTTGCGTCCAATAGGATTTGAACCTATACCAAAGGTTTAGATGACCTTTGTCCTATCCATTAGATAATGGACGCTTTTCTTTTCATTACAATTGTTTTTTTATTGTTCTATTCGGAAAAAAGAATATGTGATCCGGGGATTGTGTATTCAATTTAATGTTAATGATGAATTGCATTTATATTTTTACATTAATTAGAATGAATTAAAGAATTCTATTTTTTTTCCGAATTCTATTTATTAATTTAGTTGTTTAGTTTTTAACTAAATAACTAATAAAATTCTATATTAAATAACTAATATTTAACTAAAAACTAATAATAACTAAATAAAAATGAATTAGAATTCTATAATACAAAAATGTAGATTCGAATAGGAAGAATATAGAGATATAATAGAAACGGGTAGCGGGATTCGAACCCGCATCGTTAGCTTGGAAGGCTAGGGGTTATAGTCGACATTGATTCATCATTTTTAATGTCTCTAATTCAAAACCAAATGTGAAACTTTGGTTTCATTCGGCTCCTTTATGGAATAAATTAACAAATGGGTAAACAAAAAAAAAAATTGATCCATAACATCTATGTCGGCCTTGTTGTCTGAATGCATTCAAAACATCTCACTTTTTAGATGATCCCTCTAGAACAGGAGGATTCTAACAATTTTTTTTCTAGTTAATTCGTTCTCTATTTCTATTTAAGAGAATCCTTAGGAAAAGAATTTTATTTCCATCGAGCTAAAATAAATATGTCGATATCTCTAGTAAGCTAAAGTAATCATTAATAGCTATTTTGCTTCAACCTCTTTCATACAAATAAAAAAATTGAAGTTCTTTCTACATCTATTTTGTTATCAATTTCACCCCTTTTCTTAATAAAAATAGGCGACGGTGTTCTGCCTAAATAGTTTAAATAGGTAATAAATAAAAAATAATAAACATATAGATAGATCCATTCGGTTCATTTGATTCATGCTTGAGCCGGATGATGAAAAATTATCATGTCCGCTTCTTTTGGAGGATGGATCTGTAAGAATTCACCTATTGGCAATTCTAGTTACAGTAATATTGATTATTTAATCGGCGCATTGGGAACATTCGGAATTTCCTATCTGATGATACTTTTTTAGTTAAGGATAGTAATAGGGACAGTTATTCCATTTATTTTGATATTAAAAAGAAAATTTTTGAGATTGATAATGATCATTCTTTTCTAAGTGAACTAGAAAGTTATTTTTATAGTTATAAGAATTCCAACTATCTGAATAATGTATCTAAGAGTGACAATCTCGACTACAACCATTCCATGTATGATACTAAATATAGTTGGAATAAACACATTAATAATTGTATTGACAGTTATCTTCATTCTCAAATCTGTATTGATAGTTACATTTTAGGTGATAGACTCTGGTTATCAAATGATTGAACAACCGGGAGCAATTTACTTACAATACTTAGTTGACATTCATAAAAAGTATCTAATGAATTATGAGTTCAATACATCCTATTTAGTAGAAAGACGGATATTCCTTACTCATTATCAGACAATCACTTATTCACAATGTTGGTGTTGTATTAATGGGTGACGGTTTGATGATACAAGAGGGAAGTTCTGTAAAAGCAATAGGAAGAATGGTTGTTTCGTCTTCACCTTTAGGTAGCTCTCCAAATGTATTTGCGAGCCACCTCAATGTTACTCTTTGCCCATCAATCTCTGATTTGGGCAGCATGTAAGGCTTGCAAACATAATTCCCTGATGTTGGTTAGGATAGAATTGCCAATTACTGATGTTGCAAACATAATGTGATCGTCGTTTCACCCTTGGTTAGGTGAAAAGTGTGGGTCTCTAGATGCCATCGTTCCACGAACGCCAAAACTAAAGCATGGTTATACTGAAGAGATTCTAGAACAGACAAACCATAAAACCCAGCTTGCATGAGAAGTGGGACAATAGCAAGCAGTGGGGGACTTTGAAATCGATCGCCACTCCATGATCGGACTAACAACATGCGGTTGATCTACGATATAATTTTTTTGATTAACATAAAGAAGTGAAATTGTTAAACAATAATTAAGTACATAAATAATCTATGTAATTTAAATAAGTTATACTTATTGAATCAATACTCCATAATGTCGAAGAAATATGTTGTTCTTGTAAATATAATAGACTTGGATCATTAAGGCTAGCAAAGATATTGCAAGTATCATCTTGACCATGCTCTATGTGTGTGTATAGTATAGGAGGAAGCTAAAATACAAGTGGAAGAAGTAGGAAATAAGTGACATGAGGCAAGTGGAAGAAGTAGGAATTGAGTGATGTGAAAAAGTGTGAAAAAAAACTTTATACATATATAAGGGTGATGAATGTGGCGTGTAGAAATGTACCTGTGATGGGGATGGGAATATGTAATGTGATCCCACATGAATGTGTGTGGCATGTGGATGTGGGCAGTGAGGAGGTTGCATGTGATTTATGTGAGTTCAGACAAATATTTTCACTTCATTTTTAGTCTTTTTAATTTTCTTTTAACTGAGTACGATTAGATATCTCTAATTTGATGTCTCTTTAACTTTATTTAAGATATTTGAATGATTGACTATTAAGATATTTTGTGAAAAAAATGGAAACAATATAACAAAAAAATTAAATTGATAGTTCTATATTAATATTTATTCTAACTATATATACTAAACAATATAAATTAAATTATCTTTAACATAAAAATTAAATTATTAAATTACTATAAAAATATAATATAATATTACAAAAAAATTTGATATAGTGATTAACATTGTTAAATAACTTTTCGAAGTATGATAACTACATGATATGACGTATCTTTAAAAAAGTTGTAAATATTAAAATATAATATTATGTAAGACAGTATCCAAAATCTACTAGTCTATCTTCCGAACTCACATTTTCAAATAGTTAAAGATTTTCTAAAATATTTTATGACATAATAGATATTGTCAAAAGTTGCATTAGAAAGTTTTACATAAAGTTGGTAGATTTTGCTATCAATTGTCATCTCTTTACCATTCTTATTTGCATCTCAACTCTTTTTTCTCGTCTCCGCTCCTCTCAAGTTTTTCCATCATGTTCGGAGAAAGAGGACACCAGCAAGAAAATGTACCTAATAGAGGAAGAGTAAGAAGACAGACTACTTTTCAACCTTGGAATCCTTCTTTTTCTCCCAACACTAGTTCTGACAATACCGTAAATACAACAAGAAGATGGCAACCATTTCCTTATCCTCCTTTATTCAACCCATAACAAAGTATGCCTTTTAACTTTTATCTACTAGTGCCATGGCAACTTCAAGGAAACGTACCAACCGTGGCCTATCTTAATTACCCTCCAACTGGACCACAACCACTATGGCAATTCTATGCACACCATTATACATCTAATGTGCCACGAAATTATTCTCAAGTGCTAGATAACTCATCATCGGCATCATAATCATATCATAACTTATCTACTTCTACACATGCTCAATCTTCCTTCCAAAGTTTGGGCTCAAGCCAACCTACAACACCTACACCTCTAGTTTCAACTCTATCTCGATTCTCACCACCATCAACAGAGGTGACCACTGATAATACCTCTCAAGATCGCAACATAATTACAAAAGAACTCTCACTCTTGATGGAAAAGAGTATTTATTTCACATTTTTCTATCTGCAATAATCTAGTCATCTATTTTAATTATAGTCACATTATATATATTTTTAAATCATTTAAATGTATTTTATATTTATTTTAACTCAGGTTTTCTCTAAACCATAAGAAGATTCAAGCTCAAATTGTGTCCATTATTAAAAAAGAATACGATCAACCATACACATGTTGGAGAGATGTACCTGAAACACTAAAAAACTTTTGGTGGATGGAATTTCAAGTACAACTTTATTATCATTATTAATAATAATTTTTTACTTTACATTATCATTTATTATTAATTTACTATTTTTTAGAAATATTATATTTGGTCACCACAACATGGCGATAATATTCGCAACATTTGGAAAAGCTGTGGGACTATGCACTTAAAAGATATGATATATACAGTACGTAAAAAGAGCAATAAAAAACTAGGGTGGATAAGGGTATCCGTTTGGAATCAATTGTGTGACAAATGGGAAACACTGCATTTCAAGCAAATCAGCGAGCAAAAGAAAAAGAATAGATCTTTATGAATCTGGTGGGTTAGGCTCATCTCTTCATACTGGAAGTTCTATATCAATGGCAGAGCACAAGAGAAGATTGATGTCTTATTTTATTTTTACTTCTCTATTTATTCACTATTCACAAACAAAGGAATTTATATATTTTATTCAATTTGCACCACAGACAAAGGAATTAGGAAGAGAGCCTACTGCATCTGAGTTATTTATTCGAACTCATCAAAAGAAGGCTGATCAAGGATGGATTGATAAAAATATGAGAAAATATTTGTAAGTGTTCTTTTACATTGTATA
Source organism: Biancaea sappan (assembly GCA_037074585.1). NCBI lineage: Eukaryota > Viridiplantae > Streptophyta > Magnoliopsida > Fabales > Fabaceae > Biancaea > Biancaea sappan. The sequence goes on from CM073492.1 coordinate 41,741,817, forward strand.
TACTATATATTTTATAATACAACCTAATATTTTTTTCACTTTCAAAGGCTGAATATCAAAGACTCCAATCTTCAACTAGTTCTGAGTACCAATTATCATATCTTAATCTATGGATGCAAGCAGTTGGAGAAAAAAAAAAGGACAAGTATTAAGGCGTCCAAAGTAGTTGGTACCACAACCTCAGGATTTCATTTAAAAGACAGCTCATCAGAACTTGATTGGACTCGCTCTCAAGAATTTCAACAAGTTTTAAAAGACATAGTTGTTCAAACTCTAAGTAAATCCTACTAACAAAACTTGAAACAGTACGAGGAAAAGATGGGAGAACTAAGCAGTGAGATCAATAGCATAAAAACTATAATAAATGCAGTGCAAGGATCTTATCTACCACATCCACCATAGGGATTTTATACGAGTTTGAGTGATCAAGGAAATATGGAAGTATATCGACCAAATATGGCTTATGTAGACAATGCTTCAAATTTTTTTTTTATTCCACTCAATATTCCAGCTACTGTAGTCAGAAATGAGGAAAATGATGATGACAATGACGAAGATGGGGAAGATGACAAAGAGTAAAAATTTGTACTAACCAAATTATTTATTGAAATTAATTTGTATTATTGTACTAATTTTCTTACTAATGAACTGATTATTTGATACAATTTCTTTGTAGTTAAATTTATTTATAAATATATGTAAACATTAATATATTTAAGTATGATATATAACAAATAATTATACACATATATAAAAGCTTCTTTACAAAAATAACAAGGTACAGTTTTTTTAACAAGGTGATATGAATTTTAATATGATTTCCACCAGTGGTAATAGACATGTCTTTGTGTGGCTCGATAGCCAGATTTCAAAATTATAAATTTTTATTTTAAAAGTTTTATTTGTTTATTAGTAATAAATAAAATATTGTAAATATTTATTTATCTAATAATAATTTCAGTTGTATATAAAAAGTACTTAGAAAAGCTTTTTATTGAAAAATGCAAATAAGGTGCATAACAGATAACAAATGTTTGGCACGGAGCAGTGAAACTTTTAACTCGAAAAAATTAGGCTGACATTACAAATTTTTTCATTCACATTCAAACTATTCATTTTCCCGTACTGTATAATAAATCTTGTTCAGTGTTTTCAATTTTTTATCAGACTTTTCTACCACACTCTTTCATTCATTTCCTCTTCTATTCTCTTTGTTCTATTGTCTTCTGTTTATTTTTTCTGTATTTGCTGCTCTGCCATTCAGATTTGCACCAGTCCCAAGGCTTAGTTCTATTCTTCTTCTGCAGCTTCTTGTTTTTCTTCCTTCTGTTTGCCAAGTTAGAAAAAATAATTATATTTTTTTAGCTGTTACTTTTTTTGTTTTTGATCATTCAACACTTTTTATATTATTGACAATAATCTTTTGTTTTTACATTGCAGACTTTAATTTCATTTCTATCTTAATGCATCTAGTAATCAATGGATATTTTAATATATTCTTCTTTTTTTCCTTTACGTTGGGATTTTAATTCTTTTGGTTTACATCTTGATAACATGCTTTTTCCATTTATTTTAGTCCCTATTTTAGTCCTTTTTGTCTCTTTAATTTTGTCAATTGTATAATTTTATTATGTTTTGGAATTTATTGGGTATAAACTATTTATGGATTGAATGTGTCTCAATTTTATATTTTCAGAACTTGAATGGTAAAATGCTCAATTTAATTCCTACAAATTTTAATTTTGGAGAGAAAAGTGCTGACATGGACAAAGATGCTGATTTGGATGCTAATGTGTCACTTTTTAGGTGATGCAGATGCTGACTAGGTTGTGCTGGATGTGGGGCCCATTTGAACTCTTATTCAATGCCATGTAGTCAGAATTTTTGGGCAGAGATATTACTTTTTGTAGGTCAGAAAAGCATGGCTGAAATATTAATTATGCACCTCCATTTTCCATGTTTTCTGCCATACTTTTCTGCTGCTGTTATGCTGCTGTTTGCTGTCTTTCTGCTGCTGTTTTGCTGTCAAAGTGCTGCCACATCATGGAAGAAGCATCCAAGGAGACATCTAGGGCAGAATATTCCTTTAGGCATGTGTTAGATCAGTTTTATATTTGCAAAACCGAAATTTATTGAGGAGGCTAAGTCATTTTTCTGATGGGAAGTCCTAGCACCATTTTTCTGCTTTCCTAGAGCAGCAGTGGCTGGGAGCAACACAGAGGCAACTCTCTAGCTGGTTTTGAGGGAGAGGAAGCCTTCCCACTTGGGAATGGCTCTCCTTCTCGCATTTTCTTTCCTTTTCTTCCATTTTCCTTCATAGTTTCTTAGATTTCTGCTGTATTTTCTGTTATCTGTCATGTTCTCCTTCTCTTCCATGTAAATTTCTGAGTTTAAAGATTGATGTAGTTTGGTTCTATGATGTTTTATTGCTGAACAATTTCGATTTTAATGCACTTTCGTTGAATGGAATGGATTTTACCAATTATTCTTCCTCTTGAATGCTTGATTAACCTTAAATGAGTTTGGGATTTTGATGTCTATGCTAGCTTTAGCTAGATATTGAGCTTGACCTTGTAATTTCCACCATAAATTAGATTATCTAGATATAGACAGTTTTATTTATGTGGCTTGAATAATTTTCTTGAGCTTCATAACTTAATTGAATGGTTGATCTAAGATTTTAGTCAATTATTTTGGTTAAGTTAGATTGTAATTTCAAAGTTTTTGGATTCAATCATATTTTAGAAAATTGGCCAACATTGAATGGATTGTAATTTAATTGAATTGTTCTTCAATGATTCAAAGATTAATTTGTCTATGAATTAATCGGATTAGACCAATGAAATCAATCTCATTTTCTTGTGTAGTCGGTCATTTGATGAAATGGAAATTGTACTTTAATTCATTTGGACCAATGAGTATTTTATTGGCCAAAGTTCTATTTTATTTATTGTCCTATGAAGCTTGTTATTTATACATGCATGCGATTGTTATGTATTTGTAATGAGTAGGACAAGAGATAACATGTCATATGCGATTGCAGGGCATTGATGTGATTAGGACTTGATCGGATTATATTTGAGTTATAGATTAGTGAAGATCTTCCTAACTATAATTTTAATATAATTCAGTCTTAGAAGACTTTTTGAGAATTTTAGATTGAATATTACATAATAGAATTAGTCAAGAAAATTCAAAGGAAAGGATGATGATGTACAATTCCATGGAATTTGTGACCAGTCCACATATTTTCTCTGTTTTATTTTCTGTTTAGTTATTTAAATTTTCATTATTTATATTGCGTTGTTTCAATCATCCCCCATTTTTGTGTAATTTCTGCAATTTCCTTCATAAGTCTTAATAGCATTTCACTTAGCCTAATTGAATTTTATTTGATACCTCAATCTCTGTGGGACACTACTCTACTTATCACTTTATTACTTGTTGCGACCCAGTATACTTGCTGGAATATTTTATGTGCTATAAATTATACGCACCAAGTTTTTGGCGCCGTTGCCGGGGATTGATGGTTGTCAAATTGATTTTTCTTTTAAGCCAAAGTGATGTTATTTTAGACATTGTCTTTTCTTGTTTTAGTTTTTACAATTTCAAGTGTTTTTAGCTTTTCAAGTGTCTTTATTAGTTTGATTTCTTCTTGTTACCTTGCTTATTTGATATATCTCTCATGTTATTTCTCTTTGTTGCATGTGAGGTACTTGATCATTTTCCTTGACGAAGGAAATAAAAAAAAAATCAAAGAGAAAGTAAGGAAAACAAAGAAGAAGCGACGCTAAGCATAGACAGCAAATAAAGTCTGGCTAAGGACTTTAAACCAAGCGCTCTTGGGAGGCAACCCAAGTTTTTCTAATCTTTCTCTTTTTAATTTTTTTGTTGTATTTCTTTCGTAATTTTAATTTTGTTTTAGTCTTTTTCTGTTGTCCATTTTTTTTTTCTTTCTCTGTTTTCTTTGTTTTGGTAAAACTTTGAGTCATCTTGCATGAATATTCTGTACTGTTTGGCTATAGTTTTTGCCACTTTCTTTACATGTTTTTAAACCTTTATATGTCTTCTAGTTGTAGAATTTTATTTGGAGTTATTCGCATCAATTTTGGGGTCGTTCTATGTCGGTAAAGCTGTGTCGCCAGAAATTTTGCACTGCAGAATTTTGATACTCTGTTTTGTCCGAATTTGATGCTCACTTTTTAAATTTTTGATGGAGTTTTGGTGTGGAATTATGCATGATGAAATAGCTAAAGTGTAGATTGACTTAGCTTGAAGAGAATTTAGTCTTATTTCTTTAAGGAATTCAAGTTAAATGGCAATGACGTTGACTTTAATGAATTTGTAGTAATAGTCTTTTAGCTGTGAGGATTTGAGCCTAAGTGAAAAATGCTATTCTTCTTGTTGTGTGTTCTCTATCATGGATTGTCACTCTAGAACTTGTCTTGAATCTTTGATTGAGGCTACATATCTTGTACATACTTGGAAATGATTTAGGCATTTGTTTCTTGTAACCATTGTTTAACCAAATAGCCTTCCATACGTTGTTCCCATTGTATGCCATTTTGTGCCTTATCCATTTTCTTTCTTGCGTTTTTCCACCACTTTTTCTTCGTAGAACAATATTTTTTCTCTTTCAACTTAAGATGTGAGGAGTATTTTAAATTCTTTTAAGTGATCGATGTGCTGAAAAATCTTGTGAATTTTGGGGTGTTTTGAACTATATTTCTTCTACTTCCTCTCAAGCAAAAGAAAAAGATTGGCCAATCAAGAAGAAAAAGAAAGAAAAATTTTGACTGACGTCATCAAAAAAAAAAGGGGAAGAAAAAATAAAGAATAAAAAAAATTGAAAAAAAATGATGAAAAAGAGGAGCAGGTAGAACATTGAGATCCAAAATTTATTTATACTCAATCTCTTATATTTCACTTGTAAATACTCTTCATTTTCTTGAGTTGTTGCCATATTTTGTTTCATTGTTCAATCTTTCCCTTTTGTTTCCCACTATTTTTCCTACCTACATTACAACCTTGTAAAGTCCTTTTGATTCATGTATGTATTGGATTCAAGTAGTGGAGATTTAGATTCTTGACAATCTTATGGTAGTAAATTTGTGATAGGATGATTTTGAGTGATTCCATCTTAAACACTTGAGAGAGTAGAGGATAAACACCTTGCCCTGTGAGGAGATTGTTACTTAAATTCATTCTTATCAAAATAATTGCCATGAAGCTTGCAATTTTTTTTAAGAAAATAAAGATTAATTTTTCCTAGCGTTAAATCTTTCCAAATTTTAATTATTTCATTATTGTATATTTTCCACACTTTGCTTTTTGTGTTCTTTGGTTGTCTCTGTTGTATTTAATTGATTTTGCCCAGGAGTGCAAAAGGCCTAGTGTGGGGGATTTGATAACATGCTTTTTCCATTTATTTTAATCCCTATTTTAGTCCTTTTTGTCTCTTTAATTTTGTCAATTCTCTAATTTTATTATGTTTTGGAATTTATTGGGTATAAACTATTTATGGATTGAATGTGTCTCAATTTTATATTTTCAGAACTTGAATGGTAAAATGCTCAATTTAATTCCTACAAATTTTAATTTTGGAGAGAAAAGTGCTGACATGGACAAAGATGCTGATTTGGATGCTAATGTGGCACTTTTTAGGTGATGCAGATGCTGACTAGGTTGTGCTGGATGTGGGGCCCATTTGAACTCTTATTCAATGCCATGTAGTTAGAATTTTTGGGCAGAGATATTACGTTTTGTAGGTCAGAAAAGCATGGCTGAAATATTAATTATGCACCTCCATTTTCCATGTTTTCTGCCATACTTTTCTGTTGCTGTTCTGCTGCTGTTTGCCATGCTGTTATGCTGCTGTTTGCTGTCTTTCTGCTGCTGTTTTGCTGTCAAAGTGCTGCCACATCATGGAAGAAGCATCCAAGGAGGCATCTAGGGCAGAATATTCCTTTAGGCATGTGTTAGATCAGTTTTATATTTGCAAAACCGAAATTTATTGAGGAGGCTAAGTCATTTTTCTGATGGGAAGTCCTAGCACCATTTTTCTGCTTTCCTAGAGCAGCAGTGGCTGGGAGCAACACAGAGGCAACTCTCTAGCTGGTTTTGAGGGAGAGGAAGCCTTCCCACTTGGGAATGGCTCTCCTTCTCCCATTTTCTTTCCTTTTCTTCCATTTTCCTTCATAGTTTCTTAGATTTCTGCTGTATTTTCTGTTATCTGTCATGTTCTCCTTCTCTTCCATGTAAATTTCTGAGTTTAAAGATTGATGTAGTTTGGTTCTATGATGTTTTATTGCTGAACAATTTCGATTTTAATGCACTTTCATTGAATGGAATGGATTTTACCGATTATTCTTCCTCTTGAATGCTTGATTAACCTTCAATGAGTTTGGGATTTTGATGTCTATGCTAGCTTTAGCTAGATATTGAGCTTGACCTTGTAATTTCCACCATAAATTAGATTATCTAGATATAGACAGTTTCATTTATGTGGCTTGAATAATTTTCTTGAGCTTCATAACTTAATTGAATGGTTGATCTAAGATTTTAGTCAATTATTTTGGTTAAGTTAGATTGTAATTTCAAAGTTTTTGGATTCAATCATATTTTAAAAAATTGGCCAACATTGAATGGATTGTAATTTAATTGAATTGTTCTTCAATGATTCAAAGATTAATTTGTCTATGAATTAATCGGATTAGACCAACGAAATCAATCTCATTTTCTTGTGTAGTCGGTCATTTGATGAAATGGAAATTGTACTTTAATTCATTTGGACCAATGAGTATTTTCTTGGCCAAAGTTCTATTTTATTTATTGTCGTATGAAGCTTGTTATTTATACATGCATGCGATTGCTATGTATTTGTAATGAGTAGGACAAGAGATAACATGTCATATGCGATTGCAGGGCATTGATGTGATTAGGATTTGATCGGATTATATTTGAGTTATAGATTAGTGAAGATCTTCCTAACTATAATTTTAATATAATTCAGTGTTAGAAGACTTTTTGAGAATTTTATATTGAAGATTACATAATAGAATTAGTCAAGAAAATTCAAAGGAAAGGATGATGATGTACAATTCCATGGAATTTGTGACCAGTCCACATATTTTCTCTGTTTTGTTTTCTGTTTAGTTATTTAAATTTTCATTATTTATATTGCGTTGTTTCAATCATCCCCCCTTTTTGTGTAATTTCTGCAATTTCCTTCATAAGTCTTAATAGCATTTCACTTAGCCTAATTGAATTTTATTTGATAACTCAATCTCTGTGGGACGATACTCTACTTATCACTTTATTACTTATTGCGACCCAGTATACTTGCTGGAATATTTTATGTGCTATAAATTATACGCACCACATCTATACAGGTTACTTAGTATCAGTAGCTTGTAAACATGTTTAAATCAAGCAGCTTAGCAGACAAAGACGCACGTACATTATAAGAAAGGTGTGTATATTATGAGAATGAGAAAAATATAATTTAAATTATTTGGTATCAAAATATTAAATTAATTATCGAAGATGCATTTATTATAAGAATGGAGAAAATAGAAATTAAATTATTTGACATCCAAATATTATATTTATATCATACCAGATGACTATACCAAATGAGGAAGATGAATATTATTTCCTATAAAAATTTGAATGTTCTATAAAATAAAAGTTTTATTATCACCAATAGATAAAATATATAATTTTATTATAAACTATAAATAAAATTAATTAATATAAAATACAAATAATTAATAATACAAAATACCGTAATTAATCATACAGCCGATGGAACCCAAATATTATTTTAAAGTGGCCCAAATAATATATTTGGGTGGCTTGATGGGGTAAGGTGGCTCTATGGGGCACCCATTAAAGTGGCTCGATGGGTCCCATTAGAGTTGTTCAATGTGCACCCATTGAGCTATCCAATTCACAACAGATACACAGACACGTGGAGGGTCGAGGTGAGTAATTGAATGTAACTTCCGACTGAAATTTAGTAGTAAATATTTAGTAGGATTTGTTTTGAGTAGGAAGTCAATAGAGAAAATTTTAGCAATTGGTCTATTTTTGAATGAAATTTTTTAGTAGAAAAACAATAGGAAATTGATATTTCCTAATTGAAAATTTCCATTTCTCTTCTCAATTGGCAGTTAGAAATTGGGGTCTTTGCCGTAGTGAAACAACATTATTATAACAAGAACATTATGTTCTTAATTTAAGAAATTTTACATTTGAGACTTTATAATTCTAGATTGTTTGGCTTATGTTTTGTGCAAAATTTCTATCAATTAGTATAAGAGCCAAGTTATAATAAGCAACAAGAACCAATTTAAATTCGAAATAGAGTTCATAATTTAAATTTTTGTGAAGGACCTTAAGTGTGTGTTTAATTTGAATTTGATAAAAGTTTAGGCAAATTCTAGGGTCATTGTTTGTAATTCCTTTATTATAACATAGTTTCACACTTGATTATATATGGAAACTAAGAGAATAATCAAATTTGGGAGATATCTATGAAATTAGGAATTTTTATGAATCCTAGAATTTGAATTTACTAATTGAATATGTTTTTAGGTAAATTTGGGTGATTTTCACTGATTAAATTAGGGTTTTAATTAAATTTTTTTTAGTTTGTTTAAGTTAGAATTCATGAAATATGAGTTTTGGATGAGATTTGAGACATTTGGGATGAAGAACAACGAAGAACAACAACTTTTCACCTTTTTTCAAATTGAAACAGTCAAATGGTTAGAGCAAGCAGACGCTCTATCAATCGACTGGTAGCATTTTAGATCCAATATTAATGTTGCAATCGATTCTCAAGAATGGACAGTTGATTGGTTGCCCATTGTGAGGCAAATAGTCGACCAACCACTTCAAGTAGTCGATTGACTGCATTCTAGTAATTAAGTAGCTAGCTGACTGCATATAGGACAATAGTCGACTGCTAGTAATTGCCATTGCAATTGACTACTAATATTTTTAATGCTATTTTTGTCTCAAATCACATCATGTGTGTTTTTCATAAATCCTAATCAATCCTAAGTGTGTTTTCTTGTTATAATTAAGTTGATTGAGCTATTTGGTTGCTAAAGTAGCTAATTTAGATAAAATTGACTTGATTTTAACAAGAAAAACATAAAAAAAAAAAGCCTATGTATGTTAAATATCCAAAGGAGTTTAGTTGGCTAGACTTAAGGTAGTTAACAAATGTATAACTTATAATTTGGGAAGCTTGCTTAGTATGTGTCGACCTAAAGGAAGGCATGTACTGAGTAAATGTGTTTGTTTACATTCATTAATTGCATTTGAATAAAGAGTGCCACTTATAAACATGATTGTTTTGTCCAAAGAATAAAAGGGGAAGTCTTAAATGTTGGTAAACCAATTTTTATTTTGAGTTGGAAAAGGATTTTGGTAAAGGATTTTAATGTGTTTTAATGGATTAAAGTGATGGTAAATGACCCATGGAGCTCGGGAGGTGAGAGAAGTACATTTGGGTAGGTTTTGGTGAGACTTCAGGATACTGATCTGACTCGCACCACTGCAGTAGCTGGCTTGTTGGGTTGGTTGGCGCAACAACAATGGTCCTTGCACCTAGTTGTTTGGTTCTATTTTTTGGCATTACAGCTACAGAAATTATGTTGCCCCATGGTTTTTAAATGCTTTTTTGTTTTGATATGGTAGGACTTCGACCTTAAACATCTTGGGCAAGCATCTTTGAACATTTTGTATAGGAATCAACTGATTCGGTAATCTGAACTTCAAGGTGAGGGATAAACACCATTGTTTTCTTTTGATGTATGTAAATTTCACTAATTCAAATGCATTGTGATTCTATATCATGTGATAACAGTATCCTTGGATTATAGATTACCTAGAGGTGGGAAAATTGCAATGAAATCTTTGATTGCATGTGGCTGTGATGCAATATACTTATTTACTCATTATTTTTAAATTGTTATTTACTTTATGTCTTGATTGTAATTATTCTGAGTGATGCTCACATGGAATAAGTAATGCTCACATGGAATAAGTAATGCTCACATGGAGTAAGTCTAAAGTGGCTTAAGAATAAGTTCATATGTGTATACCCTTGCATTAGAACTATTGTGTGGATCTCTTGTGATCATATATCACATGTTGGCATGTAGACATGGGGAAATCCTGAAGTAAGCATTATTTCTGGATAAGGTAGTGTAAACTTGAATGTTACTTTATTGTGTCCATAATTTCAGAGATATAATTGTGATTGGTGTTGGAAAGTCGCTTTCACATCAAAAGAGTGAGAGACTATTTACATACTGGAACAGTGGTTGGAATGACAATATTAATAAGAAATGAAACTCTTGGAAAAGAGCGTGGTGAGAGACCTAACTCCATCATCGTCTTAATTGTAGTAGGATAGTCATTTTATTGGTTTAGATAAATTTTATCGATGTAGTTGCTACTTTTGGTATAGTGTATTGGATGGAGTATGTGTTGGAATTAAACTCAAGTGCTGAGTTATGTTGACTGTATACATGTAGTTTATTATATTATGCATAGACTTTAATATATGAATGTGTGTGGACATTCTCTCATGTGTTGGTTTGTCTTTGTGTTATGGATGATGGCTTGTGTTGATTGAACTCATGTATGCTTGATGTGTCCCTTTGTGTTGGGGTTACGAAGACCATTCTTCAATGAACAAGAATTATTATTAAGTGCTATTTTATATAGATCACACACACACACACACACACACACACACACACACACACACACACACATACACGAGCTATGAAATGTTGGAAGGTACTATGTGTGGGTGAATGCATAGAAATATTTCATCTTGAGATGAATGCACTTTTATGTGTCTTAAAGGATGAAATGTGGTGGTTTGGCCATATGTGGGAAACCTATGTGGCTAATATGGCCTGAATGACCAACATTACGTGGATGGTGCAATGTTTGTAATGCCGATGCTTTAGCATGGCGAATAGTCTTTGTGTGGCAAGGTGACCCTACCCCTTGAGTATGCCATACTCAAGGATGTCGCCTATGTGTTGGAAAGGTGAAGAAGCTTATTTGATGGAAGGCTTAGTCGTGGTGTGGTAGAGTGACCTTACCCTTTGAGTATGCCACACTTGAGAATGCTGAAAGTAATGGTTGGAACCCAAGAGGGGGGTGAATTGGGTTTTATAAAATTTTCACAAGAATTAATTGGAAGTTAAAATGATTTTCTGTAGAAGTGTAATACTTAAGATAATAAATACAATACAGAAAATCAATGTGCTATCAAGATAAATAATTATAAAGTTCAAGGAATTAAAGAATAGATATCAATATGCACAAATTAAAGAGTAAGGGATAGAGAAAGCAAACTCGGAGATTTATACTGGTTCGGCTAATCCAAGCCTACATCCAGTCCTCAAGAGACCACTTGAGTATTTCCACTATAATTGCAAGTTTAATCCGGGTACTTGCAAACCACTACAACCACGCAAATTCGATCCGGGTATTTGTGAAACCACAATGGAGAATTTATGAATCCGGGCTCCTTCTCAACCCAAAGCAAGTTCTTCCAACACCGGTACTTGCGAACCTCAACTCGGAATAATATATGTGTTGATCAAAATCAACAATACAAAGAAACTCTCTCTAAAGAGTAGATGAATATAAATGAAGCTCTAATAACTCTAATGATAGAGAATATGCAAGATTTGGCTCAAGAATATTTGGATTTCTCTCAAAGATGATAGAACATGTTAATATGTCATTGTAGTACTTGGTTCTAGCATAAAATCATGTATCTAAGGTCATATATATATAAGATTTTAAAAAACTAGTCGTTATATAGCCGTTACAGCACTTATAATGCAGTCCAGATGTCGATTGGTCAACCAGTTAGGGTCACCTGGTCGACCACCTACTGATAGTAGCAAAATATAGCATTTTCAGGACAACTGGTAGACCAGTCGGAAGCTGCCTGGTCGACCACCGGTTGGCAGTAGCGAAATACAGATTTTGAGCTTTCTTTAAAAATTCATAACTCCCTCATTTGAACTCCGTTTTAAACAAATAATATACCATTAGAAAGCTCTTGGAGTCTAGTTTCAAATGAGCTAAGTTTTACTTAAAAATTATTTTTCGTTTAAAAGATATAATCAAAATACTGACTATAGGTCAGAACAGAATAATTTTTGAGTACAGTAAAATCAACTTTCAGTTTTTCAAACTATATTTTAAATAGTCATATATTTCTCATTTAGAATCCGTTTTGAATAAATAATATACCATTGAAAATATCTTTGAGTCTAATATCAAATGAGATTAAGATACTTGAAAAACCGATTTTTCATTTATGAGATATGATATAAGGAGTAACCAAAGGTTAAAAACTAACTTTTGTAAAACTTCATATCTCACTATCTTTTTGTTTAAAATGCTTGAGCCAATGTATGAAAATCTAAATCATTGAGTTGCACAAGTATACTAGCCTATATAAAATATACCTAATGTAAACACATAGGCTATCTTGATGCATCCAAGCTTCCAAGACTTCAAATCTTCTAATTCTTCATTTTTTGGAGCTTTATCCTTGCATGGTGTTCCTTGAGTGAAGCATGATATTACTTTTCCTTGTTCTTCAATATAATGCTTATTCTTCTTGTTTTGAACCAACCTATAAAATATATCTTACTTGCAAACCCAATGGTTAGTTCAATAGCATGATTCAATATATGCAACATACATATTAAATAACATAATCATGCTTAAGTACTTGTAGCATATATATAATAATTAATCTTTATATATATATCAATGCTATAATTCAAATACATTTGTCATCATCAAAACTTATTGCATAAAGCCTTAGGGTCAACAAATGCCACTTATGTGTTGGAAAGATAAGGAAGCTTATGTGATGGAGGACTTAGTCGTGGCGTAGCAGAGCGACCTTACCCTTCAAGTATGCCACACTTAAGGATGCCACTTATGTGATGGAAACGCGAGGAAACTTATGAAATAATAAATTTGTGCAAATGGTGCCTCGATGGTCCTTTGGTTTATGCCACTACGATTATCGAATTGCCCAGAATTGAATCTGTGACAACTTGTAATATAATGATTTTCCTATGTTTTTCTCACTCATGAAGCCTCACTTTTAATTACCTAACTAATTATTCAGAACCTAATTGACATTATCTACGCTACTAATTACACGCCGAGGAGGGGGGGAAGGGGTGATATAGAAATTAAAGAACATAAAGATAATGTAACATAGGATAAATAGAAAAGAACAACAACAACACAAACAATTACATAGAACATATTGTAATCAGCCATCAATCCCTGGAATTCACTATATCATTATCCTATCTTTTACTTGTTTTGATTCAATTCTACTAATTGGTTATCAAACTAATATTTCCAAGAAACCTCCTAGAGTTAGACTGCAAATAAATTAAAGTCAGGAAGACCTTTGCTAACAATTAATCTAGATGCAATCTAACTAAGCCCTAACCAATTCCATGCCCTGCAATCGCATACTGACATACCAAATCTGTCTTGACTCATTACATATACACAACAACCGCATATATGTATATACAACAAGCTAAACCTCATATTAAAATTCCATCACAGAAATTATGTTCAAACTAGTCATACCAGAGCAAGAATAAACACAAGATCAAGAGGCAAAGTGAAAATAGAATTGAAATAGAATTTGGAACCAGAAAATTTATTTGTATTAAGCAAAGGATTCAAAATGCAAGCTCTAGTTCATCTTAACCAATTACAGAACAGTTTCAGCCTTCCATAGAGGCCAAAATGAAATACAAAAAGAAAAGAAAATATATAGAATAGAAACGTACGAAAACTATATAGAATTGGCAGAAGAAGAAGTTCTTCAAAACAAAAAATGGAGTTCTGCATGTACCTTTAAACTGAGCCCATGGAGGAGGACGAAATTGCAATGTGGACAAGTCCCTTTCAGAAACATTGGGTAGAAACAATTGCATGGAAATAGAAGTGTAGAAAATTGTATTTTTTCGTGTAGAAAAGTTGACCATATGTAGAACGCTAAATGGGGAAAATTCTGGATTGTTGCATTTATAAATCAGTCTACTTTTGCAAAATAGTGAGGCCCACACAGTTAGAAAACACGTCCAGTCAGTATTGCTTGGCACCCAGTCAGCTTCCATGTCATCAATTGCATCTATGTCAGTGCACATGTGGCGTCTACATCATCAAATCAACTCTCTAATTAATTATTTATAAATTAAACACAAGGATTAATGGGTCTCTAATTAATTAAGTTCATAAAAATATGAAATTAAAATATATTAGTTCTATAATTAATTTATACTGTAACATCCTTGTCCTTGGGGGGTGTTGCTAGTTTTGGTGTGTGGAAATTTTATTATTTTACTTTATTTTTTATGTTTAAATTTATAGTATGAAATATTATAGGCTGTATTACTTTGAGTTAGGAATATGTTTGAATTATTTTATGTTGTCTTGTTATATTTTAAAATGGAATTTAATTGATATATTTTTTGTTGAAGAATTTTTGTGTCTGTTGCTATTATTTCATGGTGGGATTTATTTGATTTAAACAGAATACTTGATTATGTGAATGGTTATTTTTTTTATTATTTATTTGGGACCCTATATTATGTATAATTGCATTTTTTATCTAAATAAAATTTAAGAAAAGAGAAGAATTGAGTATTGAATAAAGGTCAAAGGACACACTTGGAATTTTTTCTTTTAATCTAAAATAGCAGCATCCTTCTTCCATTTTTTTGGAGACATATTCGACACACACATTCTCTTTTTTTCTTCCCATTCTTCCCTCTTGGTTTCCATTCTTCCTTCATGCCAAACAAGCTCTAGCCAGCACATCCATTTTCTGCTACTTGAAGAATGCCTTCTTCGGTGGTTTCTTCAACCTTTAGTGAAGATCCAAGTAATTGGGTTTCTTCTTCTTCTTCTTCTTCTCTTTTTCCCCTAGCCAAAAACCCTAGATAGCAATGTAGGAAAATTCTAATTGAGGAGGGATTGGGGTGGGTCAGATGTCATCGGTTCTTGATTATTGAACACTTAGAAGCATTATTAGTAAGAGAGTTGATGGAAAAGAAAGAGAGAAAATGCTGACAGTGAAAAATGGGAGAATAAAACTGTTTTGGCTTGGTTTTGTTTCTAAATTTGTTTAAGGGTGTTTTAGGTGATTAATATTGATTTTAAGGACCTAATGTTGGACATAAAACTGGCTGGAAACTACTGGTATTTGGCAGACAGAACTGGGGTGAAAAACAGAGCAAAAAATTCTGCTGAGCTTTCTTGCTATCATGTTTACTGTTTGCACAAAAACTCTATAGAATTTTGTAGAATTCTGTAGAATTTTTGCTAAATATTACAGTAGCAAAGTTTAGCATGAATTTTGCAGAATTTTACAGATTAGTCCCTGCTCTTTTTTTAGCTATTGGTTGAGTTTAAATTCTATAGAAATTTCATATTGGTCCCTGGCATTTTACTATTGTTACAGCAGTGTATCTTTTATAAAAAAATTTTGTTTAACTTGTAAGAAAATTCAGTTTTTAATTTACTCTTTTATCTTCATGTTAATTTTATTTTAGGGAATTTTTTGGGAATCATCTCCTAGCACTTTCCATATTATTATCTTGCAAAAACAAAGGTAGTTAGTGCCATATTTAAGGTGAGTATGATGACATTATCTTATTCACAAAAACATTATCATCAAGCATTATGGACGAAATTTATGGAGGTAAATCTAGATGGAATGATGTTCAATTTATTTTCAAGGGCTTACATTTTATATGTTTAAATGACCTTATTGAAATTTTTAGATGATGACAGATATCTATGGAACAATTATGTGTTGATGATGATGATAGTTGGAAACAAATAATAATTGATGCTATTATTATTTTGTTATATTGAGAATGTGAGTGCATGTTGGAATTCTCGTATGATGTTGAATATTGTTGGGCTTGAATTCATGTTGGTGTACCCCATGGGAGGAATTAAAGGAGCTATAAGGTTGGGGATTTTCTTCTCTTGGAGCGATAAAGGTGGATGCAGCCAGGAGGCCGCGAGCAACGATCCACTGGTACTGTGGACGACCTAGTTGGTATGGGAATTGTGTTTGCAATATGTGTGGATTATGAATGAAATTCTCCTTAAATGTGAATTTGATGTGACTTTGCAAACCATTTATGACTCTATGATGCTAGATAATGTAACCTTTAAATTATTTGATATTGTTATCCACTCACTGAGTATTTTATTACTCATCTTGTTATTTTACAACATTTCAGAGTCAGTAGATGAGGCGAGTGATTGTCCATGAGAGTAGCGGGCTTACTTCATACCAACCTTCTTGTATCTTAGGTTAGTCCTTTTGTGTCTCATGCAATTTTGAATGTCTTGTTGAACTCTACACGTTGCTCTGTGATCACATAAGTCTCTTAGGATTTTGTGAATGGGCTATGTGGAAGTTTGATATTTTAATTCTTATCTTTTTGTGGACATGATATGTGATAGTTGATACTTGATGTTGTTCATTTTGAAACATTGTAAATTTTTCTTGTCCCTTTTTGTTTTGTTGTAAAGAATATTGGAATATCACATATGGAATATGTAGGTTTTATGGAACGTTTTGAATGATGTGATCATGAGTTAGTTTAAATTTTCAATTATGACATATATATATATATATATATATGTATTTCTGATTAGGATGCATTGTGATGAAAATTCTCGTAGTTTATTGTTTTTTTTAGGTTTGCGAAGTGAAGGATATTTCACTATCATGCCAGTCACATAGTTGGTTTTTTTAGGATGTGACATATACCCAATAAATCCTGAAAAATAATAAAATTAGAGAGTTTTTCATAAATAAATATGCAAATAGACTAAGATGGAGACTAAAATGCATATAAAAATGCTCGATATCACCTTCAAGCGCCCAAATGGCAATGTGGAGGATGCCCATTTGGCAACATATTGAATCTTATGTTTGTTATGATAATTTTGGATTTTGCATTTTCTGGATGTGTGTACTGAACTTGTGTTAGTGAACTATGTGACAGATTGAACTTTGTAAACTATTTGTAAGGCATGATTTTGTGGTGTTTGTGTATGTTAGGATTTCATTACTTGACTGTGTAGGTTGTGCACACTACAAGGGATTAACCATATAGTGATGGCAAAAATCTATCAGTAAAAGGGAGAAATCAGCGACCTATGTCTATGCTAAGAAATTTTGTCACTTTTACTCAGTATTACCCATGGTTTTTTTACCGTCGGTGTAACATATACCCACAGTTTTGTAAACTGTCAGAATAGCTGTGGAACATTTATTCATGGATATTTTGTTGTCATTAAAGGCTATAGTGACAGATTTGTTAGTGTCACTATATTATGTAGTGGTAGGATTTTTGGTATCTCAAAGGCCTAAATTTGGTGCCACTAAATCCTATAGTGACATATTTTATTGATTATTATGCCATACCCTATTATTTCAATTCTTAATAAATTAATTCTCATCAAAGTAAATAAATAAATAAATATGCAGGTAATCTTGTGAGTGTAAATTCATTTGATTATATTGAAATTCTAATAATCTTCATAAAAAATAAGGAATCTATTTAGTAACTCCTATACAATATTCTTCTAAAACATACAACATTCAAATAAGAGAAGCCAAAATAAATGCTAAGTCAGTCATGTAAGTGCTTATAAGCATAATCCTGTTACACTGACAAAAAATGTTTTATAAAAGATGTTTTCTTTGAATGATTGAAATGAATTGCTTGAACTTGAAGATCTTAGATTGCCATTAGGGGCACAACTACCATTAGTTGAAACCTGTTTACAAGACAACAAATAAACATTCTATTAATAAGTTTTTTAGATATAAAGTTCTATTACAAATATAGTATAAGAATTGTATTAGACCTCTTGAATAGCATGTTACCATGTTACCATGGTAATTTAATTCAAGATAAAGGAAGCAAGCATATTTCATAATTAATTGGTAAAATGAAGAATATACAAACTATACATACATAAGGTCAAACCATAAGCGGACGAACTGATTTAGGGTCAAAGCACAGGAAAATAAGATTTAATTTACCCTAATTTACATAAGTTCTAAAAAGAAAGAAAGCAAAATCTGCCATTAGCTTAGAGACACAAGGATTACCAAATATATTGAATAACATGGCTCTACTATATCAATTACTAAGTTACATTCCAATCCAATCATGGCTCTACTTCATTCTAACTAAATAAAATTTCAAGCCACCACTTCTTTCTTATATGACTTAAGGCAAAGGTCCTAAGAATTCACTATTTGTGATATTAAAAGTTTACCTCTAACTTCCCCATGGACAATGACACATTCACAAGTCTTGGTGAATCAGATAATTGTAGGAGGGGCAGATGGGCTTCGGCTATTCTTGTGCACAATAATAATTTATTTCCAAGCATTCTTCAACTAACTCATATGTTTCGATTAATGTTTTTCTTCGGTCAACATGTGATAATGCCTGCAAAGTAAGAAGAAACCAGAAAAACTCAGATAGTCATTATTAATTTTTATATTCCTTGAAAACATGGAAATTAACTTGCCTAATCCTAGCATCAACTCAAATTTTGGGTTTTACATTTTTATATCCTAAAATTCAAATTACACCTAGAAATCAACTTAAGAAGCAACAATTGGGTGTTTGAAGTTATAACCAATGATTTTAAAACCATACTGGGTCACCGGTCGGCCATGGGAAAACTGGGTGAACTGGCCGAGTTACCAGCTTCACAGGTTCCATCTTTTTTCTTTTCTTTCATCGGCGTGGTTCAAGTGTTCGACAGTAGAGATAAAGACTGAGACAGAAGCTGAGAAGAGAGAGAGAGAGACAACGAGAGAAAATGATATGGACAATGTGTGTATAATGATGTGCGTGTGTACACATTATTTATGATAAGATAAATTTAATTACACTTAATATGATATAAATGTCATTATTAAAAAAGAAAAAGTGCACGGATCAAAGATAGTAAGGTTATTAGTAGTATTCAGAGAACCGGATCAAACCTACCAATTCAATAGGAAAAATGGTGAATTGGTCAGGGAACCAGTTCAGTTTGAACTAGTGAACAAGTGAAATCAGTTGAACCGGTCTCGAAACGATAAAATCAGCTGATACAACCGTTTCAATTTTTTATTTTTTGAATTTTTATGAATTTTTATTGAATATTATTATGTATTTTTAAGAAATCTCCAAAAATTTAAACTATTAGGAGAAGATCTATGATTTGTATATATATATATATTTGCAATATGCCTAGAATATTTTAATATTATATATTATATATTTTAATATATGTAACATATACATTAATTATATATTATATATTGATGTTATGTTGTTGTTAAATTTTTTTTTGTTTTGGGTTTTGTTTGCTAGGGAATAGTTGGTACTGATAAGAAGAAGCCCTCCCATAATTAGGAACACTCCTAACCTAAGAATAAAAAACACAATCGAAGCTATCCACGTCGGAGAAGCATATACTCCCGTCAGCACTGACGTCACTTCTCTGGGGACATGACTGGCACGGTAATAGAGCCCATACCACCATCGTAAGCTTATCTTCACACACTAGGACACACAACAAAAGTATAAAAATAATATGAAACCATTCAATTACAATATTCGTTATGACCCTAGGAGTTCTATCCACTACAGAGCAATTCAAAAGAACCCAGACGTACCCGACATCAACATCAACTCGAAATCAAAGGGCTTGAAGACATGGAAGCTCCGCTACTCTTATACAGAGTTGTACAATAAAAAAACCTGTAACGGCACAAAGAAAAGGGTGAGTATGAAAATACTCAGTGAGGGTAAAGCCTAACCATAAAAATTGTCACCGTGTGCCACTCGCCGGGGTAGGACATAGAAGCAATGTCCCATCCACCAACACTAGACCATGGTTTTAATCCACACAACCTATATAGCCGAGAAGGAAAATTTACCACGAACACATAGTATGTCTGAATCACATTCACAAGTAGATTACAGATCTAGTATGCAAACATTAGGCAAAATATCAAGACAGAGCTTTCTACCATTTCACCATACATGTGTATATACGTAGATGTATTTAAATAAAAGTAAAACCAAAGTCCTCCACAGAAAACACATGAGGTAATAGCTCTTTAGTTTAGCAAAATCCAAGTTTACAATATGTCTACAATTTTAGGACAATAATAAAATGATTAAGAGATATCCCTCGGTGCCAACCATTCAAGGACAATAATAAAATGATTAAGAGATGTCCCCCAGTGCCAACCATTCCAAGACAATAACATTTAATACAATTCTCTCTTGGTAAGCCGCATGAATATAATTCCCTCTTGGCAAGCCGCATGGATAAAATTCATATAAACCCACTATAACCATTGCATGTAATCAATTATAATGAAATATTACTTCAGCATCATCAATATTCAACCAAAGCAAGCATATATACATATGTCTATTTCACAAGCATATCCTAGTACAATAATTCGATTAACGTCTACTACCCCATAGCATGATTTCCCAAGCATAAATTCCTATCAAGGGGGTCACTTATTCAAGTAAGAACAAAATAATAAACTTGATTGTTTGGAAGAATAGCTCACTGCAACTCATTATATAGCTCTTACAACCATAAGAGTCCTCTAAAGTTTCCCAATCTCAGGTGTTCCATAGTTCAAGGGTAAAACTCATTTACAAGCCATTTATATACTCAACAAACAATCTCATTAGAATTCATCAATATACAAGACAGTAATAAGACAACTTACTCATTTCCCCAACTGTTCACAATTCATGCTTAGACAAGAGAAATGTGAGCATAAGCATGTATAAATATTGATCTCCATTTGAGTCGTTCGCCACAAGACAGTAAGCCGACCCAATAGCTATAATCAAGTAATTTAATCCTAATCCTTCAATTTGCTAAAACGGGGGATTCACTTTCACATGCAAAAATATAGCACAAGGGAGCGTATTATTAGGAGGTATGAGTAATTTAACATGATTCATCACCAGGGAGTTAAAGGTTCTCATTTCATGATATAGACGTTTGAACTTGTTACCTTGGGTTATAGGAGAAGAGGATATGTATCCTGCATGTTCATCAATTAGGGTCTTAAATTCTACTCAAGAAATATCTAAATTTCCTATCCTCCCCTGTGTTCAATCTTTTCAAACAACTACGATCCTTTACAGATAAGAATAAATAGGCACTTTACAATACCACACAAATCATCACACATTAGGCAATATGGAATAACTCCTTCACACTACCAAGGCTTTTGATTCCAGTATAGAAATATCATCATTCAAAAGTACATCTCAAGGAGAAACCCAAATATTGATAACACATACCTAAGGTATATAATTTAAAAGAGGTAGGAGAGGTCCCTCACCTGTATAGAATACTCTTAACCTCTAAAGAATGTCTTAGCCAAGTCTCGAGCCAATAATTCACCTCCCAACATCTACGGATCAAGCTAACAAGAGAAAGGGAATTAAAATTACATTTTAATGCTCATCAGGAGGCTGGCGCCTGGGGCGCCACCCCTTCAACTCTCTGCCATAGATAGGGACTTGGTGCCTGGGGCGCCGACCCTCAACTCTCAATCTTAACTCGAGGGCTTAGTGTCTAGGGTGCTACACATAGCGCCTTAGGCTCCAAGCTGCAGAGTTTCGGGCACCACTTCGATTTCATCATTTACAACCCCAAAATCCACCATTTCACACCATTTAGCATGATTCCTTCAAGGGGGTTTCTACCCTAATGTTCTAAAGTTAATATAGCATAAAAACCCCAAGAAAATTCTATGATTCTAAGCTTAAATAATCAATTTTCATGATGAACCCTAACTTTCACCTATTCTCTCTTTTTTCCATGAAAGCTAACCCTAAGCATGATACATCCTTAAATTCCTAATCCTAGACTCATCATAAGATAGCCAAGAGTGTTTAAAAGGCTACCAAACCTCAGAACATGTAAACAAGGCAATTCTCTCCCAAAAACTCCCAAAATTCAAAAATGAAGAAAAAGGAGAAGAAAGAAATGTTCACCTTGTCCTCCTTGCTCTTTCCGGCGTGGTAGTCACCCAGAGAGCCATCCTTTCACTGGTGGTTGGCTACTAGAAGCTCCCATGGGGGAAAAGATGGCTCATGGCAGATAGAGACCAAGGAAGAGAGTATGAGGGATAAAAGGGAAAGGAAAAAATGAAAAAGAACAAGGTGGATGATGGGTATAAAAGGGTATATGGGGCCCATATACTCCTTTTTCAATTTATTCCTTCCCTGAAATCAACAAACTAGCCTTTCATAAAGCATTGAAATAAACTGATCATTACTAAGGCACCCAATTACACTCCATGAATATCTACCATCACCTCCTATTTCAAAAAGTTTTCCGCCTTTGTTCACTTTGGTCCCTCTTTGACTCAATAACTCCCCACGTCTCCTTATCTCATTTTCATCCCTACAACAAGGTCACTTTATTGATTTGTACGCTTAGCTTCTTGAATTCATTGAACTTCTCTTTAACAAAAGCAAAATTTTTTCCCGCACTCGGAATGCCCTTCAAGAAGTTCCAATAAGCTAATATCCAAAAACGATGGATATTACATCTGGCCCCTGAATGCCAGTGATTTCCTTACTCTAAATCTACATGGGATATCACTTGTTGGGATAAATTCGAGGCTCAAAACTCAAGAATGGTAGATTAAAAGGGGGAAAAGTCTTAGGGAGGCAAGGAATAGTCTACGTGACAGCTCTTGCAGAAGACATCAACAGTGAGAGGAGATATTTTGAGGGACACATGGCTAAATCCAGACGATAGAATTTTACTCCATCTGACAGTTGACGTGTGAACTACAGAGTGTAGTTCGCTCGTCAACTATAGACAATCCTTTCCCAAATATGTCATGAGTAAATTAATTAATGAGATATAACTAAATTGATCGAAATAATTGTTTGAATATTAAATAAATATTGATTCCAATGTGATAGTTTATTTCATGGATGGTAAAACCGGATTGGATCGACCGATTGAATTGATTGGACTAGGAACCAGACCTTGGTACAGTCCGGACATACTAAAAAATTGGTCAAACTTGGTCTAGAATCGAGTTTGACCAGCGATTTTTGCTTTCAACCGGTTCAAAGAAAAGAAAAAAAAAATTTGAGTCTTCAAGTTCTGCTTGTAGTAGCCACGAAGAAGAACACCACCACCAGAAAGAAGAAGAAGAAAGAAAGAAAGAAAGAAAGAAAGAAAGAAAGAAGTCTTCTATGTTTCTGTCAACACTCGATTTCTAGGGAAAAAATGAGAGAGAAGGAGAAAAGAGAGATACAGAAAGTCTCATGCTAGTGTGTTACAGAGAAAAAGACGCATGCCTATTGCTTAGTGTGTTTGTCAGCTAGTGCTGTGTCCATGCTTCTGAATGACATCTAATATTGAAATAAATCAAATCAAGGCATTGGAAATGACAAAAAAGAAAGAAATGTCATTGAGGAAAGTGATAAAGGAGATGAAATATTATTCATAATTTATAATTTTATATATAAAAAATAAATTTTTAATTAAAAATCAATATTTTAATTTTTTTTTAAATATAAATATATTAAATTATTAATATTTAATTATTACCGATTTGACCATGGTTAGACCCCAATTTGACCACTGAACCTTGAATCAGTACCTCTACCAGTTCAATGACTGATTTGGTTTTTAAAACATTGTTTATGACTAGTTTTCCCAACACTTCCATCTTCAGCAAATTCCACTTTATAGTTTTCCTCAAATTTCCCATTATCAAGGGTTCTATACCAAAACTGAATTTATAATCTCTAAGAATGATTTCTCATCAACTTAGAATAAATACTAAAAGGAATTTAGTTTTTGAGTGTAGACTTGAAGATGTCAAGAGAACTAATGGAAAACATTGACTGTAAAAAATTAGAGATGGAGAAGGTTACCTACTGAAGAACGATGATTGGCTGACCAGAAGACCTATCACCGCCAAATTCTAGCCAGAGAACGCCGGTCACCACAATGGAGGGCGAAGAGCTCTCATTGAGTAGCTCTCACTTCTCACACACCCTTTGATTCACCGCAAGAGCAAGGGGAGAACAAAGGCGAGGAATGACATGGAAGAACAAAGAAGAATGAGGCAAATGAAGGAAGAAAAGCTCGAAGCACGGTGGCTGATGGCGACCAAACCGTTCTCTCACTATCGCTCTCTCTTGGTCTATAGTAACTCTTTCTCTCTCTCTAGTA
Source organism: Biancaea sappan (assembly GCA_037074585.1). Taxonomy (NCBI): domain Eukaryota; kingdom Viridiplantae; phylum Streptophyta; class Magnoliopsida; order Fabales; family Fabaceae; genus Biancaea; species Biancaea sappan. The sequence goes on from CM073492.1 coordinate 41,766,204, forward strand.
GCTCACACACGATGGTGAAGTAGAGAAATAAGACTGTAGAAAGTTCTAATAATTGTAGAGGGAAGGGAAAAATTACTAAGCAGGAAGAAAAACTTTTTTACAAAACTTTTACCCACACTTTAATACTATAGGTAAAATAATAATTTTATACAAATATTGAATGTAATACGATAAAAATTTAAAATTTATTTTAAAATGTAACTTAATTTCTAAGAGGCATAATTTTCATTTTTACCCACATTGTGTAATTATGGGTAAAGGTAATGGTCCTATTAAAAATTAACTAATAAAATAAGAATTAGTAATTAGAATTTATCCTATAAATTATAGATTACAAAATTACTTTTAGAATATGTATTATATATATATACATACATTTAAAATTTATCCTATATATATATTATTTGTGACAATAATATTTTGTAGATATATTGATTACTTGTACCTGTAGTAAATTTTAGCTTGTCTCTAGGTATAAACTATTTATACCTATAGTTTACATACTGTCACTACAAAAGACAATATGTATATGTCATTTTTCTTGTAGTGGCAGTGATTGGATATCTGGGCTGGTCATGTTTGTGGATGTGATCCTTTCCTAAGGTCTTATCCCTACGAGTGGTACACAATAGTATTTTATTCATGATTGATTTATTTTCTCACTGAGTTTTTTTCATACTCATAATTTTCTTGTGTACCCTTGCAGGTTATCATTTAGTTGATAAGACTCCGTGTGAGGGGTAACGGAGCCTCTTTGCCATAACCTATTCCGACTTCGGGTTGATGGTAGTAATTCTAGTCATAGGCTGATTTTGAGTCGTTCTATAGTGAATAAAACACCTAGAATTATTGTGTTTAATGTGATGAAATTGTTGACGAATTAGTTCATACTTTACTTCCACTAATCGATATTATTGGTTGTATCTTGGTTTCGTTAGTTTTGTAATGGAAAGGAAATTCTATTTTTCTGTCATATAATATTCATCTATTATCTCTATTCTGTGTGTGAATGTGAGTTTAGTTAGGCTTACGGTAGTGGATGGAATCCACTACCGTACAGGTCATGTTCCTAAGTTGGGGTCATGACAAAACTTAACCTCTCTGTATCTAGATATTTAGAATCCAACAGCATCGTTGGCAGCCTACTCGAGTTGTTCTTGTTGAATGTGAATGCTGGGAGGGATCTAGATGGTGTTGGAGAATGCACACCGGTCCTTCCTCTTTCAAATAAAGAAAAAAAAATTATGTTGCTTAGATATGACATGGCTATTGACATGGGTTGATATGCTGAATGAGATGTCATACTCAGTGCACGTGCATTGACTAACAATTAACCAACAATTTTTTATGATAGAGACCATTTATTATTAGTTAAGAAACTACAAGGACAAAATTTCAAGTTTTTAAATTGTAAGGACCAAATTAAAAAATAAGTAAAACTATGGGCTGGGGACTAAAAGTATAGTTTTACCCCAAAAATTATAATACTAACTATATATCCCCAATACCAATATTATCATAATGGTACACATTATTATTAATATATTGTAAAGAGTACAATGTTGAGGATCAACACCACCCAATTACCTTGCTTAAATGCATGAGGTAGGTGGTGAATTCATAGGTCCTGCGATTTATTTCACATATAATATATTACATGCATCACTTTATTTATGGAATTCTTAAAGCAGAATCAAAGTCCTGCTGCCTTACACATAACCTCCCTTGTTATTTTTGATGTAGTCACCACTACTTGTGGCACTTTCATTGCTAGAAATAGAACTCGAGTTATCACCACTGTTTTCACTGTCACCACTATTACCATTGTCATCATTGTTACCACCGTCGCCACCAGAATCACTTGAACTCTCGCTACCACCTCCCGTACTAGAACCAGTGCCAGAGCCAGCGCCAGACCCCGATCCAGACCCAGACCCAAAGCTGGATCCAGATGCTTGCCCATTTCCTGAGGTGGATGCAAATGAGTCACCTCCTCCTCCTCCTCCTCCTCCTCCTCCACCACCTCCACCTCCACTTCCACTTGCGCTTTCATTTCCACTTCCACTAACGCTACTTGACCCTTCATCAGAAGATTCTTGTATAAACCTAGTGGCAAATGCAAGGTCTAACGCCAGCAAGGCAAAGAACACAAACCCTATCACCTTCAAGTTGGCCATCTCTAGGTACACACAGCTAAAAGCTCAATGTGGGACGGGAAGACCGATGAAATGCATGAGAATTTGAGTGCCATATATATAGGAAACGTTGAGTGCAATACCTTTTTTTTTTTTTGGGATAAAGATTTATTTTAGGTTTAAGCATATTCCTCGGGATTCTTCAACATAATTAATTATAAAAAATTATAGTAGAATTTATTTTTGAAGCGATCATTAAAATAATGACTAATTGTTATAGACTTTATGGTTATTAGGTCACTTGACAGAAAGACTAACACGCAATGCGTTTGTTATTTTTATTGACTAAGTTGTGCATCCACGAAACTTTAAAAATTAAAACTTCTTATAGTCTATGGATCGATTTTCTTATAAAGAAAGTTTATTCAAATGTAACGCCTAATAATAATTGTAAATCTAATAATAAAAATTATGTATAATTTTTTACTGAACTAAGTAAAAGACAAATAAAAGTTTTGCTAATGCCCTATATATTATATATCTGTAATAATATCATATTAGACAATTTCTACAATGTCCGCGAGGATTTTTAAACCAAATTAAAGAAAATATCATATATTTTTACTGAACAACACCTATTTTCTTTTTTTACTAAACAATATTTCTGAGTCATTTATATTTAATTTTTATCGTTAACTTAAAATTTAATGATAATTGATCCTTCCCCTCACTTCTCAGTATGAATCATTTTCATCGATTATCATGTTGCTGTATAAAATATGCGTATAGGTAATGGATGCTATATATAAGTAGGCATTGTAAAGCTATTGAGTGAATGAGAAATGTGAAATAATACTGCATTGTAGTAATTTGCTATTGATATTTCTCCTAATACTCTTCATGATACTACTTTTTAATTTTACCTAGTGGTTGGCAATATATGGCTGTATGTGATCTTCTAACGTATCACTATATTTATTATCTCTTTTGTGTGCAACTCCTTCCTCTGGTTTTAGACTAATGTTTGGTCCTGCTTCTCTTTTTATTTATCTCTGGAAGTTTTTCATTTGGTGGAAATTAAATTTTGGGTAAAAATACTAAAAAAAAATTCTTTTATACTTTAGATCACTTAACATAATTTTTAAATTTTTAAAACTAATTTATGTACCATTAAATTGACTAAATATTAAATATAATGATAATAAAAATGTTATTATCGTGTATTAAAATAAAACCTTTTTTTAATTTTTACAATAGGGCATGCATATATATACCAGCACGAGATAACTAAAGTTTGAGTTATACCTTCAGCGACATTTACCCTTCTTCAGTAACTGTATTTTTCCGTAATTCTGTTCCAATCAATCAAAGTAATGCAGTTAAAGTGAGCCATTCTTACTTAATTAACTCATTTAAAATGGTAAGGTTAGTTAGTATAATTTATAATTCATCTGAGGTGTTTGATTGTATTTAATGGCGTCTAGATCTACTTTGCTCCACCCAAAAAAAAAAGACCTGAAATTAGAGATGGAAATTAGGGATGACAATGAGGACCCGAACTTAGAGAAACTCGCGGGGATTCACGCATTTGGGGCCGCGTTGGTAGGGAATTTTCCGCCGCGGAGACGGGAGTGGGGGAAAAAATTTCCCCAAAAGTTAAACGGGGACGAGAACAGGGATCACACTCCCCGCTCCGCAGGGTCCCCGTCTCCGAAGGGTATTTTAGTAAATTTACAAAATACCCTAAATATCTATATATATAATATATATTAAGGATCTTTTGGTCATTTTATATTCAAAATAATTAAAATAAATTTAATAAAAAATAAAATTGTAATCTCATTCCCCCAAAACTGATTCTCAATTCACCATTTGATTGAGACTGAATGTGTGCTCGCCGTCTTTGCCTCTCAGGTATGGCCTCTTCTTGTCGTTGCACTCGCTTTCCCCATCCTTCAATTCATCTTCGTGGTCTCCTCTGTCTGTTGTGGTCACTCTTCCCATCCTTCAATTCCTGTCCTCTCCCACACAGTTTCTATCGAAATACACGGTCTCCTCTGTCTGAATTTTACCAATTATCCCCCAACCTAGAAGAGAAAAGAGAAGATTTTTTATTAAAATATGTACTATTGATTTTTTTTTACATTTTTAATTTTTTTAAAAAACCCCGCGAGGTCCCCATGGGTCCCCGCTTCTCGCGGAGAATGGGGATGGGGAAGATTTTTTCTCCCCCGCGGGAATCGGGGGCGGGGACGGGAATGGGGGAAGCACTCCCCGCCCCGTTGCCATCCCTAATGGAAATACTTCATTTATCTCAAATTCATCACGGGATCCAGGAAAGAAAAGAAAAAAGAAAAGAAAACCATAGTATTGTAAACAGAAAACAATTCGCATTTAATGTATTTTAATGTAGACAAGTTTATGTATAACTATGAACTAGAGTTATGTATTACTAATTATCTTTAATATCATTTCCCTTTTACCAAAAAAAAATTGCATGTCAAACATTTCTCTCTCAAAATCCGTCTTTGAGCATTAAATTAATTTATATCCAATTTTTTGAGTCTCGTTTTTTAAAATGGAATTTTCAGCACCAAAATTTGTTTTTGACTTTATATTTTATTCCTTAAAATTTTCCTTTTTAGAAATGGAACCACTTCTTACTCAAAATCTCTCTCTCATTTAAATTGAGTTTAGGCTGAATGCTTTTTGTCTCAGAATCCATCAGTAGTAACCACCACAATTTTTTTTTGAAATTCAAATTTGAGATGAAATTTTCATCTCAATTTTTTTAAATGAAACAGGGTCGATTTGTAATGCAATATCAAGGAAAACCCTAACCCTTCACTACAAAAAAATGTTAAATCATATCACTACAAAAAAAAAAGTTATTTAATAGCGGTTTACAAAACTGCCATTAAATAAGACATTTGGTGGCGGTTTTTCTGTAACCACCACTATATAGTGGCAGTTACAAAAAACTGCCACTATATATAGTGGCGGTTACAAAAAACCACCACTAAACTTAAATATGTATTTTTTTTCTTTTTGGATAAAAGAAATAATAAAAGGCCTCCCTAATATTTAATCCCTTATCTATTAATGTTATCGATGATCGTACATGTCTCTTTGTTGTTGCCTTCGTTATTCACCACCGAAGCAGCTGGAGAATCTGCTCCCAAAAGCTATTGAGGCATGAGAGCCAATCTAGTTAAGTACTAGGTCAGGTAGCCCATATTATTAAGTGAGATTTTGGCATCACATACTCTATCAAGATTATAGTGACATTTTAATTAAACCATCATTAAACTTGTTAAATCACTCAACCCTAAAACCAATACATATATGCCCCATCCATCATCGATCATATGTTTCTCTCTATTGTCAATGTTGTTGTTGTGCTACTTTAATCCATATTACAAATATGTGAAGTCAGACAGGCTTGTGGACTACATAGTAGATAGTACTTTGTTAATAAGCTTTACGATGATCAATATGAGAAATTAATAACTAACTGTATACATTTTTTTAAATAATTTTCATTTTTAAAAAAATTAGTTAGCTTATTATAGTTTGAAGAATATTGCTATGAGTCTATGCTTCAATTACAAAATTAACTTTTCATACATAACATCAATTATATATAAATGTAATCTATTTTTGTTGAAGACATGGAAAAAAATTAATTATGGATTGTATAATCAATTTATATTGAAGTTATAAAAAAATTAATTGAGAATTAAATTGAGGTAATTTAAAATTATTATATAGTGGGATGCCAAAATTGTCGTTTTAGTTTAGCATTTGGTAATTTAATGTCAGCAAATTAAAATGACATTTAAGTTATATTAAGTGGCATTGAATGAATTATTTATCTATTTCCACTACCAATTTTAAAATTCCTTTTATCTATATGGTGTATTATATTGATATAACAACTTGAATGTGGTGATTTGTGTGAGTGTATTTTAATTTTTTGGTATGGTTTTTCTTTGTAAACGGTCAATGCTATTTTTTAGCTAGTTGTGGAGGGTGCTTAGTTTTAACTTTCTATTTGTTTTTGTGTTAGGGTTCAATTTCATATAATTTCTTTTTCAAGATCACTTAAAGTTGTAAAAAACCAAATTTGTGGAATCTCAAGTTATAATTGGAAAAAATGGTTGATATGTTGTGAAAACATTTGTCTTGTATATATTTAAAAAGCTACTTAGAAAATGATTGGAAAATTTAATTAGGTGGGAATTTTTATTTAAAGAATTAATAAAGAAAAAATGGAAATAGAAAACTTTCAACATTGAATTTAAAATTTTGGGAATTTAATTTTTATGGGATCATTGAGGACTACATAAAAAATTGAAATTAAAAATAAAATAAAATAGTGATAATAAAATAATATATTGAATTCCAATCCCTAATTACCCTAGCTATGCACACACAAGCTCATGAGTCCTCAAATTGTTAATTAGCAATTATTTTAGAAGTAAATATTTTATTTGTAAATTATCAATTTCAAATTGAATTAACAATTTCATTTTTTAAATGAAATATAAGAAGTCAAAATAAAAAAATATAAGAAATCTAAATCGAAAGGGTTATAGTTATCTTTAAATTATTAGAAATATCAATTTAAGTCACTTAGACATTTTTGTTATATCAATGTAATACCCGCCAATTTTGGAATTTTGTAATTGGTGGTATTACGATTGTTGTAATGAAAATTTCCATTATTTTAATGGAATTGTTGGGTTAATTTTAATTTTCTATATTTAATTTATTATTTTTGTGTATTATTTAGGGAAGTGGAGATAAATAATTGAACCGGGTATTTTATGGCGGGTAATATTTCTGAGAGTTGAGGAAGATAAGAGGAAGAGGAAATTTCATGGAGGTAGAATTGAGAAATAAGGAATAGAAAGAGAGTAATCATAAGGTAAAGAGAAGGCCGAGTACTTATGAGGTCCAAAGAGGGACTAAACTGAAATGAGGAACTAGGTCGTATTTAAGATATAGAAAATACCCAAATTGGAGAAATTATAAGTTTTCCACTATCAAGATTAACCAAGAGTTACCTGGGGGAAAAGAAGTAATTTCACCCTAGGCGGATATATATAGGCGGTCCCACGCCTTTTTTTCTCATTTTTCACTTTCCTCTCTCTCTCTCTCTCTCCTCACTCTCTCTTCTCTCTTTTTTTCTACCTTTTCTCTACTCTCTCTCTACCTTTTTAACCTAGCTTTGGGGAACCTTTCTCGGGTAGTAGGGCGAGCCATTGGAGGCCAAACAACCTAGGGATAGCAAGGAATCGAGGTAAGGATTTCGGTTCACTGAACATTTTCTCTATTTTCTAGTTTTAGAGGTATATGGGGTAAAATTGAGATTTTGGCTTCGTTTCTTGATGAAAATTAGGGTTTTTCATGTCTAAATGCTGCTTAGACATCAAGGATGAGATCCCATGAAAGAAATCATGAAAAACGGTCAAGAATCGGTTGGATCTAAGCCAAATCCGCGAAGAACTCGCGTGTTCAGAGTCGTGGCGCCTCAGGTGCCATGTGGGGCACCTAAGATGCCACCTTTGTGTATAAAAGAGAGGTCTTGGCACCCTGGGTACCACGTGGGGTGACTCAAGTGCCAAGCCCTTTAATTTGGGAAGAAAGTTTGGTGTCTGGCGCCCAAGGCGCTACATAGGGCGCCTCAGGCGCTAGCCATCAGACAACCCCCTTGGTCTATTTTCAAATGGCCATAACTCCTTCATCCGGACTCTGTTTTTAACAAACTTTATATCATTGGAAAGATCTTTGAGTTTAGTTTCCAATGGTATAAGTTTTATTTGAAAATAACTTACCAAATGATAGTTATGACCAAATGAATGACCAAAGGTCAGGGTTAGTGGTGAGGATTTTCCTTGTTTTGTGTAGTTATTGATTTGGGTTGGTTCCAGGTGTCTTGGGAGCTTCTTTGACTTTTTCTCCAGGGACTTCTTATGCGAAAAACCTTATCAGTATTGAGGTGAGTGGATGTCCTTGCCATTTAAGTTTCATTAAATTATTTGGCCAAGTCAAAATAAATCCCATTCACATCATAGTTGGTAAATCATCAATGAAATTCCCTAGCTAGTAGAAATAACTAGATTGAGGGATTTCATTGAATGATTATGAGAGTTATCTTATAGGGTTTATTTTATGGAATAATGGGTTTTATGTTTAATTGTATTTAGAAGTTTATGTTTATCGTTGTTATGGTATGGAATGTGTGTGGAATGATTTGATGAATTTTTGTGTGAAAAATGCATCACATATCATCATCTGTATATTTATATTGCTTTTGAAAAAGAAAAGAAAAGAAATGTGGAAAGCAGAGGATTGATCTTCTGCAGGATGTGGATATATTCAAAGGTGTGTGCCTTTGGAATACACTCATTGAGGATTGGTCTTCAATGGGTAGCGGGAAGAGTGGGAAATGTGCATCATGCATAATATATTGCATTATAAAGATGTGGAAAGCAGAGGGCTGGTCTTCTGTAGAGTGCAGATATATTCAAAGGTGTGTGCCTTTAGAATACACTCATTAAGGGTTGGTCTTCAATGGGTAGCGGGAAGAGTGGGAAATACGTATCATACATAATACATTTATTGCATAATGCATTTTGGAGTTGATGTTTTCAGAGTGGATATTTATTTATGCTTTTATGCGTTTGAGAATTATTTATGAATCTTTTTTGTGAGATCGTAGACTCGCGTTGCGTGGTAAGGTACATTATATATATATATTGTATTTCATACTATTTTGTGTTAATGGTTTTTATTTTGAATATGGTAGTGAGGCTGGTATTTTCACTTATGCCTTATTTCCTTTCATAGTCATTTACTCACTGAGTTTTTATAAAACTCACACTCTTTATTGTTGTTTCAGATTTAGTAACTGAGGAGGTTGGGAAACCGCTGGAGGTCAGCGGCTTAGAGACATACTTCATGTAGTCGGAGAGTTCTACTTGAACCTATAGAAACGCTCTGTAATCTTATAGGCTACCTAGGTCTTGCTATATCTAGATGGGTTTATTTATTTAATTGTAATTTACTTTGTAAATTATGGGCTACCACTGAGATATTCATAGGTTTGTATGATTATTAATATGCCGTGACAAAATGGTATCAGAGGGGAGGTTTGAGTTTAGGTCTCTTATAGATTACAAAGCAATTGTGTTCTTTGTGGGCCCTTCCTCATTGTCGTGAATTGCGCAGCATGACCATGGGTTTAAGTTCCATAAAAGGCACTACAGGATGTTAAGTTCTCCTTTTATGACTTACTCCTCGGTGGAGTGAGTCGAATAATCTTGTTATCATATGAAGTGCTAGTGTTTATATGCAGGTGGTTGGCTCTAGATAGAAGAGAAATCCTCGGAGCATAGAGAGCTCATAAGCTCAATCCAGATGTAGCTTTGCTACATTACCACCGAGGTGGTTCTAGGTATTTTGATTAGCATATGGGTGCGTGTGTGGTTATGTATTGTGGAAATACGGGTTTTCCATGTGATGTGTGGTTATCTGTTATAATTTATTTTTGATTTGGTATGTTGTGGTATGTAAACTTAGTTGTTTACTGTAAGGTATGTATATGTTTACATATATATGTATCTGTAATGGGATTGTAAGTGGTAGGTGGAAAATTGAGATATCAGTTATTAATTTGGAGGTATAATAAGATTTGTTTTGTCCATGTGTGGTGGTTTTATGAGTACATTTATATATATATATATATATATATTAGGAAGTTAGAGAAAACTTGCTAAGATTTCTTGTAGTGGGTTTCATTTATATTCTGCACAAATTTTTTATTTATATATATTTACTGGATTGTGGAAAATTGGGTTGTTAGGAGAAAGGTGGGAAATGGTTATATTATATTTATAACCAAAATACATTACATGTACGCATGTATTGTATTTTGCTGTGGTTATGAAACGTATACCCACGAGGGGTGTAGGCATTCTTTGTGGTTTGGGTGATTAGTTAAGTGGAGTGAGGGACTTCTTTTATTGGTTTTGATACTATTCAGTTCATGGTGGCAAACAAACTATTTTCATGTATTTAAAAAAAAAAATTCTTGTAAGGATTTCTAAAGTATTTGGGAAAATTCATGAAAATTGTTGTTTTGAGATTTAATTGCTCTAAATTTCCTCATGAATATTATTTTGACTTAGCAAACTAAAGAAAGAAGAGGAAGAGTGTAAATAGATTTTTGGGAAATTTCTTCCCAAAATTCGTGAAGAGCAGAAAACCCAGGTTATCTGTTGAGGGTTTAGGCTTAGTGCCTCAGGTGCCAAGAGGGAGTTGGTGGTTAAGAGTTTGGGGTTTCTTCTAGGTGCTTTTATAGGATCACTTGGGATTTTCTGAATCAATACCTATGTGAACGGGCGTATAGTCGATCCTCCTAAGTGTTGATGGCATTCTAGGTAGAACTTGTGTAAGCAGGTACTTCAACCAAGTTATTTTAAGTTGAAGTATTTAGGAGCCGTTAGGAAGAAGGGAGTAGGAGAGGGGAGAATGCTTATGTGAGATATGCTAAGGATTAAGATATAGGTTCCATCTTGAGAGTTGAGGTCATTGTAGTGCTTCTAGACAAGGTACTTCTCAGGCTAGAAGATAGCGATCTTGATGTTTGGAATGTGAAAGTTTAAGTGAGTATTATTAGTAGGTAGTAGGCTAAGGTTATTTCTTTTACAGTCAGAAGGTATATTTTAAGATGAATCTGGAGGAGAGAGCATGAGTTGTTAAAGTTAGTAGTGTGGGATTTAGTTGAGGGAGCTGATTTAAATTATGTAGTTCTCCTGAGAGAGACACCTTAGTGAAGTGGAAGGCGATATAAGGGTGATTGGAGTGAGCTGTAAATCTTTGAGGCAACTTGACTAGGTTGCACCTATATGGTTGGAGGTTAGTAGGTGATGATATGGTGCACTGAGTGTGCTTAAGATAAGTAGAATTAGCCTTTGAGAGAAGAAAGGACTCACGAAACAAGTTCTCGATAGTCAATAGGTGAGGATACAATCAGTGTGGGAATGTGAAGTTGCGTGAAGTCCTTACTCGAGAAGGTCAGATGAGGTAGATGGTAGTTTATGAGCATTTCTATATCAGTGAGAGGGTGCAAACGTCATGACTTTTAAATAGTCTGAGTATGTCGTGGGTAGGCTTTTGGCTTGAGTGTCACTTGAGTTGGGTAGAAGTGATGATGGATGCTTGATGTTGTAAGTCAATGAGAGGTATGGCCCATAGTGTGTACATATTTGTAATTATGTAACACGCTTGGTAGGTTGAATTCGATCGAGGATGATTGATGATCTTTGTATGTTGGTGGAGTTAGCATCAAGGGTTTTCTATGTTGAGGGCAAGGGAATGATGCCATGAAAATGGCTTAGGATGAGTTTAGGTTAAACCTAAACTCATTGGTGCTAAAGTGAGTACCTTAGGAGCATGTATGTTAGTTTGAGAGAGAATGTGTTTGGGTCTGTGTGGAAACATGATGACTCACATATGAACATACATGGAGTGTGTATATATGTGTAGTTGCGTACGACCCCAAAAATAAATTTCTTTGGGGAAGTGTGGGAGTAGGCTTAGTTTAGTTTCATAGACTAAGTTAGAGGCTTTGGTCTGTAAATTGGTGTGTTTCGGCTGAGGACATGTTCTTATTGACCTATTGTTGGTCATGGACATGACCCGATGGACCGAGAAATGGGATAAGTCTAGTATACGCGAGAGTCTGGTAAGACTTAGAGTGGAGGGGTTTACCTTAGAAATCAAGGGAGTAATTTATTTCATGAGCTGGATTTTCAGGGTATTCATTCCTGTGACTTTAGCTACTTGATATTGTGGAAATTCAAGTATTAGCGTCTGGTGCGTATAATTTATAGCACATAAAATATTCCAGCAAGTATACTGGGTCGCAACAAGTAATAAAGTGATGAGTAGAGTATCGTCCCACAGAGATTGAGGTATCAAATAAAATTTAATTAGGCTAAGTGAAATGCTATTAAGACTTATGAGGGAAATTTCAGAAATTACACAAAAAAAGGGGGGGTGATGATTGAAACAACACAATATAAATAACTGAAATTTAAATAACTAGATAGAAAACAAAACAGAGAAAAGATATGGATTGGTCACAAATTTCATGGAATTGTACATCATCATCATTTCCTTTGAATATTCTTGGCTAATTCTATTATGTAATTTTCAATCTAAAATTCTCAGAAAGTCTTCTAAGACTGAATTATATTAAAATTATAGTTAGGAAGATCTTCACTAATCTATAACTCAAATATAATCCGATGAAGTCCTAATCACATTAATGCCCCGCAATCGCATATGACATGTTATCTCTTGTCCTACTCGTTACAAATACATAGCAAACGCATGCATGTATAAATGACAAGCTTCATAGAACAATAAATAAAATAGAACTTTGGCCAAGAAAATACTCATTGGTCCAAATGAATTAAAGTACAATTTTCATTTCATCAAATGACCGACTACACAAGAAAATGAGATTGATTTCGTTGGTCTAATCCGATTAATTCATAGACAAATTAATCTTTGAATCATTGAAGAACAATTCAATTAAATTACAATTCATTCAATGTTGGCCAATTTTCTAAAATATGATTGAATCCAAAAGCTTTGAAATTACAATCTAACTTATCCAAAATAATTGACTAAAATCTTAGATCAACCATTCAATTAAGTCATGAAGCTCAAGAAAATTATTCAAGCCACATAAATAAAACTATCTATATCTAGATAATCTAATTTATGGTGGAAATCACAAGGTCAAGCTCAATATCTAGCTAACTCTAGCATAGACATAAAGATCCCAAACTCATTGAAGGTTCATCAAACATTCAAGAGGAAGAATAATCGGTAAAATCCATTCCATTAAACGAAAATGCATTAAAACTGAATATGTTCAACAATAAAGCTTCATAAAACCGAACTACATCAATCCTTAAACTCAGAAATTACATGGAAGAGAAGAAGAACATGACAGAAAACAGAAAATACAGCAGAAATCTAAGAAACTATGAAGGAAAATGGAAGAAAAGGAAAGAAAATGGGAGAAGGAGAGCCATTCCCAAGTGGGAAGGCTTCCTTTCCCTCAAACCAAGCTAGAGAGTTGCCTCTATGTTGCTCCCAGCCACTGCTGCCCAAGGAAGGCAGAAAAATGGTGCTAGGACTTCCTTTTTTAAAAAATGACTTAGCCTCCTTAATAAATTTCGATTTTTGCAAATATAAAACTAATCTAACACATGCCTAAAGGGATATTCTGCCCTAGATGCCTCCTTGGATGCCTTTTCCATGATATGGCAGCACTTTGACAGCAAAACAGCAGCAAAATTAATATTTTTGCAGCAGCAGAAAAGTATGGCAGCAGCAGAATGGTATGGCAGCAGCAGCAGAATTAATATTTCTGCAGCAGAAAGTGACAAACAGCAGCAGAATATCATGGCAAAATTAATATTTCAGCCATGCTTTTCTTGACCTACGAAAATTAATATTTCTGCCCAAAAATTCTGACTACATGGCATTGAATAAGAGTTCAAGTGGGCCCCACATCCAGCATATCCTAGTAAGCATCTACATCACCCAAAAAGTGCCACATTAGCATCCAAATCATCATCTTTGTCCATGTCAACGCTTTTCTCTCCAAAATTAAAATTTGTAGGAATTAAATTGAGCATTTTACAATTCAAGTTCTAAAAATATAAAAATTGAGACACATTCAATCCATAAATAGTTTATACCCAATAAATTCCAAAACATAATAAAATTAGAGAATTGACAAAATTAAAGAGGCAAAAAGGACTAAAATAGGGACTAAAATAAATGAAAAAAGTATGTTATCAAATCCCCCACACTAGGCCTTTTGCACTCCTGGGCAAAATCAATTAAATACAACAGAGAATCCCAATAAGCACAGCAAGAAAAAGTGTAGAAAATATACAACAATGAAATAATTAAAATTTAGAAAGATTTACATTAGGAGAAATAAATCTTAAATTTCTAAAAAGTTCAAGCTCCATGGCAATTATTTCGAAAAGAATGAATTCAAGTAACAATCTCCTCACAAGGTAAGGTGTTTATCCTCTACTCTCTCAAGTGTTTAAGAGGGAATCACTCAAAGTCGTCCTATCACAAATTTCACTACCATAAGTTTGTCAAGAATCTAAATCTCCACTACTTGAATCTAATACATACTTGAATCAAAATGACTTTACAAGGTTGTATCGTGGGTAAGAAAAATAGTGGGAAACAAAGGGAAAGATTGAACAATGAAACAAAATATGGTAACAACTCAAGAAAATGAAGAGCATTTACAAGTGAAATATAAGAGACTGAGTATAAATAAATTTGGGTCTCAATGTTCTATCTGCTCCTCTTTTTCATTATCTTTTTCTCTTCTTTTTTTTTTATTCTTTCTTTCTTCCTCCTTTTTTTTTTCTTCTTCTTGACTGGCCAGTCTTTTTCTTTTGCTTGAGAGGAAGTAGAAGAAATATAGTTCAAAACACCCCAAAATTCACAAAATTTTTCAGCATATCAATCCCTTAAAAGAATTTAAAATACTTCTCACATCTTAAGTTGAAAGAGAAAAATATTGTTGTAGGCAGAAAAAGTGGTGGAAGAACACAAGAAAGAAAATGGATAAGGCACAAAATGGCATACAATGGAAACAATGATAATGGATGGCTATTTGGCTAAAAGTGGTTACAAGAAACAAATGCCTAAATCATTTCCAAGTATGAACAAGATATGTAGCCTCAATCAAAGATTCAAGACAAGTTCTAGAGTGACAATCCATGATAGAGAACACACAACAAGAAGAATAGCATTTTTCACTTAGGCTCAAATCCTCACAGCTAAAAGACTATTACTACAAATTCATTAAAGTCAACGTCATTGCCATTTAACTTGAATTCCTTAGAGAAATAAGACTAAATTCTCTTCATGCTAAGTCAATCTACACTTTAGCTATTTCATCATGCATAATTCCACACCAAAACTCCATTAAAAATTTAAAAAGTGAGCATCAAATTCGGACAAAACAGAGTAGCAAAATTCTGCAGTGCAGAATTTCTGGCGACACGGCTTTACCGACATAGAACGACCCCAAAACGGATGCGAATCACTCCAAATAAAATTCTACAACTAGAAGACATATAAAGGTTTAAAAACATGTAAAGAAAGTGGCAAAAACCATAGCCAAGCAGTACAGAATATTCATGCAAGATGACAAAGTTTCTGCCAAAACAGAGAAAACAGAGAAAAAAAAATGGGCAACAGAAAAAGACTAAAACAAAATTAAAATTACGAAAGAAATACAACAATAAAATTAAAAAGAGAAAGATTAGAAAAACTTGGGTTGCCTCCCAAAAGCGCTTGGTTTAAAGTCCTTAGCTAGACTTTATTTGGTGTCTATGCTTAGCGTCGCTTCTTCTTTGTTTTCCTTACTTTCTCTTTGATTTTTTTTTTATTTCCTTCGTCAAGGAAAATGATCAAGTACCTCACATGCAACAAAGAGAAATAACATGAGAGATATATCAAATAAGCAAGGTAACAAGAAGAAATGAAACTAATAAAGACACTTGAAAAGCTAAAAATACTTGAAATTGTAAAAACTAAAACAAGAAAAGACAATGTCTAAAATAACATCACTTTGGCTTTAAAGAAAAATCAATTTGACAACCATCAATCCCCGGCAACGGCGCCAAAAACTTGGTGCGTATAATTTATAGCACATAAAATATTCCAGCAAGTATACTGGGTCGCAACAAGTAATAAAGTGATGAGTAGAGTATCGTCCCACAGAGATTGAGGTATCAAATAAAATTTAATTAGGCTAAGTGAAATGCTATTAAGACTTATGAGGGAAATTTCAGAAATTACACAAAAAAAGGGGGGGTGATGATTGAAACAACACAATATAAATAACTGAAATTTAAATAACTAGATAGAAAACAAAACAGAGAAAAGATATGGATTGGTCACAAATTTCATGGAATTGTACATCATCATCATTTCCTTTGAATATTCTTGGCTAATTCTATTATGTAATTTTCAATCTAAAATTCTCAGAAAGTCTTCTAAGACTGAATTATATTAAAATTATAGTTAGGAAGATCTTCACTAATCTATAACTCAAATATAATCCGATGAAGTCCTAATCACATTAATGCCCCGCAATCGCATATGACATGTTATCTCTTGTCCTACTCGTTACAAATACATAGCAAACGCATGCATGTATAAATGACAAGCTTCATAGAACAATAAATAAAATAGAACTTTGGCCAAGAAAATACTCATTGGTCCAAATGAATTAAAGTACAATTTTCATTTCATCAAATGACCGACTACACAAGAAAATGAGATTGATTTCGTTGGTCTAATCCGATTAATTCATAGACAAATTAATCTTTGAATCATTGAAGAACAATTCAATTAAATTACAATTCATTCAATGTTGGCCAATTTTCTAAAATATGATTGAATCCAAAAGCTTTGAAATTACAATCTAACTTATCCAAAATAATTGACTAAAATCTTAGATCAACCATTCAATTAAGTCATGAAGCTCAAGAAAATTATTCAAGCCACATAAATAAAACTATCTATATCTAGATAATCTAATTTATGGTGGAAATCACAAGGTCAAGCTCAATATCTAGCTAACTCTAGTATAGACATAAAGATCCCAAACTCATTGAAGGTTCATCAAACATTCAAGAGGAAGAATAATCGGTAAAATCCATTCCATTAAACGAAAATGCATTAAAACTGAATATGTTCAACAATAAAGCTTCATAAAACCGAACTACATCAATCCTTAAACTCAGAAATTACATGGAAGAGAAGAAGAACATGACAGAAAACAGAAAATACAGCAGAAATCTAAGAAACTATGAAGGAAAATGGAAGAAAAGGAAAGAAAATGGGAGAAGGAGAGCCATTCCCAAGTGGGAAGGCTTCCTTTCCCTCAAACCAAGCTAGAGAGTTGCCTCTATGTTGCTCCCAGCCACTGCTGCCCAAGGAAGGCAGAAAAATGGTGCTAGGACTTCCTTTTTTAAAAAATGACTTAGCCTCCTTAATAAATTTCGATTTTTGCAAATATAAAACTAATCTAACACATGCCTAAAGGGATATTCTGCCCTAGATGCCTCCTTGGATGCCTTTTCCATGATATGGCAGCACTTTGACAGCAAAACAGCAGCAAAATTAATATTTTTGCAGCAGCAGAAAAGTATGGCAGCAGCAGAATGGTATGGCAGCAGCAGCAGAATTAATATTTCTGCAGCAGAAAGTGACAAACAGCAGCAGAACAGCAGCAGAATATCATGGCAAAATTAATATTTCAGCCATGCTTTTCTTGACCTACGAAAATTAATATTTCTGCCCAAAAATTCTGACTACATGGCATTGAATAAGAGTTCAAGTGGGCCCCACATCCAGCATATCCTAGTAAGCATCTACATCACCCAAAAAGTGCCACATTAGCATCCAAATCATCATCTTTGTCCATGTCAACGCTTTTCTCTCCAAAATTAAAATTTGTAGGAATTAAATTGAGCATTTTACAATTCAAGTTCTAAAAATATAAAAATTGAGACACATTCAATCCATAAATAGTTTATACCCAATAAATTCCAAAACATAATAAAATTAGAGAATTGACAAAATTAAAGAGGCAAAAAGGACTAAAATAGGGACTAAAATAAATGAAAAAAGTATGTTATCAAATCCCCCACACTAGGCCTTTTGCACTCCTGGGCAAAATCAATTAAATACAACAGAGAATCCCAATAAGCACAGCAAGAAAAAGTGTAGAAAATATACAACAATGAAATAATTAAAATTTAGAAAGATTTACATTAGGAGAAATAAATCTTAAATTTCTAAAAAGTTCAAGCTCCATGGCAATTATTTCGAAAAGAATGAATTCAAGTAACAATCTCCTCACAAGGTAAGGTGTTTATCCTCTACTCTCTCAAGTGTTTAAGAGGGAATCACTCAAAGTCGTCCTATCACAAATTTCACTACCATAAGTTTGTCAAGAATCTAAATCTCCACTACTTGAATCTAATACATACTTGAATCAAAATGACTTTACAAGGTTGTATCGTGGGTAAGAAAAATAGTGGGAAACAAAGGGAAAGATTGAACAATGAAACAAAATATGGTAACAACTCAAGAAAATGAAGAGCATTTACAAGTGAAATATAAGAGACTGAGTATAAATAAATTTGGGTCTCAATGTTCTATCTGCTCCTCTTTTTCATTATCTTTTTCTCTTCTTTTTTTTTTATTCTTTCTTTCTTCCTCCTTTTTTTTTTCTTCTTCTTGACTGGCCAGTCTTTTTCTTTTGCTTGAGAGGAAGTAGAAGAAATATAGTTCAAAACACCCCAAAATTCACAAAATTTTTCAGCATATCAATCCCTTAAAAGAATTTAAAATACTTCTCACATCTTAAGTTGAAAGAGAAAAATATTGTTGTAGGCAGAAAAAGTGGTGGAAGAACACAAGAAAGAAAATGGATAAGGCACAAAATGGCATACAATGGAAACAATGATAATGGATGGCTATTTGGCTAAAAGTGGTTACAAGAAACAAATGCCTAAATCATTTCCAAGTATGAACAAGATATGTAGCCTCAATCAAAGATTCAAGACAAGTTCTAGAGTGACAATCCATGATAGAGAACACACAACAAGAAGAATAGCATTTTTCACTTAGGCTCAAATCCTCACAGCTAAAAGACTATTACTACAAATTCATTAAAGTCAACGTCATTGCCATTTAACTTGAATTCCTTAGAGAAATAAGACTAAATTCTCTTCATGCTAAGTCAATCTACACTTTAGCTATTTCATCATGCATAATTCCACACCAAAACTCCATTAAAAATTTAAAAAGTGAGCATCAAATTCGGACAAAACAGAGTAGCAAAATTCTGCAGTGCAGAATTTCTGGCGACACGGCTTTACCGACATAGAACGACCCCAAAACGGATGCGAATCACTCCAAATAAAATTCTACAACTAGAAGACATATAAAGGTTTAAAAACATGTAAAGAAAGTGGCAAAAACCATAGCCAAGCAGTACAGAATATTCATGCAAGATGACAAAGTTTCTGCCAAAACAGAGAAAACAGAGAAAAAAAAATGGGCAACAGAAAAAGACTAAAACAAAATTAAAATTACGAAAGAAATACAACAATAAAATTAAAAAGAGAAAGATTAGAAAAACTTGGGTTGCCTCCCAAAAGCGCTTGGTTTAAAGTCCTTAGCTAGACTTTATTTGGTGTCTATGCTTAGCGTCGCTTCTTCTTTGTTTTCCTTACTTTCTCTTTGATTTTTTTTTTATTTCCTTCGTCAAGGAAAATGATCAAGTACCTCACATGCAACAAAGAGAAATAACATGAGAGATATATCAAATAAGCAAGGTAACAAGAAGAAATGAAACTAATAAAGACACTTGAAAAGCTAAAAATACTTGAAATTGTAAAAACTAAAACAAGAAAAGACAATGTCTAAAATAACATCACTTTGGCTTTAAAGAAAAATCAATTTGACAACCATCAATCCCCGGCAACGGCGCCAAAAACTTGGTGCGTATAATTTATAGCACATAAAATATTCCAGCAAGTATACTGGGTCGCAACAAGTAATAAAGTGATGAGTAGAGTATCGTCCCACAGAGATTGAGGTATCAAATAAAATTTAATTAGGCTAAGTGAAATGCTATTAAGACTTATGAGGGAAATTTCAGAAATTACACAAAAAAAGGGGGGGTGATGATTGAAACAACACAATATAAATAACTGAAATTTAAATAACTAGATAGAAAACAAAACAGAGAAAAGATATGGATTGGTCACAAATTTCATGGAATTGTACATCATCATCATTTCCTTTGAATATTCTTGGCTAATTCTATTATGTAATTTTCAATCTAAAATTCTCAGAAAGTCTTCTAAGACTGAATTATATTAAAATTATAGTTAGGAAGATCTTCACTAATCTATAACTCAAATATAATCCGATGAAGTCCTAATCACATTAATGCCCCGCAATCGCATATGACATGTTATCTCTTGTCCTACTCGTTACAAATACATAGCAAACGCATGCATGTATAAATGACAAGCTTCATAGAACAATAAATAAAATAGAACTTTGGCCAAGAAAATACTCATTGGTCCAAATGAATTAAAGTACAATTTTCATTTCATCAAATGACCGACTACACAAGAAAATGAGATTGATTTCGTTGGTCTAATCCGATTAATTCATAGACAAATTAATCTTTGAATCATTGAAGAACAATTCAATTAAATTACAATTCATTCAATGTTGGCCAATTTTCTAAAATATGATTGAATCCAAAAGCTTTGAAATTACAATCTAACTTATCCAAAATAATTGACTAAAATCTTAGATCAACCATTCAATTAAGTCATGAAGCTCAAGAAAATTATTCAAGCCACATAAATAAAACTATCTATATCTAGATAATCTAATTTATGGTGGAAATCACAAGGTCAAGCTCAATATCTAGCTAACTCTAGTATAGACATAAAGATCCCAAACTCATTGAAGGTTCATCAAACATTCAAGAGGAAGAATAATCGGTAAAATCCATTCCATTAAACGAAAATGCATTAAAACTGAATATGTTCAACAATAAAGCTTCATAAAACCGAACTACATCAATCCTTAAACTCAGAAATTACATGGAAGAGAAGAAGAACATGACAGAAAACAGAAAATACAGCAGAAATCTAAGAAACTATGAAGGAAAATGGAAGAAAAGGAAAGAAAATGGGAGAAGGAGAGCCATTCCCAAGTGGGAAGGCTTCCTTTCCCTCAAACCAAGCTAGAGAGTTGCCTCTATGTTGCTCCCAGCCACTGCTGCCCAAGGAAGGCAGAAAAATGGTGCTAGGACTTCCTTTTTTAAAAAATGACTTAGCCTCCTTAATAAATTTCGATTTTTGCAAATATAAAACTAATCTAACACATGCCTAAAGGGATATTCTGCCCTAGATGCCTCCTTGGATGCCTTTTCCATGATATGGCAGCACTTTGACAGCAAAACAGCAGCAAAATTAATATTTTTGCAGCAGCAGAAAAGTATGGCAGCAGCAGAATGGTATGGCAGCAGCAGCAGAATTAATATTTCTGCAGCAGAAAGTGACAAACAGCAGCAGAACAGCAGCAGAATATCATGGCAAAATTAATATTTCAGCCATGCTTTTCTTGACCTACGAAAATTAATATTTCTGCCCAAAAATTCTGACTACATGGCATTGAATAAGAGTTCAAGTGGGCCCCACATCCAGCATATCCTAGTAAGCATCTACATCACCCAAAAAGTGCCACATTAGCATCCAAATCATCATCTTTGTCCATGTCAACGCTTTTCTCTCCAAAATTAAAATTTGTAGGAATTAAATTGAGCATTTTACAATTCAAGTTCTAAAAATATAAAAATTGAGACACATTCAATCCATAAATAGTTTATACCCAATAAATTCCAAAACATAATAAAATTAGAGAATTGACAAAATTAAAGAGGCAAAAAGGACTAAAATAGGGACTAAAATAAATGAAAAAAGTATGTTATCAGCGTCTAGAAAGGAATGAAAGTTGGGAACCGCTTTCTTTTTGTGAGATTTGCATTGATTAGATAGTCATTAGTTAGCGTTGTGGGTGTGGTTCAAGTGTATTCTTGAGGTTAGAAATCGGTGACTGCTAATATAGAGCACAGGGACTATGACCATAAGAAATGCACCTGAAAACACAAGGGTTGAGGAACAGGCTTATAAAGATATCCAGTCCGTAAAATCACAAACTCACGTGACAGGATTCTTGAGTAGGAATCCCATTGGATCATAGATCTATGGGAGGATTGTTTGTGGTGTGTGTATGTGGCTCTATGTATAATTTGTTTTCTTTTTATTTATTTAAATAATTTATTTTTATTGTTGTGGTTTTACATAGTGAATATGATAGCAATATGGAAGCCCAGGTTGAGCCTGATACCCAAAGGGGCAACCTGCTAATCTTGGGATGACGCCTTCGGGCGGCAATGCATGTATTTTATATTATTGCGATATATGCGTGTGGTTTATGTTTGTCGTGCATATAATATAAATTGTAGGATTTATGAGGTTAATGATTGAAAGGTAGTACATAATGGTATCAATATACGCTCTGTGTGAATCATGAGCAAGATACCATATCGTATATATGCTTTTGGGACGACCGGATACCGTATGAGATAATTATCCCGAGGGCATTTTATTTATTTTATTTTATTTATGTATGCTTTTGGATGTGGGCGTTTTGAGGTTGAATGGTAGAGGAA
Source organism: Biancaea sappan (assembly GCA_037074585.1). Classification (NCBI taxonomy): domain Eukaryota; kingdom Viridiplantae; phylum Streptophyta; class Magnoliopsida; order Fabales; family Fabaceae; genus Biancaea; species Biancaea sappan. The sequence goes on from CM073492.1 coordinate 41,788,746, forward strand.
CTTATGTGTGGTAATTCTTAAGCCACCCTAAGTTCCTTAACTTTGTTTGTGGTAATAATTATCAGAACGGCACAGATATGATACCTTTCCAGGCTTCATATGAGAGGTTCTGTGCTTTGAGTTTTGATTATTGGAGCATTTTATGCTCATCCCTGAGTGAGGGAAGTTATAGAGCTCCACAGCACATTGAAGCTGTGTAACAGTTGGGGATCTTAGTTTTTACTTCTATTTTTGTTTTAGAAAATGTGGGGCTTTGTGAGTGGCAATATATTTATACTTTAATTTTCAATGGAAGCTAAAGAGTGGCACATCTCATCAAATATTGTGGTGACTTTCGAGGTTCCTAGTAAGTTTTTGAATTCGGGGGACCGAATTCTTTTAAGAGAGTAGAATGTAATACCCACTAATTTTGGAATTTTGTAATTGGCGGTATTACGGTTGTTGTAATGAAATTTTTCATTATTTTAATGGAATTGTTGGGTTAATTTTAATTTTCTATATATAATTTATTATTTTTGTGTATTATTTAGGGAAATGGAGATAAATAATTGAATCGGGTATTTTATGGCAGGTAATATTTTTGAGAGTTAAGGAAAGATAAGAGAAAGAGGAAATTTCATGGAGGTAGAATTAAGAAATAAGGAACAGAAAGCGAGTAATCATAAGGTAAAGAGAAGGCCGAGTACTTATAAGGTCTAAAGAGGGACTAAAGTGAAATGAGGAACTAGGTGGTATTTAAGATATAGAAAATACCCAAATTGGAGAAATTATAAGTTTTCCACTATCAAGATTAACCAAGACTTACCTAGGGGCAAAGAAGTAATTTCACCCTAGGCGGGTATATATAAGCGGTCCCATGCCTTTTTCCTCATTTCTCACTTTCCTCTCTCTCTCCTCACTCTCTCTTCTCTCTTTTTATCTGCCTTCTCTCTACTATCTCTCTCTCTACCTTTTTAACCGAGCTTTAGGGAACCTTTCTCGGGTGGTGGGGTGAGTCATTGGAGGCCAAACAACCTAGGGATAGTAAGGAATCGAGGTAAGGATTTTGATTCACAGAACATTTCCTCTATTTTCTAGTTTTAGGGGTATATGGGGTAAAATCGAGATTTTGGCTTCATTTCTCAATGAAAATTAGGGCTTTTGGTGTCTAAATACTCCTTAGACATCAAGGATGAGATCCCATGAAAGAAATCATGCAAAACAGTCAAGAATCGGTCAGATCTGAGCCAAATCCACGAAGAACTTGCGTGTTTAGAGTCGTGGCACCTCAGGGTCCATGTGGGGCACCTAAGGCGTCACTTTTGTATAGAAAAGAGAGGTCTTGGTGCCCCAGGTGCGACATGGGTCGCATCAGGCGCCAAGCCCTTTAATTTGGGCAGAAATTTTGGTGTCTGGCGCCCAAGGCCACGTAGGGTGCTTCATGCGCTAGCCATCAGACAGCCCCTTGGTCCATTTTCAAATGGTCATAACTCCTTCATCCGAACTCCATTTTTAACAAACTTTATATCGTTGGAAAGATCTTTGAGTCTAGTTTCTAATGGTATAAGTTTTATTGCAAAATAACTTATTAGGTGATAGTTATGACCAAATGATTGACCAAAGGTCAGGGTTAGTGATGAGTATTTTCCTTGTTTTGTGTAGTTATTGATTTGGGTTGGTTCCAGGTGTCTTGGGAGATTCTTTGGCTTTGTATCCTGGGACTTCTTATGTGGCAAACCTTATTGGCATCGAGGTGAGTGGATGACTTTGCTATTTAAGTTTTATTAAATTATTTGGCCAAGTCAATTTAAATCTCATTCACAGCATAGTTGGTAAATCATCAATGAAATTCCTTAGCTAGTGGAAATAACCAGATTGAGGGATTTCATTGAATAATGGTGCGAGTTATCTTGTAGGGTTTATTTTATGGAATAATGGGTTTTATGTTTAATTGTATTTGGAAGTTTATGTTTATCGTTGTTGTGGTATGGAATGTGTGTGGAATGATTGGATGAATTGTTGTGTGGAAAATGCATCACATATCATCATCTGCACATTTATATTGCTTTTGAAAAAGAAAAAAAAAGAAATATGGAAAGCAGAGGGTTGGTCTTCTGCAGGATATGGATATATTCAAAGCTGTATGCCTTTAGAATACACTCATTGAGGGTTGGTCTTCAATGGGTAGCGTGAAGAGTGGGAAATGCGCATCATGCATAATACATTGCATTATAAAGATGTGGAAAGCAGAGGGTTGGTCTTTTGTATGGTGCAGATATATTGAAAGGCATGTGCCTTTGAAATACATTCATTGAGGATTAGTCTTCAATGGGTAGCGGGAAGAGTGGGCAATGCGCATCATACATAATACATTGCATAATGCATTTTGGAGTGGATGTTTTTGGAGTGGATTCTTATTTATGCTTTTATGCATTTGAGAATTGTTTATGAATCTTTTTGTGAGATCATAGACTCGCGTTGAACCACGGGTTTTGGTTGCATGGTAAGGTATGTTATATATATATGTGTGTGTGTATATATATATATTGTATTTCGTACTGTTTTGTGTTAATGGTTTTTATTCTGAATATGGTAGTAAGGCTGGTATTTACACTTGTGCCCTATTTCCTTGCATAGTCATTTACTCACTGAGTTTTTATAAAACTCACACTCTCTATTGTTGTTTCAGATTTAGTAACTGAGGAGGTTGGGAAACCGCTGGAGGTTAGTAGCTTAGAGACATACTCCACGTAGTCGGAGAGTTCTACCTGAACCTATAGAAACGCTCTGTAATCCTATAGGCCACCTAGGTCCTGCTATCTCTAGAGGGGTTTATTTATTTAATTGTAATTTACTTTGTAAATTATAGGCTACCATTGAGGTATTCCTAGGTTTGTATGATTATTAATATGCCCATTTTTTGGGGCGTGACAATCAAGTCTTTAGAATTATTATTATTTAAAAGTATTTTATTTGGAACTTTTTGAAAAAATAAAACCAAGAATCGAACTCCTTACTTGGTCTTGGTAGGAAGAGTCTGGCTCCCCTAGAGTTAACGCGCCAACTACTCCCTATAGTTGGCGCATGGGCCGTCTGATCCCTTTTAATCCGACTGTTGCTATTCCACCATGTGTCACTTTGATTGACTTAACTTTTTATTTTATTTTTAGTCATGTTAAATCTTAGCCCTATGATCCGTTGCTATCTCCATCTACCCGTCCAGCAACTAACACGTGTCCCTCCCCTTTTCTCCTTCTAGCGCCCCATCAATTTCCCATCATGAAGCTCTAATACCACCCTTTTGAAGATTAATGCTTTAATGAAATCTCAGTCACCCCCATTTTACACTAGAATTGGAAAAAAATTATATTTTAAAACTCAGATAAATAATTTCCTTACTCTCTTGTATGATATGTCTTTATTTTTTTTAGTATACCTTTCTTTTTTTAGTTTTTGAAAACAAAATTGTTCTTTTTTTTAATAATAATTGGAAACAAAATTTTTTTGTTTTATAATATGACAGTATAATTTTCTATTTAAAATTATAATATGACAATATAATTTTATAATTTTCTATGACAAGTAACAATGAAATCAAAATATCCGAATATCCAAAACAATAATATAGAAATTCAAATATCCAAAACAGTAACAAAATGAATTGAAATCCAAAATAAATTGATTTGGATTTCTATATATGTAAATAATTTCTATATGCTGTCATATTATAAACTAAAAAAAATTTGTTTTCAAAAACTAAAAAAGGAAGGCATACTGTAACTAAAAAAAAATAAAAGCATATCATAAAACAGAATAAGAAAATTAATTATCAGAGTTTTAAAATATAAATTTTTTTTTCAAAATTTACATAGCAAATTATGTTGTCATATTATTAACAAAAAGGCATATCAGCAAATTATATTGTCATATTATAAAAAAGAACATTTTTGTTTTCAAAAACTAATAAAAGAAAGGCATACTGTAACTAAAAAAATAAAGGCATATCATAAAAGAGAGCAAGGAAATTATTTATCTGAGTTTGAAAATATAATTTTTTTTTCAAATTTGGTGTAAAATGGGGCTGATTGTGAGATTTCATTAAAGCATTAATAATAACAATTATGAAGTTCAAAGTATTTTATTTAGAATTTTTTGGCAAAAATAATAACAAGAATCAAACCCCTTACCTTGGGTGTAAAGTTCATGCTTACCACTTAGCCACTTAGGCTTATTGTTTGTAGGTCTTTACAATTATTATTTAAAAGTATTTCATTTAGAATTTTTTGGAAAAATGATAACAAGAATCGAACCTTTTACCTTGCTTTGGTGTAAAGTTCATGCTTACCACTTAGCCACTTCTAATTATATTTTTCTTGATACTTTATTTTGCAATTGTTTACAACTTTGATTTTCCATTTTGACGCTCCATTCTCGACGGTTACTTGCCGTCGATAGTCAGCCATGTCTTCATCGCTGGTAAGTCTCCATGTTTTTCCTCTTAGTTTATGCATGAATTCATGTTTGTTTGATAGGATCATTGACACTTTTAAAGCATAATGATATTTTTCTGGTTACTTTAATTTTCCAGTTTGATGCTCCATTCTGCCTCTTACTGCACCCGTTGAGAAGTTGATTTGATCTTGGTTAGAATATTTGCTTTTGAGATAATTTTCTTTAATTTACATTTAATGATTGCTATATTGTATGTTATTGTTGTGCCTAATGTGCTTTAATCAATTTAAGAATTAGGAATATAAATATAGATAATATACATGTATTTTGTTGTAGTTAATTTTATTAATTTAATATAAATATCTTCAAAATGTTTCAAATATCTTACTATATGTTATTAAAATGCGCAAAGATCCATTTTCTTGTTATTGAAATGGTTTCTTTTTTTTTTTTTGGTTAATTGGTAACAGAAAAAATGGATAAGTCTTGTTTGTTAGACCTCGAAATACTCTTGAATATTTAGAGGGACTTAATGGATTCTTAGATTTTGCATTTGCAAATTCGTGAGTGATGAAGCAAGAGCCATCAATATAAGTTGAATATTTTGAACTTTCTAAATGTAACTAACTTTATTCAATTGGTAATTTGTTAATAATCCTATTTTTATTTAATGTACGGTGTGTAGGAAAAAATCACTGAAATTGAGATGCAGGGAATTGCAGCTACTAGACTATCAATTTATGACTCATTAGCATTGACGTTAGGAACCTAGGAGCATCTAGGATGAGTTCGTGGCCTCGGTTTCGGGCCTTGCTCGACTCAAGTGTTTGGCCGCCCTTCTCGCTTTACAAGCGAGGCTTCATCTTTAGCTATGACCGTTTCTACATTGCAATCAGAGGTAGCAAGTTTGCAGTCTCAGATAGTGGCTATGGATGAAATAAATAAGGAAATGATGCATCTCTTCCTTCAGACCCTCCAGGGTCGGCTTAGTCCTCATGATGTGGCACAACGAGTAAGTTTATCATTCAATTATGTCAATTTTTTTTTCATGTACTTCTAATCAATTTATTAACTCTTCTATAAATGCAGTTTTTTTTTAGCAGTGGAATGGAGAGGGTTTTGGCCAGGCAACACACTCTCCATTATCTTGTAATCAAGAAGATAATGAAGAAAAGGAGGAGGAGGCAGAGGATGACGACAATGACGATGAAGATAATGACGATGATATGTGACTTATGTTTTAAGGTTTTAGATTTTTGTTGTATTGAGATCTTGTTAGATTTATGTTGCCTTTTAGATTTTGGTTCAAGACTTTTTGTTATGTATCATGGTTTACTTATTATATATAATGAGTTATTGTGTTATTGAGTAATTTGGTTGTGTATTAGGCTGTATATATATATATATATCTCTAAGAGTAAGTTCAAGGAAAAAACAGAGCAGTAAAATGAAAAGTGGCACAATTGAAGTTTTAGTGGCGGTTTTCAACAGTTATAACTGTGGTTAAAACCGCCACTAAATTGACAATTATAGTGGCGATTTTCGTATAAACCGCCACTAATAAAAATGGTAATTTTTTTAAAAAAATTATTTGGTGGCGATTTTAAATAAAACTACCACTAAATAGTGGCAGTTTTATTATGAACTACCACTAATAAAAATGATAAAATTTTTTAAAAAATTATCTAGTTGCAATTTTAAATAAAACCGCTAATAAATAGTGGCGGTTTAGGGGAAAACTGCCACTATTTAGTGGCGGTTTTTGTATGAACCGCCACTTGTAAAAATGGTAAATTTTTTAAAAATTATTTAGTGGCGGTTATTCTCGCGGTTAGAAGAAACCGCCACTAAAAAGCTTGTGGCGCTTAATTTAGTGGTGGTTTTCAACACCACCACTAAATATTCTAGTGACAGTTAAAATCGCCACTAAATTGTATTTTTCTTGTAGTGTATATGGAAGTTACACTACAAAAAAAAAAGGATATAGTGGTGGTTAAAATGTCGGTTGAAATTACCACTTTTTACTGGCGGTTGGGGAAACTGCTACTAAATCAAGCACCACAAGCAATTTAGTGATAGTTCCCATTAACTGTGAGAATAACTGCTACTAAATCATTTCAATGGTGATTATTGTAGCAGTTTGAATTGTCACTGATCCTTTAATGAACATGAGTAAACTGGGTACTTAGTGGCCATTGTAAAGCAAACCATCATATATAGTGGTGGTTACGAAACAAACAACCACTATATAGTGATAGTTTGGCTTATAATCATCACTATATTGTGGCGGTTATTAACATTAAACGCCACTAAATTTGCAAGTTTAGTGGCGATTATGATAGAAACTGCCATTATATTTATATTTAGTGGCAGTTCAAACCGTCACTAAAATGGTTTAAACCACCACTATTATTCCAAAGAGGTTCCTTTTTATTTTGTTTCTCTATTTTCCCCCTAAATAGGTTACAAACTTGTATATATTTTCATTCATATTACAGCCTAGTATACACAAGAACAACTATAATTAAATTTGTAAATAAAGTTATCAAATAATTTCTTCATTAATATAATAAGTTCAATGTGAATTTGGAATACATACGAAAATCCGATGAGATAATATACAACATAAGTCTTAAAAAGTCTCAATACAACATAAATCCTAAGTCATATCATCATCATCGTCATCGTCATCCTCCCTTTCTTGATTCTCTTACTTGCAAAAGAATAAAGAGTTTATTACTTTTGCAGAACCCTCTCCACTCCTTTGATCAAAAAACTGCATTTATAATAGAAAATTTGTAATGAATTGATCAAAAGTACAGAAATCAAAAGTGGCTAATACAAGTGAATGTCTAACTTACCCTTCATGCAACGTCCTAAAGAGAAAGTTGATCTCTTTGGAGGAAGAAATGCATCATTTCATTATGTCTTCTATTTATCTCTTCTATTTGAGACTTTAAACTTGAAACCTCCATTTGCAATTCATGAATAGACTAACCCAAACGGAGCACTTGCATGAAAAGCTAGAAGTATGACCAAACACTTGAGTAGGGTAGGGTCCAAATCCCAAGCCACACACTTGTCTGGGATGCTCTTAGCATCCTAAAGCCAATGCCAATAAGTCTTGAGATGAGACCCCCATGGATGCAGTTCCTTGTGACTCAATCATAGAGATTTCTTCCTACACACCTACACATGAAATAAAAACAAATTATTAACAAAATCAGTTGAATAAATCAACTCACATTTTAGAAATCAAAATATATAACTTACACTAATGGCTCTCACTTCATCACTTATGAATGAGCCATCTTTCTTCTTGTGAGTTCCATTCCAAAGTTCAGCCCTATTGATGGGTCCACCAAGCTTGGCAACCTAGAAAGTCAGTTAACTTAATTGTCAAGTAATATTATAGATTCCATTTCAAAAGTGACATTACCATCTCAACTCCTCTTCATGTCAAACTCTTTATAACTCTGGTGTGATTGATTACCTGACATTTCTTGTTCATCTTATTTTTGTCAGCTTTGTCATAACATTTAGATGAATAATGTTAGTACATTGTAAGAAAATGAAAAAAAAAAGTTTCAAAGTGTTATTACCTAGTAGTGTAGGTCATGCCACCTTTCAACATACTCACTTTGATGCATTTCGCAAATCCATCCCAAAAGATAATCTAGAAGAAAAACAAAAGGAACAGTTAAATGGAATTTGACAAGGAAAATTTTCGTGTCAAATATTTTGTTTCAAATTCTGTCTCTAATATCTATTTCAATTTATTTTTATTTTTTAGTGTTTATAATTTGAGAAGGATATACTAGTGCCAAATCCATCTTTGATTTGAATTTTATTTTTAGAAAATTTGCTTTGGTTTGAGATGGATTTTTATTGTCTCAAAATTCGTCTCAAAATGTAGAATGATTTACAATCTGAATTTTTTTAATTGTAAGTTTAGATTTTGATATTGAAAATCTATCTCTGAGTTATTAAATATTTAGAGATGGAAAACTTGTTCATGCTGCCATGTTATTCTCACTATACTACAAGAAAATCACAAATCAAAGACATAAAAATTTGTCTCTAATTAATGAAAATTTCATCCTTGAACAATTAGAGACAGATTCAGAGACAAAATATACTCACCATTGCAAATCATTTGAGACAAAAAAATATTTTCATTTTAGGGTGAGGGACAGAATATTCCATCTAAAAAGCAATTTATCTCTAATTAAATTAGTATTTCAAAGATGGAAAATGATTCTCTGACAATTCAAGGATGGCTATTTCGTCTTTGAATCCGTCTCTAATTAGGGATGAAATTTCCCTCCTTAAATTCGTCTCTAACCTAGGACATATTCTTACATTCCTTTCATGAGCCTTTGACCCTATGCCAAATATGTGATCGTTCTTATTCTTCCCTTTCACTGCTTGTAGGCACAATTGTATATTGTTGGCCTTATCATCTCTTTTTGTAGAAACCTCAGTCGACATTGATGTTGAGGTGATTTCAGTCTAGAATATTTCACCTGTTAATTAAACACAACCATATAATTAAAAATTATATAATTACGAAAAGAAATAAAAAAGAAAAGATTTCACTCTAGTCACATAGATTTTAGTTGAGCCATGATAGCAATTCTTTAGATTTCCTCTTCTTCTGTGTCTGTATAAACAAATCAAGCAAACATGGCCTTCTCTCAGAATGATGCTGCTACATATTTTAGTTAAAATTTTTATATTTTGAAAGTTCAATGTGTAATCAATAAAAAGTAAACATATATTAGATCTGAAGAAAGATGTGAAATATTATTCACTTAAAGTCTGATTTTTTTTCTAGAGAGGCCTAGGGTTTTAATATACCTAACTAGGGCAATAAGAAAGGAAATAATCAACCCTAATGAATACAAATTAATTCTAATCAATCATGGTAACAAAAAGGAAATAAATCAAAGACCAAATATTTACTTTAAAGGAAACAAATCAATCACAATAATAGAATAAAATTGGAATCTCACACTCCCGCTCAAGCTAGGGAGTAAATGTCAATTATTCTCAGCTTGGATAAGAGATTGTCAAATTAAATTATGGAAATAGCCCTGGTACGGATATTAGCCATCTGTTGGAGCGTAAGAGTATAAATTATCTCAATGACCCCTTGCTTTAACTTTTCTTTGATGAAATGACGATCGGTCTCCACATGCTTGGTTCTGTCAAGATGGACTATTCTTAGCAATCTAAATTGCTGCTTGATTGTCACAATGAGGTTTCATGGAGGTGGTGATTGGAAGCTGAGGCTCTTTTAAAGACTTCTTTTTTACTTCTCTAAGTAACTAAATTTCCCTACACACAGGTATAATACCTTGAAGTGGACCTTCTATTTATTAGGGAACTAGCCCAATTATCACAGCTTGCAACTGGGGCATATGATCGACACAATAAGAAGGATACACCCCTTGATATTGTAAGCCTAGCCCACCTTTAATCATGCAACAAGCCAAACATTCATAAATTACTCCCTTTAATATTTTATTTCACAATAAAATGAAGCATTCACACATAATTCCATCATTTCCTTTCCTTAAAATTTCATCATTTAATGAACCAATGAGAAATAAGAAATGATTCATAAACTGAAAGAGATTTGCATTCCAAGTTCATATAAATATAGACATCCTAATCATCATCATACATTCCCTAAAGATCCTAGTAGACCTATATGACTACAGAGCTTTACTAGACTACCACAAAATTAAAGACTATGACCCACCCAACAAGCGAGTGAGGCCAAACTAAAGCTCCGTTACTTCTCTGGTGGATACTCCTATTTAATGACCGAGCCTAAAAATGTTAATGCCAAAAAGGCGTGAGTTTTCCATAACTCAGTAAGTAAACGATTGTACAAGAAAACAGATATCATGGTATAACATCATATAGCATACTCAAGAGATAAATCACATTACAATCAAAGATCACACAATCATCCATGCAATCACTAGATTTCGGTCCTAGATTCTAGTCTGAGCCTATCTCCGGCATTTGATGGCTATCATCACTGAGAGTCTATCTGAGGACTTTAGATCATGCACAAGTCCAAATCTTAGCTTTTTCCTGTGTACACTTCGTTCCCTTGGCCTTGGTTCATGCTTTTAATTGACAATCCCTAATATATGGCCTTCGAGAGTCCCTTAGCCTTGGTTCATGCCTTCAATTGATAATCCCCAATCCACGGCCTCTAGATGTGTATCACTAAAGCCCCAATCACAACCAAGTTAACCACAATCAAGATTTCATACAATTAACTACATAATGAAATACACTTCCATTAACATGACCATCCACATGGTTTCCATATCATTTACCACATACATGAATACAAGCTCATAATCATGTCATCCATATGATTTCAATATCAATTACCACATAGTGAATTACAATTTCATAATCATGATTATCCATATGATTTCAATATCATGCTTCACATATCTAATTCATACACAATTCCCATTACAATATGAATATAAATTATCTAACATGTTCACAAAAATGTTTTCCAATATCAACTATCACATATTGAAATACCAACAATTAAGGGTATGTTTGGTTTGTGAAAATATTTCCTATTTTTATTTTCAGTCTTCATTTCCTGAAACACAGAAAACATTTTTTTGGTGTTTTTAGTTTTGGGCATATTTTAAGAAATATTTTCAAGAAAACATTTTCAATTAACTGAACCTAATGCATTTCCAGGCCCATTTTATGTTTTCAATGAAAATGAAAATAGGAAATGCCTAAACCAAATAGTCCCTAACGTGTCCTATTGGACTTAAAATTACTCCTACAAAGTATATGTCCTATTGGACTTCAAATTACCTATATAGACTATATGTCCTGTTAGACTTCAAATTACTCATACAAGCATGTAATATGATGTTACAAAATTTATGAAAACAAGATAGCAAGGTCACCTACTTACCTCATTTCCTAAATTAAACTTTTACCATGTTTTCATGTGATGATTGGAGAGAATTTGTTGAAACTTTTGGTTCATAATCATCTCCTAATAATCCCAACATGAAAAGAATCAATTTAGAATCCTTAAAATATTTCCAAGAGCAGTCGGTTGACTAGTGGTCATTTATTGGTCGACTGTCACAAAGAGAGCAACCAGTTGATTGTTAGAGGTCTACCTGTCGATCGATTAACTGGTAGACAGTATACTCAAAAATTAGTAAAGTTTAAACCTTTTCAACCCTTCCTACTTCACTTAATCCGAAAATTAGAACTCCCATAATGTCTTGGCCATCCAAACAAGCACTTAAACCATAGAAACACATTTCAAAACTTGTTTTCATCTTGAATTTCAAGAATCAAATCAAAGTTTCCTAAAAACATCCCTATTTTCAATTCCTCTACAATGGCTACACATTCTATCATGAAACTTGAATTTCCACCCATTTTATTGGGTAAAACAACTAGGATTGAGAGAAGGAAGGTTCATAACCATAATCTTGCAAAAACACTACAAGATCACACTCAAATCTCTAAAAAAAACCAATTTTCAGCACCTAGGGTTCTAAGATCTAAAAATAAAAGGGGATTTTTGAAATTATGGTGCTTACCTTGGTTGTTAATGCTTTCCATAGTGATGGTGGACTGTCAATGGCTGGAGATTCACCAATCAACCACTGAGAAAGCTCAAGCTTGGAGGATTTGATGATTTGGAGTTAAAGAGTGCAATGGAAGAAGAAGGATAAGAGAGAAAAAAGAGAGATATCATGAGAGAGAAATGTGATGAGAGTGAGGGATATGATTTACTTAAGTGTGGGAAGAAGAATTTTCAAAAATTGCACTTTGGCCAACCATCTATTCCTTTCTTAATATTAAGTATGGGTCTTATGTGAAATTTTGGTATTTTCCATCCAAGATCAACTAAATCACTTTTCTGTTCCAATTCCTCACCATGCTTAGCAATTATTACTCTTAACATCCCTATCACTCACTCACTATCCCAATTTCAAAATTTATAACTTTTCCCTAAAACTTTAAATTTTTCACATAGGTCCCTTTCTTTAATTTTTCATCAAGAATTAAATTTCTCCAACTCATCACACATATCCTATAGGTTATTTTGCATCATTTTAAACATCATATGTATGCATATGTAAGAACATTAAAGTCTAACTACACAATGGACCACATGTATAAAAGGAAAACTTCACAAAATTTTTTGGGGTGTTACACCAATTAGCATCCGAGAAAACTTCAAAATTTTTGTTGGCCCCTTTTCAAAAAAATATACCATTTTTGAGTGTCATCTTCAAGTATCTGAATATCTGATTAACATGCTCAAAATGCTTTTCAGTAGGATTATTCATGTACTGACTTGCTACACTTAATGCAAAATTGATGTCAGGTCGAGTATGAGAGATATATGAGTTTTTCCACAAGATGTTGATACATCTTTTATCAACAGGACTAAAGGACTCCTTTGAGCATCCCAATTTCTCTTAAAAGATTTAGGGTATACTTCCTATCATGACCTAAAATCGGGTACGTGACCAGGACGGTGCCCAACCCGCACCACCGCAAGCTTAAACCTTATATAGAACCCTTGTACTTAACATAGACTTAACTACTATAAATTCATAGAAGGCTGAAATTAAGAAAATTTCCTTTGCATTTAATTACATAATATCCATACATTTATCAACGTGCATTTTAATACATTTCATAGTTTTTATGCTAATTCTTACTCCCTCTTTACAAGAGGACACTTCGTAATGTGACATAACCGATTACAGAGCATTACTAGAATACCTAACTTGACATAACTCTAAAGTACCTTGCCTTACCCTGATCAATGAGGAGGTGTTCTTGACACGAATGTCATCTAACTATGAGAAATCCAATACCTGCAACTGTGAGAGGGTGAGTCTAATCACTTGACTCACCAAAGCTACTCTACCACAGTGCGAAGATATATAAACATGTAACTAACTATGTGATAGATAAAGTGTAGAAAATAATTACAGGGATACTAATGTATAAACAAATATGGAAGGCTCGTCAATTACATACGCCCTGATAGATATAGAGTAATCTTGGTATACATTAGTATGGCATATGATAAAGCTTAATATGCCTTCATATAAAAACCTCTCCATTGACTCATATTTGGTGAAATATTAAGAGACTATGTTGAGAACATAATGTTGTAAAAAGACAACTAACTATCAGCATTTATTCATATTGTTTCAGTATAGTAAGAGTTAAGCTTACAATTTATTAGCATGGAGATCATATTCATAAATATATCAATTACAATAATTTAATTTCAATTCACTAATTGTAATCTTAATCATGGCATATTCATATGTCAATTAAACATGCTTAGTCGATTGGGTCGCTATGGGCCATCACAGTAACTGGCTCCGGAAACCCACCAAGTCCTCTAAAAAACTCAAGAGTCACTAGGGAAGTCGTTCCACCAAGCCCTTTCACTACCCCTTATCTCACCATGGCCATGGGGTTGCGGGAAATAATTCGACTGCATCATGAAAGCTTAGGTAGCACTTTCGTGCGCAACATCAATCGGACATAAGAATACTTTATGTGCCTTATCATTATATATATATATATATATATATATATATATATATATATATATATATGTACTTACTTAGCTTTCCATAACCATGAACATTGCATAACACAACAAGTTATCAATTATTCATACCCATGCATCATAACCTTGTGCTTATGAAGATCAACCTTTACACCCTTATATCATATGCATAAATTTCTAGATGACTCATGATGGTTTCTCATGTATTAGAATTGCTTACATATATAATTCATATACTTGCATGTTTATTTTACATATAATGATTCATAACCTATTCAAACATGTGTATATGGTCAAACATACACATATCTATAAAAATATATTGCATTGATAGTAATTCCTAATTAATTTATATTTGAAGTACACTTAACTTGCATGTATGACCATCCCATTAGTTTAATTTTATGTTAATCTACGTAGAAGAATCATAACTCATCATTGTCATCCTTATTGGATGCTAGCCTCATAATCTCAGTTTAATTTAGACAATAACATAATTACTTGTACATATATAAATATAAGCACTAAGGTAGGATGAGAGTTCCCTTACTTTTCCTCAAGTTCTCCTCCCAAGATTCTTCTCTTTGAGGATTGTTTGCAAGTCCCAAGTTGGCCCAAGAAGTTCCAGATCATCTCCCAACATTTAAGGACCAAGAGAATATGAGAAAAAGTAAAAAACCTCTCAATTTACCACATAACCGGTGCCACCTCTGGCTCTTGTAGGCACCAGCCCTCCTACTCTTGGGTGGCTTGGTGACTAGGTACCAGGGCTGGTGCCCTAGGTACTATGTCACAGACTTATGAACATGGATGCAGCTTCACACAATTCAATCTGAAAGTCAACAATCCCTCATCATTTTTCATGATTCCTTCAATGGGGTTCCTATCCTAATGTTTCAGGATCATTGTAACATTGAAACCCCAAGAAAAATTCATGGTTCTAAGCTTAAATCATCAATTTTCCAACTTAGAACCCTAACTTTCTCATTTCTATCTCATACTCTATAATTTCATTTATACATAGTCATTCCTTTAATTTCTTGTTCATTCCTCATCATTCGTAATTTTATATCAACAATCTTACATTAATTAGCCCACATAAGCATTTTCCTACACTTTCCCTCGATCTCTTCCTCTAGTGTTAATGTTCTTACAAGAAAATAAGAAGAGAAGAAGTTATTGGGAGAAGGAACTTACCTCAAAAGGAGATCAAGAAGATGGTAGAAGGAGGAAGGAATCTCCCAAAGCTTGAGTGTGGGTGCTACTACTAGCTGAAGGAAAGATATGCATGAGGGAAATGGAGAGAAATGCTTCAGGAAGAATAAGTATATGTGTGTGTATAAATAAGAGTATCTGTAGGGCTTATAATCTCCTTTTGTAATTTAGTCTCTCTGGTGGAAATTTTCAAATTAATATTTGTAAGGAATTTTTGAAAAAGCTTTTAATTCACACTTAAGGCACTCAACTACACTTTCTCAATATATGCACCATCTCAGTAAATTTTCATCAATGTACTAAAATTCCACATTCCTTCATTTTAGTCCCCCTCAGTGTCTCACATCCTTTCTAGCCTTAGCCAGAAAATTCAAAGGTACCAAATTCACAAAATCTCATCATTATGAGGTTAAATTCTACACGGGTTTTCTATTTGATTCTTTCTCTAAATATTCTATATTTCCTTTCTTTTTTTTCACTTTAATTAGTCCTTTGACATGCTTCTTACTCTCGCTACTTATGTTTTATTTTATGTTACAAATTTACTCAACCCATGACATGCATTAGTTCGTATTAAACCTTAAAACTCTTTGTTTCCCTAGTTGGAACTCCATAATTTTTCAAAAAATTTCCATCCTCATAATTTTGCCCTTTTTAATTGCACAATAATGCCTGGGGTATTACACTTCCTCTGTGAAATAGAGATTCCTCTACTAGATTGAGCTATTTCCATCCCAAGAAAATATTAAAAAGGAGCAAGATCCTTGATTTCAAATTCCTTACTTAGGAACTTCTTTAAGTGTGTCACCTATTCTTCATTATTTCTAATGACTACTATTTCATCTATATATACAATTAGGATGAAGATTTTTCCACTAGGAGAATGTTTGATAAACAAAGTATGATCTGTTTGCCCTTGAACATATCTCAGCCTTTTAACTACCTAGGATAACCTTTCAAACCAGGCCCTTAGAGATTGTTTGAGGCCATAAAGAGATTTTTGAAGTTTACACACTATATGAGTGTTATTCAAAATTTTCAGGCTAGGAGGTAACTCCATATAGACCTCTTATTCAAGATCCCCATTAAAAATGCATTCTTGACGTCAAGCTGATAAAGCTTCTAGTTGAAGTTTGCAGCAATAGACATGAGAACATGAATCATGTTTAATTTTACTACAGCAGCAAATGTTTCCTGGTAATCTATCTCATAAGTCTGAGTGAATTCTTTTGCCACTAATCTCGCCTTATATCTATTAATGCTCCTATTAGCTTTGTAGTTGATAATGAACACCCACTAATATCCCACAGGTTGCTTTCTCGGAGGTTTTTCAATAAGAATCCATGTGCCATATTTTATCAAGGCATTCAACTCCTCGTTTACGGTCTTCCTCCATTTTAGGTGTTGTAGAACTTTTTCTATGCAGGTTAGAAGCTTGGTGCTATCCAAATTTGTTGTAAAATCCCTGAAGGTATTGGATAACTTCTTATATGAAATACGATTAGCAATGGGATGTTTGGTGCATGACCTAACTCCCTTTCTTTGAGCAACAAGAAGGTAGAGATCAGATATAATATCAGTAGAGAATTCAGAGTTAGGTATACCTTGAGTGTCTCGATTGTTCTCTCTAGGAGTCAGATTTAGGTCAGATAGGAAATCTTCACGAATTATCTGTTATTGCTTGATCTGAGTTTGCTTCAGGCATTTTGAGTATACCTTCAACTTTACATTGCCTTCTTGTTTATGAGCACTGAAAGCTTCTAATTTATGTAGGCAGGTAGGTAACCTTTCAGAGTTAGGTAAAATAATTCTAGGTAAGGTAGCCCAAAATTGATATTCTCCTGGTTTTGAGTTCTCCCCCTGAATATAAGTTTTGGGGTAAAAAGAAATGTGTTCAAAGAAAGAGACATCAATGGTGATATAAAACTTCCGTTATGTTAAGGAATAATATTTGTAACCTTTCTAGTAAGGGGCATATCCAACAAAGATGCATTTCTCAGATTTAGGATCTAACCTCCCTCTATTCTAAGATGGAACATGTATAAATGCACAACAACCAAAGACCTTAACAAGAAGATTGATAACAAGTCTATTGTCAGGAAAATGCTTTAAGAGGACCTAACATGGTATGTCAAATTTCAAGGTATGAGATGAATTTTATTAATTAAATAGGCAGCAGTCAACACAGCTTCACCTAGAATTGATGGGGAACATTATGGGTAAGCATTAAAGATCTGGCCATATCAAGGAAATGTCTATTTTTATGTTTTGTAATCCTATTTTTTGAGTCATGTTAGTGCAAGAACTCTGATGCACAATTCCTTGCTCAAGGAAAAAGTTCTTAAGGACCAACTTGAAATAGTCCTTAGCATTGCTAGACCGAAAGATTTGAATTCTGTTTTGAAACTGGGTTTAAATCATGGTGTAGAAATTTTGAAAATCTGTGAGGCTCCTGACTTATCTTTCATAAGAAAAACCCAAGTAACACAAGTGTGATGATCAATAAAAGATATGAACTGATATGTCCCGTATATATTTTGGATGTAGGATGGACCCAAAATATTACTATGAATGATGGAAAAAGGATGGGATGTTTTATATACATGACCAAGATGTGAACTTTGACAATGCTTAGAGAACTGAAGTACTTCACATTCAAAAGACTTTGGATATTTATTAATGGAAAGAGAGGGAAACATCTTTGATAAAGATATAAAATTTGGATTGTAATATCCTAAATTTTTACTTTCCTTAACACTAAACGAAAAATAAAATCAAGTTATTTATGTCTATAAATTTTAGAAAATAAATATAATAAAAGGAGCATAAGCAAGTATGATAATTAGATAAAAAATCAGACAAAAAATGGTTTCAGGAGTTAACTAGTTGACTTCTTATATTTAGTAGTTGACTGATTGCAGTAAAGATCAGAAGAATTTCTTGATGACTGCAAGCAGTCGAATGGTAAGTGGGCTAGCAGTCACCAGTTTCACTCTGTAAGGCTAAAATTTCTATATGGAAAGTTGGTAGTCGACTGTCGAGGAGCTAGTGGTCGACTGGCATCATACAAAAATACGAGTAAGTTAGTGGAAAAGTAGAGATTTTAATGTGAAAATTTACTAAATTACCCTTGAAATGCAAAGAAGAGGTTAGAAATAAACAAAAGGGGTAAAATAGACTTTCCACAAAAAGAATCTTACAGAAGCTCTTTAAAGCAAGTAAAGAGAGAGAGAGAGAAGATAATTTTCTACATAAAACAAACTAAGCTAGAGAGAGAAAAACATGCAGAGCAAAGAAGAGAAGAAATAAGGGAATTTAAAGGAGAATTAAGCAAGAAAACATCAAAGGTAAGTCATCTAAATTATATTCTTTAATTTCAATCAATTGTAGTGTAAAGAATTCTGATAAAATAGTGAAATACAGACCAAAGAAAGAGAAAGAAGGAAAAATCTCTGAAAAATCAAGCATTGAGAGGAAACTAGAGAAAAATCAGAAGCTTCAGCTTTAGAAAGAAGTAAAGGTAGCTAGTTTTTCATTAAAGCAATATTATGATTTATGTTTATGATGATGAATGATATTATGATGAATTTTATGAGAAACTTCAATGAATGTATGAGAATTTGCCATGCTCCGCTAAGTGAGCAGAATATTATTTACTATGCTCTGCCGAGTAAGCAAGAAATTATGCCATGCTCTGTTGAGTGAGTAAAAGATATGTGCATGCTCCACTGAGTGAGAAATTTTAGTTTAGTCCTCATGAGTGGACAAGGATTTCTATAGTGCACTATAGTATAGTATAAGATGATATAATATGATTATATGCTCATGTGACTACCTCTATATTCATGGAAGTAAATATGGTTATTGAAATTACTTTTATGACTAAAATGGTCTTCATAATGATTATTTGTATAGAATACTAGCTACTGAGATTTTATGTCTCAGTTTGATGTTTAATAACTGACCATTTCAGCAGCTGAAGCAGAAAAGAAGGAAAAAGGAAATGAAAAGTTAGTTACATGTTTTGATAGCATCTTTTGTAAGAGGAGGATTTTGTATCAAATGGTTTACTAGTAGTCTCCTCAAATGTATAATTTTGGAAGACAAATATATAGATAAGTGCATGTGATGAAGATATGGTTTTTGGAACTTTATTGTAAAATATAAGTCACTAGTTATGTAACTTATAATATGATATGGAATGAACTTATGAGAAATATGTTATGACTAGCTTGGTAATGAAATACCATGTTACATAAGTACAAGGTTTAAGAGTTTGAATTATCAAAAGTGAGGAAACAACATTAAAGTTTCAGAAAAACGAATTTAAAATGTTATCAGTCGACAGGTAAATTATAGGCAATTGGTTGGAAAAGCTCAGAATTTAAGATGTAGAACTAATTAGTTGACCAATGCACTACATTAGTCGACCAGTCGGTCCTGGAATCTTGATGTTATAAGAGAAAGTGGCTAATTAGTCGACCAGCTACTAACAAGCAATTACCTAATTACTCTCTGTCCAAGTTAAAACTTTTATGTTTTTAAGATATGGAAATTCCTCTTTTAATCCATTTAATAGATTTATGTATTAATTCTAATGATATTATTTTAAGAATATTGAATTCTTGTACAAATTACATACAATATTTTTCCTAAAATTTAAATAAAAGAAGACATTACATGGATGACCAAGATGATGATGCCACAACATAACCTTATCATTATTAAGGCTATTAGGACTATCCCCAACATGGCATGTTAGAGTTACTTGATTCTCGGCTTGAATTTAATCTAATCCGTCAACCTCCTTAGCATTGCCAATTGTCCTCCCCAAATACAAATCCTATAATAAACAACCAAAATGAGAGAATTTATCAATACAATTCATATCCCTTATCTGCTTACTATTTGAAAGTAAATTGCAAGATAAGTTTGGAATTAAGAGAACATAATTATGGTTGAGAGTCTGAACTGTTCACTTTTCCAACACAAGTTACAGTGGAGAGAGATCTATCAACAATTTTGACCTTGATATTTGTATTACATGGTTTGACATCTAGGAGTGATGAAGTATGATCTGAGGCCCCAAAATCAACAATATCAACAATTAATGTTGTCAGGTTTGTAGTTTTAACTTGAAGAGTATTTAAGAATATACCTTTATGGCCAGTGGTCTCAACATGGGTAGGGTTTTCATGCATTGAGGTGACTGAATCATAAGTAGCCATGGATAGAAAAACAAAAAAGAGCCAAAAGTTGGTTTGAGAATGCCGGAATTAATCAAGAATAGCATAGATATGTGCCCGAACGAGCTAAACAATGATTGGGTAACCTCCAATGGTGGACAGGGACCAACTCTAGCCAAGCGACTACATGAACAATGACTCCCCGTACCTTCATGCAATGGTGCATGAGAAAATGCTGTATAATCTAGAGGCCGTGTGTGGCGACATGTGAAATGGTCGGAGAGATCCCTGTCGAAAAGGATGGGCTGATGATGACCTCTTGAGGCAAACCCTGAGGTGGTTTTGCCAAGACTGAGGTTGTGCATAGTGAGAAGAAGCACTATGTGTACTCCAGTAAGGCACAATGACAAAGAGGGAGAAAGAAAGAGAGATTTTGAGTGAGGAGAGACTTGGTAGTCAAAAAACCAACTTTGACACCATGAAGAAAGATGTGAAATATTATTGACTCAAAGTCTGAGTTTTACAAGAGAGGCCTAGGGTTTATTTACACCTAACTAGGGTAATAAGAAATGAAATAATCAACCTTAATGAATACAATATAATTCTAATTAATCAAGATAATAAAAAGGAAATAAATCAAAGACCAAATATTTATAAGACAAGAAACAAATCAATCACAATAACAAAATAAAATTAGAATCGCACATTACCATCCTGTACAAGTGCTTAGAGGTAGGAATACTGCCTCTAGCGTATAGTGTCCCCTAGTCATAGTAGCCTGACTGTTTCTAGCCTGCTCACACTTCTTCCTGTAATCATATTTCTACTACTCCTGATTAGCTATTCTATAATACTCTCACTTGTTCAATTTGGATGATTCTAATACTTTGTGAACCTGACACATCATTCGGCATAAAACCTCTCCGCACTTCTTGTTCCAGTTTTTCCTTATCTAGATGTCATATTCGGGCAACCACTTGTTTTGTCTATGCTTAAAGTACATAGGAATTAATATTTTCAAATAGCAAATAAAATTTATATAAAAATTAAAACCTACCTTTCATTCCTTGGAACCATTTCTCCTTTAATTCAGGAGGAGTTGTTTTTGCATTGTAGGCTCACCATATCTACCACATGATAAAGGCTATGCATTTTGATTGTAAATGTTGTTAGTAAATCCATGATAAAAATTTTCATTTGGAAAATAACACAAAAAAATAAAAATATCACTCACGTATCTTTATCTGGTGAATCCATCGCCATCTAGTTCATGTCATTATGGCTGCTGAATTGTCCAAAATTGAATTTATGGCAATTTTACAGTATAGTGACTCCCTATGTAGTTCTCACTTGTGGTGCCTATGTTTTTATCACCTAATTGGTTGTTTGGACTCTAATTAACACTATTCACACATTAATCACACATTTAATTACATGAAGGGGGATGATTACAAAATTAAAATAACATAAACATATAAATTAAACAAATGTAATAAAAGAAGATAATGACAGAAAGCATGTAATCAATCATAAATCCCTCAAATTTGTATATATTATTATCCTATCATTTAGTTTTTGAACCAATATTTGCAAAAAATCTTCCAATACTAGACTATATTATAGTTATAATTAGGAAGACCTTTGCTAATCCGTAACCAAACATAATCTACTTAAGCCTTAACTGAAATCATGTACCGTAACTACATACTTTCATGCCATTTTTAGTCCTACTCACTATCAATGCACAACAATAGAATTCATACATGCATAACTAGTTTTATCCTCAAATTGAATAGTTAAAACAAAGATTATGCTTATACAATTCATATCAGAAGCAAGCAAAAACATAATGTCAAAGAGGCCTATTAAAATAGAAAATGAAACAAAATATAAACCAAAATACTTATCTTATTAAGCCAAGGGATTCAAGTACAACTTCCAATTAATGTATAACGAATTACAACACAATTTCAGCCTTCCATGGAGGCCAAAATGTATAGAATAAAGGAGAAAATATAGAAGGAATAATGACCTATGAAAATCTATTAAAAAGTTGAAGAGGAGGAAGAGTTCCACAACAAAGCAAAATGAAGGTTTGATGTTATTTTGCATTATGCCTAGCCTTGGAGGACGAAAATGCACTTCAACACATGTCTTTTTCAGTCTGAAATGGCAGTTCTGGTATGGATAGATTGCAGTAGCAAATTGAGGAGTTTTTGCATGAATTAGGAAGTTACTGGACTGTCAATTCTACCTATTAGAGTTGACCTATGAATTTTCCAATTATGTACAAGTTTTGGACAACAAAATAGAACTGAACGCATGCAAATAAATCAAAATAGTTTGTAGAAGGTGGGGCCTACACCAACTCAGCATCCTAGTCAGCATCAATGTCGATGTAAGCATCCAATTTGCATTCCAATCAGATTGTATGTCGAGGTCAGCACATAAGTCTCAAATAAACTAAATTGCACAATTAGCACAATGATTAATTTGTGTCTTGAATTTCTCATGGTATAAAAATCAAAATTTAAATCATATTTTGATCAATAATTAATTTAAACCCAAATAATTTCAAAACATCATTAAATTAGAGAGTCGTTCATGATTAAATGGCAATAAGACCATGATAGGAACTAAATTGTATATAAAAATGCTAGGTATCATCGCCTATCAGTGAGATTTATGCCTCATTGTTGATGTTATACATGTGGTCCTTGGTTGGTAAGCTCTTACATTTTAACTTGATGCATGTGTATCTTTATAAATGATATGCCTTCTATGATGAATGATTAACTTCTTGGTCCTTGAAGAGTGAATATTGCTTTATGATTTAAACATGAAAGGATCTGATTAAGCATAAGAATGGAATATAATCTAGCAACTATTATATATTGAGGAATATGGATGTTATATTAAACCCTTGAGGGACTACATTGTAAACTTAAATTATGTTTAAGCACTTACAGTTTATATGGAAGGATCTGATTAAGCATAAGAATGGAATAAAATAAAATAAATTAACATAAGAGTAGAACAATTGAGAGTAATGAAGCCCAAGTAGCACTTTAGCATCAGAATCATTATTAGTGTTTTCTTTACATCCAAGTTTTGATTGGTTCCACCATTCCATCCAATAGTATGATTGCAATCCCATCCATATCCTTCAAGCATTAAAAAGACATGGATGGGACTGTAAGCATTAGAGTTAGTGGATGGAATGGCAGAAGCAATAGAAACTTGGATGAGAGGAAAACAATGGCAAGGATTTCAATACTAAAGTGTCATCTAGGCTTCCTATCAATTATTGTGGTTATTTTACTATGTTTGTGGTTATTAGGAATTATTGTCATTTGAAAACTATCTCTGAAAACCAAATGAGGATTCTAAATCATTTGCGATGAGATCTCACAATCATAGAAGTTTGGAGAAAGATGACAGTGATCAAATTGGTATTAGTCCGTCTTAAGTTACAATTAATAATAAAATTGATGTGGCGAATGGAGTATAGAAAATTAACTATGTATGACAATGAGAATGTGGTTGGTGTGGACTCCATTGGATATGAAGCAATATTTTTAAATTTTGATGAATGACAAAAAAATTAAAATAATAAATTCCTTGGTAATATTAACATTTATTCTTTTAGAAATTACATCAAGTGAAAGGCATCAAAGAGTTATTGGAAAGACCTTTTAATTTATGCCTTAGGACATAAAATATTTTGTAAAGTAATTTGAAAGGTAAGAAAATTGTTTTAAGAATCCTTAAGAATATTTTTCATGTTTTTTAACTAATTTGGAAAAATACTGGATGAGATTATTGAGTCTTAAAAAATAAAGTGTTCTGAAAAATCTTATTGTCTAAGTCCAGTAGTTATCAGTCGATTGGTTGCTTTTTGATTCAAATTTGACAAAGTCTCAATAAACCTACCAATCAATTACTTACTGCAAGCAATCGACTAGTTATCATGTATCAGTCGAGCAATAAAGTCTAGAAAAAATTTTGAAAAGACAACAAAGAGTACCAGTCGACCGCCAGGTTACTACTAGTCAACCAGCACCTCATTAAAAGGTACCAGTTGACTGTCGAGGACTTACAAATCAATTGCTAGCAAGATGACATTAATAGCAATGACCATTCTCTGAAGAAATATGTTGATATCATCTTTGATCTTCTTCCAATAGATCTTTTACACCTTACCTTAGGCTATAAATATAACCATCAGATAGTGTCAAATCAACAAGAATACATTCTCTTTTACTTTGAAATCTTTGAATTACTTTCTTGCCAATCATATACTGATTAGAAAGCTTTTATTCGTATATCAACTCTGTTTAAGAGAGTCAACTCAGTTCATCTATTTCTTTTCTGGGCAATTTGATCAAGGAAGGTTTCCTTGAGTTAGTGTTTACGAGAAACACTTTGTAAGTAGGAGAGACACCCTTGAGAAAGAAAAGATCTCTATTATAATGGCTCACAAGTACTCATTTATATAAACTTATGGTTGATAGTGCAATACTGAAGAAGTTGTCTTGAGGACTGGGTGTAGGCTTGGTTTAAACTAAACCAATATAAGTACTTGAGTTCTTTTCTCTTTCTTTTATCTCCTTAATTGCTTAAAGTTTTATCTTTGATTATTTGCACTCTATATTTATCCATCTAGACATTGCTTTATTTTTACTGTCATAAAAAGCTTGGCATATTTTTAAAACTTCTTTAACTTCCAACAAGTGCTAGCAGATTTTTTATAAACTCAATTCACCCTCATCTTGGGAGCTAGCCATTTCTATCAATGGTTGAGAGGATCAAAGAGAGCCAAGGAAGATAATATGGCATGATAGGCAATTATAAGAGAAACAAAGAAATTAAGAATGAAGCCAATGATTTGAAAGGAAAACATATTAGTCGTAAACAAATAACTCATTGACTAGTGGCAAGATAACTTCTAACAAGTGTTAGTAAATTTTTTATAAACCCAATTCACCTTCTCTTAGGAGCTAGCCATTTCTATCAATGGTTAAGAGGATCAAAGAGAGCCGAGGAAGATGCAAAAAATAATATGACATGATTGGCAATTATAAGAGAAACAAAGAATTAAGAATGAAGCCAATGATTTGAAACAGAAACATATTAGTTGTGAACAAATAACTCATTGACTAGTGGCAAGATAACTCTCATAAAGCCAAAGCAATCAAAGCATCCTAGCTGGACAAGTAGACCTACTACGACTTTGAAGAGCACAAAAGGAGGATAGTATAAATGTCTTTTATATTATTTTATTATAACTTGATATCTATAATAATTATCACTTAATATGCATTGTAGGAGACTCTATGGGACCTAATCACTCATCTTTTCCATAGGTACTAGCTGAAAGTGCTGACTCCTCATTATGCTCCACCATTTGACTCATTCCATACCTTGGGGTGTGCACAAGGATAGGGAGACAGGAGAATGTTGACAAAACTGACATTTGTAGGAATTAGGACATTTTCTTTTTTCTTTTTTATTACATTTTTATTTCACTATGTATTAACTTGAATTTGATTAATTGTACTTTATATGATAATTTTATAATAATAAAATGGGTATTTATTTTCTTTTTTCAATTTTTCTACTGTGTATTTTTTTTTTTTAAGCTTGTATACCTTTTAAAGTTTTGGAAAAGGGAAAATAAGAAAAGATATTGGAAAGAATTTGAATTTTTGGTGATGGAATGACGACGATATAACAAGAGATTAGTGATAAAAATAACCATGACCCCAAGATGATTTAGTGACATAAATTAGCAAGAGTTTACTAATAGATTAGCAAGCAAATACCAATGAAATAATGATGAACTAGCATTGAACTTGTCACAGCCTTTAACCCGAGCACATGTCTAACACAGTACGGAAGGACCCACTCCCTTAGTATTGTAAGCCTAATATAACTTACTATACATAAACAAGATACATAAACATAAATCTCATGCTACATCATTTCATTTCCAAAAGCATTAAGTATCCATACATATAATGAATATCCTTGTTCCAAAATATTCAGTCTAAAAACAATTCAAAAGAGGAATCTACAAGAACACAGGTGCAAACTAAATATGATAGGGTATACATCCCTTTAACCATTCTACTATAGCCCAAAAGACACTAGTAAACCTATGTGACCATAGAGCATTACTAGGATTACTAAAATAACCAAAGGACTAAGACCCACCCTTCAATAGGATAGTCAAACCAGGAGCACTGCTACTTTTCTGGTGGATACTCCTCTTCAGTGATAAAATCCAAAAATGTTAAACTACAGAGGGTGTGAATTTACCACAACTCAGTGAGTAAGAGACTGTGCATAAAGTAATCAAGAGTAATTATAACATCATAATTACATAATACTATTTCACAATCACAACATGTCTTGTCCAACAATCACAAACATAACATTCAAATACCAATTCACACACTGCATTATCACCCAAGCAACTACTAGTCTCGATCTCAAAGTTGTCCCTTAGGATTCTAGCTCATGCCCATACTTGGAAACTCACACTATCAACCACAGGGAGACTCACTTGGATCTAAGCCCACATACTTGTATATCCTCTGGCTTTCTCCAGGTATATCTCTTCTTTGACCTGGGTTTATGCCTTACTCCGGCATCCTATCAATTCTAAGCCCTTGGAGGCATACCACTTAGCTGCAAACACAAAAACACACACACAATCATGGAAAAGAAATAGAAACCACGATAGGAAGGATAACATTTTAATCATGAGTCAACTCACATAATTCATAAATCCTCATCATCTCAACCATGATCTCAATTCACATGTCTCATGATACTCAACTGACTTCCTAGGGACTTCTACTATTCATTCAAGTATGTATTATGATGTTAGAAATAAGAAAATTATACTTTCCAAGGTCACCCATTCACCTTGAATTTAAATTATGTGTTTACCGTATTTTGTGTGATGAACAGAGAGACTTTGGTGTTTAGATTGGTCTTGGAAGGACCCCTAATGATTCCAACATGAAAAGGAGGCAAAAAGTTACTAAAATTTGAAAGAAGAGTGCTGGATGACCACTGTAATGGAGATCTCCATTGTTGCAGTGCCATTTGACAGAAAGGAAATGGTTTAGTGTAGGGCTCACCATTGCAACACCTGTTTCTAACTTACTATACTAGGAAAAACATGTATTTCTTCACCTTATGTCACTGCAGTGCTACATTGTGCACTGTAGTGCCACAAGTTAGAGAAGAACACAGTAAAGGTGTGATTTATGGGTCTTCTTCAACATCTAAACATTTCCCTTCAATCCTAAACCAAAATCAAGTATTTCCCTAAGGTTTTGGCCATCAAAGCAAGCATTAAACCCATAAGAACACTTTCATAAACTTGTTTTCACCATGGGTTTCAAAAATCAAACTCAAAGTCCCCAAAAACTTTCTCATTTTTGATTTTCTATCATGGCTATGAAATCCACCATGAAGCTCAGATTTCCTACCCATTTAGATAGCCAAAACAATAAGGATTGAGGGAGGGAAGGTTGAGGAACCATAATCTTTCACAAAACACTTCAAAGAAATACCAAATTCACTCAAAAAACTCAGCTTTAACACTTAGGGTTCTAAGATGTGAAAATGGAGAGAGATTTCAAAAATATGGTTATTACCTAGGGTTTTGATACTTCCCTTGATGGAGGTAGACCACTGGTGACTGGAGATGCACCCATAACCACTGGAAAAGCCAAGGTTTGGAGGATTTGGCACTTGGAGTTTACAGTGCACAAGAGAAGAGAGAAGGAAGATGGTTAGACATGTGAGGTATATGTGAAGGCTGAAAAGTAAATCTGAATTGTTTAAGTGTAGGAGAACCATCTTTCAGAAATTGCACCTTGGCCCATCATTTATTCTTTTATCACTTTTAGGTGTAGGTCCAAGTGTAATTTAAATATTTCTCCACTCAAATTCAATTTATTGAATTTCCACTTTAATTGCTCCCTATACTCATCAATTATCACTCCAAACACCCTAATCACCCACCTAACAACCCATTTTTGAAAATTATATATTTGTCCTGAGTTTCAACATCCTGATTTCACCTTGTCCATAATCTCTTTCAACTCAGGGTTATCCTTTTGAGCTTCCTTTACTCTTTCAATAAGTGATGATTTTACCTAAAAGTGGGCCAAGAAAGCTCCTGTCTCCATGATTTCCAACCACCCCACTAGCTCTTAACTCATGCAACTCACAAATCAAAGGTCTTCTTATTGGGGATATATGGGCTAAACACCCCATTAACTTTCAACTTAGCTCATCCACCACTATATTCGCTTCACTTAGATGGTACAAAATTATACAATAATTATCTTTTAGAAGTTCCATCTACCTCCTCTAACGTAGGTTAAGGTCTCTTTGCTAGAAGATGTACTTCACGCTCTTGTAGTTGGTGTATATCTCTCAAGTTTCCCTATACAGATAATGCCTCTAAATTTTCAAGGTAAAAACTACTGTCGCCATTTCCAAATCATGGGTGAGGTAGTTCTATTCATGTTGCTTGAGTTATTTTGAGGCATATGCTACCACCCAACAGTGTTGTATAAGCACACAACCCAATCCCACTCTCAAAGTGTCTCAATACACCGTAAAACCACTGGCTCATGAAGGTAAGAGGAGAACTGAGGCCAAAGTTAAACATTTCGTTAACCATATAAAGTTTTCCTAACAAGCGTCATCCCACATATACTTTACATTCTTTCGGTTAGACGGGTAAGTTTTGCCACTAACTTAGAGAAATCTTGAACAAACTGGTGATAATATCCTACCAAGAAATTACATGCCCCAAGAAAGTTACTTTCCTCAATGAAAACTTACACTTGGAAAACTTTTCATAAAGCTGATGTTCTATCAACGTGTGCAAAATGACCCGTAAATGCCTCGTATGCTCCTCTAGATTCTTAGAATACACCAAAATATTGTCGATAAACACAATGATGAACTTATTGAGATATGGCTTGAACACGTGGTTTATCAAATCCATGAACGCAGCCAGAGCATTTGTCAACCTAAATGATATCACCAAAAACTCATAATGGCTATACCTTGTTTGAAAAGCGGTTTTAGGAACATCCATCATCTTGATCTTGACCTGATGGCAACCAGACCTCAAGTCAATCTTGGAAAAATATTGCACTCCTTTGAATTGGTCAAACAAATCATCAAGCTGAGGCAATTGGTACTTGTTCTTTACTGTAAACTTGTTCAACTGCTGGTAATCAATACACAGCCTGAGGGAACTATCCTTCTTCTTCTTTACAAACAACATCAGTGTACCCCAAGGTGAAATGCTTGGTTAGATAATACCCTTATCTAACATGTCTTGTAATTACTCTTTGAGCTCCTTTAACTCGGCTGGTGCCATTTGGTATAGTGGAATGAAGATCGGTCATGTTCCTGGGGCTAGATCGATATTGAACTCAATCTCTCTATCAGGAGGAAACCCCAGTAACTAATCCAGAATGACATCAGAAAATTCACTAACCACTAGAACTTGCTCTAAACTCACACTTTCCTTTTTAACATCGCTCATAAAAGCAAGAAAGCCCAGAAATCCTTTTGTAACATGCATCAGGCACTCATCATGGAAATCATATTGCAGGGTGCTTCACTCTAATCCCTCACAAAACAAAAGGGTGCTCTCCTAATACACTAAACTTGATTGTTTTCCTGTAACAATTTAAGGTGGCATAACACGAAGCCAACCAATACATTCCCAAAATAACATCAAACTCAGTTGTGTTGAGGAGCATAAAATTTGAAACTATACTCGTCTCTTCCATAGTGGCCTCACACGATTGATAACCAGACTTTACTAACAATGTGTCTCCCAAGGGTATGGCTATAAGAAATGGTTTCTCAAGCCTAACAAATTCTTGGTAAAATTCTTTGCAAACAAGGGTGACATAGGAAGCCATGATCAAACAATACATATGTATTAGTAGAATATATCAAAAGAGTACTTGTGACGATTGCATTGGATGCCTATGATTCATGGCAAGTCAAAGCATAAACTCGGGTGGTCCCCCAACCTGCAGACAATTAGTTTTACTGAAGCCTTTCCCTACACCATTCCCTCCAACGGGGGTGGATGGTGCTTTACTAACATATATGGGCCTAGACTGAGCACGAGGGGGATAAGTTGATCCCTTCACTGATACCAAAGTCATCTGAGGGCACTCCCGTTTATAGTAGCCCACCTGACCACATTGATAGTATACAGGCCCATTGTCCTTAGCAAAGCACACCTCATAGTGATATCAGCCACACTCTGCACATTAAGGCTTGCCTTGCTTGACTGTGAACCCCCATAGCCCGCATTAAACTCTGATCGAGGGTAGGACACATTAGCAAAAGATGGGGCCAGTCCCAGAGAAACCACTGGTGTACTTTAACTCTGAGGTGAGAACTTTGATGACTATGGCTATGAGATTTACTATCATTTCCCCTCTTCTTCTTCTTGTTCAAATCTTTTTTGTTCTTTATTCTTGCTTCCATTCTTTAGGCAGTATTAACTACCACCGCATAAGATGGAAAAGTTTCGATTTAAGTCCTCACTTGTGCGAATAAGGAATCATGCAGCCCTTCAACAAATCTTTGAATTCTGTCTTCTTCAATGGGTACCATATGAAGAACATACTCAGCTAACTTTATAAACAAAGCATCATATTCATCCACTGTCATGGACCCTTATTTTAATGTTTCAAATTCTCGAGCCCTAGCATTCTGCACACTTTTAGGAATAAATTGGTTCATGAATGCTTTGTGAAACTCCTCCTACTGAATTGATATAATGCTACCTCTACCATTTATCCACCCTTCCCTTTAACTGAAAATATATCAACTCTTTCTTGTGAAGGTTGGTTCATGCCACTATGATGCCGAATCGCCCAGAATTGAATTTGTGGCAATTTTATGGTATAGTGATCCCCAGGTCGTATTCATTCAAGGAGCCTCACTTATAATCGCTAACTAGTTGTTCTAAGCACACAAACACTAATTGAAGGCACATAAACGGGGGGTGTTTTGTTGGCAGTACAACAGAAATCAATATAGAAACAGAAATAAACAGCTACAAGGAACTACAACAGCAGCAGTTCAGCAATAGGATGAATTTGACAATAACAAAAAACCAAGCAACCAGCCACTAAGGTTTATGGGAGTGCAACTATCATCACTTAACTCATTGATTCAGTTTAGTTCTCATTTCACCATTTGGTTCTTTATGAAAATGGTTCTAGAATAACTTCTAGAATTTAATGCTAACAACTACAGTCAAGAATATCTTTTCTACTATAACTAGATGCATTCAATAGAAAACCTCAACCAAACTAAGTTAAATATATTATTTAACTGGCCATTTCATCTCACTCACTTCCCTAATCAGTCAAGCAAGGTTATATCTCATACATATAAATCAGTTTATGTTCCTTCTCAAGTTCTAATCAGAAACTGACAGTAACATAAACTTAACAGCAAACCAGAAACAAAATGAGATGAAAATAGAGAAATAAACACTTATCTTGCATTCTTAGTTTAAGCTACAATATCCTATTGACCTAGTGGCTGATTTCAATAGAGATTTAGCCCTCCATGAGAGCAAAACAGCAAATAAAAGAAGAGAAAACAGAGAGGAAGATAGAACTACGAAATTCCTAAGTTACAGCCAAGAAGAAGTGTCTGGAATGTTACAAACAGATGCCCTAAAAATACCTTGGAATATTCTACCCTAGATGCTTAGTTGACTTTCAAAAAGGAGGACTAAAATATGGCTGAATTGTTCTGCAGAAAGAGAGCAGCAGGCAGCAGCAGCATTTCACTAAAATGGTGTAGCAGAAGGTCTCTTTAGCCATGCAGAAAGTTGAAATGCCACTTCAGCAAAGTTTAGGAATTATGCAAGGATTGGACAGCATGCAAGGCCTAACAGATTTGGTTTGAGGGCCCCATACATCTCCATGTCAGCAAAAACACAGCAGCAAGTCCAATCAGCATCCTCGTCATCAGAAAAATGCCATATAAGCGCTATGTCAGCAAGACTATCCACCTCAGTGCCACATTATCAAAAAATCTCCAAATTTAATTTCTGCAAAGCATACCAATGGATTAAATTGAGTCTTTAATAATTTAAGTTCTAAAATATGAAAATAATTCATTTTCCATCAAAGATTAATTTAGACTCAATAAATTACAAAGTGTAATAAAATTGGAGAATTCTTATAGATGGAAATGCAAATAGACCAAACTAGGGGTTAAAATATATAAGAAAATGCTAGATATCAAAGGTCAGAATAACCCAAAGCAGAACATAGTTTTTCACAATCATCTAGAAATCTTTTAGGATCATCACTAGGTTCTTCACCGACAAAGGTAGGTGGCTTCATCTTTAAAAATTCAGCTACTTTGATATCCCTCATTGTCCTCTCCCTAAATAGTGGAGGAAAAGGTGGTATTTGAGGTTCGGGTTGAGTCTCAATAGGAAGAGGTGCTACCAGAGGATTTGGATCATTACTAAGAGATTGTCGCTCAATCCTTGCCTTCATATTGTCTAGCTAATTGTTGAAGGCATTAAACATCTCCATTACCACAACAACATCAATCTGAGGCGATGCCTCATTCCCTTTTATAGGTCCATGAGCCAACCTTCTGACATCTTGAGCATATTCACTTTCAACTGTAGTTCACAACAATATGAAGACTCATCAAGGACTTCTCGCTCTGTAGTCCATAAGAGACCTAGATAAGCCTATACTCTGATACCATTTTTGTCACAGCCCTTAACCTGAGCACGTGAATGGCACAATACGAAGGGACCCACTCCCTTACTATTGTAAGCCTAATATAACTTACTATACATAAACAGGATATAGAAATATAAATCTCATGCTCAATCATTTCATTTCTAAAAGCATTAAGTATCCATACATACATTGCATATCCTTGTTCCAAAATATTCCTTCTACAAATAATTCAAAAGAGGAATATATAGGAACATGGTTACAAACAAAATATGATAAGGTATACATCCCTCTAAGCATTATACTATAACCCAAAAGACCCTACCAAACTTACATGACCATAGAGTGTTACTAGAAGATTGTACATAAAATAAATAAGAATAATCATAACATCATAATTACATGCTACTATTTTACAATCACAACATGTCTTATCTTGCAATCATAAAAATAACATTCAAATACCAATTCACACACTGCATTATCACCCAAGCAACTGCTAGTCTTGATCCTAAAGTTATCATTCGGGATTTTAGCTTATGCCTATTCTCGACAACTCGCGCTATTAACCCTGTGGAGACTTACTTGTATCATGGTCCACATACTTGCATATCCTCTGACTGTCTTTAGGTATACATCCTCTTTGACCTTGGTTTATTCCTTACTTTAGCATCCTACCAATTTCAAGTCCTTGAAGGCATACTACTTAGCCCCAAACACAAACAACACAACCACAATCATGGAAAAGAAAAAGAAACCACAATAGAAAGGATAACATTTTAATCATGAATCAACTCACATAATTCATAAATCCTCATCATCTCAACCATGATCCAAATTCACAACATATCTGATGATAGTCAGCTAACTTCCTAGGGACTTCTTATATTCATGCAAGCATGTATTATGATGCTAGAAATAGGAAAATTATATTTTGCAAGGTCACCCACTAACCTTGAATCCAAATTATACATTTATTGTATTTTGTGCGATGACAGGAGAGATTTTAGTGTGTGCAATTGGTCCAGAAAGGACCCCTAATGATTTCAACATGAAAAAAGAGGGAAAAAGTTACTAAAATTTAAAAGAAGAGTGTTGGACGGCCACTGCAGCAGAGATCTCTATCGCTGCAGCATCATTTAACAGAAAGAAAATGGTTTGGTACAAGGCTCACAGTTGCAGTGCCTATTTCTAGCACTGCAGTGCCAGATACTAGGAAAAACTTGTATTTCTCTGCCTTGTGTTGCTGTAGCTTCACAAGTCAGAGAAGAATATAATAAAGGTGTGATTTTTGGGTCTTCTTCAACTACCAACCATTTTCATTCAATCTCAAACAAAAATCAAGTGTTTCCTCAAGGTTTTGGCCATCAAAGGAAGCGTTTAACCCATAAGAACATATTCATAAACTTGTTTTCACCATGGGTTTCAAAATCAAACTCACAGTCCACAAAAATTTCTTATTTTTTATTTTCTGTCGTGGCTATGAAAGCCACTGTGAAACTTAGATTTCCTACCTATTTTGATAGCCAAAACAACAAGGATTGAGGGAGGGAAGGTTGATAAACCATAATCTTTCACAAACACTTCAAAGAAACACCAATATCACTCCAAAAACTTAGCTTCAACACCTAGGGTTCTAAGATGCGAAAATAGAGAAAGATTTCAAAAATATGGTTATTACCTATGGTTTTTATGCTTCCCGTTGATGGAGGTAGACCATTAGTGACCGGAGATGCACCCACAACCATTAGAAGAGCCAAGGTTTAGAGGATTTGGTGCTTGGAGTTTGAAGTTAACAAGAGAGGAGAGAAATAAGAGTGTTAGGCGTATGATGTATATATGAGGGTTGATGAGTAAATCAGAATTACTTAAGTGTGGGGAGAGCCATCTTTCAGAAATTGCACCTTGGCCCTTCATTTTTTCTTTTACCACTTTTAGGTGTAGGACTAAGTGTAATTTAAATATTTCTTCACTCAAATTCAATTAATTGAATTTCTACATTAATTGCTTCCCATACTTAACAATTATCACTCCAAACACCCCAATCACCCACCTAACAACCCATTTCTGAAAATTATAAATTTGTCCAAAATTTCAACATCTTTCCAAGTAGGTCCTTCACCTCACCTATCCAAGTTATATTATTTCTCTCTGACTCATCACATAAAAATGTGGGTAGTTTTTCACACTCATACATACACATACACATACACATTTCCAAACATTTAAATCAAGCATCATCAATGCAACCATAGCAAGAACCATCATATATTCATATCATACCAATACACAATGAACTACACGCATATAAAAATTCACAAAAATTCTAGGGCGTTACATAACTTTTCGTCATTAAAAGGCTGTTAATTACATATGAGCAACAATCCCATTCCTTTCCATCTTTTGGCATCCTAACGACAATGAACTATTTATGTTGAATCTTTAGAGATAAAATTTGGTGTCTAACGAATTCGTTCACTATTTCATCACAAAATAGCGACCAATTATCATTGACCATTTACCAATAATAATGAAACCACGTGACTAGGCTTGGATGTGTGACATTGAATTTGTATGCACCATGTATGATAGTGATTCTATGATTTGACTTCATGAATGCACCCTTTATGGTTATCATGGAAACATGCCTTTAGATGATATGCTTGTTTGCTTGGTGGTATAGGTAAAGATTTCATGTTGTTGGATTAGTAAAACTTGTACTCACCCTTCTAGAATTGAAAGTGTAAGATACTCTTGTAACAAAAACTATGGTGATATTAAATAAATGTCAGGGTCCTATGGTTTGAGCTCTTATTAACTTTTATTGAGGTTTTTTTTTATTGCTCTTATATTGTATAGTTTTACAGTTTAATGATATATTTATGAAGTTATAGTTTAGTTGATTCACTTCACTACAAGAAAACACAATCAAAGACAGAATTCTAAGATGGAAATCTTCCGTCTTAGAATTCGTCCCTCATCTATTGCAAATTTTGTGTTTGATTTCAAATTGTTAAACAATGAATTAGAGATGCATTCTGGCATAAAAATTTTGTGTCTCTGATTGAATTTTCATCATTAATATTAGAGACAGTTTTTTTTTGTGTCAAAAAGCCATCCTTAATTTTTTTTCACATTTTTTAGATATTTAAAAAATTAGAGATGAATCTTTTTCCGTTTTAGAATTTTGTCCACGTCATCTTAGCTTAGAGACGAATTTTTCTGTCTCTAGTCCAAACAATGCCTTTTTGGCTATTAGTTTTAACCTGATCCCCTTTCCTGATTTCACTTACCATTTTCACTCTGAACCATCGTGTCCATCTTTGTCTTCTTTACCGCAGCCACTTGAGTGCTTTCAGCATGCTTCACCACTGTGGCCTACGAGCTCCACCACCCTCTCTGCCTCTCTCTCCCTCTTGTGATACTCTCTCTCTCTTTCTCTCATTATTGTCTCTATCTCTGACTACTCTCTTTCTGTTCCCTCCATTGTTGATTACCATACTGCTCTTCTATGTTTGCTGATCACTTATATTTAATTTCTCTTTGCTGGGTTCTATGTTTGTTGGCCTCTTTGTCGATCATGTTTGTTAGGTTTTATGTTTCTCTTTACTGGGTTCTTACTGATTCAAATGAAAATGTGATAAGATTTATGCATGATGTAAGGTACTCAAAGGAATTCAGTGTATCATGGTAACGGTGATGCAAAAAAAGTTTTCTGACAATTTGATTAATTCTATAAGAAATAGATCCATAGTATTGTTCTTATGGTGAAAATATTGTTATTTTCAAATTGCAAAGTTTTTATCTAATTATTCATATGGTATGAAAGATTTTCCCTATTATCTAGGGG
Source organism: Biancaea sappan (assembly GCA_037074585.1). Lineage (NCBI taxonomy): Eukaryota > Viridiplantae > Streptophyta > Magnoliopsida > Fabales > Fabaceae > Biancaea > Biancaea sappan. Next base: position 41,825,844 of record CM073492.1, read on the forward strand.
AAATGTGAGGTACCAACATACACTCGTAAGACTACTCCTGATAGGTTGTGAGAGTTATAGTTTCAGGAATAGGTTGTAAACTCTAGTTCATTTTGTTCTTTAATGCTTGAGAATATTAACTTAAAGTTTACTGTGTAGAAACGGAACAAGTGATTGCCCAAACATGAGGCTCGAATTAGGAAAAATTGGAACAAGAAGTGCAACGACGTATTACACCGCATTCATAATGAAAGGCATGAGAAACCTAAGCCTCTATGGATTAGCGAGGCAATCATGTAGTAGCTAATTCAGCAGTAAGAGCGAAATGATTACAAGGAGATGTATGATAAAGCCTATAGAAATAGGGATCCACTACCGGAGCTACATTACATACTAGAGGCAGCATTCCTGCCTCTGAGTACATGCCCTAATTGTAATATTCAGTATAATATGGATTCTTTTACTTTTAAATCTATTATATCTCCCTTAGTCATTTTCAAAATATATAATATTCACTGTAATTTGTAGGAGCAGCAGAGCGGGAGAAAGCCTCACTTGTTAGAGTTGTTTATGCAAACTCACAAAAAAGAGGGACATCAGAGAATTTGTTGATGCGTGCTCGAGGAAAGCCTATGTGAGTATATTGTCATCTTGTTCTCTTTCTTCTATTAATTTTCTCAATTAGTTAACTAACAAAATAAATTGTGGTTGTATTTATCTAACATGAGGAGTATACTTGATTGAAATCATTGCAAGCATCTACGACAGGTGAGGGTGGCAAGGACCAAGATGATTAGGCGAATGATATGGAGTTGTGGCTCCAAGCAGTGAGAGGCATGAACAAGAAGGACTCCATATTATGCATGGGGTTAGAGCCACATGAGATCGGTCCTTCTAGTCAGTCTGTTGCCCTGCCATCCAGTCTCCATCCTGACTTTGAGGATGAGCTACAACAATAGATAGGGTCTGTAATTGAAAGGCTGAAGACTCAGCAGGAGAAGCTTGATGCTGAGTCTGAGATGATATATAGTCAAGCAACCATGATCACCGAGATGTGGCAAATGATGGATTACTTCATTAACTCCGTTGACAAACACCTTAGCACTTCGCCTAGTACTCCCGTTGATGTTGATGATGATGAGACACAGCCCTCTAATCACCCCCTAGATTTTTTTTTATTAAACTTACATTATTCTCTGACTTTGTGTTTCTTGATACTAGATCACTTCAGTCTTATGTAATTAAAATGGTCTCTATTATTTTATATAAAATTCTTCTTTATTATATTGTCACTTTCATTACTGGCTGTAGCTTTTAGATCATCAAATTTGAATTACATATCTGTTTGTCAGGTTGGATATTTTTTTTTGTTTTAAATATATAAAAAACACTAGTCCAAAAATTAGAGATGGATTTAAGGATGATATCCATCCCTGATTTGAGACGAAAAATTTTATCCCTAATTTCATCTCAATTCAGAGATGAAATTAGGAACGGAATAAATTCATCCCTATTTGGAGACAGATTGCCCCCATCTGTAATTTCGTCTCAAATCTGAGACAGATTTATGGATGGGTAAATTCATCCCTAATTAGAGATGGATTTTCATGTTTCATATTTTGTCTCAAATCTGAGACAAAATTTGTTATCCTTAAATCTGTCTCAGATTAAAGACAAAATCAGAGACGAAATTTTCATATGAAATTAGCGATGAAAGTTTTTCCATCTTAGAGACAGAATTTTCAAGTTTGAGACAGAATTATTTTCGTTACTAACTCTGAGACAGAGATAATTTCTATCTCAAGCTGTTTGCAACCGATCTTTCAAAGATAGAATGTTTCCTGTCACTGATTCCATCTTTGAGTTATCAGAGACAGAATTCGCTTCAATCAGTGATGGAAAATTCAATCTCTGATTGCTATATTTCTTGTATTGCTTGTTCACTAAGTGAATCATTCATTCGTTTCTTTTAATGTTTTCAGATGAGCATAAAAGGAGAGTTCCCTAATAAGAATAGCAATAGAAGGAGACGTCAAAGAATCCTTTTTTATCTGGGAGATTCTCCTATGAGTATAGATTTCATATGGAATATAATTTAGAAGTGGCTTTGTAATCTAGTAAGAGGGTCTTGGGGCATCATTGTTGTGCATATAGTGAATATTAAGGGCTAAACTCTCTGGTTATATATGTATATTGTTGTTGATGTATGAATAGGACATATTGTGATACGTTTGAATTTTCTAATCAATAAAATGTCTTGCTCCTTGATAAACATGTGTGATGCTATGCTTAGATATGTATATTTTGACCCAAAAAAAAAAGGAAAAGAAGATAAAGAACTATTAAAATTGTGAAATGACAATTGTCAACTTGGTGTGTATTGCATTGGGACCCTAGGTATTCGGTTTATGGAAATGAGAGAATTCTCATCCTCTGTTCTAGTTACGTATCCGATTTGGGGCGTGACAATTTTCGCTAACACGCAAAAATAAATATCACTAATACTTGACATCAATGAAAGAGAAATAATTTGAGAAAAATTTTAGCATACATCACTAATAGTGCTTAATTAAAGTTCACCTTCAACATATTTTCCGTGGTTTATCTTTCACCTAATTTTTTTTACACATTTTATAACACTTTTATTCATCACTAGAAACCAAATTAATCATCACTCTCTTTAATTTCAATGAAAATTTTTCCCTTGGCAACAAATTTTAGTTTAAGGGATGTCTTCTATCGATACTAAAAATTACAAAATAATGTCACATATAAGCTTTGATGAGTGATGGATATAAATATCACCGAAAGGCGAATAAAACATATATTTTGTTTTAATGCAAAAAAGCATAACTATAAACTCAAAAATTCGTCCCAGTTAAAAACTATTAGTGGCGCTTCTATTTGTCACAAATTGTCCTCTTTTCTATCTCAAATTATTCCGTACTCCGTAACGCACTAACGCTATTTTTGGTTACTGATATTCAAAATTTTTGGTCACTTAATTGCAACTTTTGGTGATGAATATATTTCTCATAGATTGCCAAGAACGTCACTGAATGGCAGTTTTTTTAGGATGAAAAAAATGCGTCAATGAAACTTGCGTTGGTGTAGTGTGACATTTTGAAATACATTCCTCCAATTTACTTTATGTTTACACAACGTGAGACTATATTTTTGGTTTTATCATGACGGTAAAATCATTTAAATTAATATTAGCATCTAATATGAAAGTGTGATTTTATTTTTAATATGACAATAAAAATTGTTAAGCAATTTTATTACTGAAAGCAATACATGTGCCAAAAATAAATTTCAATCACAAAAAGAAATTAGAAGAGGCCAATTATATTAGCCATTTCATGAGGAAACTCCTATAATATTATGTTAATGACCATGAAGAAACCCTTCACGTTGGCCATAAGTCATTTTAAAGACAAATTAATATAATAAAAAACACCCGTTTTTATAATACTAACTATATACCCCCAACACCAATATAATTCATACTGGAACATTATTATTAATATATTGTGAAGAGTACAATATTGCAGATCAACGACACCCAATTACCTTGCATACATGCATCAGGCTGGTGGTGAATTCATAGGTTCTGCAATTTATTTCACATATAATATATTCCATGGATCACTTTATTTATGGAGTTCTTAAAGCAGGATCGAAGTCCTACTTCTTTACTCATATCCTCCTTTGTTATTTTTGATGTAGTGACCACCAGATGTAGCACTTTCTTCGTCAGAACTAGAACTCGAGTTATCATCGCCACCCTCACCACTTTCAGCACCATCACCACTTTCGCCAGTGTCACCACCACTGTCGCCACCAGAATCACTTGAACTGCCACTTCCCGTAATAGAACCAGTGCCAGAGCCATCGCCAAAGCCAGACCCAGACCCAGACCCAGACCCAAAACTGGATCCAGATGCCGTCCCGTTTCCTGAGGTGGATGCAGACGAGTCACCACCTCCTCCTCCTCCACCACCTCCACCTCCACCTCCAATTCCACTTGCACTTGAATTTCCACTGGTGGCGCTTCTGGACCCTTCATCAGATGATTCTTGCATAAACCTAGATGCAACTGCAAGGTCTAAAACCAGCAAGGCAAAGAACACAAACCCTAGCACCTTGGAGTTGGCCATCTCCACTACGCAGCTAAAAACTCACTGAAGAATATAAGAGGACCGATGAAATACATGCGAATATGAGTTCCGTATTTATAGGAAATTCTGAGTGCAGTATTTTTTTTTTGGCATAAAAATTGGTATAATTTTAAGTATATTCCATGAGATTCTTCAACGTAATTAAGCAGAATTTTTATTTTTCTGAAGCAATCAATAAAATAATGGTTAATTAAAACAACAACTACCCTATCAATTGGGTCTCTCAATTGTTAACTTTAATATTTGAAAACTATTGAGCGTACAAATTAATTTTGGAAATAAAAAATTTGTTGTAGTTAATAATATATACAAATATTATTAGATCACATGATAACAAACAGATTAATATACAGTGAGTTTGTTTATCTTTTATTCACTAAGTTGTGCATTCACTAAATTAATTATAAGTCTATAGTCTAAGAATCAATTTTTTGATAAAATAAAATTTATTCGTCAAATGTAAAGCAACAATGCTTATAATAATTAATGGTAGAAATTTTAAACGTAATATAGATCATATATAATTTTCTCATTCAACTAGGTAAACGAACATAAAAGTTTAGCTAATAATACACTATATATTATATATCTGTAATTAAATTTCGTTACCATTATCATCGGAGATGCAATAAGACAAACACAATTAGGCAGTATATCAGATTTGATAATTTCTACAAGGGCATAGGATTTCCACAGTAAATTAAAAAAAAATAAAAAAATATATTACTGAACACCTAGTAAATTTTTACTAATATAACCTATATAATATAATAATAATGATCATTCCCCTCACTTCTCACAATGAATCATCCTTTTCATCGATATATGGACAAGTGGCTGTATATGCACCGGCGCTTTCAAGTGGTTTCATGAATTTGAGTCGTGGTTGGAGAAAATTAGTGCTAAGAAAGATTTATATTGTTGTAGTTTGATCCACTCAAACTAGATTAATTGGAGCTTTGTGAATTTTTACATAGTATTAAACAAAAATAAATAAATTAATAAATAAATGTGGTTGTATATGCGTGTAGGTAATAGATGGTATATATATGTATGCTCGTAAAGCGAAGTATTGAGTAAGTGTGAAAAGTAAAATAACCATATATTGAAGTAATTTTCTTCTGATCCTACACCAAATGTTTGGTTCTGCTTCTCTTTTTATTTATTTGGAAGTTTTTCTTTTGGTGAAAAATAAATTTTGGGTAAAAATCCCAAAACATTCTTACATACTTTATATCACTTAACATAATTTTCGTAATTTTTAATAAAAACTAATAATACGTACCATTAAAATGACTAAGAGAATATGTGAAATATTAAATATAATGATATTTAAAATTTTATAGTCGAGTATTAAAATAAAACCTTTTGTCTTTAATTATTACAATATGGCACACATGCATATTCCAGCATGCATGCATATTGCATATATAATTATTTACGTTTTTGGCAGAGGCAAATTGAAGTTTGAGTCATAGCTTCAGCAACATTTACCCTTATTCATTAACTGTAATTTTCTGTAATTCGTTTCCTGTCAATCAAAGTAATGAAGTTAAAGTGAGTCAATCTCACTTAATCAACTCATTTAAAATGGTAATAGTTAGTATAATTTGTAATTCATCTAAGGAGGTGTTTGATTGTACTTAATTAATGGGGTCTAGATCCAGTTTACTCCAATTAAAAAAATGAAAATTGAGACGAAAATTTGAGATGGAAATATTCTCATTTCAAATCCATTTCAACTTTGTCATTGAAATGAAGGAAAAAAAATATCATAATATTAAGATGGAATCAGAGACAAAAAAAATTCATGTTAGAGGTTTTTTCAAAATTCGTCTCCACCATTAAATTAATTTATATCCAATTATTTAATCTTGTTTTTTGAAATGGAATTTTTCATGCCAAAATCTGTGTCTGACTTTATAATTTATTTCTTTTTAATTTTCCTTTATAGATACAAAACTAATTTTGACTTAAATTTCATCTCTGATTTAATTTAAGACATAATGCTTTCTACCTTAGAATTCGTCTATAGTAACCACCACAAATTTTTATTTTTTTCGTTCAAATTTCAGACGGAATTTCCATCTTAATCACTACAACCAAGATGCTTGATACCTACGGAAAATCTAGTTCGAGATATATTAGTGTCAATAGGAAAAGAGGATTTCCTACTGCATTACTACTGATTTTTTTGCAGTAGCTAATTGGATAGTCGCTAATTAGACACTTACTGAATTTCGTCTAAAAAATTAATTCCTATTACACTATTGCCATACCCTCCCCATGCCATACCCTTCTCTTAGGCGCCAGGTTAATTAGCCACACTAACATATATTATTTTTAAATTATTTATTATTTTTTCATTTAATAATAAAAATTTACTATAATTTTTGGTAATTAATTTTAGATGTGTTTTATTATAGTTAATAAACAGCTAAATTTAGAGTTTAAAAGTGATTTGAATATTATAAATTTACAGACATAAAGTGAAATTGTAATTATAAATTTGTAGAATATAAATTTAGAGAAGAAAATTTATCCATTAAAAAATAAATATCTCTACAAATTTTTATTTTAATGGATAAATTTGTTTTATTTTACAAAAGAGAGAATCAAATAATTTCAATCAATAATTCCACAATTGCTCCTCTAGCAGATTCTTTTTCTGATTATCAGATTCATTGAACAAAATTTGATTCAATTTCATTAAACACCAATTGTTTATCTTCAAAATCAATCAATCTAGAACATAAGAAATGCAGTGTAGTCCCTTTGTGAAGACATAACAGGGGAATTGATTAGGAATAAAGTTATTACAAAGCGAAATTTAAAAAAGGAAAAAAGATATTTCAGAGAATCATGACATATAAGTTGAAGAAAAGAAAAAATGATAATGGTATATAAGTTTCTCTATGTGTGTTGTAGATATGAACAAAGTGCACTTTTATTCTTTCTCATAATAAGAATTTGTTAAGACAAAGGAGAAGAGTTGGAGGGAAAAAAAAAAAAAAGAAATTGCAAGGAGAGAAGAATAGAATTAGTTGAATACCAGTGAACCAGAGCAAAAAAAGCTGAAGCACGGAGCAGAGAACAGGAAATAAGACACGTGCACTAGAGGTAGAAGAAGCTATTATATAAGCATATTTCGGCGGCAAGTGAGAATTTCGGAAAGGCGCCAAAAAATTTAGACACTCGAAACAAAATATAATATAAGGTAATGCGTGTCTAGTTTGTCGGGTTGAGATTTGATTTTTAAGCAAGCTTTCATGTGTTTTATATTATTTGTAGATTATTTTACATTATTTATATGTTATTGAATAATTTGTTATATATTTTATATTATTTATACGTTTATATATTTTATATTAAATAACTACTTAAGCTATTAAATAATTTGTTTATGTTATTTAAAGATAAGAGTAAATTTTATTAAACACTTAATAACCATAATTATATATGTAAATACTAAATATTTAAATATATTTATAAATAAGCATAAGTAGTTAATAAATTATATTGAATAAACAATTAGTTGCCTTAAAGGAACAATAAATTATATTAATACAAATAAATAACAATTAATTTGCTTAATACAAATATCTATGTTTAGTCATCATCTTCTCCATCCTCATCATTCACCTCATCCTCGTCATCATATCTATTTGATAGAATATCGAGCGAAATATACAAATTTGTTACATTATTTAGAAAGTCATTTCTTGTCAATAAGCTTCTATGTCTCCTGGCTAACTTGAACTCGCATGAAATATATATGGAGGTGGATGTAGCAGAGAAGATTCTTGGATTTCATTTAGTCTGCTCTCCATGCAAGTAATTTGATTACTTAGTCCTCTCATCATTTTCTCGTATTTTTTCAACTCTTATTCGTAATATTTACTTAGACTTTGAACAAGTCTATCATTTAAAACTTGTTGAAATTCTTGGGAGCGAGACCAATCAAGCTCTAATGAGCCTTCTTGTATATGTTATCCAGAGGTTGTGGTACTAACAATTTTTGTTGCCTCAACTCCTTGTTTCTTAAAGGCAAGGCTAGATCTCTCACCTTAATTCCAAGCTAGCTAATCCTCCTCAAAAGATGTGGAATATGCCTCAAAGAATCACTCTTTTGGTCATAAATCCTAAATGGTAAGGAATTTTCAATTGAATTTTTTTTCATAGAAAGTTGACTCAAATACTTTTCCAACGATATAAAATTTGTTAAAAACAAAGTTCAGACGAGAAAGTTATGACCGTTTGAAAAATTGAAAAAAAAAAAGTAACAAAGGTTCTGACTTCCACTGTTGCAGCGATGATTTTCACCAATGTAGCGGTAAATCGTAGAACTAGACCCCTTTTTCGCCAAAAAAAATCCCTAAAATGATCTTCCTTTGATTCTTACTCAGTTTTCCACCAAAATCAATGATTCTTTTCATTGTTTTGCTCTAGGAATGATTGGAAAACATCTACACACTCAAATCCTAAATTAAGGCTCAAATTCATAAAAATCCCTCCAAGAACCCTAATTATTCATATTTTGTTGTCATACTTTCCAACCCAAGATTTGTTTGTTTTTTAATCATAGTTTCTACAAATTTAGTGTTCCAATTTGTTCAACAAACATTCAAAAAGGTTTCTGGTTCATCAATGTAACATCAAATCCTCAAGAGCACCCATTCTCACACCACAATCCCTTATGTCCAAAATTTGGGTAAAAGAAGAATGAATGAGAAATTTACCTTGTTTTCTCCATCTTCCGATGATGGTTGGTCTCCAAAGACTTGAACTTTTGTTCGGGATCAGTGGCTGGAGGATTGGGTGAGCTCTTGTGTAAAGGAGATGGGGGAAGGTGAGAGCTAGGGCTTGAGAAGAAGAAAGGTTGCGTGAGATAGGGGAGAGATGAAGGCTCAGTGTGTGTGTGTATTGCATATATACATATAAGGATACTTGCTTCCAAGGGAAATTACCAATTGGCCCTTTGTTTAAGCTCCAACCAAATAAGTAGTGGCAAACTTGTAATTTCTTGAGTCGGGTATTTTACAACACATACAATGTACTACCCATTCCAAGCCTAAATTCCTTAACTCTCAACACGCTACTATCTTTACTTCCTTAATTATTAAAAAGTGCCACTTAAATATTTTATTTCACTTTAGTCCCTCAATGATCTCATTATCCATCTGCCCTTCCTGTATTATACATACACCCCCATCCTCTGCCACTTATCACCTCACACGCCACATCCTCTACCATGAATTTCCTTTCCTATCAATGAAAATGTTTCTCATGTCCAATTATTCATCCGAAATCTAGCCATACTAATACTTGAGGGCATCAGATATTACAATGCTTCCCCCTTAAAGAAATTTGGTCCTCAAATTTTCATATTCCTTACAAACTCGTCTAACTCGTGTGACTTTCTTGTCATTAATCAAAAGATTCTGAGCCAATCTTTTACCTCATTTCACCATGATCACGAAAGAATTCATCCTCATCTACCATTACCCTACACATTATAACCTTATACCCTTATATCAGGCATAGTTGCCAAGATACATACCGAACATACATACCTTGTGCATGGGATACCACCTAACAATATCAAGACATATACCTCATCAAATATGTGCACATATAAAATGGTGTATTTTGATCTTGTTGAGTTAATTTCCTTGACTGCTACGGTCTTACTGGCTTACTTCCTTAATTCGTGTATATATATAGCTTATTTGAACCAAGTATCTAATTCCCACCTTGGCCATACCTCACTTCGGTTATCGTATGCATAAATTTGTGCATAAAGGTTCCACCTTAGTGGAATCATCATTTTGATGCAAACAGAGTGTGTGACACACTTTCTCCTTATACTTTTCCATCACTGTGCAACCAATCAAGAGACAGTTCCATAGAGGTTCACACATCACCCGCTTACCACTATCTATATCACATATCCTCTTGTACAACCTCATTGCCTATCCATAGATTCCTTCTCTCAGGAAGTTGTTATTGACACTTCACGTTTATTTACCAAACCTCTCATAACATTGGAGGTTGGTCCTTATTCAAGTGCTGACATAGTTTTCACAGCAAATAAGTTTTCACAATAAATATTCTCCAACATGCTATAATAAAGTTAGCTTAACCCACGTAATTGCAAATTTAAAATTTTATTTCATAAATTATTTCTACTACAGCATGTTGAAGACTCTTGCCAAGGACCGTACTTAAGGTTAAAGACTTACCTTGTTGAAAATCCTACTAGGATTGATTGTTATTCTTTTCTCACGCTTGCATCAACTGTTCGGACCATCCAATCATGCTTCCTTTCCCTTTGAAAGATAGAAGTGAAGTTCCCTTGGAACTTCCCCCTTAAGCTTAAAGTAATCTCTTAAATCGAAATTCTTCCCTAATCACGAACTTCCTGATATCGGGCATTTTGATATGTAATTTAGTCCTTATCTTAGTCCTATTGCCATTTTAATATTGTCAACTCTCTAAGATTATTATGTTTTGGATTTATTAGGTGTAAATTAATTATAGAATTAATATGCTTCAATTTCATAATTTTGTCCCAATTAATTCAATTGTGTATTTTTCAGATGAATTATTGGAGAGTAATTTGCTAACTTGGAGGCCACTTAGATGCTGACATGGCATTCTAGGGCTGACTGGACTGGGGTCTACTATTTCTGCACTTTACAACAGTAACTACAAAGCAAACAGTAGTTGAAACATGCATTAGAAAAATTAGCAGAAACCAAAAATGGCAACCACTTTTCTGCACCAGCAAAAGAGAGTTTCTGCAGCACTATTTCCATGAATTTATTCTGCACTTTTGTTGCACTCTTCTGGTTAAAACAAAAGCTGAAAGGGACTTAACCATAAGTCAAATTCATCCTCCCTCCTTGGCTGAAGATTAAGAACACATTCATACCCTATTTTTCTATGTTGAAGACTTTTTTCTTCCACTTTTCTCTTAGATTTCATAGGTTACCCCCTCCCCCCCTCAATTTCTCCTCTGTTTTGGCCTCCATGGAAGGTTAAAATCACTTTGTGATTAGTCTTGGTTAGAAACTGGAGATGTAATCTGAGTTCTTGAGCAATATAAGATAAGTTCTTGTTCTGTACATTTCATTTTTATCTTGCATTCTGTCTCTGGTCTATGGATTTGTGTTGTTCTGGTTGGATAGCATAGATTCATTTTCTGGTTTATGTTCTCTATTTGAGGTTTATTTACTACAATCGTTTAATTTGGTAAATGAGATGGAAATGACATGTAATGATATTTATCTTTCATGATGTTGGTTAGGTTATTGAAGTCATGCTAAGTTATATTGTAGAGAAGATTTTCTTGCTTATCTCTTAGTGTAACCAAGATTAGAAGATTTTCTAGACAAATTATTTGAATACCAGATGATGGATAGAACTAGACTAAATATTAGAATAGGACTAGGATGGTTGCAACTTCAGAAAAGACCAAGGTTGATTACATTTCCATTATGTTATTATTTCAGTTATGTTTCTGTTTTGTTTTAATTTCTGTTTTATGAATTAATTTTGCAATCACCTCCCGGTTGTAATTAGGTAGTTAATCAGTAGGTGATTATAGTAGATTAGTGTTAGAACAATTAATTAGGCAATTTAGAAGCAAGGCTCCTTGAGAGATACGACCTAGGATGACCATTATATTGCAAGTTGCCACGAATTCAATTCTGGGTGACTCGGCGGTCATAGTGGCTTTAACCACTTCCCAAACATAAGACCATCCATGTTCTCGCAACATCGGCTATACCTTACATTCTTAACCTTGTAATCTGGTGGGGTTTACCATATATCTTACCCCTAAGATTCATATTCAGAATCTACAGACCATATTGCCAACTTTCCCATCATTCTCAGCCCCATAGCATCCTTTCTCTTTTTCTTAAGAGGTGTCATACCTTCACTATTCCACTCATAAAAGAGTCCAAATGGACGAAGAGTATTAGGTAAACTTGAACGAGTTCTCTTAAGGTATTCATCTCATTTCATTCTAACATGATTCTTGTTTTTCCTTTATATCTAGTGTAATATATACCCACTAAAATTTGGGGTTACATGTTTAAGGGTATTACAGGATTTACGTTATAAAATAATTTAATTTAAATTAGTCATTTTTAATCTCCATATTTAATTTATTCTATTTAAATGATTATTTATGTGAATTGAAGTAAATGACTGGATCGGGTATTTAATTTCAATGAAAGTGTTTTCTGTGAATTAAGAAAAATATGAGGAAGAGAAAATTTAATGGAATTGATATAATTATTGGAAAATTATTATAGTCTAATCACTCAGTTTTGGGGCATCTGGGAATAGGTACCCACGGGTTACCTATTGACTCACTAAGGCTTTAAAGCCTTTTCTTCTTCTTTTGTCTCTTAATTTCACAGATAGGGCTTTAGGGAGCAGGAAGAGGAAGAAATTTTCTCTCAATTCCTCCAAATCGCTTCCTTAATTTGTTTTCAATTAATTTCATGTTTCTGGTTACTTTCCAACTCCTCTGGGATTTCTAAGCTAGTGATAAGTTTCAACTTCCTTCATCTCCTCTATTTTTTGGATTTGATGTTCCCTAAGGAAGAATAATGTGATTTTGGGTTGATTTGGTGTTCTAACAGATGAACTTATTAATCTAAAACATTCTTACATGGTAATGGTGTTAAAAGAATAAGAAATTTGGAGAAAACTAAGAGAAATTCATGTTTTTTGGGCTAAAAAAACCAGAACATGAAAATAGGAAAAGTTTGAGTCTTAGATGAAAATTTGATGATTATGACTTGGATGGTTAGAATTAATGGGGTTTTGTTTATGTCTAAACACTCTTTAGACATGAAGGATAAAATCCCATTGAAGAAATCATCAAGTTAAGTGATGAAAATTTGACCCCAAACTCATGAAAAACTGATAGGAGGCAAAAAATCACTAAAAAACAAATGTCACCTATTGCTGAGTGCTGTAGGGCCAGTGCTTAGCTTTGATGTACCAGAGAAACTCATTGAGCCCAATGCTCAGTGCTAGCATTTGGGCACTCAATGTTGAGGCTCAGCATGAATTTTTCTTTTTAATTCAAATGATTATAACTCTTTCATCCATACTCCATTTTTAGAAAATAAGGTATCATTGGAAAGTCCTTTGAGTTTAGTTTCTCATGGGATAGATTTCATTTGAAAATTATTTACCATTTAGGAGTTATGACCAAAGGAGTGATCAAAGGTCAGAATTAGTGGTGAGGAATTTTCCTATTTTGTGACCTTGACATGTTTTTGCATAATTACCTTATAGGAATGGATTCTTTGATGCTCCTTCCACATCTTTTGGGATGCTGTGACTAGATTGGAGTAAAGAGCATTTCCTTCTATCATTTCACATTCCTAGTAAGGAACAAGGTAGAGTTGGCAAACATCAAGGTGAGTGGATGACCTTGCTACTGAGTTTTATTAAAAATTGCTCAAGTACAATATAAATCTCATTCATGTCAAAAGAGGAAATTAATTAATAAAAATTCCCCTAGTTAATGGTGTTAACTAGACTTTGAAATTATTTTTTGGTGAATTGATGATTATATATAATATGTGATGTTTGTGTGGGAAAATGCATGCAGAGAAGAAATTATGGGAACTAGACCTATAAATATAAGACAAGTAGTGGTCCTATAATAGTTGGATTCCTTAAGGATGAACTTCGAGGATTTAAGTCTAAGGGAATGTAGACCTTTAGCACATTTACATTGAGTTGTGACTTAATAAGCTATACGTGAGAGCGTAAACTCATGAGAGGGAAAAAACATGTGGTTATTGCATAATTATACTCTATGTGTGTAATTTGTTTATGCTCATCCATGTTTTGGATGTATTCTATTGTATTTGTGTGTGATTTGCATAAGGGAAAGTTAAGGTTGAGAGAACGTAGACCCTTTACACCTTTTCATTGAATTACAATTCAATGAGGAGTTGCGAGAATGTGGACTCGCAAGGGGATAACACATTACAGTTGCATAATAAGGTATGCTTGTGTATGTGTATCTGTATGTGCTTTATTTATTTAAATTATGGTTGTGATAATGGTATTTGTACTTGTGCCTTATGTTATTACACAGTCATGATCTCACTGAGTTTTTAAGAACGCACACCCCATGTGGTTATCTTTTTTAGATATAGTAGTTGAGGAGAAAGGAAACTGCTAGAGAGTAACGTCTTTGGAGATATACTCCATTTTTTGTTTGGAGGGTTCATGGCCGATTTTGGCCTGTATGCCTAGGAAAATGCTATGTAATCCGATAGGCCACCTAGGTTTTACTGTTTATATTTTTCTTAGGTTGTAATTTACTAATTTATTTGGTAAAAGCCCTATGTAAATTTATAATTTGCATAATTGTGGATATTAAGATTGTTTAGGGAATTTACAAGCTACTATTGAGGTAAATCTTAAGATTTATGTATATTCACGTGTTCGATTTTTGGGGCATAACATCTAGAGAAGTCTTATTGGTAATACTCACAGCTTACCACTTTCATCTTGCTAGCGATCCTAGTCCTCATTGACTATATAGTTATCTACCACATCGTGGCATAGTGCCACCCAAAATCTATCTTTTTCCAAGAAAATATACCTCAACATAACTAAAGAGCCACCTTACCTAGAAGTTCTATCCCGCATCTAGATCTAACAAAGCCATGGTACTCATGCTCTAGGAGTATGGTCCTAACTCTCCTAGACTATCAGTCAAGCCAAAGCTATCATCAAGGAAAACTTTCTACCCATACCGGGTTCATCACATCAAAGAAATATCGGGCCAAGCCCATATAAACTATCAACCCACTGGCCACTCTATGGGTGATTCACCTTATGATCTCAGCACATATACCACATATGTATATAGATATAACACATGTAACACAGTTACGGTCACATAACATACATAGATAATAAAACATAAGCAATGTAAAAGTACCTACACTCTGTTGAGCCCACTACCAACTCCTCGGCCAGCTTATCCTCTCTTAGGAAGTGTTAAAGAAGTCCTAGAAATAGAGAGGAAAACAAAAGACTCTCGTCTCAATTTTGATGCTGATTGAGGGCATTCCCTTTTAATGTGGTCTACTTGAATACATCAATTGCAAAGGAACCTTATGTGATGACACACTTCATGGTGAAATTTCTCATACATCAAACACTTAGGTTACCTTGCCCAGTTCCAGATAGGTCTTGGAAATATGTAGTCCTTTCCATTTCACTATTTGAACCATCCCCCTTGCTATAAATCATAGGTCTTACTGACATTGAAGGCTCTCCCACATCACTCTTTCCCACTTCTCTCTCTCCTCTTGCTCATTGCCCTATACTTCTACCATTTTCACAAATAAAGCAATATTCATCATTGCTTCATATATAGCGTACGTCTCTATTTGTAGGCCCACAAGTTGACGTAATGATGGACAGAGACCCCAAATAAACCTTCTCATCTTCTCTCTTTCATATGGAAGTGTATACGGAACAAATTGTGCCAAACTATTGAACTTGGTATCATACTATTGCACCATTATAGACCCTTGTTTCAGAGTTTCAAACTCATGATCTTTTGCAAGGCACATGCTCTGGGGTACAAATCATTCCAAGAACATTTTTTTGAACTCTTTCCACTCTATTGGTGGAAAATTCAGGGCTCTGCCACCCCTCCCCTCATTCCACCAATTATAAGCCCTTCTTCCCAGTTGAAATGACGCTAACTCTATAATTTTATATTCATCACATTGTAGCATACTTTTAATCTTCTCTAGGAACCTTAAAGAGTCCTTGGGATCCCTTTCACCTGAAAAGGTAGGTGGGTCTCCATAAAGCTTTATCTTGTATGGGGAACTTGTACAAACTGGGCTTCTAGCTCTAGTTCCCTTTCATGATGTACGCTTGTCGATCTCTACCCTTCCCTGGCAGTTCCATATGGATTTCATGTTCTGCTACTTTCCTCCTTGTGGCCTCAAGGTACATGTGCCTCTTTTCAATTTAGAGGCATCTCGAATCTATAAAAGGTAACATAGACCTTGGGTCACTTATAGACTTGAAAAAGACCATAGAAAAGAACAAGACTCGAAAGCAAATAAAAACATCCTATAGGGCCTTTGGTGGGGCCATCTCTCTATAGTTGGTTCACAATGATAAAGAAGGACCCACTAAGGTTACCTTGCTCTGTAATTACCTAATCCCAAAGCTCTAATACCAACTTTGTCATAACCCAAATCTGAGCCCGTGACTGGCGTAGACGGTGCTTAACCTACATTGCTGCAAGCCTATCTTTATTCCAACACATAAACACTCACTAACTCATTAAGCTTTTGATCTAATCAAATTAAATCATTATACACTAATAATTGAATTACACAATGAGATTATCCCTTTTCTCGTAAATACAACATAACATGAAATATCTTTCCTCAAATCTCAAGATTCACAATCTCAATTTCTTATTACATATCCACACTATATAACAAAACCGTGACTTACCAGATTACAGAGCTTACTAGAATTCTTATTCAAATACATGAAACTAAACAGTACCATACCCCGAACAAAAAGGAATGTATGCCTTGGCACGCATGTCTTCGAACAGTGAACTTCTCTTCACCTGAAACTGCGAGGGGATGAGTCTTATCCATGTGACTCATCAAAAATAGCCTAGCCTAACAAGAAAAAAAATACAATAAAACATGCCAACAGAATACATATAAAAAAATATAAGGGTGCACCTAGAATCATGATCTCGAATGAGTAAATTCTCAATGTATCAATATGGAAGATGATAATAAAACACATCCAAATCTCTACAAGAATAATCTTACATTACATGTTTCATAAATCCAAAATAATGTGTGAACAATCATTAGATACATAAGCCTAAAGATCCACTCACCACATTACCATTAGCTCGTTATTGACTTATGGCATTACATATCATCACATTACGCGCACTTAGCACCTATGGTGCTCTAGAAACCAGGCCACACAATTAACATAAGGATATGCAAAATAATACCCATCACAAGAAGAGTTCAAAAGTCTATTTAACAACAATATATTGTGATAGCACACCATAAGGAAAATAGAACCATTACACAATAGCACCTCTTGTGTCCTTTATCCACAACCTCTCATCATACACCCTTATTTTGCCACACGCCCCCACTATGTACATCTACAAGTGTGGTGCGAATTATGGAATAGATATTATGACTTTTTCAAGCCATATTATGTTTTCTCTTCCTTTTTACCATCTCTACACGTACTAAGGCTTGAGGCCTCTTGAATTCAATTTTGAAGATTTGTCATAAGTTAATTTATAAGTCTTTAAGCCCTTAGTATATATTTACCTTTATGTATGTAATGGCTCAAACCACTTTACATACATCCATCACTATAAAAAAAAAAAATCAAAGATCAGAGATGGAAAAATCCATATCAGATTAAGTAAAAATTTGTCTCTAATTAATCAGAGGTGAATTTAGAGATAAATTTTTTTTCGTCTGTGATCCTGCCATCTCAAACAAACTTAAGATAGAAAAAAGATTCCATCTTAGAATTAGAGACTAGTTTTTCAGTTCCTAATTCTGCCTTTAATTCTCTAAACAAAAAAATTTGCCAGTAGATTATTAAACAGATCAAATTTGGCCTCCCAAGAAAATTTTAGCTACGTTAAATAATACTAAATTAGAAGGCACATTCATTCATTAGCTTTCTCAAGACAAGAGTGTTCAATGAAGCACTCTATAGAGGAAAAAGAGGGAGACAACACTATATATAGGAAAAGGTAGGAGGTTAATGTTTTAAACTATGCGATGTAGGACTAACAAAAATCTGAGGTAAAATTTCATCTCTAATATGAGACGAAATTTAATTTCCGTCTTTAATCTAAGAAGGAATTTGAGATGGAATTTATTCTGTTTCTAATCTGAGACAAATTTGAGACATAACTTTTCCTTCTCAAATGTCATCTCAAAATCCGTCTCAGATTTTCATACTAGATTTTAGAGACGAAAATTATAGAAGAAATATATTCCGTCTAATTTTCAGGTTAAATTTTGAAACGGAATATATTTCTTTTCTAATTTTCATCTCTAATTTCGATTTTTGTTGTAGTGCATGTACAAATATATATTAATTTCTTATTGGCAATCATGATAGAAAATTAGTGCTTCCAACTATTTTCCCAAAGACTTTATGAGCCAGAGAAAATCTACACAGATAATTCAGTCCACATATACATCCATACCAATATAGCTTTATCAAGAATTATAAGTATATAAAATATGTGATTTCATGAGAATTCCAAATATTACCTCGTCATGGGATACTCACAGTAGGTTCCTATAACTCCCATAATGTATTTATCACGTCTTCGTGACATTATGTATATATGTATCCATTTACGTATTATACTTTCCCAATTAGGTACTAATTATACATAAGCAAGCTATGTGAAAGTCACTATACAATTCTTAGTGTTTACTCATGACTTATGAAAGTTACATAACTCTAGACAACAATGTATTTCACATACAACAATCATATGTAAATATATATATTTTATCCATCTTTAGCCATATAGAGGTTCATGTATATATATGACAATCATCCCATTGAATAACAACATTTATCATAATATAAACATGCTAGAAAAGTAGTTTCTTAAAAAAAAAAAAGAGAAAACCAATTAGGCAAGGCTAGCTCCCTCACTTTAACTCCAAGCTAGCTAATCCTCGTCAAAAGATATGGAATTTGCCTCAAAGAATCCATCTATATAAGGTAACCATGTAAAAACATGTTTAGATCACAAAATAGGGAACTCCTTATCATTAGTTTTGACCCTTGATCGCTCTTTTAGTTATAACTCTCAAACGGTAAGGAATTTTCAATTGAATCTTATTTCATTAGAAACTAGACTTAAAGTCTTTTCCAACAATATAAAATTTCCTAAAAATGAAGTTTGGACAAGAGATTTATGACCATTTGAAAAATTGAACCAAAAACCAGTAAAGGTTCAGTAGTGAATCACAGAACTAGACCCCTGTTTTCGCAAAAATCTTCCGTAAACTGATTTTCCTTAAATTCTTACTCAATTTTCCACCACAATCAATGATTCTTTTCATGGTTTTGCTCTATGAATGATTGGAAAACATTTACACACTCAAATCCTAAATTAAAACCAACAATCAAGGCTTAAATTCATAAAAATCCCCTCAAGAACCCTAACTATTCATATTTTCCTATCATACTTTCCAAACCAAAGATTTGCTTGTTTTTAATCATAGTTTCTACAAATTTATTGCTCCAATTTGTTCAAAAAACATTCAAGAAAGTTTCTAGTTCATCAATCTAACCTCAAATCTTCAAGAACACCCATTCTCACACCACAATACCTTATGTCTGAAAATTCGGGTAGAAGAATAATGAATGAGAAATTTACCTTGTTTTATCTATCTTCTAGTGATGGTTGGTCACCGGAGACTTGAACTTTTGCTGGGGATCAGTGGCCAGAGGATTGGGTGAGGAGATAGGGGATGGTTAGAGCTAAGGCTTGGGAAGAAGAAAGGTTGCATGAGATAAGGGAGAAATTAAGTTTGAGTGTGTATATTGCATATATACATATAAAGATACTTGTTTCCAAAGGAAATTACCAAGTTGCACTTTGTTTAAGCTCCAGCCAAATAAGTTGTGGCAAACTTGTAATTTCTCGATTTGGGTATTTTACAACACATACAATATACTACCAATTTCTAAGCCCAAATTGCTTAACTCTCAACACACTATTATCCTTACTTCCTTAATTATCAAAAAGTGCCACTTAAATATTTTATTTCACATTAGTCCCTGCACGGTCTCATTATCCATTTGCCCTTCTTGTATTATACATACACCCTCATCCTCGCCCCCTTATCACCTTACATGGCACATCCTTTGTTATGAATTTCCTTTCCTATCAATGAAAAATTTTCCTATGTCCAATTATTCATCTGAAATCTAAACACATTAATACCCGAGGGCTTCGAATATTACATCTAAGACATAAGTAGAGCTATTCCAGCATTTATAAAAACTTTTCCAACTTACTTAAATGTTCAAAAACATTTTTAAGACTTTAAAACTAATTTTCTTGCCATTCAAATTCTTTTACAAATATTTCTAGTCTTAAGGCACTAT
Organism: Biancaea sappan; assembly: GCA_037074585.1. Lineage (NCBI taxonomy): Eukaryota > Viridiplantae > Streptophyta > Magnoliopsida > Fabales > Fabaceae > Biancaea > Biancaea sappan. The sequence continues at coordinate 41,846,231 of CM073492.1, forward strand.
AAAATAAAAAGTCTTCAACTTTGAGCTCTTTCCTTTGACTTTTCCAAAATTTCTAAAAATAATATGTCAATATAATCCGAGGAATTTATTTTAATTTATTTGTTGTCTTCAAAATTATATTTTCACATTTTTCACATACAATGGGGCTAACAGATTAAAGGGTGAAGGATAATGGAGGGTTTGTTTTGCAATATTGATAATAGCCTTGGAAAGGTCACTTCTTGTTTTCAGGATGGATTTGTTGTGAAGGACCTTAATGTATGGCTTATTATCCACTGATGGCTGAAGCCGAAGCTGCACCTCAAACTAAGTGTGAGTTTAAAGTTGCTACAAATTAAGTATCCTTCTTAAAGCAAGTATGGATAGAGGGGGATGGTGGATGATCTCTTTTATTGGCAAGTGACTTTCCTAATAGGACCGAGACACCCTTCAACTAGATTGGACAATATGAGGAATTGGACAAAGAAGAGATTCAAAAGTAATAAGAACATATCTATGCTTGAGAGATAGTCACTAATAGCTTTAGGGACATAAGAATGATTGTTGGAAGAAGTTATAAAGAAAGGTAAGGATGACCTAAATAAGCTATGATGAGGATGCTTTTGTTAGGGGCATATCGAACCTTGATTCTTCCATACAGGCAGCTTGAGCCATTCAAAAGTTTCGACTACTCAAGATATGGAGATATGGTTGTTGACCTATATTACAAAATTTGGGATACTATATAGGGCTATGGCTAATAAATTCATTGTGTGGTCATTTGATTCAGGGGCCTTAACATGTTTCAATTCCATGAACTATTAAGGGCAACAAGATTTACATGGTCTTATGTACTTAATGCCTCCGTGAAAGAATAAGATAGGGTTACTTGTGAGGCTTGTCTTTATGATATGTGTAAGGTGAGAAATGGAAATAGACATGATGAGAACCTACCAAAAGCATTAGTCAAGTGCAAGCTATTGTTTTATATCAAGTTCTAGCAAGCTTGTATATCCTCTTTGGTTGAGGGAGTTAAGAGAGAGTGCAATGATATACTAAAAATGAAGCTCTATTTAAGAATTTGTCCAATTGCACCAAAATTTTAGGCCGCAAAAAGGTGAACAATGCTATTGCCAAATGGTTAATTGAGTTGTTGTATACCTGGAAAAAAGATCATGTGGTGATAGATGCTTAAGTGGGGAGTTTATAGATAGGCCCACCCATACAGTGTCCACATGTTAAACATTGATTTAAGATATGAATAAGAAGGGAAAAGCACGCAAGTAATTGGAGATTATAGGAATGGGACTATTGGTGTCTACTCGCAAGATGTCTATTCAAATATCATAAGCAAAGGAATGACATCAAACAACTTAAGACCGTAAAGGTCAACGGTTGAGGTAAGGAATGATGTGGATAAAGGCTTCACATTGGAGCTAGCAAAGACAATACAATACATTAGACATCGTATACACCTGGAGTAAATATCTTGATAAATAGGACATTAGGAGAGGTATACATATGTATATTTAGGAGCCGTTGCATGGATTTCTAAAAGAGTTATATAGATGCATAAAGATTTGGAACAATACCCATGGACACAATAATTATGGACAGTCTCAAAAATTTATTAGGGAACCATTGTAAAATCTTGTTATGTAACTTAACTATGGAAACTATGATTGCGTTTCGCTTAGGAATTCTTAGATATGGATTAATATAAAGTTGTGAATTGTTTTTACACATGTGACTTCACTTGTAACGTTCATGATTACAACTCTTCTATTTATTTATATTTTTAATTGATAACAGTGTAATTGGTTTACTTCCTCGTTAAGTTCGTACTCACACCTAGTTCTCTTTCAAAACATTCTAGATATATCAGTAGACAAGGAGCCTTTCTACTTTGAGTGACAAGTTACCAGAGTTAGGTACTTCTTTTTCATATTGGTACCCTTTTGATGTAATGATTATTTTAATTTAAAATTCTAGAGTTGGCTCTGTAGGTAGGATTAGGAGGGATCACTTATGTATATATGTATGAAAAATGAATCATAGGAAAACCTTGTTTATAAATATTTTGATTGGATGCTTTTTTTTCCCATGTTGATGCTGGCATAATTAGAAGTATCACGACTACTATTGTATTGAACATTGATAAATTATGAATGAAATATAGGTTTTTGAAACGAGATATTGATAGTTTTATGTTTATCGCTAGCTTCATAGAACTTCTGGCTTTATAATAAGTTCTGCCTTTATAGAATGTATGATATATGTATGCATGTAAGCGCTTGGATGTTAGTGTTAGGCTTACAGTAATGAAGAAACTTTCATTGCCATATCATTCATACACCTTGGTTGGGGCATGATAATCCCACGGTCATCAGCTTTGTACACCATTCCCCATTAACTACTCTTGCTATCTGTTTGCACTCTAGCCAGAAAAAAGTTATGATTATATTATAATTTTTTCTTTTTTTTATTTATGCTTTTCTACTTCAAATTATTTTTTGCTTTATGGTTTTCTACTTTAACTTGTTTATTTGTAATTATTATGGCATATTTGGTTTGGGCATTTCTTGTTTCTATTTTCACTAAAAATAAAAAATATGCTTGAAAATGTGTTTGGTTGAGTTTAATGTTTCTTAAAATAGACTCAAATCTGAAAACACCAAAAAGATATTTTCAGTGTTTCAGATAATGAAGACTAAAAATGAAAATAAGAAATATTTACATAAACTAAACAGATCCTTAATATGTGAAATTCAAGTTGTGGATTTGTTTTCAACCATATTCTCATCCTCTTGCAACTATACACACACGGAGCAATTATCTTCATCGTCTTCTTCTTCTTTAATATGTGTGAGAGTTAGTTGAATTTTTGTTTAAAATAAAATTAATCTTCTGTATATAATCTGAGTTTGAATTAATTTTAGCTTTCTTTGATTTATTATAAAAGTTTGTAGTTGATCTTAGCTGGCTACGGTGTTTCAACGTTGGTTATTTAAGCCATAGTTTTCTTTATCAATAAGGCTAGTAGTTGAATCTAGTATATTGTCTTTTTCACTGTGTTCTTCTTCATGGTACTTGATATTTGATAATGAAAACATGAGATTATGGAATTGTGTTGATATTATCATTATCTTTGGTTCAAAGTATTTTTGAAATTTGCAACATTTTGATAACCTTTAATACTTTTCCAAAATAACTTACTGATCTTTGTATATTTATAATAATTTTACATATTGTTATTATTATTGTTGTTGTTATTATGGTGCGTATAATTTATAGCACATAAAATATTCCAGCAAGTATACTGGGTCGCAACAAGTAATAAAGTGATAAGTAGAATATCGTCCCACAGAGATTGAGGTATGAAATAAAATTCAATTAGGCTAAGTGAAATGCTATTAAGACTTATGAAGGAAATTTCAGAAATTACACACAAAAAAGGGTGATGATTGAAACAACGCAATATAAATAACTGAAATTTAAATGACTAAACAGAAAATAAAACAGACAAAAGATGTGGAACTGGTCACAAATTCCATGGAATTGTACATCATCATCCTTTCCTTTCAATATCCTTGGCTAATTCCATTATGTAATCTTCAATCTAAAATTCTTAGAAAGTCTTCTAAGACTGAATTATATTAAAATTATAGTTAGGAAGATCTTCACTAATCTATAACTCAAATATAATCCGATCAAGTCCTAATCACATCAATGTCCCGCAATCGCATATGACATGTTATCTCTTGTCCTCCTCATTACAAATACGTAGCAATCGCATGCATGTATAAATAACAAGCTTTATAGGACAATAAATAAAATAGAACTTTGGCCAAGAAAATACTCATTGGTCCAAATGAATTAAAGTACAATTTCCATTTCATCAAATGACCGACTACACAAGAAAATGAGATTGATTTCGTTGGTCTAATCCGATTAATTCATAGACAAATTAATCTTTGAATCATTGAAGAACAATTCAATTAAATTACAATCCATTCAATGTTGGCCAATTTTCTAAAATATGATTGAATCCAAAAACTTTGAAATTACAATCTAACTTAACCAAAATAATTGACTAAAATCTTAGATCAACCATTCAATTAAGTTATGAAGCTCAAGAAAATTATTCAAGCCACATAAATAAAACTATCTATATCTAGATAATCTAATTTATAGTGGAAATTACAAGGTCAAGCTCAATATCTAGCTAACTCTAGCATAGACATAAAAATCCCAAACTCATTGAAGGTTCATCAAACATTCAAGAGGAAGAATAATCGGTAAAATCCATTCCATTAAACGAAAATGCATTAAAACTGAATATGTTCAACAATGAAGCTTCATAAAACCGAACTACATCAATCCTTAAACTCAGAAATTACATGGAAGAGAAGAAGAACATGACAGAAAACAGAAAATACAGCAGAAATCTAAGAAACTATGAAGGAAAATGGAAGAAAAGGAAAGAAAATGGGAGAAGGAGAGCCATTCCCAAGTGGGAAGGCTTCCTTTCCCTCAAACCAAGCTAGAGAGTTGCCTCTATGTTGCTCCCAACCACTGCTGCCCAAGGAAGGCAGAAAAATGGTGCTAGGACTTCACATCTGAAAAATGACTTAGCTTGCCTAATAAATTTCGATTTTTGAAAATATAAAACTGATCTAACACATGCCTAAAGGGATATTCTGCCCTAGATGCCTCCTTGGATGCCTCTTCCATGATATGGCAGCACTTTGACAGCAAAACAGCAGCAAAATTAATATTTCTGCAGCAGAACAGCATGGCAAACAGCAGCAGAACAGCAGCAGAAAAGTATGGCAGCAGCAGAATTAATATTTCTGTAGCAGAAAGTGACAAACAGCAGCAGAACAGCAGCAGAATATCATGGCAAAATTAATATTTCAGCCATGCTTTTTTTTGACCTACGAAAATTAATATTTCTGCCCAAAAATTCTGACTACATGGCATTGAATAAGAGTTCAAGTGGGCCCCACATCCAGTATATCCTAGTCAGCATCTGCATCACCCAAAAAGTGCCACATTAGCATCCAAATCAGCATCTTTGTCCATGTCAACACTTTTCTCTCCAAAATTAAAATTTGTAGGAATTAAATTGAGCATTTTACAATTCAAGTTCTAAAAATATATAATTGAGACACATTCAATCCATAAATAGTTTATACTCAATAAATTCCAAAACATAATAAAATTAGAGAATTGACAAAATTAAAGAGGTAAAAAGGACTAAAATAGGGACTAAAATAAATGGAAAAAACATGTTATCAAATCCCCCACACTAGGCCTTTTGCACTCCTAGGCAAAATCAATTAAAAACAACAGAGAATCCCAATCAGCACTGCAAGAAAAGGTGTAGAAAATATACAACAATGAAACAATTAAAATTTTAGAAAGATTTAACATTAGGAGAAATAAATCTTAAATTTCTAAAAAGTTCAAGCTCCATGGCAATTATTTCGAAAAGAATGAATTCAAGTAACAATCTCCTCACAAGGTAAGGTGTTTATCCTCTACTCTCTCAAGTGTTTAAGAGGGAATCACTCAAAGTCGTCCTATCACAAATTTCACTACCATAAGCTTGTCAAGAATCTAAATCTCCACTACTTGAATCCAATACATACTTGAATCAAAAGGACTTTACAAGGTTGTAATGTAGGTACGAAAAATAGTGGGAAACAAAAAGGGAAAGATTGAACAATGAAACAAAATATGGCAACAACTCAAGAAAATGAAGAGTATTTACAAGTGAAATATAAGAGATTGAGTATAAATAAATTTGGGTCTCAATGTTCTATCTGCTCCTCTTTTTCATTATTTTCTCTCTTTTTTTTTTAAATTTTTTTTTATTCTTTCTTTCTCTCTCTCTCTTTTTTTTTCTTCTTGACTGGCCAGTCTTTTTCTTTTGCTTGAGAGGAAGTAGAAGAAATATAGTTCAAAACACCCCAAAATTCACAAGATTTTTCAGTATATCAATCCCTTAAAAGAATTAAAAATACTCCTCACATCTTAAGTTGGAAGAAAGAAAAAAAAAATTGTTGTAGGCAGAAAAAGTGGTGGAAGAACACAAGAAAGAAAATGGATAAGGCACAAAATGGCATACAATGGAAACAATGATAATGGATGGCTATTTGGCTAAAAGTGGTTACAAGAAACAAATGCCTAAATCATTTCCAAGTATGTACAAGATATGTAGCCTCAATCAAAGATTCAAGACAAGTTCTAGAGTGACAATCCATGATAGAGAACACACAACAAGAAGAATAGCATTTTTCACTTAGGCTCAAATCCTCACAGCTAAAAGACTATTACTACAAATTCATTAAAGTCAACGTCATTGCCATTTAACTTGAATTCCTTAGAGAAATAAGACTAAATTCTCTTCATGCTAAGTCAATCTACACTTTAGCTATTTCATCATGCATAATTCCACACCAAAACTCCATAAAAAATTTAAAAAGTGAGCATCAAATTCGGACAAAACATAGTAGCAAAATTCTGCAGTACAGAATTTCTGGCGACACAGCTTTACCGACATAAAACGACCCCAAAATGGATGCGAATCACTCCAAATAAAATTCTACAACTAGAAGACATATAAAGGTTTAAAAACATGTAAAGAAAGTGGCAAAAACCATAGCCAAACAGTACAGAATATTCATGCAAGATGACTCAAAGTTCTGCCAAAACAGAGAAAACAGAGAAAAAAAATGGTCAACAGAAAAAGACTAAAACAAAATTAAAATTACGAAAGAAATACAACAACAAAATTAAAAAGAGAAAGGTTAGAAAAACTTGGGTTGCCTCCCAAGAGCGCTTGGTTTAAAGACCTTAGCCAGACTTTATTTGGTGTCTATGCTTAGCGTCGCTTCTTCTTTGTTTTCCTTACTTTCTCTTTGATTTTTTTTTTATTTCCTTCGTCAAGGAAAATGATCAAGTACCTCACATGCAACAAAGAGAAATAACACGAGAGATATATCAAATAAGCAAGGTAACAAGAAGAAATCAAACTAATAAAGACACTTGAAAAGCTAAAAACACTTGAAATTGTAAAGACTAAAACAAGAAAAGACAATGTCTAAAATAACATCACTTTGGCTTAAAAGAAAAATCAATTTGACAACCATCAATCCCCGGCAACGGCGCCAAAAACTTGGTGCGTATAATTTATAGCACATAAAATATTCCAGCAAGTATACTGGGTCGCAACAAGTAATAAAGTGATAAGTAGAATATCGTCCCACAGAGATTGAGGTATGAAATAAAATTCAATTAGGCTAAGTGAAATGCTATTAAGACTTATGAAGGAAATTTCAGAAATTACACACAAAAAAAGGGTGATGATTGAAACAACGCAATATAAATAACTGAAATTTAAATGACTAAACAGAAAATAAAACAGACAAAAGATGTGGAACTGGTCACAAATTCCATGGAATTGTACATCATCATCCTTTCCTTTCAATATCCTTGGCTAATTCCATTATGTAATCTTCAATCTAAAATTCTTAGAAAGTCTTCTAAGACTGAATTATATTAAAATTATAGTTAGGAAGATCTTCACTAATCTATAACTCAAATATAATCCGATCAAGTCCTAATCACATCAATGTCCCGCAATCGCATATGACATGTTATCTCTTGTCCTCCTCATTACAAATACGTAGCAATCGCATGCATGTATAAATAACAAGCTTTATAGGACAATAAATAAAATAGAACTTTGGCCAAGAAAATACTCATTGGTCCAAATGAATTAAAGTACAATTTCCATTTCATCAAATGACCGACTACACAAGAAAATGAGATTGATTTCGTTGGTCTAATCCGATTAATTCATAGACAAATTAATCTTTGAATCATTGAAGAACAATTCAATTAAATTACAATCCATTCAATGTTGGCCAATTTTCTAAAATATGATTGAATCCAAAAACTTTGAAATTACAATCTAACTTAACCAAAATAATTGACTAAAATCTTAGATCAACCATTCAATTAAGTTATGAAGCTCAAGAAAATTATTCAAGCCACATAAATAAAACTATCTATATCTAGATAATCTAATTTATAGTGGAAATTACAAGGTCAAGCTCAATATCTAGCTAACTCTAGCATAGACATAAAAATCCCAAACTCATTGAAGGTTCATCAAACATTCAAGAGGAAGAATAATCGGTAAAATCCATTCCATTAAACGAAAATGCATTAAAACTGAATATGTTCAACAATGAAGCTTCATAAAACCGAACTACATCAATCCTTAAACTCAGAAATTACATGGAAGAGAAGAAGAACATGACAGAAAACAGAAAATACAGCAGAAATCTAAGAAACTATGAAGGAAAATGGAAGAAAAGGAAAGAAAATGGGAGAAGGAGAGCCATTCCCAAGTGGGAAGGCTTCCTTTCCCTCAAACCAAGCTAGAGAGTTGCCTCTATGTTGCTCCCAACCACTGCTGCCCAAGGAAGGCAGAAAAATGGTGCTAGGACTTCACATCTGAAAAATGACTTAGCTTGCCTAATAAATTTCGATTTTTGAAAATATAAAACTGATCTAACACATGCCTAAAGGGATATTCTGCCCTAGATGCCTCCTTGGATGCCTCTTCCATGATATGGCAGCACTTTGACAGCAAAACAGCAGCAAAATTAATATTTCTGCAGCAGAACAGCATGGCAAACAGCAGCAGAACAGCAGCAGAAAAGTATGGCAGCAGCAGAATTAATATTTCTGTAGCAGAAAGTGACAAACAGCAGCAGAACAGCAGCAGAATATCATGGCAAAATTAATATTTCAGCCATGCTTTTTTTTGACCTACGAAAATTAATATTTCTGCCCAAAAATTCTGACTACATGGCATTGAATAAGAGTTCAAGTGGGCCCCACATCCAGTATATCCTAGTCAGCATCTGCATCACCCAAAAAGTGCCACATTAGCATCCAAATCAGCATCTTTGTCCATGTCAACACTTTTCTCTCCAAAATTAAAATTTGTAGGAATTAAATTGAGCATTTTACAATTCAAGTTCTAAAAATATATAATTGAGACACATTCAATCCATAAATAGTTTATACTCAATAAATTCCAAAACATAATAAAATTAGAGAATTGACAAAATTAAAGAGGTAAAAAGGACTAAAATAGGGACTAAAATAAATGGAAAAAACATGTTATCAAATCCCCCACACTAGGCCTTTTGCACTCCTAGGCAAAATCAATTAAAAACAACAGAGAATCCCAATCAGCACTGCAAGAAAAGGTGTAGAAAATATACAACAATGAAACAATTAAAATTTTAGAAAGATTTAACATTAGGAGAAATAAATCTTAAATTTCTAAAAAGTTCAAGCTCTATGGCAATTATTTCGAAAAGAATGAATTCAAGTAACAATCTCCTCACAAGGTAAGGTGTTTATCCTCTACTCTCTCAAGTGTTTAAGAGGGAATCACTCAAAGTCGTCCTATCACAAATTTCACTACCATAAGCTTGTCAAGAATCTAAATCTCCACTACTTGAATCCAATACATACTTGAATCAAAAGGACTTTACAAGGTTGTAATGTAGGTACGAAAAATAGTGGGAAACAAAAAGGGAAAGATTGAACAATGAAACAAAATATGGCAACAACTCAAGAAAATGAAGAGTATTTACAAGTGAAATATAAGAGATTGAGTATAAATAAATTTGGGTCTCAATGTTCTATCTGCTCCTCTTTTTCATTATTTTCTCTCTTTTTTTTTTAAATTTTTTTTTATTCTTTCTTTCTCTCTCTCTCTTTTTTTTTCTTCTTGACTGGCCAGTCTTTTTCTTTTGCTTGAGAGGAAGTAGAAGAAATATAGTTCAAAACACCCCAAAATTCACAAGATTTTTCAGTATATCAATCCCTTAAAAGAATTAAAAATACTCCTCACATCTTAAGTTGGAAGAAAGAAAAAAAAAATTGTTGTAGGCAGAAAAAGTGGTGGAAGAACACAAGAAAGAAAATGGATAAGGCACAAAATGGCATACAATGGAAACAATGATAATGGATGGCTATTTGGCTAAAAGTGGTTACAAGAAACAAATGCCTAAATCATTTCCAAGTATGTACAAGATATGTAGCCTCAATCAAAGATTCAAGACAAGTTCTAGAGTGACAATCCATGATAGAGAACACACAACAAGAAGAATAGCATTTTTCACTTAGGCTCAAATCCTCACAGCTAAAAGACTATTACTACAAATTCATTAAAGTCAACGTCATTGCCATTTAACTTGAATTCCTTAGAGAAATAAGACTAAATTCTCTTCATGCTAAGTCAATCTACACTTTAGCTATTTCATCATGCATAATTCCACACCAAAACTCCATAAAAAATTTAAAAAGTGAGCATCAAATTCGGACAAAACATAGTAGCAAAATTCTGCAGTACAGAATTTCTGGCGACACAGCTTTACCGACATAAAACGACCCCAAAATGGATGCGAATCACTCCAAATAAAATTCTACAACTAGAAGACATATAAAGGTTTAAAAACATGTAAAGAAAGTGGCAAAAACCATAGCCAAACAGTACAGAATATTCATGCAAGATGACTCAAAGTTCTGCCAAAACAGAGAAAACAGAGAAAAAAAATGGTCAACAGAAAAAGACTAAAACAAAATTAAAATTACGAAAGAAATACAACAACAAAATTAAAAAGAGAAAGGTTAGAAAAACTTGGGTTGCCTCCCAAGAGCGCTTGGTTTAAAGACCTTAGCCAGACTTTATTTGGTGTCTATGCTTAGCGTCGCTTCTTCTTTGTTTTCCTTACTTTCTCTTTGATTTTTTTTTTATTTCCTTCGTCAAGGAAAATGATCAAGTACCTCACATGCAACAAAGAGAAATAACACGAGAGATATATCAAATAAGCAAGGTAACAAGAAGAAATCAAACTAATAAAGACACTTGAAAAGCTAAAAACACTTGAAATTGTAAAGACTAAAACAAGAAAAGACAATGTCTAAAATAACATCACTTTGGCTTAAAAGAAAAATCAATTTGACAACCATCAATCCCCGGCAACGGCGCCAAAAACTTGGTGCGTATAATTTATAGCACATAAAATATTCCAGCAAGTATACTGGGTCGCAACAAGTAATAAAGTGATAAGTAGAATATCGTCCCACAGAGATTGAGGTATGAAATAAAATTCAATTAGGCTAAGTGAAATGCTATTAAGACTTATGAAGGAAATTTCAGAAATTACACACAAAAAAAGGGTGATGATTGAAACAACGCAATATAAATAACTGAAATTTAAATGACTAAACAGAAAATAAAACAGACAAAAGATGTGGAACTGGTCACAAATTCCATGGAATTGTACATCATCATCCTTTCCTTTCAATATCCTTGGCTAATTCCATTATGTAATCTTCAATCTAAAATTCTTAGAAAGTCTTCTAAGACTGAATTATATTAAAATTATAGTTAGGAAGATCTTCACTAATCTATAACTCAAATATAATCCGATCAAGTCCTAATCACATCAATGTCCCGCAATCGCATATGACATGTTATCTCTTGTCCTCCTCATTACAAATACGTAGCAATCGCATGCATGTATAAATAACAAGCTTCGTAGGACAATAAATAAAATAGAACTTTGGCCAAGAAAATACTCATTGGTCCAAATGAATTAAAGTACAATTTCCATTTCATCAAATGACCGACTACACAAGAAAATGAGATTGATTTCGTTGGTCTAATCCGATTAATTCATAGACAAATTAATCTTTGAATCATTGAAGAACAATTCAATTAAATTACAATCCATTCAATGTTGGCCAATTTTCTAAAATATGATTGAATCCAAAAACTTTGAAATTACAATCTAACTTAACCAAAATAATTGACTAAAATCTTAGATCAACCATTCAATTAAGTTATGAAGCTCAAGAAAATTATTCAAGCCACATAAATAAAACTATCTATATCTAGATAATCTAATTTATAGTAGAAATTACAAGGTCAAGCTCAATATCTAGCTAACTCTAGCATAGACATAAAAATCCCAAACTTATTGAAGGTTCATCAAACATTCAAGAGGAAGAATAATCGGTAAAATCCATTCCATTAAACGAAAATGCATTAAAACTGAATATGTTCAACAATGAAGCTTCATAAAACCGAACTAAATCAATCCTTGAACTCAGAAATTACATGGAAGAGAAGAAGAACATGACAGAAAATAGAAAATATAGCAGAAATCTAAGAAACTATGAAGGAAAATGGAAGAAAAGGAAAGAAAATGGGAGAAGGAGAGCCATTCCCAAGTGGGAAGGCTTCCTTTCCCTCAAACCAAGCTAGAGAGTTGCCTCTATGTTGCTCCCAACCACTGCTGCCCAAGGAAGGCAGAAAAATGGTGCTAGGACTTCACATCTGAAAAATGACTTAGCTTGCCTAATAAATTTCGATTTTTGCAAATATAAAACTGATCTAACACATGCCTAAAGGGATATTCTGCCCTAGATGCCTCCTTGGATGCCTCTTCCATGATATGGCAGCACTTTGACAGCAAAACAGCAGCAAAATTAATATTTCTGCAGCAGAACAGCATGGCAAACAGCAGCAGAACAGCAGCAGAAAAGTATGGCAGCAGCAGAATTAATATTTCTGTAGCAGAAAGTGACAAACAGCAGCAGAACAGCAGCAGAATATCATGGCAAAATTAATATTTCAGCCATGCTTTTTTTTGACCTACGAAAATTAATATTTCTGCCCAAAAATTCTGACTACATGGCATTGAATAAGAGTTCAAGTGGGCCCCACATCCAGCATATCCTAGTCAGCATCTGCATCACCCAAAAAGTGCCACATTAGCATCCAAATCAGCATCTTTGTCCATGTCAACACTTTTCTCTCCAAAATTAAAATTTGTAGGAATTAAATTGAGCATTTTACAATTCAAGTTCTAAAAATATATAATTGAGACACATTCAATTCATAAATAGTTTATACTCAATAAATTCCAAAACATAATAAAATTAGAGAATTGACAAAATGAAAGAGGCAAAAAGGACTAAAATAGGGACTAAAATAAATGGAAAAAGCATGTTATCATATTATTATTATTTTCTATGATGCCCGAGGTTGACGAAGGTAGAAAGTGATCATTGGTGCAGAGAAGAAGCACGGGCAAGGAGCGGCTACTAGCATGCTTCTAGGCGAAGGGTTAAATGAATGATAGAGCTGTCAAATAGGCCAGTCAACCTACCCTAGCCCAAGCCCTATAGACTAGTAATGATTATGGGTTGGGCTAGGTCGGGCCTTTATATAATTCATGACTAAAAACTTCTAGCCCATCCCAACCCATCATAGGCCATGGGCTAGCCCTATGGGCTTACTTATCTTGTTCAAAAAATATAATTTTAGTTATTTTAATGATAACAACTAAATATTGGAACAATCAAATTTTAAAAAATTAAATTAAACTTCTAAAAAAATATATTAAACATTAAAATAGACAAATTTTATTTTTAGAATGTAACTATAATTATTTTGATTGAAAAAAAATTATGTATTAGAATTATGACATTTCAAAAAATAGAACTAAACTTCTAAAAAATAGACTAATCTAAAATATAATAAATAAATAAAAATAAAAAGCCCATAAAGGCCAGCCTACCCCAGCCCACCTAAGCCTCAATGGCTTAGATGAGCTTGGTAAAAAGCCCTTTCGCAAAAGGGGCTATAAAATTAGTAGCCTACCCCATCCCATTTACAGGGTTGGGGTGATAGCTCAAATGAATGAACCAACTCCATATTGGAATAAGAGGTATCCTAAGACTGTACAGGTATGAGATTGTACAATTAATGGATTCTAAGACTGTGCAGGTATGAAACTATATAATTAAGGAGAACTTAAAGGATTTGATAGGTACTACCTATACCAACAAGGTCCAAATTCCTTTTTGGGAGCCTATTGCATAAATACTCCACAGTTAAGCGTGCTTAGCCTATGGTAATTTTGGGATAGATGACCTTCTAGGAAATTTTCTTAGGGAGCATACGAGTAAGGACAAAGCATGTTGTAAAAACCTGTGTTGGCTTGTGGGGACAGTCATGACGGATCAAGTTTTTTATTTTGAAAATCTAAGTTGTACCTGCTAGAACCTATGAGCATAAATCATGCCACAGATCAAGGAACAAATCTGCTATCAATTGAAGTTAACTATATCCTACATTAAATAAGCAGATCCGTATTGAGTGAAGGAATTAAAGTAAAAAAGGAAAGGATCGTCTGCCATTTAATCGACAATAAAAGTTTATCAATTCTATGGCTATTTATTTCCATTCCAAGCACGAAGTACCAGTTAAGGAAGAAAATATCAAATCCAGTCAAACTTATTTCTGTCATTTAATGAGGAGCATCCAAATGCCAATGGATAATTTTTACAAGAGTATATATAGCTAAAGCTACAATAACATCAAGTCACTAAAGCTTACAAAGAGTCTTCTGTGCGATCATATAGTCTATGTAACTCTTTATATCTTGTGTGAGAGAGAATTGTACTATTCTATATTCCCTCTTAGTGAGTTTTTATCTGCACTTTCTATTCTAAGTAAACCCAAAACAAATTCTTTATAATTCATATTTCCAATTCATGTGAGGACTTGTAATAGATACCTGGTAGGATATCTAGCTGTTGTGGAGTAAAAGCTGCTGAGTTGAACTTAACTAGGTGTGGATGGTTTCCTGAGATCATTTACTAGGGACATAAGAAATCTTAGCTAGTTAAGTATAAAAGTAGGTTCCTGTTGATCCAAACTGAAGGTTACTACCTGGTAGTGGAAAAGTTGGAAGCTAAGCCTTAATTTGGTTTCTTTGTATTAATATTTTTTCCCTAAATAAAATACTCATAACTGTATGTTGTGAGGAGTGGATGTAGGTGAATCATTGTGAATCTTCTAAACCATTATAAATTTTAGTGTTATCTCTTTATCCTTCTCTTTACATTATTGTTATTGCCATTTGTTGAAGAGAACATTTAATTGGACCCTAATAAATTAAAGAGGACTCTAAAGAGGTTTTTATAAGAACAACGTTTTATTTCACGAAATTTTTACACATACTCTATTCATCCCTTCTAAAGTATACCTGCAAACTAACATTGATGGTATCAGAGCAGGTCTAAAGTATTTTGGGATTAACATCCTAAGGCAAAGATCCTAAAGATGATGCAAGTTCCTAGCGCACAGGGTCAAAGTGTTTATAGACCTTCGTTCTTTGACGAGACAAATTACACATATTGGAAAACAAGAATGGAGATTTTTCTAAAACCTCTTAATGTTGATGTATGGTTGGTAATAGCAACAGGTCCTTATACACCCATAAAAAGGGTAGACAAGAAGAAAGTTCCTAAACAAATGGAAGAGAACGTAAGTTTGAATTGAATTTTAGAGCCATTAATTATTTGTTGTGTGTAGTAAATGTATAAGAGTTTAAAAAACTCTCAAGTTGCAACTCAGTGAAGAAAATGTGGGAGAAATTCTGCATCACTCATGAGGTAACTACTGAAGTTAAAAAGACTAAAACTAATAGTCTTGAAGAACAGTTTGACAACTTCAAGATGAAGGAAATAGAACCAATGAGGAGATATTCCAATGGCTGGCAAATCACTCATGAGCTAGACCTGATCAAAGTCATGTATACTCATGAAAAGATCATTAGAAAGGTTTTAAAGAATCTAAGAGGACCCTATAGAATTAAAGCCACAACTATTGAGGAATCTAGAAAAACTACTACAATGACAGTAGATGAACTACCTGGGAAACTTATGGCTTATGAAACTAACCACCTCCTAAAAGAAACTGAAAAGCTGCAATAAAAGAAAAACAAAGGTATAGCTCTAAAGGCGAGAATCGAAGAGAAGACACCTTTTCTAGAGAATGACCTTGATTAAAAAGATATGGCATTGATATCAAAGAAATTTCTTAATTTCTACAACAAAAGATATCAAAATAACCAAAACAAGGGATCATCGTCAAGGCATAATCATAAAGGTAGCACTTGCTACGAATGCAAGAAAACTGGACATATACAAGAGGAATGTTTGAGGCTGACAAGAAATAAAAAGAATCCTAGAAACAATGTAGTAAATGCTTTCATGGAGCAATGATGACCTTCTTGAAAGTGACACTTTCCCGAAGGATTTTCATATAGCTAATCTCTGTCTTATGGCAAACACTGAGTCCAATGAAGAAGAAACTGAGGTATACCTTTGGATGAAACAGAAACAAAGGAGCTAGTTTCTCTATTCTAGATACTTGATATCAGGCATTTTTATATGCAATTAAGTCCCTATCTTAGCCTTCTTGCAATTTAATATTGTAAACTCTCCAATTTTATCATGTTTTAGATTTATTTGGTGTAAATTAATTATAGAATTAATATTCTTCAATTTCAAAATTTTATCATAATTAATTCAATTGTGTATTTTTCAGATAAATAATTACAGAGTATATGCTGACATGGATGCCACTTAAGCACTGAAATGGACATATTTGATGTTAGGCGTTGACTAGGGCTTACTGGATCAGTGAGGCCCACTGTTATGCACTTTCTGCACGTTCTAGCAAAGAGAAATAGTAGTAGAAAAAGGGTAGCAACAAAATCTAAGAAAGTGACAACACATAGAGTCAAACAAGAAGCTTATTTTTATCTTTCTTTCTTGCAGCAGCTACAAAGGACCTTCAGAAACCATTTTTTCTCTTATTGAAGAGATCTTTTTCTTCCACTTTCTATAGGTCTACCCCTTATTTTTTTTCTTCTATTTTTGTGTGTTTTAGTCACCATGGAAGCCTAAAACTCTTGTGTAATTAGTCCATGGAAGAACTAGAGTTTATAATATGAATTCTCGAAGCTTAATCAGATAAGTTTCTTGTTGTTTCTTCTATTTTATTTCTGTTCTACCTTCCTCTATGTTTTCATATTCATATTTATGCTGATTAGACTATATGAAAGTTATTACTAACTTTATTTCTTAATTATAGTGCAAATATATATTGATGATATAATATTTGGTGCTACTAATGAAAGTTTGTGCAAAGAGTTTGCTAAAATCATGCAAGGTGAGTTTGAAATATCAATAATGGGAGAACTCAACTTCTTCCTTAGGCTTCAAATCAAACAAACGGATAATGAAATATTTGTGAGCCAAACTAAGTATGCAAAAGAGTTACTCAAAAAGTTTGGCATAGAGAATGTAAAACTAATTGCCACTCCCATTAGCACTTCAACAAGCTTGGACAAGAATGAAAGAGGTCAACCATTTAATGTGATGAAACATAGAGGTATGATTGGCTCTCTATTGTACTTAACCGCTAGTAGACCCGATATTATGTTTAGTGTATGCATGTGTGCAAGATTTCAAATGAACCCTAAGGAATCTTATTTTAAGGCTGTGAAAGGAATTTTTAGATACTTGGTTGGCATATCTCAAATGGATTTATGGTATCCTAAAGGACCCTTAAATTTTTTTAATTGGCTACTCTAATGCGGATTTTACTGGTAGCAAAATAAATAAAAAAAAAAGTATAAGTGGAACTTATCAATTCTTTGGTAGTTCTCTTGTCTCTTGGTTTAGTAAAAAGTAAAATAGTGTTGCTTTATCCACAGCTGAAGCTGAATAAATTTCAACTGGGAGTTGTTGTGCCCAAA
The DNA here is from genome assembly GCA_037074585.1 of Biancaea sappan. Taxonomy (NCBI): domain Eukaryota; kingdom Viridiplantae; phylum Streptophyta; class Magnoliopsida; order Fabales; family Fabaceae; genus Biancaea; species Biancaea sappan. The sequence continues at coordinate 41,863,930 of CM073492.1, forward strand.
TCTTGTGGATGAAACAATAGCTAGAGGATCTTGGTATATTTCTTGAAAACATACCCAGTAGATGTGATAACACAAGTGCCATATACTTATCTAAAAATCATGTCATGTACTATAGAACTAAACATATTGAAATAAGACATCATTTTATAAGAGATCATGTTCAAAAGAAAGATGTCTCTCTTGAATTTGTGCAAATGGATTTTCAATTAGTTGACATTTTCACGAAGCCTCTTGTTGAGGATAGATTCAACTTTATTAGGAGAGAACTTGGGATGGTAAATCCAAATAAACTTTAAAAATTGTTTTTCCATTGCATGATTTTTAAATTTTGCATTTAATCTTTCATTTACATTAAATTACATTTTTTTAATATCCACTGGTTGAGGGGGAGCCTAATATATACTTAAGTCCTCTATATCTTTAAGCTCAATTTATTTGACATGAAACGTTTTCCTTAACTATATATTTTTTGGCATACCAATGAAGAAAATGATAAGTTTTGATGAAATCTTATCCCATGACGTCATATGATATTCTTGCTTAAAGAAGGAATATGCTTTAGTCTTTATATAGTGCTTTCTTTATACTTTTTTATTAATGTCAAATATGGGGAGGATGATAAGGAAAGAAAAATATATGTGTATTATATAATGGTTATTACATTGTAACATATTTTTCTTTGGTGATTTGTCCTCATCAAAAATGGAGAGATTGTTAGCCTTAATGTATTATGCTATAAGTTTTGATGATGACAAATGTGTGAGAATTATAGTATGATTTAATCTTTTTAGCCCAAATGTATGATTTAATCTTTCTTACTATTTATCTACTAAAGGAGTTGATGGAAAAGTATCGGAGTAAATAAAAAGGCTTGCATATAGTTTTTATTGATGTGGAAAAAGCTTATGATCGAGTACCAAGAAAAGTTTTGTAGAAAGCCATGGAAAAGAAAGGTGTACGTGTTGCTTATATTATAGCTATAAAAGATATGTATGAGGGGGTAATAATTAGTGTGAAAATGTTTGGAGGGGAGAGAAAAGACTTTTCCATTAAGATTCGCCTATATCAGGAATCATCTTAAGCCCTTATTTATTTGCTCTGGTTTTAGACATTTTGACTAAACATATTCAAGAAGAAATCCCCAAATGCATGCTTTTTGTAGATGATACAATTTTCATGACGGAGTCAAGAGAAGAGATTAATTCTAAACTCGAGTTATAGAGGTGTACTATGGAATCAAAGGGTTTTTATCTAAGCAGGAGTAAGACAAAATATATGCATTGCAAGTTTAACAAGTGGCAAGTTAGAAATGAGGTTAAAATTGGAGACCAAGTTATACCACAAGTATCAAAGTTCAGGTATCTGGGATCAGTTATACAAGATGATGATGAAATTCATGGGGACGTTACACATAGGATACAAGCTGGGTGGGTGAAACGGAGAAAAGCATCAGGAATTATTTGTGATCAGAAAGTACCTAATAAGCTCAAAGGGAAGTTTTATCGTACGTCTGTAAGACAGGCAATATTATATGGGAGTAAATGCCAAGCAGTGAAAGGACAGTAAGAACATGAAATTGGGGTAGCATAGATAAGGATGTTGAGATAGATATGTGGTCATATAGGACGAGATATGATCCATAATGATTGTATACGGAGTAGAGTCGAAGTAGCACATATTGAAGAGAAAATGATAAAAAATCGTTTAAGGTGGTATCGTCATGTTCAAATAAAGCAGTTAAAGGCGCCAATAAGGAGGGTTGAGTAGATGGTATGGAGTCCTTTGAAAAAAGGCCGAGGAAAACCAAGAAAGACACTTGGAGAAGTCAAATGAGATATCTAAAGAGTAGGTCATTGATAGAGCTCAATGGCGTCATGCGATTCATGTAGCCGACCCCACCTAGTGGGATAAGGCTTTGTTGTTGTTGTTGTTATTATTGTTGTTGTATGATTTAATCTTTCTTAGCCCAAATATATGATTTAGTCTTCTTGGTCCAAATGCATGATTCAATCTTTCTTAGCCTAAATGTATGATTTAATCTTCTTGGTCCAAATGCATGTTTAATCTTTCTTGGCCCAAATATATTTAAATATAGTAGTATAAATTTATTTTTGATAAAATTTATTAATTGTTGAAAAAAGATAACTTTTCCTGTAGCAAATTTGAAAAAAAAATGGTTATTCAAAAAGGATAATCTTTTACTATAGCATTTTTGAAAAAGAAATTTGATTGTCAAAAAAGTATAATAAAGTTTATTGGTTGTTGTAATATAATTTGAAAAAGAATGCTTTTTACTATAGTAAATTTGAAAAAGAATATTGATTGTTGAAAAAAGTTGATAAAGTTTATTGGTTGTTGTAATAAAATTTCAAAAAGAATACTTTTTACTATAGCAAATTTGAAAAAAGATATTGATTGTTAAAAAAGTTTGATAAAGTTTTTTGGTTGTTGTAGAAAAGTTGAAAAATAATGATTAAGTTTACTATAGCAATTCTGACTAAAGCAGTCACTGTAGCAGCAAGGCTTCACTATATAAAGGAGACTTCACAACACCATTTGCATCAAGGTTCAATTGTTCATTTCTCATATTATTTTGAGTTCCATTCTCTCTAAATTGATAAAGAAAAATTTTGAGCTTAATTTCTGGGTCATATACACTTTGAGAGTATCCACCACTATTTTTTTTTAAGCCTTCAAATTTGGTTGCTCAAGGATTGGTTCTTTGAGTTTGTGTTTGAGGGAAAACACATTGTAAGGGGGAGAGACACCTTTGAGGAAGAAAAGATCTATGTTGGAGTGGCTTACAAGTGCCCAATCACATAAACTTGTGGTTTATAGTGAAATACTCAAGAAGTTATCTTAAAGGCTGGATGTAGGCTTGGTTTAAGCCGAACTAATATAAATCTTGCTGTTTGATTTTCTCTTCCCTTGTTCTTTAATTATTTATATGTTCTTTGCTCCCTTACACTCTATATTCATTCATCTCTTTAATTATTTAAAGCTCTATGTTTAATTAATTGTACTCCATATTTATTCATCTTGATCATACATATTTTACATTCATAAAAAGCTTGGCATTGTTTTTAAAACTTCTTAAACTTCCAACAAGTCTTAGCAATTTTTTTTTATAAACCCAATTCACCCCCTCTTGGGTGCTAGCTATTTCTTTCATGAATATGTGGCAGCAGGATCCTAATTTACACAAGTGTTGTGGATCAAACAATAGTTACAAGACTTTGATATAAAATATGACAAGATACCCATTTCTTGTGATAACACTAATATAATCTATATTTTGAAAAATCCAGTACTACAATCTTGAACTAAGCATATCAAAATTAGACATCATTTCTTAAGGGATTATGTTTAAAAGGGAGATATATTTGTGGAATAAATTGACACATAGAATCACTTAGCTAATATATTTACCAAGCCCCTCGCAGAAGATCAATTTCTAAAACTCAGAAGGGAGCTAGGTATATTGGATTTAAATGCCTAAATTTTTCTCCAAACCTCTATTATCAAGGTATGTTTTCTTATCCTAAATTATTTGATGTTTAAAATCTTGTATTTATACTACTTTAATGGTGTGTCATATTATATCTTTGCGCATGCATAAATAATGGGTATTCCTAATATGCATTCACACTTTTTTAAAATATTCTTTTTGGCTTGTATCAAATCATATCTTTTGTCTTTATCTGCCATATCTTTACATATCTTCTGCACACTCTCCCTACCCTGCCACATGTCTAGAGACTCAAGAAAAGGCTAAGTCTAATTATGGAGATATCTCAATAATCGTGGGTCACTCTCTCAACGCAGTTAATTCCTTTTGTACCGTTATGGGTCTCATTTCCAAAAAGTAACCGTTGGGACCATAATATATATATATATATATATATATATATATATATATATATGGAGACTCCATGTAGGGTAAAAATCACAGTGGACAAGCTATTAAAAAATCCTACTACCTTCTGAAGCACTAAGCCATTCTCTCTCTTCTTTCAAAGCATTTTTTCTCTACAACAATGATGTCCCCTATGAACAAAAAGGGCTCCGATGTATCTATTATCTCCATGGGTACTTGTAACATCCCAAATTTTCATACTCTTCTAAGATAAAATTAAGGAGTGTTTATGAAAGCCCTTAAGAAATTAGACTGAGAAGAAAACTAGATTAGAATGCTAACAGTTGACTGCCAACATCAAAACAGTTGACAGATAGGCTTAAAATGCAATAATCTCAAGTTTGGGAAGAGCAGTCGATTGATATAGAGTTAGTAGTCAACTAGCTGTATTAGTAAAATAAATCATATTTGGAATAGAGATGTACCAATCGACTGATAGATGGGTAACAATCGAATGATAAGCCAAAATATTAGGGAATTCGGGAAGGAAAGAGCAAACAGTCAACTGCCAGACTTCAGAACATCAAGCTTACGTAGATTTAACTAATAAAAATCAGTACCAAAATGACCCCAACCCACTAGAATTGAAATATATAAGGAATAAGTTAGGGGCAATATGGTAAATCCATAAGAGTCTATATATGACTCTATATATGTGTCCTGTGAGAAAAAGAAAGAGAAAGCAAAAGAGAGAGAGATGCGATTTTCAAGCTGAAAGAGAAAGAAAGAGCAAGAAGAGGAAGACTAAGGCTGGGAATTCAATTTTAGGACTTGATTCTTTTTGCAAGGTAAACTTCCTAGCTTAACTCTTCTAGTTTAGATAAATTCTAAAGGTTAAGATTTTATAGTATAGCAAATTTTAAACTTAAGGAGAGAGAAAAGAAGAAAGAATGGTCTAAGATTTGGGAAGCAAGAGGAATTAGAAGGAAACTAGAAGAAGATTTACAAACTTCAGCTCGAGGGACAACCAGAGGTAGCTAGTTGTTCATAAAAGCAATTATTTATGATGAATTATATGTGTTACCATGATTTAGTATTATCATGTTGGATTTTTGTGATAACACAAGTTTCTATCATGGATCTTGTTCATCATATAGGTATGATTCTAGACTTATGTTTATCATGTTAGATTTTTATGATAAATGATGTTATATGCTTTGCAATGATTTATGAATGATATAAGAACTATTCTCTATGTTGGTTCATGTCTTTATCATGAATTGTGAATTATATGTTAATGATTTCATAATGTGTAGATGATAAATCTTCCATGAATATATAAATAAGCATTTTATAGAAGTGGTGCAATGCAAAACCCTTATGTTGGGTAGACCTATAGTGTGCCATAAACGCTTGAATTGGGTAGACTTATGGTGCATTATAGACCCACAATGACTTGGGTAGACCTATGTGCATGATGAACCCTAGTTTGGGTAGACTCATTGTGCATTATAGACCTATAATGGCTTGGGTAGACCTATGTTGCATTATAAATCCTATGGAGGGTAGACTTATGATGCACTATAGACCCCTATGAATTTGGTAGACTTGTAGGGCACCAAAAGAAGAAAATGGTCTCTATATTCATGGAAATATTTGTAAAGATAAAAATTACTTTTATGACTGAAATGGTTACTATGATATTTTCTTAAAATAAACTAGCTACTAAGATTATATATCTCATATTTTTATGTTATGCCTAATCATTTCAGGAGTTGAAGTAGAATTGAAGGGAGGAATCAAAGTTTTAGACTTTAGAAGTTATGTAAAGGACAAAGAAGCTCATATGTATGTTGAGGACTTTAGTGTTAAGGAATGTAAATGCACTAGATTTCTTAGCATGTATTTTTGTAGCATGTGATGAAATAAATACATGTATGAGATATTATTACATGTTGGATTAGAACTTATACCCAGATTTGAAGAAATATATAAGTATTTCTGAGAAAGAACTTTTCTACAAGTATTTTAGTAAATGAATTTATAGAGCTACCAGTCGACTGATACAATATAGGCAGTCAACTGGCAACTATGAGAAATGCAAGATCTTAAGACAGTAGTCTACTAGTCGACTTTCATAAATCTACCAGTCGACTGACAGCTCTCTATTTACTATGAGATTTTTATGTTTAAAATGCTCTACAATTTATCTAAATTTCTACTGAATGAGGTTTTTAAAAAAATAATTATGGAGCTCATTTCTAGAAGCACATAAATTTCTCTTAAACTTCATTATAAGTCATTTCCAAATGTGTAACTAGAGTAGACATTACAGTACACGTCAACTTGGAAAACTTTTAAATCAGAGATGACCAAAAAGAGGCATTCTTTATATTTTCTTCACCGCCAATGCTCATGGCGAGAACCGTTGATTTCAATTTTTTCTTGAATGCCAAGATTGACACATTTGAGAAGTTCAAAGAGATGGTGTGAGGTTCATTCTTCACCATCAACAAACCAGTATAGCCTTAGTTAGTAAATGAATTTTATGCAAATTTAGAGTTTGATGAAGACATGAAAGCAATTACCATGCTCAAAGGGAGAAACATCGAGCTTACTAAAGAATATCTGGCTGAAATTACTTGTTGCCTTGACAAGGCGTTAAGCACTACTATAGCCATAGAGAAGTCCCTGTCAAAGGATACTTTCACAAAAAAACAATCAAGCAACTAATGGGTGGCTAATCTGGACCCATGGATATGGCAAAATGTAATCTTTCTCATCATGTTCTGCTCTCAGCCATATCTCAGATGATAATCCCTAAGGCAAGTAAGTCCAATGCCCCAATATTTTTAGAGATTTTCTTTATGTAGTGTGTGCTGCATTGTTTTTTTTTTTGTGAATCTGCCCTATATTATGATGAGTCACATGAAGGCAGTTTTGGGAAACAAGAAGGCTAAATTGCCTTATGGATCCATCATCACAGTAACCGCCAAATGCATAAATGTTTTCATGGAAAATTATTTTGCTACTCCTGCTACTCAACAAGGTACCTACAATATAGGTTACTGATTAGCATAGGTTTCAAGCAGACAAGAAAAGGTTGGTTAAAAGGTGAGGATCATGAATCGAACAAGGGACCTAGTTCCTAGAAAAATAAGAGAAAAATGGGATCTACTTCAAAGAAGAGTCTGCCTTTTCCTAAGTCCCAAAGGGTGACTCGAGGAAGAGCAAAAGCTTAGAAAGATGAACAATCAGAGAATTCATAAAGCCTAGAACATCTTCCGAAGATTATTAAGGAAGAAAGCAGTTTAGAAGTTTTAGAGAATAATTCTGAGGAAGTAAAAGGCTCTACGAAATATTTCACTGAGAGTACTCCCGTATCAAAGAATCTAGTTCCGCTTTCTCCTACTCCTGTATATACCTAGAAGGACCCTATTGAGGATAAGGACCCTACTACCCCATCCTCGGAGAAACCAATACCTCTTACTTCTGAGATTGTTGCTTCTGAGATCATAATTCAGGAATCTGAGTTGCCATACCCATTGTTACCATTGTAATTGATGATGGATCCTCTATTCATGTGCTTCCCGCTGCAATATCTGAGGTAAATATTGATGTTATGCCTTTTGTTGCCATCTCTGAGATAAATGTTGGTATTGATGATGTTCCACCACCTGCTAATTTGAAAAATGTTGATGATGTTCCACCACCTGCTAATCTAGAAAATATAGATGTTCTTAATCCTACTATCGGTTCGCCATCTGCTCTTGAGATACTTGCTACTATTGTCTTGCCTTTTACTGATGTTCCTACTCCCTTTTCACCTCCACCACATAGAGCTGAGGTGTAATACCCATTATTTTTTTTTAAGTTATAATTATTTAAGAATTTCGATAAATTTATTTTGAAGAAAATAAATTCCCTATCAGTTTAATTTTTGTATACTCGTTTGTGCATGTTGTTGAAAATATAAATTATAGATTCTATAAATTGTGGGATATAATGGATGATATGATATGGAATTAATCCCATTAAGTAAATATACAGTTCAAAAGTGGAATCTAGAATGAAAAAAGGTAAGTGAGACTGGTAGATGAAATAGTATAGGAGAATGGTAGATGAAAACTGGTAAGTGAAACTGGTAGATGAAATAGTATAGGAGAATGGTAGATGAAAACTGGTAAGTGAAACTGGTAGATGAAATAGTATAGGAGAATGGTAGATGGAATAGTAGTAAATAGTACCATAATTTCTCCTATAAATAGGCCCTTCCATTTCAATTCAAAACACACACCTTCAGTTTCTCTTTTCTCCTTTCCTCAAAACTTCTCTTGCTCCGGCGTTAGGGCTCTGAGATTCTAGGTCTTTCTTCCTTAGCCTAGATCCAAGGTAAGAATACTATGCCCCTTTTATGTGCCATTCAGATTTTTAAAAGTTATTTTCTTAAGTATGCTCTGTGGTTGCGGCTTTGGCCGATCTTCCACATCAGAAAAACTGTCCTTAGCTACCTATATGTTGTTTTGATTCTCTGATTACCGAAATAGAATGTAAACTGTGAAGAATACATGTCTAGAAAAGTTCTGGCTAAGGAAAGACATGGTTGTTAAGTGTGTCCATTGGGACTCTCCACTCTTTCCTGGGAACTTATCTGGTGTACTCTTTTACAGATTATATTCTCTATTTCTGGTATGAATAGTACCTGTACGTATGAATAGTAACCGTACATATGAATAGTAACCGTATATATGAATAGTAACTATATGTATAAATAAATAGTAACTATATATAAATAGTATTTATATGTATTTTTGAATAGTACATATACGTGTACATTTTTATATGTATTTTTGAAAAGTACACGTACGTATACGTGATTATATGTATTAAAGAATTATATTAATTGAATCCATTAAATGTAATTGTGTAGATTTAAAGAAGATATAGTAACTTGGATTTCAGGTGAGTAGCTAACCTACTTGGATACTTATTTAATTATATGAATAGTCCAAGTAATTTACATATTCAGAGTATATCTACTATTACCTTTGACTGAATATTTCAATTAATATGGCTGTGTGCCGAATATGATTATCGTCATATGCTATGGCTATGTGCCGAATGTGAATATGGCTGTGTGCCGAATATGATTATCGTCATATGCTATGGCTGTGTGCCGAATGTGAATATGGCTGTGTGCCGAATATGATTATGGTCATATTTATGGCTGTGTGCCGAATGTGAAGATGGCTGTGTGCCGAATATGAATATGGCTGTGTGCCAAATATGATTATGGTCATATGCTATGGCTGTATGCCAAATGTGGAGATAGCTGTGTGCCGAATATGATTATGGTCATATTCTATGGCTGTTTGTCGATTATAAGTATGATATGATTTTACTTATGCATTTTATACATATACTTGTGTATTGTTAATCATTTGATGATTATCTGTAATTAAGTTTCTATCCTTGTAACGTTATCTATTCATTGAGATTATTATCTCATATTGTGGTGGATATATTTTTTTTCAGATCCTGAGATTAACGAAAAACATCCGTCTGAGGAGTAGCGCAAGTTCAATATCCTAACCCTCTTTGCTTCAAGGGTTGGTGTTTATTTGAATTAAAGCTGTTTCTTCAGTTTTAAATTCTAGAAAGCTCTGCAGTCAAATAGGACATCTAGGAGGAAGTGGTTATTGTACATAATTATGTTATTACAGTACTTTAAGTTTACTGTATGTTATGTGAGATTGTAGCTTATTAAGTAAAATCGGAGTATTTAACTAAGATAAGTCTTTGTTATATTATTACTCTCACATTTTAGAATGATTATTATATGGAGCTAAAAGCATAGGCTTACAACTAGAGAGTATCTCTAAGTTGTGCCGGTCACGTACCATTTTGAGGGTTGTGACAAAGTTGGTATCAGAGGATTGAGTTTTTAGGTCTCCTATTGGCTACAGAGCAAAAGGTGTCTTCGGTAGACCCTCCCCTATTATTGTGAACCGTCATAGGATGAGGTTCCACAGAAGGCAGCATAGGATGTCATTAATATTCCTTTGGTGTCATACTCCTTAATTAGTATTGCGCTCTAAGGTATTCTTAACATCTAAAGGTGTTTGCTAAATCTGTGTAGATTTTGACACCTTTAATGGCAAGAGGAAGACCATCTAACCAAGGTAGGCGTTTGGGCTCTAGAAGAGTGCCAACACCTTCCTCCAGTGAATGCATCACAAGAAAGCAGTGAACGTACTGAGACTGTAGGTGCTGATGAGATACCTCCTCCAAATGATCCATTTCTAAGGGCTATGTTCAATACTATCCAAGAACGAATGGATAGAATGGAGGCAATGATAATAGGGCAATCTATTCTGAACAATCCCCCAGTGGTACCTCAAACAAATACGCAAGCACCTCTTCCCCAACAAGAGGAGATTTTGACAGAAAAACAACTTACAAGCTTCCTAAAGCTCAAACCTCCATCATTCTCTGGAGAAGATCCAAATGAAGACCCAAGAAAATTCTTGGATGGTATTGAAAAGGCCTGCACAGCTTTGGGATGTTCAAGTGTCCGAAAAGTGGCATTAGCTGTTTACCAATTGAATGGAGTTGCTGAAGAATGGTGGAACAGCTTTAAAGGGGGTAGAGCTAGTAATGCCCCACCAGTGGAATGGGAAGAATTTGAGAGGATGTTCATGGAAAGATTCCTCCCTCAAAGTGTACGAGGTGCAAAAACCCAAGAATTTGAAACTCTCAAGCAAGGGTCTATGTCGATCCACGATTATAACACTAAGTTCATACAGCTCTCTCGATTTGCATCTAACAAAAATCTTGATGAAAGAGAAAAGATAAGGAGATTTGTCATGGGCCTTCGCCCCTTTTTAAGACAACTTGTGGGGACCCAAATCGAAACATATCCTTCTTATGCCGCAATGATAAGTACTGCAAGATTCATGGAAATGGCAGAAGAGGTGAAGGGTGAACAAAGAACGAAGAAAAAGCGAGGACGGGAAGAAAAGCCCTACAATAGCTCAGCAGGAGCACCAAAGCCGCCAAATCCAGGCCAATCAAAACCTATAGCATTTTCGGGGCAAACTATTGCATCATCCAGTGTAGTACAACCGAGTTTCAATCAAAGGAGGGATGATCAAGCACCAATTCAACAAAGGCATGCCAAGCCTATGTGCCCGCAATGTGGGAAGTTTCATTCGGGAATATGTTATAAAGAGAGCAAAATTTGCTACCATTGTGGTCAAGCGGGTCACTTTGCAAGGGAATGTCCACAATTACTTATTGGGGCTAGGTCTGCACAACCATCATATCCTCAAGCAATGACAACATCAGCTAGTGTAGCTCATTCATCTGCAGGAAGGGGTGGACTAGGAAGAGGAGCCGGAAGAGGAGCAGGAGGAAGAGGGCAGCAGTCTTTTAATCATGGTCCAGCTAGGGTGTTTGCTCTTACCAGACAAGACGCCCAAGCATCTAATGCTGTTGTCACAGGTATTTTGACCATTTACTCACATAAAGCTCATGTATTATTCGACCCTGGATCTACCCATTCATATATATCTCCAAATTTTGTTAAATACATCCTTAAGAAATCGATAAGTTTAGAACAACCGTTTCTTGTATCTACCCCTATGGGAGAAAGGGTTCTAATAGAGAAAAAGTATAAAGAATGTAGTGTGGTTGTAGGAGGGCTAGAAACCGTGGCAGATCTTATGATCCTTGATATGATAGATTTTGATGTACTTTTAGGCATGGATTGGTTGGCTTCATGCCACGCAACCCTCGATTGTCATAGTAAATCCATAAAAATTTCTATGCCCGGAGAAGCCACATTTGTATTCCAGGGAGACCAAAGTAGGACACCGCATAACTTGATCTCCCTAATGGGTGCCCAACGATTATTGAGAAAAGGGTGCAGATGGTTCTTAGCCTTCGTACAAGACGTAGAGAAGGAAAAGCTCAAACCTAAAGATGTGCCAATTGTGAGAGAGTTTTTAGACGTGTTTCCAGACGAATTACCAGGACTACCCCCGGATCGAGAAATTGAGTTCAATGTAGATCTGGCACCAGAAACTCAACCTATCTCAATTTCACCTTACAGAATGGCACCGACTGAGCTGAAAGAACTCAAGGAACAACTGCAGGATCTTCTAGATAAGGGTTTCATAAGACCCAGTTATTCCCCGTGGGGTGCCCCTGTTCTCTTCGTAAAGAAGAAAGATGGATCAATGAGACTTTGCATTGATTACAGGCAACTGAATAGGGTCACTATAAAAAATAAGTACCCTCTGCCTCGTATAGATGATCTCTTTGATCAGTTGCAGGGAGCTAAGCATTTTTCTAAGATTGACTTGAGGTCTGGTTATCACCAACTCAAGGTCAAAAAGGCATATATACCCAAGACAGCATTTCGTACTAGGTATGGACATTACGAGTTCACAATTATGTCTTTCGGACTAACAAATGCCCCGGCAGCTTTCATGGATCTCATGAACCGGGTATTTAAACCATACCTTGATCGATTTGTCATAGTATTTATAGATGATATATTAGTTTACTCAAGGAGCTCGGAGGAGCACGAGCAACATCTTCGTATGGCATTGCAGAAGCTGAGAGAACATCAACTTTATGCGAAGTTCTCAAAGTGTGAGTTCTGGATTGACCGAGTAACCTTCTTAGGTCATGTGATTTCAAAAGATGGCATACAGGCGGACCCAAGCAAGGTTGAAGCGATCAAGATGTGGCCGAGACCTACTTCGGTAACAGAAATTCGGAGCTTCCTAGGATTGGCTGGTTATTACCGACGTTTCATCCAGGACTTTTCAAAGATAGCTGCCCCTCTCACACGGCTAACACGAAAGAATGTAAAGTATCAGTGGGATGATGAATGCGAGAAGAGTTTCTTACAACTTAAGCTGCGATTGGTTACAGCGCCAATACTTATATTACCATCCGGACCAGGAGGGTTCACGGTATATTGTGACGCCTCTCGAATAGGACTTGGTTGTGTCCTCATGCAGAATGGTAAAGTGATAGCATATGCCTCCAGACAACTCAAGAAACATGAGCAGAATTACCCGACACATGACCTAGAAATGGCAGCGGTTGTGTTTGCACTTAAGATATGGCGGCACTATCTCTATGGGGAAAAGTGTGAAATATTCACTGATCATAAGAGCCTTAAATATATCTTTGATCAGCGTGACCTTAATTTACGAAAAAGGCGCTGGATGGAATTGATGAAGGATTATGACTGCAATATCCTATACCACCCTGGAAAAGCAAATGTGGTAGCAGATGCCTTAAGTAGAAAATCCTTAGGTACTCTTGCACATATAACTGAGGTAAGAAAGCCCTTAGTACAGGAGTTACAAGAATTAGAGTCTCGTGGGGTATACTTTGAGATATCTGACTCTGGCATGTTCTTGGCTCACGTTAAGGCTAAATCTTCCTTATCCGACCATATTCGTCTATTTCAGAAGGATGACCCAGAATTGGCCAAGATCATGGACAAGGTACATAGTGGAGATACCCAAGAGTTTACACTTGATGACACAGGCACACTTTGGTTTAAAAATCGATTGTGTGTTCCTAATATGCCGGCTCTGAGGAGAGAGATTATGGAGGAAGGACATAACACGGCATACACAGTTCACCCTGGTATGGCCAAGATGTACCAAGACTTGAAACAAATTTACTGGTGGGATGGAATGAAGTGTGACGTGGCAGATTTTGTATCAAGATGTTTAACTTGTCAGCAAGTTAAAGCTGAACACCTAAGATCGGCAGGGAAACTTCAGCAAATTAAAATTCCTGAGTGAAAATGGGAAGATGTGACGATGGACTTCGTAGTAGGGTTACCACATTCTTCTAGTGGCTATGATTCTATCTGGGTCATCGTTGACCGGTTAACTAAGACGGCCCAATTTATACCGGTTAAGACAACATATAGTGTGTCTAGACTGGCTGAGCTCTACATTAAAGAAGTTGTGAAGTTACATGGAGTTCCTTTGACGATTATCTCCGATCGTGGGCCACAATTCACGTCCCGATTTTGGAGAACTTTTCAGGAAGCCCTTGGCACCAGAGTAAACCTTAGTACGGCTTTTCACCCGCAGACTGACGGACAAACAGAGCGAACCATTCAGACTTTGGAAGACATGTTGAGGGCATGCATCCTTGACTTTGGTGGAAGCTGGGAAAAGCACCTTCCGCTAGTGGAGTTTGCCTACAACAACAGTTACCAATCAAGTATCAAGATGGCACCTTATGAGGCCTTATATGGTCGCCGGTGTCGATCACCGATTGGATGGTTCGAGATGGGTGAGGTAAAACTCCTGGGACCCGATTTAGTGCAAGAAGCAATCACCAAGGTAAGAGTTATCCGAGAACGGATGTTAGCAGCCCAGAATAGGCAGAAAGCCTATGCTGACCATAGACGAAGAGACTTAGAGTTCATCATTGGAGACATGGTGTTTCTCAAGGTTTCACCCATGAAAGGCATAATGAGGTTTGGGAAGAAAGGGAAATTAAGCCCCAGGTATATTGGACCTTATGAGATCCTAGAGAGAATAGGCAATGTTGCCTACAAGCTAGCCTTACCCACAGAATTAGGGGGAATCCACCCCGTCTTCCATGTGTCTATGTTAAGGAAGTACCTTCCTGACCCTTCACACATACTTCATCAAGATACCCTCCAATTAGATGAAGATTTGTCATACGAGGAAGTACCGATAGCTATCCTGGATAGCCAGATTAAGAAGCTCCGATCTAGAGAGATTCCATCGATAAAAGTACTATGGCGGAATCAGACTCACGAGGAGGCCACATGGGAAGCCGAGGCTGATATGCGAATTAGATACCCACATCTATTTAAATCTTCAAGGTAATTTAAATTCGGGGACTGAATTTTTTTAAGGGGGGTAGAATGTAATACCCATTATTTTTTTTTTAAGTTATAATTATTTAAGAATTTCGATAAATTTATTTTGAAGAAAATAAATTCCCTATCAGTTTAATTTTTGTATACTCGTTTGTGCATGTTGTTGAAAATATAAATTATAGATTCTATAAATTGTGGGATATAATGGATGATATGATATGGAATTAATCCCATTAAGTAAATATACAGTTCAAAAGTGGAATCTAGAATGAAAAATGGTAAGTGAGACTGGTAGATGAAATAGTATAGGAGAATGGTAGATGAAAACTGGTAAGTGAAACTGGTAGATGAAATAGTATAGGAGAATGGTAGATGAAAACTGGTAAGTGAAACTGGTAGATGAAATAGTATAGGAGAATGGTAGATGGAATAGTAGTAAATAGTACCATAATTTCTCCTATAAATAGGCCCTTCCATTTCAATTCAAAACACACACCTTCAGTTTCTCTTTTCTCCTTTCCTCAAAACTTCTCTTGCTCCGGCGTTAGGGCTCTGAGATTCTAGGTCTTTCTTCCTTAGCCTAGATCCAAGGTAAGAATACTATGCCCCTTTTATGTGCCATTCAGATTTTTAAAAGTTATTTTCTTAAGTATGCTCTGTGGTTGCGGCTTTGGCCGATCTTCCACATCAGAAAAACTGTCCTTAGCTACCTATATGTTGTTTTGATTCTCTGATTACCGAAATAGAATGTAAACTGTGAAGAATACATGTCTAGAAAAGTTCTGGCTAAGGAAAGACATGGTTGTTAAGTGTGTCCATTGGGACTCTCCACTCTTTCCTGGGAACTTACCTGGTGTACTCTTTTACAGATTATATTCTCTATTTCTGGTATGAATAGTACCTGTACGTATGAATAGTAACCGTACATATGAATAGTAACCGTATATATGAATAGTAACTATATGTATAAATAAATAGTAACTATATATAAATAGTATTTATATGTATTTTTGAATAGTACATATACGTGTACATTTTTATATGTATTTTTGAAAAGTACACGTACGTATACGTGATTATATGTATTAAAGAATTATATTAATTGAATCCATTAAATGTAATTGTGTAGATTTAAAGAAGATATAGTAACTTGGATTTCAGGTGAGTAGCTAACCTACTTGGATACTTATTTAATTATATGAATAGTCCAAGTAATTTTCATATTCAGAGTATATCTACTATTACCTTTGACTGAATATTTCAATTAATATGGCTGTGTGCCGAATATGATTATCGTCATATGCTATGGCTATGTGCCGAATGTGAATATGGCTGTGTGCCGAATATGATTATCGTCATATGCTATGGCTGTGTGCCGAATGTGAATATGGCTGTGTGCCGAATATGATTATGGTCATATTTATGGTTGTGTGCCGAATGTGAAGATGGCTGTGTGCCGAATATGAATATGGCTGTGTGCCAAATATGATTATGGTCATATGCTATGGCTGTATGCCAAATGTGGAGATAGCTGTGTGCCGAATATGATTATGGTCATATTCTATGGCTGTTTGTCGATTATAAGTATGATATGATTTTACTTATGCATTTTATACATATACTTGTGTATTGTTAATCATTTGATGATTATCTGTAATTAAGTTTCTATCCTTGTAACGTTATCTATTCATTGAGATTATTATCTCATATTGTGGTGGATATATTTTTTTTCAGATCCTGAGATTAACGAAAAACATCCGTCTGAGGAGTAGCGCAAGTTCAATATCCTAACCCTCTTTGCTTCAAGGGTTGGTGTTTATTTGAATTAAAGCTGTTTCTTCAGTTTTAAATTCTAGAAAGCTCTGCAGTCAAATAGGACATCTAGGAGGAAGTGGTTATTGTACATAATTATGTTATTACAGTACTTTAAGTTTACTGTATGTTATGTGAGATTGTAGCTTATTAAGTAAAATCGGAGTATTTAACTAAGATAAGTCTTTGTTATATTATTACTCTCACATTTTAGAATGATTATTATATGGAGCTAAAAGCATAGGCTTACAACTAGAGAGTATCTCTAAGTTGTGCCGGTCACGTACCATTTTGAGGGTCGTGACATGAGGTCCTTCTTATAGGAATCAGTGAATCAATTAATGCCTTATACTCCTTTGTGGCTGAAGAAATCCTTAGCGTGCAAGATCCATGGATGCATCATTGAAAAAGATGAATCAAGAGATCTATGGCCACTTGACGTCTGTTGATAATATCTTGAAGCTTGTGGAAGATAAAGTAAACACCCTGTGCACCATGGTCATGCCACCTGCACTACCAACTCTGCCAATCATGACTATTTGGCCATCAGGCTCTTAGGCTTTTACTTGTAGTTCTCTAGACTCAGTGGCTTCCTTTTTGAAATCTATCATGCCTTTGAGCATTTTGTTAGTTGTTCTTTTGCATTTTTAGTGGCCCCCTTTTTACATGTTTAGCAATGGGGGAGAACATGTATTGGTTATCTTATGGTTCTTATTAATGA
Organism: Biancaea sappan; assembly: GCA_037074585.1. NCBI lineage: Eukaryota > Viridiplantae > Streptophyta > Magnoliopsida > Fabales > Fabaceae > Biancaea > Biancaea sappan. Next base: position 41,881,213 of record CM073492.1, read on the forward strand.
AATATGTTATGTTTTAATGTGTTGTCTTCTATGTATTAAATACTATGGTTGCTTCATATGTTAGTTCTGCTTTTTTTTTTTAACATGATTACTAATCATTTGATCATTAAAAAAGTGTGTAAGTTTCAGGACCCTGGTGATGATTCCCCAGCATCAAGTATAGGGGACCAAATAAACGCTTTCATGCACCAATTATGGGGGAGTAACATGGATTGCCAAGAATTAAAAAAGGGGAGAATAATATATCAAGTTTCTGATTCTGGAAATCCAAGTGGTACCCACTAGAACCTATGAGGAACCTGGTTGCCTGGTGCTCATTTAATACTGACGAAAAACCAGCATGAATCATGCCACAAATCAAGGAACAAATATGTTTTCAACTGAAGTCAACTATATCCTTATTAAACAAGCAAATCCGTATTGAATGAAGGAATTAAAATGCAAAAGGAAAGAATCATCCGCTATTTAATCTGCAATAAAAGTATATCAATTCTATGGCTGTTTATTTCCATATTAGGCATGAAAAGAAAATATCAAATCCAATTAGAATTATTTCTATCATTTGATGAGGAGCATCTAAGTGCCAACGTCTAGTTTTTACAAGAGCATATATGGCTAAAAAGCTACAATAACATCAAGTCATCAAAGCTTATAAAGAGTATTCTATGCGATCTATAGTCTGTGTAACTCTTTGTATCTTGTGTGAGAGAGAATCGTACTATTCTATATTTTTTTCTTAGTGAGTTTTTCTCTCCATCTTCTGTTCTAAATGAACCAAAAAACAAATTCTTTGTAATTCGTATTTTCGGTCTGTGTGAAAACTTGTAGTAGGTATCTAGTAGGGTATCTAGCGTTGTGGAGTAAAAGTTGCTGAGCTGAACCTGTCCAGGTGTGGAGGTTTCCCAAGATCATTTACTAAGAACGTGAGAAGTCCTAGCTGGTGAAGTATAAAAGCAGGTTCTTGCTTATCCAAGCTGAAGGTTGCTACCTGATAGTGGAAAATTTGGAGGCAGAGTCTTAGTTTGGTTTCTTTGTATTGGTAATACTTTTTCCCTAAATAAAATACCAATAACTGTGTGTTGTGAGCAACTGATGTACATGAATCATTGTAATTCTTTCGAACCACTATAAATTTCGATGTTATCTCTCTATCATTCTCTTTTCATTATTGTTATTGCCATTTGTTGAAGAGGACATTTAATTGGACCCTAATAAATTGAAGAGGACTCTAAAGACGTTTTTATAAGAACATTTTATTTCACAAAATTTTTATACATATTCTATTTAACCCCTCTAGGGTATACCTGCAAACTAACAAGTCATCAATTTAGAAAGCAATCCGAGTCGTTACATTATTATTATTATTATTATTATTATTATTATTATTATTATTATTATTATTATTATTATTATTATTATCAAGTAGCACTATAAAAAAATTGACTTTCAGTGGCAACTTTTAGAGTCGCTACTAAAAGTTGAGTTTTGATAACGACTCCTAAAATCGCCACTAAAAATTAGAATTTTGGTAGTGACTATCATAGTCGATACCAAAAGTCAAATTTTTAAAAAAATAATAAAAGTCAAATTTTAATTAAAAAAAAGACTTTTGGTGACGACTCTCATAATCACCACCAAAAGTCAAATTGTTTAAAAAAATAAAAAAAGTCAATTTTTTTAAATAAAATTAGTCTTTTGGTGACGACTCCCATGGTCATCACCAAAAGTCTGATTTTTTAAAAAAATAAAAAATTTTAGTTTTTTAAATAAAATTTAAAAAATACATTTTTTGTGACGATAAAAGTTGAATTTTTTTCAAAAAATTAAAAAAAGGTCAGATTTTTTAAAAAAAATTAAATTTTTTTAAAATAAAATTAAAAAAATATATTTTTAAAATAAAATTAAAAAATAAACTTTTGGTAATAAAAAATAATATTTTTTAATTTTTTAATAAAAATTTGACTTGTTGCCACCAAAAATCTGATTTTCTAATTTTATTTAAAAAATTCAAATTTTTTCATTTTTTAAAAAATCATATTTTTGGTTGCGACTATAAATAATATTTTTTGAATTTTTTTATTTTTTTTTAAAAAATCAGACTTTTGATGGTGGCTATGGGAGTCACACCAAAAGTTTGATTTTTTTAACTGAAGTCGATTTTTTTTATGAAATTAGCTGAAGTCGGACTTTTTGTAGTGACTTGCATAGTAATAATATATTTATTTTTTGTTAAGTTAGATATTTTTTATTTCTATTTTGTAATATTTTTGACTAATTTTAACAGATTATATATATATATATATATATAAAATATTTTGCCATTATATAGCACAAATGAAGTGGTAGCAAGATGGCAAGACGACATGGTTGCAAGCAAGGGACCCAGGTTCGAATTTCAAGTATGCATATGTTTGGTTTAATTTCAAATAAACTTGAATATTGTACAAAAAAAATCGAATCCCCCCAGCGAGTTATTAGATCGGCCAAGACTCGCACGGGTCGAATGGGTCTCGGGTCAACCCGTCAGGCCAATCCGAATATAAAAAGATGGCAAGTGACTTTTGGTGGCGACTTTTAAAGTCGCTACCAAAGGTAGTTGCCACTAAAGATAACTTTCAGTGGCAACTAAAGTAGCCACCAAAAGTTATTTTTTCTCACGAAATGTTTTTTGCAACAAAGATAACTTTTGGTGGCGACTATAGTTGCCACTAAAAGGTAACTTTTTGCGACGACTTTTGAGAGTCACCATTAAAAAACAATCAACCACAGACTTTCGTCAACAATTTTAGTTGCTACTAAAAGTCGCCACCAAAGACTTTTGGTGGTGACTTTTAGATTTTAAATTGCCATCAAAAGTCTTTTTATTTAGTAGTGTGGTTGTGCACTTTTTCATCTTAAGATTGATTATAAATTAGAGTTTTGTAATTGAAAAAAATAATACTAAAAGAGTCTTTATAATTTGTCTATAGACTCAAATTAATTAGAGCCTTGAAAATTTTTGCATATTTTCAAAAAAAATAAAAAAGTGGTTGTATATGCGTGTAGGTCATAGATGCTATCGCCTATATATATATATATATATGGAGGCATTATAAAGCTAAGTATTGAGTGAGTGTAAGAAGCTAAGTATTGAGTGAGTGTGAAAAGTAAAATAACAATATATTGTAGTAATTTCCTTTTGATATTTCACCTAATACTATTCATTATGATTTTAGTGGTTGGTAACATATGGCTGTCGCTAGGTCGTACGTTTTCTGATCTTTATGTTTATTATCTCTGTATATATGCAATTCCATTGGTTATGGAATAATATTTGATTTTGCTTCTCTTTTTACTTATTTGCAAGTTTTCTTTTGGTGGAAATTATATCAATGGTAAATGGCTAAAAAAAAAGAAATTATATTAATGATAAAAATGCCAAAAAAAGATTCTTTTAAATTTTTAGTTAAAATAATTTTCTAAATTTTTAAAACTAATAATTTATACCAATAAAATGACAAAAAATAATATGTGAAATATTAATTTATAATAATACAAATATTATTGTCGAGTATTAAAACAAAACTTATGTCTCCAGTTATTACAAAATTATATATGTATGTGTTTGTGTGTATATATATGTATATATATATTTACTATCATGCATATTGCATACATGTGCGTGTTGATGGTACGTCATCGGCAATTAGTGTTTCAAAAAACTAATTATTTACGTATTTGGCAAAGGCAAATGAATTGGAGTTTTAGGTTCAACAACATTTACCCTTTCCCCACTAACTGGACTTTTCTGTTGCCATCAATCTAAAGGATTCTTGTGTTAGGAAAATTAAACTAGATCGGACGATTTAACAGGTAAACTAGCAAATTGGATTCGTTTTGGACATCATTAGGAATTAGAAGCCTCGCAAACTAATGAAACTCACATAAAGATAGGGATGTTAAACTGGTCATGCTGATCCATCCAAGCTCAATCCTCACAAGGCCGAAGGAAACCATAAGATGAGTAACTTTTAATACATAGGCTGAAAAATTTAGTCCAACTCAACCCTTTAATGGCTGTAAATTGGGTTGGGTCAGCTCATGGGCCAATTTTTGTTTTAAAAAAAATTTAATTATTTTGAAGGATAAAAATTAGGTATGAAAATTATAAAACCTTAAAGAATTAGACTAAACTTCTAAAAAAAATATACTAAACTTTAAAATGAGTTGATTTTTCTTTTATAAAAATATATTTTTAGTTACTTTACATAATAAAACTTAAGTATTATGGTTATAAAAATTTAAAAAAATTGTACTAAATTTATAAAATATTAAATTAAATGTCAAAAATATAATAATTAGTCTTTTTTTAAAAAAAACCTAATAGGGCCAGCCCATCCCAATTCTCTTAAATCCAAAGAATTTTAGTGAGTCGAACTAAAAGTCTTATCTTAAAATGAGTCATTAAATTATTAGCCAATACCACTTCTCTTGCACGGTTAGAGTGGGGTAGATTTACCCAATGAGTTCAGCCAATTTTGACAATCTTAGTTGAAAATAGAATAAGAGTATATTGTTCCACTTTGAAAGCTCGTCTTTAAACCTAAAATTAACTTATATTCCATTTTTAATCTCGTCTTTGGTTATAGGGAGTGAGAGGTACATATATAGTGCATTTGCATATATAGTTAGGTACCTTCCTTTTAATTTTTTTAATCACTAATTTCTATTTAATTTATAAACAAATGGTACAAGTGGCTACCTAAGCATGATTTCCAAATCCGATGGAAATGAAAATTTTTTTGGACATAATAAAAATCATTTATATTAAAATGACATCAAGTTAATGTTTCATAAGATTTTACAGGGTATAAAAATAAATAAATACAACTCTGACCTGAACTTAGGAGAGAATAAGATATCTAATTTAGGACAACACACCTTAAAAATAAAGTCTAAACCTATACTACAATGGCACCAATGAACATGGCCATGAACATATCTAGATTGAAAGAAATCATCCCTAGTCCAGCATCAATGGCATATGAATCTTCTTCCGGCATGTGTTTGGTGATCGAATCTCCATCTTCTTTCTTCTCTATCTTCTTCCAATACCCACTGGACCAGATATGAGAGACAACTTGAAGGAGAAAAAAACTATATTTGAAGAAGAATGTTGATAAGTTTAGAGGATCCCAAAAATGATTTTTCAAAGAAAATCCTCTTTCATGAAAGAGAAGAAAAAATTTTACAACAGAAAAAACTTCTTCCATTATAAAAGAGGAAAAAACTCAGAAGGAATAAACAAAGAAAAAGGAGAAGAAACAAGTTGAGAGGATGGGAGGAGGGCTGCCTGAGGCAGCTCTCCCCTTGATGCAAGCGGCTTGAAGAACCCTAACGCAGAACAGCAGCTATGAGAGAGGATGGAAATGAAATAGAAAGTGTGAACAGTGACTCTCGCATGGTGTGCTGGGTTCTTGTGGACGTGGCGAAGGATATTAGGCCAAATGAATCCTAGACAATATCATGCAGGGGCATATACAAGTCTGGGAGAATATTGACTACAAGACCAAGTGCTATAAGACGAGAGGAGCCTACTTGCTCCCCAGCATCTGTAGGACCCCCACGAGGCCACGACGCATTGGAGGTGCCAGAAATCTATTCAACAGAACACACACTTTAGTCTTTAAACTCAACTATGCTTGACACTTACGTATTATTTAATTGGAGAGAACGAAAAAAATGCGAGAAATTTTTTTAATTTAATCTTGTTTGTTTCAATTAGTTGAAGGTGAGGGAAGGAAAAATATAAGTAAACAATCTTTCCTCCCCTCTTGTTTTCTTTTCCTCCAAAAGTAAAGAGATTTGGAAGAGACGAAAATTGTAACAAAGTAAATGATATAAGTGCCCTCAATAATTTTTTTTTAATACTAAAATTATCTTCTAACTTATTTTATTTTGCATATTAAATAATATGTCATTAACATATTTTAACTATATAAAAATTTTATTATTATTATTATTATTATTATACATAAATAATATGTTATATATATATAACCAAATAATGAAGGATAACCAAAAAAATAATCATAATAATAATAAACTAAATGAATTAATAATGACCAAAATATCATTTTGGTCAGATGTCTTATTTTCTCAAGTTAGTTACTTATAAATTTTTATTATCAATTTGGTCCTTTATAGATTGATATGTTATCAACTTAGTCCCTCATAGATTTTCATTCTCAATATGTTGATATATTATTAATTTAGTCCCTCACATATTTTTATTTTTAATTTGGTCCCTCATAGATTTATATGTTATCAATTTAGTCCCTTCATCAAAAGTTGTTATCCTCAAAAGTTATGGCTAGTAAAAAAAGAAATAAATTGATAATATATCAATTTGTTAGGGATAAAACTTAGAATGAAAATAAGTGAGGACTAACTTGATAACATATTAATCTATGAGGGACCAAATTGAGAATATAAATTTTTTTGAGGGACTGAATTGATAACATATCAATCTTTAAGGGACCAAATGGAGAATGAAAATCTATGAAGGACCAGATTAAAAAGGACATATGTGAGAGACCAAAATAAGATTTTAATCAGTTAGTTAAATTTTACTTAATTATTTTTTGTTTCTTCTAACAATAAAATTATTTAGCTTATTTTCTTATTAGGGTAAGAATAAAATTAAAATTTTATATAATTTTTAAAACACATTATATATTTGAGATGTTTTTTAGATGAATTAAATTAAAAATAAATGAATTAACTTATTTGAATATAAGTGATAATAAATTTATCATGTTCGTCATACAATCAAAAAAATATAATAGTAATTTTATTTTATTTTTTCTCCTTTTCTCTTGCACACCAAACAAAAAAAAAAGTTTATTTTTCCTCCCCTACCCTCCTTTCAAACTAAACTAAATAAAAAAAATTTATTTTTCCACCCCTTCCCTCCCTTCCTTTTGCTTCCATTCCCTTCCCCTCCATTAAAATTCTTTTTCTCCCTTACTTTCTGTTGAACCAAACAGTTCCTTAAGAACAAATGACATGATTATGCTTGAGTTCACAACAACAGGAGAGATCCTACCAAGAACACCTTGTTTTATATATAATAAACCCAAATTCTGATATCAATTTAGTTACAACCCAGAACAACGCACGTGCCCATCACAACATATGAGTCTAATCCCATAAGCGCAAGCGTAACCAACCATCACTATCAACCATACACAATCACAAGCCATAAGCATGCATAAACTTTAAAATCATACTAATAAGGTAGTACTAACGTTGTAAATGTCACGCTCGAAAATTTTGTAGAATCTTCCGATAAGCCTTCCCAGTGAAATTAAAGGAATTTTGGAACTAAATTGAAACTTTCGGATTTAATCAGAATTTTTTTATTCTTAATTTGGAAAATAGGGAACAATATCAAGGTAGTGAGAGACGGAATTTCAGTATAACATTTGAAACTTTGTGAAAAATTAAGACATGGGCAATATTTCATCTGAGAACTTCTCTGAAACTTTTTAAATGAAACCCGAAGGACTATTTCGTAAGGAATGAAATTTTTGGTTTTAAGATGGAAAAAAAAAAAGAGAGAAAATACTCAAAAGGTTTTCGAATTCAGTATCAAGGATAAGCAAAGAGAAGTGATTAGATGGAAACCATGGTTGTTGAGTGGAAATGGTGATGATTGTAATTTTCCCGAGGGACGCAAGGGAAGTAGCATTTAGTAAATTAGATAAACTTAGTAATTTCAGCTGAGAAATTGTACAGTAAGGCGGTCACCGGTCTTGAGATTATAATATGGGTCTCGAAGCTTCTGAAACTTCACTAAGTTATCAGCCTTCTTCTTCTCTTTCTTTTCCCGTCGCCTAAACGTCGTCTTCTCTGTTTCACTGATCGGCATTGGGCTTTCTTCCTCGAAATTCTTGGCTGCCAAAACAGAGATTCTCAACTGTGGGGTGGTGTGCAGAAGTAAGAGAGAAAAAGAACGTTGAAACTGCGACTGCATGTTGGCTTCTTCCCCTCGGGCTGACTGATTAAATCGTGTCTCCGGCGGCTGATCGATACAGGACAACTGGTAAGAAAGAAATTAAATTGTAGCTTTAAGAACCAACTTCTCTCCGTGCATGAGTTGTATTTCATCTTCTTGGGCTGAATTCCTCCTTAGAAATTTATTTCTGGTCTGCTACGTGGTTATATAAAGGATGTGGGAGATGGAATTGTAAGATGAAAATGTCGAAATATCGGTAAGAGGAGCAGAAAGAATTCTGCACCGCGGGATTCAGAACAGATGGTTTAATCTTGGTTTTTTTTTTTTTTCTTCTTCTTCTTCTGCAATAATCTGAAACGTTTCCTGTTTGGGCTGTGCTGACTGTATTTTTCTGTGGTTCCGATCAGCTCTATTATCTAGTTTCTGATTTGATTCTTTTGCTTGCTATGTCTAGAAGTATAGGCGTCAATGATACTTGGAATGAAGGGGTTTTGAGCTGATGTTGTTCTCTTTATCGAGTCAGATTGCTGTCTTCATATCAGGTGATACCTAATCTATGGCAGCTAGGTATTTTTCTGTAAATGGATTTTGTAATTTAAACTTTTCTTTTCAAAATTTCTTTTAAACATTCGAAATTTTTGTTAAAAGAGGTTCTTAATTATTTATATCCAGCTTATGAAATCTTCCACTGGTGATGTTGTATTATACAGAAATTTGTAATCTATAAGATTAACCTGTTATGACAAACTTTGATATGTTAAAGCTCTAAATTGTAAAGCTCATGATTGTTAGAGGGGTTTTGAGTGGCCAAAAACCAAAGAAACAGAATCTGGTTTAGTGCAGAGAACATCTGGACAGGTGGGAATTTGGTTCTTAATTAGTGGCTGAATGACCTTATTTTGATGTGAAATTTTTATGGCATCTAACTAAGACATCACATTAATTATCTACCAAATTTCATAGCAATTGGTTATGTTGGGTCATTAGTCACTAATATGGTCTTTTGTTGGGTCAAAAGAGAATTTTGTTCTGAAATTTTTACCCTAACATACCAACACGTGAAGATGGTTTTGTCCCAAATTTCATAAATTTTAGAGCTATGTATTAATCTCAAAATTTTTTTAAAGTTAGGACCGGAAATCAACCTCTAAATAGAACAAAGTAGAATAATTTGTAAACTAAGGTTTCTTTCACAGAGAGTAGAATGATTTAGCTGGCTATGTACATCTGAAGTTCTGTGTAAGAAACAAATAGGGAAGTATTAGAGCCCATATAAGTACTTCCTTCTCTCAAACAAAAATCGAAAGACTAGTGATAGTAAGGGTCAAATCTTTTAAGCAATTTATCTTTATAACCCTTACTTCTAGTAAAGGATCAAATAGTTATTTGAATAAAAAATAAATAAATAATATTAATAAGATAGTGTAATTGTGTAACCTGAAACTTTAATACAATAAGGATTAGATGTAATCCCCCCCCCCCCCCAAACACACACACACACACACTTATATATAAGGTCAGAATAAGAATTGAAGAGTTCTTGTCAACCACATAAAGTAAACTTTGCGGAGGACTGTTGGGTTTGACTTGAATTTTGTGGGTGACCCGGTTTGTAACCCGACCCACGACCCACGACCCATTTGTCTCTATATATATGAGTGTGAGGGAATTCATTAAAAGAGTGATTGATGTAATTTCTCTCTGTATAGCCTCCGTCAGAAAATAATACAGATATTCTCTCTGTCCGTGGACGTAGGTCGCATTGACCGAACCACGTAATTTCTTTGTGTGTTATTCTCTATCCTTCTCCTTGATTAATTGTATTTCAGTAACCTAACAAGTGGTATCAGAGGCTTGGTTCATTTTTGGTTCGTCGGTTACTGTAGCACGTCCGAAAATTTTCAGATCCGGCTCCAAAATTTCAGATCTTGCCCCGATTTGGTTGATTTGGAGCATAGGAGACCATTCTCTGCATCTTTGGTGCGTTAAAGAACGTCGGAGACCAATTTTTGGTGGTAAGAAAATTTTCAGATCTAGTTTTAAATCTCAGATCTAGCTTGATTCGCTTGTTTTTTGGGAAAAAGAGACCGTTTATTGCATTTCTAGTGCATTGGAGATCGTTTTTCAGTTGTTTCGGTGAGTTTTTACGGTTGCGAGTACTGTTCATCGCCGGAATCTTCATCGGAAGTACTGTTCATTGCCGGAATCTTCATCGGAAGCACAGTTCATCGTCTTCTACGGCGAGGCACTGTAGCACGGTCAACGGTCAACGGTACTATTTGGTCAAAGTTACTGTTTGGTCAAAGTTGCTGTTTGGTCAAAGCTGCTGTTTGGTCATTGTTGTTGTTTGGACCAAGTTTTCTGTTGCGATCGTTATTGTTTCCTCGACACAGTTCCGGTAAGTTTATGTTTAATTCAGAAAAGAATTCTGAATTTCTGTGTGAATTTACTGGATTGTGCTGGATTGAATTTCTGGTTTACTGCTGTGAATTTTGTTGGACTGCTGTGTTGAATTTCTGTTAGTGAAGTTCTGGTCAGTTTGCAAGGTTCTGAACAGTTTTGTGAAATTCAATTTCTGATTGCGAAATTTGCTAGTAATTTATCTGCTGTTATTTGAGAAGATGTCGACTCATAAATTCGATATTGAGAAGTTCAATGGATCGAATGATTTCACTTTGTGGAAGGTAAAAATGAGGGCACTTCTGGTTCAGCAGGGATGTGCAGTGGCATTAGAAGGAGAAAGTAGTCTACCTAACACGTTGAAAGAAGAGGAGAAGAAGGAAATTTTGGCAAAGGCTCATAGTGCATTACTATTGAGTCTGACAGATGAGGTGTTGAGAGAAGTAGTTGATGAATCAACTGCTGCAGGTTTGTGGAAGAAATTGGATGATAAATACCAGAAAAAGTCTCTCACAAACCGGTTATATCAGAAGCAGCGTTTGTATACCCTGCGGATGACAGAAAATATGCAGGTAAAAGATCATCTTGATAATTTTAATCGAATTATCCTGGATTTACAGGGTGTTGGGGTTAAGATAGATGATGAAGATCAGGCTATCATTCTTTTGTGTTCTCTACCAAATTCATATGAGAACTTTGTTGACACTATGTTGTATGGTAGAGATAGTATCTCTATTAATGATGTCAAAGATGCTTTGCAGTCTAAAGAGCTGAAGAGAAGAGTCTCTAGTTCTAATGAGGATGGTGCAGAAGCAGGTTTGTATGTTGGCAGAGGCAGAGACACTAAAAGGGATGATGGAAAAAGAAGCAAGTCACGGTCTCAGTCGAGGAACAAAGGAGGACCTCGATGTTATCATTGTAAACAAAAGGGGCACATCAGGAAGAATTGTCCACAGAGGAAGAAGGGAAATGACGAGAAGGAACCGAATACCAGTGGTAGTGCTTCGGTGGTGCAAGATAGTTCTGACGGAGAAGAAGACATTGATGTTCTCACAGTCAGCACCTCTGGTTCTGCAAATACTTGGGTCTTGGACACAGGTGCATCTTATCATATGACTTTCTCACGTGAACTATTTACTTCTTTCAAGGAGTGGAATGGTGTTGTGAGGTTGGGTGATGATGAGCAGCTCAGTGTTAAGGGCAGTGGTTCTGTGCAGATTCAGATGTATGATGGAATAGTCAGGACGCTTGATGCTTGGTATGTTCCTGGTCTACGGAAGAATTTGATTTCTCTTGGTACTCTAGACAAACAAGGGTACAAGTACTCTGGAGAGAATGGACAGTTGAGAATTTCCAAAGGTGCTCTGGTTATAATGAAGGGTAAATTGCAGCATGGCATTTACTTTCTGATTGGTAGTTCTATGATGGGGACAGTGGCTGTATCTAAATCTTTAGGGAAGAATGATGATTATACAGAGTTGTGGCATTGTCGATTGGGACACATGAGTGAGAAAGGGCTGTCAATTCTAAGTAAACAAGGATTGTTAGAAGGAGCAGAAACTGGGAAACTGAAATTCTGTGAAGTTTGTGTTATGGGTAAACAACGCAGAGTTAAGTTCAGTTCTGGGAAGCATACTTCTACGGATGTTCTGCAATATGTTCACTCAGACTTGTGGGGTCCTTCTCCAGTTGAATCTCAGGGCAAATGCAAGTACTTTGTTACTTTCATTGATGACTACTCTAGAAGGGTTTGGGTATATTTTCTGAAATCCAAAGATGAAGTGTTTGGGAAGTTCAAGGAGTGGAAGACCATGGTTGAGAAACGGACTGGAAAACAGGTCAAAACACTCAGAACTGATAATGGGTTGGAGTTCTGTAACGCTCCATTTGATGAATTTTGCAAGAAATAAGGTATAGTGAGGCATCGCACTGTACGTCATACACCACAGCAAAATGGAGTTGCAGAACGTATGAATCAAACACTGTTGCAGCGTGCGAGATGCATGCGATTAAACGCTGGCTTGCCAAAACAATTCTGGGCTGAAGCAGTTAACACTGCTTGTTATTTGGTGAATAGATCGCCATCTACTGCAATTGATTTTAAGACTCCTCAAGAGGTATGGTCCGGTAAACCTTCTGATTATTCTGGCCTACGTATATTTGGTTGTCCTGCTTATGCTCATGTGAATGATGGTAAACTAGAGCCTAGGGCAATGAAATGCATATTTCTAGGGTATGCACATGGAGTTAAAGGGTACAGACTGTGGTGTACTGAAAAGGATAGAACTCCAAAATTTATTATTAGCAGAGATGTAACTTTTGATGAGTCTGCTATGTTTGGTCAGAAAGAGGAGCTTGGTAGTCATGCAGGTAATAATGATCAAGGTGCCAACCAGAAGGTGGAAATTGAAGTTCAAACTTCAAAAAGGGTTATAACAGACCCTGTACAGCAGCCCAGGGAAGAAGAAGAATCACAACCTATAGCAACAAGGAGGGAAAGAAGGGAAATCAGAAAACCTATGAGGTATGCAGATTGTGTTGATATAGTTGATGTTAATTCAGTTGCTTATGCCTTGGCAGTAGGTGAAAGTATTGATTCTGATGACCCGAGATCATATAAAGAAGCAGTTGAGAGTAGAGAAGCATCAGAATGGCTGGTTGCAATGAATGAAGAGATGCAATCTCTTGAGAAGAATGAAACATGGGATCTTGTACCGTTACCAAAGGGAGTGAAACCGGTAGGATGCAAATGGGTCTTCAAGAAGAAAGAAGGTATTCCTGGAGTTGAACCAGCAAGGTTCAAAGCACGACTCGTGGCAAAGGGTTTTTCACAAAAGGAGGGAATTGATTATCATGAAGTTTTCTCCCCTGTTGTGAAGTATAAAACCATTCGTGTCCTTTTGTCCATGGTAAGTGTTTTTGACTTGGAGTTGGAACAACTGGATGTGAAAACTGCTTTCTTACATGGAAATTTAGAGGAGCAGATCTATATGTCACAGCCAGAAGGATTTCTTGATTCTGAGAAGAAAGATCATGTATGTTTGCTGAAAAAGTCCTTGTATGGTTTGAAGCAGTCTCCTAGACAGTGGTACAAGAAATTTGATGCATTCATGACTTCCCATGATTTTCTGCGTAATCAGTTTGATAACTGTGTCTACTCTAAAAAACTTGCAGATGATTCTTATATTTATTTGTTGCTATATGTTGATGATATGTTGATTGCTGCAAAGAACAAGGTTGAAATTGATAGTTTGAAAGCCTTGTTGAGCAGTGAGTTTGAGATGAAGGATTTGGGTGCAGCCAAGAAGATATTGGGCATGGAGATTTGGAGAGATAGAAGTGCAGGTTTACTGTATGTATCTCAACAGAAATACATAGAAAAATTGTTGCAGTCTTTCCAAATGAATAATTCTAAGCCGGTTAGTACTCCGTTGGCGGCACATTTTAAACTTGATGCTAGTACAATACCTACTACAGCTGAGGAAAAAGGGTATATGAGTTCAGTGCCCTACTGTAATGCTGTTGGAAGCTTGATGTATGCAATGGTGTGTACTAGGCCTGATCTGGCTCATGCAGTCAGTGTGGTAAGCAGGTTTATGAGTAATCCTGGGAGAGCTCACTGGAGTGCAGTTAAATGGATTATGCGGTATCTGAAAGGTACGAGTAATATTTGCTTTTTTTTGGTACTGATAAATCTGATAGTGGCTTGGTTGGCTATACAGATTCAGATTATGCTGGAGATCTTTTGAGGAGGAGATCCTTAACATGCTATGTCTTGACTCTGAATGGATGTGCTGTCAGTTGGAAGGCAACACTTCAATCTACAGTTGCCTTGTCTACCACTGAAGCAGAATACATGTCATTGGCAGAAGGAGTTAAGGAAGGTATGTGGTTACATGGTTTGATTGATAGTCTGGGGTTAAATATTCAGAGACCTATCATTTATTGTGATAGTCAGAGTGCATTAAGTTTGGCCAAGAATCCAGTCTACCATGAAAGGTCGAAGCATATTGATATTAGATTGAATTTTATTCGAGATGTGATAGAAGACAAGAAATTATCCATCGAGAAGATATCCACAGCAGATAATCCAGCAGATATGTTGACAAAGGCTCTACCTTCAGAGAAGTTCAAGCATAGCTTGGACTTGGTGAATGTTCGCATTCCATGAAGCCCTACAGGGCTTGAATGACAGAGATGAATTTGTACTTAGTTCTGGTGATTTGAGAGAATTCAAGTCAAGGAGGGAAATTGTTGGGTTTGACTTGAATTTTGTGGGTGACCCGGTTTGTAACCCGACCCACGACCCACGACCCATTTGTCTCTATATATATGAGTGTGAGGGAATTCATTAAAAGAGTGATTGATGTAATTTCTCTCTGTATAGCCTCCGTCAGAAAATAATACAGATATTCTCTCTGTCCGTGGACGTAGGTCGCATTGACCGAACCACGTAATTTCTTTGTGTGTTATTCTCTATCCTTCTCCTTGATTAATTGCATTTCAGTAACCTAACAAGGACAAGGTAGAAAAACTATATATGACGCATGGTAAGATAGTCTGAAAGAATTTTCTTAAAATGAATAGTATGAAAGTATGAGCTTGCATGTCATATGTTGAGCTTTGAAAAAAGTTCTTCACTTTTCCACTATCGGTATAGGCTAAGTTTTAATTGAAATGGTCCATCGTGTGAATTTTGAATTGCTCTGGGTTGAAGTCTACCAAATATTGTTTCTTTTTAAAAAAAAATCTTTTAAATGGAGACGAGTATTATATGATGTGCTTAAAAGTTAAGAGTATGTTTCAAGTATTCTTCTTGAAACATTTTCGTGATATGTTTTACATGAGACTTGTAGGAGTTGCCTATGTTGAGATTGAAAATGCTTGTGAAAGCATCGAAAATAAAGTTGGAGGAATAAGGATTATTGAAAATAATGAAAGTGAAGTTAGAGGGATAAGGGTTATACCGCAGGGTTAATGTTATTGAAGCTTGTCGGTCATATGGCAAAGGCATGGAGGGTGATATGATATGAGCCTGTAGGCTGTGTGGCACTGGATTTGGAGGGTTAAACATTACAGACTTGAATGTTTGTGACTTGGGCATGGGGGAGGGCGGATAAATAATAGCAAATGTTCATTTATGTTTTAATATGGAAAAAGATTATTTGAAAATATATGATTTCCTCCGGTTATTTCATGTTCTGACATAGCAATATTATACTATGTTTATCCTAAGACTACGTATTAGAACTAGTACGTTGTTATATTCTATACAGTTGTGATCTCCTTAGCTTTTTGCGTGAAACTGGTGTGCTTCCGATTTGTACTTCGAATATTTTAACTTAAAGCTTAAGTATGTGTTATGTTTTGAGTTGCAATAGACTAGAATACTGACTGGGCTTTCCCCACATATTGTATTTAGCGGATTCGAGTCTACTCTGGGCCAAGCTAGAGTCGGGGAAAGCTGGTTATGAAGGCCCATTTCGTTTCTTGGGCTAGTAGTTTAATTGATATCTTGTTGATTTAATTGTATTATAAACTCTAATTTTTACATGTGGCTCAAAAACATAGTATAGGGAACATGGCGCCTCTGCGAGGGTTTCTCAAGTAAACCTCTGCTAAGGTTTTTTCCAGTAACCTTGCGGCACCGGTGGAGGTTGCTTGAACCCATTTTCCCATTTTTCTTCCTTTTCTTGCCTTTTTCTTTCCCTCTCCTCTGTGAGATATTTTTTCCTTCTCTTTTTTGTTGAAGCTCTCCCCTCTGCATTGTTAGAGGTTTTTTGACAAGTGGTTTGGCCGGAGTTGCCTCGTTGGGGGCGTCGGTCGCTCGGCCACTGTCGCCTCACCTCCATGAGTTGTCGAAGATCCCAAGTGACAGCAAGAATCCGTTGTGTTTCTCCTCGAACTTTGATGAAGACCATAGCTATGACCGATACCGGAATCTCTCTACTCACAACGCTATAGTGCCGGGTTCGGTTATGGTGAAGTCGGGTTCTGTTTTGCATGCAAAACGGGAAAGGATGTTGCACAGGACCCCCTTTTTTGGCTGTAGCTCTATGCTGTTTCTTTCTTTCCTGCCAGTGTTGTCCCCTTCAGATCCAATTTAAAAAAAAAAAAAAAAGAAGCTAGAAGTCCTGCTGCTTTGAATCAGTTCGTTAGCATATGTGGCAGCTTATATCTTTTCTTTAGATTGTTAGAAGAGTAGCTCTAACTAGAGTTAGGAGTGTATTGCCCCTTATTTGGCAAAGGTAAATTGGAGTTGTAGGTTCTACAACATTTGCCCTTCTCCAATAATTGTACTTTTCTGTTGTCGTCAATCCAAAAGAGTATTGGGTTAGGGATTAGACATGGATTGAAGTCGGTAGTTTAGTTTTTGTATGTATATAAACTTTGCTTCGTACCTTATTATGTTTTTCTTTGTTCATTATGCAAGAATGTCGTCTTTGAAAGATCATGGTGGTGGAGGACACGGGCGAGGTCGGTTGTTGATCTCTACAGGCACTTGCACACTCTTCTCAAGCAATGTAGCTGCCCCCACATCTCCTGTGGCTCTGCTAACCCCATCACACTTGCCCCTATATATAGCTTCGTCAACTACGTCACTCGCTGCAATTATCCCCCTAAGAGGACTGCGTTAGTATTAGTCCTCCTCCAGGTGTGTCAACACTCGCTATTTCGAATTGTTTCGATTTAATAACAAATGTATATCTTAAAATTATTTTTATGATAATAATATTGGAGTGAATATATTTTAAGTCTAATGAATTTAAATATATTTAAACCTATTTAGTTATTTTTGATAATATTTTCTATTTATTGGCCATCCTGTAAGGATAATATATATGAAAGCTCATATACTTTATTTGCCTCACTTGTATTTATTCATAAAGTTTAATTTTATCTCTTGCACTATGTTCAAGAAAAAAGTATTCTTGTTGGCCTTTTTATTTTACCTGCCTCCTTATCAGAATGGTGCTTCTAACAGAAGTACAAATCCTAAGTCTAAAAGATAGCTGGCAAGAGACAAAATGAGTTATTTGTAGTTCATGGGAATTACCACCTAAATTCAAATAGTTTTCTCCTTCTATCTTCGTAATGCACTTCTCCTGACCAAGCTATGGCAAGTATTAATGGAGTTCTGCAAGCATTTATGGAGAAAGACATTGATATCAACGGTTAGTTCTTGGAGTCCTCTATTTAAAGCCAGAAGCAGTTCCAAAAGCAAATAACGAACATGTTGAAAAAATTTATTGTTGCATTCATCTCTTCACATACTTTCTTCTTTGAATTTATACTTGAGTGTTCTGTGTGAGTTTGTGATTAAATTGTTTTGAGTATTGTCTTTGAGAGAGAGAGTTTGTTTTATTGATTTTAATTTCCTTGGTCTTTGATTTGCTTTAAGAAGGTTGTAAAAGCTGTTGAACTGATCATTTGGTTAAATATTATAATTTATTTTTCTTAGAGGAAACATTTCTGGTCTATGATAACTTTAAGAAGTAAAAGCTTTAGAAAGTTTGTTCTTGGTGAGGTTTTCTTATAAAGTTCAAGATCTTCTTTTATAAGAAATCTTCTTTATTTATATGTATTGGGAGAAGGATATAGGATTCAAGTGGATGTGATCCAAATCTTTTTAAACTTATTGTACAATATTCTCCCTTTCTCTCATCTATCTATGTAGAACATCATTATAATATAAACTTTTAAGGAGAATAAAACTATTTCTCAAAAAAAAAAAGTTGAAATTCTTAATATATACAATTAACCTTTATTTTTGTGTCTATTTGGTCTAACAAATAAGTGACACATAACTTGCCACATCTGGTTCTGCTGCTAGCTAGTTGTGATCAACAAAAGCTCATCCACTTTGGGCCTGACATTAAGCTATACATCATGCATGAGACGTGACCACTAACATCATGCACAAGGTAATGGCCCCAATGCCTCTTGCATGCCTTCCGTGGAGAAAGTATTCCGTAAGTGAAGGATCACACATGTTTATACTGTTAAACGGGCTAGTTTGGATAGAATCGACCTGTCACAAGTTAAGTATTAAGCACTTGCGGGTCTCTTCCTGAACACCAAGATTGATCGTCGTGGCCTGCGGGCATAAACGGACTGGCTTGTGGGACATTTTTTTAATATTAAAATAATATAATTTTAATTTTTTCAGTAAAAAATTTAATTTTTTTTATTAAAATAATATTTATACATGTAAAAAATTACTCCTTTAATATTTTTAAATAATCAATAGCTTTAATTTCTTTTGTTTTCAAAATTAACTATATTATATTTAAATTTGAAAATTCTATATCTATTTTTAAAAAATTACAAAAGTTTTCATATCCAAATTTATTATATTTATTGAATATAATGTTATAAAATATAGAAATGTAATAAACTAAAATTATTTATATTAAATAATATATATTTTTAAATTTTTAAAAAACAAGTCAATCCACAGGCCTAAACGGTTAAACTGCTTAAAGGTGGTCCCGGTCTAATCCACGGGCTTTGGGCTTTTTGCACAACAGTACATATATATATGTTTGATGATTTCATGGTACGTAACTTACATGTAATTATATTTTAATTTAATTCGTAAAATACATTTATTTAGTTTTTTTTCCTCTTTTGCTAGGCCAAACACTGCCTTCTCACAGATGTAGGCATGCAGCCTTGATTAGGCTTGTGTGGGAGACAACGTGTGCAAAGAGGTGTTGAATTTTAATATAATATATATATCGTATTTTGGATATGCATTAATCAATTATTAAATATCATTAACATATTAACTATATTATTCTAATATATAGCCTTTAATATATGAATATTATAATTGAACTTTTATTTGTGAGTGGCCCATTATGGGTTGGACTAATCACATAGCCTGTTGAGAAGTCACTGCTCTCATCTGATAATAAATAGACTAACTTCTCATTAATCAGTCTAATCCTAGACAGAATACTTATAAGACAGAGAGTAGTACCACTCTCACATAACTCAAAAAATTCCTTCTGTTCTATTGTTCAAGATGGATATCGCAATGATGCCAGGTACACATTCTGTTCATCTCTTTTATATTCTGTTATTTAATATGCTGTAATTTGTATCTACACCGATTTAGGATCAGAAATTAATCCTTTAATTCCTTCAAGAGTTACTCTAATACTCTCCACAATGCCTCAACGACTACAAGACCAAGGAAAATTTTGAGACTTACGCCAACCTACCAATAGTGTTAAGATTAATTCAAACGACTGCGTTTTATGTTAGTTAAACGCTGCGTACTGTTGTTTCCATTAGTTACCGTTGGAGGCTTCCTCTTCTTCGTTATCTCTTCTGTATATATATATATATATATATATATATATATATGGTTTTACAATAATAATATTAATCAATCAGTTTTCTCTTCAAACTCTTATATGGTACGTATTAGAGCCAACAATCGGAGATCGGACTCAAGAACAATGGATTTGTCGAGCTCGGGCAATAACAGTGGCGAGCAACCCACGTAAAATCAACCAGCCAACAGTGGCGTCAACCATGGCAGGTTCTTACTGGGAATTACGAATAAAAGCAATAATATGGTTTTGTTTTCCCACAATATTTTCGTGAAACTCAGTGTTAGGTTATTGTAAGGCAATAAATCAAGGAGAAAGATTGAGAAGAACACACAAAGAAATTACGTGGTTCGGTCAATGCGACCTACGTCCACGGACAGAGAGAATATCTGTATTATTTTCTGATAGAGGCTATACTGAGAGAAATTACATCAACCACCTACAATGAATTCCATTACACACATATATATAGAGGAAATAATGGGTTATGGGTCATGGGTTATGGGTCATGGGTCGGGGGTCAGGTTACAAACCGGGTTACCCACAAAATTCAAGTCAACCCAACAATTTCTCTCCTTGACTTGAATTCTCTCAAATCACCAGAACTAAGTACAAACTCATCTCTGTCATTCAAGCCCTGTAGGGCTTCATGGAATGCGAACATTCACCAAGTCCAAGCTATGCTTGAACTTCTCTGAAGGTAGAGCCTTTGTCAACATATCTGCTGGATTATCTGCTGTGGCTATCTTCTCGATGGATAATTTCTTGTCTTCTATCACATCTCGAATAAAATTCAATCTGATATCAATATGCTTCGACCTCTCATGGTAGACTGGATTCTTGGCCAAACTTAATGCACTCTGACTATCACAATAAATGATAGGTCTCTGAATATTTAACCCCAGACTATCAATCAAACTATGTAACCACATACCTTCCTTAACTCCTTCTGCCAATGACATGTATTCTGCTTCAGTGGTAGACAAGGCAACTGTAGATTGAAGTGTTACCTTCCAACTGACAGCACATCCATTCAGAGTCAAGACATAGCATGTTAAGGATCTCCTCCTCAAAAGATCTCCAGCATAATCTGAATCTGTATAACCAACCAAGCCACTATCAGATTTATCAGCACCATAAACCAAGCAAACGTTACTCGTGCCTTTAAGATACCGCATAATCCATTTAACTGCACTCCAATGAGCTCTCCCAGGATTACTCATAAACCTGCTTACCACACTGACTGCATGAGCCAGATCAGGCCTAGTACACACCATTGCATACATCAAGCTTCCAACAGCATTACAGTAGGGCATTGTATTCATGTACCCTTTTTCCTCAGCTGTAGTAGGTATTGTACTAGCATCAAGTTTAAAATGTGCCGCCAACGGAGTACTAACCGGCTTAGAATTATTCATTTGGAAAGACTGTAACAATTTTTCTATGTATTTCTGTTGAGATACATACAGTAAACCTGCACTTCTATCTCTCCAAATCTCCATGCCCAATATCTTCTTGGCTGCACCCAAATCCTTCATCTCAAACTCACTGCTCAACAAGGATTTCAAACTATCAATTTCAACCTTGTTCTTTGCAGCAATTAACATATCATCAACATATAGCAACAAATAAATATAAGAATCATCTGCAAGTTTCTTACAGTAGACACAGTTATCAAACTGATTACGCAGAAAACTATGGGAAGTCATGAATGTATCAAATTTCTTGTACCACTGTCTAGGAGACTGCTTCAAACCATACAAGGACTTTTTCAGCAAACATATTGATAGGTCGATTTGGCAAGTGCACCAATCGTACAAGTAATACAGAGTGAGTATGATAGAAATGGCTAGCACCCAAGAGGGGGGTGAATTGGGTTTTAAAAAAAAATTGCAAAGACTTGATGGAAGTTTAAGAAGTTTTAAAAACAATGCCAAGCTTTTTATGAAAGTAAAATAAGTATGATCAAGATGAATAAATATAGAGTACAATTAATCAAAAACAATTAAAGAGATGAATGAATATAAAATGCAAGAAAGTAAAGAACATATAAATAATTAAAGAGCAAGGGAAGAGAAAATCAAACAGCAAGATTTATACTGGTTCGGCTTAAACCAAGCCTACATCCAGTCCTCAAGATAACTTCTTGAGTGTTTCACTATAGACCACAAGTTTATGCAATTGGGCACTTGTAAGCCACTACAACATAGAGATCTTTTCTTCCTCAAGGGTGTCTCTCCCCCTTACAATGTGTTTTCTCTCAAACACTAACTCAAGGAACCAATGCTTGAGCAACTAAATTTGAAGGGTTAAGGAAAATAATGGTGGACACTCTCAAAGTGTAAATAACGCAGAAATTAAGCTCAGAATATTTCTCTAGCAATTTAGAGAGAATGAAACTCAAGATAATATGAAAAATGAACAATTGAAGCTTGATGCAAATGGTGTTGTGAAGTCCCCTTTATATAGTGAAACCTTGCTGCTACAGTGACTGCTTTAGTCAGAATTGCTACAGTAAGCTTCATCATCATTTTTCAACCTTTCTACAACAACCAAAAAAACTTTATCAACCTTTTTCAACAATCAAATTCATTTTTCAAATTTGCTACAGTAAAAGGTATTCTTTTTCAAAGTTTATTACAACAACCAATAAACTTTATCATACTTTTTCAACAATCAAATTCATTTTTCAAAAGTGCTACAGTAAAAGATATTCTTTTTCAAAGTTGATTACAACAACCAATAAACTTTATCATACTTTTTCAACAATCAAATTCTTTTTTCAAAAGTGCTACAGTAAAAGTATTCTTTTTCAAATTATATTACAACAACCAATAAACTTTATCAAAAATCAATTTATACTACTAGATTTAAATATATAAAGCATTGAACATATTTGGGCCAAGAAAAATTGAATCATGCATTTGGATCAAGAAGATTAAATCATACTATTTGGGCTAAGAAAGATTAAATCATATATTGGGCCAAGAAGATTAAATCATTCATTTGGGCCAAGAAGATTAAATCATTCATTTGGGCTAAGAAGTTAAATCATTCATTTGGGCCAAGAAGATTAAGTCATACTATAATTCCCACATATTTGTCATCATCAAAACTTATAGCATAATACATTAGGGCTAACAATCTCCCCCTTTTTGATGATGACAAATCACCAAAGAAAAATTTGTTACAATGTAATAATCATTATACAATATACACATATTTTTCTTTCCATATCCTTCTCCCCCTATTTGACATTAACAAAAAGGTATAAGGAAGGCAATATATAAAGGCTAAAGCGTATTCCTTCTTTAAGCAAGAATATCATATGACGTCATGGGGTAAAATTTCATCAAAACTTATCATTGATATGCCAAAAATATATAATTAAGGAAAACATTGCATCTCAGATAAAGTGACCTTAAAGATATAGAGGATTTAATTATAGGTTAGGCTCCCCCTCAATCAATGCATATTAAACAAATGTAATTTTCAAGATGTATTTATATATGTATCTTGAGGATGAGCACCTGCAAAAATTTTGACAACCACTCCGATGCTTAAGTTAGTAATGTAAATCAAAGATTAAAGACAAAATTTAAAAATCATGTAATGAAAAAATAATTTTTAAAGTTCATTTGGATTTGCCATCCCAAGTTCTCTCCTAATAAAGTTGAATCTATCTTCAGCAAGAGGCTTCGTGAAAATGTCAGCTAACTGAAAATCCGTTTGCACAAATTCAAGAGAGACATCTTTCTTTTGAACATGATCTCTTATAAAATGATGTCTTATTTCAATATGTTTGGTTCTTGAGTGCATGACAGGATTTTTAGATAAGCATATGGCACTTGTGTTATCACATCTAATGGGTATGTTTTTAAGAAATACACCAAGATCCTCTAGTTGTTGTTTCATCCACAAGATTTGGGCACAACAACTCCCAGCTGAAATGTATTCAGCTTCAGCTGTGGATAAAGCAACACTGTTTTGCTTTTTACTAAACCAAGAGACAAGAGAACTACCAAAGAATTGGCAAGTTCCACTTGTACTTTTTCTGTCTGTTTTGCTACCCGCAAAATCCGCATCAGAGTAGCCAATTAAAAAATTAGAGGATCCTTTAGGATACCATAAACCCATTTGAGATGTGCCAACCAAGTATCTAAAAATTCTTTTCACAGCCTTAAAATGAGATTCCTTGGGGTTAGTTTGAAATCGTGCACACATGCATACACTAAACATAATATCGGGTCTACTAGCGGTTAAGTACAGTAGAGAGCCAATCATACCTCTATATTTTGTCACATCAAATGGTTGACCTCTTTCATCCTTGTCCAAGTTTGTTGAGGTACTCATGGGAGTAGCAATTGGTTTTGCATTCTCCATGTCAAACTTTTTGAGCAACTCTTTTGCATACTTGGTTTGGCTAACAAATATTCCATTATCCATTTGTTTGATTTGGAGCCCAAGGAAGAAGTTGAGTTCTCCCATCATTGACATTTCAAACTCACCTTGCATGATCTTAGCAAACTCTTTACACAAACTTTCATTAGTAGCACCAAATATTATATCGTCAACATATATTTGCACTATAATTAAATCATGCTTTTTATTTTTGAAGAACAAGGTTGTATCGACCTTTCCTCTTGAAAATCCATTATTTAAAAGAAATGAACTCAATCTCTCATACCAAGCTCTAGGAGCTTGTTTGAGACCATATAAAGCCTTTTTCAATTTAAAAACATCATTTGGCTTATCATGATTTTCAAAACCGGGAGGTTGTTCAACATAAACTTCCTCCATGATATAGCCATTTAGAAAGGCACTTTTCACATCCATTTGAAATAGTTTAAAATCATTTATGCATGCAAATGCCAATAACATTCTAATAGCTTCAAGTCTAGCTACGGGTGTAAAAGTTTCATCATAATCAATGCCTTCTTCTTGGTTGTAACCTTTTGCGACAAGTCTAGCCTTATTTCTAACCACTATTCCATTTTCATCAAGTTTGTTTCTAAAAACCCATTTTGTGTCAATTATTGGATGATCATTGGGTCTAGGAACTAATTCCCAAACTTGGTTTCTTTCAAATTGATTTAGTTCTTCTTGCATAGCTAAGATCCAATGTTCATCTATAATTGCATCATCAATATTTTTTGGTTCAACTTGAGAAAGGAAGGCTAAGTGGTTACAAACATTCCTAAGAGAATTTCGTGTTATTACCTTTTGAGAGGCATCTCCAATGACGAGCTCCTTAGGATGACTTTTTGCATACCTCCAATCCTTTGGAAGATCATCATTGTTTCTTGTTGGTTCCTCTTGTGGTTTCTCTTCTTCTTGTTGCTTTTCTTTTTCTTGAGGCTTCTCCTCTTCTTGTGGCAATTTAGCACCCTCATCATGATCATCATCATTTTTTGGTATTATTTCTTGCTTCTTCCTCATTTCATCATCTAATGAAAGGTCTTTGAAGTAATCTAACACTTCATGTTGATCATCACAATCTTTAAGGGAATTGTTAGATTCATCAAAAACAACATGCATAGATTCTTCAACAAGTAAAGTTCTTTTGTTATAGACTCTATATGCTTTACTAGTACTAGAATATCCATGAAAAATGGCTTCATCGGCTTTGGCATCAAATTTTCCCAAATTATCTTTTCCATTGTTTAAAACTAAGCATTTGCAACCAAACACATGGAGATGAGAAATGTTGGGCTTTCTTCCTCTATATAGCTCATATGGGGTTTTATTTAAAATTGGCCTTATCAAGGCTCTATTCATTACATAACAAGCAGTATTAACAGCATCCGCCCAAAAATATTGAGGAAGTTTCCCTTCATTAAGCATAGCTCTAGCCATCTTCTCTAAAGTTCTATTTTTCCTCTCAACAACACCATTTTGTTGAGGAGTTCTAGGAGATGAGAAGGTATGCTCAATGCCATTTTCATCACAGAATTCCATAAAGTCATGGTTATCAAATTCTCCACCATGATCACTCCTAATCCTCACAATGGTCAAGCTTTGCTCTTTTTGAATAAACTTTGCAAGTTTTAGAAAAGATTTAAAAGCTTGATCTTTATGAGCTAGAAAGAGAGTCCATGTGTACCTTGAGTAGTCATCTACAACAACTAGTACATAGGAGTTACCTCCAAGGCTTTTTGTCCTAGATGGTCCTACAAGGTCCATATGAAGTAATTGCAAAGGCTTAGTTGTAGAAACAATATCCTTAGTCTTGAAAGAGCTTTTAACTTGCTTTGCCATTTGACAAGTACCGCAAAGCTTATCTTTTTCAAAATTAATTTTGGGTAAGCCAATTACAAGTTCTTTCTTGACTAGTTTATCCAAAAGATTCATACTAGCATGAGCTAGTCTTCTATGCCATAACCAACTTTCATTACTAACACTAATTAAACATGTAGAGTCTATAGAAGGATCTTCATCGAGATTTATAACGTAAACATTATTGATCCTTTGACCGACAATCTTAACTTGCTTATCATTAATATTTTCAACTATGCAACGATTTGAATCAAAAATCACTCTATTGCCTTTGTCACATAGTTGACTAATGCTAAGCAAATTATGATTGAGGCCTTCAACAAATAAGACATTTTCAATAGAAGTTGAGAAATTTTTACCCACTTTACCTATTCCCTTGATTAGACCTTTGTTATTTCCTCCAAAGGTCACTTTGCCTCCTCTTGGTGTCAAAGAGAGAAATTTTGATTGGTCGCCGGTCATGTGCTTTGAGCAACCACTATCTAAGTACCATTTTTCACTCTTTGTCTTGAGGCACACCTAACTCACAAAATCAAGTTTTCTTTTTAGGTACCCAAATTTGTTTGGGTCCTTCTTTGTTAGTTGTTCCCTTGGGAACCCATTTCATTTTATTTTCATAGGAAATATTCTTTCTATACCAACAAGAATAGGAATTATGTCCTTTTAAACCACAATAAAAACAAGTAGTGAAGGGACTACTTGACATAGTTGCATGAACAAAGAAATTCTTGTAGTATTTTTGACTAGCTTTGGGCTTATATCCTAAGCCGGATTTGTCAAATACACATCTTTGTTTTCCAAGCAATATGTTCAAATTGTCTCTTCCTAGTGTAAATTTTGCAAGGGTATTTTTTAAATCTTTATTTTCCCTTTCTAATTCAATGCATTCACAACAAGGACAATTTTATTTTGGAGAGATAATCAATTCTTTTAAGCTTGCATTTTCTTCTTGCAAAATTTTGTTTTGATCTTCAAAAACAAGGCTTTCCTTTTTAAGTGCAATAAGATCATCTTTCAATTTTGAAATTTCATCCTCAAGTAAGGAAATTTTTTGCTTTGAAAAACTTAACTTTTTAGCAAGCTTTAAAGATTCATTGTGTAGTTCTTCAAAAGCATCTTGTAATTCATCAAAAGAGTGTAAAGGTTCAAGAATGTTTACCTCTTCATCTTTTCTTGCCATAAGGCAAAGGTTGGCTTCTTCATTTTCTTCTTCATCGGATTCACTTTCTCCCCATACAGAAGAAATATATGCTTTCTTTTTCACTTTGTCATAGCTTTTCTTTCCTTCTTGCTTCTTGATGAATTGTGGACAATCCCATTTGATGTGTCCAACCTTTTTGCATTCATAACAAGTGGGACCTTCCTTGTTGCTATCTTGGTCTCTTTGCCATCTTCTTGTATTCTTCCTTTTTAGGAATTTACTAAATTTTTTGACCAAGAGACCAATGTCTTCATCATTGATTTCAAGTTCCTCTTCTCCCTCATCACTATCGATTTCCACCCTCTTGGAAGAAGATGATTTAAGGGAGAGAGTCTTCTTTTTCTTGGTTTCTTCCTCTTGCCTCATCTCTATTATTTTGGACTCATAGTTTTGGAGGTTCCCAAACAAGGCTGTGAGGGAATTCATTGACTCTCCTCTTACTTCCATAATCGCAGTCCTCTTTGCCTCCCACTCCGAGGTAAGACATCTTAGAATCTTGGTGGTTTGTGATTTTTCTGAATAAGAAACACCAAGAGCTTTCAAATGGTTAGTAATATGAGTGAATCTTAATTGCATTTCACTAATACTCTCATCACTTTTCATTTTGAAATTTTCATATTCATTGGTGAGAGTACTTATTTTTGACTCTTTGACTCCAAGAGTTCCTTCATGTGCAATTTCTAAAGTATCCCACATTTCTTTAGCACTTGCACAGCTAGAAACTCTAAAATATTCATCTTGGTTTAAAGCACTAACTATGATCATTTTTGCTTTGGCATTAAGATGGACAAGTTTCTTTTCGGTATCATTCCATTCACTTTTGGGTTTTGGAATAACATTCCCTTCAACCTCCTTAGTAGGAGTATAAGGACCTTTTTCCACAACATCCCAAAGATCAAGGTCTACCGCATCGAAAAACATTCTCATCTTAGACTTCCAATAAGTGTAATAGTTTCCATTAAAACCAGGGGGTTTTGTAAAGGAACTTCCTTCAGGTAAAACACAATCACCAAAGCCAGCCATATTTCAACTCTTAGACGATTAAGTCTTTGATCAAGAGCCCAAGCTCTGATACCAATTGATAGAAATGGCTAGCACCCAAGAGGGGGGTGAATTGGGTTTTAAAAAAAAATTGCGAAGACTTGATGGAAGTTTAAGAAGTTTTAAAAACAATGCCAAGCTTTTTATGAAAGTAAAATAAGTATGATCAAGATGAATAAATATAGAGTACAATTAATCAAAAACAATTAAAGAGATGAATGAATATAAAATGCAAGAAAGTAAAGAACATATAAATAATTAAAGAGCAAGGGAAGAGAAAATCAAACAGCAAGATTTATACTGGTTCGGCTTAAACCAAGCCTACATCCAGTCCTCAAGATAACTTCTTGAGTGTTTCACTATAGACCACAAGTTTATGCAATTGGGCACTTGTAAGCCACTACAACATAGAGATCTTTTCTTCCTCAAGGGTGTCTCTCCCCCTTACAATGTGTTTTCTCTCAAACACTAACTCAAGGAACCAATGCTTGAGCAACTAAATTTGAAGGGTTAAGGAAAATAATGGTGGACACTCTCAAAGTGTAAATAACGCAGAAATTAAGCTCAGAATATTTCTCTAGCAATTTAGAGAGAATGAAACTCAAGATAATATGAAAAATGAACAATTGAAGCTTGATGCAAATGGTGTTGTGAAGTCCCCTTTATATAGTGAAACCTTGCTGCTACAGTGACTGCTTTAGTCAGAATTGCTACAGTAAGCTTCATCATCATTTTTCAACCTTTCTACAACAACCAAAAAACTTTATCAACCTTTTTCAACAATCAATATTCTTTTTCAAATTTGCTACAGTAAAAAGTATTCTTTTTCAAAGTTTATTACAACAACCAATAAACTTTATCATACTTTTTCAACAATCAAATTCATTTTTCAAAAGTGCTACAGTAAAAGATATTCTTTTTCAAAGTTGATTACAACAACCAATAAACTTTATCATACTTTTTCAACAATCAAATTCTTTTTTCAAAAGTGCTACAGTAAAAGTATTCTTTTTCAAATTATATTACAACAACCAATAAACTTTATCAAAAATCAATTTATACTACTAGATTTAAATATATAAAGCATTGAACATATTTGGGCCAAGAAAAATTGAATCATGCATTTGGATCAAGAAGATTAAATCATACTATTTGGGCTAAGAAAGATTAAATCATATATTGGGCCAAGAAGATTAAATCATTCATTTGGGCCAAGAAGATTAAATCATTCATTTGGGCTAAGAAGTTAAATCATTCATTTGGGCCAAGAAGATTAAGTCATACTATAATTCCCACATATTTGTCATCATCAAAACTTATAGCATAATACATTAGGGCTAACAGAGTAGAGTATCGTTCCCACGAGGATTGAGGTACCAAGTACCCGCGAAGCTAAAGTTAAATGCTATCTAGACGAATCATTGAACGAAAATATAAATCTAATGTTACAAAATAAACTAAACTCTATCTAAACCCTAAAACTAAGCTACTCCTAATGACAGTAACCTAGGATTGATGGGATTGACTTCATTTAATTCTTAATCCGACTAATTCATAGACAAATGAGTCTTTGAGTTGTTAAAGACTGATTCAATCAAATTGCAAATCCTTTTGGAGTTGGTTAAGCTCTCTCAAGTGTTTGAACCCAATCCCTTGGAGAAACAAACCTACCTATACCCAATGATTGTTTAATTCCTTAATCCAATCATTCAAGTAGGTGATTAAGTTTAGGAACTCATTAAAACCACATAAATAAGATTATCCATCCCTAGATTAATCCGATTTATGGTGGAAGTTACAATGGGCTAGTTAATACCTATCTATCCCTAGCATAGATAAAAACCTCCCAAACTCATAAAAGTGGTGATCAATCATTTTTAGAGCAATTCAATCCGGTAAATCCACTCCAACAAAATACGAAATGCAATTGAGAAGAATCATTCAATAACAAAACCTCATAAGAAATTAAATTACATCAACCAGCAAGCCCATCATTCTTCATAGATTCCATTATCATCCTCTTACTCTTGCTTTTACCACTTGTACATGCTAGTCTAGGGCACGAATATTCCTAGAAGGATTTTCCCAAACCTCAACTAAGATAAAACCCAATTCTCCATAATTCCTTATGTGAAAATCAAGTTCATTAAATGAACAAATCCTAATTTGACTATATGAGGCTAATAACTATATTCCTATGATATTAGCAAATCAATCCCCTCTCCTTTAAGGTTCAAGAACTCATACAACTTATTCCTTTGGTCTAGTTTCTACCTCCCCTTCCCAAATTTGGTAAAAACACCCAATCATCCCAATAAATGGCCAATTTAAAGGAAAACATTAAGATTGGAATAAATAAACATGCATTAATCAAGCAATAACTACAAGAGTTCGAGAAATTACACAAAACCTAATCTAAAATAAGGCTCATAACAACCCTTGAGTTACATACTACCTACCACTACATAATACAAGAAAATAAAACATGAAAAGAGAAGAAAATGAAGAGGAAAGAGAAGAGATGGGGGAAAGAAGACCAATCCATTGAAGGAAGGCTCTTCTCCCCCCTAACCAGCTCTATAGAGTAAACCCTAGCCGCCTCCAAGCTCCCCAAAATCTCCCAAGTCCAAGATTAGGTCAAAATGCTCTAAAAGGAGTATTTAAGCTGCTGGTCCGAAGTCTGGCGCCTGGGCGCCAGGTCTGGCGCCTGGGCTCCAAGGCTGCAGCTTCAGATTCAAAGTTCATGGGTCGGGCGCCTGGGCGCCACGTTTGGCGCCTGGGCGCCAACTGGGCAGAAAGCCCTGGTTCTTCACATGCCTGGCGCCTGGGCGCCACGTCTGGCGCCTGGGCGCCAGGCCACTGGAATGACATACTTTCTCTTGTTTCCTCCCCACAAATGCACCTACAGAAAACAATAAATAAAATAAATTAAAAAGGCAATAAAAGGTGCAGAAAAACAAGAAAATACGAACACTAACAAGCACACGGAAATTGTACGAAAACAAAGATAACAAGCGCAAAAGGAAAGCAAACATGGCTAAAAGAGGACCGAAAATCCCAAATATGGTGACATTATTTAGTGACTTTCTAGGACTTATCACATACATGATCTTTCTTCCCAAAATCAAGAAATCCTTCTGGCTGTGACATATAGATCTGCTCCTCTAAATTTCCATGTAAGAAAGCAGTTTTCACATCCAATTGTTCCAACTTCAAGTCAAAAACACTTACCATGGACAAAAGGACACGAATGGTTTTATGCTTCACAACAGGGGAAAAAACTTCATGATAATCAATTCCCTTCTTTTGTGAAAAACCCCTGGCCACGAGTCGTGCTTTGAACCTTGCTGGTTCAACTCCAGGAATACCTTCTTTCTTCTTGAAGACCCATTTGCATCCTACCGGTTTCACTCCCTTTGGTAACGGTACAAGATCCCATGTTTCATTCTTCTCAAGAGATTGCATCTCTTCATTCATTGCAACCAGCCATTCTGATGCTTCTCTACTCTCAACTGCTTCTTTATATGATCTCGGGTCATCAGAATCAATGCTTTCACCTACTGCCAAGGTATAAGCAACTGAATTAATATCAACTATATCAACATAATCTGCATACCTTATAGGTTTTCTGATTTCCCTCCTTTCCCTCCTTGTTGCTATAGGTTGTGATTCTTCTTCTTCCCCGGGCTGCTGTACTGGGTCTGTTATAACCCTTTTTTAAGTTTAAACTTTAATTTCCACCTTCTGGTTGGCACCTTGATCATTATTACCTGCATAACCACCAAGCTCCTCCTTCTGACCAAACATAGCAGACTCATCAAAAGTTACATCTCTGTTAGTAATAAATTTTGGAGTTCTATCCTTTTCAGTACACCATAGTCTGTACCCTTTAACTCCAGGTGCATACCCTAGAAATATGCATTTCATTGCCCTAGGCTCTAGTTTACCATCATTCACATGAGCATATGCAGGACAACCAAATATACGTAGGCCAGAATAATCAGAAGGTTTACCGGACCATACCTCTTGAGGAGTCTTAAAATCAATTGCAGTAGATGGCGATCTATTCACCAGATAACAAGCAGTGTTAACTGCTTCAGCCCAGAATTGTTTTGGCAAGCCAGCGTTTAATCGCATGCATCTCGCACGCTGCAACAGTGTTTGATTCATACGTTCTGCAACTCCATTTTCCTGTGGTGTATGAAGTACAGTGCGATGCCTCACTATACCTTCTTTCTTGCAAAATTCATCAAATGGAGCGTTACAGAACTCCAACCCATTATCAGTTATGAGTGTTTTGACCTGTTTTCCAGTCCGTTTCTCAACCATGGTCTTCCACTCCTTGAACTTCCCAAACACTTCATCTTTGAATTTCAGAAAATATACCCAAACACTTCTAGAGTAGTCATCAATGAAAGTAACAAAGTACTTGCATTTGCCCTGAGATTCAATTGGAGAAGGACCCCACAAGTCTGAGTGAACATATTGCAGAACATCCGTAGAAGTATGCTTCCCAGAACTGAACTTAACTCTGCGTTGTTTACCCATAACACAAACTTCACAGAATTTCAGTTTCCAGTTTCTGCTCCTTCTAACAATCCTTGTTTACTTAGAATTGACAGCCCTTTCTCACTCATGTGTCCCAATCGGCAATGCCACAACTCTGTATAATCATCATTCTTCCCTAAAGATTTAGATACAGCCACTGTCCCCATCATAGAACTACCAATCAGAAAGTAAATGCCATGCTGCAATTTACCCTTCATTATAACCAGAGCACCTTTGGAAATTCTCAACTGTCCATTCTCTCCAGAGTACTTGTACCCTTGTTTGTCTAGAGTACCAAGAGAAATCAAGTTCTTCCGTAGATCAGGAACATACCAAGCATCAAGCGTCCTGACTATTCCATCATACATCTGAATCTGCACAGAACCACTACCCTTAACACTAAGCTGCTCATCATCACCCAATCTCACAACACCATTCCACTCCTTAAAAGAAGTAAACAGCTCACGTGAAAAAGTCATATGATAAGATGCACCTGTGTCCAAGACCCAAGTATTTACAGAACCAGAGGTGCTGACTGTGAGAATATCAATGCCTTCTTCTTCGTCAGAACTATCTTGCACCACCGCAGCACTACCACTGGTATTCGGTTCCTTCTCGTCATTTCCCTTCTTCCTCTGTGGACAATTCTTCCTGATGTGCCCCTTCTGTTTATAGTGATAACATCGAGGTCCTCCTTTGTTCCTTGACTTAGACCGTGACTTGCTTCTTTTTCCATCATCCCTTTTAGTGTCTCTGCCTCTGCCAACATACAAACCTGCTTCTGCACCATCCTCATTAGAACTAGAGACTCTTCTCTTCAGCTCTTTAGACTGCAAAGCATCTTTGACATCATTAACAGAGATACTATCTCTACCATACAACATAGTGTCAACAAAGTTCTCATATGAATTTGGTAGAGAACACAAAAGAATGATAGTCTGATCTTCATCATCTATCTTAACCCCAACATCCTGTAAATCCAGGATTATTCGGTTAAAATTATCAAGATGATCTTTTACCTGCATATTTTCTGTCATCCGCAGGGTATACAAACGCTGCTTCTGATATAACCGGTTTGTGAGAGACTTTTTCTGGTATTTATCATCCAATTTCTTCCACAAACCTGCAGCAGTTGATTCATCAACTACTTCTCTCAACACCTCATCTGTCAGACTCAATAGTAATGCACTATGAGCCTTTGCCAAAATTTCCTTCTTCTCCTCTTCCTTCAACGTGTTAGGTAGACTACTTTCTCCTTCTAATGCCACTGCACATCCCTGCTGAACCAGAAGTGCCCTTATTTTTACCTTCCACAAAGTGAAATCATTCGATCCATTGAACTTCTCAATATCGAATTTATGAGTCGACATCTTCTCAAATAACAGCAGATAAATTACTAGCAAATTTCGCAATTAGAAATTGAATTTCACAAAACTGTTCAGAACCTTGCAAACTGACCAGAACTTCACTAACAGAAATTCAACACAGCAGTCCAACAAAATTCACATCAGTAAACCAGAAATCCAATCCAGCACAATCTAACACAATCCAGTAAATTCACACAGAAATTCAAAATTCTTTTCTGAATTAAACATAAACTCACCGGAACCGTGTCGACGAAACAATAACGATCGCAACAGAAAACTTGGTCCAAACAACTACTATAACCAAACAGCAGCTTTGACCAAACAGTGGTTTTTGACCAAACAGCAACTTTAACCAAACAGCAGCTTTGACCGAACAACAGCTTTGACCAAACAGTAACTTTGACCAAATAGTACCGTTGACCGTTGACCGTGCTACAGTGCCGTGTCGCTACAGTACCCGAGTCGTACAGTGCCGTTGACCGTTGACTACTACAGTGCCTCACCGTAGAAGATGATGAACAGTGCTTCCGATGAAGATTCTGACAATGAACAGTACTTCCGATGAAGATTCCGGTGATGAACAGTACTCGCAACCGTAAAAACTCACCAAAACAACTGAAAAACGATCTCTAATGCACTAGAAATGCAATAAACGGTCTCTTTTTGCCTAAAAACAAGCGAATCAAGCTAGATCTGAAATTTAAAAACTAGATCTGAAAATTTTCTTACCACCAAAAATTGGTATTCGACGTTCTTCAACGCACCAAAGATGTAGAGAATGGTCTCCTATGCTCCAGAACAACTAAATCGAGGCAAGATCTGAAATTTTGGAGCCAGATCTGAAAATTTTCGGACGTGCTACAGTAACCGACGAACCAAAAATGAACCAAGGCTCTGATACCACTTGTTAGGTTATTGTAAGGCAATAAATCAAGGAGAAAGATTGAGAAGAACACACAAAGAAATTACGTGGTTCGATCAATGCGACCTACGTCCACGGACAGAGAGAATATCTGTATTATTTTCTGATAGAGGCTATACAGAGAGAAATTACATCAACCACCTACAATGAATTCCATTACACACATATATATAGAGGAAATAATGGGTTATGGGTCGTGGGTCGGGTTACAAACCGGGTTACCCACAAAATTTAAGTCAACCCAACACTTAGTAATTTCTTGTTATGGAAGTAGCAAATCACGGCAGCAATTTATGGATATGGACTGGAGAGCCATCTGTCAGAAAACCAAATCCCCCCAAAGTTCAAGAATGCTAAAGAACAAGCAGCAGCAATTCCTACCTCAGAATACTCTAACTGGATACGACAAGACCAACTTCTTCTATCACGGATTCTTGCATCAATGATAGAAGGAATGTTAACCAGGGTGGTAGGTTGTAATTTTGTTTTTGAAAAAGAATTCAAATTCATTTTGCCTCAAAAACCAGAGCCAAAATTAAACAATTCAAACACCAGTTGAGAACCACAAGAAAGGGATCTCTTAAAATGTATTAGTGTCAGTTGAAAATAAAGAGTGTGGTTGACTCTTTAGCATCTGATGATAGTCCTATACCTATAAATGACTACATTGAGGCAATCTTTGATGGATTGCCTTATGAGTATGAATCAGTCATTACTACTGTTTTGTCCAAAACTGAATCCTATACTATTGATGAAATAGAAGCACTTCTGTTATCTCAAGAAACCATATTAGAAAAGAAAGTGCAGGTACAAATCTTGGATTCAACCAAGAATGAAGTCAATGGCAATGTCACAGCAGGTGTAGCCCAATTCAAGAACGTGGGTGGCACAGGTTCTAGTGGAGGATCTAATGCAAACTTCTTTAATGGCGGAAAGAGAGGAGGATAGAGAAACTTTAATAACAGAGGTAGAAGATGAGGCAATGGTAGAAATTTTCAAGGCAATTATCAATCGTTTCAAGGCAACTTTCAAGGATCACCGTTCAATCAAAATTTTGCAGGAACCCAGAAACAGCAAGTGGTGTGTCAACTCTATGGCAAAACTGGTCACTTTGTATGGAGTTGCTGGCATAGGTTTGATTCCAATTTCTAACCTTCTCAAAATAATAGTCAATATGCCAGCAACACCATATCACAGGGACACATTTCAGCCATGTACGCCTCTCTTGAATCAACCTATGATCCTAGTTGGTATGTGTATTCTGGAACCTCAAGTCATATTACTTCTGCACCTCAGAATCTCACGGCAAAGAAGGAGTATAATGGCCAAGAAATAGTTCATGTCAGCAATGGGGAATGCCTGGAAATCAAATCTATTGGTCACTCCTTTGTTAATACTTCTCACTGACACTCTCTTATTTTGCACAATCTCTTGCATGTTCCTAAAATCATAAAGGACCTTGTTAGTGTGTCAAAATTCTGTAAAGATAATTCAGTTTTTTTTTAGTTTCATTCTAATTTTTGTTGTGCGAAATCTCAGGAAACCAGGGAAGTGCTTTTGGAAGGGAGTGTTAAAGATGAGTTATATACCCTTGATCAACTTAGTTTCTCACATCTTCATTCAGCAAATAAAAATAGGACGGCTTTATCTACTATATCACCAAATACAATCTCATCTTCATCTCCTTCTCCTTTTGATATATGGCATCAAAGACTACCACATCCTAGTGCCAAAATTCTGACTTCTGTATTGAACTCTTGTAATATTTCAACAACAAATAAAATTCTTTCATTTTGTAATGCATGTTGTTATGGAAAATCTCTTAAAACTTCCATTTCCAAATTCTAAAACTGTTTATTCTAAACCATTAGAATTAGTTCATACTGATTTGGGGGGCCTGCACCTATGCATTCTGCTGAAGGACATGTATACTATATAACTTTTGTGGACACTTTTTCAAGGTTCACCTGGATTTACATGCTGAAAAAGAAATACAAGGCCTTAGCAGCTTTTTTGAAATTTAAGCAATGGCATAATTACAACTTGAAGCAAGGATTAAGGCTGTACAGTCAGATTGGGGAGGAGAATATAGAGCCTTTTCCACACTGCTGCAGCATCATGGAATCATACACAGACTGATATGCCTATACATACAAGAGCAAAACGGAGTTATTGAGCGCAAGCATAGGCATATAATCGAGATGGGGCTAACCCTTCTTGCCACATCTTCCATGCCTCTAAAATATTGGAATGAGGCCTTGGAAGTAGCTACTTTTCTCATTAATAGGCTGCCTACTAATGTTTTAGGAGGTGTTTCTCCTATTCAAAGACTTCTTAGCATTATCCTTGATTATAATGCCTTGAAAGTCTTTGGATGTACATGTTTTCCTCTTCTTAGACCTTATAATACTCATAAAATGTCCTATAGGTCTACTGAATGTGTCTTTATAGGTTATAGTCTCAGTCATATAGGATACAAATGTTAAGATCTTAAGGAGCAAAGAGTCTATATTTTTAGACATGTTCTTTTTAATAAGGGGTATTTTCCTTTTTCAGGGATAAAAGACAAGGATTCACACTCCTCTTCTTTAAATCCATATGCTTCCTTACCTGCGCAACCGCCAATCCTATTTAATTTTGCTTCTAGTCAACACACCAGTACACTTGATCAACAAAATTTTGCCTCAATTTCTACAGCAGTACCTCTCACCTGTGCAGACCATTCTCATTCTCCTACAACATATTACTTTACTTTTACACGTCACGATTCCCCTCTTCCATCCAATTTTGACTCCACTTTTATTACTGCTCCTATGACCAGCACTACAACAAATGCACTAGGTGATCCTGCTACTTCAATACCTAAATATCCTCGGGTACCAGTAACCAATCACAGCATGACAACCAGAGTTAAATCTGGTATTTTTAAACCAAAGGCCTTTTGACTCATTTTGAACCAGCCACTGTCATAGAAGCTTTGAATAATAAAGATTGAAAATTGCCTATGTTAGAGGAATTCCAATCCTTGCAAAAGAACAAGACTTGGACTTTGGTTCCCTTACCCCAAAACAGAAAACCCATAGGTTGCAAATGGGTGTTTCGTATAACAGAGAATCTTGATGGCACTGTCCAGAGATACACGGCCCATCTGGTTGCAAAGGGTTTCAACCAACAGGAAGGATTTGACTACAGTGAAACCTTCAGTCCTATGGTTAAACCCACTACCATCCGTACTGTTCTCACTCTTGCTCTTACACGCAATTGGCGAGTTAATCAACTGGATGTACATAATATGTTTCTTAATGGTACCTTGGAGGAGAAAGTATTCATGCAAAAGCCATCTTGGCTTGGTAAGAGAAGCTAGCCTCAGCACTTAAAAATCTTGGCTTCACTAGCAGCAAATGTGACAGTTCTCTGTTCATAAGTAGCAGTAAAGACCATCACACCTTTGTTCTTGTGTATGTAGATGACATACTCATCACAAGTAGCTCTCCTCAAATCATATCTCACCTTATCTCAGCTTTGAACCAGGCTTTCTCTTTAAGGGACCGTCAGATAAATTTTTTCTTACGTGTGGTGAAGTCAAGAAAACAATAGATGGGTTTCTGCACTTATCTCAATCAAAATACATCAAGAATCTACTGACCAAACCTCAAATGCATGCTGCAAAGGGTGTCAATTCCCCTATGACACCAAGCCAAAAGTTACAGAGTTATGGTAGTAAGCCCCTCTCTGACTCAGACTTATTGATCCATTGTAGGGGGCCTTCAATATGTAACTATTACTCACTCAAAACTAGCCTTCTTTGTCCATAAAGTGTGCCAATTTATGTACAACCCCCTTGAAGAGCATTGGACTTGTGTTAAACAAATCTTAAGGTATCTTAATTCCACTGTTATACATGCCTTGTTGTTACAACTAGCCTTTCCAACCACCATGTCTATCTCCGCTTACTGTGACGCTGATTGGGCCATTGATCTCGAAGACAGAAGGTCAGTTTCGAGGTTTTGTGTGTTCCTTGGTCCTAACCTGATCTCATGGGGCTTTAAGAAACAAACTACGGTGTCAAGATTAATGGCAGAGGCTAAGTATCGCTCTTTGGCTAGCACAATGGCTAAGGTAATGTATATCCAATCTTTACTAAGAGAATTGTCTGTCCCATGTTCAGAAAAACTGACTATGTACTGTGATAATCTCAGTACAGTTTTGCTCACTGCAAACCCTGTCCTCCACGCTCAAACCAAAGACCTTGAGTTGGATTTTATATTTTGTTCATGAGAAAGTTCAGAGGAAAGAAATTGTGGTTTAGCATATTAGCTCTTCGTTCCAACTTGCAGATGGTCTCACAAAGCCCTTATCAGGTCCTAAGTTTCAAAAATTCCAGAACAATCTCAAAGTCATCTGCAGTAGTGACTTGAGCTTGAAGGAGGATAAAGAGAAAGTAGGATAATTTCATTTTAGGGAGGCTGTTAAGATTAATTCAAACAACTGCGTTTTATGTTAGTAAAACGCTGCATTTAGTATTGTTGTTTCCGTTAGTTATCGTTGGAGGCTTCGTCTTTTTCATTATCTCTTC
The DNA here is from genome assembly GCA_037074585.1 of Biancaea sappan. Taxonomy (NCBI): domain Eukaryota; kingdom Viridiplantae; phylum Streptophyta; class Magnoliopsida; order Fabales; family Fabaceae; genus Biancaea; species Biancaea sappan. Next base: position 41,920,887 of record CM073492.1, read on the forward strand.
TGTATATATTGTTAGCCATAATGTATTATGCTATAAGTTTTGATGATGACAAATATGTGAGAATTATAGTATGATTTAATCTTCTTGGCCCAATGTATGATTTAATCTTTCTTAGCCCAAATAGTATGATTTAATTTTCTTGGCCCAAATGTATGATTTAATCTTATTGGCCCAAATGCATGATTCAATTTTTCTTGGCCCAAATATATTTAATGCTTTATATATTTATATATAGTAATATAAATTGATTTTTGATAAAGTTTATTGGGTGTTGTAATATAATTTGAAAAAGAATATCTTTTACTGTAGCACCTTTGAAAAAGAAATTTGATTGTTGAAAAAGTATGATAAAGTTTATTGGGTGTTGTAATAAACTTTGAAAAAGAATACTTTTTACTGTAGCAAATTTGAAAAAGAATATTGATTGTTGAAAAAGATTGATAAAGTTTTTTTGGTTGTTGTAGAAAGGTTGAAAAATGATGATGAAGCTTACTGTAGCAATTTTGACTAAAGCAGTCACTGTAGCAGCAAGGTTTCACTATATAAAGGGGACTTCACAACACCATTAACATTAAGTTTCAATTGTTCATTTCTCATATTATCTTGAGTTTCATTCTCTCTAAATTGCTAGAGAAATATTCTGAGCTTAATTTCTGCGTTATCTACACTTTGAGAGTGTCCACCATTATTTTCCTTAAGCCTTCAAATTTAGTTGCTCAAGGATTGGTTCCTTGAGTTAGTGTTTGAGAGAAAACACATTGTAAGGGGGAGAGACACCCTTGAGGAAGAAAAGATCTCTATGTTGTAGTGGCTTACAAGTGCCCAATTGCATAAACTTGTGGTCTATAGTGAAACACTCAAGAAGTTATCTTGAGGACTGGATGTAGGCTTGGTTTAAGCCGAACCAGTATAAATCTCGTTGTTTGATTTTCTCTTCCCTTGCTCTTTAATTATTTATATGTTCTTTACTTTCTTGCATTTTATATTCATTCATCTCTTTAATTGTTTTTGATTAATTGTACTCTATATTTATTCATCTTGATCATACTTATTTTACTTTCATAAAAAGCTTGGCATTGTTTTTAAAACTTCTTAAACTTCCATCAAGTCTTCGCAATTTTTTTTTAAAACCCAATTCACCCCCCTCTTGGGTGCTAGCCATTTCTATCAATTGGTATCAGAGCTTGGACTCTTGATCAAAGACTTAATCGTCTAAGAGTTGAAATATGGCTGGCTTTGGTGATTGTGTTTTACCTGAAGGAAGTTCCTTTACAAAACCCCCTGGTTTTAATGGAAACCATTACACTTATTGGAAGTCTAAGATGAGAATGTTTTTCGATGCGGTAGACCTTGATCTTTGGGATGTTGTGGAAAAAGGTCCTTATACTCCTACTAAGGAGGTTGAAGGGAATGTTATTCCAAAACCCAAAAGTGAATGGAATGATACCGAAAAGAAACTTGTCCATCTTAATGCCAAAGCAAAAATGATCATAGTTAGTGCTTTAAACCAAGATGAATATTTTAGAGTTTCTAGCTGTGCAAGTGCTAAAGAAATGTGGGATACTTTAGAAATTGCACATGAAGGAACTCTTGGAGTCAAAGAGTCAAAAATAAGTACTCTCACCAATGAATATGAAAATTTCAAAATGAAAAGTGATGAGAGTATTAGTGAAATGCAATTAAGATTCACTCATATTACTAACCATTTGAAAGCTCTTGGTGTTTCTTATTCAGAAAAATCACAAACCACCAAGATTCTAAGATGTCTTACCCCGGAGTGGGAGGCAAAGAGGACTGCGATTATGGAAGTAAGAGGAGAGTCAATGAATTCCCTCACAGCCTTGTTTGGGAACCTCCAAAACTATGAGTCCAAAATAATAGAGATGAGGCAAGAGGAAGAAACCAAGAAAAAGAAGACTCTCTCCCTTAAATCATCTTCTTCCAAGAGGGTGGAAATCGATAGTGATGAGGGAGAAGAGGAACTTGAAATCAATGATGAAGACATTGGTCTCTTAGTCAAAAAATTTAGTAAATTCCTAAAAAGGAAGAATACAAGAAGATGGAGAAGAGACCAATATAGCAACAAGGAAGGTCCCACTTGTTATGAATGCAAAAAGGTTGGACACATCAAATGGGATTGTCCACAATTCATCAAGAAGCAAGAAGGAAAGAAAAGCTATGACAAAGTGAAAAAGAAAGCATATGTTTCTTCTGTATGGGGAGAAAGTGAATCCGATGAAGAAGAAAATGAAGAAGCCAACCTTTGCCTTATGGCAAGAAAAGATGAAGAGGTGTGCCTCAAGACAAAGAGTGAAAAATGGTACTTAGATAGTGGTTGCTCAAAGCACATGACCGGCGACCAATCAAAATTTCTCTCTTTGACACCAAGAGGAGGCAAAGTGACCTTTGGAGGAAATAACAAAGGTCTAATCAAGGGAATAGGTAAAGTGGGTAAGAATTCCTCAAATTCTATTGAAAATGTCTTATTTGTTGAAGGCCTCAATCATAATTTGCTTAGCATTAGTCAACTATGTGACAAAGACAATAGAGTGATTTTTGATTCAAATCGTTGCATAGTTGAAAATATTAATGATAAGCAAGTTAAGATTGTCGGTCAAAGGATCAATAATGTTTACGTTATAAATCTCGATGAAGATCCTTCTATAGACTCTACATGTTTAATTAGTGTTAGTAATGAAAGTTGGTTATGGCATAGAAGACTAGCTCATGCTAGTATGAATCTTTTGGATAAACTAGTCAAGAAAGAACTTGTAATTGGCTTACCCAAAATTAATTTTGAAAAAGATAAGCTTTGCGGTACTTGTCAAATGGCAAAGCAAGTTAAAAGCTCTTTCAAGACTAAGGATATTGTTTCTACAACTAAGCCTTTGCAATTACTTCATATGGACCTTGTAGGACCATCTAGGACAAAAAGCCTTGGAGGTAACTCCTATGTACTAGTTGTTGTAGATGACTACTCAAGGTACACATGGACTCTCTTTCTAGCTCATAAAGATCAAGCTTTTAAATCTTTTCTAAAACTTGCAAAGTTTATTCAAAAAGAGCAAAGCTTGACCATTGTGAGGATTAGGAGTGATCATGGTGGAGAATTTGATAACCATGACTTTATGGAATTCTGTGATGAAAATGGCATTGAGCATACCTTCTCATCTCCTAGAACTCCTCAACAAAATGGTGTTGTTGAGAGGAAAAATAGAACTCTAGAGGAGATGGCTAGAGCTATGCTTAATGAAGGGAAACTTCCTCAATATTTTTGGGCGGATGCAGTTAATACTGCTTGTTATGTAATGAATAGAGCCTTGATAAGGCCAATTTTAAATAAAACCCCATATGAGCTATATAGAGGAAGAAAGCCCAACATTTCTCATCTCCATGTGTTTGGTTGCAAATGCTTTGTTTTAAACAATGGAAAAGATAATTTGGGAAAATTTGATGCCAAAGCCGATGAAGCCATTTTTCTTGGATATTCTAGTACTAGTAAAGCATATAGAGTCTATAACAAAAGAACTTTACTTGTTGAAGAATCTATGCATGTTGTTTTTGATGAATCTAACAATTCCCTTAAAGATTGTGATGATCAACATGAAGTGTTAGATTACTTCAAAGACCTTTCATTAGATGATGAAATGAGGAAGAAGCAAGAAATAATACCAAAAAATGATGATGATCATGATGAGGGTGCTAAATTGCCACAAGAAGAGGAGAAGCCTCAAGAAAAAGAAAAGCAACAAGAAGAAGAGAAACCACAAGAGGAACCAACAAGAAACAATGATGATCTTCCAAAGGATTGGAGGTATGCAAAAAGTCATCCTAAGGAGCTCATCATTGGAGATGCCTCTCAAAAGGTAATAACACGAAATTCTCTTAGGAATGTTTGTAACCACTTAGCCTTCCTTTCTCAAGTTGAACCAAAAAATATTGATGATGCAATTATAGATGAACATTGGATCTTAGCTATGCAAGAAGAACTAAATCAATTTGAAAGAAACCAAGTTTGGGAATTAGTTCCTAGACCCAATGATCATCCAATAATTGACACAAAATGGGTTTTTAGAAACAAACTTGATGAAAATGGAATAGTGGTTAGAAATAAGGCTAGACTTGTCGCAAAAGGTTACAACCAAGAAGAAGGCATTGATTATGATGAAACTTTTGCACCCGTAGCTAGACTTGAAGCTATTAGAATGTTATTGGCATTTGTATGCATAAATGATTTTAAACTATTTCAAATGGATGTGAAAAGTGCCTTTCTAAATGGCTATATCATGGAGGAAGTTTATGTTGAACAACCTCCCGGTTTTGAAAATCATGATAAGCCAAATGATGTTTTTAAATTGAAAAAGGCTTTATATGGTCTCAAACAAGCTCCTAGAGCTTGGTATGAGAGATTGAGTTCATTTCTTTTAAATAATGGATTTTCAAGAGGAAAGGTCGATACAACCTTGTTCTTCAAAAATAAAAAGCATGATTTAATTATAGTGCAAATATATGTTGACGATATAATATTTGGTGCTACTAATGAAAGTTTGTGTAAAGAGTTTGCTAAGATCATGCAAGGTGAGTTTGAAATGTCAATGATGGGAGAACTCAACTTCTTCCTTGGGCTCCAAATCAAACAAATGGATAATGGAATATTTGTTAGCCAAACCAAGTATGCAAAAGAGTTGCTCAAAAAGTTTGACATGGAGAATGCAAAACCAATTGCTACTCCCATGAGTACCTCAACAAACTTGGACAAGGATGAAAGAGGTCAACCATTTGATGTGACAAAATATAGAGGTATGATTGGCTCTCTACTGTACTTAACCGCTAGTAGACCCGATATTATGTTTAGTGTATGCATGTGTGCACGATTTCAAACTAACCCCAAGGAATCTCATTTTAAGGCTGTGAAAAGAATTTTTAGATACTTGGTTGGCACATCTCAAATGGGTTTATGGTATCCTAAAGGATCCTCTAATTTTTTAATTGGCTACTCTGATGCGGATTTTGCGGGTAGCAAAACAGACAGAAAAAGTACAAGTGGAACTTGCCAATTCTTTGGTAGTTCTCTTGTCTCTTGGTTTAGTAAAAAGCAAAACAGTGTTGCTTTATCCACAGCTGAAGCTGAATACATTTCAGCTGGGAGTTGTTGTGCCCAAATCTTGTGGATGAAACAACAACTAGAGGATCTTGGTGTATTTCTTAAAAACATACCCATTAGATGTGATAACACAAGTGCCATATGCTTATCTAAAAATCCTGTCATGCACTCAAGAACCAAACATATTGAAATAAGACATCATTTTATAAGAGATCATGTTCAAAAGAAAGATGTCTCTCTTGAATTTGTGCAAACGGATTTTCAGTTAGCTGACATTTTCACGAAGCCTCTTGCTGAAGATAGATTCAACTTTATTAGGAGAGAACTTGGGATGGCAAATCCAAATGAACTTTAAAAATTATTTTTTTTTAATTGCATGATTTTTAAATCTTTCCTTTAATCTTTGATTTACATTACTAACTTAAGCATCGGAGTGGTTGTCAAAATTTTTGCAGGTGCTCATCCTCAAGATACATATATGAATACATCTTGAAAATTACATTTATTTAATATGCATTGATTGAGGGGGAGCCTAACCTATAATTAAATCCTCTATATCTTTAAGGTCACTTTATCTGAGATGCAATGTTTTCCTTAATTATATATTTTTGGCATATCAATGATAAGTTTTGATGAAATTTTACCCCATGACGTCATATGATATTCTTGCTTAAAGAAGGAATACGCTTTAGCCTTTATATATTGCCTTCCTTATACCTTTTTGTTGATGTCAAATAGGGGGAGAAGGATATGGAAAGAAAAATATGTGTATATTGTATAATGATTATTACATTGTAACAAATTTTTCTTTGGTGATTTGTCATCATCAAAAAGGGGGAGATTGTTAGCCATAATGTATTATGCTATAAGTTTTGATGATGACAAATATGTGAGAATTATAGTATGATTTAATCTTCTTGGCCCAATGTATGATTTAATCTTTCTTAGCCCAAATAGTATGATTTAATTTTCTTGGCCCAAATGTATGATTTAATCTTATTGGCCCAAATGCATGATTCAATTTTTCTTGGCCCAAATATATTTAATGCTTTATATATTTATATATAGTAATATAAATTGATTTTTGATAAAGTTTATTGGGTGTTGTAATATAATTTGAAAAAGAATATCTTTTACTGTAGCATCTTTGAAAAAGAAATTTGATTGTTGAAAAAGTATGATAAAGTTTATTGGGTGTTGTAATAAACTTTGAAAAAGAATACTTTTTACTGTAGCAAATTTGAAAAAGAATATTGATTGTTGAAAAAGATTGATAAAGTTTTTTTGGTTGTTGTAGAAAGGTTGAAAAATGATGATGAAGCTTACTGTAGCAATTTTGACTAAAGCAGTCACTGTAGCAGCAAGGTTTCACTATATAAAGGGGACTTCACAACACCATTAACATTAAGTTTCAATTGTTCATTTCTCATATTATCTTGAGTTTCATTCTCTCTAAATTGCTAGAGAAATATTCTGAGCTTAATTTCTGCGTTATCTACACTTTGAGAGTGTCCACCATTATTTTCCTTAAGCCTTCAAATTTAGTTGCTCAAGGATTGGTTCCTTGAGTTAGTGTTTGAGAGAAAACACATTGTAAGGGGGAGAGACACCCTTGAGGAAGAAAAGATCTCTATGTTGTAGTGGCTTACAAGTGCCCAATTGCATAAACTTGTGGTCTATAGTGAAACACTCAAGAAGTTATCTTGAGGACTGGATGTAGGCTTGGTTTAAGCCGAACCAGTATAAATCTCGTTGTTTGATTTTCTCTTCCCTTGCTCTTTAATTATTTATATGTTCTTTACTTTCTTGCATTTTATATTCATTCATCTCTTTAATTGTTTTTGATTAATTGTACTCTATATTTATTCATCTTGATCATACTTATTTTACTTTCATAAAAAGCTTGGCATTGTTTTTAAAACTTCTTAAACTTCCATCAAGTCTTCGCAATTTTTTTTTAAAACCCAATTCACCCCCCTCTTGGGTGCTAGCCATTTCTATCATATATATATATATATATATATATATGGTTCTACAGTAATAATATTAATCAATCAGTTTTCTCTTCAAACTCTTATAAAGAGGATGCATGCCTCCATTTGGAACAAATTTTTGGACATTTGGACCAGCTCGAGAGTGGCAAGATAAGTCTAAAAAAGCAATACAAAACAAAGTATCGCAATAAAACCAACAGAAGCACTGTGTGGGGGGCATCAACTTCAGAGAGCACAAGAGGAGAATGTATAATTGTCGTTTATATTCTTTTTTTATAGGCCAATTGATCGTGGTACTAATAATTTAAAAAAAATTTCCGCGTACACTAACTATTCAAAAGTATTTCCCTATATACTAACTTTTTGGCTAATTCGACCAACTCGTGGTCGAATTCCGTGGGAAAATGCAGCAAATTCGACCAAGACCTGGTCGAATTTGCTGCATCTTATTTTTTTATTAATTTAACCATCAAATTCGACCAGGCCTTGGTCGAATTTGATGTGTTAAAATAACACATCAAATTCGACCAGGGGCTGGTCGAATTTGGTACCACTTTTTTAAATTTTTTTTATTGAAAATTAAAATTATATGATAAATAAATACATGGTTATTTGATTTTGTACATGATTATTTTATTTTTATATAATATTTAGTTTCATTTTATATGAAAAAAGACAGATAAATTAGATAAAAATAATTTTTAATAATTTGAAAGTTTTATTTTAATTATTATTTTCTTAGATTTTAAGAATATTCTCAAATTTTATATTTTAAATGACTAAAAATATGAAAATATATAAATTGTAATAGAAAAGTAGATATTAAAAGATAAAAAATACCAATTACAATTATCATTAATTAAATTTATTATTATTAAAATGCGAAACAATATCCTTCAATGAACCAACTATTTTTAATTAACGTAAATAATAAATGAACTAATTAGTAAATTATGAAATCATATTTGTTCTAAAAAATATTCATGTATATTGTTTATTTTTACTTTATACAAATAATGTTATTTATTTTTGCAAATGAAATTATGTATTTATTTTATCATTTATTTGTTAATTATTAAATTGGCCTACATAATTAATATTTGTATTAAATTAAGTTAATGATATTTTTCATTTAGCTATCTTAAAATTATAATTTATCAATTTATAATATTAATAAAATACATTTTTTTTATTGTTATGACAATTTTTTTTATCTTTTTAAAAACTATAGAATAATCATATCATGTTAAGTAAATTAAAAAAAAAGTACAGTAAAATATAATTAAAAACTGGATATAAAATAAGTTTTATACAAGAATACATTCAGTAATAATGGGAGCCAGTTCCACAACGGCGCCGAGCGACACGTCTCTTGCCACGACCGAGTACTTGATCATCATCTCCCTGATCGGTATCTTCGGTTGAATGGTCATCTTCAGTTGAATCATCACTGGGTTCAGCATACTGTCTTGGTGGGGTCTGATAAGATGCGCTCGGACCTGCGTCATCCTCCCTTGCAGTGCTCGCGCCCTTCCACGACGCCTGCCTCGGGCTGCCCTTTCTGGAATATATGGCTGCGGTATGTCTTGTGCAACTGGAGCTGGGTGTTCCATAATGTTTCGTTCTCCAAGAGCTTGTAAGATCTTATCACTAGTCGATACCACATATTCCGAAGGAATCGTTGGTTCTTGGAGACCGTGCACCCGCATTGCTCGCACTAGAGTAGCCTGTAATCAAACAATAAACAAAATTATTCTTCAAGTAATATTAATTAAAATAAATGAAAAATAATTTAAATTATATTTTACCACGTATCCATCGCAGGCGTTGGAAGCACAAATCCATCGCCTTGTGTGAAGGTAATACCACTGCATATAGCGTGAGTATGGTCCAAGTGGCTGGTTTGATAGTGTTATAGGAGCAACGTGTACTTGATCCCGCCACTGGTCCCACGCCTGGATGAAGTCAGCATGCTCCACCTTCCAGTTAGTATCAGTCTTCCCAGTTAACTTTTTAAGATGCCAATCCCCTAAATTTATCGGTGGAACCGGGATTGGTTGTTCCATCCCAAATTGACGCATGACTCGATCGGGATGGTGCCATTCTATTATGTGAAAATTTAGAATGGGAACCGAGGCACGCCAGACGTCAGGGTCAATGCGGCAATATTCTGGGACTGTTTGACATGCATATGGGAGCCAAATAACCTAATATAACAACAAAATAAGCATCACATCCACTAATAGAAAACAAAATATTATCAATTTAAAAATAAAATAAATGATAATACCTCATCGTCGGTCATATGGTCTAACAAGCGCCTGTATCGCTCTAGAGCACGAGCAACATGAGCTTGGTATAGGGAAAATCTATTCCACCTATTAAAATGAAATCTTTAGTTCAATTTTCAATTTAAACAAATTGTCACCGAAATATAGAATGATGTAAATTTTGAATTGAAAAAAGATTCCAAATAACATATCCAAATAAATTAATACTAGCATATGACATACCTGTGTGCTATTGGAGGGGGCCACGGATGTTCTCCATCATCATCAGGTTAAGTTGGAACTTGCGGCCTTAGTCTTGGAAATCGTTCAAATGCCCACACATGCAATAAATGAATAGACCCACTGATTTGCTGTGCAGTAGGGTGTGTTGCCTTACATAATTCACTGTATAGGTGGGCCAATACAGCCGAGCCCCAACTGTACTTCCCGCATTTCTCAAAGTCTTGCAAAAGTGGGAGGTACATTAAGTATACGTTCATTCCAGATTTATCTGGCATCAGATAGCCATCGATCATGAGCAAAATATAAGCTCGTGCATGTTGTTCAATTGTAGCTTCATTCGCATCCTCCGGCAACTCTGAGAACTGTTCTTGAAGCCACGTCATACATAATCTTTGGCCATTCAATTTGCCCTCAGGTGGGATAACTCCCAATAGTACAATACATACCATATCCCAAGAGAGGACAGAATCTTCTACAACAGCACGTCCACTGCAAGGGAGTCCAAACAGCAAAGCCACATCTTGTAATGTGATAGTGCACTCTCCCTGTGTAAGATGGAATGTGTGCGTCTCTGGACGCCATCTTTCTACTAGCGCTGTGACTAATGCTTGATCGTACATAAAGAATCCAATACGTGACATTCCGTAAAATCCAGCTTGTTGCAAATATGGCACAATACGGGGGTCCGCTCGAATCACTAATTGACTAGTGTGTCGACGAACTTTTAATAGTCTATCAGGCTGTATGAAAAACAAAATAAAAATAGTAAGAACAAATTAACAAATAAAATGAAAATAGTAACAATTCACAAACAATTAATCATAAAAAAAATTAGAAACAGTAAATGAATCAAATGAAATAAAAATAGTAACAATAAATTAATCATGGAAAATAAAAATAATAACAAGAAATTAATCAAATGAAAAAAAAATAATCATGGAAAATAAAAAAATAATAACAACAATTTAATCATACAAAATAAAATTAATAACGACAACAATTAATCACAGAAAATGAAATTAATAAATTAAAAAGAAAATAGTGACAATAAATTAATCATGGAAAATAAAAATGACAACTTACTAGATTTTCATTCAATGTCTGTTCAGATATATGTTGATCTTGGAGATACAATAAATCTCGTTTGACTGGTCCAGGTGCTATAATTTGATCTGCCATTTCTAAAATATTTTCTGAAGGTATGTGTGTGTTGGGATTATAGAAAGTGTGTGTGTGTGAAGTATGATGGGGGAGGGGGGTTTATATAGAGGTGGGGAGGGGGGCGTGGGGGGGGGGGAGCTGGTTGCCAAGTGGCAACCAGCTATTCGACCGTTGGGTGGTCGAATTACGCTATTACACGTAATTCGACCGTTCAACGGTCGAATTTGCCTCATTTATGAGGCCAAATTCGACCAAGGCTTGGTCGAATTTAGCCTCATAAAATGAGGCCCAAATTCGACCAAGGCTTGGTCGAATTTGGCCTTATCAATTTCGACCACCCAAATTTGACCATATCTCGGTCGAGTTTGGGCCTCATAATGGGCCAATTCAAGCACGGATTGGTCGAATTTGGGGTTAATAACGTCCAATAATTTGATGAGGAAGGAATTCGACCTTTTCATAATCGAATTTGGCCTTCCAAACATCCCCCTTTCCTTCACGGGATTGAATTTGATGTCTGTGTGTCAGAATCTTTCACGGGATTGAATTTGAAGTCTGTGTGTCAGAATAATTCAGTGCATGCGCGAATATTATTCAGTGTGATATCTTTTCAATTTGACAATTATTAACAAGTTTTCAACAAACAATCCGACCAATTTCAATTATGTATTGTAACGTCGTTTCATTAATACTATTTTATATTTACACATGACGTTTCTGCAATATGAACATTCAATTCATTCTCTATATATACGTAATGAAGTTCATCGAATTACTACTGCGAAAATCCCTTTGTCTTCAAATTTACTACTCTCATATAACCAAAAATTCCTTCTCCATTATTCTGATATATCCAAACAGAATGAGTCGGCAGATTACTGCGTTTGTACATCTTCACGGAGAAATTACTATCGCAGACGAGGGTGACACTTTCATGTCTAAAAATATGACGATGATGCGGCTGTCCGAAGGAATTACCATGGATGAGTTTAAAGACTGTCTACGTGTGCAGTGTAGCTTACTCTATAACCAAGCTGTGAGCAAGGTTTGGTATCGATGTCCTGTAAAATTGTCGCCAATTCGTTATCGAAAGGTGAAAATGGAAAATGACTACCAACTTCAAACTGCGGTGATTACACACCTCGATCACTTTCAAGATCAGGCGATGATGGAATTATTGGTGGAGCTCAGTACAATGGACATCGATCTGAGCACTACCATATCAACCTACATGACAAATCTAGACTTGTTGTCTCAAGTACAGCAGGGTTTAGACTATCAACTATGTGATCCAACGACTCTCTCAATCCCCCAGTACTATTCACAGCCAAGTTCATCAGATCAACCACTTTTACTATCTGCTGCGTATGACATGGGCTTAGACGATAACATATCAGACGAGTTAAATGATCCCGACTACGATCCAGAAAATTTTGACAATCACAGCGATGACGACGACGATGATACTGCAGATGTAATTACAACGTTGGACATGGCTCTCATGACGGACACATCATCAACTTTTTTACATTACGTTGATGTTGATCGAATGGGAAACGACAACACTTTGGCATTCCAATGCGTTGGCCCCTAATAATATTCAACAGGAGTTATGTAAGGATATGCGGTTTGCAGATGTCCTTAGTTTAAGACGGGCAGTGAAACTCTATGCTGTTCGAACACACCAAACGTTTCGAGTAACACTGTCAAAGTGTGGGACCGAAGATTACAGGTGCCCGAATTATGGAAATGGCTGCGAGTGGAGGGTCAGAGCAGTGAAAAAATCACCTGCACACCTGTATAGGATCACCAACTACAATGGAGACCATACGTGTCTGTCGGCTATAATGTCTCAAGATCATGAAAAGCTAGACTCCGATCTGATAGCCTCTTGTATTACTCCTTTGGTCTCTGAAAAAGGTGATCTAGCGATTAGCCAAATAATAACCATCATAAGGAACACATTTGGTTATACTGTATCATACAAGAAGGCTTGGCTTGCAAAACATAAAGCTTTGTCATCTATTTTCGGAGGTTGGAAACGGTCCTACAATTTGTTACCATGGTGGTTAAACGCTGTCCGTCATTTTAATCCTGGCACTGTTTACGAGTTGGACACTCACCCACCAATGCGTAACCAAAATGGAAAGGTTTATTTTCGTCGTCTTTTTTGGACCTTCAAGCCGTGCATTGATGCTTTCGTCCATCTGAAGCCTATACTACAAATGGATGCGACACATTTATACGGAAAGTATATGGGACAATTGATAATGGCTGTGTCACAAGATGGGGACAGAAAGATAGTTCCAATTGCATTTGCATTGGTCAAGGGTGAGACCAAAAAGGCGTATCAATTTTTCTTGTCACACTTGAAAACACACGTGACTAAGAATCGACCAGATCTTTGCATTATCACAGATAGAGGAAAGGGTGCGTCGGCGGCATTGGAAGATGCAGAAACTGGGTGGAAACCACCATATGCTCATTGGAAGTTCTGCATTCGTCATTTGGGCGACAACGTCAAAAAAGAAACGCACAACAAATACTTACGAGAAAAGTTTATTAATATAGGTTTGCTCTTTTTTTTTTTACTAAAAGTATACTTAGTTTCTCAACTGAGACTGTGTATATGGATAACAGGATACTATTTTGAGCGCCATCGGGTGGATGCAGAGCTAGCAGCTATACGAACCTGGTGTGACACAGGCGCAGACTACATAGCAGATATACCACTGGAACAGTGGTCTCGTGCGTACGACACAGAAGGTCTCCGATGGGGTCAAATGACTACAAACCTTGTCGAATGCATGAATGGCATCTTCCTCAAGATGCGGCACTTGCCTGTGCTCGGATTGGTAAAAGCAACCCTATATAAATTAGTAGAATATTTCACAACACGAGCTACGACCATACAGGCACATATTTCAGCTCAAAACACCGACTTCTCAGAGATTGTGACGAAAGATTTGCAAATAAATCGCGAACGCGCAAGAAGGTGTGTAGTGATTGATTTCAATCCATAAAGGTCTTTATTCGAAGTGGAAGAACCACTTGATGAACTAAACGGACAGTTTAGGCGTACTTGCAAGCTGGATCTTAGTGTTGGAAAGTGCGATTGTGGAGAATTTCAAGCTATGCACTTTCCATGTCAACATGCAATAGCGGCATGTTTGAAGTGGGGTTTTGACTACAATCGACTGGTCAACAATGTTTTTCTATTGGAAACTATATTGAAAGCATATCAGGAAAAATTTTATCCAATCGGAAGTCAAGAAGATTGGCCAGTCTACAATGGACAGAAGGTGCTGCCTCACCCTCAAATGATTCGAAAGCAAGGACGCCCAAACTCAACGCGCATTAATAGTTCAATGGATTATAGACAACGTGGGGAACCTTCACGATGTGGAATCTGCAGACAAACCGGACACAATCGTTCAACATGCCCATCTCGTCCTGTCTTACCAGACCAATCAGATTAAATAATATTTTATTTGTACGATTATATTATCTATTGAGATTTTAAAAAAAATTCTCATTCCAAATTGTTAGACTATTATTTTGTCGTATGTGGCTTAGGGTAAACAGAAAAATATTTCACAAAAAAATTTATTTAATAAACAAAATATAGATATACATCTATACAAAATTACAAACTATAATAAAAATAAAAAAAATTAAACAAAAATTAGTATTAATATAGTTACATATTGAGTCATTAAAACTTAAAAAAAATATAAATTATGAATATTCTTAAAATTGTCAACAAATAATTAAAAAATATTAATTTAAATCTTTTAAATTGCTAACAATAATTAAATACATTTTATTCAAAGTATTATGAAAACCATTACACATTAATAATAATTATATATGTTTATTTAATAAAATAACAAATGACAATCTCATTATTGTCATAACAATAAAAAAATAATGTATTTTATTAATATTATAAATTGATAAATTATAATTTTAAGATAGCTAAATGAAAAATATCATTAACTTAATTTAATACAAATATTAATTATGTCGGCCAATTTAATAATTAACAAATAAATGATAAAATAAATACATAATTTCATTTGCAAAAATAAATAACATTATTTGTATAAAGTAAAAATAAACAATATACATGAATATTTTTTTAGAACAAATATGATTTCATAATTTACTAATTAGTTCATTTATTATTTACGTTAATTAAAAATAGTTAGTTCATTGAAGGATATTGTTTCGCATTTTAATAATAATAAATTTAATTAATGATAATTGTAATTGGTATTTTTTATCTTTTAATATCTACTTTTCTATTACAATTTATATATTTTCATATTTTTAGTCATTTAAAATATAAAATTTGAGAATATTCTTAAAATCTAAGAAAATAATAATTAAAATAAAACTTTCAAATTATTAAAAATTATTTTTATCTAATTTATCTGTCTTTTTTCATATAAAATGAAACTAAATATTATATAAAAATAAAATAATCATGTACAAAATCAAATAACCATGTATTTATTTATCATATAATTTTAATTTTTAATAAAAAAATTTAAAAAAGTGGTACCAAATTCGACCAGGGGCTGGTCGAATTTGATGTGTTATTTTAACACATCAAATTCGACCAAGGCCTGGTCGAATTTGATGGTTAAATTAATAAAAAAATAAGATGCATCAAATTCGACCAAGTCTTGGTCGAATTTGCTGCATTTTTCCACGAAATTCGACCACGAGTTGGTTGAATTAGCCAAAAAGTTAGTATATAGAGAAATACTTTTGAATAGTTAGTGTACGCAAAAATTTTTTTTAAATTATTAGTGCCACGGTCAATTGCCCTTTTTTATAAGTTGATATCTATAACATCTTTAAAATCAATTAAATGGGAAGGAGAGCGAGGAAGGCCAGTCCCATACAGAGACATCTATGAGAAGATGCACAAGTTGGCCAAGACGGGAAATTTCGTGAGTTCAGAGTTTGTGGTAAGTCTTTCAAATTTTATTTTCTTTTTATTAATTTTGGATTATTTAATTCCTTCCTTTCTTCTTCTTTTATTCAGGACAAGTTAGACTACTGCTTAATATATAAGTTCAATCTGCGTACCCTAAGGTCGACTCAAAGTTATTGAGAAAGGCAATAGGGCCATCCAACAAAGGCTGGGTCAGAGGCTTGGGGTGACCCTTGACCCTGGAGTCAGAGGCCTCCATCATACGATCGTCATCAATGTCTCAACTTGCCTCCGTTTCTAGCCAGGTGAATGCGGAGTTTGTGTCTATCACTCTATCTAGCATATTAGCAGAGGTCATGAGACAACTACACTCCGTGTTGAATGAACTGAATAAGTGGCATGATCAGGTTGCTGAGCAGGATGCTGAGCTGGGTGCCAAATTTGGTAGCCTTGAGCACTTTGTGCGGGACCTACTCATTCCTGTTCTCACTCAGCTTATTCTTGGTTTCCAATCGACTTAGCACTAAGCTCCACTGTCTGACAAGAGGCAGTTGATGAGACTGATATTTCGTGGGCATTAGGACGTTTATTTTTTAAGACATTATTTATTTATTATGTATCAACCTGAATTTGATTAACTATAATTTATTTGATAATTTTATAATAATAATGAAATTGATATTCATTTCTAATTAATTCTTCTACTATGTATGTTTCGTCTGCTGGCTGTAATTTAATTCTGCAGGTTTTAAATTTGGGGATAGGAGAAAATAAGGGGGGATATTTTAAAAAATTGGGCTCATTTCACATTGTAATGGCGACGGGATAGCGTAAGAATGTAGGGACGGAATGGCGACGAGATAGCGACTTGACAATGGGATAGCGACATAATTGTCTAATTGATTTGCAGCGTAATTGGGATGGAATAGCGACAAATTGGCGGTGAGAATTCCATCCTGATCTGTCTTCGAACTCAATGTACTTTATTTGACGTTTCTCTCCTTTTGGTAATGGATTTTCCATAGCTACAGTGTTGACTGTTGCATCGCAAAATAGCGATCACTGTGCAGCGACGGAATCATCTGTCATAATTTTCTGTCAACTCCATGCCCTCAGCAATGGATCAACGACAATAGCTACGGAGATTTCCATCACTATTCACTATTTCACTCCAATTCTTGTAGTGCATTAAATGTGTTATTAGGGGTTCAACTACTTTGCTTACTATGAAAATTCCGGCTTGTTGGGTATGTTCCAAAGAGGTTGTTAATGGCGTCGATTCTAACGAGCTTACCTTGGTTGTTTCCTATCTTCTCAAGTGCTGAGGGATTAAGATATTCTATGGATAAGAAGGGGGAGTTTAGTCCATAGGGAGACCATTGTTGTTTCTAGATATTTCTGTGTTAAAGTTTCTTTCCAATTTTACATATATATATATATGAACTTGGGGGCATTGGCTGGCTAGAATAGGGAAATATAGGCCATTGTTTGCAAGGTGTGTGCCTAATTTTGTCTCATCAAATCCTAGTGCTTTTGCTGTCTTCATTTGCCTAATATTTAGAGTAAATTACACTAATCCTAATACGGTTAGATTACACTTAACATATCTCTAGCGTTAAATATTGCATCTAACTTTTTTTATTTGATATTATTGCAAAAAGTCCCTTTTAGTTTACTTTGTATCAAGTCAATTAATTTTTTACAAAACATGAAACTATAATTTTGTTTTTCACATGATTGTGAAAGCAAGCATTTAAATTGTGAAAGCATGCATTTAAATTAATGTTAACATTTAGTATTATTTTTTTTTTAATCGGGAAAAATGCATATAACCTAAATTTGGGTCATATGTAATAAACCTTTCTCAACTTTAATTTGTTGCAATTAACCCCTTTTATTACTAATAAGACCCATGAATCCCCTTCTACATCATCTTATATTTTGTCCAAATTATCCTTCTGTTACCCTAATTTTTTTTAAAACTCTAGTTACTCTAGTTTTAACTTTATAATGAACTATAAGTTGGGACTATTATTGACAAAGTTCGACGGTTGAATTATTTTCTTTGAAATTATTTAGAAATCAATGGTCAGTGCGAGTTTACAGAATATATGAGGAAGCACTGCCTCTGACAAGACGTATTACTTTGAGAAAATAAATCAATATGGGGCATTAATTATATTAGCATTTCGTGACGAAACTCCTATGATATATTATTATTATGACCATGAAGAAACCCTTCATGTTGGCCATAAAAGACAATTTTGGAAACAAAGTTAATAAAATTATAACACCCATTTTATATACTAGCTAGCCATATATATATATATATATATATCCACAAAACAAATATTACTCATTATAGATCGTTATTATTAAGATATTGTAAAGAGTACAATTAATATTGCAGAAGAACACCACCCAATTACCTTGCATGCATGCATGAAGTGGATGGTGAATTCATAGGTACGGTTCTGCAATTTATTTGACATCTACACGCATCACTTTATATTTGGAATTCTCACTGCAGGGTCTATGATGAACCCTACTTTTGTTTTTAACTCATAACCTCCTTTGGGATTTTTGATGTAGTGACCAGTACTGACCACTTGTTCTAGCACTTTATTGTGTCAAAATCAGAGCTACTAGAAGTTCTACTATCGCTACTAACACCACCATCATCACTATCGCCATTGCCATCACCAAAATCAGTTGAACTACCACCATTGCCCCTTCCCTCACCAGAGGCAGTGCCAGAGCCAGAGCTAGAGCCATAGCCAAACCCAGCCCCAGAACCACATCCGGATGCAGATGCTGTCCCATTTCCTGAGGTGGATGCATAGGCTTTACCGCCTCCATGTCCTCCTCCACCCCCACCTCCGCTTCCACTTGGCCTTGTTGATACTGCACCACCAGATGATTCATGCATAAACCTAGCACCAACTGCAAGGTCCAAAACCAGCAAGGAAAAGAACAGAAACCCTAGCACCTTGAAGTGCCATTTATGTGTATGTATGCAGCAGCTAAAAGCTCAATGTGGGATGAGGGGACCGATGAAATGCATGAGAATATAGGTTCCATATATATAGGAAACATTGAATGCAGTTTTTATTTTTTTGGATGAAAGTTTAGTGTATAGTCTTAAGTATATTACATGAGACTCCTCAACATAATTGCCACAAAGTAGATTTTTTTTTTGAAGCAAGCAATAAAATAATGATCAAATAAAATAGGAATGAGCTACCAAATTGGTCTCTTAATTGTTGGACTTCTCTAACTTTACTCTTAGAAAATTTTTTAGTATACAAATCAATTTTTGAAAATAACAAACTTGTCTTATTTGCGACGACATAATGAGTGAGGTAAGGGATCCTATATATAGGCATTTTAAAGCTATATATTGAGTCAGTTTGAAATGTAAAATAACGATATATTATAGAATTTTCCTTGTGATATTTCACCAATTGTCTAAGTGGCCGGTAATTAATTTTAGTGGTACTTCGTCTTCACTTCTTATCCCTCTATTTATTGTCTCTTTATAGATGCAATTCCTCTGGTTATAAACCAATGTTTGGTTCTGCCTCTCTTATTAATTATTTTTAAGTTTTTCATTAATTTGTTTGAAATAAAATTTTAATAGTAAAAATACTAATAAAACCCTTTTGAATTTTAGATCACTTAACAAACAATTTAAACGTTCAAAACTAGTAATTAGATTCCCAAATTTTTATACTTTAATAAATAAGTTATTTTGTCTCGTTTCTTCCTGATTATATTAACTTATTTTTAACTTTATACTTCTCATATACCATTGAGATATTATTTTATTAAAAATTATTGTTCAAAGTTCAAACATATTACACTTTAATATATATATATATATATATATATATATGAAATGTCTAAAGTGACTAATAAGTTAACGTTGGTAAGAGAAATTTAATCAGAGGAGCCCATTTACTTAAGTTTAATAACTTAATTACTAATTTTAAAATTTCAAATAACTATTTACTAATGACTCTCAATTATTTTTTGTTCAAGTCTAATTAATAGATATGAATCAATTGTGATAATTTTAAATCTATACGTACTAAAAAAATAGGTAAATTTGTTTCGTTGATAGATACGGATTAATTTGTCAATTAATTAAATCAAGTCTTGTCATCTATGAATAGATTATTATTTAATAATTTAAAATATTCAACTTTAATAGTTGATTATTCTTCTAATAATACAGAGTTTCCATATTTCAAAAGCATGGATATTTCAGTCATTTCCACTTTTGACTCTTGGAAGCTTTTTAAATTTCAATTTCACCAAACTCTTTTTTTTTTATAATGTCATAATTATTAGTTCGATATTTAAAATTTTTGTATTATTTTAATACTTCAAAATATAATTTGGTTCTAATTTTTCCTATTATGCATTATTTATCGAGTATTACAATAAAACTTTTGCCTTTAATTGTTGTTGTTGTTGATACGCCTTTAGCAATTAGTTTATGAGAAAACGAATTATTTACGTATCTGGCAAAGGCAAATTATATTGGAGTTTGAGTTATAGCTTCAGCAACAATATTTACCCTTACTCAGTAATTAACTGTTATTTTCTGTTTCTATCAATTCATCAAGATAAAGCAGCTAAAGTGAGCCAATCTCAGTTAATTAAATCATTTAAAATGGTTGGTTAGTGAGCCAAAATCTCACCTACCTAACTCATTTATCATGGTATGTTATAGCTCGTAAAATTTGTAATTCATTTGAACTTAGTTATCTTTTACTAAATTCTCTCTCTCTCTCTCTCTCTCTCTCTCTCTCTCTCTCTACTCTTTAAAAAAATTATGATAATCATATTTCTCTCTAATCCAAAATTAATTAATATTTCATTCACAACCCATACATGCACTGTAAAAATGGATAAGAGATGGACTTATGATGGGTTCATTCTTCTAAAACGTGATCCAAGCCCTGTCTAAATTGGCTAGCAAATAGCAAGGCCATTTTTCTAGGAAAAAATGTAAAAATAAAAAAAAAATTTGTGATCATTTAGAAGTAGACAAATGAATTTTTAATTTGATAAATTCAGTCCTTAATTAAACTTTAACCTTTAGATCTTTTCATCCAATTTTTTCTTTTTTATAACAATAGCTCACTTGTAATGTTAGACTCTATATGTTCAAATTTCTTACCATCTTAGACCTCACAATCATTAAATTTGACATATGGGGATCTCATGTAACAAGATAGTTCTTGCTATATTAGGAGGAAAATGAATGAATGACCTATCTGAAAAGTTAAACTAAAGTTCTAGAAACTAATTTCTGAAATTGGAAATTTCAGGGGGTTTATATTCTTCAAATTACCTAAAGTTCAAGAGGGCCGTTTTGAATTTTTTTTTTCCCCTTATTTTCAGGTTGTCAAACTTTCACTCATCTCCCTTTAATTTAAGTCCCTTTTAAACAGGTTATATTTCAGATTCTCAAAGCCACTCAATCAATGAATTAAATGAGCTATACCATAGATCAAAAGATACTGCAAATTGTACCCAAAAAAAAAAAAAAGAACATATTACAAATTTAACAATCCAACTGCAAATGACTAGCAACCTCATCCTAAAAATGTGTGTATATATATATATATACACACACACACACACATATACATACATATATATATATAAATATATATATATATATATAAATAAATAAATATATATATATATATATGCATATCTGCAACTGCCTTTCTTCTTCTTCTTCTTCTTCTTCTTCTTCTTATATATGCATCTCTAGTTGTCTTTCTTCTTCTTCTTCTTTCTCTAAACGTCTTCTCTTTGAGCACGGTTAGCTACATCTGTGTTAGTGTCTTCCTTAAGGATTTGGATTCTCTTTATTTTTTTGCGAAAAATAAAGAATGCATTTCCTCAGTTGCAAGTTGCAACCATTCAATGAGTTGGGATGGTCACAAGCGAAGGGATAAAATAACACATGAGGTTTGACTTTTTTTTTTGAATTTTTTATTTTCTTCCTTCAATTATATGAATGTTCGATTTAGAACGGACAGTTACGATTGTCGAAATATATACACTCCATTTTGAATGCGGAATTTTTATTTTTACTGTCCCACAAATGCAATCGACCTGGATGTGTGGCTAAGGATGCCAATGGATTTGGGTACTTCGAATATCCAGTTATATCCCCCCCCCCCCCAAAAAAAGTATCCAAAACCCAATTGATATTGTGCACGCATTAAAATATTGCCATCAAATACTCTATATTTGTCCAAAATTAATGGGCATATAAGGTATATGATATTCATCGTATAATTGTTTATATAATATATAAATATATATTATAATTAATTGTGTATAAAATTTATAAATTGTGTATAAAATTAACGTATATTACTTATATAATATAAATTTGATAAATACAAAATTTTGATGGATGAATACTAAATTTTGGGTATTTAGTTACCCAATAAGTCAATAACAAATTTAAATAGGATATTAATATCCACTAAGTCAATAAAAAAATTTATTTAGATATTTTGAATAAATATGATTCAGACATCAATTAAAAATTGATAAGGCATCCGCCCATTGCCACTATGTGTGGCCAAGTGGCCAATTTCATTAGTTGACACAGTGAAATGCCCCGCTTCATTACGCCTCTCTCCCACCATATATGCATGTGATCTAATCCACGAAGTTGATGCTGGAGTTGCTGCTGCATGCCTTTAATTTGCACTGCCCTCGAGGCTAATGTTTTACGGGTTATTTAGTTGGAGTTGGAGAGGGGAGGAAAAAGGAGGGAAGGAAAGAGATTTTTTTTAAAAAAATAATTTTGTTTGTTTTAATAACTTGAAAGGAAAGGGATAAAAAATAGAGGTAAAAAAAATTTTTTTTATTTTATTTTTAAAAAAAAAAGAGAATTTAGATGGAAGAAAAATTATAATCATATTAAAAGACGAAAATGTCTTTAATAATTTTTTTCAATACCAAATTACCCTTTAAACCTAATACCAAAATAACATAGCAATGAACCGTATTTCTCTATCCCAAAAGTCAAGAATGTTCTTCAGCTTCTGCCTTCCAAAGACTTCCGACTACTTCTCCTAGAAGTTAAGATTCTTGTAGCATCACCGTCTCCCACTACAGAAATGAATTAAATTAGTGACTACAAATTTCCTACTGAATAAATCTTTAACTGCTTTTCCAACTGATTTGCTGTAGGAAGATATACTTTTCTACCTCAATATGTTTTTTTATTAAAGTACCCACTGAAATTTAGTAGAAAATTTTTTTTTACTGCATATCGACTACTGCCATTCAGTCGGTAGGATAACTCCGGCATATATGCGGCGTGGAGATAGATAGATATATATATATATATATATATATATATAATATATGTGAGCTTTAAAAATAACAATTAAAAATAAAAAAACATTATCTATATTTAATTATATATATCATCTGTTCTTATATATATATATCAATTAAAAATGTATGTGAACACTTAATGCCGTAATTTTTTTTAAATTTTTATATTAACATATATATTTTAAAAAAATATTTTTAAAAATAATAGCAGATTTGTCTAATATTTTTAATTTGATATGATTATTATTTAATTTGAACATTCTATTATAAGGAATATGAATACTAAAAAAAAAAAAGGTCAATATGACCAATGTTATAATATTGAAAAGAACAAAAAATAGACAAAGTAAAAAAAAAAAGTAATGTGACTTGAGAAGAAGCCTCGAGCACGATTATGTGTATATATATATATATATATATATATATATATCAGTTGCTTGAGAAGCAATTTCTCGATCAACTGCGTGTGTATATATATAATATTATATTATGTAATATATATTATTCTTTTAATATATATATATATATATATATATATATATAAAGATTTTATCAAATATATATAGATATGTGGCTCCTGTAGACATATAAATTGGTAAAAAAATTGTTATAATATATTGTGAATTGATTCATATAATCTTTAAATTGATTAGAATAATCTTTTTATTCTAAAATATATATCTTAAAATCAAGCCACATATGTGGCTGCCACCAAATTGTTTTTAAATTTTTTATATCCACAAACATATTTTAAAAAATTTTATTATATTGTATTATGTTTTAGTTAATTTGATCTATATAATATTTTTGAAATTAAAAAGAATTTATGTAATATTTTTAAATTGATATAGTTATTATTTATTATTCTATTTTAACATACTGATATTAATATAAGAATATAAATAAATAATATACAAAAAAAATTTACCTACATATGTGGCCATTCTTAAACCACATGTGTGACTTTAGAGATCATCTACCGAGCCACACATATTGCTAGAGAGGTGCCATCTCGAGCCACATGCGTAGCTCAAGGCACTTCTCAAGACAATGTAAGTCTTTTTATATATAATATATAATATATTATATTTTATATAATATATATATATATATATATATACACTCAAGATTCTGTTTCTTGAACAATATAGTTAGTTGAGAAATACAATCTAGAGCAACCATATATATATATATATATATATATATATATATAAGATTTTTAGGTATAAATATTCTGTAAAATTTTTTTATTAAAATAATTTCTTAAAAAATGTTTTAAATTATTTTTAATACTTTAAAATATAACTAATTTTACTTTTGGATAATTTTAATTCTTTAAAGAAAAAAGTTTTCACAAAATAAGGATTGGCCCACCACTGTCTAAGAATTTCACTGATCAATAATTTTGAAATAATTTATATTTGAAGTACTAATTAAATTTTTTTTGATAAGTTCATTTTTAATCCAACAATTTATATTAACCTTTTATTTTAATATTTTATACATAAATTAATCTTGCATATCAATAAATTATTACATAATAAATGTAATGACAATTTAAATTAAAAAAAATCTATTTTTTGATTTTAACTTGTTAAACATTTCTATTTATCACATAAAAATAAGAAAGAATATAAAGTACAAAAAATCAAATCAAATGAATATATATATATATATATATATGTATATTGAGAACCCTAAATCTTAAAACAATAAGATTCTAAGACTCTAAATTCGTAAAAAAAAAAAAACTCATAATCTGTAACTCTTAACCTTAATAATTTAAAATTACTCATCACTTTAAAAGTATTAAAATTATTAAAATTAAAATTAATTATAATTTTAAATTAATTTTAATAATTTGTAAATTTTTTTAAAGAAAATTAACTGTACATATCAAAGTTAAAGTTTATATATATATATATATATATATATATATATTAAAGAAAACAAAATATAAGGGGTTCAAGCAACTCTTGCTGGAGCCTCATAGTTTAGTATGATTTCATATTTTATAATTTAATAGTATATATATAAGTAGATCTTGCATATTGATTGTAATAACCAATTTTAATTTTTAATACTTTTAGTTCTTTTAATTAGAAATATTTTGCACAATAATGTATATTTTTCTTAACTTCTTCTTATTATATTTTTAATGGCCCACTACTACCCTAACAATTTTATAGCAGTATTGATCATGTGTAACTTTGAAATAATTTGTATTTAGATTACTATTGAAATCTTTTTTTCTTAAGCTCACTTTATAATCTAAAATATTTATATTAACTGTTTAATTTAATAGTTTATAAATAAATTAATCTTGCATATCAATAAATTTTTATATAATAATTGTAATGACTATTTAAATTCAAAAATTCTAATTTTTATTTTTAACTTATTAAATATATATATATATATATAACCCTTATAACCATAACATCCTAAATTGAGAACCATTAACTTTATAACCATAAGATCCTACAAATTTAAACTCATACACATACCCATACTCTATAATCTTTAACTTTAGTAATTCAAAATTATTCATTAGTCATTTCCATTATTTCTATGAAATTATTAGGATTGTGGTAAATTAATAAAACATATTAAAAAAGTATACCTTATTATGTCAAATCTTTCGCTTTTATAATGTTAGCGTTATTATTAAAAAGTACAACTAACTATATTTTAAATTACTTTAAATAATTTTAAAGTATTTTTAGATATAATTATTTATATTTAAATATAATCATTATATATATAAACAAATAAACATAATTTTTCTTAAAAATAAATAATATATATATATATATATATATGCATGTGAATAATATTTAATTTATATATTCATATTTAGTTATATTTATAAATATCTATTTATATATTTGATTTAAATATTTTGTTAAATATTTTTCCTAAAATAATTTTTTAAAAATATGGTTCAAAATTATTTTTATGTAATTTAAAATATAACTAGTTTTCATTTCTAATAATTTTAATTTTAATATTTTTAATGTAAAAGATTTCAAATAACAATATGTAATTTTAAAAAATTTTTAATTATTTTTCAATTAGTGCACTATCACCTAACTGTTTCATGCAAGTATTGATTATGAGTAACTTTAAAGTAACTTGTATGTAGATTACCATTGAAATCTTTTTTTGTAAGTTCACTTTATAATCTAAAATATTTGTATTAACTAATGAATTTAATAGTTTATGCATAAATTAATCTTGTATATCAATAAATTTTATATAATTATTGTAATGAATATTTAAGTTCAAAAATTCTATTTTTTATTTTCAACTTATTAAATATATACATAAAACTCTTATAACCATCAGATCCTAAATTGATAACCATTAATCTTATAACCATAAGATGCTACAACTTTATACCCATAAAAATATTCATACTCTATAACTTTTAACTTTAGTAATTCAAAATTACTCATCAGTTATTATCATTATTTCTATGAAATTATCAAGATTGTGGTGAGCTAATAAAACAAATTAAAAAAATATTCCTTATTATGTGAAATGTTTCACTTTAAAAATATCAACATTATTAAAAGGTAAATCTAATTATATTTTAAATTACTTTAAATAATTTTATATAATTAGTTATATTTAAATATACTCAATATATAAACAAATAAATACATTTTTCTTAAAAAATAAATAATATATAGATATGAGTTAATAATAACATACATATATATATATATGGTTCAAAATTATTTTTATGTAATTTAAAATATAACTAATTTTAATTTTAATATTTTTAATGTAAAAATTTAAAATAACATGGTGTGTCTTTCTTAATTCTCTTTTATTATATTTTAAAGGAAATATTAGTGATGAGTGACTTTAAAATAATTTGTATTTAAATTACTATTGAGATATTTTTTCTTTAGTTTACTTTATAATCTAAAATATTTGAATTAACTTTTTGACTTAATAGTTGATTCATAAATTAATTTTGTATATTTTTAAATTAAAAAGGATTTGTCTAATATTTTTAAATTGATATGATTATTATTTATTATTAAATTAAATGAATATAAATACTAAAAAAAAAAGCTTAGCTGTGAAATATAAATATGTGTGTCTATCATATATATATATATATATATATATATGTGTGTGTGTGCGTGCGCGCGCGTGTGTCTGTGTGTGAGAGATATATATATATATAATATATATATATACACACACAGTACTCGATACAGTGCGTCGAGCACTTTGTGTGTGTTTATAATATTATAATATAATTAAATTTAACTTTACAAAAATTTAAAATTAAATAATTTAAAATTTTAATTTAAATAATAATTACATTTGTTATATAATAATATATTAATATGTAAGATTAATTAATATATAATATAGTAAATTAAAAAATTCAAACAAATATTTTAAATTATAGGCAAAATGATACTATATGCCTCTAACATTTATCCCAATTTTCATTTATACTTCTAAGATTTTTTTTGCCCGATTATGCCCCTAACGCTTCAATTTTTATCATATATATTCCAAAATGACGAAAATATCTCTCATCTTTATCTTGTTTTCTCTCTTCTCACTGAAACTTAGACCCTCGCAGGAGAAGATGCCAAAGAACACGCTGAAGAAGCCAAAAACATCATATCTCACCAACATTCGCTCTCTTTTCTCCACCATCGTGTTCCTCTTTCCTCCAACATTTTTCCCCTTCTTTCTGTCTGGTTCACTTTCTCTCTCTCTCAAACTCAAAAAATGTCTTTGCCTGAAAACTTGTCAGAGAGACGGAGAGAAAGCGTGAACCAGAGAGAAAGAGGGGGAAATAATATTGGAGGGAAGAGGAATGTGATGGTGGAAGTAAGAAAGCGAATGATGGTGAGATGTGACGTTATCTGCTTCTCCGGCGAGGGTTTTAGTGTCTTCTCTGGCGGAGTCTGTGTTTGAATGAGGAGAGAGAAAAAAAGAGGGATGAGGGGTATTTTCATCATTTTGGAGTATATATAATAAAAATTGAAACGTTAGAAGCATAATCGAACAAAAAAATCTCAAGAGCATAAATGAAAATCGAGATAAACGTTAAGGACATATAATACTATTTGGCCTAAATTATAAAATGAACTTAAGAAAAAAGATCTAAGATATTATTTCAAATTTATTTATAATCATTACTTCCATAAATATATTAATTTAATATATTTTTATAAATATTTTATTAAATATTTTATAAACAATAATTGAGATAGATATATATTTTATTTATACAAAATTCAAATAAAAGAATAATAATTATGTGTACGACTCCCACTATGAAAGGATTTGTCTCCAAAACTTTCTTCCACCAATTCTTGCTTAATATTTGGTACATTTCAAACTTTTTTTTTTATGGGATGATAGCAAATTTTATTTTTTCTGCGAGAGTTCAAAAATATTCATTCCACGCGCAATTGAGTCATTATTTAATCATTCTTTCTTCTTCTCTTATTCATATTATTACTTTTCTGTTTACGATTTTTCATTAATCTTCCTTTCTCTCTTCTTGTCTTCCTTCTTGTATGACACAATTGTTGATAGCAGTTTTTTTTGTCCTACATTATAGGTAAAAATAAAATATATTCTTCTATCTAATTATTTTCTTCTGTATATTATTCTTCTATTCTACTTTCACAGTTTTTTTTCTCTCTATATTGCATTGTATCACAACTTTTTTTCTTATATACAAGTAAAAACTTAATATATTCTTCTATCAAATTATTGTCATTTGTGTATCCTTTTTCCTTCTGTTTTATAACATTGTTTTTTTTTTCTACTTAACAGTAAGTGGAGAATGATGGATTCAGAGGAGCCACAATGCCGTTTTAATTTCTTTTCCTCAAGTGATGTTAAATGGTTTGATTTTGAAGATAGATATATACAAGAAGAAAGAAGAGTAACATATAAGACATTAAAAGTTATGCAAGATGAAGACAAATTTAGTTTGTTTGTGTTGTGATTTATTGATATTCCTCTAATTTCTTGTAAGATCCTTCACTGGTACTCATTAGCACTAGGAGGAAGCTCTCTATTTTTTTTCCAATTGCATCGTTGTGTTTATTATCTCCCAGCAATAATCAATCATTGAGTCATATATATAAACTATAAGTGAAAAAATAAAATAGTAATAGGGGGAACAAAAAGAAAAAGTAAAAACTGAAATCTGCAATATAATCATCTAATGGAAAGTAGGTAAGAATAATCCATTATTTCCATATATATATATATATATAAAACAAAAACCAATTGATTAAAGCAATTGTAATATGAATTAATAATGCGTACCATCAGCCTGGCAAAGTAGCAGATAGGGTGTCGTACGTTGCTGCGAGTTGAATGGAGAAGAGAAGCATAAAGATCAAAACAAGGATCCATATATTTAAGGTTTTTCAAGCATAAAGATCAAAACAAATATCATATTTTTTATTTTGTTACATATTTGTCTAAAATTAAAGGGTTATAATAATTATTTTATTTTATTTTCTCTTATAAATTAAATAAATAAAAATTTATTTTTCCTCTTCTCCCCTCTCTTTAAACTAAATTAAACAAAAAAAAATTATTTCCCTTTCCTGATCCCCTCCTCTCCTTTCTACTCCCTTCTGTTGCACCAAACAATCACTTAAGATTATTTAATATTTCTTATGCTTTCAATTTCATTCCCTTTAAATATGTAATCAACGCTAGCTTAGCTAAGTTCCAATGCACTTAACCATAAAAAAAGATGATTGAATTATTTTTTCTATGATTTTACTTAACGTTTAATTTGGTAATTATAGTTTAAAATTCAGTTTTTTTTTGTAATTAAAACCACTAGTATTTAAAATCTCATTGAATTTTAACTAATCTAGTTTCGACTAGGTTGAACTATAAATGTATGAAGCTCTCCTAAATGATTTTTTTATTCACTTGAACTTAAAATTTTTCCTTAAAAAAATAAGTGTTGAGCCACTTAAACCAACTAGCATTGATAAAAAAATTTAATAACTGAGTCATTATAGTTTCGTAATTATTTAATCTAGTCCTTGGCGATATGTACTAAACTTCTATTATTATTATGGTAACTTTATACATATATATTGACCCCTAAGTATGCATAATTTGTGTTAGCAAAAGGAACAAAGGTGGATAATTAGGAGAAATTAACCCTCCGTTACACACGCACACTCAAATACGTTTAGTGTAATTTCTTTAAAAAAACAATTTGAATCATGTCTCTGCTCGCACTCGTGTGTAATATATAATTGAAAAAAATTGAATATAGAATTAAATTATAGCAACTTTATAATTTAAAGAAATAATAAAAAGAAATAAGGAAGTTAAATAATTTCCCATATGTATACATTTTAACTTTTCTTCTTTATATTATATTTTATATTTTATTTTATATATACACTGATATTTAATTTTGTAGACCATTGACAATAATGTTTCCAAGTTATATATAAATATATAACAGTATAAATATACAGCATATGAATGAATCTACATGTTAAGTTATATGAATGAATTAGCTTGAATCGTGTCAGTGTGTCAAAATAATACATATAATTGATCATGTTAGAATTAGTTATAAAAAATTGACAAAAATTTAATTGTTGGGACTAAAATAAAAAAAATTAAAATTATGATCTAATTATAAATATTTAAAATATAAGGAATAAAAGAGTAATTTAACCTTAAAAAATCTGCACATTATATTATATAACTTTCAGTTCTCTTTCATGAGTTCATTTTCTTGTTTATGGTGGTATGCTTGCTTGGAATATATATATATATATATATATATATATATATATATATATCTGTGTGTGTGTCATTGTTTTTGTAATTGGTTTCTTATTTATTTACTTACTTACTTATTTATTTATGAATTGTTTTGAGTTCAGTTAAAGTCTCACTGATTTCCTCTAAACAAGCTTTGAGGATCGATTCTCTGTTTTCCTTGTGATCACAAGCTATGAAAGTTTCAGGAATTTAATCGCCAATTAAGCCTCGTTATTATACATTTTTAATGTCAATATTTCGTTCATTATGAAGATATATATGGTTTTAGGCAACAATATATATTATAAAAAAACCATTTTTGTAATAATACTTCCAACAGAAATATTACTCAAAATGATACATTTATTAATATATGTTAAAGTACGCGGCAAATCAGCATCAACAAACACCAACTCCCATGCATGTATATGTACATATATGCAGGAAGAAAGAGGTGAACTCGCAGTGAAATTTATTTGCAAATCTATATATTATATATTTAATACTTAAGCACTCTATATATGGTTGCATCAGTTTAATGGTTTCTTTTCGTAATAGCCACCAGAACCAGAATCACCGGAACCTTCACCGCCGCTGCCACCACTTCCGTTGTCGAAACCAGAACCACTTGAACCTTCACCGTTACCACTTCCACTATCACCACCTTTACCACTGCCACCACTTCCATTGCCGGAACCACCATCACCACAATCACCACTACCACCGCTTTCACCACCTTCTCCACCACCTCCACTGTTGGAACCCGAATCACCTGACCCTTCTCCACTAGAGCTACCACCACCATTATCACCATTGTCACACCCGCACCCCTTGTCCGACCCTGATCCAGAGCGGGAGCCGGACAAGGAACCGGATCTGGATCCACATCCACCTCCTCCTTCACCACCACCTCCACCTCCACCTCCATCTCCTCCACTAACACCAGACCCAGACCCGGATTCGGACCCAGAACCAGACCCACTCCCGGAACCATAACCAGAACCAGAACCAGAACCAGAACCTTCATTTCCTCCTTCGTCGTTGCCACTATTGTTTCCTCCTCCGCAGTCGCCACCATCACTATCATCGGATGATTTTCCCAATAACCTAGCTGCAAATGCCAAGTCTAGAATTAGCAAAGCGATGAACACAAACCCTATGACCTTAGAGTTGGCCATCTCTACGTACACAGCCAAAAAGCTCTATGTGGGAATTTGAGAGGAATATGAAATGCATGTGAATATGAATTCTATTCTTCCACACACACATATATAGCAACATTTAGTGCGCTTTTTTTAATATTTTTATGTTTTTTTCCATCATATAATTATGTTAAGTAGAGTAACAAATGATTCATTAATTATTAGATATATTTAACTTTAGCTTTAAAACTTAGTGATTTTATGAGTTAGCCATTAAAGCTAATAATTCCAATTGACGAAATTAAAATACAATAAAATTGTCATTTTTAAAATTAAACTAGCATACTCATTAATTAAAATTTAAAATTTAAAACTAATTATGGACCTAATAATTAAAAGTTAAATTACTAGTTTAATCTTATGAAAATATTTACATATTATGTTTTCATTAAATTTTTTTTAAAAAAATAAATACCTGAAAATGTTTATCTAATATCTATGTATTAGAGAAGAAGAGAAGAAGTGAACAAGTGCATTGTCCTATCTGTGACCATAAATGAGGAAAGTAAGGGATTATATATATATATATAGGCTGATAGGCATTGTTGAGCTAACTTTTTAGTGAGTGTGAGAAGTTAGATACCGTTATATTTTAGTAGCTTCCTTTTGACATGTCACCTACTACTTTAGATGATAATTCTAATTGGAGAATGTTGGTGAATTCATCACTTTATATATATATATATATACACAATTAATATATATATATATATATAATTAAATTCCTCTACTTATATGTAGACTAATGATAAAATTAGTTCTACTTCTCTTATTAGTAAAGTTGTTCTTGTAAGAAATAAAAGTGCAATTAATACCTGAATAGATGATCAGCTTGAAGCTCATATAAGAGTTAAAAATGTATTTTAAGTTTGAAAAAATATATAATTGTTAAGTTGAAATTTAAAAAACTTTATAGTATATAACATTTTAATATATCTGAAGTTGAACTATATTCTAATTACATAATAGTATATAATTTTTATGGGGTTTGCGTATGAGGTAACCTATTAGCCTACTAAAGGGAAAGACACCAAAACTAGTTTCACCAAAAACACTCACTGACTTACCAACCCAAAATTTTCCTCAATTCATATAAGTTCTGAGATCTTTATTTTTGGTGGGGTTTGTCTATTTTTTCTTGAAAATTACACATACTGTTACTGATATTAATTTCAGTATATACAGTATTAATTAGTCTTTTTCCCTTCAATATACTAAGGGCACATTTGGTTCACCAATTCCAGTAGAATCTAGAATGGAATTCTAGTGTTTAGTAAATTTTCTAGTGTTTGGTTGGCTTGGCTAATGGAATGGAAGCTTTCCATTATGGAAAATGAGGATGCTTTTTTCCATTGTATTTTTCGACTCCCATCCGAATGGAAAAGCACGTTCCTAATGGAAAATGTGTAAAATGGACACTCATGCCCTCCACAGCTTCAGCACACTCTCTCATCACTCTACTCTCTCTCTTTCTCTCCTCTACCTCCTCAAATGCTTCTTCCACTTCCAAACGTGCTCGAATCAATCTCTTCACTGGAATCTGAGAGAGAGAGAGAGAGAGAGAGAGAGAGAGAGAGATAGATAAATTGTCAAGGGATCAAAGTGAATAAATTGAAAAGTTTATAAGGGTTAATTTTAACAAAGTAAAAAATATATTCTCAAACTATGAACTTAGATGAAGTAATAGAAAAGTTTATGTCAAGCAAAAGATAAAAGAAAAATTTTAGCTAAAGACTTAAGTAAATAATAAAAAAATTTTCGAGTAAATGGTAAATTTAAAACAAAATTTGTAATAATTGTAATGGAATTGGAGGTTTTTGTAGTGAAATGAGAAAAGTATATCAAAGAGTAAAATAGTAAATTTACTCACTCATTTTTTTTATAATATTTTCTATTGAGAACCAAACAATTTTTTTTTTATTTTTTTATTTTTTTTATTTTTCATTTCATTCCTCATTTTTTTTCCTATTGTTACTTTGTATTATGAACTAAACAGATCGTAAGAACTTGTTTTGGTAAGTTGTAAGACGTTTGTTTTTTCTTTTGTCATGGAAAATAGTATTGGTCAAACATTAGTGATAGCACATGCATGTGATCACTCTCAATCCGCATTTCCATATCTGTAAAAACTACAACAACATTTTTGTTCAATAGATAAAAGAATCATATAATATATAGAAATCAGATCTAAGTTGGCATTAAAATACCAAAAAATGAAAGTAAAAATGTATTATTTTCATCCCTTTATATATTTGATAAGTTTCAATTTTGTCCCTTATATTTATTTTGTTTCAATTTCATCTTGCTTATTTACAAAATATATGCAATATCATTCTAACGCTAATATAAATCATTGCAGAGAATGCTGACTTGTTTGAAGACATAGGCAATAGCTCATCAAATATATATTGCTAACATATAATTTTTAATTTCAATTTTGTCTCTCATCTTTGGAATAAGTCTTATTTTATCTTTCACATTTGAGATAAATTTCAGTTCTATTCTACTTGTTTACCGAATATGTCAACTTCATTGCAACTTTTGAAAGGAATGAATTCATTGTTTGTGTTATTTTCTATGTTTTTTCTTTTTTTTTAGTGTCACTAGTATAAATAATAATTTGACATGGCATTTTGAACAATTTTTGAGATACCATTATTCAGTAAAACACAAAATTACATTGATTAAAAAAAACTTATATGTTGTAATTTTTGTATACTGTTTAAATCATCAATGAAAAATATTGTTTAAATCATTTTATATATTAATTGTTTTAAAAAAACTTATAATTATTATTTTAATAATTTTAAAGCATAATCATTGATGAAATATATTGAAGTGTCGAAATATGTGAAGAATGGCTTATTCAATGGTATTAACATGTAATTTTAACTAAACAAATTGTAATGAAAAAAAAAATTAACCTAAACAAATACATGGATGAATTTACTTGAATTTCAAGTATGCACTATCTTGATTCCTCATTTGATGAAAACCTGACTTTTAATTCATTTAAAAAATTAGAAGGAAACTGGTAAATTATGAACTCCAAATGTGAGAGATGTAATTAAAACTGAAAATTATACAATAGTAATATAAATGAGTCATTACTCACTTTTTTTGACACATTAGCATTCAATGATTTAGAAGGCACAAAGGGATTGGAATAAAACTGATACAATTTTGTAAACAAATTAGATAAAATTAAACAACAAATATGTATTACAAACTAAAATGTCAACAATTGATGAATCACCTTAAAATATGCTACTTCTCAATCTCTCCTATCATTTCTTTAGTGTCATTGTTTGAAAAATATATTTGGTGTAGATTCATGAATCAAGATCCTATCTTGTTCTTTAGAAAAACAGCAGGGTTTTGTTTAATCGACGGCTCACAATTAAAGTTTAATTTAAAAGAAAAACAAAATTTTGAACCCAAAAAAAAAAAAGGAATAACATGGTCATGAGGACCGTCCATTTTCACGATCGACGATATATGTATTTATGTAGCTTTTTCCTTTTTCCTTTTCGTTTTTTAGATTTTTCTTTCCCCCGTTTGTTTACCTGCATATGTTTTGTGCTAATATTTGAATTATCTTTTTAAGGAGTTCACAATTATTACAAATTTTCTTTAAGGAGTAGACTTTAACAACCACTTTCACGTCATTACTATTTGTTAAAAATTCAACTCTTTAACAGTAACATTTTATTGGCTCCTAATTAAATTTTAAAAAACTAAACAGTGAGCGTATATTTTTTTTAAAGATTAAATTCTCAATATAATTGAATAGTATAAGTTTCAGAGTAAAGTTTACATACACATATATAATTTTGTTTAAATTTGAGAAATATTTTCGATTAATGAATTTAGCAAGTTTAATAAATAAATATTATTTCCTTATATAAAAGTTAAAAAAATGAATAGATTATATTATTGGATTAGTCCAAAAATATTTTATTATTTTACATGTGGATGCAATTCTAAACCTTGATTGAATTATATACATATGTTATGCTAGTGACAACTTAAAATTGTTTATTGTGACAATTTTTTTTATTTTTTCATGGATAACTCTACATGATTGAGTGAAAATTAATTTATTTTAGTCTTGTTGAATATTGAGTGCTAGAGGCAAACTCCTCTTTCAATTAATGTTTCAGTGAATTGAATCATTGCCATTTTTTCAGTTTAGAAATAGTCATTATCACTACCACGGGCTAATATATTAGATTTACAGTGATAAATTTAAGATATCAATCATTAAGTCTGAATTAGTTCATACTTAAATATACATGACTCAAACATTTGAAACAAGCATATGACTACCAGCATGATGAACATAGTAATAACCATCAAACAAACTATAAATAATTTAATGAATCATTTGCAGTTTCACAGAATTAGTTCATACATAAACATGGATGACTTAATCTTCGAGACAGATTGAGATGCATCTATAACTTTGGTAAAAATATAATTATATGAGTCAGTGAAATTAGTAAATGCTTTTAGATGCAGGAAAAGAGAGGTCTTAAATATTGATTTTTTTTTGGTCAAAAAAATAGAAGCTTACAACGAAAGCAAACTAACAATAAACCAAAAACTAAATCAAGACTAATTAACCAACGGCTTCTCCATCATAAAAGCATGTTGAGAGTCAATCGTAGCCAGTTAATTTGTAGGACTTGAGACCCACCTAGAGAGGCACAAACTCTTTCAGCGCATTTGGTATCTGTTTTGGGTGAGAAAAGAAGACAGAATTGTTGTAAAACTTGGACACCAACACGAAAATAATCTGAGTCGCGTCTTTATAATAGACACTGTGCTTAAGGAATTTATTCTGCAACTACAGAAATTATTCTGCGTCTACAGAACTCCCTCCAGGATTAAACAGATTCTTTTGAGAAAGGTTCTCAGGCCACAGAACAACAGAAATTTTGAAGAGCGTAACCCAAAGAGTTTGAAAGAGAGAAGAGAGAATAGCACAACAATTTGTTGTGTGATTGTGTAAAATGAGGGAAATGAGTCCTCCTTTTATAGCTGCTGAACATTAATGAAGCAGACAAGAATTTTGATACAATTAAAATTCGGTTTCAAAAATTAATGGACAGTTTCAAAAATTAATGGGCAGTTTCAGAAAATTAATGGACAATTTTAAAATAATTAATTATATTTAAAACAAATAAAACAAAACTGTCAGCCCTTAATTTTCTGACATTAACCCAACTTAATTTCATAATAATAAAATTTGCCTCTGTTCAGGTAAGCTATTAAAAAGATATTTTGAAATACAAAGCCTTTAAAAGACTATTTTTCCAACAATCCCCCACATATTTCAAAAGATATTTTTGAAAAAAAAAACTTTTGGGTTACGTATGTGAGTGTAGACGTATTAATCCAGTGTCTCTTTTTAGACTATGAACCAGACCTAGACCGATAAGATTTATCTTACTGAGTAGTCAGTGAAGCATATAGATTCTATGAACTAACATACTCTTAGTCGTAAGATAGTGACCTTAAGAGTCGCATCTCACCCCCCCAATTTCTGCTGTTAACGCCGTTGTGCGCGTTATTTCGGCCGTGCGCGTGCTTGAAATTCATGAGTGCTTTAGAGACTTCGCCACGATCTCATAGGAGCGGCCCCACTCCACACTCATATAGGTGACTTCATCAATTGTATCTGCAATGAATACACCACCCTCAATGTAGGGCTATGAAGATCATAAAGAGCTTACGCTCAACCCACAAGTCAATGCATTCTAGCATTTTCACACTTAACACCATAGGAAATGGACTAAGAATATAGTGCTAGCAGAATTAACAGACGACTTGTTATTACTCATATGAACCTTCTTCATGGGATCTCCAATCACAAAGGTTGGGTTCCCGCCGCTGTTAATTTCATATTGGCTTAAGTCCAATTCCCCTCGATGTGTGAAGGACTAATTTCCTTCTTACATGCATGTTTAGTCAGTGAATTGGCCAAATTCATTTTTGACTTTACAAAACTGATCAGTATGCTTCAAATTTCATATTTTAGCAATTGCTTGATAACTTTGTATTTCAACACAAGTGTCTACTCTTACCATTAAAAGTTTGTTCTTTACAATGGCTATTGCCACTTGGCAATCACAAAACACAGACACTGACATCATTGGGCTCTTACCCAATTAAAAATTTTGCTAAGTAATTTTTCTGCTACTTAGTCTTATTTTCAGCCAACTCCAGAGCACTAAACTCTGATTTTATAGTGAACCTATAAATTTGTATAGCTGCTCTCTCCAAAATAACGTCTCACCACCCAGGGTGAGGTTTTAACCACTAATGGACTTTGTCTCATCTGAATCAAAGATTCAGTTAACATCATTGTATTTTTCTAATACAATGGGAAATCCACTTTATATGATATCGTAAATTACGATACCTTTCAACTCTTTTATTGGAATTGTGTACATATCGACACTCATCTGACACATAACACATGATATGTCAGGCTAGGTAAAGTTTATTAAATACGACAGAGACTCTCCTCTATTTTCCTTAACTGAATGTTAAAATCATAAGGAGTTTTTCACCAGTTTGTCATCTTTATGATCAAACTTTTAAGACAATTTTGAACATAAAGTTCTTGTGATAGTAAAATACCATCACCTTTCCTTATGGTTTTAATCCCAAAATCTCATTTACTTCACCCGTGTCTTTCATGTCAACACTAGATGTAAAGGAATATTTGACTTTATGTAACATTTACGTCACACATATACAGACAAATAATCATCCTTACCATCTATCACTTTCACATACATACACATTCATCTTTAATTAAAAAAAATATTTTCACTAATCACGAAGAGAAAATATTAACAATATAATAACTAAGGTTTTATAATTAATTTATTTTTCTTATAGTTGTGTAATACAAACTTTGCAAAATACCCCCACATTTTTAAATCTATAAGAGTATGTTTACATAACTCATATAAAACTTCATACAAAACCTTATAATTATTATAGATGGGCACCAAACGCATAACATATATGCGCATCTAAATTCATCCATCAAATAATATTATTTTTCAAGAGAATAATTTCATAGAATTATTTTGGAACTTTTCAATCTCATTTGTGACCAATAACTCAACAACATTGTACCTCTATGTACAATTGAAAAGTTTTCATGGATTGGCATTAGAAAATGCTAATTCCAATTTATATATATATATATATATATATGGCATATCATCATCTCAATGAGATGGTTTTCTCAACTTGGAAATTGACAACATATCATCATCTCAAAGAGATGGTTTTCTTAATTTCCAAATTGACCCAAAATTTATATGCCAATATCTTCAAATTTGGTCACAAATCCACAAAAATCATGTTCCAAAATAAAACTCTCAAAAGCCTCTCAAAGCTTAAGACGAAGCTATTTTGAATTCTTAAATTAAAACCTTCACACATATGTTAATTTCAAGAATTCCACATAAATAAAATTCTCAAAATAGAAAAATTTTAAAATAGTTCACATGTAAGCTTTAAGAAAGCCTTTTCATATTATCAATAGTTATGTTAATAGAAATTTATGGGACATACTCAATACACAAATATAATAAACCCATAATTTCTATTAAACCACAATATCATTAACTATTGATCATAAAACATTTTTATCAAAATTTATATATTCTTATAACAACATACTTACATAACAACGTATATCCTCCACTTGTTGTTATAAAAATATTATCCAAAAATATTTTTCCTTTAGCCCCCACTATTAATAAAAATTCTTAAAAGAAATATTAAAATAGTGTAACATACCTCATGATGTAGGGAGAAGAAATCACCATTGCACAAATTTGCTTCATGAGCAAAATTGATCACTTCATGATCACTCAAAATTAGAACTCTAAAAAATTATGAGTTATGCTCATAAAAATAATAGCAAATACTAATTTCACCCCATGTATATGATATTTGATAATAAATCAAATCAATATGTATTTGCTCCACATAACACAAATGCTATATATATATATATATATATATATATATATATGCACAATCTACTTTAAAAGAATTTTTCCAAACCAAGTTAAAAGAAGTACTTGTAAAATATTGTAGATACAAAAGACAATATATAACCAAAACTAAAGTCTTGTATCAACACAGCTCATCATATGTATCTCATATAATGAAAAATTCTTTTAAATAAAGTGTCAAAAATATCATATACTTAAATTTCAAAAATATCATACAAGAGTGTATATAAAATATATATATATATATATATATATATATATATATATATATATATATATATATATATAGCCGTGGGAGTTAATGATAGATGTATAATTATGACCTTTTATAAGGGAAGATGGTGTGTGTGTATATATATATATATATATATAAATGCACCCACAGTTATGAATAATCAATCCAAAGTGGTTATATATATTCATATACGTAAAAGCTATTAAAAGCCAATGGTAAAAGGACTTAATGGACCACCATGAAAGAAAAGAAAAAACAAAGTCCATTAAGTAAGGTAAATAACATTGATACACCTCTAAATGATTGAAAACCGTAAAGGCCAGAAACAGAATTTGCTATATATAAAGGCATTAATCACAATTCAAGCAACATTAACATATACATTAATATAATGTCTTTCAATTCTGATTTAATATAATGGCATAAAAGCATGCACGAAATTGCAACGTAATTTTTATAAAACAAATTTTTATTTAATATTTTAAGATAATATTTTTCAACACAAGCTTCATACCTTACATCAAAATAAATAATAAGATATTACCTCCTTGAATTTGAGTTGTACACTCTCTCGGAGTTACGATTGTGGCAGAGTTGGTATGGTAGATTCGTTAAGATTGTTGTAAAATTTGGATAGCAACACGAAAATAATCTAAGTCGCGTCTTTATAATAGACACTGTCCTTAAGAAATTTATTCTTCAACTATAGAAATTATTCTGCGTCTACAGAACTCCCTCCAGGATTAAACAGATTCTTCTGAGAAAGGTTCTCAAGCCACAGAACAACAGAAATTTTGAAAAGCGTAACCCAAAGAATTTGAGAAAGGGAAGAGAGAATAGCACAACAGTTTGTTGTGTGAGTGTGTAAAATGAGGGAAATGAGTCCTCCTTTTATAGCTGCTAAACATTAATGAGGCAGACAAGAATTTTAATACAATTAAAATTCGGTTTCAAAAATTATTGGACAGTTTCAAAAATTAATGGACAGTTTCAGAAAATTAATGGACAATTTCAAAATAATTAATTATATTTAAAACAAATAAAACAAAACTGTTAGCCCTTAATTTTCTGACATTAACCCAACTTAATTTCATAATAATAAAATTTATCTCTGTTCAGGTAAGCTATTAAAAAGATATTTTGAAATACAAAGCTTTAAAAACTATTTTTCCAACCAGAATTCTAGCAAATTTCTCTCTTCCATTGTTGGTAAAGCAAAGCTACAGTAAACAGACGGAAAACCAGTTTTTCATTTTTCATTTTAAATGGACTGATCATTTCCTTTATTCAACTGATGAAAAATCGCTTGATGGAATGGAAAAAGAAATTGTTGTTTGATTTGCCCCTTGGTCATTGTTAGAGAGAAGGGAGAGATAAGATCGAGAGACAGAGGGAGACGAGAGAAATGAATAACAGCATAAAAGAGGGAGAATACAGACTGAGAGAAAGGCAATAGAAGGCAAAGCATGAATCAAACGAGATACACCGAGAGAGAGAAGGAGATCGACGACAATATAATGAGACACAGGAATTGCAAAGAAAAAAACAAAAAGGACGACAACTGAGCAAATTGCAAAGAGAGAAGAGTTAAAGACGGTGGCAGTGAGAAGTGAAGTAGAAAACTAGTGTGAGGTGCAAATAGAGACAAAGTAGAGGCTTTGAGATATTTTTCATAATTTTTTGGGATTAAAGTCTGCTTTTTGTTTTTTTTTTTTAAAATAATTTAAAAAAAGGAGAAAGGAAATAAGGGCAAAGAATAAGTCTGCTTTTCTTTTTTTTTTAAATAATTTTTAATAAAAAATAATTTAATAAAATTGTTCTACATATTTTATTTTTTTCATATACATATCAAATAAAATAATATTTTTTTCTTTCTCTTTCTCTTTTATTTTTCTTTTTTATTTTTATATTCTTTATTTTCTTTTTTCTTTTACCGCGTAAAACGACTCTTTAAACTTCTCTGATTGGATGCCTCATTGGTAGAGCGTTCCACCTAAGAGAAAATAAAATTTTAAAATTCTTGCTCAAAATAATAGCATCTTCGAGAATTACCTCGGCTTTCTAGACCCTTCCTTAAAGCAAGTGACTCGACTTCTGTGATGCTTGTGAACTTCTATGCTAGAATTTCGTTCGAGTTTGTGAATTTTATTTTTACAAGGAATTCTACCATTACATTCAATAAACTTGAAAGAGGTTTACACAAAAAAAAAACTTGAAAGGGGTTAATTTTGTATTTTATCATGAAAAATATTCTTAAAAAACCAAATAATTAAAAGTTAATACACTATCAATGTAATACCTCTAATTCATGATCTCATAAATTTACAAATATACATATAATATTAAAAATAAAAAATTCAGACATATAATATGGTATTTAATACAGATATAATATCATTGGCAAATTTTATATACTATCACGAAATCGCACACATTATAAGAAAAAAAATAATAAAATAGATATAACTACAGTCTTCTCCGGCACACGTCTTCTTCATTCACAATTTCCTCTTCTTCTTCTTCTTCTTCAGAAATTATTGAAGAAAATCTACAGAGAGAGACCCAACTCAAAATTTTGAAGCATTTAAACTCGATGAACATTAATGCTTCATCAGTTCAATTTTCAATCTCTCTCTCTTTTTCTCTCTCCGAAATCCGATCCTTCTTTCTTCTTCTTCTTCTTTCTATACTTTGGAAACCGCATTGTTGAACTGGTCACACCTCTGCCTTATTTCACCGTCGTTTCCTGTCTTCACGCCCAGCACGCTCAATTTCTCCATCGCCTTCGCGAAATCCTGGAAGAAAGCGTCCTGATTCTTCGCGTATTCCTCAACAATGGGCCTCGTCCTTGGGTCTTTTCCGAGAATCACGTCTGTGCTCAAAAGCACCAGCCCCTTCAATACGTTCTGGAAATACGCGTTGTCGAACTTGCCGGGCGATCGGATGTCGTTGAACGCCGACATTGATGGATCCTTTGTGTAGTTCGCGCAGGTCTTCTTCAATCCTTCGGCCAATTTTGGGTGAAGAGCCGGATCTACAGGGGAGGTTTTGCTGAAGTCGAAGATCCGGTTCGCGAACTCCTTGCAGTGGGTGAATCCGATAGTGTGGGCCCCGGTGAGAGCCACCATCTCGCGGATCGTGAAGTTTCTGGCGGCAAACCTCTGGATGAGCATGTCCATGGTGAAATTGGGCCTCGAGAGGGAGTCTTCGACTCTTGAAATGTTCGTCATGAGGCTGTCCTTACGCCCTAGGGGTACTCTGTAGAACGGGCCGCCCACCATTTTCACCAGAGCTCGGGCGGCCTGGGCGGTGATGTCGGCGCAGGAGACGACGCCGGGGCAGGCGAGTTCGAGGGCGTTCTTGATCCGGTTGATGATGTCGAAGGCGTCGCCGGAGAGGGAGAGGTTGAGTTCGGCATCGCGCTCGGCCTTAGTGTAGGAGTTGGAGCTGATGAGGATGGAGCCGTCGCAGCCGCCGATAACGCAGTCGTGGAAGAAGAGGCGAAGGACGCCGGGGGCGGTGGCCGGATTGGTGGATTGCTTGGAGAACACGTTTTCTCTCACGATATCCTCGAATTCAGGGCATGTTGTCTTGTAGTAGTCGTAGGATAGCTCAGCTGAATCGGCGAAGGGAATGGAGAGGAAGAGAAGAAGAAGAAGTGGGAAAGCCATGGACGGAAGGTGTGTTCTGTTTTTTTTTTTTTTTTTGGTTTTCAAGTTTTTTTGTTTGCTGGGGCCTCTGGATTACAAATTGACAAAGAGAAACAAAGTAAGAGAGGGATAGAGGAATTGATTGGTAAGAGGAAGAAGAAGGTCAATGATTGCTGGACAACACTTCTTGCTTCCTCTTGGGTTACTTCAGAAGCCAATGAGGGAGAATGAGGAAGGGAAGACAGCATAGACTCCCTGAGATGAGAATATGGGAGAGAGGAGGGGGAAGATAAAGGGGCTTTCAAGGTTGTTGCAGAAGGTCATGGAGGAGGGGCTTGAGGTGTTATTGCTTATCTTTGTGATTCTACAGAGGATGATCTGTGGGTGTTGCTATTTTTGCATGGTCAAACTTTCTTGTGGCTCATTTTTTGTGGTGTTTGAGACTTGATAGCATAAAATGCGCTTTCCTCTCTAGAGGAAGTCTCAAGTTTTCCATAATTAGCTAGCATTTTTTTTTTCTTATTTTGGGTAAACTCAATTGCTATGCAAGTTTAAGTCTTTAATTTAAAACTAAATTCTTTCTTAGTCCAAAAACTCACACAATGATAGATATTTTTAAATTTAATGTTTTAATATTAGACAAATTATTAGAAGAAATTCGAATAAATAAAAAGAATAACACTTTTAAAACAAACCATCCTGTGTTCGCTATTCTTCTACCTGTTTGTCTCACAAACCAAATAGGTATGTTTGTTTCTAAACAACAACAACAACAACAACAAAGCCTTATCCCACTAAGTGGGGTCGGCTACATGGATCG
The DNA here is from genome assembly GCA_037074585.1 of Biancaea sappan. Lineage (NCBI taxonomy): Eukaryota > Viridiplantae > Streptophyta > Magnoliopsida > Fabales > Fabaceae > Biancaea > Biancaea sappan. Next base: position 41,965,748 of record CM073492.1, read on the forward strand.
CACGACGTCATTGAGCTCTATCAATGACCAACTCTTTAGATATCTCATTTACTAAAAGGTCCCGTTCAATAATTTCTCTAAGTGTCTTTTTTGGTCTTCCTCGGCCTTTTTTCATAGGGCTCCAAACCATCTGCTCAACTCTCCTAACTGGCGCTTCCAACGATCTTCTTTGCACATGCCCAAACCATCTTAAACGGTTTTCAACCATTTTTTCCTCAATAGGTGCCACCCCAACTGTACCTCGTAAATGATCATTACGGATCCTATCTTTTCTTGTATGACCACACATCCAACGCAACATCCTCATCTCCGCCACTCCAATTTTATGTTCTTGTCGTCCTTTCATTGCCCAACATTCACTCCCATATAAAATCGCTGGTCTTATAGCAGTACGATAAAACTTTCTTTTGAGTTTATCAGGTACTTTCCGATCACAAATAACCCCTGATGTCATTCTCCACTTCAACCACCCAGCTTGTATCCTATGTTCCACATCTCTAATAACTTCGCCGTCATCTTGTATAATTGATCCCAAATACCTAAACTTTGACACTTGTGATACGACCTGATCACCAAGCTTAACCTCCAGCTCGTTCCTAGCTTGTCGCTTGTTAAACTTACAATGCATATATTCGGTCTTACTCCTGCTCAGACGAAAACCCTTCGATTCCAAAGTAGCTCTCTATAACTCAAGTTTAGAATTAATCTCTTCCCTTGTCTCTGCTATGAGAACAACGTCATCTGCAAAAAGCATGTACTTAGGGATTTCTTCTTGGATGTGTTTCGTCAGAACATCTAAAACCAAGTCAAACAAATAAGGGCTTAAGGATGATCCCTGATGTAGGCCAATTTTAATAGGAAAGTCTCTAGTTTCCCCACCAGACATTCTCACACTAGTCGTAGCCCCCTCGTACATATCCTTTATGGCTCTAATATACGCAACCCGTACACCTTTCTGTTCCAAGGCTTTCCACAGCACCTCTCTTGGTACTCGATCATAGGCTTTTTCCAAGTCAATAAATGCTATATGAAGGTCTCTTTGTTCACTCCGATACCTTTCCATCAACCCCCTTAGAAGATATATAGCTTCCATTGTAGACCGTCCTGGCATGAATCCAAATTGATTTTCAGAAACACTCGTCTCGATTTTTAACCTACGTTCAATCACTCTTTCCCATAATTTTAGAGTGTAACTCATAAGCTTTATCCCACGATAGTTTGCGCAGTTCTGAATGTCTCCTTTATTTTTGTAAATAGGTACTAAAGTGCTTATTCTCCATTCTTTAGGCATTTTCTTAGTCCTTAAAATCTCATTAAAGAGCTTAGTTAGCCAGATAGTACCCTCCTCTCCTAAACACTTCCAAACTTCAATAGGAATACCATCGGGACCAACAGCTTTACCATTATCCATTTTTCTAAGAGCTTCCTTGACCTCATCCACCTTGATCCTGCGATAATATACCAAATTTTGTTCTCTCTCCAAGGTTGTTAAATCTTCCATATCACAAGTCGACTCCGTTCCGTCATTAAAGAGCTTATGAAAATAACCCTGCTATCTATTTTTAATATCTCCGTTTGTAACCAGAACTTTTCCTTCTTCATCCTTAACACATCTTACTTGATCCAAATCTCTAGATTTCCTCTCTCTAGCCTTCGCAATCTTGTAAATCTTTTGTTCCCCTTTTTTCGTTCCTAAATCCTTGTAAAACTCTTCAAATGCTTCAGATCGTGCTTCACTTACTGCTTTTTTTGTCTCTTTTTTAGCCTTCCGATACCTTTCCCAATTTTCTGAGTTATTGCACAGATGGATAGATTTAAAGCATTTTCTTTTAAATTTGATATTTTCTTGAACAGCCTCATTCCACCACCACGATTCCTTATCTCTTTGTCCAAAACCTTTTGATTCTCCTAAAAATGCTTTAGCTACTTTTCTAACCTTCTTGGCTATCTCTTCCCACATGGTGTTAGCATCTTCTCGTACCTCCCAAGATCCTTCCTCCAACAATCTTCTCTTGAAAGTCAGTTGATTCTCCCCCTTTAGCTGCCACCACTTGATCCTAGGGTTCATCACCTGACGATGCTTTTGTTTCCGACCCTTAATAACCACGTCAAGGACCAAAACCCTATGTTGAGTTGCCACGGGTTCTCCAGGAATAACTTTACAATTTTGACAGATTTTTCTATCTGGATTCCTTACCAGAAAGAAGTCAATCTGTGACCTTGAAGCTCCAACCCTATGTTTGTTTCTAAACAAGCCAAAAAATTTTAATCGAAACACACCTTACATATGGGTAGATGCGGGTTGGCCTTTAAATTTAAGCCCAATTTGATATTACTAATAAAGAGTGGAGACTCTCTTTTAACTGATTATAAAAAATAATTATAAAAATAACATGAAAAGCTAGAGGTATCTTCAATATTCATAAACCACCTGCTTATACTTCCACCAAATATACTTATCTAAATGAGGATATTTTTTAAAACGTTTCAAAATGACTTATTAGATTTTTCAACAAGTTGAGAGACTTCCTTTAAGATCAAAGGTTCGTCCTTCACAACCACAACCAAAACTTGAATATCCCATACCTAGACCACTTATAACAACCACTCAACCATCATTCCCCACTCTTTATTTTGAACCTAGATTTCCCTTTTTACAAATCAAGACTCTAACTTTTTCTCCACCAAAACAAACACCACCTTTAGATAAAAGAGATAGAGGTGTTATGGAAGACCCAAAACCATTTCATCTTTATGTCAATAATTTTGATCTAGAACCAGAACCTAATAACCCCTCGAATTTTGAATCCTCTAAAAGCCCCCATTCTTCTGAACCTTATTATCATACTTTTGACTTTGAAAGTAATTTTGTTGATGTAATTGTTCTTTATATGGTTTCTCCTTATCAAAGACAAACAAAAGAACAAGAAAAAGAACCATATGTCTATAATCCTCCTACAAATGTATCTGAAGATATTCCAATGGCATATGAAGAAGTATCAAAACCACAATCCACGAAGCCAACTTAATAGGAGTATTGAAGGAAGGGTAAGTATCATAAATATATGAGCGACTCTAATTCATTGCATCTGCTTCTATTTGACGAAATTGATCTTTCAACTATTTAATCTCCCTTTCTTTCTTGGTGAATTTAGGACAAAATATCTTTGGTTAAGGAAGTATTGAAGGTCAAGATCAAGCTGAGTGACATGTTGATCTAAATTTTCACAAAGCCGTTGGACTTGAATGGAGAGTCCATCTAGTTTGACATATGTGCTATCATGCCTTGAGCTAAGATAATCTATCTTTTGAATTAATCCTGTGAAAGACTTGATTCTAAGCTGAGGCATTTTGAGTTTGCCAATTAAAGACTTCTTCAGCTGGAGTGAGAGGACTGTGACCAGAGAGAGATACTTCTGTAGGTACAAAGGGATGAGAAGTCACCTTAGTACTGTTATTAGTTTTTCTTTCCAGAGGAGGAAAGTCATGTTCATACCTAATCGGGGTATACATCATCACTAGAACTTCAGGAATAGATTGAGGCTTAAGATATGGAACTGCTGCCTTCTTACAAGGCTTAATAGGAGTATGGTCTATTGTTATCCCCAAGCTTTCTGTGATTTCAAGAAAAACTTTATCTCTAGAAAGTTTAGAAGGGGATTAGTAAAAGCTACCCATGGCTTGTTGTCAGGGTCTTGATTTTTCTTGGGTCTCCTGGGAAAGCAGCAGTGGTTTGTTCTAGCCTTAGGCTTCTTTTTGTGTTTCTGTCCCAAGTAATATCCTTGATCAACATCATCATGATCGGAGTAAAAGTCATCCATCCAATAGTCATAGTCAGGATCACACATCTCAGGTGCCACATCCTAGATGAAATGACCATTTATGTGAGAAACATAAACATGGTTGGGAGTAGCATGATCAATAGGGATATATTTCTATCATGGAAGTGGCGAGATCATCATGGACTCATGGATCCTAGGAACAGAAGAAGATGACTCTGTTGGTCTTCTAAAAATTTCTCGTTCAGTTGAGGGACCTTCTTCTGGATTCTTAAATATGGTTTTGATAGTACTATCTCTAAGAGTGTAGTATTCTGGAGGAGCTATAGTATGAACAGGTTTGCTTGTTGCTTATTCTTTTTCATAGTTGGTTAGCTAAGTGAAAGGCATCAACTTGAGAAGATTTTCCTTAGGAATATTCTTTGGAACCTGGATAATGACTAGAAAATCATCTCAGGCAACAGTTACCATAAGAGCATCACCAGTAGATTTGGGCTGGTTGAGATTTACAACACAGTCCTGTAGCTTGTAAATCATCTGGTGGTGCAGAGTGGTTGTCATAGCAAAGGCTACCTGTTCAGCTCTATCAATCTAAATCTGGACCTTCAGTAGTCCAGAAAAAGTAAGGTCATATAGTCTGACATTAAAATCTGGTGCGATGATCAGAATGACAAATCCTGTACTAAAAGAGGTCAGGACTGTTCCTATAAGTACATCTTGATACTTGGTGTAACTGGAGTTTAAAAAAGTAATCCTGGCTATTGCAGGAATGCCTTTTCTTCCATGGAGGGTAAGGTAGAGCCTCACAGCGCCAAAGTAGATGTGAGAGTAACCTTGTCATTTCTAAAGATTAATTAAGTCAGTGAAAATTTCTAAAGTTACATATTGCTCTTGGAAAGTGGAACGGAGTCCACACTGATCCATTCGAGAGCTTTGAACATACTCCTTGACAGGAGGAGACTGTCGTTGGATGAGATGTTGTAGTCTATGAACAGTAGATCTGTCACTGTGGTAAAGGCTCTCTGGATTCATGAGAGGAAAATGAGTTTTATCTACCCTGATATTTTCAGGAAGATGAGTGACTTCAATGAGGTTGTCAATTTTGTTAGAGAGAGTTTTTATATAAGAGGGTGGAATAAAAATAGAAAAGGAAAATAAGACAGGTTTGATGGTAGATTTTGTAGAGGTTTCCATAGTTGAGTAAAGTTCTTTCTTACTCTCCGCCTACTATCATACCTTATGATCCTTCTCTTTTTGTTCTGGTTGGCTTTGATACTAAATAGGAGTATGGAAGGAAGGGTAAGTATAATAAATATTTGAGTGACTCTGATTCATTGCATATGCTTCTATTTGACGAAGTTGATCTATCAACTGTTTGATCTCCCTTTCTTTCTTGGTGAATTCAGGACCAAAATTGTTAGAGTCTAGGTATTTGGCATTAAGTTTTAAGCATAAATAGAAGACATGGAAAATCACACTCTTGTAAAATTTTAAAATTACATGGTTTTTAATGTCAAAATATACGCTTTCTTTTTCTTTTTTAACAATTACAAGTTTAATTTTATATTTTTCATGTCTAGAAATGTACTATAGTTTATATTTTTATATTTGATTGCTTAATATTATATTTTGTTTTTTGATAATTTGCTAAAAACATAAATTCCAACATGTAAAAGCAAGCATTTTTCCCTTCTTCGTGTCCTATTTTGCAATTTTTTAGCATTTGTTGTTGTGTTTTTTTTTTTTAATTTTTTTCGTTGTATCGTGCTTCTCTTAATCTTTTAATCCAAAATCACCATTTCATTATCCTTTTGAGTAATCTAGGTGATTTCCTTTTGTAGGTAAGTTTTTGTTTGATACAAGGGGAAGGAAATGAAGTCATTTTGTTGCTGGCTAGACCTCGGTGCCCAAGTGCCAAGTCCCATACTCTCGGGTTGGTTAATGCCCATGCCCTAAGCAGTGCGCCTCAAGGCGCCAACACCTAAACTCTCTCCAGCATCCTCACTTGTGACGCTCTAGGCGCCAACAACTAAACTCTTTGTCTGATTTCTGAAGGTGGCACCTCAGGCGCCAAACACTGAAGCATTCTGCATGTTTTACAACGTGGCGCCTGGCAACTGATGTGCATGTGACAGAGGCTATTTAAGGAGAAATTGAAGAGAAAAATGCATCTTTTGGCTAGAGAAAAAGAGAGCTCAACTAGGCACATTAGAGAAAAGAGGAACTTCTTCTTTACTGAGTTTGAAGTCTCTTTCTCATTCTCTATCCTCTTGTATCATGTTTTATTGTAGATTTGTGATGTTTTTCTTCCCTCTCTCTATATGTAACTAAACCTCCAGGATTTAGGGGATTGATGTAAATTGACTTCCTATGAAGCTTTATTGTTAAATACTTTGATATAAATGCAATTCTTATTATTGGAGTAGATTTTATCGTTTTTAAATGTTCTTGGATGCTTAGCTATCATTCAATGAAACTAGGGTTTGTATTAATGCGAGGAATAGCTTGTATAGACATATCTTTGTAACTTCTACAGTAAATCAAGTTAATCTAGGTATAGATAATCTTATTTGCGTGATTTTTATAAGTTCCTAAGCTTAAACTCTGAGCCGAATAATTTGACTAAGACATTAGCTGATTATTAGGTGAGGAAGATTTTTCTCTCCATGGCATTGGTTCAAATAACTTCGTGAACTTAAGCACCTTTAAAAAGAATTTTCAATTATATTAAAGTATTCTCCAACGATTCAAAGATTAGTTTGTCCATGAACCAATCGGATTAGAAATCAAGTGAAATCAATCCCCTATACCCATTAGTTATTGTGTAATCTTTCGTTGCGTTAGTTAATATCTTAATCTTAATTTAATTTACTTTTAGTTAAATTCAATCTCAATTCACTCAACATTTTCAATTGTCCAAATGTAACTTAAATTAGTGAAATTAGTAGTTGTTAAAAGTTGATATCTAAGGACGATATATTTCTCTCACTTTACTACTAGTTGTGATCCAATATACTTGTCAAGAAAAATCACATCATTTTTACTAAAATATTGTCTATTAACTTAAGAAGAAATTGCACAAAACCTCCTCAACTTTGGGTTATGTACAATTAACTCCCCTCAACTTTAAAATATTACAATCAAAGCCCCTCAGCTTTTAATTCTAATATAATACTGTCAAATTGCTTCTTTATGTCAGCATAAATGTACACATCACTCATGCTTCATCACTCATGTTTGCTTGTTTATTTGCTCACCAACACAGACTAGAGTGATTTAGACGTTGGTAGTGCTCCAAACTCTCTAGATCGCACGTATCACGTTGAAAAAGATGGACATGGATCCCATCCTTATTGGTGGCACATTAACAAGCAAACTAGGATGTTTGGCTGGCTAGATGGAAATCAAGCAAACCACATTTCAGGCATCTTAACCACTTTTGCTTCAACATTAGTCGGGCAACGCTTTTAGGAGAAATTGAACATAGATTGGTGGAGGGACGTTGAAGGTCGTGTAGGCATTCCCTTTTTACCCCATATTCTTCCCTGTTCTCATCTGGGCAACACTTCTCTCTCATGCTTTCTCTTGCACGATAGAAGCAGGGGAGACTTGGATCTCTCTCACTTTCTCCACATCTCGCCTCACTCTTTCACTTTATTTCCCTTAGGTACTCTATTTTTGGCCACCAAAACAGAGGCACGAGATTGTGGGTGTGGAGGCAAGAAAACAAAGTGTGTGTGTGTGTCATTTGCTACTTGTGTGTTTCTGTGCTATCCTAGAAAGATAGACAGAGTGATGTGCGCCGCGAGATGGGTAACAAGGTTCAGTGAAGGTAGGTTGGGCTCTTAGGTTCTCTCTTTCTCTCTCTCCCCCCTTTCTCTTTCACGTGCTACTCTCCTTGTTCCTTGTTGTGTTTGCATCTCTTTTTTTGTTGCTAGAACAGAGTGAGCAAGTGCCTCTGGAGATGATGAGGAAGGGCTTTAAGTGTTGGGTGGTTTGTGTACGTGTGATGATGGCTGTCAGGTACCAACGTTGGTGAAGGAGAGAAGTGTGTTGGTTGCACTGCACTGAGACCAGACTTGAGAGTTGGCCTTTATTATGTTTGGACCCCTTATCCGAAAAACTTGTTGCAATAGAGTCCCTCTCAAATATGTTCAATTTTAATTTGATTCCTTAAAAGAACTTTTCCTTGATAAAGGTCTCCGAATCTTTTTTTTTTTGGATTATTATTTATATTTTGATTATTTTTCTTTATTTTTTATTTTTAAGATTCTTTTTTAGTTTTTTAGTTTTCCTTATTTTATATTTCATCTTTACATTTATTTTTTTTAAAAAAATATGGATATTATTATTATTATACATTTTGACATATTTTTTCACTTATTTTTTTATTTTTCTTTACTGAAAATTTTGAATTTCTTTATGGTGCACTTATTTTATTTGATAATATTATTACAATTATTTAAAAATGTTTAAATTAAAATATTATTTTAATGAGTCATTAGTGAATAATTAGTAATATTGACAGAAAAATAAAAAATAAGTACCTTTATTTTTGAAACATTGATATAATTCGTTATGTTTGACTTAAATGAGTGACAATAAATTTTAAAAAAAAGGTATACCAAAAAAATAATTTCTGATAATTGCACATTCAAAATCATGTTTGTAAATTAACATTTAAACATAAATTATGTTATAGTCTGCTCAAATCTAAGTTTATTCAACTATTTTCTAAACATAAACACATTCACCTAAATTTAGGATTATTTAAATCATATTCTGCAAATAATAATTTGTTAAAACCATATTTGCCCAACGATTTTCCAAAAATACAAGTAGGCAAAAGCAGACTTTGTTTGAAGATGTGTTTACTTTTGTCTTTGGACGTTGCATCTTCTTTTGGATGTTGAATATTAATATAATATATATATCCTATTTTGGATTAGCATTAATTAATTATTAAATATCATTATCATATTAACTATATTATTATAATATATAACATTTAATATATGAATATTATAATTGGGCTTTTATATTGTGAGTGGCCCGTGATGGGTTGGGCCAATTATATAGCCTGTTGAGAAGTCCCTGCTCTCGTCTGATATTAAGTATACTGACATCTCATTAATCAGCCTAACCCTAGACAGAACTTATCAGACAGAGAGTAGTACCACTCTCACACAACCCTAAAAATTCCCTCTGTTCTACTGTTCGAGATGGACAGCGCTATTATGCCAGGTACATGTTCTGTTCATCCCTTTTATGTTCTGTTATTTAATATGCTGTAGTTTGTACCTACACCGATCTAGGATTAGAAAATTAATCCTGTTAATTCATTCAATGGTATCAGAGGCTGGTTGGTAGTACAATCTATGGCTATTAATTAGCAATTTAAATCTGATTTTCGAAATTCCCTAAAACCCAAATTTTAAAACAAATTTCGTTTGCCCTAATTTAGTGGGTTAATCTTGAAATTGTTTTAGGGCTTTGATTCAAAACATTTTTGCAAATCATATAAGTGAAAATCAGACTGTATGAACAATTTTTTAGGGACTTTAAATGATTTTTTTTCTTATTTTCGTTTTTCCCTAAAAAAATTCGATTTTGATTTATCCCAAAACCAACCAATGTTTTTCAAAATTGATTTGGGATTTCTGTTTTATGCTATTGTTCGAAGAAGATAATCTGAAACGAGGTTTTTTCATTGGCGTTTTTGAGAGATCGAAAACTTTGTTTTAAAAGTTTTTTTCTCCCAAGTTTCGATCATGGCCATTCCACATCCTGACCTTATTTCAACAAATTAATTGAGGGATTCTCACTTTCGCATGATTTCGAACAAAAGCCGTCAAGAACCACTGCTTTTCATGGCCATATGTGGGAGAATTAACCGGGTCGAGCTCGCGGGTCGCGCGACCCGGTTTGCAGTGAATCCGGGCGAAGGGGATGACTTCCCCTGTCGACGCCCACGCGCGGGCCTGGCGCGTGTGGGCGCGTGCAGCGTCTTCCAGGCCCCCAAAATTTTTTAATTTTTTTTGAAAAATTAAATAATTACATAATATTATTTTTGGTAATTTTTGGAAAATTTTCCGGGACCCCTAAGTATTTTATTGTATTTAATCCGAGACTATTTTACTGTTTTAAATATCGTACTCTCGGATTTTTGGACTGAAATTTTTTGTGGAAGTTCCTCACTCTGTTAACAATATCTATGTATGTTGTACTCTCCCCTGTAAGCTATCTTAGTGATGGAATTAATTTCAGTCCATATGAAAATTATTCCCTTTTATTATTTTTAAATTTTCTGTTATTTATTTGTTTATTCTTTCTTTTTTTTTCCCTCATTAATAATTAATTATTCTGTTGAATATAATTGCCTTTTATTTTGTATGATTGTGAACTCACCTATCGTGGGCACAGTTATGCAAAATATACGATTTAAATGATTAAAATTTTATTTATTTTATCCTTTTTTAATCATTATTATTAGTCTAATTTATTGCATTAATAATGATTATATCCTATCGGTATATCATTATTAATGTAATTTCTTATACAATACCATATTAATCAATACCTCTATCAATTATTTTGAATACCCTATCGGCATTCAAAATTTAGATGGTAATATGGGGTCTAAAGTATTGTATTATTATATTTCTTGTTTATTTTGGTTCGGGACCCTTAGGCGGGACCAGGTAGACAAGAAATTCTCTCTAATAGGCTTGATTGGCTGTGCACATAGAAACATTTAATTCTCTTATAGCATAATGACATTATGCATATTAAATGTTTTCTTTTGTTGTTTTAATGCCAGCCTCCCTGCCTATGCAATTAACTTATGTCAAAACACTAAATGGGACCAATTTTGAGGACTGGAAAGAATCTCTGGATTTGTATTTGGCTATCACTAATATGGACTTGGCTTTGAGAGAGGAAGAGCCCCCAGCTCTTACTGCTGAGTCACTGTTGCTGAAAGGACTTCTCGTGAAAAATGGGAGCACTCCAACAGGGTGTGTCTCATGGTGATGAAATACACCATGGAGAAGTCTATTAGACAGAGCATTCCAGAGAACAAGAATGCTAAGGATTTTCTGAAGTCCGTTGGTGAGAAATTCACCACTTTTGACAAAGCTCAGAAGGGCCAGTATCTCTCTCTGATTGAGAAGACTAAATATGATGGTGTTAGTGGAGTTCGTGAGCACATCATGAAGTTAGTCCACTATTTTAATAAATTGAAGTCTCTCAAGGTTGATCTTGGTGAGAGCTATCTAATCTGACAAGTACTTGAGTCACTCCCTTCTCAGTTTGACGTTCTGAAAACCTCCTACAATACTCAGAAAACTGAATGGACGATTGATGAAATGATTGCCATTGTCTCTCAAGAAGAGGATTCCATAAAGAAAGGGAAAGCACACAGTGTTCAGTTTGCTACTGCTTCTTCTTCTGGTGCTAAGTCTGAGAAAAGGAGAGGTCACAAAGGAAAGTTTCAACGTGACAAGAAGAAAGGGGGAAAAGTTTCTCAACACTTAGAGCCAAAGAAGAATTTTTTCAAAGAAAACTGCAAGTATTGCAAGAAGTATGGCCATAAGGTGGATGATTGTTATACTCTAAAGAGGAAACTTAACAAGCAAGGTACACTCCTAGCTTTAGCTTGTTATGAATCAAATATGATTGATGTTGCTCCCAATACTTGGTGGTTTGACTCAGGTGTAACCATTCATGTTGTGAATTCTTTACAGGGGTTCACAAGCCTGAGGAAGCCAAGTGATGCTGAATCCAATATCATTGTGGGAGATGGAGCTAGAGTATCGGTGGAAGAAATAAGAGTAGTTACATTGCTTTTACCTTCTGGACATACTTTATTGTTAAAAGACGCTGTTTATGTACCTTCTATGAGAAGGAATTTGATTTCAATTTCAGCTTTGGATAAATATGGCTACACTTTTGAATTCAGTAATGGAAAAGTTTTTATTCGTTTTAATTCTGTTACTGTCGGTTCAGGAGTATTATGTGATGGGCTTTACATGCTGAATTTGAACAATATGTCTGTTAACTCTGTTGTTGGAAATAAGCGTAACAGGACTGATGAAAGTTCTTCTATGCTGTGGCATAGACGCTTAGGGCACATTTCTAGGCCCCGGATTGAAATACTGATTAAGGAAGGCATTCTTCATGATCTCAATTTCTCTGATTTTGACGCTTGCATCGATTGCATTAAAGGCAAGCTCATTGCCAAGACTAGGAAGAAAGGAGCAAATAGGTGTGATGATGTGTTGCAGTTGATTCACACAGACATATGTGGACCTATTACACCCACTGCTATGGGTGGATATAGGTATTTCATTACCTTCATAGATGACTTCTCGAGATTTGGTTGGATAGATCTCCTCCAAGAAAAATCCAGTTCCTTGGATGCCTTCAGATCCTTCAAGGCTGCTATTGAATTAAAGACTGGAAAGAAGATTAAATGTGTGAGGTCCGACAGAGGAGGTGAGTATTATGGCAGATACAGTGAGACTGGAAGAAATCCAGGACCATTCGCCAAATTTCTCGATGAATGTGGGATTGAACCTCAATACACTATGCCTGGTACTCCTGAGCAGAATGGAGTTGCAGAGAGACGTAATCGAACACTCATGGATATAGTAAGATGCATGATGAGTCATACATCATTACCAGTTTTTCTTTGGGGAGATGCCTTAAAGACAGCTGTGTACATCCTTAATCAGGTACTTAGCAAATCTGTGCCGAAAACTCCCTACGAACTGATGAGTGGAAGGAAGCCGAGTTTGAAACACTTTCACGTGTGGGGTTGTAAAGCAGAGGTTAGACCCTATAATCCTCAATTAAAGAAGCTTGATCTTAAAACTATTAGTGGTTTCTTCATCGGCTACTGCGTGGGCTCTAGAGGTTGCAGATTCTATTGCCCTTCTCATTCTACGCGAGTTATTGAGTCTGACAGAGCGATATTCTTTGAGGATGATTTGGATAGTGGGAGTCATACCCCACGACCAATCACTCTCAAAGAAGATCGGACCACAGCTCCAGCATCGCCTGTTTTACTTCCCATGAATATTGTGGTTCCAGTCGCTCATGATGATGATCAGACACTTCAAGGAGGACATGATGTAGTGGTACCACCTGTTATTGAACAGGAAACTGATGATACTACTAAAACGGGTGTAATTGCACCGCAAGATGTAGTGGCACTGCCAAATGACATTGCAGAAGCACCTCTATTGAGAAGATCTCAGAGACGCAAGCCTTCTATACCAGTTGATTATGTTGTATATCTTCAGGAGCATGAGTTTGATCTCCATAATGATGAAGATCCTATCACTTTCCAGGAGGCTATCTCTAGTTCTCATGCTTCTGATTGGCTGAATGCCATGCATGATGAATTAGCTTCCATGTCTCATAATGGTGTTTGGGATCTTGTAGAATTGCCAGATGGTTGCAAACCGATTGGGTGTAAATGGGTCTTTAAGACCAAGCGTAGTCCAGATGAAAAAGTTGAGAGGTATAAAGCTAGACTAGTAGCGAAAGGCTATAGTCAAAAGGAAGGCATCGATTATAAGGAGACATTCTCACCAGTTTCTACGAAAGATGCTTTTCGGGTTGTTATGGCTTTAGTAGCTCACTTTGATTTAGAACTTCACCAGATGGACGTAAAGACAACCTTTCTGAATGGAGATCTAGCCGAGGATGTCTACATGGTTCAGGCTGATGGTTTCATTGAGCCAAGTAAAGAGCATTTGGTTTGCAAACTTAAAAAGTCCATTTATGGACTAAAGCATGCATCCAGGCAATGGTACTTGAAATTTGATCGTGTTGTCACTTCTTTTGGCTTCAAGGAAAATGCTTCAGATCAGTGCATTTATTTGAAGACTAGTGGGAGCAATTTTATAATTCTTGTTTTATATGTCGACGATATTCTGCTTGCAAGCAGTTGTGTTAACCTTTTGACTGAGACAAAATTGATGTTAAATAGCCACTTTGATATGAAGGACCTTGGTGATGCTTCAGTTGTTCTAGGCATCCAGATTTACCGTGATAGGTCACGTGGCATTCTTGGATTGTCTCAGAGAGGATATATTGAAAAGATCCTCAAGCAGTTTAAAATGCATTCTTACTCCCCATGTGCTGCACCTGTTCAGAAAGGTGACAAACTATCTAAATCTCAATGTCCTCAAAATGATTCAGAGATATCTGAAATGAGAAAGGTCCCATATGCTTCCGCTGTTGGCAGTTTAATGTATGCTCAAGTTTGTACTCATCCCGATATCGCTTTTGCAGTTAATGCTTTAGTGAGATACTTGAGCAACCCAAGTTTGGGTCATTGGAAAGCCGTGAAGAAGGTCATGAGATATTTGCAGGGAACCAAGGATTACATGTTGACCTACAAGAAGTCTGATCAACTTCAGGTCATCGGTTATTCTGATTCTGATTTTGCAGGTTGCCCTGACGACCATAAGTCTACTTCCGGCTCTATTTTTATGATGGCAGAAGGAGCTATTTCTTGGAAGAGTGTTAAACAGATTCTTACAGCTACTTCTACCATGGAGGCAGAGTATGTCGCTTGCTATGAGGCTACTTCTCAAGCCGTGTGGCTGAAAAACTTAATCTCTGGTTTTCACATTGTTGAAAGCATTTCTAGGCCACTTGTGATATACTGCAACAACACTGCTGCTGTTCATTTCTCTCAAAACAATAGAAGCTCTTCTCGATCAAAGCACTTTGATATCAAATATCTGTTTGTTAGAGAGAAAATTCTGGAGTTTCAGACTCGTATTGAACATCTCACTACATAATACATGTTGGCGGATCCACTAACTAAAGGCTTAACTGTTAAAGCTTTTCAGAATCATGTAACCCATATGGGATTAGTTAAGTCTTTTAATGTTTTAGGTTAGTGGGAGTCTGAAATTTTACATTTACTCAATTGTTATTGTTATGAGATATGTATGAGATGACGTCACTTTTGTTATCATATCTCTTTTAGCATTTTCAGATGCTTGGACTATTCTTGGATTGCATATTTCTTTTAATTAATTATGCTTATCCATATTCATTATTCTTTATATAAAATATGGGCTTTTACTTTGTATGATTTATTTCCCTATCGGATACTATTTCTGCATCGTTAAGGCTTATGTTTCTTGACATGTGCTATAAATATAGTTGGTATTTTAGCCTTAATGATTATTGTATTTTAATAATTGACTATTGCTATCCAAGTGGGAGAATTGTTGAATATTAATATAATATATATATCCTATTTTGGATTAGCATTAATCAATTATTAAATATCATTATCATATTAACTATATTATTCTAATATATAGCATTTAATATATGAATATTATAATTGGGCTTTTATATTGTGAGTGGTCCGTAATGGGTTGGGCCAATTACATAGCCTGTTGAGAAGTCCCTGCTCTCGTCTGATATTAAGTAGACTGACATCCCATTAATCAGCCTAACCCTAGACAGAACTTATTAGACAGAGAGTAGTACCACTCTCACACAATCCTAAAAATTCCCTCTGTTCTACTGTTCGAGATGGACAGCGCTATTATGCCAGGTACATGTTCTGTTCATCCCTTTTATGTTCTGTTATTTAATTTGCTGTAGTTTGTACCTACACCGATCTAGGATTAGAAAATTAATCCTGTTAATTCCTTCATTGGATTGATTGAAGATGGGTGATAACAATTCGTCCTTTTGGCACAGTCTTCTCCAAGGCATCTTCTCCGGCAAACAACCAAGATGACGACGCCAACGAAGTCTTCTGTGGCTTGATATGTGCCATTTGGGAGCATCTGGAGTTCTGCCAACGGGTAAATCACTTTGGGCTGTCTTGGCACAAACATAAGCATGAGTGATGTGTAATTGTGTTATAACAGAAGGTTTTTATTACACATAAATGAAAGTTGAGGGATGTTAATTATAGTAACGTAATTTGCCCTTAACTTAATTGAAATATAAATAGATAAAAAATAATTACTATTAAAAAATTCTAAAATAAAATATTACAAGTATTTTATTTTGTTGTAAAAAAAACACTCAATATATATTTAGATTAATGGAAGTATTTTAGTAAAACAAATATAATATTAAACTCCCAAATGCAAATAAATAAATAAATTATAATGAGTTTTTAGATGTGAAAAATGTATAATTGAACAAAAGTATAGCCTATGTTATAAATACAACAAAGAATATTGTTAATTTTCAAATAAAAAGGAAAGCCATATAACTTTGAAATTTTATAGGGAAAGAGAGTAGAATTTAATCATATATTAATATCTCATCAAATTGAAATAAAAGATTATTATATATATGATGAGGGTTGTAATAAATAGCAATTCTATTATATTAGAATTTGTTTGTTTGATCAAATCTCTATATTTTACCTTAATTATAAGAAGTGATCCGAAAACACGAGTACCGTCCAGAGGTGATCCATCTCTCAACATTTTCATGCAGAACAAGGTCCTTAATTATCCTCATCTTCCAACATTAGCAAGCTGCTATGTTAACCGTCAGCATACCACTCCATGATCCTCTCCATTGGACTAAGATGAGATTTACCACATATAATTCTTTTTTTTTTTGAAAAAAGTTTAACTAAATTGTTATGTCATTTATAAAACTTAAAGATTCAAATATAAATTTTCAAAATAAAATTAAAATTTAATTAAAATTAAGGTTCGTGTCATGAAAATTATAAATTTACTGCCTAATCTTTGTCCTTTTTATTAGACAGTAATCCTCTAAGTAAATTTATTGGCTAAACTATAAATTAATGTAGGGGATAAATGACCAAAATGACTAATCTAAATAAATAAATTGGGGTCTTAAACCCGTAAGGAAAGACATATAAGGATAAAGGTAGCAATGAAGGAACTTGTGCAAATTCTAGAGTGTCTGGTATATATAAAGAAGACACTTAATCTCATATAAGAAAGAAATTTAAAGCATGACAAAAATAGAAAGAAATTGCAGTTCTTTAAAGAAGATAAAAAAAAAGTAAAAAAAAATCTAGATTTTATTATTAAATAAAGAAAGATATTTTATTACAGTCTCATATTAGAGTTTAAAATTAACTTATTTATTTTTATTGTAATATTAAAAATAAAAGTATAGTCTTTCATTGTGTGAAAAAATTAATTTTATTGATACAAAATTATAAAGTGTAATTTAGTCAACTTTTTATAAAATTTAATATAATTTTATTTTTAAGAAAAGAGAAGATGGGGATTTCAAAATTTCACGTATCTCTCTTATTTGATATGTTGTTCAACATCCGTCTATTGTTGAGAAAACAGAGGATTTTAGCTTGGTGAAATTCAGCTCAGGTGATTTCTGAGTCTAAAGAAATGAATATATATATATATATATAGAAGCTTTACGTATCACGTTTCCTATCCTTGTGTATAGATGGCTAATGATCCACCAATTCAGGAACTACCACCTATAGACTGTTATATAGAGTTAGAAAAGAATTGAAGAAGAAATAAAAGGAATGACATGTCTGCTAAGCTGTATTGATGCTGGTTTGTTACTGTGACGAGTGCTTGACACCTCTTAATGCTTTATTCTCAATAGTCCCCCTCAAACGTAAGGGTGGATGAAGAAGAACCCGAGTTCGTCCCTTAAAACAACAAAATGTGAGCGTGACAATGGCTTGATGAGAATGTCAGCCAACTGGTCACTAGAAGGCATATATCTAACTTCCATTTCCTTCAGTTGGATTTTGTCACGAATAAAATGTACATCTAACTCGATATGTTTAGTTCGAGCATGAAAAATAGGATTAGAGACTAGTGAACCTGCACTTATATTATCACACCAAAGTACTACAGGACCAATAAAGGGAAGCTTTAATTCTAGAAGTAAAGACTTAACCCAAATAATTTCACAAGCCAGATTCGAGAGGGACCTATACTTAGATTCAGTGCTCGATCTTGTCACATCATTTTATTTTCAGGATGACCATGATATAGAACTATTTCCTAAGTAAACATAGTACCCTCCAACAAACTTCTTATCATCCTTTGAGGCTGCCTAATTAGCATATGAAAAAACAATTATAGGTAGTAGATCAGTAGAACAATGAGGAAAATGTAAGTCAGTATCAATTTTGATGAGAATTCCTTCATCTAGAGTCCCTTTTAAGTAGCAAAAAACTCTTTTAAGCACCTTCCAGTGTAGATCAGAAGGATGTCGCAGGAATTGGGTTAATTTGTTCACAGCAAAACTAAGATATGGTCTTGTGTAGGTGAGATACTGTAGACCACCTATGGCACTTTTATAGCTAGTAGGATTCTGAAGTTGTTCCCCTTCAATTGTAGATAAGGATGAACTGAGTGTCATTGGTGTAGGGCAAGAATTGACCTTGCTCATTGAAAATTTCTCAAGAAGGTCTCTAGCATATTTTGACTGTGATATAAAGAACCCACTCGAACTTCTAGTTACTTGTATACCCAAGAAGAAATGCAATGGACTGAGGTCCTTGAGTATAAAAGATTTATGCAGCTTTTGAGTGAAATCAGATAGGAATTCAATCTTGTTTGCTGCGATAATGATATCATCAACGTAGATTAGAATAAACAGAACCTTTGATGCTGACACAAGATAAAATAAAGATGAGTCAGCTTCGCTGTGGTTAAAACCCCAAAGTAAGAGAGTTTCATTTAGCTTGTCATACTAGGCCCTAGGTGCCTGTTTAGGCCCATAGAAGGCTTTGTGCAACTTACATACATGAGTGGATCTGTTCTTATCCTTAAAACCTTGTGGTTGTCTCATATACACATTTTCTTGTAATCCTCATTCAGAAAGGCATTGTTAACATCAATTTGATGTACAGGCCAATTTAGTTTAGCAGCTATGGAGAGGACAATTCTAACAGTGGCAGGCTTGACCATAGGACTGAATGTATCAAAAAAAAAATCAAATCCAAGTGTTTGTGAGAAACCTTGTGCTACTAACCTAGCCTTATGTCCATCTAGTTTGTATTTCATCTTGAAGATCCACTTAGACCCCACAATATGAATATCAGGAGTGTAAGGTTCTAAAGACCATGTGTGATTATTATGAAGTGCTTGAAATTCTGCCTCCATGGCTTTACACTAAACTGAATCTGTTAAGGCATCAGTTACATTTGTTGGAAATGTAGTCACTGTTGTTGAACCATGAAAATGGTAGCTTAGGCTTTATTGTTCTTGTCTTGGTACTAGTCATCATAGGGTGTTTGTTTACTGATGCAAATTTTTCGACAAGTGTAATCGGATTGCAACTATACTTTAATGATGAGTGAGTTATCGTTCTCAGGGATCGACTTTCAACAATTACCAATTTCACTAGATGAAGTTATATTTAGACAGAAGAAAAGATAAGATTTCACTAAAAGAAAACTAAACTAACGACAAGAAGTTAACTAAACCATAAACGAAGAAATACACAATAATACTGCGGGTATATGGGATTGACTTTCTTAACTCCTAATCTGATTAATTCATAGACAAACCAATCTTTGAATTGTTAAAGAATACTTTAATACATTTGCAAATTCCTTTTAATGTTCGTCAAGTTCACGAAATTATTTGAACCCAATATCTTGGTGAAACAAATCTTCCTCACCAAAATAATTAGCTAATGTCTTAGTCAAATTATTTGGTTCAGAGTTTAAGCTTGAGAACTCATAAGATCATGTAAATAAAATTATCTACGTTTAGAATAACCCGGTTCACGGTAAAAGTTATAAGGGCGTGTTTATATCAAGCTATGTTTAGCATTAATACAATCCCAAATACATCTAAGTTAGATGATTGCAATCACGTAAAAGGAAATAAACCGGTAAAATCCACTCAATGGTTGTCAATCATGGTAGAAATTACAAGGGCCAAAATTATATCTAGCTATTTCTAGCTTAGATAAGATAAATCCCAAATACATATAAGTTAGATGATTGTAATCATGTAAAAGGAAATAAACCGGTAACTACTCCAATAATCAAAACTGCAATTATATTAAAGTATTCAACAACAAAGCTTTAAAGGAAGTCAATTACATCAATTCCCTAAGAAAAACATAACAAACACAAAACAAAACATGATCAAGAGGAAGGAGAAAAAGGAAGAAAAATTTAAAATTCGATAGAGAAAAGGTCTCCTATTTCCTCCTACAAGCCCTAGCAGAGCTCCCTTGTTCCTCCAGCCAAAAGATCCCAAAAACTTCTGCATAACTGTTATTTATATTAGAAATTACGCAGGTATAGGAACGGGGCGCCTAGGCACTATAGGTGGCGCCTAGGCGCCATGTAGAAATTTTCTGGATAGAGTTCAAGGGATAGCGCCTGGGGCACCCTGTGTGGCGCCGAAGGCACCGTCTTTAGAAATGTTGACAGAGAGATGAGGTACTGGCACTTGGGGCACCCTGTGTGGTGCCTGGGTGCTAGCCATCAGATTTGCAGTAGATAAGAAATTTCTCACCTGCATGAGACCAGAAAAAAAAAAGCCTACAAGAAAATATAACAAAAAGAATTAAAAGGCAAGGGAAAAGGAATAAAAATAAGATAAAACAAGGAGAACTACAAAGCATAAAGAGCTAAGCAAAAAAAACGGATAAATAGTGTAAAAGGATAGCAAAATAGGATTAAAGAGAGAGAAAAGCCTATCAAAACTGACCTAAAATTAACCAGAATAAAGGACTTATCATTTACTGCAGCATTGTTACCTTGGTCTAGACAATTTTTAGTGAATGGCAGCATATACAATGTGGAAGATGAAAATGATATGTTCTCTAGAGTTTCATATTGAATAGGCCATTTTGCAAGCATATATCTAGTTGAACTCTCATCAGAATTTGCTGCAATACTAGCAAAAGAGGAATAATTACTGTGACATGAACTATGGTTATCAACGAATTGATTTTTTGACCTTTGTGTGTGGGACAAAGACTAATCCATTGCAGCAGAAGGTAAGTCTAGGCTGTAATCTACAGAGAGATATTTATTTTGCACAGTAGGTAGAAAAGGTTAACCTAAAAATGACTTAGAATAAGAATTAGTAGGAGAAGCAGCAAAAAACATTGTTTGAAATGGAAATTCATTATGATTGAACACAACATATCTGGACACATATAGTTTTCCATTTCTAGACAAGCATTTAAATCCATTGTGATTGTTACTATAGCCAATGAAGAGGCATTTGTGTGAGTGATATTGTAGCTTATGTTTATTGTGATAGAAATGGCTAGCACCCAAGAGGGGGGGTGAATTGGGTTTTAAAAAAAATTGCGAAGACTTGATGGAAGTTTAAGAATTTTTAAAAACAATGCCAAGCTTTTTATGAAAGTAAAATAAGTATGATCAAGATGAATAAATATAGAGTACAATTAATCAAAAACAATTAAAGAGATGAATGAATATAAAATGCAAGAAAGTAAAGAACATATAAATAATTAAAGAGCAAGGGAAGAGAAAATCAAACAGCGAGATTTATACTGGTTCGGCTTAAACCAAGCCTACATCCAGTCCTCAAGATAACTTCTTGAGTGTTTCACTATAGACCACAAGTTTATGCAATTGGGCACTTGTAAGCCACTACAACATAGAGATCTTTTCTTCCTCAAGGGTGTCTCTCCCCCTTACAATGTGTTTTCTCTCAAACACTAACTCAAGGAACCAATCCTTGAGCAACTAAATTTGAAGGCTTAAGGAAAATAATGGTGGACACTCTCAAAGTGTAGATAACGCAAAAATTAAGCTCAAAATATTTCTCTAGCAATTTAGAGAGAATGAAACTCAAGATAATATGAGAAATGAACAATTGAAACTTGATGCAAATGGTGTTGTGAAGTCCCCTTTATATAGTGAAACCTTGCTGCTACAGTGACTGCTTTAGTCAAAATTGCTACAGTAAGCTTCATCATCATTTTTCAACCTTTCTACAACAACCAAAAAACTTTATCATACTTTTTCAACAATCAAAATTCTTTTTCAAAAGTGCTACAGTAAAAGATATTCTTTTTCAAATTATATTACAACACCCAATAAACTTTATCATACTTTTTCAACAATCAAATTTCTTTTTCAAAAGTGCTACAGTAAAAGATATTCTTTTTCAAATTATATTACAACACCCAATAAACTTTATCATACTTTTTCAACAATCAAATTTCTTTTTCAAAAGTGCTACAGTAAAATATATTCTTTTTCAAATTATATTACAACACCCAATAAACTTTATCATACTTTTTCAACAATCAAATTTCTTTTTCAAAAGTGATACAGTAAAAGATATTCTTTTTCAAATTACATTACAACACCCAATAAACTTTATCAAAAATCAATTTATATTACTATATATAAATATATAAAGCATTAAATATATTTGGGCCAAGAAAAATTGAATCATGCATTTGGGCCAATAAGATTAAATCATACATTTGGGCCAAAAAAATTAAATCATACTATTTGGGCTAAGAAAGATTAAATCATACATTGGTCCAAGAAGATTAAATCATACTATAATTCTCACATATTTGTCATCATCAAAACTTATAACATAATACATTAGGGCTAACAATCTCCCCCTTTTTGATGATGACAAATCACCAAAGAAAAATATGTTACAATGTAATAATCATTATACAATATACACAAATTTTTCTTTCCATATCCTTCTCCCCCTATTTGACATCAACAAAAAGGTATAAGGAAAGCAATATATAAAGGCTAAAGCATATTCCTTCTTTAAGCAAGAATATCATATGACGTCATGGGGTAAAATTTCATCAAAACTTATCATTGATATGCCAAAAATATATAATTAAGGAAAACATTGCATCTCAGATAAAGTGACCTTAAAGATATAGAGGATTTAATTATAGGTTAGGCTCCCCCTCAATCAATGCATATTAAACAAATGTAATTTTCAAGATGTATTCATATATGTATCTTGAGGATGAGCACCTGCAAAAATTTTGACAACCACTCCGATGCTTAAGTTAGTAATGTAAATCAAAGATTAAAGGAAAGATTTAAAAATTATGCAATAAAAAAAATAGTTTTTAAAGTTCATTTGGATTTGCCATCCCAAGTTCTCTCCTAATAAAGTTGAATCTATCTTCAGCAAGAGGCTTCGTGAAAATGTCAGCTAACTGAAAATCCGTTTGCACAAATTCAAGAGAGACATCTTTCTTTTGAACATGATCTCTTATAAAATGATGTCTTATTTCAATATGTTTAGTTCTTGAGTGGATGACAGGATTTTTAGATAAGCATATGGCACTTGTGTTATCACATCTAATGGGTATGTTTTTAAGAAATACACCAAGATCATCTAGTTGTTGTTTCATCCACAAGATTTGGGCACAACAACTCCCAGCTGAAATGTATTCAGCTTCAGCTGTGGATAAAGCAACACTGTTTTGCTTTTTACTAAACCAAGAGACAAGAGAACTACCAAAGAATTGGCAAGTTCCACTTGTACTTTTTCTGTCTGTTTTGCTACCCGCAAAATCCGCATCAGAGTAGCCAATTAAAAAATTAGAGGATCCTTTAGGATACCATAAACCCATTTGAGATGTGCCAACCAAGTATCTAAAAATTCTTTTCACATCCTTAAAATGAGATTCCTTGGGGTTAGTTTGAAATCGTGCACACATGCATACACTAAACATAATATCGGGTCTACTAGCGGTTAAGTACAGTAGAGAGCCAATCATACCTCTATATTTTGTCACATCAAATGGTTGACCTCTTTCATCCTTGTCCAAGTTTGTTGAGGTACTCATGGGAGTAGCAATTGGTTTTGCATTCTCCATGTCAAACGTTTTGAGCAACTCTTTTGCATACTTGGTTTGGCTAATAAATATTCCATTATCCATTTGTTTGATTTGGAGCCCAAGGAAGAAGTTGAGTTCTCCCATCATTGACATTTCAAACTCACCTTGCATGATCTTAGCAAACTCTTTACACAAACTTTCATTAGTAGCACCAAATATTATATCGTCAACATATATTTGCACTATAATTAAATCATGCTTTTTATTTTTGAAGAACAAGGTTGTATCGACCTTTCCTCTTGAAAATCCATTATTTAAAAGAAATGAACTCAATCTCTCATACCAAGCTCTAGGAGCTTGTTTGAGACCATATAAAGCCTTTTTCAATTTAAAAACATCATTTGGCTTATCATGATTTTCAAAACCGGGAGGTTGTTCAACATAAACTTCCTCCATGATATAGCCATTTAGAAAGGCACTTTTCACATCCATTTGAAATAGTTTAAAATCATTTATGCATGCAAATGCCAATAACATTCTAATAGCTTCAAGTCTAGCTACGGGTGCAAAAGTTTCATCATAATCAATGCCTTCTTCTTGGTTGTAACCTTTTGCGACAAGTCTAGCCTTATTTCTAACCACTATTCCATTTTCATCAAGTTTGTTTCTAAAAATCCATTTTGTGTCAATTATTGGATGATCATTGGGTCTAGGAACTAATTCCCAAACTTGGTTTCTTTCAAATTGATTTAGTTCTTCTTGCATAGCTAAGATCCAATGTTCATCTATAATTGTATCATCAATATTTTTTGGTTCAACTTGAGAAAGGAAGGCTAAGTGGTTACAAACATTCCTAAGAGAATTTCGTGTTATTACCTTTTGAGAGGCATCTCCAATGATGAGCTCCTTAGGATGACTTTTTGCATACCTCCAATCCTTTGGAAGATCATCATTGTTTCTTGTTGGTTCCTCTTGTGGTTTCTCTTCTTCTTGTTGCTTTTCTTTTTCTTGAGGCTTCTCCTCTTCTTGTGGCAATTTAGCACCCTCATCATGATCATCATCATTTTTTGGTATTATTTCTTGCTTCTTCCTCATTTCATCATCTAATGAAAGGTCTTTGAAGTAATCTAACACTTCATGTTGATCATCACAATCTTTAAGGGAATTGTTAGATTCATCAAAAACAACATGCATAGATTCTTCAACAAGTAAAGTTCTTTTGTTATAGACTCTATATGCTTTACTAGTACTAGAATATCCAAGAAAAATGGCTTCATCGGCTTTGGCATCAAATTTTCCCAAATTATCTTTTCCATTGTTTAAAACAAAGCATTTGCAACCAAACACATGGAGATGAGAAATGTTGGGCTTTCTTCCTCTATATAGCTCATATGGGGTTTTATTTAAAATTGGCCTTATCAAGGCTCTATTCATTACATAACAAGCAGTATTAACTGCATCCGCCTAAAAATATTGAGGAAGTTTCCCTTCATTAAGCATAGCTCTAGCCATCTCCTCTAGAGTTCTATTTTTCCTCTCAACAACACCATTTTGTTGAGGAGTTCTAGGAGATGAGAAGGTATGCTCAATGCCATTTTCATCACAGAATTCCATAAAGTCATGGTTATCAAATTCTCCACCATGATCACTCCTAATCCTCACAATGGTCAAGCTTTGCTCTTTTTGAATAAACTTTGAAAGTTTTAGAAAAGATTTAAAAGCTTGATCTTTATGAGCTAGAAAGAGAGTCCATGTGTACCTTGAGTAGTCATCTACAACAACTAGTACATAGGAGTTACCTCCAAGGCTTTTTGTCCTAGATGGTCCTACAAGGTCCATATGAAGTAATTGCAAAGGCTTAGTTGTAGAAACAATATCCTTAGTCTTGAAAGAGCTTTTAACTTGCTTTGCCATTTGACAAGTACCGCAAAGCTTATCTTTTACAAAATTAATTTTGGGTAAGCTAATTACAAGTTCTTTCTTGACTAGTTTATCCAAAAGATTCATACTAGCATGAGCTAGTCTTCTATGCCATAACCAACTTTCATTACTAACACTAATTAAACATGTAGAGTCTATAGAAGGATCTTCATCGAGATTTATAACGTAAACATTATTGATCCTTTGACCGATAATCTTA
This sequence comes from Biancaea sappan, assembly GCA_037074585.1. Classification (NCBI taxonomy): domain Eukaryota; kingdom Viridiplantae; phylum Streptophyta; class Magnoliopsida; order Fabales; family Fabaceae; genus Biancaea; species Biancaea sappan. The sequence continues at coordinate 41,991,467 of CM073492.1, forward strand.
ACTTGCTTATCATTAATATTTTCAACTATGCAACGATTTGAATCAAAAATCACTCTATTGCCTTTGTCACATAGTTGACTAATGCTAAGCAAATTATGATTGAGGCCTTCAACAAATAAGACATTTTCAATAGAAGTTGAGAAATTTTTACCCACTTTACCTATTCCCTTGATTAGACCTTTGTTATTTCCTCCAAAGGTCACTTTGCCTCCTCTTGGTGTCAAAGAGAGAAATTTTGATTGGTCGCCGGTCATGTGCTTTGAGCAACCACTATCTAAGTACCATTTTTCACTCTTTGTCTTGAGGCACACCTCTTCATCTTTTCTTGCCATAAGGCAAAGGTTGGCTTCTTCATTTTCTTCTTCATCGGATTCACTTTCTCCCCATACAGAAGAAATATATGCTTTCTTTTTCACTTTGTCATAGCTTTTATTTCCTTCTTGCTTCTTGATGAATTGTGGACAATCCCATTTGATGTGTCCAACCTTTTTGCATTCATAACAAGTGGGACCTTCCTTGTTGCTATCTTGGTCTCTTCGCCATCTTCTTGTATTCTTCCTTTTTAGGAATTTACTAAATTTTTTGACCAAGAGACCAATGTCTTCATCATTGATTTCAAGTTCCTCTTCTCCCTCATCACTATCGATTTCCACCCTCTTGGAAGAAGATGATTTAAGGGAGAGAGTCTTCTTTTTCTTGGTTTCTTCCTCTTGCCTCATCTCTATTATTTTGGACTCATAGTTTTGGAGGTTCCCAAACAAGGCTGTGAGGGAATTCATTGACTCTCCTTTTACTTCCATAATCGCAGTCCTCTTTGCCTCCCACTCCGGGGTAAGACATCTTAGAATCTTGGTGGTTTGTGATTTTTCTGAATAAGAAACACCAAGAGCTTTCAAATGGTTAGTAATATGAGTGAATCTTAATTGCATTTCACTAATACTCTCATCACTTTTCATTTTGAAATTTTCATATTCATTGGTGAGAGTACTTATTTTTGACTCTTTGACTCCAAGAGTTTCTTCATGTGCAATTTCTAAAGTATCCCACATTTCTTTAGCACTTGCACAGCTAGAAACTCTAAAATATTCATCTTGGTTTAAAGCACTAACTATGATCATTTTTGCTTTGGCATTAAGATGGACAAGTTTCTTTTCGGTATCATTCCATTCACTTTTGGGTTTTGGAATAACATTCCCTTCAACCTCCTTAGTAGGAGTATAAGGACCTTTTTCCACAACATCCCAAAGATCAAGGTCTACCGCATCGAAAAACATTCTCATCTTAGACTTCCAATAAGTGAAATGGTTTCCATTAAAACCAGGGGGTTTTGTAAAGGAACTTCCTTCAGGTAAAACACAATCACCAAAGCCAGCCATATTTCAACTCTTAGACGATTAAGTCTTTGATCAAGAGCCCAAGCTTTGATACCAATTGATAGAAATGGCTAGCACCCAAGAGGGGGGGTGAATTGGGTTTTAAAAAAAAATTGCGAAGACTTGATGGAAGTTTAAGAAGTTTTAAAAACAATGCCAAGCTTTTTATGAAAGTAAAATAAGTATGATCAAGATGAATAAATATAGAGTACAATTAATCAAAAACAATTAAAGAGATGAATGAATATAAAATGCAAGAAAGTAAAGAACATATAAATAATTAAAGAGCAAGGGAAGAGAAAATCAAACAGCGAGATTTATACTGGTTCGGCTTAAACCAAGCCTACATCCAGTCCTCAAGATAACTTCTTGAGTGTTTCACTATAGACCACAAGTTTATGCAATTGGGCACTTGTAAGCCACTACAACATAGAGATCTTTTCTTCCTCAAGGGTGTCTCTCCCCCTTACAATGTGTTTTCTCTCAAACACTAACTCAAGGAACCAATCCTTGAGCAACTAAATTTGAAGGCTTAAGGAAAATAATGGTGGACACTCTCAAAGTGTAGATAACGCAAAAATTAAGCTCAGAATATTCCTCTAGCAATTTAGAGAGAATGAAACTCAAGATAATATAAGAAATGAACAATTGAAACTTGATGCAAATGGTGTTGTGAAGTCCCCTTTATATAGTGAAACCTTGCTTCTACAGTGACTGCTTTAGTCAAAATTGCTACAGTAAGCTTCATCATCATTTTTCAACCTTTCTACAACAACCAAAAAACTTTATCATACTTTTTGAACAATCAAAATTCTTTTTCAAAAGTGCTACAGTAAAAGATATTCTTTTTCAAATTATATTACAACACCCAATAAACTTTATCATACTTTTTCAACAATCAAATTTCTTTTTCAAAAGTGCTACAGTAAAAGATATTCTTTTTCAAATTATATTACAACACCCAATAAACTTTATCATACTTTTTCAACAATCAAATTTCTTTTTCAAAAGTGCTACAGTAAAAGATATTCTTTTTCAAATTATATTACAACACCCAATAAACTTTATTATACTTTTTCAACAATCAAATTTCTTTTTCAAAAGTGCTACAGTAAAATATATTCTTTTTCAAATTATATTACAACACCCAATAAACTTTATCATACTTTTTCAACAATCAAATTTCTTTTTCAAAAGTGCTACAGTAAAAGATATTCTTTTTCAAATTACATTACAACACCCAATAAACTTTATCAAAAATCAATTTATATTACTATATATAAATATATAAAGCATTAAATATATTTGGGCCAAGAAAAATTGAATCATGCATTTGGGCCAATAAGATTAAATCATACATTTGGGCCAAGAAAATTAAATAATACTATTTGGGCTAAGAAAGATTAAATCATACATTGGGCCAAGAAGATTAAATCATACATTGGGCCAAGAAGATTAAATCATACTATAATTCTCACATATTTGTCATCATCAAAACTTATAACATAATACATTAGGGCTAACATATTGTAGGGAGTTATGCATGGAAAAGTTGCATATCCAAAAGGTTGAGACATGTTGTCGTCAGACCTCTTTTTGAATAACACTTGAAAAGGTGTTTTATTGTTCAAAGAGGATGTAGGTAGTCTATTTATGTTAAAGGTAGTTGTATGAAAGGCATCCCACCAAAAATCTAAGGGTGTCATGGCTTGGGCTAAAAGAGTTAGGCCACTTTCCATAATTTGCCTATGTTTTCTCTCCACCCTACCATTTTGTTCTAAGGTGTAAGGCTAGGTAAGACTGTGATGTATGCCATGTTCATTTAAAAAGGATTTAAATGCTAAAAACTCACTACCATAATCTGTATGAAGAACTTTGATGGGCAACTCAAATTTTTTTTCAACTTGTAGTTTAAATTACTTAAAAATGGAAAGAGCTTCATTTTTTGTTTTAAGAGCGAATATCTAGCTAAACCTATTGTGATCATCAAGAAGATTTAAGTAATATTTGAAACCGACATGACGAGCAAAAAGGAACATTCTCATTATTATTTGTTTTTAGATTACAAGATCTGAGAACTTGAAACAAGATTTTTTTAGAAGGGTAACCAAGCTTGTTGTGCCATTCATTAATCAAGGTTTCTGGACTGAGGGATTTGCTAATGACATTTATTTTGTAATACCCAAGAAAAATAAAATATAAATACTTGTTTACAAACTACTGTTACTATTTCAGTATACGGTACTATTCACCTATATAATACTATTTACGTATACGATACTGTTCATTTATACAATCGAAATGTCAAGTACTAGATGTGGTTTGGTTATAAGAGAAAACTAGAAAGAAGTTTGTAGGAGAAAATGACGTTTTATGTGTAAAAATACCCTCAGGTACTAAATTGAAAGGACTGATTTGAAAAGAAACTTAAAGGTTTAAGGTGAAAGGATAGTTTTCCCTTTAAGTTTCCAATAGTAATAACAGAAATTTTCGTGAGGTGCACAGTAACTACATTATTAGAAATGTCATTTTTATGAATAGTAAATTGAATATTTTATTAGTGCATAGTATTAAATAGTACCCTTGACTTTTCCTATAAATAGGCGCATTCATTTCACTTCTAAACTCACACCTTCAACTTCTCTTCTTCTCTTCTTAAGTTTCTCTTGCTTCGACGCTAGGCCTCTGAGATTTTGGGCCTTTCCTTTTTGCTTAGGTAAGGATACTATACCCTTTCTATGTCTTTCAAATTCTAGAAGTTATTTTCTTAAGTATGCTCTGTGGTTGCGGCTTTGGCCGATCTTCCACATCAGAAAGATTGTCCTTAGCTGTTTATATGTTATTTTGATTCTCTGATTACCGAAATAGAATGTAAACTGTGAAGAATACATGTCTAGGAAAGTTCTGGCTAAGGAAAGACCTGGTTTTTAAGTGTGTCCAGTGTGACCCTCCACTCTTTCCTGGGAACTTACCTGGTGTACTCTTTTACAGATTGTATTCTCTATTTCTGGTATAAATAGTACCCATACATATGAATAGTATCTGTACATAAAAATAGTATTCATACGTATAAATAGTGATCATATGTACGAATATTATCCGTATGTATAAATAGTATCCGTACGTATGAATAGTGACCATACATATGAATAGTACCGTATATATGAACAGTATCAGTATGAAAACAATCCTAACTTGTTTTCTCTAATCTTTCATGAAAATCTCTGTAGCGGAATACTGAAATTTATCTGTGTACTCTTGTCTGTAACGACTTAGAGAAGCGATATTTGTACGAAATCCAGGTAAGTGAAACGACCCCGTTTTAATAGAGTTTTAGCATTACTGGTGATAAAAAGTATGTCGTAGGACACTCCCAAGATTCATAGGGGGAAATTGGATTCAGAATGACGAATATAATGAGATAATTAATCCAGAAGTATGGATAAGACGAAGCAAGTATCTCATGATGATGTGAAATTTGAATCATATAGTTATATACTATACCTGTTATATGGATGAATATTATATTGTATTTCTGATTATGATATGAAATATTGTACTATTGATTGTGATTGAGCGGGACAGTACCCCCTCTCACGGCAAGGCGAAAAATCTGGTTGACAGGGTGTCTTGACCAATGAGTGTGGAGACAACGATTCCCTCAGTAGGGATATAGCCCGGATTGGTGATAAATCCGTGAGGCACCCTAGCTAAGAGGATGAGGTTGTGCGTCATGGCGGAAATATACATAATTGGTGAGCCGGCCTGTGTGCGCTTTCCGGGATATATTGCCATTGACGAGTACTAGTAACGTTTGTTGAATTGGATGAATTTTTATCTTCTTGTATGTAAAAGGATGATGTTGTGCGTCATGGCGGAAATATACATAATTGGTGAGCCGGCCTGTGTGCGCTCTCTGGGATATATTGCCATTGACGAGTACTAGTAACGTTTGTTGAATTGGATGAATTTTTATCTTCTGTCTATTGGTTGAGTATGAGCCTTTGGATATACTTGCATGACTGGTAATGTATTTGAATTTTATTAACGCAAGGCCGATTCGTTCATTGAGTTTAAAAGCTCACACTGTTTGTACAACCTTTTTGTTCAGATCAGGTTGCCAGCGAAGAATATCTGCTAGAGGAGTAGATCACTTTGGACCTTCCCGTTGTCGGGTAGACCCCTCTTTTGTTATAGATTATGTTGGTCTGTAATCGTCTAGGACATCTAGTTCAGGGGTTCGACATTTGGCTTGTATGTCAGTATAATAATGTATTTTAAATTGATAATCTATGATTACATGCAAATCATCTCTATGATTTTCAGATAAGAAAATTTGATATATTTATCGGAAGGCTTACAGTGATGAGAGATTCATCATTGTGCCGGTCATGTGCCCAGAAAACAGGTCGTGACATATTTGAGGCTGAAGGTTTTGTTCTAAGTTTTGTGCCATTCACAACAAAAGAACTTGAGTCAAATTCAACTGAAACATCATTGTGTGATGCAAGTTTTGATACACTTATTATGTATCTTGAGATTTTAGTGAGTGTATGACATTTTTTAGCATTATTGGCCTACAATTTGTAGCTAGAACACTAGTTGTACCTATGTGATGTATAGGTAAAGATTTTGCATCACCCATAATTAGTTTCACCTTACCATGATACTTATTCATCTATTGCCATTGGCTAGCATCATCGATGACATGATGACTAGCCCTAGTACCGATGCACTAAGTGTAATACCTGCCAAATTTGGAGTCATGTGGTTAGGGGTATTTCAAGATTTACAATGTTAAATTGCCTTTATTTATTTAATTTATTTTAGTTATTTTATTTTTTGTAATTTATTTGTTTTATTTGAATGATAATTATGGAATTTTTGACAAATGACTAGAATGGGTATTTGATAAACCTTCAATATTCATACTTTTCCATAGTCTTTTTGGGTGAAATCATTGCAATTTTAGATTAATTATGTGGTTTATTGAATAAATTAATGTAATTGCCATTAATGATACAAAATAGTATGATTTGAAATTAAAATTGTAATATTAGCTATTTCGTGTGTTTGTTGGCAGATCTAAATAGAGAGAAAATTGAGGATGTACAAGCTTTGAGAACTTATAAGCCAAAAGATGGAGCCAACATGCTGTTCAAAAACCAAGAAATGGAGAAATATGCTGAACGTCATCGCCTGAGCACAGTTCCATCGCTGCGGTGATAGAACATACATTTCAATATGCTCTCTGGAAGATCGATCACTTAAGTGATGGGAATACCAATTTCGACCCGATGGGAATTATATATTTGGTCTTTTTATCCTGATCCCATCGCCTAAGCGATGGGTTATTCTGATGTCACGTTTTTTCTACTATAAATAAATCTAAGTTAGATTTTTAGGTTAGTTTTTGCTGGGGAAAGACAAAAGGAGTTGCAGCTAGGTCTTCAACGGCTAGAAGGAAGTTTTCCCTCTTGGTTCTCGGTGATTTCTTTCCACTTTTCTCTCTATTTCCTCCCTAAACTCCATGTCTTTTGCTGTATTTTATGTTTTTTTTTGCTATTTTCTTCTTAATTTTTAGTATGCAGATGAACCCTAGATTTTATAGGATTGATGTAGTTTGGTTTTTATGAAGCTTTGCTATTGAATATATTTAATTTGAGTGCAATATCATTTTATAGAGTGATTTTTACCGATTATTTTGCTTTAAAATATTTTATCACCATTTTATGAGTTTGAGTTTTTATCTATGCTAGGGATATTGACAACTCTATTTTATAGAGTTATTTTCCCTATATTTTTATTAATAAATTGAGTAAAATAAATGGTTTTAAGTCTTTTTCAGATTTATTCAGTCTTTTTAATTATTTAGTTTAATTTTATATGAAATTAGTTTTTCTTTAAGATTTATCTTAAGATTTATAATTTATTCTAGTTATTTAGTTTGATTTAATTTAGGATAGTTAAGTTAACTTTTATTAAGATTTAATTTGGTTAGTTTTCTTTTAGCATTTAATTTAAGATTAATAAAATTTGTTAAAGTAATTTCTTATGTCTTTTTCTGATTTTATTTTATTAGGAAGTATTATTATTATTATTATTATTATTATTATTATTATTATTATTATATTGTTTTTTATTGGAAATTGTTATCTTGATTTGAAAATTAGATTTGAAGGGATTTTGAAGAAGAGAGAGAGACACCGCACAGTACACTAGAGAGGAGGATATGCTGGAGAAGCCTTGAATCATCTCTTCATCTTTTCTTCATCTTTTCTTTTATTCTTTTTTGAGCTTTAATGGAAAAACTCATGGATTTTGTTATTGTGGATGCTTTATGTACCATGAGTAGCTAAATTCCTTTTGTTAGAATAAAGATGTAGCTTCCCTTGAATACTATAATTTGAATTTTCTTATGTTAATCTAAGTCTATTTTTTATTAAGCAATTATATCTGTGCTTACTGCTTTCTCAAATTGGCCAATTGAGAATTGAATTAGGGTTCGTGTAAGGAATTGGAAAATTCATATATGAAATAATTGCCACAAATTAATTTAATCTAGGAATAGATAAATTGTTTATGTAGTTGTGCCAGAATTCAATTGTTCTTATTGCTTTTTTTGATTAAATTGGTTTAAAGAATTAGGAAATTTAATTAGGTTAAGAGGGTTAATTCGCTAAGAGATTGAGTTTTAACTAGAATTGAGAATTAACCATTAATATATAGATTGAGAACTTAGATTAAAATAAAAGATTCATATCATAGTTGGATAGGTTAGTAAAATCAGATCCCTAATGCTTTGATAACTTGCAGATTTTAAATACTTTCATTAGTTTAATTGTGTGACATTTTCATCAATCATCAATAATTTAGTTTATTTTAGATAAATTAATTTAGGCTAGTTTAGTTTAATTTCTCATTAAAAATCGATCGTCTAGATAGTGTAGAAATAATGAAATTGGTACTTGACTACTATAATCCTCGTGAGACCGACACTCTATTCACTTTCTATATTACTTGTTGACTCGGTACACTTGTCGATAGCATTTCAGACCAATAGATAGCTAGATATTAAGCTTGCCATTGTAATTTCTACTATAAATCGGATTAATCTAGGATAGATAATCTTATTTATGTGACTTATATGATTTCTTGAGCTTAATCACTTAATTGAATGGTTGTATTAAGAAATTAGACAATTATTTTAATTAAGTCAAATTGTTCTACTAAGGAATTTGGGTTCAATCAATTTAGGAAAATTAGCTAATATTAAAGGAATTATAATTAAATTGAATTGTTCTCATGTAATTCAAAGATTAATTTGTCTATGAATTAATTAAATTAAGAACTAAATGAAACCAATACCATTTTCTCTAGGTCTTAGTTAATAGAATTAATTTAATTTACATAGTTTTAAGAACTGCTCTTTTAATTAAGTTTGCTCATTAAGTATCTTCAATTTAATGAACCATCTAGATAATATTTACTTTAGTTTCGAAGGTACTTGGCACCTTAATCCTTGTAGGAATGCACTCTTACTTATTTTTCACTGTATTACTTATGCGACTGGTATACTTACTAAGTTACCAACAGTATTTTAGTGATAGGTGGTAATTTTTGTACACTATTAAAAATTACAGGATTATTGCTAGAAAGAGTTGGGCTACATAGGTTTGGCATTTTGGGTATGGGCACCAATGGGTCATCTAAGATCCCCTTATTTCAGCACATCTCTCCCTTTCCTTCTCATTTACCGACTTACATGTTTGGTAGAGAGAGAAACAACTTCTTTCACTTCCACTCAACTTCTTCAAGCCACACCCATTTTTTGGCAACCACTAGAATTCTAACCACAATTTCGACTCACCCAAGTTCTAGACGAAAGAGGTAAGCTTCTACCCATTCATCTCCTCCATTTTCAGATTTCATTGAGCCCTAGAGGAAAAAAATGGGAGTTGTCATAAACCTTGCTTTCCTTGTCTTTCTTTTTGGTTGGGTTTCTGGAATTTGTTGTATAAAACTCATTAGGAGAGGTAAAGAATTAAAGAATGGGATTTGGAAAGGATTAAGGATAGTAAGTGGCAGATTTTTTTCTTTTCTACAAGCAAGCGGTCGACTGTCACGTTTGAGGCAGACGACCAGTTGCTTCTGAGAAGAATTAGCATTTTCTACAGTAATGCGCTAGTTGACTGATAACTCCCTATTAGTTGACTGGTATATCCTGGAAAGAAATGGCACATTTGACAGTAGCTCACCAGTTGATTGGTAGGATGTTACCAATGGACTGGTAACTAACAGGTTGGGATTGGCTAAATTTGGCCAGTCGATTATCAAAGGGAGGGCAGTTGACCGATCGGCCCTTGTCTATTCTTTTCTAAGGGAAATATTAGATTGGTTTTTAGGTGATTTCGGGAGATTCGTTGGCTTCGTTTCTCGATCTTCTTCCATGGTAAATCTTAATCGGCATCAAGGTAAGTAGGTGACCTTGTTAATTGAATTTTAATTAATTCAAGTACAATGTAATTCCCTCTCACATCATAACTAGAAAAATTAGGAATTAAATTCTCTAGTTAGAGTTATTAACTAGACAATGTAGTTTCTTGTGAAATTGGGGAATAAGTTATGTTGTGAATTATATTGAGAATTGTGGATTGTAGAGAGTGTGTGTTATGTTGTGTTTTTGCATGAGTTGTATGAGAAAGGGAAATTGATGTGGGAGCGTAGACCCACGGTATAAACCAGATAGCAAGTCCTAAGATGGGTAAATCCTTGTGGATGAACCCCAAGGGATTTAAGACTAGGGGAACGTAGACCCTTAGAATATTTCCATTGAGTTGCGACTCAATGAGACATATGTGAGGACGTAAACTCATGGGAGGATAGCACAATATTGTTGCATAATACACTTTTTGTATTTCTGATTGTAATCATGATTATGGTATTTGTACTTGTGCTTAATATTGATCTATTGCACAATCATTTGCTCACTAAGTTTCGATAAACTCACACCCTCTGTCGTTATCTTTTTCAGATTGGGTGGAGGAGAAGAAGTACTGATAAGTCTGTTATTTTGGTTAATTTCATATGGTTTTATTGGGATTTTTCTTCCCATTGGTCCTATTTTGGTTTCCTTTTGCACTCTTTATCTTAGTTTTTACTTAGTTTATTTATGAATCATAGTTTCCTAGTTTTTCTTGTTTTAATCCCTTTTTCCCTGCCTTTTGGAGTAATCTTTTGTATTTTCTTGTAGGTGTGAATTTTGGACTGATGCAAGTGGAAGAGTTTTACATGATAGCTTTTCTAATGGCCGGTGCCTTAGGTGCCACAGCCACTTATCTCGGCCAGCCCCTCTATTGTTGGCGCCTCAAGCACCAGCCCATAAACTCTCTGTCCAAGGTTCTGAAGGTGGCCCCCCATGCGCCAATCCATGAAGTTTCTATTGTTTCCAGAGTGGCGCCTAGGTGCCCCGCTCTTGACTTGCACGTGACAATAGCTATAAATTGGAAATCTGAAGTGAAAAAGGGGATCTTTTGGCTAGAGAATGAAGGAGATCTGCTATGGCACATTGGAGGAGAAGGGGAACCTCTTCTCTACTGAGTTTGAAGTTTTTTTTTTCTTTTTTTTATCCTATTGTATCATTTTTATTGTAGATTTGTGATGTTGTTCTTCCCTCTTTCTATGTGTAACTGAATCTCTAGGGTTTAAGGGATTGATGTAAATTGACGTTCTATGAAGTTTTGTCGTTGAATACTTTAATATAAATGCAATTCCGATTCTTGGAGTAGATTTTACTGCTTTAAATTACTCTTTGATGCTTAGCTACCATTCAATGAAACTAGAGTTTATATTAATGCAAGGAATATCTTGATATAGATATGCCTTTGTAATTTCTACCATAAATCAAGTTAATCTAGGCATAAATAATCTTATTTGCGTGATTTTTACAAGTTCTTAAGCTTAAATTCTGAATCAAATAATTTGACTAAAGTATTAGCTAATTATTTGAGTGAGGAAAATTTGTCTCTCCAAAGTATTAGGTTCAAATAACTTTGTGAACTTAATCAACATTAAAAGGAATCTATAATTATATCGAAGTATTCTATAACGACTCAAAGATTAGTTTGTCTATGAATTAATTGAATTAGGAGTCAAGTGAATCAATCCCCTATACCTGCTTTGTTATTGTGTAACTCTTTGTGTGTTAGTTAACTTCTTTTACTCCTAATTTAGTTTGCTTTAGTTCATTTTAACCGCAATTTACTTAACCTTTTCAATTTTCTAAATATAACTTAAAATAGTGCAATTAGTAATTGTTAAAACTCGATCTCTGAGTACGATACTTTTCTCCTACTTTTACTACTAGTTGCGACCTGATATACTTGTGGGGAAACATTACTTTTGATTAGTGGGTTTTTGGAACAAATTTTGTAAAGACTTATAAAATACTTTGTAGTCTTTTAGGTCACCTAGGCTTGGGACGTTGTATTGTACAATACTATATTTGGCTGTAATTTACCGTTGTACTCTGTTATTTATAATTCTCGTTGATATGGGATGTGGGAAAAGATATGAATGTTTTAACTTTTATGGGTATGAATGCAAAGTTCCTTTTCTTGCAACTTATGTTTTGCATAGTTGTGCATATTAGGATTGCATAGTTGTAGATATTAGGATTATTTCAGTGAATTTCTAGGGTACCAAGAGCTACACCCTAGTGTTTATGCTTAACTCACGTACCCGATTTTCAGGGCGTGACACCAAGCTTGGTTTGACACAGATTCAAGTATGGCTACATAGGTTGCATAAGGGCTTAACTGATTTGCAATGTTCTTGTTTGATTCAGGAACACTACTTATGTAGTTAAAATCAGTTCTATAGTAACAATTGAGGCTAGATGCCCAATTTTTCCACATATCTGACATGTTGGCCTTGAATTTTTGCTGTCTTCCTCTATCTCTGCTTCTTCCTCTTGTTTTGCCTTTCTAGTTGTTACCTCTAGAGTTATTAGTGGTTTTCTGTGTCTGGACCATATTTGCAGTAGCAATGTCGTGTGTCTGATTGCTCAATCATGTTCTCTCTCAAACATTAACAAGGCAATTGAAAATTCAACCCAAGAAATATCAGGCATATAAGTCAACTGAATTACTATAGGAGTATAATTTAAGTCTAATTCTGACAGAATTTGAGCAAATAGATCTTTTAAAGGCATAGAACTTTCTACAAGTTGTAGGTTGTTAGCCAATGACTTCATCTTTGTGAGGTACTCTTCCATTTTCATGGATGCTTTTCTGGTCCTTTATATGTCATTACTCAGATTTCCAAGCATGTGATTGGCATGGTAAACAAGGATATGTTATCCCTAGACCATTAGCCCATTAGAGACTATTCCTATATCTCATCAAAACACCGGACTAAAACATTCACAAACAAAACAGAGCTGGATCTAGGTGTTCTATGTAACTACAGAGCACACCAAAAGCTTACTAGAGGAAAGAAACTAACCTTGCGGTTTCATCATGAACCTGAGATGCACACTAATCATACTCCTTGGGTGGGTTGATGCCAAAACTTGCATAGGAACATAGAAGAAAAAAGGTGAGTATATACAATATTCAATAAGAATCAACTTGCTTACCCATAGTATGTTTGGGAGAGAGTTTTCTATTGTGTAATAACAAGGAGATGTTGCATTCGGGTCACTCAGATATATTGATCTCATCATATCAACAAAGTCTTGGGGGAATAATGCTCCCGACTTGGTTACTGCCTAATTGAAAGCCCTTTTTTTTTTGTAGTTAAGTGATCTCTCCACAAAACTCATATACTCAACATAAGAAAACATCTCAAATCATACAAATCATCATGCGAGGTTCCCATTAGATTTATACAGGTATACACTTACCCTTCTAAAATATCATCTATACATCACATATCACATGGTTATGACAACATTTGCCTTATGATCCACCCATGTATATATATATATACATTATTTGTTTATTTTACATAGCATTCTTTAATAACAATCACATTCTATGAAACAGCTAAGATTATAATTCCTAACATCACTATCAAGTTCAGGCTAGCCACAAATCACCATAAACTTCATAGACCACGTGCCACAGGGCGTCATGGGTAGGAATTATGTTTCGCCAACCCCCATAGGTCTCATGGACCACATGCTATCGGGTCTCATGGTTCTTTCAAGGCTAATATATCAAGAGGATTCCATAGGTCTCATAGACCACATACCACCAGAATTCATGGGCGAGAATATTATTCTACCGACCCACAGGCTTTATAAACCATGTGCCACCAGGCCTATTGGATTTTCCTGAAGCAAATATCTCATGGGGATCCATAGACTTCATGGACCACTTGCCACCAGGCCTCATGGGCAGGAATTATGTTCCGCCAACCCCCATAGCTCTCATGGATCACATGCCATCAAGTTTCATGGATTTCTCCAACAAACAAATACAATTTAGCATTCAACGTCAATAGTAGCATATCAAATCATAATCAGTTATTACATTATTTATTCAACCACAACTTTGACCGTAATTCCCTAGAGGGAACAAATACTCATAATCAATAATGATAAATTATCAACAAGTACCAAACAACAATAATCATCTACAATTTCGTATAGGTACATGTATTCATGCATCACTGCATGTGATTATCACAAGTATATACAATGAAAACTAGGATAAATGGCAACATTTCATAATTACGCACATAAAATGATTTATTAATTAATAGGTCATTCCTTTTCATTATATATAAGAATATGCATATGTATATGAATAGTAAAATCAAGCTAGGTAGGTTCAAGACCCCCTTGTAAGGCATATTCTAGACTTGTGTCAATGTTCCAGCCAGTCACCTCTAGTCACACATAACTTATTATTCTTAACTTAATGGAATCTCATAGAAGAGGATTTGCAAAAAGAAAAGGGACCCTTCTAAGACTAATTATTTAACACTTGGCATCAACAATATCTTAACTAAGATAACCTATTCATCCATATTAAGCAACTTATCACATCCTTCTTAGCTAAGATATGGTGTAGTTTCATGTCATTCTTGTTGACCCTAAGGCTTTATGCCATAAGTTTTGATGATGACAAATGTATTTGAATTGTAGCATTGATATATATAAAGGTTAATTATCATATACATGCTACAAGTATTTAAGCATGACTATGTTATTTAATGTGTAATGTCTTATACATTAATCATGCTATTTATCATGAATTGAACTAACCATTTGGTTTGTAAGTAAGATATATTTTATAGGTTGGTTCAAAACAAGAAGAGTGAGCATTGGATTGAAGAACAAGGAAAAGTAACATCATGCCTCACTCAAGGAAAGCAACATACAAGGACAAAGCTCCAAGAAATGAAGAATTAGAAGATTTGAAGTCTTGGAAGCTTGGATGCATCAAGATAGCCTATGTGTTTACATTAGGTATATTTTATATAGGCTAGTATATTTGTGCAACTCAATAATTTAGATTTGCATACATTGGCTCAAGCATTTTTGAACAAAAAGATAGTGAGATATGAAGTTTTACAAAAGTTATTTTTTTTTTACCTTTGGTCACTCCTTATATCATATCTCATAAATGAAAAATTGTTTTTCCAAGTATTTTATTTCATTTGATAGTAGACTCAAAGATATTTTCAACGGTATATTATTTATTCAAAACGGAGTCCAAATGAGAAATATATGACTATTTAAAATATAGTTTAAAAAACTAAAAGTTGATTATTCTGTTCTGACCTATAGTCAGTATTTTGATTATATATTTTAAAAGAAAAATAATTTTTTAGTAAAACTCGCTCATTTGAAACTAGACTCCAAGAGCTTTCCAATGGTATATTATTTGTTTAAAACGGAGTTCAAATGAGGGAGTTATAAATTTTTAAAGAAAGCTCAAAATCTGGACTGCACTATAAGTGCTGTAACGGCTATATAACGGCTAGTTTTGTAAAATCTTATATATATGACCTTAGATACACGATTTTGAGCTAGAACAAAGTCCTACAATGTGATATTAACTTCTTCTATCATCTTTGAGAGAAAGGAAAGCATTCTTGAGCCAAATCTTGCATATTCTCTATCATTATAGTTATTAGAGCTTCATTTGTATTCATCTACTCTTTAAAGAGAGTTTCTTTGTATTGTTGATTTTGATCAACACATATATTATTATGAGTTGAGGTTTGTAAGTACCGGTGTTGGAAGAACTTGCTTTGGGTTGAGGAGGAGCCCGGATTCATAAATTCTCTATTGTGGTTTCGCAAATACTCGGATCGAATTTGCGTGGTTGTAGTGGTTTGCAAGTACCCATATTAAACTTGCAATTATAGTGGAAATACTCAAGTGGTCTCTTGAGCACTGGATGTTGAAAGTAATGGTTGGAACCCAAGAGGGGGGGTGAATTGGGTTTTATAAATTTTTCACAAGAATTAATTGGAAGATAAAATGATTTTCTGTAAAAGTACAATGCTTAGGATAATAAATACAATACAGAAAATCAATGTGCTGTCAAGATAAATAATTATAAAGATAAAGGAATTAAAGAATAGATATCAATATGCACAAATTAAAGAGTAAGGGATAGAGAAAGCAAACTCGGAGATTTATACTGGTTCGGCTAATCCAAGCCTACATCCAGTGCTCAAGAGACCACTTGAGTATTTCCACTATAATTGCAAGTTTAATCCGGGTACTTGTAAACCACTACAACCACGCAAATTCGATCCGGGTATTTGCGAAACCACAATGAAGAATTTATGAATCCGGGCTCCTCCTCAACCCAAAGCAAGTTCTTCCAACACCGGTACTTGCGAACCTCAACTCAGAATAATATATGTGTTGATCAAAATCAACAATACAAAGAAACTCTCTCTAAAGAGTAGATGAAAACAAATGAAGCTCTAATAACTCTAATGATAGAGAATATGCAAGATTTGGCTCAAGAATGCTTTCCTTTCTCTCAAAGATGATAGAAGAAGTTAATATCACATTGTAGGACTTTGTTCTTACTCAAAATCGTGTATCTAAGGCTATATATATAAGATTTTACAAAACTAGCCGTTATATAGCCGTTACAGCACTTATAGTGCAGTCCAGATTTTGAGCTTTCTTTAAAAAATTCATAACTCCCTCATTTGAACTCCGTTTTGAACAAATAATATACCGTTGGAAAGCTCTTGGAGTCTAGTTTCAAATGAGCCAAGTTTTACTCAAAAATTATTTTTCTTTTAAAAGATATAATCAAAATACTGACTATAGGTCAGAACAGAATAATCAACTTTTAGTTTTTCAAACTATATTTTAAATAGTCATATATTTCTCATTTGGACTCCGTTTTCAATAAATAATATACCTTTGGAAAGATATTTGAGTCTACTATCAAATGAGATTAAGATACTTGAAAAAATGATTTTTCGTTTATGAGATATGATATAAAGAGTGACCAAAGGTCAAAAACTAACTTTTGTAAAATTTCATATCTCACTATCTTTTTGTTCAAAATAATTGAGCCAATGTATGCAAATATAAATCATTGAGTTGCACAAGTATACTAGCCTATATAAAATATACCTAATGTAAACACATAGGCTATCTTGATGCATCCAAGCTTCCAATACTTCAAATCTTCTAATTCTTCATTTCTTGGAGCTTCATCCTTGCATGTTGTTTTCCTTGAGTGAAGCATGATATTGCTTTTCCTTGTTCTTCAATACAATGCTCACTCTTCTTGTTTTGAACCAACCTATAAAATATATCTTACTTGCAAACCCAATGGTTAGTTTAATAGCATGATTCAATATATGCAACATACATATTAAATAATATAATCATGCTTAAGTACTTGTAGCATATATATGATAATTAATCTTTATATATATATCAATGCTACTATTCAAATACATTTGTCATCATCAAAACTTATGGCATATAGCCTTAGGGTCAACAATCTCCCCCTTTTTGATGATGACAAATCACCACAGAAAAATATGTATCACAAGATAATGAATGCAATGTTATAAGCACGTATACATATTTTTCTATTGTTTCTTCTCCCCCTATTTGACATCGACAAAAAGGTGTAAGGAACACAATATATAGAAGTTAAAGCACATACCTTCTTTAAGTCAAGATGTCAGAAGATGTCAATATAGTATGGGGTAAGGATACATCAAAACTTATCATTGATTTCATTGACATGTAAAAAGAAAATTTTAGAAAAAATTTTCTCATGTCAAATGAAATGAGCCAAAAGATAAAACTTGAAATAGTTTTAGGCTCCCCCTTAAACCTTGCATAATTTGAAAAAGAATAATGAATAATAAATATCCAATTTTTCAAGATATATTCTTTTTCAAAAAAAAATACATTCAAGTGAGACAAAGCTCCCCCTGAATTTCATAACATTTTTCCTTTGAAAAAGATTGTCCAAATCATTATAAAGGAAATTCAGTTTTTGATTGCAGAATTTTGAAGTAAGATTTTTGAAGAAATTTCTGCAATATTTTCATTGAAAATGATTTCTGCTTGTTTATGAAGAGGCATTTTTAGTAAATAGCAGAAAAATTAAACTCTTTGAAAAAAAAACATCATTTGCTGTCATATGATAGAAATATTTACAGCACACAGCAGAAGTATGATATATGGATTAGCAAAGCATGATATAAACAAGAATATTAATCATAATCCATAAATCGAATAATAATATTTTTCAAGATTTCTGAAAAACAATTTCTGCATATATGCATAAAATTATTTCAACATATAGCAAAAGTGATTTAAAATAAGGATACTCAAATCCTTTTCTTTTTAAAACAGATAATGCTTCAATATGGCAAAGCAATTTCAGCATTGTGGAAGCAATTCAAGAGATTCACGATATTTTTCTAAAGTATTTTGCTTCGAAGGAATTTAGAAACGTTTCATCTAAGTAAGCAATATATATGGATTAGTGTAATAAGATATATTCAAGCATATAGTTCATAATCCATATATGAAACATCAATATTTTTCATCCCTTTTGTTATCTACAACAAAAGAGATCTTTAAAATCTTTTCTTTTTCAAAAAGAATGTTGGTTCATATGATAAAACATATTAACATAACATAAGCATTTTTAAAGTCCTTTTTCAAAACAAATTTGCTTCATAAAGGATAAGATAAATTTCAGCACAAAGGAAGCAATTTATATACCCATTCAAAATGAATTTATATATGTATCTTGAGGATGAGTACATGTAAAAATTTTGACAGCTCATTTTGTATGAGTGCATGTGGAATCATGAAATATTATTCTTAGCCATAGCCTTCGCTCATGATGCATAAATAGCATACACAACATAAGTTCTTAGATACATATAATCACAGCATGATCTAATCATGTATGCTCTCAAGAATAATACAACAAAGCAGAGTGATACAGTTCTGAATATCACCATTTTATTAATCCTTAAAATTTCTAATCAAAACAAATTAAATCAGCCGCAAATCCACCGAAAATTGACTTTCGTGGTTTTGCCATTAATGTGACGCGTTATCAGTGTGCATGCGTACTCTAGACTTCTGGCTTCCAGCTTGCAGAAATCCATAGGATGAGCGTGTAGGGGTGCGGCTAAGAGATGTCTTCTTTGGCTCTTAGTCAATTTTCTCTCTATAAAGACTGCCCCAGAGTTCTCAATTACCACACCACAAAGAGTATTCATCTCTGAGCCTATAACTTTCTGACATTCCTCTCTCTTCATACTCCTACAAAAATTTTTGAATTTTCCAAACCATGGCAGCAAGAAAGTTCATTGATCTCACAGTAGAGGCAAGGGAGGAAGAGCTCGACTTAAACTTGAGTCTAGGCAAGGACAAAGGCAAAAGACCTTTGGAGGAATCTCAAGAGAACCAAAAGAAGAAGATGAAGATCAAAGAAGCTGAGGAGATTAGTACAGGCCATACGTCGAAGACAAAATTGCTTGTCTGGAGCAGGAGGTGAAGAAACTCAAGAAGATGATAGAGGACCAGGAGAAGTTAGCTAAACGCAACAATGCGGCACTGACTTCAAGAATAGATAGGTTCTTCTATTGGTCTACCCAATGCTTCTGCAATCAACAACAAAGAAGTGTTGATTGTATGAATGGGATTTACACTACCCTCCGTGACATTGCTCAGTCTCTTGCTCCAAGGAATGGCCGAGGGGTGATGATTCAATACAACCCACCTAATCCGAGACCACCTCGCCTGTAGATTGCTCATCTATGAGCAAACCTTCCCTTTTTTTTTTAATGCAATGTAATCCTTCGTTTTGTTTTTTTTTTATTTTAATGCAAGTGGTTTCTTTCAGATGACGGTACTTAAAAAAATTATAATAATAAAGAAAGATAAAGAAAATCAGCCGCACAAATTTTGTACAATAGAAGGATATATATATTTTGAAAAATATATATCCATTTTAAAGATAGAAAGAATTTTCTGACATGGATATATATATCATCATTTCAAAGCAAAAGCAAGTTACATACTTACTCAAGATAAAACATATTATAATCAGAGTATGTAGTAACATAATTGAGGTAATATGGATTAATAAGATATAATCAGATATAAACTATAATCCATAAACAATGGTTCATAAGTTACAGCTTATGTAAAAGAGATGATATGTATAATGCTCAAACCATGATGTATTAAAAAAATAATTTAAGTATTTAACATATTTTTATATGTCATGATGTGATCAAGTATGTAAGATGTCAGAAAATAATATGTCATTGCAATGAAAGTATGACAGTAAAAAAAAATTTTCCAGAATGTTCAATTGAGATCAAGGAGTATCATTCAATTAAATAATGAACAAGTAAAGGATAGAGATACTCATCAATTTTGGCAAACTTTTGTTGCTTCTTGAAGTTCCTCTTCAAGATTTTGATATCTTTGTTTTGCTCATTGCTCTTCTTTTGATCGATCCTGTCTTCTTACAATTTTAATGATCTTAATTGATTGATTATTTGCAATATCTATCAAGCATTGGTTCAATGTAGGCTTCGTTGGTCGACTACTGATAGGAGCGTTGGTCGATCAACCAACTTCAAAACTATAAATCTTACTGATTTCGGAGAACAGAGGAAAGAATGTGCTTTAGAGGATAAATTTGAGGATTAACTCCTGCAAAACACTTTTGGTGGAGCACTTTGATGTTCAAATCAGTAATGTTCAAATAAAAGTGTTATGCTTCCATGAAATGCAATTTTGCAATAAATTTGATTTCATTGAAAATATTTGAATAAGATTACAATAAGGATAAATACTATAGGCAAGAGTAATCTGATTATTGTGAAAGCAAGAGAAATATGCATGTGATGGACGAAAGTTTTCATGATGCGGCAAAAAGGAGAGTTTGAGCAGTATTTAGAAGAAAGATATTGGTTCAAAACAAAATTTGAATCTATAGGTCACACACATAAGAATTGTTTTCAGATATAGCATGCATGAATATCAAGGATAGATGTAAGACATATTAGACAACAGACAAAAGCATTAGAGAGCAGTAAACATATCAGTCAAAATTCTTACAATGCATTCCAGCTTATATGTTTACTTATCCATTGCCTCCTTTTGATGCAAGAAAGTGGAGTTTGAATGATGTAGCCATTGAAAAGTTATTTCCGCTCCTTGCTTCGAGGCAAATCTGCAAATTAATCCTTTGTCTTTGATACCCAAATTTTTTTGGGTTTGCCTGGGTCATGAGGTCCTTTTTGAACCCATTTTATTTTTACTCCATGAACAAGATTTTTCTTATAAAAACAGGAGTCAGACTTGTGTCCTTTCAGTCCACAATAAAAACAAGTGCAAGGTGGACTTTTGGACATTTTTGTAGGAACAAAGTAGTTTTCGAAATATTTCTGATTTGACTTGTTAAGAACAAAACCAATTTTGTTAAAGCTACTACTTTGTTTCTCAACAGAAGAGTTTTGAATTTCTCTACCTTGAGAAAGTTTTTTAAGTGTGTTTTTAAGATCCTCATTCTCCTTTTTCAAGGAATCACACTTGGTACAAAAGCAATTTTTGTTGGTAGAGATATTTGCCTTTAAAATCAAATTCTCTTCTTGCAAAGTTCTGTTTTGATTTTCAAAAACAAAATTCTCTTCCTTGGAAATAGAAAATTCGTTTTTCAATGTTTCCAACTCATTTTCAAGAGAAGAGTTTTTCTTTGAAATATTTAGTTTCTTTGCAAGTATAAGAGATTCTTCATGTAAATCATCAAAGGCATCTTGTAATTCTTCAAAAGAGTAGTCAAATGAATTTACCTCATCTTTATCTCTGGCCACAAGACAAGTGTTGGCTTCTTCATTTATGTTCTCCTCATCGGAATTGCTATTTCCCCAAATGGAAGATAGGTAAACTTTCTTTGATGATTCAGTTTTTGGTTGTGGTTTCTCTTTTTCTCCTTTTTCTTTTTCTTCTATCTCCTTGGTGATTTGAGATTTTCCTGTAAGTTCAACACCAAGAGCTTGCAATTGATTAAGCACAAGTCGTATCTCATTAATGGTTTCATAATTTTTCATTTGAGCGATATCAAGTTCATTAATGAGATTTCTAGACTTTAATTCCATTGCAACAAGATCTTCCTCATATGCAACTTCTAAAGTTTCCCACATTTCCTTAGCAGTTGCACAATTGGAAATTTTGAAAAATTCATCTTGACTCAATGCACAAGAAATAATCAATTTTGCCTTAGCATTGAGTTGCACTAAACTTCTTTCAGTATCATTCCATTCACTCTTGGGTTTTGGAATGTATTTTCCTTGTTCATCCTTGACAGGCATATAAAAACCATTTTCTATAATTTCCCAGAGTTTATGGTCTACTGAAATTAAAAAGATTTTCATTTCATACTTCCAATATTGAAAATGATTAGCATAAAAAATTGGAGGTTCTGTGAAAGAACAATTTTCAGACATAAACCACTCATTAGATCCTACCATATTTACTCTTAGACGGTTAAGTCTTAAATCAAGAGCCAAGCTCTGATACCAATTGAAAGTAATGGTTGGAACCCAAGAGGGGGGGTGAATTGGGTTTTATAAATTTTTCACAAGAATTAATTGGAAGTTAAAATGATTTTCTGTAAAAGTACAATGCTTAGGATAATAAATACAATACAGAAAATCAATGTGCTGTCAAGATAAATAATTATAAAGATAAAGGAATTAAAGAATAGATATCAATATGCACAAATTAAAGAGTAAGGGATAGAGAAAGCAAACTCGGAGATTTATACTGGTTCGGCTAATCCAAGCCTATATCCAGTCCTCAAGAGACCACTTGAGTATTTCCACTATAATTGCAAGTTTAATCCGGGTACTTGTAAACCACTACAACCACGCAAATTCGATCCGGGTATTTGCGAAACCACAATGAAGAATTTATGAATCCGGGCTCCTCCTCAACCCAAAGCAAGTTCTTCCAACACCGTTACTTGCGAACCTCAACTCAGAATAATATATGTGTTGATCAAAATCAACAATACAAAGAAACTCTCTCTAAAGAGTAGATGAAAACAAATGAAGCTCTAATAACTCTAATGATAGAGAATATGCAAGATTTGGCTCAAGAATGCTTTCCTTTCTCTCAAAGATGATAGAAGAAGTTAATATCACATTGTAGGACTTTGTTCTTACTCAAAATCGTGTATCTAAGGCCATATATATAAGATTTTACAAAACTAGCCGTTATATAGCCGTTACAGCACTTATAGTGCAGTCCAGATTTTGAGCTTTCTTTAAAAAATTCATAACTCCCTCATTTGAACTCCGTTTTGAACAAATAATATACCGTTGGAAAGCTCTTGGAGTCTAGTTTCAAATGAGCTAAGTTTTACTCAAAAATTATTTTTCTTTTAAAAGATATAATCAAAATACTGACTATAGGTCAGAACAGAATAATCAACTTTTAGTTTTTCAAACTATATTTTAAATAGTCATATATTTCTCATTTGGACTCCGTTTTCAATAAATAATATACCTTTGGAAAGATATTTGAGTCTACTATCAAATGAGATTAAGATACTTGAAAAAATGATTTTTCGTTTATGAGATATGATATAAAGAGTGACCAAAGGTCAAAAACTAACTTTTGTAAAATTTCATATCTCACTATCTTTTTGTTCAAAATAATTGAGCCAATGTATGCAAATATAAATCATTGAGTTGCACAAGTATACTAGCCTATATAAAATATACCTAATGTAAACACATAGGCTATCTTGATGCATCCAAGCTTCCAATACTTCAAATCTTCTAATTCTTCATTTCTTGGAGCTTCATCCTTGCATGTTGTTTTCCTTGAGTGAAGCATGATATTGCTTTTCCTTGTTCTTCAATACAATGCTCACTCTTCTTGTTTTGAACCAACCTATAAAATATATCTTACTTGCAAACCCAATGGTTAGTTTAATAGCATGATTCAATATATGCAACATACATATTAAATAACATAATCATGCTTAAGTACTTGTAGCATATATATGATAATTAATCTTTATATATATATATATATCAATGCTACTATTCAAATACATTTGTCATCATCAAAACTTATGGCATATAGCCTTAGGGTCAACAGATGTAAGCTTGGATTAGCCGAACCAGTATAAATCTCCGAGTTTGCTTTCTCTATCCCTTACTCTTTAATTTGTGCATATTGATATCTATTATTTAATTCCTTGATCTTTATAATTATTTATCTTGACAGCACATTGATTTTCTGTATTGTATTTATTATCCTAAGCATTGTACTTTTACAGAAAATCATTTTAACTTCAATTAATTCTTGTGAAAAATTTATAAAACCCAATTCACCCCCCCTCTTGGGTTCCAACCATTACTTTCAATTCCCATGACCACCAGTACTCTTCCATAATAGTTACTTACCTCAAAGTCAAGCTACAATTACCGTTCCCTTATAGCAAGTTTGGAGAAAGGGTGTTCTAAGGGAATCCAGGGTAATTCCTTAAAAAATATAAAAAGGGAGAATTTACCAACACCTCAAATTTGGTCCCCAATATCACTAAATTAGAATCACTAAACAAAATTACATGAAAACCATGTTTTAGGTCATGATTATATTCATAAGATTATAAAGTACTTAACTTAGAGGTAATCCTCTTAATACTATTTAAGTCCCTAAAAGAGTATGATTATTCCACTTAGGACTGAATTTTGGACTCCCAACTTCCCGAATTGTTTGGGAAAAATCCACAACTCTAAAGTTTTTGAATTTTCGTGGAAACCATCCTAACATGTCTAGAACCTTAGATAAAAATTTCAGAAAGAAACAATAACATTTGCCCCTTCAAATCCTTACTTTTGTAACTATTGCTCAAACTTTTCTATGGCAAGAGTGTCTCAGTTTTTTCAAGCATTTGACCTAATAATTCAACCCCAACTCCTATGAAACTATCCAGATCTTATCTAAACATGTCAAAGAATACCTCATAAAAATTTCAAGACCATATGAGCTCATTTTATACTACAATCAACTCAAAACATCATCAATAGCAATTGCTAACAAAACAAGCTTTTAAAAAATTCTGACCTCCAATTACTCTATTGATCATAAAACACAAAATGTAAAGAATGCTTGGATGAAACTTGGTTTATTAGGACTCAATTATCTTTCCAATGGTATATAGTTCACTAAAAATAGAGCTCAATTAAGAAAGTTATAACAATTTCAAATCAGGCTTATAGTTATAGCCTGGGGCTAGCCCCCTGGTACCAAGGTTGTTCCTGTCAGCTTTATGGGCACCAATATTGGCACCCCGGACTGCGCAAACTAGCCTAAGTCACGGGTAGGGACCAAAAATGCAACCATTTGCCACCCAAATCATTCCAAGACTCATCCCCATGAGTTAAAGACACCAAATACAAGTTTTTCAACAACAAACAACACTTGAATCATCAAACACAAGCTTAATTCAAGATTTAGGAGCTTTTTCCCCAAATTTTCTGATTTTGTTCAAGCCAAAAAAATGTAAATTTCATCTTGTGAAACCAATATTTGTGCCCAATCCAATCTCTAAAACCACAGAGAATAAAGGGGAAGGAAGTTTGGAAACTTGAAACATGATTTGGAAGCATCAAACATCAAGGAAACTTAGAAATTTCTCCAACAATTGCGAAAATGAACAAAGGAGAAGAGAAATCCCTACTTGTCTTAGCTCTTGGACTTTTTCGACATGGAGAAGGGCTTGTGGTGGCTGGAAATCTCGCCGAAAATGATGGTGGAGCCACCTTTAGAGCACCCTTGGCCATGGAGTTGAGAAGCACAAGTGGGAGAGGGAGAGAACACGAGAGAGAGACGGTGAGGTAGTTGTGGGGAGTCAGAAAAAATAAATAAATTTTCTGATGTGTGTGTTTAATGAGGAAAGGGGCCAACTTTACTTTCAATCTAGTCCCTCTTAAAGAAGCAACTCATTTAGGGACTTCAAAAGGGATTTTTAAGTCATAAAATAATTTGTTTGGCACCCAATATCATACCTCAATAAAACACCACATATTCTCCAAAAATATTTTGATCAACATATTTTTATAAGAAAAATATGGCAATCTTATATTTGTGCACTTTAGTCCCTCTCTATGTCTCATACCCATATATGGGCCTACTTCCACCCTCCTCGAAGCACTGGTTCCATAGTCCAACCTCACAAAGCTCTTCCCTCCTCAAGGGTCTTTACTAATCCCAATCACTTGGAATTACTTAACATTCTCCTTTCTTTTTAATCCCTCACTCAAACCCTGACAAGGATCCCCTCATCGAATGTAGAGCGACTCAACTATGGGTACAATCATCACATAACCAGACATTCTTATCATCCTTGAAAACCTTCGAGCTCTTACTTATCCCACACTAACATCCAAGTAAGCATACACGTGCGAGATTTAGCCTTAACCTAGGGTATTACACTGTAGCTCCCCTTTGAACCACAATTCTTTTGCTTTACTAGTTGCTCCTGCAATCTCTTCTGTGCTGCATCATTACACTCTACTTGTGCTATAGTTGATTAGCTGAGATGTTATTTCCAAGCTAATTGAGCTATATAGCCATCCTAGTAGCAATTGATCAATCACCATCCACTCTTCATATTTGGGATTTGGTTCAAGACCATTTGAACTAGACACTGTTTGTGGTGCACACAAGTTGCTTCTATTGACGAAGCCTTCAGGTCTATTTCCTCTTATTACTGGTAGTGCAATCGACTTCCATAGGAAAAAGTTATTACTATTTAGCTTGACAGAAGCCACTAAGTTGAAGGAGTTTGAAGGTGATTGAGAAATTTTTAGACCTAAGCCTGAGGCAGCAGAATTTAGAAAGACTTGTGGTGAGCTAGAGTCCATAGTCGCTTTGAGCAAACTTGCTCTGATACCAAGTTGAGAAAATTGATAATTTTAGCCTGGTGAAATTCAACTCAGGTGATTTTTTAGTCTGAAGAAAATGAATATATATAGAAGCTTTATGTATCATGTTTCCTATCCTTGTGTATAGATGGCTAATGATCCGCCGATTCAGGAAGTACCACCTACCGTCTGTTATATACGCTTACAAAAGAATTGAAGAAGAAATAAAAAGAATGATACGTTTGCTGAGTCGTATTGATGTTGGTCTGTTACTTTGATGAGTGCTTGACACCTCTTAATGCTTTATTCTCAACATTATTTACTTTCATTATCAGCATTGAATTAATTTCTTAAATGGATTTATAATGTTAAATTTAATTCACAATTTTAATAAGAAAACAATTAAGTTTATATATGAAAAGAAAGAAAAATTAGAGACTGACAAGTGACAAGATTAAGAGACTTTCAAAATGGGACATCGCACAATATCTGGGGCTAAGAATCTCAATATTAAATATGATAAATCACTGTAAAAAAATTGAATTATATAAATTAAATTAAAAATTTTAAATTATAATACTAAATTATTAATCCTAAATAAAAAAAATCTAAAACCCAACATTTATTTACCTATATCATGCTTCCTTTAAATTTGTCCTCCTGTCTTATGTGCCTACTTTTTTATTTTTAAAGCATATATTTTTACTTCTGAATAGATTTCAATTTTCTCTTATTCCTTGAAGCTCTTGTTAATTATGGGCTGTCAATTTTTTATATCGATTATTCAAGATTAAGTTTTATTTAAAAAAAATATTAAAAGATTTAGGTCATCAATTGTGATCTTACAAATAGAACTCTTTATTTCATATGAAATAGGAGAGAATCTTATTTACTTTTGAATATGCTAATTTTGAAAATGTTTCTTTTTATATTTCATTTTTAAATTTTTCAATACAAATTTTAGAGAAAAATTAATCCACATTTTCCATATTTGTAAAGGCACAATTTTACCTATATTTGTTTAGTTATGAAATAATTTGTTATTATATTAACAATTTATTATTTAAACTATAAAACATATATAAGTTGATAATTTAATTTCTAAATACTTAATTCCACATCTTTTAATCTCTTAATATTAAAAATTTGTAAACATTATTATTGACTTTTTTATAAAAATAGAAATAATTTATTTTTATTGAAGTGTAACTAATAAAAATAAGAGTAAATTACTAACTTAATCTCTAGAAAATTATAGTTGTCTTAATTTGATCCTTGAAAGATCAAATATTTCACATTAGTCTTTAAAAAATTGTATTGTCTGAATTTAGTCATTTCCATTATTAAATTATAAAAATCTATAAAATTACTAGATTTTAAATGTTTGTTGCAAAAGTCACTTTGAAACAAAATTGAGACAACTACAATCTTTTAAATTTATATAATAGACTAAAACAATTCCACTTTAGGACATTAATTGCTGGTAGGTAATTAAATTATATATAATCAAATAAATTTAAATGAATAAATTAGGTAAATTAATAAATTTAGAAATTTAATTACATCACATTAAATGAATTTGAAAAAATTAGGGTAAATTTCTAAATAACTAATATATAATATACTAAAATAATTCTACTATAGGGCATTAATTGCCAGTAAGTAATTTATAAATTATGTATAATTAAATAAGTTTAAATGAATAAATTACATGAATAAACTAGGTAAATTAATAAATTTGAAAATTTAATCACATCACATTAAATGAATTTAAAAAATTAGGATAAATTACTATATAATTGGTAAATTGGATAAACTTTCCAATTGAAATATAATGTGTTGTTCTTCGCTAAATTAGCATTTATTTTATACAATACAATAAATTTAAATGAATAAATTAGGTAAATTAATAAATTTAGAAAATTAATCATATCACATTAAATGAATTTGAAAAAAAAGGATAAATTGCTATATAATTAGTAAATTAGGTAAACTTTTCGAATAAATTTATTGCATATTATATTTCATTGGATTATATATTTTTTATTAATACCTTTGGTAATGCCTTTATTAGGGCATTATTTGCAATAAATTTATTGCTATGAATTTATTTCACTTAATTATAGCCTTTATTATATATTTTCGATTCACATAATTTGGTGAAACACATATATTAGCAAGTACTCATACTATTTAACTCTATTTTTCTTGGGAAATCTAACAAATATCTTTTTTGATGTTTCTCATGTCACAATCCTAGATTTCTTCTTGGCAGATCAATTTACTAGCCAGGTTTGTGAAAATCAAAAGTGATGTTATGCAATGATCTTTACACATTCAATTTCATTCTCTTGATGCTTTTTGTCCCTCGCAAATCTCTAACATAGTGATCATTTTTATACATACAGGTGTAAGCCTTAAGAAGTTTTGAATTCTACATTTAATACTATGATTGGGGAGATTTCAAACGCAGACAAAACATTTGCAACACAAGTAGCGTATTCAATACATTTTCAATCATTGTTGTAGCAATTTCCTACTGGTGTTGTTTTCTTCCCACTCTTTCAAGTCTCAAATAGTTATGGAGGGGTTAAATTGTCTAGTTTTGCTTAAGACATGACTTTTACTTCCAAATTACAAAGTAAAGATGCTTTAAAAAGAACTTGTACATGTTGAATGCTCTTACTAGACACAGCACAACACTTGGTATCACACATGAACACTTAAATGCTGACGTTCATGCTTCCTTGCTCCCTAATTACCAGTTACTACCCTCCTTCTCTTATTAATGCCTCAAGCGCCAATTCGAAGAGAAAGACACAATGAAAGGGAATGAATTGGAAAGTGCTTATCTAGGTATTCTCGGTTTTGCAGCATTCGTTTCTACATATTGGGACTTTGTGATCGATTAGGGCCTCCTGCAAGGAATTTGAGGAATCTCTAGTTAAGAGACAAGCTCTTAATTCCTCGTAAGAGAGTTTATTTTGTAGCCATGGTATGAAATTAATAAGAAATTTTCAAGCAGATTTCAAAATAATTTTAATATTTTGTAATTTGAGAAATCTATATAATAACATTAATATATACAATTGACTATTTGACTCATAATATAAATTTTATAAATATAAATGATATAAATTGTTATAAATCGTTACTACATAATTTTAGCATATAATTTTATAATATGTCTTTCACAATATAAAGTATAACATTGTAATAACAAATCTAATTGGTATACTTGTATTTTTTTCGAATTATAATACATTATAATTATAATTTAAATTTTTAAAATGAAAAATATACTTAAATTAACATTTGTATCTACTTATTAACATAATAATTTTTTTTATTGTTTTCAAATATATTTAATTTCAAATTGCACTATCAAATACATTAAATTGAATTACAATTGAAATTCAACAACATTAAATTAATCATATCAAACGCATCAAATGCATTTTGGTAATTAAATAAATAATAATATAAATTAATAATTCCAGTCTTTAGTTATGTTCAGCTTTATATTGTTATCTCAAGAGTAAAGAGTATAAAGGGATTGAAGATTTTTATACTCGATAAAGATAGAAATATCAATTTAAGCACTACAAATGTAGTGTATAAAAAAGTTTTTAAAAATCTCTATTAGTTGTAAGTAAATTTTGTATAGTCTTTTCTATAATATTATTATACTGATTCAAAGTTATTTTATGTTATTCGTTAATTTTTTTATTTTATTTCCTTCTTTTCAAGTTAAGGACATTGTATTTGAAAAGTATTGTTATATGCATTGGAGAAATATTTCCGTTATTTGGATAATTTGATTTTTTTCATTCACATTGGATATAGATATTCTAAAATGTTTATCTCTTATGTCAACCAATATATGTTTGTTATCAATCAATTATTATTATTTTTATAAGTTACAAAAGTTTTTGGAGTTGTGAATTACCCGTGCATCGCATGGGTCACAACACTATTTTTAATAAATAAATTAGACAGACAAATTTTTAGAGTTTTTCATCCAGGTGCTACTATTTTGGAAAAAAAATTGGCAAATGTTATCGTCTCAAAAAAAAATTTGATAGATACTACATAATCTATTACATCAAGCTTTTTCATTTACTTTTTTTATAACACGACGTCTCACACGTTGTGTTTAATTTTCTTTTCTTTTTTAATAAAAATATGAGACATAGCAATGAGACACATCGTACAAGACGTCGTGTCTCATATAAATTTTTTTCAAACTAAATGAGACACGGCTCAAAGTCTGCCATGTCTCAAGAAATTTTTCTTTTTTATTTAATTTTTTAAATATATAATTGTTATTAAAGAATTTATAATTGTTATTAAGAAATATATAATATTTTTTTATTTTTATTGGTTATTAAAAAATTAAAATAACCTATTTAAAAATAATTTATTGTTAACTTTAATATATTTAATTAATGAATTAATATATATTAAAATAAACAAATAATTATTTTACATTTAATATATAAGAAATAAATCAAAAATATCAATTCTAATAAATAAATATTTTGATATAATTGTATAACTAAATGTAAAATGCTAATTATATAATCATAATTATTAAATTTAAACAACTATATCAATTCTAATAGTTAGTTGAAATTTAGAATGTAATTTCGTATCAATAAATATTTAATTTGGTAAAAATAAATCAAAGCATAATTGATATGGTAATAAAAATATCTAAATGATAAAATGTAAATTAATCCAAATAATGTTTCAATATATAGTTGATGTAGCATACAACCTAAAAGAAATAACTACTTGTCCCACAATGCGTGATTGCATAATTGCTCATTGTAACTGTCGACATCTCAGTTCTTCTTCTTGTCCTTGTTCATCTTAATCATACTCTTATCTAGGGAAAACACAGATCGGCTAGGAAGAGTTCGAAGAGTGATAAAGATAGCTTCAAGAGGCCTTCATCATTTAGCAAAGAGAAGTTAAAATTTTAAGGTTATATTAGTACTTATGTTTAGTTTAAAATGTAGATTAATATGATTAAATTTTTATGGTTAGATATTTTAAAAATAAATGTAAATTAGATTTTGTTAGATTTTGTTATTCTAAGGTAGAAGAAATTATTTAGTAATATTAAGAAAATTGTATTTGAAAAAGTTTTAAAAAATAATTGTAACTTAGATTGTTATTTTAAGTTAGATGAAATTTTATTTAAGACTATTTTTATAAAATTATTTATTTTAATGTTTTGATTTTACAAATTAATTATAGATTTTAACATAATTGAAAAGAAGATTAGTGAATCGATTGAAAAGAGGAACTAATTAATAAAAAATTATTATGAATATTCAAAAATAATTTTATAGGATAATATAATTATTATAAAAATTATAGAATATAAAAGGAGTTTGGAATCCTAAAAAATAATCTACAATTAATGCATGTTGCTTCTCACTTATTTTATAGGCAATTAAGATGAGCTCCGAAATTAATGTATATATGTATATGTTAACGGAAGGACTCTTTATGGGTGCTGTGGGAGTTACATTTGAATATGATATCTATGATCTAATGTCCCTAGATGATCCAAATATCACTTGGACTGGTTGAACACGTTCATTTAGAGCTCTCCCTAACTCAATCAGTGGCGAGCATAGCCTATAGGTACTGAATAGAGGAGTCAAGGTATGTCAAGGTAATTTTGAGGGCTAACAAGATAGTAAACACTATGATCACCAACACTTAAGAAGTCACACTGAGGTGCTCGAACTGTTAGTAGAAACTTTCAAGCTTTCGATAGATCTTAACACTGAAGTCGGTACATCACAAGACATCATTCCATATGAGATGTCATCCCAGCCCCCCCAGCCAAAGATTGTATAGTCAGATGTTGCTGGCAGATGATGATGAACCAGTGCCACAACTGGATGATACTGCTTCATCTCCTCAGCCATGCATGGATTATTTTACTGGTGAAGATGAGTGCTTTGTAATGACGGGAGTGGGAGTAATCATATGCCTTATTACCTTGGTTAATGAATGCAATTCAACATAGTTAGGTTTTGGGGTGGATTGAAAGACTAAGCCATGTCTCCCAAACAAAGACTGTAGCAAATATCTCGGTGAGTTTTTTGGTCTTATAAGCCTTGCATAGATACATTGCCTCATTTGAAGTGTCATATTTACATATGTTTTTGTATGCATTTTATTTTCTTATTTTAATTCTAATTTTTATGTCATTGATAGGTTGATGTGATAGAATATACGCGCCAACTTATTTATCAGGACCTGAGACTCGTAAATATTTTCAAACAATTTGAGCTGGGGATGATGAATATTATTGTCACCATCAGCAAAATTAGAGACTATATGCTCTCTCATCTAGCTCCACCCACTCAACACCTGCCTTAACCCAACATTCTAGAGCAAATGCTAGGGAAGAGATCTTGGGAGTTGATAGCGGCAAAGGAACCTATCCCTTATGATCTATGCTACGCATCGGGTGCATCTATGTCATATCAGGATGCGACTTCAACCCACTATCAGACCCAGCCTGACGTTGGATGTTTTGACGCTGATCCATCATACACAGGAGTTGGAAGCTCCAGTTCTTTTTCGTATATGCCAGCGCTCCCAGTAGAGGGTGATTTCTTCAGTTCGGTATCAATGTAGCCGCAATTTGAATTTTCATCATTATTTACTAAGCCTTTAGTAGATAATGCTGCATTTGAAATGTAATTTATGACACCAGTTCGCCAGATACCCTTAGTCTAGTCACTCATATTAGATTTGAATTGTCTACCTGATGTTCCCGATATAGGAGAAGAAGATAATACTGGAGCTGTGTTGCGCTATTTCCCGACAAGTGTATCGGGTCGCACAAGTAGTAAAGTGATGAGAAAAAGTTATCGTCCTCAGGGATTGACTTTAACAATTACCAATTTCACTAGATCAAGTTATATTTGGACAGAGGAAAAATGTAAAGATAAACCGAAAATAAACTAAACTAACAACAAGGAATTAACTAAACACCAAACGAAGAACTACGCCAAAACACAACGGGTAGGGGATTGACTTTCTTAACTCCTAATCCGATTAATTCATAGACAAACCAATCTTTGAATCGTTAAAGGATGCTTAGAAACATTCACAGATTCCATTTAATGTTGGTCGAGTTCACGAAAATATTTGAACCCAATTTCTTGGTGAGCAAATCTTCCTAGCCAAAATAATTAGTTTAAGTTCAAGAACTCATATGACCACGCAAACAAGATTATCTATGTCTAGACTAACCTGATTCACGGTAGAAGTTACAAGGGCATGTTTATATCAAGCTATGTCTAGCATTAATACAAACCCCAAATTCATCTAAGTGAAATGATCACAATCACCTAAAACCAGTTAAACCAATAAAAACTACTCCAATAATCAGAAAAGCAATTGTATTTAAGCATCCAACAACAAAGCTTCATAGATAGTTAATATACATCAATCCCCTAACCCTAGAGTTTATCACAAGAGGAAGAAATACATAACAAATACACAACAAAATATGATCAATAGGAAGGAGAAAAAGGAAGAAAAGCTTCAAACTCAGTAGAGAAGAAGTCTCCCAGCTCCTCCATCCTTGCCCTAGCAGAGCTCCCTTGCCCTCCAACCTAAAGATACCCAAAACATCAGCAAAAGAGCAATATATACAACAAAGCACGCAGGTCTGAGCCGAGGCGCCTGGGCGCCAAGCAGAAACAAAGGGCAAAAGTATCTGGCGCCTGGGCGCCACGTTATAATGCTTCTGGCCGAGAGTTGTGGTGTTGGCGCCTCAGGCGCCCTGCGTGGCGCCTGGGCGCCAACCATTAAATGTTAAGGCCGAGAATTCAGCTTCTGGCGCCTGAGGCGCCATGCGTAGCGCCTGGGCGCCATGCGTAGCGCCTGGGCGCCATGCGTAGCGCCTGGGCGCCATGCGTAGCGCCTGGGCGCCAGCCTCCAGATTTTCATTACATAAGCACTTTGCTTCTGGATCCCATCAGCACACCGGCCACAGCAGACCAGAAAAGAAAGCCTACAAGAAAATACAACAAAAAGCATAAAAAGGCAAGGAAAGAGACTAAAATAAGATAAAGCAAAGCAACAACTATGTACAAAGAAGAAAGCCAAAAGAAAGGACAAAGCAAGCAAAAAGCTAACAAAAATGGAATCAAGGAGAGGAAAAAGCGCTAAAGAAACAAACAAAATTAACCAAAATAGAGGACTCATCAAGCTGAAGAAGATGAAGAGCATGGTCAGGAAGAACAGAGACAAAAAGAACTAAGACGTCGACGGTCGCAATGAGCAATTATGCAACTGCGTTGTGGGATTCATAGTCATTTCTTATAGGTTGTAACTCACATCAACAGTATATTGAAACATTGTTTAGTTTTATTTATATTCTATCATTCAGATATTTTTATTAACATATCAATTATGCTTCAATTTATTTATGCCAAATTAAATATTTATTAATAAAAAATTACATTCTAAATTCAAACTAACTATTAGAATTGATATAGTTGCATAAATTTAATAATTATGATTATATAATTACAATTTTATATTTAGTTATACAATTATATCAAAATATTAAATTATTAGAATTGATATTGTTTATTTATTACTAACTTTAATCGTTGTTTATTTTAAATATATATTAATATTTTAATTAAATATATTAAAATTAACAATAAATTTTTTAAATAGGTTATTTTAATTTTTTAATAACTAATAAAATTAAAAAATATTATATATTTTCTAATAAATATTTTATATTTAAAAAATTAAATAAAAAAATTCTTGAGACATGACACACTTTGAGTCGTATCTCATTTAGTTTATAAAAAATTATGAAAACAGTGTCTCGTACGTCATATCTCATTTTTAAAAAAAAAATATTTATGAGACACAACGTCTGACACTATCTCATTTTTTATTAAACAAATATTCAACATGGTGTGTTTAATATTGTTTATATAAAAGAAAAAAAAACCTTGATGTGACAAATTGTGTAGTATCTGTCAAAATTGTCTTGAGATAATAGAATTTGCCAAATTTTTTTTAAAAAACCGGCACTTGTACTAAAATCTCAAAATTTTGGGAAATAAATTAAAATAATTGTAATTTTTAAATATTAATTAGTAATTTACTCTAAAAATGAATTCATTTGAAGCTTTGAGCATTTTTAGTATCAAAGTTGAGAGGATTGGAATCAGCAAAGTAATAAAAAAAATAGTAAAAAATTGTCTAAATTATTCTCCTAAATAATATTAAACTTATTTTTTACATTTTTTAAAAGTAAGATATTTTAGTAAAATATCCTCTTTTTATTCTCTTTCTTATTCCCTTATTACATACCAAACATACTGTATTTTTTCTGCAAACTTATGAAACAATTTTTTATTTTGTTATTGTATGACCTCTTAGTTGTAACGTTTTACATTGATATCGATCATCTTTATGTTGTGTTACTTTCAGATTCAACGGCTTCTATATTCATGGGCCCTGTTCTTGTCTGAACCAATCCCCCTCACTGACGCACAGAAAAAAAAAAAAAAAGGCAATCAGAGTCTATTCTCTTGCCGTCGGCGAGAGATCTTGACGGTGGCTCTTGATTCTTTCCTCGAATTGGAGATTTGCCACCGTCCGATCTGATCCCCATTTTCCCTTTCAGATCCAAATCTGATCCGACGTATTAAGATCTAGCCCTCCTTCGACGTCCTGATTATCAGGTTCCTATAATTTCGTAATTTCTTTTTCATTTAATGTGATTCATTTCGATGTTCTATGCGTGAATTTCGAATTGTGGAAGAGAAATTCTACTTTCTTCCTAAAGTGTGATGGGGCAGTGTGAAATTATTCTTTTTGTGGTGGGTTTGATATGGAAACAGATATGCAGTCGCAGAAACTATAGGGTGCTATGAGCTATGCTTAGGCATTGTCTGGTATGTGACTCAGAAGTTGCAAGTCAGATCAATTTTCTGAAATACAGGTGTTAGAAAATTTTGGTTTGGCAAAGAATTTTTAGGATTCCAGATTTTTCTGAAATTTTGTTCTAGTAGAACTTAAAAATTTATCTAGTATCAGGGTTGACTATCTAAAACTTAGGCTGCTTAAAAGATTGGTAAGGATCCAAAATGATGTTTAAAGATTGAGCAAAGGCAGTCCTTTTGCTTACTACCTTCCGCTATTAAAAATAAAATTACGATCCCCTGGTTTTTTAACTTTGAAAAGTCAGAACAGGCATTTCTATGCAGTCTATACCAATTAATCTTTCCTAAAAGCTTAATTTGTCAGATGACAATGAGAGCGCAGGAATAGATTTGGATGTCTAATTTTTGTTGAAACATTAGTTGTCACTCGTCACGTATTCCTTTGTTACACAATTAGCTTTTCAGTCCTGATTACCATTACATTTTTAAATGCTAAATCATTTTTATTTTCAACTCTTTAAAAGTCTTAACATCATTATGCTGATTGTTAATTAGACTGAAATGTGCAAAATCAGTTCAAGACCTTGGGGCTTGTAATGAATAATGAATCTGCTGGCATCTAGTTTTTGGCATCATTTCTTTGTCCTTCTTATTTAATGTCAATTGTATGACTTGTCACTGAGTCAAACTTTGGTCTATGGTGCATGTATTTATTTCCGCACCGTCCTCTTCTCCCTAAGTATGTCATGCTTACTGCCTCATTAGGTCATTGTCATCTTTGTCTCCGTATTGCAGTGTTGCTTCTTGAGGCCACTCAGTTATTGATTTCAAGTCTGGAATTAGAGTCCACCATCTGGTTATGATATGAATACTAGTTATCTTTAATATTTTTTTTCTTTCTTTTATTCTTTATTTTTTTAAATATCTGCGAAGCCTAGAAACTTGTGACCATTGTCTTCTCTAACCCTGTAGATCCTTGTGTGTGTTCTTGACCATTTTCCATTTGCAAAGTTTTGCTTATTTATGAAAGTTATCATATAATCTAAAATGATACTCAAAATGACTTGAAGCAGCTGTCACTGGAGTAATTGTATAGGAGAACTAGGAATATATGGATATCAACAATTGGCGTCAGGAGCTGACATATGATGAGTGGGTAGCAGTCACCATATCTGGTGCCCGTCCATCTGCTCGCTACAAGGTCTCTCTCTCTCTCTCTCTCTCTCTCTCTCTCTCTCCCTGTGAGGAAGTTAACAATTTACATTGTGAGAAGCAGAGGTTGACATAGGGTTTTCCTCTCATTGGACTTTTTCCTTTTTAAAAAACAAATTGATAAAAGAAGAAAGTTTATCAGACACAAAAGGAATATAAATAATGATGAGTGCCAGGTTATCATCCTTAAAACAAGGCATATAAAATTATTCTTGCATTGGATCATGAACCATCTTATTAACTTTGATAACTGCCTTTGACTGTAAAAAATTTTCTGGCATTCTTGTCTACGTAGTTGAAATCTTTTCTTACTTTTTGCCCAGAAACTTTGTTTATGGTTTGTCTTCTTATTCCAGCATGCTGCAGCAGTTGTTGATGAAAAGCTATACATTTCTGGTGGAAGTCGTAATGGTCGGAATTTATCTGATGTTCAGGTATAGTGTATGCTCAGACACTTTCTGAACCTTACACTCTTCCTGGTGGGTCATGTGATTTTGCCTTTTGCAGGTTCTTGACATTAGAAATTTGACATGGTCCAATCTGAAATTAAAACTAAGTGCTGATCAAGATAATGACAGTGACTCGCAGGAGGTTCTTCCAGCCACATCTGGTCACAATATGGTAAAAATTTGTATGCACAGCTGTTCTATTTCTGTGTACAAGTACTTTATGGTGTTTGCCAATGTATTAAACATGACATTGAGTAACCACCAGCACATTTGATTTATTCTGATACAGTCTTGAAAATTTTCTACTTTTGCAGATTAGGTGGGGGAAGAAACTTCTTCTTCTTGGTGGAAATTCAAAAGATTCTTCCGATAAACTAATGGGTTAGTTTCTGTACAATTTTTTTTTTAATTATTTAGGGGGAGAATGTTTTGTATAGAAACCTCACAATGTATCACGGACTTCCTGCAGTTCATTACGTTGATCTTGAAACATGCCTGTATGGAGTTATTGAGACTTCTGGAAGTGTTCCAGTAAGTGTCTCTATTGATGAAAACTGTGAAGTTCTATCTTTGAATGTAGTTATTTATTGGTTTAATATATATTTTTGTTCCTACTTTTTTTTCTTCTGTGTTATGTGTGTAGGATATGTATATTTGTTGAACTGCTTTATAATATTCATATAGACAAGTTTCAAGTTTGTTCTTGGTTAAATTAACTTTTAAATGTTCTTTATGGATTTCTAGGTAGCCCGTGTGGGACAGTCTGCGACAGTGGTTGGTTCAAGAGTGATATTGTTTGGTGGTGAAGACTTGAGAAGGAAGTTGTTGAATGATGTTCATGTTCTTGATCTGGAGAGCATGACCTGGGATGAGATAAAGACGATGTATGTATTTTACTTCCTAAAAGATGATTTTTTATGTGTTGAGAAATTTTTCTGTATCACTTTTTTGCATTTTGATAGGCAGACACCTCCCGCCTCTAGATACGATCATACAGCTACTGTTTATGGAGATAGATACCTATTGATTTTTGGTGGTTGCTCTCATTCTGTCTTCTTCAATGATCTTCACATATTGGACATGGAAACGGTAAGCTATTTTAGTTTGAAAATTTGCTTTTGTAATTCCTGAGTTCTGGCCATTTATCTTTGAAGGTGCTTTTGTTTCAATCTTTCATGTCAGCTTAATTATCAATTTGCTTCAGATGGAGTGGTCCCAGCCACAAATTCAAGGTGATTTAGTATCTCCTAGGGCTGGTCATGCTGGTATCACCATTGATGAGAGCTGGTTCATAGTTGGTGGTGGAGATAATAGAAGTGGTAGGTAAATGTTATTGACATCATGTGTGCATGCTATTATACTTTTTACATTTATGATAACACTCTTTACAGATATCTGATTAACTATTTCTCAAAACAGGCTGCCCAGAAACTCTACAGTTAAACATGTCTAAGCTAGTGTGGTCAGTCTTGACAGTTGTGAAGCCAAGGAATCCACTCGCTAGTGAGGTAATTACTTTGAAATCTTTAAATATTTCTATTAATTTTGTACGGAGGACTAATAAAAGTAGCCATGTCTTTTGCAAGGTTGTTTGGGACTAATTCTTTGTAGTTGAAGTATGATTCAAAATTTCTGTGATTAAGAGCTTGTCCCAGAGCATTTTTTTTAAAAAAATATGTAAATTGATGCTCAATTTCACTTGAGATGGCCAAATAATTCGTTGTAGTGTTATCCAAAAATGTATGGTCTAGGACGTTCATTTGTAATTTATTTTATGATATATGACTGCAACTGAGGGACTGAGAGTTTGTGAAGTTGCACAAGTGAAATTAATATGACAATTGGATCATCTCAATAAAATATTTCAGAAACTTATTGATATTTTACTAATCAGCAAATCAGTATTCAAAACTGTATTCTGGACAACTAAAATCCTGCATCAATTTCAGCTTGGATTACACTGTGGGCTTTTGTCTTTAGAAAGATTACAATATAAATGACATCTTATCAAAATGGTAATTGTAGCCTAACATTTTCAGAGATTGCTTGTTGGAAAAATCGATTGTAATGATTAAACCTCATATATAAGTTTACATGTTGGTATTATCAATTTCATTTTATCCTTTACACACATGTGCACGCATGCACACACATTTTAGAAAGTTCCTTTCTTTACTCAGATAATTTTGATATAATCCAAGTCTGAAAGGAAAAAGGTGGGCCACTTGGGTGGTATTTAAATATAATTTAATATGTTAAAATTCATGCCAGATTATGTTAATGCGTACTCTCATCTATTTATTTGTATGTGATGTTAGTATTTATTTGTGATCAGGGTCTTACTGTCTGCTCAGCATTGATTGATGGAGAGAAGTATTTGGTAGCTTTTGGTGGCTATAACGGGAAGTATAGCAATGAGGTGTGTTTATCATTGTCTATATGACTATATTCATTTTTCTATTGGCTATGAAAAATTGACTCTCATAATGCATTTTTCCATTGTTTATTGATGTTGATCAATAACTTTCGGCTAAAATGCATAGAATTTCCTTCAACTTAGGTGTTTGTGCAATTTACACACAACATGAAAAGTTGACAATAGTCTCCTCTCCTCTAAATTTTTATTTTTGTATAGCATAACTCTGTTAACTTTTTCATCCAAAACCATTACATTGCTTGTCCATTAAGATGAAAAAGCCAAAGCAGCTTGAAAAAAAGTTCATCTGACCTATCATTCAAAGCGGCAAATTTTTGTCATTTTCTTCTATATTTTTGCAAAAGATGATGAGTTGGGTACATTTTTTGACCTTTTTCAACTTACATGGAAATGTGAGTGATTTGGACAAAAAAGTTAATGGAGGGGTTATACCGTTCAAAATTAAAAATCTAGAGGGGTCTATTGTCGACTTTTGAGGTAGATGGGATAAATTGAACAACCCTTTAAATTAAGAGTGAGTTAGTCTAAAAAGAGTTAATATCATTAGTAATTAACAGACAAAGCAGGAAAAGATTACACTTATACCTGCCTCTGCCTTGTATGCTTCAACCTAAGATCCAGAAGACACTGACAAAATATTGCATATTTGGCATTATCATTGCAAATTGAGTAATTTGGATTCAATCATTCCACCCTTGTCTTTTTCAAATTAATTGTTATGGTTTAATTTTTGACCTGCTGGTTTTGCATACTTTCAAGTGCAATGTAATCTTATCAGTGTTTTCTGTAGTGCATTCTCTGGCTGATTTTGTCCTCTTGCTAATTTAGGTATTCGTCATGAAACCCAAGCCAAAGGATTCCTTGGTTCCCAAGATTTTCCAATCGCCAGCAGCTGCTGCTGCTGCAGCTTCTGTTACTGCTGCATATGCATTGACTAAGGCTGAGAAGTTGGATTTCAAGGAACTAGATGATATAAACGTTAAGCCAAATGCAAATGATAATCCTATAGTTGATGTCACAGTTGAAATTGAGTCCATTAAAAAAGAAAAGCAGGTATTGGAATCGTCACTTGCAGATGTGAGGGCTGAAAATTCAAAGATCAGAGGAGAGATTGATGAAGTTAATAGTACCCATACTGAGTTGTCCAAGGTAAGTAGCAAAACTTTCATGTGGTGTTACACTGTAGTTCAATTAGTAATAATAGTTCTTTTTAACATTAAATGTTTTTCCAGGAACTCCAGTCAGTCCAGGGACAACTTGTGGCTGAGAGATCAAGATGTTTTACCTTGGAGGTATAAATCAAATTTCCAACTTTTGAAGTAAATTCTGTTCTGTTGGTTGTGTAGAATTTGATGATTTGGTAATGTTCATTTACAGGCAAAAATTGCTGAGCTACAAAAGGTGCTCGAAACTATGCAGTCTGTGGAAGATGAGGTGCAGGCTCTTCGTAGACAGAAGTCTGCTCTGGACCAGGAGATGGAGCATGCTTCAACTGCCGAGAGGCAAAGTTCTGGTGGTGTTTGGCGATGGCTTGGTGGGGGTGAGAAATAAAAAGTTACCGTGGATAACTTTTAACTGGGATGATTTGGGAGCCTAGTGTGACACAAGTTCTTAAAGCAGCAAATTTTATGCAGATTATGGCATTTTTTGTTACTACAGATATATCTCTGTTGTTGTCTTTTCAGTGTTGAAACGTATATATAAGCTGTGACTATTCCAATTTTGAAGGGCTGAAACTGTTTAGTGTTAGATGGGGACATAAGCAGTATTTGTATCTTATTAAACAAGTTCACTTTCCTCCTATTCTTTAAATTTACCGAATACCGATGTTTCCAATTAAATTCTACAACTTTTAGGTTTAAATTAGCTTTCAATGAACAGCTTATTGGCCTTGTATCTTATTAGCATAGCATGTATTATTACATTAGACTTGGAACTTGAAGTTTGGTTAACGTTATAGCAGGCAATGGATTATTGATTTAAACCCAATATTTCCAACAGCTCTAATGAAGCTACATTTCACAAATTTTTCCATGATATTTGATCTACAAAGATTTAATGACTGATCTGATCATGTTGCGTAGATGCTAATTGCTTGACATCATTATCTGCATTTTGATTGTGGAGCTCTTCACTTGTGGAATATAAGTGAAGAGTTCCCACTAATGACAAGCTTAGGTCTGTTTTGCATTCTCTTTTCTTTTTAATTTTTTTTTATTTTTTTTTCACTCCTACTCTTTTTTAGATATTAAACAGGCCCTTAATTTAATTGGAAAACTGCAGATTCTGTTTTCCTCTTTAGTTCTCCATTGTTGGATTCACCCTAGCCTCAAGCTCTGTTCACTCTTGCTGTAGCAGCATCACTTCTTTCAGCCTCACCATTATCAACAACATTCGTATCATTTGACACCGTTTTTAAATGGTGTAATTATCTATTTATGCTTTCATGATTTTTATATAATTTTACCATGAATTTCGTTTTAATCTCATCATTCCAAATTTTTTTAAATGATATTGTATAATCTTTCATAATCTAACAATTTTATGGTCTTGAAATAAAATCATTTTGAGTTGCTAAAATGATTTAAAATAGAGTAAATTATTAATTTGGTATCTAAAGATTAAATTTTTTTTTAATTTTATTTTTAAAATATTGTTTTCGTTTCAATTTAGTTCTTCTATTTGCTTTTAATGGTGAAAAATTTGAGATTCTGTAATAATATATTTTGTGATTTAACAACAAAAAGGACTAAATTGAAATATGTAATTTTTCAAGATCAAGTTGAAAAATATATAATCTTTTATGGACTAAATTAATAATCTACTCAAGTAATAATGAAATACTAAAATAAAATTTAACTTTCCAATTTATTTCCACGAGAGAGAATCTTGGTGAATAAGGAATCAAGCTTCTGTAGATAGGAAATCCATTGTTGTGTAGCAGATGGCAGTTCATAAAGCAAACATTTTAGCTCCTCTAATGTTGTTTTTATTGGATAAAACTGAAATCAGTTTAAAATTACCTTATGGCAATTCTATTCTCGTTAAGATGCACCTTAT
This sequence comes from Biancaea sappan, assembly GCA_037074585.1. NCBI lineage: Eukaryota > Viridiplantae > Streptophyta > Magnoliopsida > Fabales > Fabaceae > Biancaea > Biancaea sappan. The sequence goes on from CM073492.1 coordinate 42,035,382, forward strand.
CAATTTCTTAAAATAAGAAATTATATTTTGACCTTTTTTAAAATTATTTATTTAACAAGTTTTCGGGTAAGGATACCAGAATTGTTAAAATAAATGAGTACTTTCTTTCTTTCTTTGGGTTATAAGTTGCCCTTGCTCTTAATTAAAGCATTTCATCTTTCATATTAAATTAATAATATGACTATTATGGTTTGAGGAGCTTTATTTCTCTTTCTTTGTGAGGCATAATGGAAGTTATTAATAATTAATATGCACAATGTAGAACTACAGCACCAAAAATGGCATATTCTATCACCATTCTTGCTTTGAAGGAGTTCATATTGAGACTGTCAAAATGTTGCTTGATTTTCAACATTGGAGACTTGATTTATTGCATGAAGAATTTGGCACCTTGCAACATTTAGAAACGTTAATTTAGAAAACATATAGCCTAATCTATTAATTACCTCCCTATTGCATGTAAGAAATTAACAGTTTGTCTCTTGCATGAAATAATGAAGATGTTGTAAGAAAAACATCGTAATATTTTCTTGGGTATTTGAGGTGCAAGTTTTGAATATATTTGAGTCACTTCATATTTTCATTTGTTTTTATTAGTGAAAATTTGTTTGTCATCTTTGCTCGGGAAGATAGACTAACAGCTAAACCACGTTAATTTTTGTGTCTATTATTGTCAATTACTTCATTATGTCAATTTTTCTTATTATTGAGTCTTAAATTTTCCACACAGACTCTATATTAAAACTCCTAGTAGAAAAATTGATTTATCAATACTAGAAGAGTACGATAAATATTTTCGCATACACTAATATATAACAAAATATATCACAAACAGTGTTTATTGGAGAAGCTAAAGTGATGATCATCTTCTGTGTACCAAATATATACACACTTCTTATCAGTTTGATAGGGAATAGAGTAAAACATTGGACAGAAGTAGCATTCATAACTTGGAAGCAAGTAGGTTTTTGGTGTGTGAAACAAGATCCTTACGAAGGATTTTGCCTGCAGCTGACCTTGGAATAGCCTCAATGAAACTTACTCTTCTTATTTTCTTATATGGGGCCACCTGAAAATTTTCATACTTATAAGTAGGAGAACCAAAGAAAATTAAGATGACCATAAAATCAACTTCATTTTCATCCATCGCTCAAGCATATTGTTTTGTTTTGATGTATTCTTTTTTATCACACTATTCATCTTGATCTTTTACATGCAACATGTATTCTTTTTTCTTTTAGATTTTTATATATTAATTAAGATAAATTTTTTTAAAAAATCAAAATAAATTGACTTATGTCCGACCCAATTCAACCCTATTTAGGTCCCAAAATGGCCCAAATTAAATGTGGGTTATTTTTTCATCCCAATCTTATATTTATTTAAAGATTATATGGGCCGATTTATAAGACTTGGGCGGTTTTTGCATCTTTAAAAAGTAGAGAAAAAAGTAAATTTTCAACAAAACTATATTAAAGCTATAGAGCATTTATGTTTAACATAATGTCACTTGAGATAAGATTTTTGAACACCTTATCTTTTTTCTACGCAATTTGAAAGTAGACCCTTGAACTTTCAATTTCGAAAATCAAGTCCATTTATTTTCAACTTTTTGAAATTAGGTCTTTTCATTCATTTGCTTTCTAATAGTGTTATCTTTTTTCTCACTCTAAACTCTCATATGTCAAATTCGACAAATGAAAAATGCCATGTGGTAAAAAAATATATGGTTATAGAGTTACTATTATTAAAGAGAAACTAGGCAGAGAGATTGAAAGTTCAATAACCGAGTTTCTTAAATATAAAATGTAGGGGCTTACTTCCAAGTAATCCAAAGTTCAAAGTAGTTGCTTACAAGAACTGAGTGTTTTCTTCAATATATTTGGCATATCAAAGAGTAAGTAGTTAGGAGGGCGTTTAGGCACTGACCTGGCTGGCCACAAATTGAATGACTTGGTCTTCTGAGAGATTAGAAGCAGCTGCTCTCACCACATATGCCATTGGTATCTGTCCAGTTTCTTCATCTTCAACCCTGCAATTGCAACGAATAATTTTCAGAGAGAGAGAGAGAAAAGTGAGAAAGAGAAAGAGAAAATATTATGTGTTAAGGAAAACGAACGGTATAACAGCTGCATCAATAATGTTGGAATGACTGAGCAGCAATGATTCCAGTTCTGCAGGAGCAACCTGCCATAAGCAATCCAAATCGAAGTATCATAATCATGAATGGCAAAGCTAGTTTTATTTTCACTAAATATACAAATAATTACTTAAAAAGATATTTTTTTATTGTATAATCCTCCGAAATTCAAAACCCGGGCCTAGCCCTATGGGGTTAGGAATAGCAATAAAGGGGTACTTACTCATTTTTTAACTATCCCTATCTATATTTGTTTGAAATATTCAATATGCAAACCCTGGATTCTTTTTTTTGGGGGGGAGGGAGAGGTACCTTGTTAGTATCTGTATCTAAAATATTCAAAAAAAATTGTAAAATAATATATATTAGATACTTTAAATTAGTTATTAGGTTCCCATATATCCTATACTTGATATTCATCCAACTAAGCTCTTAAATTTATCAAATTTATATTATATGTATATTGAAAATTCATAATCTATAATATATTTATAAATAATATAAATAATTATTGGATAGATTTTGAATGTTTTATCCACCTATTCATATTGGATGGATATAAGATACCTAGTGTCAATATCCAAATCCACCCAAAATCAAATAGGTATTTATTTTTACTATTTATATCATATTTGATATCCAATATCCCATTAATATATTTATATGTGTATGTATATATATGTGTGTGTGTGTTTCTATGTGTGTGCACGCGTGTGCACATTTCTAAAGATACCACTAGACATATAAAATGTTCATACCCATTGTCATATATAAATTATGGGTTGAAAATTCTAATTAAGTCTAACTCATCAAGGGTTGTGGGTTAAGGTAGGTCAGTCTATGGGTTAATTTTTTTTGTTAAATATATATTTTTTATTACTTTGAATGCTAGATATTAAGTATTAAAACTATGAAATTTTAAAAAATTAAACTAAACTTCTACAAAAGTATGTTAAAAGTTAAAAATGAGTCACATTTTCTTTTTCAAATATCTATTTTTAGTTATTTTGAATGACATAAATCAGTTATTGTCACTACAAAACTTTAAACACAAAATAAACTTCTAAAAAAATTTACTAAATGTTAAAAAAGCAAATAAAAACAATAAAAAAACCCAACAGGGCTAGCCATGCTCCATTTGAAAGATTGAGATGGGCTAGTCTAATGAGCGAAGCCCATTTTGACACCTTTATTATAAGTGATGAATTTAGTAAAAATTGTATAATTTTAAGGGATTAAAATTTGATAACTAGGTATAACAAATTTATAACACATTGGAAGTAAATCATATAAAGCTGAATTTTCAAAGACTAATCAATCAGCCCATATATCCTTTAGAAATTAAATTGGTAATATAGCCATTTTAATTTTTCTATATCTAATTACAGTCACATTCCGTCTACTTCCAATTCATAAGAGAAGTTATCCTGAAATTTAAAAATCTTTACTCACTCCCCATCTAGTTTTGAAAGTATTGCATTGAATCCCTTATTGGAGTTTTCATAAGTATTAACTTGGCCTAATGATAATTGCACGTGCTGCATTGAATAAGTCTATTAGGGGTTTGGAAAAAGAATAATACATCTGGTATAAGCTCCGTTAATAATTATGTTAATTACCCAACCAAAGAATAATGTACAAGATTAAATTATTGGTCAATTTTTTAACTAGATATTATTAATGTCTACTTTACTTTTTTTAATATGGGAAGTTTATTTTTAAAATAATAATTTTAAAGATTATAAGATTTAATAATAAATATTAATTAGACTTATCTTATTATGCATAATTTTATAATAGTAATAAAATATTACATTACTTTCTAGCATCATTGTTTTTGTTACGTAATGAATTGATTGGCATTTAGTTTAAGAAATTAAATTTTGAAATCATAAAAGTAAAAATCTTAAAATAAACTCCAAACAATTAAAAAATTAAAATTTATTATTTTAAATTTTAAAAATTATTATTTTAAAGTTAATCTTGTCATATTAGAAAAGTGAAAAAGACATTAATGATAATTAGTGTAAAAAATTAACTAATCATTTAATATTGTATAATTTTTTTTTTAAGTTTAACCAGCGCTCTAAGATACTGGTTGGCGAGACATTAAAAAAAGAAGAAAAAAACAAATATGTTCACAGAAAGAGGTTTTCTTGTAGATTGAGACCAAATGTAGTGGTTGTGAAGGTTCTAAAAATATATGACAGTAATTTAATTTAACTTGTAAAAAATTACATTTGTCTTTATTTTGTCACTCTAGGTTAGAGTGACATTTTAACAATAACAAATTTGAAATTTGACAATAATAAACTTAGTGATTTAGTAAAAAAAAAAAATTAAATTGAGATATAGAATTTGTTAAGAATTAAATAGAGATGTTTGATTTTCTTTGCAAATAATATTTCTGATTTATGAGACACAAGTAACTCAAAGCTAGTTGAATGGCAGGAAAAAGTGCAAATGAACTGAAGTAGTTCTGAGGAAAATTCCTCTGCAAATCAAAACTGAATCCAGTATGAATTTGCTAAATTACCTGATACCCATTATGCTTGATCAGTTCCTTTATTCTTTCAAGCACAAACACAAATCCATCTTCATCAACATATGCAAGATCGCCTGTCTTCAACCACCCTTCTGAGTCGAGTGTTGCTTCTGTTGCCTCCATGTTTCCCAGATACCCTTTCATGATTGCAGGACTTTTGAGCCACAACTCTCCTGTCTTTCCCTGAGCCAGAGGCTTCCCTGTTTCAGTGTCCACAATTTTTGCACAGAAAGTAGGTAGCAGCTTCCCGCTCGAGCCAAGCCGAGCCGAGCCGGTTATATCTGGTGCAGTAAATGATGCAACACCACAGCTTTCTGTTAGTCCATAGCCTGGCATCAGCTCCACCCATGGAAACCTCTTTCTGAACTCCCCAGCTAGTTCCTTGCTCAGTGGTGCAGCACCTGAACCTACTTTTCTTAAGCTTGACAAGTCATATCCACTTTTGCTTCCATGTTTCACAAGAGCAAGAATCACAGGAGGCACTGCTGGTATGTCAGTAACTCTATACTTCTCAATTGCTAAAAGCATGTTTTTTAAGTCAAATCTCTGCATTATAACAGATGTAACACCCACACACAACAATCCCATCCCAAAGATCATCAGCCCATAGATGTGAAACATTGGGATGAATCCCAAGAACACACCATCATTGGATAAAGATACATCTGCAAGCCATATCAGTGTCTTGGTGAGGGATATGAGATTTGCATGCGTAAGAACCACACCTTTGCTCATCCCAGTGGTGCCTGAAGAATACAATATAACAGCAGTATCAGATTGAGCAATATTCACTTCAGGCATCATCTCCAGTGGGTTATTCTCAGAGCAGCCTTCTATCAACTCTTGAACTGATACAAATTTGCCATCAGATGAACGACTCGTGAGAATCACAGGAATCCCAGTTGGGGCAATCTTCTTCAACACCTCAGGTGCTGAAATGGCCAATTTAGCACCTGAATCTTTCACCTGCTTTGCAGTTTCAGACTCAGTATTAAGAGGATTCGCAGTGGTGAGGATTGCTCCTAGTTTTAACACAGCAAGACATATGGTAGGGTACAAAATGGAATTTGGAGACAGAACAAAGACCACATCGCCTCTTCGGACCCCAATTCCATGGAATAAGGCTGAAGAAAGGGCATAAACAGAGCTTCGAAGCTCACCATAGCTTAAGGTTTGGTTTGTAAGAGAATCAATGAAGGCAGGCTTTCTATCATTCAGGGGGTGTGCATGAGAAAAGTGGGAGAGAACGAGACTTGCAGTGTCGAGATCAGGGCTTGTGGGGATTTCGTGCTTTGAAGTGAGATTGAAAAGAGAGTGATAAATGCCTGTTCGTGAATCGTAGCCACTTCTGGGATCAAATGGGGTTGGAGATGATTTGTTTGATTCTTCTTCAATGGCGGACCAAGAAGAAGCTTCCTCTCCTGTTGACATTTTTTTCACCGGCAAAATTGGAAGATACGGCTAGGTGGCCTGGGAATGGGATGAGGCAAAATGAGAGCGTACGAAGAACATTTATACAAGAGAAACTACCAGTAACTCTGAAAGATTACAGCTTAATTGTAACTTGGAGTAAATTATTGATTTGACTAAACCTACAATTTAATCGTGAAAGATTTTTTTAACCTTTCTATTCGTTGGTTGCCATTAAGAATTTACATTTAATACATGAGATTTGGAGGATTCAACTCTTTATTAGTCACGATTTTATTTATTTAGTTACGGTTGAAATTGTGGCTAAATGTAAATTTTAGCTACAGTTTGATTTAATTAAGTTAAAACCGTGGCTAACAAATAACTTAAACTTCCAAAAACATGTAGCTGATCCGCTTCCGTTGAACACTAACAACAGTGCAAATTATTATTTCATTGATCCTAATAATATAAATCTAAAATACCATTCTTAATTTCAAAAATATATAAAAACTCATTTCACATATAATTCAAGTATTTTATTACATCAAAAATTGAATTTTAACAATATTTCTAACATTAGTTGAAGTTACTATTTCTAACATCTAACAACATAACATTGAACCACTTTTTTTTTTAAATTCCAGCAACATAACGTTGAACCTGAACAACATAACATTCAAGTAAAATATTAAGTTATTATTTCGATGAAGCAAAAAATAAATTGGGCTTCATCAAACATACGATAAATTACCTCTTATAGTCAAACTTTGCAAATCTCCAAATTTTCAAACACAATGCTCATGCTCTGTGGAAAAGGTGAACTACTCCTCTCATTTAATATAGAATTCTACTTGAATTTTATACAACAAGGATTCAATGTTATTCTATACTAGATTCTTAAAAATGAAATTCAATGTCGTCATGCTTAATGCTAGAAATGATAATTTCAAATAATGTCAGCAATGATATTGAAATTAAGTTTCTAATGTAATACAATATTTGATTTGTATGTTAAATGTGTTTTTATATATGTTTGAAATTAAGAATAGTAACTCAAATTTGTATCATTAGGATCAATTAATGGAAATTTACCCTATTGTTAAGATTGTTACTAGAGTTCAAAAACATATTCATGTTCTATCTCTATGTAGCTTCCTAAATGTTCTATGTGAATCTTTATTCTCATATGCATGATATATTCTATGTATTAAGGACCTTATAGTTAGCTTGTAAAACATTGAAGAACTTTTTAGTATTTTGTAGAATCTTTCAAGAACTAGTAAGTGTAATTTTTAAATTATTTTAGGAACTAATAAGTGAAGCTTTTAAATCTTTTAGAGACTAATTAGTCTATTTTGACACATATTTATAAAGGCATGCCATGTCATAACTTAAAGGGACAAATAGGCAAATTGAATAACGTGTCATGTTAACTAATAAAACGGAACATATGAACGGCTAGACTAAAGAGTGTAGTGTGAATCTTTTAGGGGCCAACTAGAGAGTGAGAAGATCTTTTAAGACTCAAAAAGTGAGTTTAGTTTATTGATTTAATCCTTAAAAAATTATGATTTTCTCAATTTAGTGTTTAAAAGATTAAATATCTTAATTTAGTGTCTAAAATATTATATTTATCTTAATTTGACTATTTTTATTGCTAAATCTCAAATTTATTGTTGCTAAAAGTTAATTTAACAAAAAGAGAGACTAAATTGAAATAAAAAAATTTTTAGGGACCAAATTGAGATGCTTGATCTTTTAAGCACTAAATTGATATAACTATAATCCTTGAAGACCAAATTAGTAATTTAATCTTATAACTTTAGTTTTTTGAACATTGATATTTCCTCAACTATTATACAAGGTGGAGATGTCATATATTGATAAAAATTAGAGTAAATTACGCTCTCCTCCCCAAACAGTTTTGAAATTACACTGCCCTCTCTTCTGCTTTTGAAATATACGCTGCCCTCCCTTGGAATTGTATATATAGTACAATATAATTTAGCCTAGTTTTATTTTTTTTATGTCCAAAGACATTCTTTTTTTTTTTTTGACATTAAGTAATACAAATTTCAAATATCTTTTATTTATAACTCGTACCTTCTATTAATTTAAAAAATATTATTTTTTTAATATTTTGATCAGGTTTTTTAACATTGATATTTCCTAAACTATCATACAAAATGGAGATGTCATATATTAATAAAAATTAGAATAAATTACACTCTCCTCCCCAATAAGTTTTGAAAGTACACATTCCTCTCTTCTGCTTTTAAAATATACACCGCTCTCCCTAAAATTGTAAAATACAATACGCTTTAGTCTAGTTTTTTTTTTTATGTCCAAAGACATCCTTTTTTTTTTTTGACATTAGGCAATACAAATTTCACATATCTTTTATCAATAACACGTACCTTCTATTAACTTAAAAATAACTTTTTTTAAATATTGTGATCATGTTTCTTTATTACTAATTTAAAATAAGAAGTCACAGGTATTCTATTTTCTTACAAATAAGGCTCCTAATATGTACTTCAGCTAATAAATAATATTCTAGTCGAAAAAATATGTAGTATTAATAGATTAGAAAATTTTTAAAAAAAGGACTGTAAATGACTTTTCTGAATAGAAATATAAAATTGGAGTAAGGTGGAGCAATTTTATAGTTACAAAGAAGAGTATAAATTTTAGAAGTAAATGGGAGAATCACAAGGGAGGAGATTGAAAACTACTCTTAAAATTAACATATAAAAAATCACATAGTTTGTCACTTCATACTTCTTTATATGTCTCTATCATCTTCGCTATTCTTCTTTCATTCATGTCGAGATTCTCTACAATTATTGCAGATGACAGTGTATCAATAACTGTTAAACTTAGTAATTAGATAACTTGATGTACTTAATTAGATTCCATCCCTATCCCGTTTCTTCTATCTCTCTTTGTCTATACTATATATATATATATATATATACACATTTTCTTTATCAAATGCAAGGAATATCATTGGAAGAATGTCACTTGAAGAAAGGAAACAAACGCAACATGAAAGTTACATTATTATTTTTATTTTTTGTGTGTGTATATTTTATGAAGCCGGCGGAGAAGTTGAGAGCTGGTGATTAGTGTTAAGTAGCTAAAGGATACATGCTTGATGCTGTGTGCAAAGACCAAAGAGAAAAATGGTTCAAAATGAAAATAATATTTTATATATATGTAATGCTGGAATAAGTTGGATTGTTGTCTTCTTAAAACCTAACGGGTTTACATCAGAGTTAAAAGAACAATGACAATAACAGAGTCATTGACATGGGTAAGAGATAGAGAATATCATATTATATATAGAGTTTGAATGCTTCAATATATACCTTGTAATTATCTGTTTATTTCTTTCTTGGATATACAGCACACCACTTTGCATTGGATTTTTGTTACATGGTCTTATTCATTGAGGTCCACCCGAAAGAAAATTAGGTGATCTGGTATCTAAAATATGATTAAGAAATGAACTTACTGTATTTTTGAGTAAATATTAATGAATAGAGTAAATTACTAATTTGGTCCCAAAAAATTATAATTATCTCAATTTAATTTTTAAAAGATTGTATTTATTTTATTTTGGTTCCTCTTTTTGTCAATTTGAGTTTTAACAATAAAAATTTTAATATTTAACAATAATAAATTTTGTAATTTAATAACAAAGAGAACTAAATTGAAGTAAATGTAATATTTTGATATCTTGATAGACAAATAGGTAATAATAACAACAATAATAAAAACATCGTTTTACAACTTTCCCAATGTTACCAATGTCGAGCTCTCCGCTAAAACTAAATTCATGCCATTCAAAGTAATTTCTCACCTATTTGAAATGAATTTTAAAAGGAGTTTAACTCTAAGTATAGAATTCCTGGATGGAAACTTCCCTAAAGTTACTATGGAAGACAATAACTAGAAATTTCATGGTAGTCAATCTCTAAAAAGTTAAGTTTTTTAAGATTAGTAAGAGTGGTTTTTTATAAATTAAATTTTTGTGATGGATATCAGGTTATACACTCACACATTTATAGACTTTTTCAAAACCTAAAAATAAAATCCTTATAACTTTGGGAACAATAATCAGCTTATCAAATCCAATGGGCTGACCTCATTTATGAATAACGCCTTATCACTTTTATTAATTTGGATCAAGTATTTGTACATATTATAATATTAACTCACAAACACCCCAAACTAATTTTAATATATCAAATAGATATAACCCAAAATATACTTTATAAAAATCAATAATTTGAACCTAATTATAGGTAGCAATATATATGTCTCAATATATGTACATATATACAATATTAATATATAAGTCCACCCAAATAAAATTGTTAGTACTTAATATCTATATATATATATATATATAATTTGCACCAAGAGATGAAGCTTTCTTTTATTGTCATTACCTTCCCAAAAGAAGTTGCTATATATGGAATCTAGTTTCTTTTAAACCTATCCAGTAGGTCCTGATAAAAGTTTTGACCCCAAGATATATATTTTGCAAGATTTCCCCAGTGCTTTATATAAAAGATCTTAGTCATCTTTCTTTTAAACCTATACGATGCGTTAGGACTTAGGAGTTAGGACTGAAAACAAGTAAGGATTTATCTCTGTTGATGGACAAGCCAACCATGCGACAAAAGGAAGAAATCACTTCATTCATTAATTCTAGCACAAGAGTCCAAGTCTACACTAAAAAAGAGTATTGTGTCAGCGAACATAAAGCGTGAGAGTGCAGGGCCTTTTTTTAGTAATTAAAACGGATGCCTTGAAAATTCTTAGCTTGATCTTCTCTAGCTAGAGCACAGGAGAGAACATTTGCACAAATAATGAAGATATAAGGTGACAAGGGGTCGCTAAAATTGGCAGTCTTGTGGTGACCATTGAAGAGGAGGGTGTAGGCTGTAGCTAACTGTTATTGTAATGTACACTGCATGCATGGTCACTCATTCTAATCCACTCTTCAGGGAAATCCACCACTTTCAGAATGTCTTCAATAAAGCTCCAACAAAGCCCGTCAAAAGCTTTTTGAACATCCATTTTGAGAGCACACCATCTCGCTTTGGATTTCTTGGCTCCATTAATGTAATTCATGATCTCAGAGGTGAGAACGATGTTGTCTGAAATTCTTCCCTTAATGAAAAGCATTCTGATAAGGGGAGACCCATTGGTCCATGAAGGGTTGTAAACCTATTGACTAAGACCTTAGAAATAATTTTGTGGATGACATTACATAGGCTTATGGATCCAAAGGGTGTTTGAAGATTAGAAAGAATGAGTGCGTTTGTATTAACTATTAAGAAAATAGTATATGTATGGACCAAAATAAATTTGTTTTAACTGAGAAATACCTTTTCTAGGGCTGATAATGGTTCAAGCTTCAAGATGCGAGCATTAATTTTAAATATGAATCTAAAACGCAATAAAATATTTTTATTTAAAAAATAAACGTACACTAAATTTAGCAAATTTAGAAATGTAAGGATTCGTTTTATCTTCTTTAACTGAGGTTTAATTACAAAATTAACATAAAAATAAGATAACAGTTTTAAAACTTTAAAGTGCAGTTAAAATTAATAATAATAAGAGGCCTCGTAAATTTGATTGATAACAAGACTTGGCTTAGCCTCATTATAAGACCTAAAAAAATTATTTATTTCTAATTCAAGAAACTTCATTTTAATTAGTTAGAATTTAACGTTTTTAATACAATGTTTAATAAGATGTCGTGTCACATTTTAATACAATATTTTTTTTTTGATTCTTCAAAACTAAAGCTTCTTAATTTAGTATTCTAAAATTAAAATATTTCAATATAGTTTCTCAATATATGAATATGTTCATAATATTATTTTTTTAATTTTTTACAAGTATTTTTTACTTCAAGACATCATTGGGTATTAAATATGAGTACCTATTTTAACAAATATTTGATTTGCCTTCTTGTAAGAAACTAGTCTCTTCCGTTTAATTTAACTCCTGTTGATTTATATGAATGTAATATTAATGACAAAAGTGTGATGCCATTACTAACTAACAGAAAGATTATTTTAATTGAAAACAATGTTTCAAGTCTAAATTGAAATATTTTACCTCTATAGGACATTTTTTAGGACTCAATAATTTTCATGAAGTAAACTAAAAGACTTTATCTTTAAAAAAATAAATTAAAAAAGAATAATTTTTCAATAACTAAATTATTAATTTACTCCTAATCTTTTAAAAACAAGGCAAAATGGTATTTCATGTCTCTAATATTTACCTCGATTTTCATCCATACCCCTAATATTTTTTTGTGTCAAATATATCCCTTATGTTTCAATTTTGTTCAAATATATCCTTCTTTTTGAACATTGTTAAGGAAATTAACAGAATGCTGACTAGGCGCCAAGTGGCAAAAAAGCATCTGCCATGTGGCAGCCAATCCACATGGCAGTCCTTTGTCAAAATTTAAAAAAAATAAAAAAATTAATTTTTTTTAAAAAGTTTATGTTTATTCACTTTGGTCCTTTGTCAAAATTTTTCTCTTGCCCAATTTTTTATATAAACATGTCTTCTACTTTGTCTAGGTCCCTAGTTTAAGAATCTATTTTTTTTATCAAAATCATTCCCTATAAAATTTTTAGTTTGTTTACTTTAGTCCCTATTCTTTACTTTCATGTTTTTTTCTCATGGTTTGGTCCTCCAAATCAATTCACGATTTCATTTTTAGTAATAATATGATTAAATATATCATTTCTATCCAAGAATAATACAAAAAATAAATTAAAATTCAAGTTTTAAATTTTACCTTTTATGAGAGGGAGAGATATGCAATCTTTGAAACTTTGAATTTTATCTCGTTTCTTGTATTGTTCTTGAGTATAAATAATATATTTAATCATATTATGACTAAAAATAAAATTATGAATTGATTTGGATGACCAAACTGTGAGAAAAAAAACATGAAAGTGATGAATTAAGACTAAAGTGAACAAACTAAAAAAATTATAGGGGATGATTTTGACCAAAAAAAATAGATTCTTAAATTAGGGACCTAGATGAAGTAAAAGACAAGTTTATGTCAAAAATTGGACAACAGAAAAATTTTGATAAAGGACCAAAGTGAATAAACAGACACTTTTTAAAATGTTAGAGGCATAAATTAAAATAAAGGTAAACGTTAGGCACATGAAGCATCCTTTTGCTTTAAAAACAAATATATATCATTTTCATTTGTTCAATTTCTTAAATGAATATGGGCTGCTATATGTTGTGAAAATAGCCTTTTAAAGGCTTTGTATTTCAAAATATCTTTTTAATAGCTTACCTGAACAAAAGCAAATTTTATTATTATGAAATTAATTTGGATTAATGTCAGAAAATTAAGGGCTGACAGTTTTATTTTATTTGTTTTAAATATAATTAAATATTTTGAAACTGCCCATTAATTTTCTGAAACTGCCAATTAACTTTCTGAAACTGCCCATTAATTTTTGAAACCGAATTTTAATTGTATTAAAATTCTTGTCTGCCTCATTAATGTTCAGCAGCTATAAAAGGAGGACTCATTCCCCTCATTTTTCACACTCACACAACAAACAGTTGTGCTCTTCTCTCTTCCCTCTCTCAAACTCTTTGGGTTATACTTTTCAAAATTTCTGTTGTTTTGTGGCCTGAGAACCTTTCTCAAAAGAATCTGTTTAATCCTGAAGGGAATTCTGTAGACGCGAATTTTTAGCTGTGGTCGCAGAATAAATTCCTTAAGGACAGTGTCTATTATAAAGACGCGACTCAGATTATTTTCGTGTTGGTATCCAAGTTTTTCAACAATCTTAAGGAATTTAAGATACCGACGCTGCCACAATCGCTCCTTAAGGGACAACGGTAATATCTTTTTCAATATTTATTGATTTTAGTTACGTGGTGTTTTATATTGGAATTTTATTTTTCCAATTTGCTAGCTAGCTACATAAAAAACGAGAGGTGCATACATACATATTTGGTGTTGGAAATATATTATTGTCATTAATATTTTATGTTGTTTTTATTGGACAGGTTGGCAATATATGTTTATTATATATATATATATATATATATATATATATATATATATATATATATATATGGAACGTTGCAATACAGAAGTTGTTTTAATTTGTTTTGTTGAGAAGATGGCACATTCATGAAGAGATTTTAAGTACCTTAATATATGTACATTAGGGGCAGAAGTATATTCATCAATTTTTTCTCTTGCATGAAGGTTGGCATCATCACATGGGTGTCACAATTTTGATGATATTTTATTGAAATTGATTACACTCAATTAAGTTGTATCAATAGCCTTTTAAGTCTCTTGGAATGATGCCAACGGACTTCTTTTCCTTTTTATGCTATATATATATATATATTATCTTGTCTCCTCTTCCATCTTCACAAAATATATATATAATATGTGTCAAAGTGAATATATATATAGCCGTGGCCTTTTGTGTGTGTGCATATATATATATATATATATATATATATATATATATATATGATGTTGGAATTAATTATATGGAATTGAAGATAAAAATAAAATTTTATATATATATATATATATTCAATTGGCTTTATGTTGGAGGAGGTTTGGAATGGTTTTTATATTCTAATCAATTTCCATTCAATGCTTGTTTTATATCTTGTAATGCTACCAACGGTTTTTCAAGGAAAGGAGAAGAATTGGAAAGGCAAACACAATATATATATATATATATATATATATATATATCCAGAGCTATGTGTGCCTTCTAACACACACACACACACACACACACACACACACACACACACACACACACACACACACACACACACACACACACACACACACACACACACACACACACACACACACACACACACACACACACACACACACACACACACACACACACACACGTGAGAGTGTGATATGTTAAAATATGAGCACAACTCATAATTTATTGAGTTTTAATTTTGAGTGATTATGAAGTGATCAATTTTGCTCATAAAGCAAATTTGTGCAATGGTGATTTCTTCTCCCTATATCATAAGTTATGTTACACTATTTTAATATTTCTTTTGAGAATTTTTATTAATAGTGGGGGCTAAAGAAAAAAAATTTTCTGGATAATATTTTTATAACAACAAGTGGAGGATATACGTTGTTATGTAAGTATGTTGTTATAAGAATATATAAATTTTGGTAAAAATGTTTTATGGTCAATAGTTAATGATATTGTGGTTTAATAGAAATTATGGGTTTATTATATTTATGTATTGAGTATCCCATAAAATTCTATTGACATAACTATTGATAATATGACAAGGATTTCTTAAAGCTTACATGTGAACTATTTTAAAAATTTCTCTATTTTGAGAATTTTATTCATGTGGAATGTGGAATTCTTGAAATTAACATATGTGTAAGGGTTTTAATTTAAGAATTCAAAATAACTTCATCTTAAGCTTTTGAGAGTTTTATTTTGGAACATGATTTTTGTAGATTTGTGACCAAATTTGAAGATATTGGCATATAAATTTTGGGCCAATTTGGAAATTAAGAAAACCATCTCATTGAGATGATGATATGTTGTCAATTTCCAAGTTGAGAAAACCATCTCATTGAGATGATGATATGCCATATATATATAAAAATTGGAATTAATATTTTCTAATTCCAATCCATGATAATTCTTTAATTGTACATAGAGGTACAATGTTATTGAGTTATTGGTTACAAATGAGATTGAAAAGTTCCAAAATAATTATGTGAAATTGTTCTCTTGAAAAATAATATTATATGATGGATGAATTTAGATGCGCATATATGTTATGCGTTTGATGCCCATCTATAATAATTACAAGATTTTGTATGATGTTTCATATGAGTTGTGTAATCATACTCTGATAAATTTAAAAATGTGGGGGTATTTTGCAAAGTTTATGTTACACAACTATGAGAAAAATAAATTAACTATAAAACCTTAGTTATTATGTTGTTAATTTTCTCTTTGTGATTAGTGAAAATATCTCTTTTAATTAAAGATGGATGTGTATATATGTGGAAGTGATAGATGGTAAGGATGATTATTTGTCTGTATATGTGTGACGTAGGTGTTACATAAAGTCAAATATTCCTTTACATCTAGTATTGACATGAAAGACTTAGGTGAAGTAAATGTGATTTTGGGATTAAAACTATAATGAAAGGTGATGGTATTTTACTATCACAAGAACGTTATGTTCAAAATTGTCTTAAAAGTTTGATCATCAAGATGACAAACTAGTGAAAAACTCCTTATGATTTTAACACTCAGTTAAGAAAAACAGAGAAGAGTCTCTGTTGTATTTAATAAATTTTACCTAGCCTGACATATCATGTGTTATGTGTCAGATGAGTGTCGATATGTACACAAATCCAATAAAAGAGTTGAGAAATATCGTAATTTACGATATCATATAAAGTGAATTTCCCATTGTATTAGTAAAATACAATGATGTTAACTGAATCTTTGATTCAGATGAGACAAAGTTCACTAGTGGTTAAAACCTCACCTTTGGTGGTGGGACGTTATTTTGAAGAGAACAGCCATACAAATTTATAGATTCACTATAAAATCAGAGTTTAGTGCTCTGGAGTTGGCTGGAAACAAGACTAAGTAGTAGAAAAACTTCTTAACAAATTTTTTAGTTGGGTAAGAGCCCAATGATGTTAGTGTCTATGTTTTGTGATTGCCAAGTGGCAATAGCCATTGTAAAGAACAAACTTTCAATGGTAAGAGTAGACACTTGTGTTGAGATACAAAGTTATCAAGCAATTGCTAATTTGAAGTATACTGATCAGTTCTATAAAGTCAAAAGTGAATTTGGCCAATTCACTGACTAAACATGCATGTAAGAAGGAAATTAGTCCTTCACACATCGAGGGGAATTGGACTTAAGCCAATATGTAATTAACAGCGGCGGGAACCCAACCTTTGTGATTGGAGATCCCATGAAGAAGGTTCATATGGGTAATAACAAGTCATCTGTTAATTCTGCTAGCACTATATTATCAGTCCATTTCCTATGGTGTTAAGTGTGAAAGTGCTAGAATGCATTGACTTGTGGGTTGAGCGTAAGCTCTTTATGATCTTCATAGCCCTACATTAAGGGTGGTGCATTCATTGCACATACACTTGATAAAGTCATCTATATGAGTGTGGAGTGGGGCCGCTCCTATGAGATCGTAGCGAAGTCTCTAGAGCACTCATGAATTCCAGGCACGCGCACGGCCGAAATAACGCACACAACGGCGTTAACAGCAGAAATGTGGGGGGTGAGATGCGACTCTTAAGGTCACTATCTTACGACTAAGAGTATGTTGGTTCATACAAGCTATATGCTTCACTGACTAGTCTGTAAGATAAATCTTATCGGTCTAGGTCTGGTTCATAGTCTAAAAAGAGACACTGGATTAATGCGTCTACACCCATATATGTAACCCAAAAGTTTTGAAATATGTGAGGGATTGTTGTGAAAATAGCCTTTTAAAGGCTTTGTATTTCAAAATATCTTTTTAATAGCTTACCTGAACAAAAGCAAATTTTATTATTATGAAATTAATTTGGATTAATGTCAGAAAATTAAGTGCTGACAGTTTTGTTTTATTTGTTTTAAATATAATTAAATATTTTGAAACTGCCCATTAATTTTCTGAAACTGGCAATTAATTTTCTAAAACTGCCCATTAATTTTTGAAACCGAATTTTAATTGTATTAAAATTCTTGTCTGCCTCATTAATGTTCAGCAGCTATAAAAGGAGGACTCATTCCCCTCATTTTTCACACTCACACAACAAACAGTTGTGCTCTTCTCTCTTCCCTCTCTCAAACTCTTTGGGTTATGCTCTTCAAAATTTCTGTTGTTCTGTGACCTGAGAACCTTTATCAAAAGAATCTGTTTAATCTTGGAGGGAGTTCTGTAGACGCAGATTTTTAGCTGTGGTCGCGGAATAAATTTCTTAAGCACACTGTCTATTATAAAGACGCGACTCAGATTATTTTCGTGTTGGTATCCAAGTTTTTCAACACTATATGCATTGCAATGGATAAATAAGGGCTGAGGAAAGTAAAAAGCTACCGACAAATTATCATTATTTGTTGTCATAAAAGAATTTATACAAAATTATTAAATATCCATTATATATCTATTAAAAACGTTAATCTAATGTGACACTATCCCTTAACCCTTTCATCTTAATTAATATATTGCACTAAGTTATATATATATATATATATATATCAAAATACTAAATAAATAATTGTTGGTAATTATTTTAAGTGATTTAACATTTATTTTTCTTAAGCAAAGTTTTAGCATTATGAGAACTTTTAGGCCTCAGTAGATTATTTTTTATATACTATATTATATTTTATATTTTATAATATCATATTTTCTTGATTTAATTTTGAGAAAAAATATTTTTTTATTTTTTTAAAAAAATCAACCATCCAATACAATCCAAACTAATTATGATAGGTTTAGATTGGATTGGATTGGACTCGAATCATTTAATCCGTTGGATTGAAATTTTGTCCATTGATCAATTATATCATTTCGGTTGGATGAGAATAAAAAACAAACCGATTCGAACTGATGAATATCTCTATTGTGCTCCAATATTGGGTCCAAGTTCACATAGTCGAGCTCTAGGTTGCAGCACAAGATGTGGTGGAGTTGGCTGCTGAGGATGTGAACTTGGAGAAAATCTCAAAGCACAGCATAGGCAAAACAAGGAGGCCAATATGGACAAAACACAATTTCCAATTGGTCCCAATATAAACAGTTGTAAAGTCTGTTAACAATCTCACAAAATCTAACGAAAAAGGACTAGAATGATCGATGTAAGCTTATAACATAGAAGATCAATATAAATCTGAAACATAAAGATCTAAAATAAAACATAAAATAAAAATAAAGAATTAAAAGGCCAAATTCACCGATATATTAAAACCCATTGGAGTTGAACTTTGTGTGTACTAAGTAAATGTGTGTTATACTGGAAAATCTGGAGAGAGTTAGTTCCATTGAGAACTAGTTGAATGGCTATCACACATTCAAAATGGGTATTAGCTAACCAAACCCAACCCATCTTCCTCTCCACTTCTCATTTCCTATTCAAATCTTTTGCATGTTGCTTCAATCTTCAAAGTTTAGATCCCGAGAACGGTGGTACGATACCTAGTTGATTCTCTACTGTCAAGTAGCTAGAAAACTAAGAAAGATGTATGAGGACGACAATACGTCTAACGAGATATAAGAACTTGTAAACATGAATTGCATTTTAATGTATGTTTATAACATGTTTTTGTGAAGAAAATAATATTTTCATGATATTATATATGTTACTAATTATTGAGATGTATCTCTCACTATTTTTCTTAAAAACTAATCATTTTCAAAGGTTAGGCAAACTAAAGAAGGTGAGGGGGATGATTAACGCCACTTGACACCTTGAGGATCTTTTTTTTTTTTGGTGCTTTGTGAATCATGTGCACATATGTAAATATAGCAACATGTGAAACAGTGAATAAATGTATAGGATTGGGTGTTCTATTTACCCTTGACACATTTCATGTAGGGCTGTGTTCGGCAAACAAACTTATATGTTATAAGCTAGTTTATAACCTCGTTAAAAGTGTTCGGTAAACGAGCTTATTTTAGTAGCTTATACCTTATTGTGATAAGCTACTTTGAGTAGCTTATAGCTTAAAGTTTTTTGTTCCTATTTTGCCCTTACTATTTTTTCAAAATACCCATTATGCCCATTATTTTATTATATCCTATTTACTCATCTTTTATTATATTTATATTTATATATAATATATTATACATATATAATATTTTATATATATGATAAAAATATATAAAAATATTATAAATATGTATAATATATATAAAAATAATAAAATATGTAAATATATTTTATTATATATAATAAAATATAATAAAATATATAAATATATTATATATGTAAAAATATATTATTCATATATAAATATATTTTTAATGAATTTTATATTTATAATAATTTAAATTAATTTAATTAAAAACAAAAATGATATATTTATTTATATTATTTTAGAATTAAAAAATACATGTCCTTTTATGTCATTTTACACTTTTCAGCTACTTCAACAGCTACTTTTACCGAACACTTCTTATTCAAATAAGCTAGCTTATAAGCTATCCGCTAGCTTATAAGCTAATTTTGCCGAACACACCCTAGAACCAGTGGTAACTGTCAATAGGTATGACTCTTGTACTAGCAAAGCTGCAAGAATGTCACAAATAGTATATAAGAACCCAATCTAACATTACAAATCATCTTGTGGTTCAACTAGGCAAATGAAAGGTGAGGCAACTAGCATAATACACTACAAAAAAAAAAAGACTTTTGATAGCGACAAAAGTCTAAAAGTCGCCACTAAAAGTCTTTGGTGGCGACTTTTAGTGACTACTAAAGTTGTTGGTGTAAGTCCGTAGCTGATTCTTTTGGTGGCGACTTTCAAAAGTCGCCACCAAAAGTCACCTTTAGTGGCGACTTTAGTGGCCACCAAAAGTCATTTTTATTGCAAAAAAAAAAAAGAAAATTCGTGAAAAAAATGATTTTTGGTGTAAGCAAAAACTAGTCGCCACCAAAAAGCACTCGTCATCTTTTTAGATCCGGATTAGTTCGGAAGGTCGACCCGAGATCCATTCGACTCGTGCGGGTCTTGGCCGATCCAATAACTCGCTATCACGAGCTGACTCGATTTTTTTGTGTGCAATATTCAAGTTTATTTGAAATTAAACCAAACATGTGCATACCTGAGATTCGAACCTGGGTCCCTTACTTGCAGCCATGTGTGTCTTGCCATTCTGCCACTACTTCATTTGTGTTATGTAAGTGCAAAATATTATATATATCTATATATATAATCTGTTAAAAATATTTTAGGTCAAAAATATTATAAAACAAAAATAAAATAATATTAAACTTAACATAAAGCAAATATATTATTACTATTGGAGTCACCACAAAAGTCCAATTTCAACTAATTTCATAAAAAAAATGATTTCACTTAAAAAAATAGACTTCACTCGTCACCGATAATCTAATTTTTTAAAAAAAATTAAAAATTTCAAAATTTCAAAAATTAAAAAATTAAATTTCTTTTAAATAAAATTAAGAAAAATAAAAAAAAATTTGAATTTTTTAAGTAAAAAATGACTTTTTTAATTTTTTTTTTAAAATTAGAAGTCGCCACCAAAAGTTTAATTTTTTATTTTATTCTAAAAAATCTGACTTTTTTTTATTTTTTTAAAAAAAGACTTTTGGTAGCGACTATAGTCGCCACCAAAAGTCTAATTTTTTATTTTATTTTAAAAAATCTAACTTTTTTTTATTTTTTTTAAAAAAAGACTTATAGTCACTACCAAAAGTCTAATTTTTTATTTTATTTTAAAAAATCTGACTTTTTTTTTATTTTTTTTAAAAAATACTAGTCGCCACCAAAAGTCTAATTTTTTATTTTATTTTAAAAAATCTGACTTTTTTTATTTTTTTAAAAAAAAGACTTATAATCGCCACCAAAAGTCTAATTTTTTATTTTATTTTAAAAAATCTGAGTTTTTTTTATTTTTTTTAAAAAGACTTTTGGTGGCGACTATAGTTGCCACCAAAAGTCTAATTTTTTATTTTATTTTAAAAAATCTGACTTTTTTTATTTTTTTTTAAAAATACTTTTGGTGGCGACTAAAAGTCGACTTTTAGTGGCGACTATAAGAGTCGCCACCAAAACTCAACTTTTAGTGGCGACTTATTTAGTCGCCACCAAAAGTCAACTTTTGGTGGCAACTTTAAAAGTCGGCACCAAAAAGTTACCAATGAAAGTCAATTTTCTTGTAGTAATAGAGGACTAGTTATCGACTTTTAATAACTATCAGTCAATTAGTGAATTTTTATTAAGAAAAGTGGTCGGCATAGACCAACCAATCGATTAATATAAGTTGCTAGTTGACTAATCAGTTTCTGGACAGCAAAAATAACTTAAGACAAAGGATAACCAATCAATTGGAAGAGTCAATCAGTCGATTGATGGCCTTTGTCCCAGTAACAAATATTTTATGTAGATTTTGTTATTTTCTCCACTTAATTTGCTAATTAATGGGTTATAATCAAGATAAATATCAGTTTTTAAGGTAGGATCCAATTAAATTAAGCCGAATTATTAAGAAAATTGACTGAGAACTTATATTATATCCAAAGATGTTGGAAAGCACTTTTAGCAACTTATTTATTGTTAGAAAAAGGGTTACAAAAGTTAAACAATTATCAGAATGTGTCAAAAGATGTCAGTAAGGGAGTCATTACAGGTTTTCACTATATATATTACATTATCAACTATTAGTATCAAAAATTTTCAAAATTAAATATACAGTCTAATTTTGTTTTAAATAATATTATTAATTATTTAAATTTTCAATTTTGAAAATTTATGATTTAGTAGTTAAGATTTTTTTTAATCTATTGCTCCTTAGTCTCTATTGGTATATACATCGTGAATTAATGGGTTAAAAAATTTTAATAATAAATCGTGTGTTTTTAAAATTTAAGAATCAAGTAGTTGAAATATGTATTCCTTTTTAAAAAAAAATTAAGTTGTGCATTTTTTTAAAATTCGATCAAAATCTAAAAATATTTTTAAAAAATAAATAAGTTCTTGATAAGTTTAGTTCAATTAAACAGATCAAGATCTTTTCAGTGACATACTATTTAAATAAAGAAGAAAATGCAAAGAATCTTCTCTTAATTTAAGAAGCTGTGTAATTTACCTTGTTAAAATAAAAAATTGAAAATACATCCCCTTAAATTTTTAATTTTGTACAACATAGTCTTTTTTTAAAAAAAAAATTCATCTAAAACCTCACTACTTGTTCATACAAGTTGAAAAGGACTGATTACTAAAATAAAATGCATATAATCTATCATTCCAAGCGACAAAATAATGACTTTTTGATCATTTTATTCTATATTTTTTCAACAAAATGTCTCTCATGATGATGATTTAAATGTATTTTTCATTAATTTGGCCTTTTTGAACCATCATTAACAAATAGCATAAGAATTTTAGACAAAAATATTATTGGAAGGGTTATGCTAAACCAAATAAAAAATTTATGAAGGTTTATTGTTAGCTTGTACAATTAAAGAAAAAAAAATGACATTTGGTGGTGACTTTTACTAACGACTAAAGTTGTTAAAAGTCCGTAACTGATTGTCTTTTGGTGGCAACTAAAGGAGTCTCCACTAAAAGCCATTATTTAGTGGCGGTGACGACTATAATCACAACCAAAAGTTATCTTTGTTGTCAAAAAAAATTCGTGAAAAAAAGTGACTTTTGGTAGCGACTTTAGTTGCCATGAAAGTCATCTTTAATGACAACTTTGAAAGTTGTCATCAACAAGACCTTTGGTGACCACTAAAAACAACTTTTGGTGGTAATTTTAAAAGTCACCACCAAAAGTCACTTGCCATCTTTTTAGATCCGAATTAGCTCAATAAGTTGACCCAAGATCTATTCGACCTGTGCGGATTTTGACCGATCTAATAACTCGTTATCCCAAGGTAACTCGATTTTTTTCTGCAATATTTAAGTTTATTTGAAATTAAACTAAACATATGCATACATGAGATTCAAATCTGGGTCTCTTACTTTCAACAATGTGTATCTTGTCATTCTGCCACCACTTCATTTGTGCTATATAAGCGCAAAAAACTGAAATAAAACAATATCTAACTTAACAAAAAACAAATATATTATTATTATAGGAATCACCACAAAAAATCTAACTTCAGTTAATTTCATTAAAAAAATTGATTTTGGTTAAAAAAATCAGACTTTTGGTGGCAACTATAGTAGTTGCCACCAAAAGTCTAATTTTTTAAAAAAATAAAAAAAAAAGTCAAATTTTTTAAATAAAATTAAAAAAATAGACATACCAAAAGTCAAATTTTTTAAAAGAAAATTTTAAAAAGTCATATTTTTTTTAAAATAAAATTAAAAAAAATCAGACTTTTAATGGCAACTCCTATAGTGGTTACCAAAAGTCAAATTTTTTTAAAAAATAAAAAAGTCTATTTTTTAAAAAAATAAAAGTCTATTTTTTAAATAAAATTAAAAAAATGAGACTTTTGGTGGCAACTCTCATAATCGCCATCAAAAGTCTGATTTTTTTAATTTTATTTAAAGAAATCCAACTTTTTAAATTTTTTTTTTAAAAAAATTCTACTTTTGATGGCGTCTAATAGAGTCACCACCAAAAGTCAAATTTTTTTAATTTTATTTAAAAAAATTTGACTTCTTTTAATTTTTAAAAAAATTTGATTTTACCAAAAGTCTGATTTTTTTAATTTTATTTAAAAAATAACTTTTTTAATTTTTTTTAAAAAATTTAACTTAATAATCATCACCAAAATTCATATTTAAGGTCATATTTTTTTTAATTTTATTTAAAAAAATCTAAGCCACTACTAAAAATCAATTTTCTTATAACGACTCATTTTGTTCGCGACTCATTTACTGTTTTACATTTATTGAATATATATCTATTTTTCTTCTTAGACATTATAATATTTGGCAAAAATGGTATTTTAATCCTTTATTTTATTTTAAGTTTCATATTGGTTCTTTAAGATCTATTTGGTTTGTGAAAACATTTTCTATTTTCATTTTTAAACTTTATTTCTTAAAACACTGAAAACATTTTTTTGATACTTTCAGATCTAACCTATTTTAAAAAAATATTTTCAAAAAAACATTTTTATTAAACTCAATCAAACAAGCCTATTTTTTATTTCCAATGAAAATAGAAACAGGAAATACCTAAACCAAACAAGTTTTTATATTTTAAAATTTTCATACTGGTCCTCTATGTTACAAACTTATACCATTCTAGTCCTTTTTTCCATTATATCCGTTAAGATTGTTAACAGACTTCACACCTCTTCATATTGGGTCCAATTGGAAAATGTGTTTTGTCCATATTGTCCTCGTTGTTTTGCCAATATCGTACTCCAGGGTGTTCAGATCCAAACTAATTCATTTTCAACCAAATCGACCCAAATCAATCCAACCAAAACCGATCACTTAATCAAATGAATTGAATGGCTTTTTGCAAAAACCTACCTAATTAGTTCAGTCCTTAAATGATGTCCAAATTCATCCAAACCCAACTGATTTTATAACATATTATAATATCATATATTTTATAACATATTATATATTATATAAACATACTAAATAGATTATATTTTATATACTATATTATATTTTATATTTTATATTTTATATTTTACAATATCATGTATTTTCTTGATTTAATTTTGAGGTAAAATAATTTTCTTGATTTTTTTTAACGGAAAAGGACTAAAAGGATGTAAGTTTACAACATAAAGGACCAATATAAAATTTTTAAAATATAAAGAATCAAAATAAAATATAAAATAAAAATAAAGAACTAAAATACCATTTTCACCGACATATTAAAAGCCATTGGAGTTGAACTTTGTGTGTAGTATTTACTATGTTTGAATGTGTGGTACATTGGAAAATCTAGAGTTAGTTGAATGGCTATCACACATTCAAAACCAGCCCATCTTCCTGTTATATAGTTTGTAATATTGAGTAAAATTAGAAGTTCTGCATTAGATAAAATATGATATTTAAAAAAAGAATTTAATTATTGTTCTTTTTATTTGAAAATATGTGTTTTTTTTTTGAAAAAATGTATCTTTTAAATTGAAAAGTTATATCTTTTATTTTAAAAGATCTGTCTTTTTATTTAAAAAGATGTATCTTTTTATTTGAAAAGAAGTGTCTTTTAATTGAAAAGATATCTCTTTTAATTGGAGAAATATGTCTTTATATTTAAAAAAATATCTCTTTTAATTGGATAGAAAAGACATGACTATTGAAAATTGAACGGACATGACTATTCAAAATAGAATACGTATGATTGTTGAAAATAGAAAGACACACTTGTTCAAATTGAACAGATATAACTTTTCAAACTCTATATATATGTATATATATATATATATATATCATATTAGAATTCTACGGTGGAATCTTAGTTCCAAGAAAGCTTTGTTATATCCTGGAAGGGTTTGCCTATGATTTCCCAATACACAGATATAAACTTTTTAAAAACGTGATTTATCACACCTCAAAGCCTTTATTGTTTTCTATTTTTCTAACAATTTTAAAGAGTTTATTTCCTGTCATTTGGTGCTATGGAGAATCCAAAAGAATTCATCAAACTGGATCGCTTCGACTGCACTAATTTCACTCGTTTGAAGGACAAGATGATTTTCCTACTCACTGCCTTAAAGATTCATTATGTTCTTGACCCCCATCTACCAGCACTGCCTGATCCTAATCCTGAAAAATCTGAACAAGTCAAAGCAGAAAGAAAGAAACGTGAAGAAGATGAACTCATATGTCGAAGACACATTCTGAACACATTGACTGATTGTTTATACAATTTGTACTCAAATTTGAAGACACCAAAAGCATTTTAGTCTGCTTTAGAGATTGCCTACCAAACAAAAAAAACAAGATACTGACAAATTTCTAGCCTTACAATACTTTGAACTTTAAATGGTTGACACTAAACCAGTCATGGATCAACTCCATGAACACCAAGTCTTAGTTTCAAAACTAAGAGATGTTGAAGTCAAATTTTCAGATGCTTTGCAAATTGGTGCAATTCTTTCTAAATTGCCTTCTTTTTGAAATAATTATAAAAAAAATTCTACACTCCACTGATAAATTAATATTAGAACAATTTCTTACTCATATTCAAATTGAATATGAAACTCGTGCAAGAGAAGCACTAATTATGGCTTCAAGTTCTACTGTTAATCTTGTCAATTAAAAGAATACTCACAAAGGAAACAAGAATTTAAAAGCAAATAATAAATCCTTTAAGAAAAAGAAAAAAGATATTATTTGTTTCTATTGTGGCAAAAAAAGTCATGTTATTCGTGAGTGTAGATATAGAAATGTTAGAGTTAACTTTAACAATAGAAAGAATAAAAATACTGAAAAAGTAAACTTAGTGGAAAGCACAATCCCAGAGATAGCGGCCATGTTGTCTACACTTCACATTGGTATGATTACCGAAGTGAACATGTCTAATACAACAACGAAAAGTCAAGACTGGTGGCTTGATTTGAGTGCAACCATCCACGTTTGTAACAATAACGATTTCTTCAAGACATATACAAAAGTCAAAGATTCTGAAAAAGTGTTTATGAGAATCATGTTACTGTAGAAGTATTTGGAAAGGGACCTGTAGAGATCAACTTCACATCTGGACAGAAATTGACATTGTTAAATGTATTTCATTTACCAGAAATTTGAAAGAATTTAGTGTCTGCTAGTTTGTTATCTAAGAAATGTTTCAAAATTATAATTGAGTCTGACAATGTTATAGTGTCTAAGAGTGGGACATTTGTAGGAAAGGATTATAATTCTGATGACATGTTCAAACTTAGTACTAATGCAATAAATATTGATTCTGCTTATATTGTTGACTTTGACTATACTTTATGGCATGCTAGATTAGGACACTGAATTTTGGTTCTTTGAAATTAATGTCCAAAAATATTTACATCAATTGCAATTTCAAAAATATTGAAAAATGTGAAATTTGTATACAAGCAAAAATGATTAAAAAAAATTTTTCATAAAGTTGAAAGAAATACAGATTTATTAGACTTGGTGCATTCAGATATTTATGAATTAAATAGAGAAATAACAAGAGGTGGTAGAAAATATTTTATCACATTTATTAATAATTTTCTATATTCACATTTGTCTATTTACTAAGAACCAAAGATGAAGCTTTTAAAAGATTTAAAGAATATAAATCAATAGTAAAAAATCAAAAGAATGGGAAAATAAAAATCCTTCGTAGTGATAAAGGTGGAGACTATTTTCCTATTGAATTTAATAAATTTTGTGAAAAGTATAGTTTAATACATCAAAGTAGTACACCTTATACCCAACAACAAAATGGGTTGGCAGAAAGAAAAAATAGAACCTTAGTAGAAATGGTTAATGCTATGTTATTGAATGCTCATTTGCCACATAATTTATGGGATGAAGCACTTTTAATTGCATGTCATACACTTAATAGAGTGCCTTCAAAAAGTATGAAAACATCACCTTATGAACTTTGGAATAATAGAAAATCAAATTTAAATTTCTCAAAGTGTGGGGGTGTATTTCATACTATAGAGTTCCTGATCATCAAAGAACTAAATTAGGACCTAGGGGCATTAAAAGTGTTTTTGTAGGATGTGTACAAAATTCAAAGGCTTACAGGCTTTTAAATGTAGAATCAAATGTGATTGTAGAATCTATACATGTTGAATTTATTGAAAATAAATTTTTGCATGATTCTACCAATGATCAATTAAAAGATCAAAACCAAAATGATGATACATATACATTGACACATTCTGATATTGCTAATAATAAAAGAAAAAAATGACGAAAATCACAAAGAATTTAGAAGGAGCCAAAGAGTTAGAATAGAAAAATATTTTGGTTCTGATTTTATTTCTTCACAAGCTTTACTCTTTCTTGTTGAATAAAGTAGAACTGATATCTTTAATAAAATACCCATTTTACAAAATGTTGAAAATGATCCAAAGACTTTTCAAGAAGCTATGCCTTCTAAAGATGCAACTTTTTGGAAAAAGGCTATAAATGATGAAATGGAATCAATTATGTCCAATAACACTTTAATTTTAGTTGATCTACCTACAGGATCAAAACCTATTGGTTATAAATGGGTGTTTAGACGAAAATATAATACAAATGGTTCTATTCAAACTTTTAAGGCAAGATTAGTGGCTAAAGACTTCACACATAAAGAAGGTATTGATTATTTTGATACCTATGCTCATGCAGCAAGAATAATATCCATTATAGTACTTTTATCATTAGTATCAATCTATGAATTACATGTTCATCAAATGGATGTTAAAATAGCATTTTTAAATAGAAATTTATATGAATCAACTTGAAGGTTTCATTCTTCCAGGAAATGAAAATAAAGTTTGTAAATTAGTCAAGTCTCTTTATAGTTTGAAACATGCACCAAAGCAATGGCATGAAAGATTTGATAGTGTGATACTATCAAATGGATTCATACATAATCATGCTGACAAATGTATTTATTCCAAATTTACAAGTAAATATAGTGTCATTATATGTTTATATGTTGATGACATGTTAATATTTGGAACAAATATACTTGGTATCTCTGAATCTAAGAAGTATTTGACTTCAATCGTTAAAATGAAAAATATGAATGAAGTGGATACTATGTATTAAAGTTCAAAGAGATAACAAAGGAGTGACTTTGTTACAATCACACTATATAAATAAGGTACTTGATAAATTCAAATATTTAGAAATAAAGGACTTTAATACTCCTTATGATTCCTGCAAGTGCAATAGGTAGTATGATGTACGCAATACATTGTACTAGCTGTTTGTAAACTCTCAAGGTTTGCAAGTAATTCAGGTAATGAACATTAGAAAGCAATTTCTAGAGTGTTTGGGTATTTGAAAAGAACAAAGCACTTGAAAATTTGTTATAGTGGTTTTCCTACTATATTAGGTTATTCTGATGCAAGTTAGATCACAAGTGTTAATGATAATAAATCCACATCTTGTTAGATATTTACCTTGGGTGAAGGTGCAATAAGTTGAGTATCTAAAAAGTAAACTTATATTTCCTATTCCACAATGGAATATGAATTTATTGCATTGGCAACTGCTAGAAAAGAAGTAGAATGGCTAAGGAACATGTTATTAGACATTAAGTTGTGGCCACAAATTATGCCAGCCATTTCTGTATTCTGTGATAGTGAAGCTACTATGTGTATAGCTCACAATAAAATTTACAATGGGAAATCAAGACATATAAGCTTAAGACATGCTTATATAAGGGAATTGGTTACAAATGGAACAATGACAATTGTTTATATTAGGTCAAATAAGAATTTGGCTGATCCATTAACGAAACCATTGTCCAAAGATGTAGTAGAGCAAACTTGTATAGGAATGGGGTTAAAACCCTTAAAATAAAGCGCTAGTAACAGGAACTCAACTTTGAATTAGTATACACTCTAACAATAAAAGTTCAATGAGTAATAACAAGTTACTAAGTGTTGTTTGAGGTACGAACTCTAAAATTGAGACCTCGTTTAAGAGAGTATACTACATAACATTGTGTAAAGAGTTATGCATACTGTTACAAAGAGAGGATGAAAAATGTCCTAATGGTATTGTTAAATGTTTGGAGTAATAGGGACGTAATAACAATACTATCTATATGAATATTGAAGTGATGCCGCTTCAAACAAGATTTTAAAGAGCTGATCTTGTAAATATTCATGAAACCAGGATTAGCACATGGCAAATGGAGTTATGGTTCAAATTTTATGATACCACTAACTTCGTCAAAACTTTAAAATGTTACAGTATTAGAAAGTTTAAATCTCTGTAAAGATACTTTCTATTATGTATAATATCATGTAGAAATATTACAAACTAGTAGGGGATTATTATATAGTTTGTAATATTGAGTAGAATTAGAAATTCTGCATTAGATAAAATATGATATTTAAAAAAGAAATTTAATTATTGTTCCTTTTATTTGAAAATATGTGTTTTTTATTTGAAAAGATGCATCTTTTAAATTGAAAGGTTATATCTTTTATTTTAAAACATGTGTCTTTTTATTTAAAAAGATGTATCTTTTTATTTGAATAGAAGTGTCTTTTAATTGAAAAGATAACTCTTTTAATTAGAGAGATATATCTTTCTATTTAAAAAAAGATGTGTCTTTTAAATTGAAGAGATGTGTTTTTTATTTGAAAAAAATTGTCTTTCATTTGAAAATTGAATTTTAAATTTATTTTTAAAAATTCAATAAAACAAAATTAAATAGACATATATATTCAAAATAAAATAGACGTGACTTTTGAAAATTGAACGAACATGACTATTCAAAATAGAATAGACATGATTGTTAAAAATAGAAAGACACACTTGTTTAAATTGAACAGATATAACTTTTCAAATTATATATATATATATATATCATATATCATATTAGAATTTTACGGTGGAATCTTGCTTCCAAGAGAACTTTGTTATATCGTGGAAGGGTTTGCCTGTGATTTCCCAATACACATATATAAATTCTTTAAAGAAAGTGATTTATCACGCCTCAAACCTTTATTGTTTCTTACTTTTCTAACACTTCCTCTCCACTTCTCATTTCCTATCCAAACATTAATATTTACTATTTTTATTTTTCTAGTTTAGCTGCAATCTTCTGCATATTGCTTTACTTCTATATCTTACAGGGACCCACCCACATGCAGCTCAAGGGTGCACATGCATCTCCTAAATTTTCAGCTAAAATTAAAGTTTCAAGTATAATATTTTAAAAATTTATATTTTAGCCTTAAATTTTAATTTTTTTCATTTGGCCCCCCATTTTTTTATTGATTTTAACATTTATGTATTTTGACCCCCTAATCTAGGGTCCTAGATCCGTCCCTAATTACAATCTTCAAGCATCTGCACCTTCAGTTTTAGATATTGATCACTTCACTAAAATTTTACTTTTGCCACTCTATGTTTCTTTCAAAATTACAACAGCATATTGCAATTTTTTTTAATATGATGCAATTATAATTGGTATCTTTTCATATAAGATATTTAAATTTCACTTTCATAAAAAAATTTCTTATTTCTAGGGTACATTTTATCAATAAATTAATACGACAATAAAAATAGCTAAATTAATATCTAATACATGACTACAATTTTATTCTTAACATAAAATAAAGATAATTAAGTAATTGTTTTAGAATAAGTGATTATTTAAAAAATGTATTTTCATTAATAAAAAAGAATATTTTTAATATATATATCATAAAATTCATATATTTAAATAATAAATAGCCAAAAGGAAAGAAAAAATAAAAAGAAAAGGAATAACTTCTTCACCTTTTTTTGGCCAAAAAAAATTGTTGAATAGAATAAGGAAAGATATATAAAATTTCTTTAAAAAACTTATTCCTAGACTATCATTTTGTGATAAAGGGAGTGAATTTTTTTTAAAATTTTTACTTTTTATTTTATATATATATATATATTAAATATTAATAATATATTAAGTTAAAAAATATAAAGGGAGTAAGAATAATTATACTTTTAGCTTCTTCTTTTTTTTTAGTTTCAAATATCTAAATCTATATCTTGTTTTCTTTTTTAAGCAAATAAACTATTTTTATTAGTTTTTACTTAAATAAAAATTAATTTAAAAAAATAATGCAGGATGGCCGGCTAACCTATTTGGCCCATCAGCCTGTAAAATGTAGGCTGGGCCAGCATAATACTAGGTCAAATTACCAGCGTACTAACTTTTTTAAAATTATTTCTTCACATACTAACTATTTAAAACTATTTCCCTATATACTAACTTTTGGCAAAATTCGACACACACGAAGTCGAATTTGGTGAATAAAGCTACGCAAACTCGACCATGGGAAGGCTGAATTACGTTAAATATATAATTCGACCTACCCACAATCGAATTCAGGGTAGAAAATATTAAAAAAATTAATGGAATTTGACCATGTAATAGTCGAATTCCATACCAGACTTTAAAAAAAACTCATATTTTTTTACCTCATTATTTTTTTAATTTAAAAAATAATTTTTTTTGTTTAAACTAAAATTATGTAATAAATAAATTGTACATGATTTGTTTTTATTTTTATACAATATTTAGTTTCATTAATTATATAAATAATTATGTTAAATGATTTATTTTATTAATGATATGTATTATTGTTTCAATAATTATATTGGAAAAGATATATAAATTAGATAATAATAACTTTTAATAATTTGAAAGATTTATTTTGATTATTTTCTTAGATTTTAAGAATATTCTCAATTTTTATATTTTAAATACATAAAAAATATGAAAATATATAAATTGTAGTTGAAAAGTAGATATTAAAAAATAATAAATGTCAATTGCAATTGTCATTAATTAAATTTACTATTATTAAAATGAAAAACAATGTAAGGAATTTAATGAACCAACTAATTTTAATTAATGTGAATAATAAACGAACTAATTAGTAAATTATTAAATCATATTTTTTCCAAATAGTCATGTATATTTTTTTATTTTACTTTATATAAATATTGTTATTTATTTTTTAAAATGATTTTTATGCTGAAAATTTTTTATATGTGTTAACAATTTATTTATGTATGTATTTTATTTGTATTTTATTTTTTATTTGTTGATTATTAAATTAGCCTACATAATTAATTTTTTATTAAATTAAATTAATGATATTTTTTATTTATCTATAAAGATTTTGATTTATTTATTTTAAAACATCTATTTATTATTATATTTATAAATTATAATATTAATAAAATACATGATATTTTAAATTATGATAATAATGAAATTGGCATTTGTTATTTTATTAAATTAATGTATATAATTATTATTAAATTATGATAATAATGAGATTGGAATTTGTTATTTTATTAAATTAATGTATATAATTATTATTAATGTGTAATGATTTTCATAATAGTTTTAATAAAATGTATTTAATTATTTTTAGCAATTTAAAAGATTTAAATTAATTTAACTTTTTTTTTACAATTTTAAGAATATTCCTAATTTATATTTTTTTTTAAGTTTTAATGAATCAATATGTAACTATATTAATACCAATTTTTGTTATAGTTTGTAATTTTGTATAGATTTATACATATAATACAAAGTAAATATATAAATTTTTTAATTATAGATTTTAATTTTGTTTATTAAATAATTTTTTTGTTAAATATTTTTCTGTTTACCCTAAGCCACGTATGACAAAATAATAGTCTAACAATTTGAAATGAGAATTTTTTTAAAAATCTCAATAGATAATATAATCGTACAAATAAAATATTATTTAATCTGATTGGTTTGGTAAGACAAGACGAGATGGGCATGTTGATCGATTGTTTTCGGTTTGTCTGTAGATTTCACGTCGTGAAGGTTTCTCATGTTGTCTATAATCTATTGAATTATTTATGTACGTAGAGTTTGGGCGTCCTTGCTTTCAAGCCATTTCAAGGTGAGGCTGCACCTTGTATCCATTGTAGACTAGCCAATCTTCGTGAATTCCGATTAGATAAAATTTCCCCTGATATGCTTTCAATATAGTTTCCAATCAGAAAACATTATTGACCAGTTGGTTGTAGTCAAAGCCCCAGTTTAGACATGCCGCTATTGCATGTTGACATGGAAAGTGCAAAACTTGAAATTCTCCATAATCGCACTTTTCGACACTAAGATCCAGCTTGCAAGTACGCTTAAACTGTCTGTTTAGTTCATTAAATGGTTCTTCCACTTCAAATAAAGACCTCTGTGGATTGAAATCAATCACTACACACCTTCTTCCGCGTTTGCGATTTATTTGCAAATTTTTCGTCACGATATTTGAGAAGTCGGTGTTTTGAGATGAAATATGTGCTTGTATGGTTGTAGCTCGTATTGTGAAATGTTCTACTAATTTATATATGCTTGCTTTTTCCAATCCGAGTACAGGTAATAGGAAGACACCATTTATGCATTCGACAAGTTTGTAGTCATTTGACCCCACCGTAGACTTTATGTGTCGTATGCACGAGACCATTGTTCCAGTGGTATATCTACTATATAATTTGCGCTTGTGTCACATCAGGTTCGTATAGCTGCTAGTTCTGCATCCACCTAATGGCGCTCAAAATAGTATCATGTCATCTACATACACAGTTTCAGTTGAGAAACTAATTATGCCATTAGTAAAAAAAAAAGAGCAAACCTATATTAATAAACTTTTCTCGCAAGTATTTGTTGTGTATTTCTTTTTTGACGTTGTCACCCAAATGACAATGCAGAACTTCCAATGAGCATATGGTGGTTTCCACCCAGTTTCTGGATCTTCCAACAGCGCCGTCGCACCCTTTTCTCTATCTGTGATAATGCAAAGATCTCGTCGATTCTTAATCATGTGTGTTTTCAAGTGTGACAAGAAAAAAATGATACGCCTCTTTGGTCTCACCCTTGATCAATGCAAATGTTATGGGAACTATCTTTCTGTCCCTATCTTGTGACACATCTATTATCAATTGTCCCGTATACTTTTTGTATAAATGTGTCGCATTATAAGCTTTAGATAGACGAAAGCATCAATGCACGGCTTGAAGGTCTAAAAAAGACAACGGAAATAGACATTTCCATTTTGGTTACGTGTTGGCGGGTAAGTGTCCAACTCGTAGACAGTGTCAGGGTTAAAATGACAGACAGTGTTTAATCACCATGGTAACAAATTGTAGGACCATTTCCAACCTCCGAAAACTGCTAACAATGCCTTGTGTTTTGTAAGCCAAGCCTTCTTGTATAATACAATATATCCAATGTAGTCCTTATTATGGTTATTATCTGGTTATTATCTGGTTATTATCTAGCTTTTCATGATCTTGAGACATTATAGCTGACAGACACGTATGATCTCCATTGTACTCGGTGATCCTATACGGATGTGCAGGTGACCCTCTACTCGCAGCCATTTTTATAATTTGGGCACCTGTAATCTTCAGTCCCACACTTTGATAGTGTTACTTAGAACGTCTGATATGCTCGAACAGCGTACAGTTTCACTGCTCATCTTAAACTGAGGACATCTGCAAATCGCATATCCTTATATAGCTTCTGTTGAATATTAAGAGGGGCCAACTTATTGGTATGCCAAGTGTCATCGTTTCCCATTTGATCAACATCAACGTAATGAAAAAAAGTTGACGATGTGTCTGTCATGAGAGCCATGTCCGATTGCGTAATTACGTCCGCGTCGTCATTGCCATGATTGTCAAAATTTTCTGGATCGTAGTCAGGATCACTTAACTCGTCTGATATGTTATCTTCTAAGCCCATGTCATATGCAGCAGATAGTAAATATGGTTGGTCCGATGAACTTGGCTGTGAGTAGTATTAGGGGATTGAGAGAGTCATTGGATTACATAGTTGATAGTCTAGACCTTGTTGTACTTGAGACAATAAGTCTAAATTTGTTATATGGTTCGATATGCAAGTGCTCACATCTATTTGCACTGTACTAAGCTCTACCAATAATTCCATTATCGCCTGATCTTGAAAGTGATCGAGGCTTGTAATCACCGCAACTTGAAGTTGATAGTCATTTTCCATTTTCACCTTTCGATAGTGAAGTGGCGACAATTTCACAGGGCATCGGTATCAAACCTTGCTTACAGCCTGATTATAGAGTAAGCTACACTGAACACGTGGACGGTCTTTGAACTCATCCATAGTAATTCCTTCGAACAGCCTCATCAACATCATATTTTCAGACATGAAAGTGTCACCCTCGTCTGAGATAGTAATTTCTCCGTGTAGATATAAATACGCAGTAATTTATCGACTCATTCTGTTTGGATAGAAAAGAATAATGGGGAAGAAATTTTTTGTTATCTGAGAGCAATGAATTTGAAGACAAAGGGATTGCGCTGAGAATTTGTCTTCATTAGCTATACATAGACTAAAAAATAAATCTTGAATAAAATATTTTGTTATCTTCTATTAATAAACTTGATACAACAACAAATTTAAAAAATTATTGTTGATATGACTTTACACTGAAAAATTACAATTGATAGGATTTTACACTAAAAAATTATAGCTGATAGTAAATTTGAAAAGACATAACACTGAATAATTTTCACGCATGCTGATGAGAGAGCACCGATTTCTTCTGACACACTAACTTCAAATTCAGTCCCGTGAAGGCTAGGGGGATGTTAATGTGGTCAAATTTATGAGGCCCCAATTTAACCGTTCAACAGTCGAATTTTGCAATTCAAATGTTGAATGGTTAAATTGTAGCTAGTTGCCACTTGGCAACCGGCCCCCCCCAACCCACCACATGGCATCTTCCCCCTCCCCTCAAAATAAATCTCCTTTCACACCCTATAACCCTCCCCCACCACCCCTTATATATACCCTCCTCTCCCATCACACAATCCACACACTTCTATCTACCTTTCTACAGACATTTCTCACATATTTGTCCAGTTATTTGGAGAGGCTTTGTGGCATTTTTTTTTGACAGATCAAATTATAGCACCTGGACCAGTCAAACAAGATTTATTATATCTCCAAGATCAACATATTTCTGAACAAACATGGAACAAGAACCTAGTAAGTCATATTCTTAATTTGTTGTTATTATTTTGCCCATTTATTTTGCCCATTTTATTTTCTATTCTTAATTTGTTGTTATTATTTTGACCTTTTTTATTTTCTATTTTTAATTTGTTGTTATTTTTTTTTTGTTTTCTATACGGCCTAATAGACTATTAAAAGTTCGTCGAGATACTAGTCAATTAGTGATCCGAGCAGACCCCTGCATTGTGCCATATTTGCAACAAGTTGGATTTTACAGAATGTTGAGGATTGGATTCTTTATATAGGACCAAGCATTAGTCACAGCGCTAGTAGAAAGATGCGTCCAAAGACGCACACATTCCATCTAACACAGGGAGATTGCACTATCACATTATAAGATGTGGCATTGCTATTTAGACTCCCTTGCAGTGGCCGTGCTATTGTAGAAGATTCTGTCCTCTCTTGAGATATGGTATGTCTTGTAATGTTGGGAGTTATCCCGCCTAAGGACAAATTGAACAGCCAAAGATTATGTATGATATGGCTTCAAGAACAGTTCTCAGAGTTGCCAGAGAATGTGAATGAAGCCACAATTGAACAACACGCATGAGCTTACATTTGGCTCATCATCGGTGGCTATCTGATGCCAGATAAATCTGGCATGAACGTATACTTAATGTACCTCCCGCTGTTGCAAGACTTTGAAAAATGCAGGAAGTATAGTTGGGGCTCGGCTGTATTGGCCAACCTATACAGTGAATTATGAAAGGCAACACACCCTACTGCACATCAAATTAGTGGGTCTGTTCATTTATTGCATGTGTGGGCATTTGAACAATTTCCACGACTAAGGCCGCAAGTACCAACTCAACCTGATGATGATGAAGAACATCTGTGGCCCCCTCCAATAGCACACAGGTATGTCATATGCCAGTATTAATTTATTTAGATATATTATTTGAATTCTTTTTTCAATTCAAAATTTAGATCATTGTATATTTAGGTGATAATTTATCTAAATTAAAAATTAAAATTAAGATTTAATGTTAATAGGTGGAATAGATTTAGATCATTGTATATACCAAGTCTCCATTGCTCGTGCTTTAGATCGATACAGGTGATTGTTAGACCACATGACCGATAATGAAGTATTAGCATTTATTTTATTTTTAAATTGATAATATTTTGTTTTCTATTAGTGGATGTGATGGTCATTTTTTACAAAATTAGGTTATTTGGCTCCCATATGCATGTCAAGCAGTCCCAGAATATTGCTGAATTGACCCTGACGTCTGGCGTGCCTCGGTTCCCATCCTAAATTTCCACATAATAGAATGGCACTATTCGGATCGAGTCATGCATCAATTTGGAATGGAACAACTAATCCCAGTCCCATTGATAAACTTAAGGGATTGACATCTTAAAAAGTTAACGAGAAGATTGATACTAACTGAAAGGTGGAGCATGCTAACTTCATCTAGGCAGGGGACCGATTACGAGATCAAGTACACATTGCTCCTATAACATTATCAGATCAGTCGCTGGGACCATACTCACGATACATGCAGTGATATTACCTTCACACAAGGCGATGGATTCGTGCTTTCAACGCCTGCGATGGATACGTGGTAAAATATACTTTAAAATATTTGTCATTTATTTTAATTAATATTACTTGAAGAATAATTTTGTTTATTGTATTAATTACATGCTATTCTAGTGAGAGCAATGGGCGTGCACGGTCTGCAAGAACCAACGATTCCCTCGGATTATGTGGTATCGACTAGTGACAAGATCTTGCAAGCTCTTAAAGAACGTAACACGATGGAACACCCAACTCCAGCTGCATAAGACTGACCGCAGCCATATATTCCAAAAAGGCCACCCCGAGGTAGGCGAGGTGGAAGGGCACGAGGGGTACGTGGTCATCATGGTGGTCGATCGGTGGCATTCAAAGTTGGCCCGAGCACCGCAAGGGGGGATGACGCAGGTCCGAGCGCATGCTATCAGACCCCACCAAGACAATATACTGAACCTTGTAATAATTCAACTGAAGATGACCATTCGGCCGAAGATAGCGATCAGGAAGAGAAGGATCAAGCACTCGGTCGTGGAAAGAGACATGTCGCTCGGCGCCGTTGTAGAACTGGCTTGCACTACTATTAAATGTATTCTTGTATAAAACTTATTTTATATCCAGTTTTTAATTATATTTGATGTAATTCCTTTTTTTTAATTTACTTAAAAAGATATGACTATTTTATAGATCTTAACAAGATAATAAAAATAAATCGTTGTCAATACATAAATTAATAATGAAGCCACAATAAAATAATTTATATTGTATAAAAATAAAAAAAAATTATGTACTTTATTAATATTATAATTTTATAAACCATAATAATAAATAGATGTTTTAAAATAAATAAATCAAAATCTTTATAGATAAATAAAAAAATATCATTAATTTAATTTAATAAAAAAATTAATTATGTAGGCTAATTTAATAATCAACAAATAAAAAATAAAATACATACATAAATAAATCATTAACATATATAAAAAAAATTTTAGCATAAAAATCATTTTAAAAAATAAATAACAATATTTATATAAAGTAAAATAAAAAATATACACAAATATTTAGAAAAAATATGATTTAATAATTTACTAATTAGTTCATTTATTATTCACATTAATTAAAATTGGTTGGTTCATTAAAAAACGAGCGGTTTTGACACCTCTAAAATAAAATATTTTATCAAAGAAAAACGTTACATATTAATTGAAATAAATGTAAAATATCAACATAACTTTTTTAAAAAATACAAATTAAAAATCGTGTGACAAGAAAAATTATAAAAAAAGAATAACAATATAAAATACCAAATAACAAATTACATTATTTTTGTATATTAATTTTACTTCTTACAATAATTTGAAATATTGAAATTATAATGAAAGTAATAAGCCAGAAAACTTGGACGATATTTTGGTGAGAATAAATTCGTCACATGGCATAAAGCTTTAGCTAGCAAGTAGCCACCAAAATTCAAGAGGAACAAGTAAGCGTTGTGGATTTGTGGTTCATTCTATCTCTCAAATCTTAACCATCAAAACATTTATTCCTTCTACTCTCATCTCATGTTTAACTTTTCTTTCTCTTTCTTTCTTTTTTTTTTCTTTTTAAATTTTAGTAAATTATTCATTTGATCGTAAAGAGATTCTAATTATCTTAATTTAATTTTTAAAAATTTTATTTATTTTAATTTTATTTCTTTATTTATCAATTTAAAATTTAATAATGATAGATTTAATAATTTAGTATTAAGAAAATCAAATTGAAATAGATATAATTTTTCAAAAAATAAATTGAAATAATTAATCTTTTAAAAATCAAACAATAATAATTTCAATAAATTCATTAATTTGGTCCCTAAAAAATCAAAGGTTTTATTTTAATTTTTAAAATATTGTATTTGTTTCAATTTTATTCTTATTTATCAAAATAACTTTTAACAAAAATCAAAATTTTAAATTTAACAATAATAGATTTTGAGATTTAACAATAAAAATGACTAAATTAATACGAGTACAATTTTTTAAGAATTAAACTAAGACAATTATAATTTTTTAGGAATTAAATTAGTAATTTACTCTTATAATTTTTCATAAACCAAATAAATAAATTTACGATTTTTTTTTCCAATTTCATTATGTGAGGGTAATATAAGAAGACGAAGAACAATTGTTTGAGAGTTCGATGTGTCATATCCATAGCCTTAGACCAACATTTCAAATAATCCTCCCTTTCGCTTCATTCTCAAGCTGTTTCCTTGTTCTTTTTCTCCTCTCAGCTTCCCTCCAATATCTATATATATATATATATATATATATATATATATATATATAACACAAAGGCCCTCCCTTTTTTATATATTACACATTTGTATCAGAATTAGAAGGCATTTATTTATTTGACCTCCTCCTCCTCCTCCTCCTCCTTCTTCTTCTTCTTCTTCTTCTTCTTCTTCTTCTTCTTCTTCCTCCTCCTCCTCTGAAATTCTGTAAATTCTGCTTGAAATGGCAGTGACAGAATTAATGCCCTCTTATGTTAAAACCCATCTTCACTCTTCAAACCTCTCTCTGCTATCAAAACGATGTTTTCCCACACAGCAACGATGTCGTTTTGGACGTCTCCTTCAACATCAAACCCAACATGCCTCCATTTCTTGCTCTGTTGTTTCAAGGTAAGCTTCTCCAACCTCTCCTCTTTATTCCATGTATTAAGGAAACCAACTTGGAGTGATTCAGCATTTATTGGTTATAATTAAAGTGTTGAGTTAAAATCTTGTAAATAAAAAAAAATTGTGATTAAAGAACTTTACATGTGGTTTGATATGATTTCAATCAAATTAATCGAAGTCCTATCAAAATTACATTTATTGGTTGATTGTTTAGTTTCTGAAAATGTAACTCTACGATTTGATCTCTTAATGTTATAAACTTATTGTACACTGTTAGTGAATCAATTTATTATCTAATTTAATTTTATTGAAGAATTAATTTGTATTGATTTTATAACTTTTAAGATTTAACGCATTTAACACTTAAATTGTAAAGATTAAATAATAAAAAATATATAACTTTTAAAGACTAATTTATATGTTTACTCAATATTTTACTTTTTTAAACTACTACAAAAAGTAAAAATTCCCTGTGACTCTGGCCAAGTCGGCTACAAAAAAAATTATTTCTATGCATTAATTACTCAAACAAATTTTTGAATCCTAAACAAAAAAAATTGAGGAAATTCATTATTGCGAGGTCACAAAATTTGGATCTTTTGGACTTTTAAAGAAATCGACAATTTAAAATAAGAGTTCAGAAGAGTTGTGTGGACACAAAAATGGGAAAGAAGAGGGCAAGAAGAGGAGTGAGTCCCATATGTGTGGTTGCTCTTTTAGTACATCATATGCACTATCGAAAAGAAATTTATTTTCACCACAAAGTATGTAGATTAATTGATAAAGAATTATTTTAACTTAACTAAATGTTTTAAGTTTAAGTATTTTGTCGTCCATTGTAATCTTGTTTTAATTGAATCTAAATTGTTTACTTTAAATCAAGTGGTCTAAATTTAAAAAAGAATTAAAAAAAATAGACTTCATCAATTATTACTAACCAATGCCCTAAAGATGTATTTAATGCTATAAGGCTTATAAATATATTATTATTTTAGTAGAAAGTTTAGACAATGTCAAAAGTTATTTAATAGGTCTAACTATATTTTTTATTTAAATAATTTTTATTAACACTTCATATTAATTTTCTTTTGGTTATCGTTATTTGAGTCTACCATTCTCTATTTTTTTATTTAAATAATTTTTATATTCTTTTTTTTTGGACTTGTTCTTTATATT
This sequence comes from Biancaea sappan, assembly GCA_037074585.1. Classification (NCBI taxonomy): domain Eukaryota; kingdom Viridiplantae; phylum Streptophyta; class Magnoliopsida; order Fabales; family Fabaceae; genus Biancaea; species Biancaea sappan. The sequence goes on from CM073492.1 coordinate 42,078,329, forward strand.
CTTTTCTAAACTTCTTTTTATTAACCTCTCATTGGAACATAGCACCAAAATCCTTCTAGGATTACAACAATTAAAACATTATTTACTTTGGTTTGGCCTTGCCCTACCACAGTAAACCTAATTTAAGGTATTTGTACAAATTATTTAACATCTCATTTGAGTTTTATAGAATTTTTCTTTTTACATTTTAACTATGTTGAGTTATTTATACAAATTATCAAATATATTAAATATTAAATAACAAATAAGAAACAAATAATGAATAAAAATTACACGTGTATTTTAAGAGTATATAATATCAAGCTATAAAGTGTTTTAATTAAATAAATAAATAAAATAATAAATAAAAATTATTACAAGTAATAAAAATAACTAATAAAAAGAGTGTGTAACCAAAAGAGAATTAATAAAAAGTGTTAATAAATATTGTTTAAATTAATATTAAATTTAAAATTTAAAGATATTAGATATAATTAATGTTGGTTGTCTTTAAGAATTATAATCAGACCCACTAAATAATCTTGTAGATTTAATGACCAAACTCTACGATGGCAAGAATTGATAGAGGATCTAGACTACAAATTCAGAAAGAAATTGAGAGAAAGTGAAACCAAATCCATGGAAGATCGAAATGGGATTATACTCCAAAACAAACAAAACAAAAAACGTTAAATTCTTGGATCTAACTTACTTTTCCACCATTCACTTGTCAGGCAAGTGCAGTTGCAAACTGTGCAAACCCAGGAGGACCTCAAGAGAAAGCTTGATGATTGCTATGGAGTTTTCTGCTTGACCTATGATTTGAAGGCTGTAAGTACCTTCTCTATTATTATTATTATCCATGTATTTACAATCCAAATTCTGGGTTTTATTCTGAAGTTTGTTTTGCATTCTACAGCAATATTTGGTTACATTATAAAACCGCACTCATGGTGTTTGTCAATATGCCTACGTTAAAATTCAAGTTTTTTTGCGACTTGTTACTCCTAGTTTTGTTTTGCACCCAAGCGATCCAGTGCATCTTTTAGCGCATTATAAATATACTAACACACACACACACACACACAAAATCTGTATTATCAGGTGTAATTTTTAAGTGTTGTATTATGTAAGTGTCTGGCATGTGTTGAATATGAACATAACTCTTTTTATGAAGTGTGCAGAATCAATTTTCTGTCAAATTAATGTGATTTATATTGAGTTAAATCTAGTAAGCTCTTTTAGACTTCAACCACGAACTTGTGAATTATACAAGAATTTCCAATTATTAGTTAAACAAAAAAGAGAAAATTTTGACAAAATTAACATCTAAAGAACAGACTATTCTTAATGTATCATCTATTTCTCCCTTTGTTAAGCAAAGTCTTAAACCTTAGTGCTTTCATTGGAGTTCACTAAGACAGTAGTATTTATCCATCAAGTTTATAAGAAAATTATGATAAATAGAAACAATTTGGGTATATATCAATCCAAATTTTCCATGGCACAGTAGTAGTTTACACTGCAGAAACAAAGTTTGTCCAAGAACTAGAGTTTTTTTACAGTCATTAATCTGTTAAATCTGCTAATTTACAACTTGTATAACTGTCACTCAGTAACCAGTAATCTTTCCTTTGCAAAGTTTCATTTTCATATCCAATTGAATCTTGATCTAATTTTTCTGTAAAAAAATGATGAACAATGTAAACAACTGACTTAAAATTGAGTGTACATTAATGCAATCTGTTACAGTTTTCTTTATAGTTCTTCTCATAGAAGCAAGGATAAGCCTATGTGCATGTGCATGTAATGGCTCTTTGATATTAGCAGATGCCAATTAAATTTTTCAGCCTAATCTATTCATCTTTGTTTGGCTTATGTGTTCACAGGAAGAAGAAACAAGATCATGGAAGAAATTAATTAACGTGGCGGTCTCGGGCGCCGCTGGAATGATCTCTAATCATTTGCTTTTTAAGGTGAATATAACTTAGATTCAAACCTAAAACTAGATCAGTTAAAAGTACATTTATCTTTTCATTATTGTTGGCTTGCTACTCTAGAATTCTTCACCACACAATCTATCTACCATGATTTCAATTGACTGGGTTTATTATATTAGCTTGCATCTGGTGAGGTTTTCGGTCCAAATCAACCTATAGCTCTGAAATTATTGGGATCTGAAAGGTCATTCCAAGCTCTTGAAGGTAAGCTTCATTTCATTGATATGCCAAAATGACATTTCATTTTTTAGTTGGAGCAACTAAGCAGAACATAATGCATAAAGCTGACCAGAAAGTCTCTCTGACATTTGGAACCAACTTGACATGATAATTTTGTATCATCTTCATAGAGACAACCATGTGTGATTTTGCAAAATAATAATAATAACAACCAAAAAATGATGAATAGTGTTTCAATATGTAGCATAATGAAAATGAAAAAATTTATATACAGTACCTTATATTTTTCTATCAAATTCTCTCATTAAAATACGATAAATGTATGGTTTTTCAACCAAAATACGATAAGTATATGATTTTTAAAAATAACTATATTTTTTTACAACTCAACATTGCATAATTAATTCTTCAAATAACCTTTTACATATATTTTAATTTAGTTAAGAACCTCATAATAAAGATATAAACGACTACTCCTAATGAAAACTATTGTGAAAAAAGGTAAATAAAGATATAGAATTGGGCGTTATAAAGAGAATGAACAAACAAGATTCTAAGGAAGGACTGAGACTACTGTGGTCTTTGACCTGTAATATAATGTTGAAACAAGTTTGTAAACTTTTCACTGGAGTAACAGAATTTGTGAGCTTCTCTTCAAGTCAGAGAAAGGACTGTGTCACGCAAAGCTCAGCAACCTTATTCTTTCACAATGTTGTTTTGTTATATCTTTTCAAATGCTTACGCATCAGTAAAAATTTACATGCCTTTCTCTTTAAATTAGATCATTGTCTCAAACCATGAGTGTTTTGCCGAAACGTAGAGTCAATATTGTCTACAATTGGTGCCAGAAATGGACTCTTTTTCAGTTGCAAAATCGTAACTGTCCATTTTCGATTGACCGTCTATGAATGAAGGAAGAAATTTAAAAAGAGAAAAAATACAAAGCCGACCTTTCTTCAATCGTAGCTGTCCGATCTAAAATGGACAGACACGATTTTGCAATTGGAGAAATCTAATTTTGGCACCAACTACAAATAATTTACAATATGCTATTGGGAGAAAGAAGAGGGGACGAGATTTTTTTAAACTGGTAAATGAAATCTGACTAGATCCATAGCAAATACTGTTTAATCAAGTCAACACTCTTTAGTTTGCCATTATGTGTAGTTTCCTTATTGCTTTGAACAATATAAAAGAAAACAATTGAATTCAACAAAAAGAAAAGTGGATGGCATGTAGATTAGCATTGTGATAAAAATTTCCGTGAAATATGCTTCCAGATGAAACAATATATTTTGTGATGTTTGTTACAGATGCATTATCATGAATGCTATTTAACATCATTGTTCTAATTCAAAATGCAGGAGTTGCAATGGAACTGGAGGACTCCTTGTTTCCTTTACTAAGAGAAGTGAGTATTGGCATTGATCCTTATGAGGTGTTCCAAGATGTAGAGTGGGCCATATTAATAGGCGCAAAGCCTCGAGGCCCTGGCATGGAACGGGCGGACTTGCTAGACATAAATGGGAAGATTTTTGCTGAACAGGTAAAATGGGTACAACTTAGCTCTTACTTATCGTGAAAACTAAATAGACCAAGCCAATTATGAAGGGACATGTATGCAGCTCGGATATACTATTCACCGAGCTCTATATCTCACATACTTATACGTCCTTTTATCATTGACTTATTCTGCCGATCTTTTATAGATCAAGTGTATCTAAAAATCTCTCTGGTTTGTACCGGAAGATAGTTGAGTATGTTGACATGATTATTCTAAACATACAATAGGGAAGAGCACTGAACGCTGTGGCATCCCGAAATGTCAAAGTTATAGTTGTGGGAAACCCTTGCAACACGAAGTAAGAAAAAGTTCACTTTTCTCGGTGTTTTCATTTGTAGTTTCAAGCTATGCCATCTAGAGCTAATTAATGTGGGTGTGCATTAATACAGTACATTAATATGCTTGAAAAATGCTCCAAACATTCCTGCAAAGAACTTTCATGCTTTGACTCGCTTAGATGAGAACAGAGCTAAATGTCAGGTAAACAGTTTACAAACTTCACTCGAGTTGAATAGACTAAGCCAATCATAAATGGCCATATAAGCAGGTGAAAGGTGAGTCCCACTGAAAATCTTGCCTGATATATTTACATTATATGCATCTTCGTGATTGGCTTAGTTTACGGATCTTTTGTAGAACATGTCTAGCTAAGAATCTCTAACAAGTTAATAACTCTTGCTCTCGCCACATTGGTTCAATTATATGCACAGTTGGCACACAAAGCAGGTGTCTTCTATGACAAAGTGTCAAATATGACCATATGGGGGAACCACTCAACTACTCAGGTCATTAGATTAGAGTTTGCCAGAAAAATTGTGGTTGAATAAAATTATAAAATTTCCCCAATTCTCTTTCATGATTTGGTGTTAAATTCTTAACAGGTCCCTGACTTTTTAAATGCCAGAATTGATGGTTTTCCTGTTAAGGATGTGATTAAGGACCACAGGTGGTTAGAGGAAGAGTTCACTGAAAAGGTTCAGAAGGTAAAGAAACCAACCCCCCCCCCCCCCCCCCGCCCGGGGGCGCCCCACACACCCACACACATATATACATACATACATATATATATATATATATACATATCTATAAGTAAAAGTATTATTTTCGTTCCTAAACTTTGACTCAAGTTTTAGTTTTGTCATTGAGCCTAACGCTGTATAAATTATTAAGGAAGACACTGATATGGTGTAATCACTTCTATTATATACGTCAGCGTCAACTCATCCAGCTAAATACATTTCACGTCATATATTTACTTAAAATGACACAATCATCCTCAATTATTCACTTGGCCTTTTAATTCTCTCAAATAATTGAGGAAAATTTTATCATTTCAAGAAAAAATCTGACATACAATGTGCCTAATTAGACAAACTGGCATTGACGTGTGCAATAACGGTAGTCATATTAGTGTCTGCAGTTAACAATTTAGATAATATTGAACTTAGGAAAAAAAATTGAAATTAATTAAAAAGATGTGAGATGAAATTGATACAAAATAAAGTTTTAGAATGAAATTAAACCTTAAGTCAAAGTTTAGGAGCAATAATGATATTTTTGCCAATATATATTTCAAAAAATTTTGGACCTTTTGGTAAAAGCTGACAAGTAAGTTTTTGGTTGGCAGAGAGGTGGTGTGCTTATTAAGAAGTGGGGGAGATCATCAGCTGCATCAACTTCTGTGTCAATCGTTGATGCTATAAAATCTTTAACCACTCCTACTCCTGAAGGACATTGGTTTTCCTCTGCTGTAAGTTGATGTTAGTTAAATGATATCATGAGTATAATTCAATTTAGAGTAACTCCGTGATTCTCATAGTTTGAGTGCTAAAAATTGTAGTTTTTTAATTTGGTCTTTCTGGTCTATAAAAAATTATATTTGTCTCAAATTTAATTTTTTTTTGTTTTTAAATCACAATATTTATTGATACTAAATCTTAAAAAGAAACTAAATTAAAATAAACACAATCTTTTAATGACTAGACATTTGATATTTTTGAAACTAAATTAAAATAACTGTAATCTTTTGAAGATTTAATTAATAATTTACTCCTCAGTTTATATCATATTGGACCCAATGTTCACCAACTTGGGAAGCATTTACAGAGTCTTTTTTTATTTTCTTCTCTCTGTTCTTTTTTTTTTTTTTTTGGTTCCTTTTCTTCTCTCTTCAATCACACAGTTTGCAACTTCAACACCAGGTATATACCAATGGAAATCCTTATGGAATAGCAGAAGACATTGTTTTCAGTATGCCATGTCGATCAAAAGTAAGTCTGTTTCTGACATGTTCTTCATTCATTTTAATTTTTGGAATTGCTTATGTCTGCTGATTCTAACACATTATTGTTATCGTTTAGGGAAATGGTGATTATGAACTTGTCAAGGGTGTTTTAATTGATGACTATCTTCGACTGCGAATAATCAAAGTAAGCATAACATTTTATGTAATTTATGACACCTCAGAACAACTACTCTCTGTTGTGTTGTGTGTGTATTTTCAGAAAAAAGTATTGTTTCCGTCCCTAAACTTTGATCTAAATTTTAATTTATGTCCCAAAACATTATTTTGTATTAATTAGTTTCAATTTTATTCCTAAGTCTAACGTTGTCGAAATTAACGGCAAATGCTAATGTGGTCACTTTTGTTACAAACATTAGCACCAACTCGTCTAGCTAAATAGGTTTAACGTCAGATAGTCTCTTCAAATGTCAAAATTATCTTTCATTCTTCAATTTATCCTTTCAATTCTCTTAAATAATAGAGGACAACTTTATCATTCTAAAAAAATATCTGACGTGAAATGTGCTTAACTTGACAAGTTGGTGCTAATGTCGCCACTTCCATTATACATAGCAACATCAACTCGTTCAACTAGACACATTTTACATCAAATGTTCTTTTGAAATGATAAAATTATCCTCATTATTCAATTTGTCTTTTCAATTCTCTTGAATAATAGAGAGCAATTTTTTCATTTCAAGAGAATAATTGACTTGAAGCATATCCACTTGGACGAATTGACATTAATGTGTATAATAAAAGTAGTCATATCAACATCTGTTATTAACAATTTAAATGACATTTGGCTCAAAAATAAAATTAAAACTAATAGGACAAAATAAACACAAAATAAAATTTCAAGACAAAATTGAAACTTAAAACAAGATTTAGAAACAAAAATGACAGATTTGCTTGACTTTTTTCAAGTGCCATGTCCAAATACTAACGGTATCTCCATGACAATCATTTTTGCAGTCAGAGGCTGAGTTGTTGGCTGAGAAGAACTGTGTGGCTCACCTAATAGGGAAGGTGAGCATCAAAAAACCAATAACCATATCAGTAACTTCTTATGCTCAAGTTCACTGAAATCACTGTCATTTGAACACACTTTGATTCTTATCAGGGAAGTTCCATTTGTGACCTACCTGGTGACACAATGCTCCCTGGAGAGATGTAGAAGGTTAAAGCAATATTTGAGAGAAATTTGTAGGCAGAAAATTTATTGAACAAACAATTCGTCAATAAAAATGTTAAGCATATTAAATACGCTTTTGTGGAATTCATTTCTGTTTATATATTTATTCATGATTGGTGTAGAATTATGGTTTACTGTACGATAAGTGGGCATAAATTTTGCCCTGCTATAATAGGAGTTTCAAATCATTTTTTTAGCTGAATAATATCAGTGAGATCTTGTGAAGGTGATGATGTACTCATGTTGGATACGATGATAGATGACTAGCCTAAATCATAACATCATCATCCTGGTTATGTTACATTCTTTTTCAGTTGAATTCAAATGTTAATGAAATGTCTATTTTAGATAAATTTTTCTTCAATCAAACTGGATTGTCTGGTTCAACTGGTTGAATTCTAATCTAATTCTATATGGGCAAAGACTTGGTGACTAGAATTAAACTTGGTCAAAAATTAAGTTTGACAAAACTGAACTAGTTAACTCAACTAATTCCTAATCTAATTCATAATGAGCAGAAAATTAGTGATTGAATAAATCGATCAAATTTAATAAAAAAATTCAGTTTAACTAGTTGTTAGTATGTAAAATTGTAAACCAACGACTAGTTCAACCTTCAACCAATTAGACTTATTCAAGAGCGTCTCCCATAATTAAACCTCCAAACTCTTAGATGTTGAAAGGTGTTGCTCCCCATGCCACAAAAATTTCTTTGCTTATTATATATAAAATTTTATATTTAATAGCATAGAGAACCCGGTAAAGAATCTGAATATGATATTATTTGATGTAAAATTAATTTTAAATCATAAAATATTAAAATTATTAACAATAAATTTTACAATGTTGTATATATTAGAGATATCAATTAAGTTTTCAAAAATAAATTATTTGTAATTCATTCTTATAAATTATAAATTTTATTATTATATTATATTATAAATATATATAATATATTTTAAAATATTAAAATTTTTTATTCAACCAATTCAATCGCAATTCAATCGTAGTTTAACTAATTATCAAATTATAAATCACACACATTTTTAACTTAATAACTAATCTAATTTTTAAAACATTAGATCATATTGCCTTCAAAGAATCTTTTTTACTATAACAATGAAAACTGTTGTGAAATTTATCTGCTTATGGAGACCCTTTAAATTGAGACGTCTGTCAACACGTTTTGATTTGGGTGTAACAGTGATTGTGTTGTTGCTGAGAAATGCACAACCTTTTTCTGAGCAGTTTCCATGAAGATCTTTATCATGTTGTTCATGCACAATGTCAAAGGGTACCTCTATTTCTTGCTACCATCTTCAATTATTTGTCTCCAATTAATTTAATCACTATGATGACAATCCTACTTCACATCTGATTTCTACAAACCAATTCTACAAAATACTCAATCTGTTAACAAGTTTAATTTTTTTAATGATAGATGTGCTTCGAGATTTTCACTTTAATAATTGAAAATTTTAATATGCACATCTTATGGTGAAAGAAAAAAAGGCGCAAGCAACCTGAGCTCATAAAATTTATCTCAAACACCCACAAATATAGAATCATCCTAGGTATGAATACCACTGATAGAAAATACATTAGAGAAATACTGTCACAACTTTTGGCACATGTTTATCCTAATTTTGCATTTCTTCATAAATTTATTATGAGGTTTTCTATTCAGTACATGAGAAGAGTATATTTCCCTCATTAGAACACATATATATAATCGTTAAATAATAACTTTATGTTTTTTTACAATTTATTATTTTATAATTATTTTTTATATAATATTATATTTTGTTTATTTTTAATAAAAAACCTGATAATAAAAATATATAAAAGTTATATAAATTTTTCACTTTCTCACAAGTATGAACCAATCTGGCAAATATTTGAGCTTGAATACAAAAAATTTTATAAATTTTAATTTTTTATTATATATTTAAACATTTTATAAATAAATTGTCTGCTTAAAGAATTAAATTTTCTCATACATCACCAGTACCCAAAGGCCATTTCCAATGAGGCTGCAACCAAAACGTCAGCTCCAAAAACATCAGATTTAGTAATGCATGACTATGGATAAATTTAACGTATCGCTAAACTTTGATTAAGGAAATTACCAAATAAATAAATAACAGCTAAACTACAAATATAGGCTGCACAATTTTTCAAACTAAAATTTAAACAATAACGTATATTATGTACCGTATGAACCAACCAATAGTCTGACTGCTGTTGACATTCTGAAGCCAAAAACATAAGTATATAATATTGTATAAATTACAATGAAGACCACAGTATTAAAGAATATCCATCATTTTCAGCAGTCAGTACTCAGTATGACAAAATTTAACATGAATTCTACAGTTTCATAAGATCCTACTCATTAAGCTTATTGCATCATATCCAGCCTTCTGAGTGTCATTTACCAGAATACATGGAACTCCCAATCTTGCAGCTCAGTGAAAGAATCAGAACCGAAAAGATCATTAAGAAAAACCAGCACTGTGACACCAAAAATGCAGTCTTGCCAGAAAGGAAGCTAGAAACAGGGACTACAGTAGCAGAATTAACATCAGGTTCAGATAAGCCCGAAGAGATCACAAAATTGAACTCTCCTCCGTTCTTGCCCAGTGGCCATTCCATCCCATTGCTTCTGAGAGTAATGCTTGTTACTCTGATCATACCTGCAGTTATATGATCTGCATTTGAAGATTGAGTTTTGGAATTAAGTCGAAGAGCAATATCTTCAGTAGGAAACTCTGCAGCAAATGCAGGAGGAGCAGGGATACTGTCCAACAACTGACTGGCCTGCTTTATAAATGAGTTTGTATTTCCTGCCAATACAGAGAAAAGAACAGTCAAATGGATTGACATTAGTAGAAATTAGAGAGCAAAGAACCTGAAAAGACAGACCAAAACAGTAACTAGAAAATTGCAGGTCAAGTGAATGTGATCTCACCTGATGCTAATTTTGACACCTCTTGATTCTGCTTAGAAGATGATGAACCTTCATCGCTACCATGTGCTTTGAAATCCTGCTCTCTTGCCAAGGTCTCTTCTTTAACATTCTGTTGATAAGCAGAAAAGTTTAGTGAACACCTATTATACAAATATTTAAGGCCTCTATATCTAGAGTAAGCCCTTACCTGCTCAGTGAAAGGTGGTCCTTGCTGAGGAACATCATCAGTATCAAAAGATATATACTTGGAAATATCATCATCAGCATCAATGCATCTAAGATACTCTTCGAGCATATCAATACCACTGGGATCTGGCTCAATGGGATTAGCAAGGTCATTGGTTTCAAGGAATGAGCCATCACCAACCAGAGGATCATTAATAGCATCCAAGTATAGCTCATCAAGTGGAATGGGATCTCGCTCAATGGGATTAGCAAGGTCATTGGTTTCAAGGAATGAGCCATCACCAACCAGAGGATCATTAAAAGCATCCAAGTATAGCTCATCAAGTGGATAATTGAAATTTAGAGGATTTCCATCATGGCTTGCTTCACCATTGTGTCCATCTTTCACTGTTTTGCTGTCTATTGCATACTGCTCTGGCATAATCAATAACTGGTTCTCTTGAGGCTCAAAAGTTCCACTGGCGCTAACCACGGGCTTCTGATCTTGAGTGAATTCCTGGGAATGCTCAGGATTGTTACTACTCTCCCCATGACAGAAGTTTAATGGAAGACTAGCACTTTCAGATGCTATGCTTATATCAAGGTTCTGGTAATGAAAAGCAAATTTCAATATTAGGAATAGGATAAGGAACAAAAAAACAGTAAGGAAGACCCACAAGAGAAGGGGGAGAAGTTTTTGGAGATCGGCATATTTTTATCATTTATCAGGATAAGCCAAATACCATTGAAAAAAATCTGGGGAAGGAAAGGCAGATTAAATCTTAATCTGCATGCATAACTTGCTCACTTTTAACATTCCATAATTTTTAAAGGGCAAAATTGTAATAAGGAATTATGATAACAATTGCTACTATTATTATTTAAACTAATTAAAAGTAAAATCCATTGCCGGTTAAATGCCATGCTTCCATTTAAACTAATTAAAAGTAAAATCCATTGCCTTATAAGCCATTAATGAAGCCATGATCCACATCCTACCTACCGACAGTTAATCTTGTATTCCACACAAGAGATATTCTCTTAATGCTTAACAAAGACATGCAATAAAACATGCTAGAAGAAAAACAAACAATATTAGAAATCCAAAAAAATAATTATACAAATTTGAAAATTTATCGTCGTTCTATGATTGAATAACTGGATAGTACACACACATATATATGTATGTATGGAGGTAAACATTCAACACCAAGAATCTAAAGTTAAGTGGGCAAAGTCAAAAAAAACCAGTTGAAACATCGCTACATATTCCCGTTCTTCTTCTAATTGTTCATCATAAGCTTACCTTACAGAAAAACTCAGAAGGAACGTGATAAAAGTACTATGCTTATACCAAAAATTATACATAAATTGTATTAAATAATCAGAACCGACCATTAATATGACTCCAGAGGATGAATATTTACTAGTACAGCGCCTAATTCTCCCCCAGAAATCTACTACTCCCAGCAGGCAATTGATTACAAATAAACTTTCTCTATCTTTCTTCGGGGATCGTGATATTAAAAAATTTTGGAGTACTGAACCAATTCGAAAACTTCTGTTCTGACTTCTGAGTATGTCCTTTACCAAGAAAAAACAATAACAATTCTCGATAGGCTTAGAAAACCAGTAATAAAATTCCGAGTTGTAGGAATAAAACACAAACCTCCTCAAGGTCATTTGTTTCAACAAAAGCATCAACATCATCACCCACTACGATTACATCGGTCACAGCCACTTCACTTGGCACTGGAGCCACCTCATCATCCTCTTCCCAATCCTCCTCTACAAAGGGGGCACCGTACTGCTCCCCATTCTTTGGCCCTGTACCACTCTTCTGGAAAACCTTACAAAGCACAAAAGCATCCTTCTCCACCCAAGAAAGAAAATGAACAGAGAGTAAATTCAATACACATATCCTATTAAAATTATCAATGAAGAGAATATGTACAATACAATATGCAAAACGTGTTGCAGTATAGTTAAAGCACCTGGGCTATTCCTGCTTTCACCAATTCCTCATCATCCAGTCTATACTCGTGCATGACCCAATTGGTACGAGTACCACGCGGTGCTCGGCCACTATGAAAAACCAGGGTCTTCTTCATTCCCACAACTCGAGAGTTGTGTCGCACCGGACGATCCCTCCCCGTAGTCTTCCAGTACCCTTTCTCAGTGGCTCGATTCATCTTGGACCCATTTCCGTACTTCTTGTCCAGCGGACTGAAGAAGTACCACTCCAAGTCCCTGCTTTTTAGCTTCGACTGGCCTACAACACCACAAGAAGGACCCAAAGAAAGATAAGTTTCCAATCAGAAAAATCCACATAATTCAAAAGAAAAAATCCAACCATTTCTACATAGTACATACATAGAGATAATAAAGCCTATACACAAGAAACACAGAGAAGAGCTTAAGGGCTAACAGGGGAGGTCCCAGGGCTCGGATTTGTAGATGTCGACGACACCGATTGGGTCGCACCGGAAGGATTTTCCGGAGACCTTGCGCCTGAGGTAGTAACGAACGAGTTCTTCGTCGGTGGGATGAAATCGGAACCCGGGAGCGAGAGAATTTGAGGAATTACGACCCATGGCGGAGGCAATCGAGGTAAATTGCCGAAACTGAAATTAGGGTATCAGAGAGAGAGAGAGAGAATAGGGTTTCAGTCAGAGACAGAGAGTTGAAAGCAGAAGGAAGGCTGCGAGCCACTGTAAAGAAAAAAGTCTCAGGAAACGCAAAGCGAAATACTAATACAGAAATAGAACCGAAGGTTCTAGTATAGATCAGGATTATGGTAAGGTCACAGCGCACATGGATTCGCTCGCGTGATCCAACCGTTGAATGAGTTATTCAACGGTTAAGATTTTTTTTATTATTATATTGTTTTTGTTAAAAGCTCTATTAATTATTAAATTTGATTTAATTATCACTAAACTGAATAGTTAATAAAATTTAAAAACATAAAAACAAATTCTGACTATTAAATATAATATATCAAACGACTGAGATCACGTGAAAAATAATCCACGCCCGGTCACAGCACAGTAGATATATCAAAGTCACATATGCTAACACAGGTGACATGGCACTACATGATTGGTTAGGTGACATAAATGAATAAAAATAAAAATAATAATAATAATAAATTACTAATACTAATTTCAAAAATTTATAATTATTTTAATTTAATTATTAAGATTTAATTGTTTTAATTTAATTATTAAAATATTATAATTTATTTCAATTTAATCTATTGTTACTGAGAGAGTATTTGGTTATATTTATTGAGTAGATTTGTTTCTTTATTTTCTAAGTGTTTATTTTGTTTTAAATATATTTTATTCAATTATATCTTATAAAAAATTTTAAGAAAATTGATTGCTCTGATAATTTTTTGCTAATATATTTAATATGTATAAATACTAAAAAATAAATAATCTTAATTATTTAATATTAAATTTAAAAATAATATTTTAACAGATTCAAATATTTTAATTTTAACAATAATAACAACAACAACAAAAACAAACTTTTTAAATTTTAAATTTATCATTGCTAAAATTTCTCGTTGATAGATGAAGGAACAAAATATTCTAAAAACAGATAAATTATATTTTATTTTATATAGTATTAGTAGTTATAATTTAAAGACTGGAGTAGGAAAAAGAAATTTATCCAATGACAAAAATTAGATAATAATTTGATTGGATAGAGTGAACAAAAAAGTGAAGGAAAGCAATTGTTTTAGTGACGTAATTGCGTTCGTCAAAAAGTTACTTACAATCCACAAGAGAATGATGAGTGGCAAGGCTGAAGACCCACTTCACGTGAGTACGGATCCTTTCTTCAGAATTTGTCTGCTTTGAGTTTTAGTAACGAACTGTTGCTGAAAGTTTTAGCAACAGTTAAAACCGTTGCTAAAACTCAAATCAGACTTGTTTTATTTTGAGCTGACGATCCGCAGGCCTTCATGCGTGGTGTGCATGTCTACGTTAATAAGAGTACATTATTATTTTTTTAGGTTAAAATTATAATTTTCTTAATTTAATTTAAAAAAATTAATATTTAAAATAATTATTAAAAAATTATATTTGCTTATTGTTAAATTACTACAATTACCATTTCAAAATCTCAAATTTGTTATTACTAAAAATATTTTGAGATAGGCAAACAAAATTATGACAAATATAATTTTTAAAAAACTAAATAAATAATTTACAAAGCACACATGGCCATATGAGCAAATTCACACGAAATTTTAAGGAGCATTTGTTTATAGGTTTGAATTTTATTCATTCAAATTTTAAATCATTAAATATAATTTTTTAATTAGAATCTTAATAAATTTGAATAGTTCTTAATAAAACAGATTTTGAGACAACTAATCATTAAAAAGTTCGATGATATTCTCCTTATTGTAATATAAAAACATATATTATGCTATTTAACATGTCATATGTTGATATAATTATATTATATTATATATACATAAACATATATATATATATATATATATAACACAAATTGAAAACAGTAGTAGGATTAATAGCCTAAGTGCCAACTGCCAACAAAACCACACCTTTATGTGTCTTTATTTTTTGTCAAATGAATATAATTCTATTAAATTGACATTAAGCTAAAGTTACATAAGATAGATTAAAACTTAAAAATCGATAAATACATTATAAGCTTGGAACTTATAAGATAATGGTATATGATTTAAGATAGTATATCTTAAAAATCAGTACTAAGCATATACAACAGAACCATGAGACTAAATAGAGGCAACACACCCCTAACCTTAGATTAGAGCTAGTCTTCTAACTAATCAAATAAATATTAGCTGCTACATGCCCAACCGAAAAAAATGATTTCATGCGAGGGGTGCGCAAAGAGATATACTCCCATAAAATTATAATTGTTTTAATTTAGTTTTAAAAGATTAAATGTATTAATTTAATTTTTAAAAAATTATGTTACCTCAATTTGATTTCTTTAAAAAAATGCACTTTATTCTTATAAACTTTACTAAATGTACAGAAAATTTTTATAAATTTTGAAACTCAACAAATAACTCTTATAAACTTTTCTATTTGTACAGTTTAATCATTTCGTTAAAATAATTGTTAATTTAACTAATGATCAACACTATATCAATCAAAATTTACTATGTCAATAGCTGATATGACATAAATAATGCTAACTCAGCTTTCACCCAAATCCACAAATGAGACATTGCCTGTTTATAAACACCATAAGAACACAAGTGAGCTATTGCCAGTTTGGAGATTTACTCCCAAATACCACTGTACAGAATGACATGCAAACCACTAAAAACTAACAAATTAGTGAACCCCTCAAATTCAAAATGTGATTATTTAGAACAGCAAACCAGCCCTAAAAAATAATCTTTTGGAGTCAGACAATCTTCATAGTGTAATTATAATACAAACAAAATAAGTTTCAAAATATGACTGGGGATTCAACAAGAAGGTGTGTTCTAATTTTAGGCCATCGTATTGGACCCACTTTAGCTAACCCACTTTGGAGACTCACGACCAGAAGCTAACCCATTTGGAGAATAGAGGACATATTAGAGAAAAAAAAATTCAGGGTCACAGATGAATTTCAGTGAAGATAAATTTCGGAACCAAAATTATCATCATACCAGAATCATACTCGGCATCAAAACTGTATCAGAACTAAATCATCAGTCTCACCAATCGAATCAATCCGCAAATATAGAGCTAATCAAAGGAATAAATCACAATAGCAGAGGCATAACATACAGAGATGGAGGTCGTGCCTTTCTTTCTAAGTGCGTCTTTGTTCTGCCTCGTCGTCCCTTTCTCCTTCTTCGCGATCTCTGTCTCTCACGTTTGATGTTCCCTCTCTCCGTCTTCTCTCCTTCTCTATGATCTCTCTCTATTTTCTCTCCTTTGAAACTCCCTCTATTTTTCTGCCGTAAATCTTCAGCCGCCGATCTCCCTCTCTCTGCTTCCTCTATTTCTCTGGGTTTAGGTGAATGCTGAGTCAGCATTATTCGCAATAGAGTCATTTGTCCTAATGCTATGAAATTTAAAAAAATTTAGATTAATACTATCTTTCTCAAAAAATTTAGTCCAATACTACAAAATTTGTCATCCTTATAATTTTTTTTTAATGATTTCTGATAGTAGCTCGATCTCTGTCAAGTCGAGCTTCTGTAATTTTTTTTTTGAAACAATAATTTTAAGTTATTAAAAAATTAAAAATTAATTTTGTATAATATAAAAAAATAATTTAATCAAATTTGTATGATTAGTTATTTGGTTTTTTATTTAATTCTAAAAATTAAATAATGATTTACAATTCGATTAACTAAATTAGAATTATATAAGAAGAAAAGAGAAAAATTATATTAGATTAATTTAAATAATATAAATTAAAATTAAAATTAGCATGTTTAAATATACAGCGGATGATAATAGAATCTAATTAAAATGACTTCCAATGCCACAATGAGTTCGTGTAACAGGTCATTTTGATCGTCGACGTTGTTCGGATTCTTCTTCTTCATCTTGTTCATCATCATCATCTTCTTCTTCTTCTTCTTGTTCTTCATCTTCTTTTGCTTCTTCGTCATCTTCTGACTCTTCATCTTGCTGTTCTCCTACTCTAGAAGTCCCAGTTGGTTGAATATATAAATCTAATATCGAGGATTGAACTGTTGGGATTGGGTTATCTGGTGTGAAAAACTGCATTCCAAACTTTGTATTATGTAGCATAAGTGAAGGAAAAAGAGATGAAAAATCTAGATTGTACGGTGTTGACATTGGCGTATAACAGTCGGTGGCAAATGGAAAACACAAGCCTCCTGTATATGTAAAAGATGGATCTGCGCCACTGTAACCTACATCCGATTGAGTCGAATAGTAAGATGAAGTCGATACACTTTTATATGGTATGGATGCACCCTGATCGTAGCATGCATCGTAGGGAATAGGTTCCATTGATGCGATAAGGCCTCAAGAACGTTTTTCTGGCACCTCTTCTCGTATGATTGTAGAAAAAACCTGAGCAGGTGGAGCTGGGTAGTCGATTCTAATTTCTCTCTATTCACCCATAATAGTGATAATATTCAAAGCGCCAAGCTTAATTCTCTCAGCCAAACTATCATTTTTCACATCCTCATCAGTTAGTCTATACAAAGATCATGTCATGTCAACCTATAAAAAAAAAGTAAAAAAAAAATTAGAACAGAGCAGATAAGCTGTAATTATAATTAAAACAAATATGGAACTGAGATTTACCACATAACTCTCAATACCACTTTGAGGATCAATCCATTGCCGAGTATCCTTCCAATACCAATGCATATACTCTGAGTTATGTTCCAGGGTAAGTGAAGGATGCTCAATCTGGATCACTCGTTGAGCCCACTCAGCCCATTGGTTAATAAACTGACTATGGACCACCGCCCAATTCTCAGCAAATTTTCCAGTCATCTGCAATGTGTGATGGCGGCCAAGATTGATTAGTGGCTCGAGAATCGACTAATCTCCACCAAACTGGCGAAGCATGCGATCCGGATGATGCCACTTGACAATATGAAAACAAATTATTGGTACATAGGCACGCCACACTGTGTAGTCAGCTAAGCAATAAGACGGAATCCTCTCGAAAACTTCCCCATTGTATGGACACCAAATGATCTATGAAAATTAATGTTAGGTTAAATAAACAAATACAGTAACTTGTTATTTGAAAAATATCAGTTTAAGTAGGATACCTCGTTATCAGTCATCCTATCTAATAGAAGCCTGAAATGTTTCAAGGCTTCTTTGTGTGGCCCAATGGAGTCATTGGCACCCCTCCAACTGCAAGTTGACAATTATACTAGTTCAAAATTGTAAATAATATTTGATAAACTTCAAATTCAGATAAGTAATACACATACCAACATCCTAATGGTGGGGGCATAGGGTAATTTTGTAAATTTCCATTGTGGGCAGGGCGTGTTAATGGAGCTAACCGCGAAAATCTATCCCATGCCCAGACGTGTAACAGAGTGAGGCAACCCCCAATTTTCTTCTGTTTAGGGTCTGTTTCCATGCAAAGATCTCTATATAAATGAGCCAATACCGCCGATCTCCAACTATATTGCCCACAGTTATTGAAATCTTCGAGGAATGACAGATACATGAGATACACTTTTGTGCCAAATTTATCTGGCATCATGTAGCCCCCAATCAGGCATAAAATATACGCACGAGTAAAATATACAACTTGTTAAGGCGTGGCGTCCTCTAATAAATGGTGAAAACTCTCTGCCAACCAATTCATACTTAATCTTTGGCCGTTTAGTTTGTTTGATGGTGGGGCAACACCAAGAAGTCGCCTACATAATTCCGACCAGTCCATGGCGGCCACACCTGTAACCAGTCTGCCACTACAAGGGAGACCAAGCTGAATCGCCACATCCTGCAAAGTTATTGTGGCTTTCCCCTTCGTGGTGTGGAAAGTATGTGTCTCAGGTTGCCATTGTTCAACGAGTGCTGAGACAAGAGACGGATTGTGCTCAAATTTACCCCAACATGCCACACCGTAAAAACCAGCAGTGTGTAAATGTTGGACGATCGGTAACGGTAGGTAACCGTCAACCAGTATACATTTGTGTAAGTATAAAATACAATCTCTCTGAAATTTTAATTGAAATAATAAACATATTTTCTATTGAACAAGATTTTCTATTCAATAAGTGGACAAAGAAATTAAATAAAACCAATAAAAAATTTTAATTTAAATGAAAAATATTTTTTCTATTTAACAATAATGACAAATAAATTAAATATAACCAATAACAAAATCTAATTTAAATGATAAACATTTTTTCTATTTAACAATAATGACAAATAAATTACATATAACCAATAACAAAATCTAATTTAAATGATAAATATTTTTTCTATTTAACAATAATGACAAATAAATTACATATAACCAATAACAAAATCTAATTTAATTGATAAACATTTTTCTATTTAACAATATGACAAATAAATTACATATAACCAAGAACAAAATCTAATTTAAATGATAAACATTTTTTCTATTTAACAATAATGACAAATAAATTACATATAACCAATAACAAAATCTAATTTAAACGATAAACATTTTTTCTATTTAACAATAATGACAAATAAATTAAATATAACCAATAACAAAATCTAATTTAAATGATAAACATTTTTTCTAATTAACAATAATGACAAATAAATTACATATAACCAATAACAAAATCTAATTTAAATGATAAATATTTTTTCTATTTAACAATAATGACAAATAAATCAAATATAACCAATAACAAATTTTAATTTAAATGATAAAAGTGAGTCATATTAATAAATAAAAAATCTAATTTTATTACTGACTAACCTTGTTTACCCAAACATATTGAGAGATGTGATGATTTTGTAAATACAAAAGTGAGTCATTGTCAGAACCTGGAACCACAGCTCGTTTGGGATTAGCCATCAGATAACAAAAGAAAAAAAATAAAAATAACATAATAAAAAAATTAAACATAACAATGTAATATAAAAAATTAAAGTACAATGTTCTAATCTTATAATATTATAACTATAAAACAAAATTTTTTTAGATTCTTTTTCACTCAAATCTCTAGTTCTCTTCTCCTTTCCAGTTCTCTTCTCCTCTCCACTTCTCTTCCATCTTTCTTCATCTGAATCTTCATCTATATTTATAGAGAGGAGACCCATGCGCATGCCTTACTCACTCCCGTAGCCTCTCTCTCTCACATGCAACTCCAAGTTCATGTGAACCCCAACTTTTTTGGCTACGAACTCGACTTGTGTCAGGCCGAAGTTCTGACAGATTTGTTAGAACCTCGGCCTGACACAGGCCGAGTTCTGTGTTAGGAAAAAAATAATGAATTTAAAAAATAAACATAATTATAATAGATTAAAATAATGTGATAATTAATTTAAAAAATAAACATAATTATTATAGTCAATAAGAGATTATAAAAAAATATAAAAAAATAAACAATATCAATTATAAAAATATAATTAAATTTACTTTTTATTAAAAAACAATGTGATAAGAAAATAATTACAAAATATCAATTATAAAATGGAAGATTAAAATAAACATAATTAATTTTATTTCATACAAAATATATTTATAAAAAATAATTAATTAAAAAATTGAAAATTTTAATTATCAAAAATATATAATTAAATTTATTTTTTATTAAAAAACAATGTTTATAAAAATAATTAATTAAAAAATTGAAAATTTTAATTATCAAAAATATATAAATGAATTTATTTTTTATTAAAAAACAATGTTTATAAAAAATAATTAATTAAAAAATTGAAAAGTTTAATTATCAAAAATATATAAATGCATTTATTTTTTATTCAAAACAATGTTTATAAGAAATAATTAATTAAAAAATTGAAAATTTTAATTATCAAAAATATATAAATGAATTTATTTTTTATTAAAAACAATGTTTATAAAAATAATTGATTAAAAAATTGAAAAGTTTAATTATCAAAAATATATAAATGAATTTATTTTTTATTAAAAAACAATATTTATAAAAAATAATTACAAAATCTCAAATATAATATCAATTTATTGACCAACATAATTTTTATTATTAATGTATACTTATATGTGTAAACAAACTAATAATTAAATAAGTAGAAGATTATTAACAAAAGATAAGTACACTTGAGAGATACAACATAAGTAACAACAATATTTATTACAGACAAAGCAGAAATTTTACAAAGCTATTATAAGGTCGATGCTGTTGTTGACAACTTGATCGATTGTGGCCTTGCTGTCTACATAAGCTACATCTTTGTTGAGCACCTCCTGAGGATCGTATGAATATCCTAATTATAATAACACAATGTTAGTCAACGATTCAAGTGTGAGTTGAAATAATAGAAATTTCAACAAAGATATACCGGCATGCACAAGCTTCTTGGATAGCCATTTTGAACCTAATGTGGTGCAAACATTACTGGCCAAGTGTCTTAGATAGTACATATGGGTCCAGCCATGTCGAGGCGCACCTGTTACAATTCCGTGATGCCGATCAGAGATCAAGGTTATGTCTCGATCGCCTACAACATGTTCCTTCAGAATTTGAAGAAACCATGACCAAAATTCATCATTTTCCTGTTCAACTTGCGCAAATGCAATAGGCAACACTTTGTTGTTACCATCTTGAGATGAAGCTATCATTAAGGTTTCTTTGTACTTGCCATACAAAAATATTTCGTCGACTTGGAGAATTGGCTTCAAGTGAGCCAAGGCATCTATGCAATGTTTAAAGGACCAAAATACTCGCACAAACTTGCATTGTGGGTGACCATCTCTGCCAACAGGTAATGGGTCAGTACGCCATTCCACCACAGAACCTGGCATCGCTTGCTAGATTGTTGCAAAAAATCGAGGTATATCCGCATATGATTGCTCCTAGTCCCCACATGCCTCGCCGATGGCCTTCCACTTCGTAGACCAAACTTTCTAGTAAGAAATTTTATAACCAAATTTGGAACGAATATGTGCGATTACTTGACTAACGGAGATCTCTGCTTTGTCTTCCACCAACTCCATAATATGCATGGCTATAATATTTACATCTAATTTTGGGTGATCTTGGCGTAGCGACTCATTCAGACAATTATGGGGACCTGGATAAATTGTAATCTACCAATAACTACGAACATCTTTCGAGTTGCCCTAAGTCTCCACCCACAACCTTCATCTTTTTTTGGACACACATACAATTCAACATTTTTACTTTAGTGCTCCACTCTATAAGTCAAGTGATTCAAGATATGATATTCTTTTACCGCTTTTCGCAATTTCAGTTTGTCATCAAACCGCCTCCTAGCATAAAGGCCAGTATTGTTCATTGTTGAACTACCAGGTTCTTCGTCATCCATTGGCTCATCCTCTGGAAGGCTTGTTCAAAAATTGTTTGCAGGCTCTCGATACTCACTGATGGGAAGGACTGAAACTCCCTCGTTATGCCTGCGACGATCATTTGCAACATCGTCACCATCATTGTCATCGCTGTCAGCTAAATTACTAAAACACTCCTCTTCGTCAGTAAAGTCATCCATGCATGGTCGGGAGATGAAAGAGTATCATTTAGTTTTAGCACCGGTTCATCATCATCTACCAGCAATAGACTACTGAACATTCCTTGACTGGGGGCTGCGACGAAATATCACAAGGAACAATGACTTGTGATGTACCGGCTTCGGTGTTAAGATTTATCTGATGACTTGAAGTTTTGACCAACAGCTCGAGATACTCAGTTTGAGACCTTAACACTTTGTTCATCATTGTTCTAACTGTATTGTCAGAACTCACATTTACTTTCTTATATTCTCCTTGAAAGAAATCCCTAAAGAATATTTTATCCACTGATTCATTTGGGGCGAGATCTAAATTCTCGTGAATCTTACTTTTCAATTCATCGAGGGTGATATTCAAATCATCAAGTGTCATCATACCATAAATATTAGATATAAATGTAGTCCCCTGATCACGCTTAACATTCTTTCCGTTGACATAAATATATACGTTTATTTCTGAACTCATCTTGACTACATATAGAATAAGTAAGAAGCAACAAATATTAATTTATTCAAAAAATAATTAATAGAAATTAATACAAAAATTTCTAATTACAATTTTAATTTTTTTTACTATTACGGATTTTTGGTTTTAGAAAATTAGTATTTCACCTTAAAATAAAATAAAAAGTCTACAGCTCTTTATTTTACCTCAAAAATTGTAATTAGAAAAAATCTAATTTATAATAGTTCTTTATCTTTATTGCGTTAGATATTTTGTATAATTTTAAGAAAATATATTTTTAAATTTGTATTTGTAATTAATATTTATATAATTTTTTTGAGTTTACAATTATTATTTAATTGGGTTTCTAATACAACTTTTTTATGAAATCAATTTTTATCAATTTTAAATATTTTAATTCATTTTATATAATTTTTTAAACTCATAAACATATATATATATATATATATATATATATATAACACAATCAAAATTGCCTAACACAATCTAATAAAGAAGCAAAGTGTCCATGATTATTTTTCAAATTTTTCTCAAAAAAGTTTGATTTACCCAACTGTTTCTTCTATCTTCAGCTAACACAATTGCTTTTTAAATTTATTCAAATACATTTTTCTCTTATTTTCTAATAACTTTTTAAAAATTTATAAATATCAATGATATTCACTTATTCACATTACACTAATTTCATTACTTATATACATAAAAAACTATATATTCCAATTATGAATTTCTTTATTTTCTTATATTTCATATACTTTAAAATATTTAAATTTTCATTTTCTGTTCTTAATATCATTTTTTATGTGGCATATGATTTTTTGTTTAAATTATATTTTTTTCTACCTATACCATATTTATAAACCAAATTTACAATTTTCTATTTATGTTTAAATTTTCCATTTAAAAAATAAAATAACCTAATATTCTTTTAGACACAATAAAAAAATATGATTATTACAAACTATAATATTATATTACACAACTAACAATATAATTATTTAAAACATGTTTTAGTTACACTCATACCATAAAAACATCATAAATCATTAATAAATAAAACAACTCAACTTATATAAATCTAGTTTATAAATAAATCATACTACTCATCAAACAATAAATAACGCAATTAATACAAACATAGGTTATAATTAAAACATAGTCACAACAGTGATCTAACCTTGATTTTGATTTGGAATGTAGCTCTACTTCTTGCGAGAAGGAAACAATTTCTGGAGAATTTTGACAAGTAGAACAAAGGGGAGAAGAGAGGATCTGGGTGTGTGAAAAAAGTGAGGAGAGTTGTGATTCTTATATAGGGGAAGCAGCTAGGGACTAAAACGAAAAGAAAAATTATCAACAGACCAAAATTTTATAACATCAGTCCCGGTGCATGCATGCAGATTGCATGCATGTAGTCTACAACATGATATGACAGCTGCAGCACACCTTTGAAAAAAGTCTGACAGAAGCTCGGCCTCTGTCAAAGCTTCTGTCAGCAAAAAATTTTGACAGAAGCTCGGCCTGACAGAGGCCGAGCTTCTGTCAGAAATTAAAAAAACATATATTTACTGTCAGGCCAAGCTCCACCAGGACAAAAGGTTGATTTGACAGATTTCGTAGTATTCAACAAAATTTTTTGAGAAAGATAGTATATGCCTAAAATTTTTTAAATTTTGTAGCATTAGACTAAATAATCCTTTGCAATATAAACTGTTGATTGGTATAAATTTGAGCACAGTTAAATAACGATTTTTTTAATAAAATGACTAAATCGTATAAATAAAAAAATTTATAAAATTTATTTAATGAGTTTTAAAGTTTGTAAAAAAATTTTACACATTGAGTAAAGTTTATAGAAATAAAGTATTTTTTTTCAATTTTTTCAACTTTCATTAATAAATTAATATGTTTGATCTTTTAAATATCAAATTAAGACAATTATAATGTTTTAAAAATTAAATTGATGATTTACTATTTAAAATATCATGATCATATTTTTTTTAATATAACTTGCCTAAAAATGGGAAAACATTAAAGTTAATTATACGTTTCAACTCTCAAAGATGTATCAACTCTTCCAACTTCATCTGATTGAAAATTATCACTCACACCAAATGGCGAAAAAAAAATAAAAAAGATTAAAAAAGACCTGATCCCAAAGTATGATAACGAATGTTAGGAGTTCATATTCTCTACGGTTCTCATCAAAGTCACAGTTTACTTTTCAAATTGTGGCTATCTGTTTTGGATCAAACAATTATGATTGAAATGCACATTCCTTCAACCGTGGCAGCCCAACTGCTCGATTCAAAACAATTGACTACAACTTAAATATTGAACTCTACAACTTTGACGGAACTATAGAGAATCCGAACTCATGTTATGATGTGATTGGCATCGGCATACATATTGTTGCTGCAATTTTAGACATCAAACTCTTCAAGCAACAATAAGTCCTGTGGCAAACTGTAGGCTTGAAGTATTTCCCAGTGCAGACCCACCAAGTACTGGTTAGTGATGAGAAGTGTAAATAGTTTGACAAATATTCTTGAGTTACAAATTCTTATTTCATCATGTGCCAAAAAAAGAAAGAAAAACTTTTCCAGTGCATACCATACCCCTCAAGGAAAGATTCTAAAGTAGACCTAAGTTTACAAAGCACAACTAGAGCAGATTAATCATAATATACAAGTATGTGAGATATACTTTTCAGTATGATCAATGACATCCTTTCAGATTTATTCACGATTAACTAGGATTTTAATTGAGTCCTAAAGGCCAAGTCAAGGGAGTCCAAAGTCCATAGTACCATTCTCACAACAATGGAACCATACAGATACAGGATGCAAATGACAAGTGCAGTACTCATGAGAAATCTAGTTAATTTAACAACTACTATAGATCCTAACTCTTGAAAAATAATACATCATCCGGAAGACAAAGCACCATTATTGTGCCCAAATTGGTACAATAGGGAGAACAAGATTTCCTGAGGACACAACCGGTTCCTAAGCAGTCTCATTGTTCCTCTTCAAATCCTCGTTCTCTTTTGTCAGAAGGTCGATGCGAGATTGGAGAATTTTTATCATGGCCTGGGCACTCATCATCTCAAACTTCATAGTCTCCCTTTCAACCGATAGCTTGCGGACCTCACTCTGCAAGTGTTGGATGAACTTTTTGCAGCTGGGAGGCACAGATGAGTCAAGAGTAGCGGGACAAATTTCTGGTGGCTGAACCGAAGGGCTTTCCTTGGGTTCAAGAGATTCTAGTAGGGAAAACTCCACCAATGCAGACAAAAAGTGTTTTCTCGACGAAGTGCTGGTAGTTGTGGTGGTGGTTGTAGTTGGGAGTGTTGTTGCAGCGGTTGTTATTACAGACGAGCACAGATCCTGGCTGTTTTGAGTCGACTGCTCGGGAGCATTTGAATGACTGGAGTTCAAATTATGCCGCCTTCTTTTGTATATTAGCGAGAAAGGCTTCGGATTATCTGTTTGTGGTGAGGGATACTCATCCAAAGACTTGGAAGTATCCTTTTCGGGTGATGGGAACTCGGCCATACTCTCCCTCTTGCAGACAGCTAGAAGATTTTGAGTTTCAATCGGAAGCTTATTCACATCAAGAGGAGCTTTATTGATAGATTGAGTATCCTGAAAGAATGAACCAAAATTGAAAAAAGCTTTAAGTACATAAATAAAGGCTTCAAATATGTGAAGCAAATTATCCAGCTTGGAATGCAAAAATAAATATGGGTTAAATTACAGCGAAATATAAAATGATGAACAACTTCCACATGTTTTACCTATATCTTGAATAATTTCTTAGTCTTTCACAACTATCACTGGGATTAAAGGGCATTTTGAAATTGAAATTATTCATTTGCTCCCAACTTTAGCCTCAACAAAATGTTCAACAGTTCAAGATACAAGTAAAACAAATATTTAGCAATTATATTGTTTATCATTTTAACATTCACATGATGATTATACAAACAAACAACAACATAGCCTTATCCCACTAAGTGGGGTCGGTTACATGGATCGCACGACGCCATTGAGCTCTATCAATGACCAGCTCTTTAGATATCTCATTTACTAAAAGGTCCCATTCAATAATTTCTCTAAGTGTCCTTTTTGGTCTTCCTCGACCTTTTTTCACAGGGTTCCAGACTATTTGCTCAACTCTCCTAACTGGCGCTTCCAAAGGTCTTCTTTGCACATGCCCAAACCATGTTAAACGGTTTTCAACTATTTTTTTCTCAATAAGTGCCACCCCAACTCTACCTCGTATATGATCATTACAGATCCTATCTCTTCTTGTATGACCACACATCCAACGCAACATCCTCATCTCTACCACTCCAATTTTATGTTCTTGTTGTCCTTTCATTGCCTAACATTCACTCCCATATAAAATCGCTGGTCTTACAGCAGTACGATAAAACTTTCCTTTGAGTTTATCAGGTACTTTCCGATCACAAACAACCCCTGATACCATTCTCCACTTCAACCACCCAACTTGTATCATATGTTCCACATCTCTAATAATTTCGCCGTCATCTTGTATAATTGATCCCAAATACCTAAACTTTGACACTTGTATGACCACACATCCAACGCAACATCCACATCTCCGCCACTCCAATTTTATGTTCTTGTTGTCCTTTCATTGCCCAACATTCACTCCCATATAAAATCGCTGGTCTTATAGCAGTACGATAAAACTTTCCTTTGAATTTATCAGGTACTTTCCGATCACAAACAACCCCTGATGCCATTCTCCACTTCAACCACCCAGCTTGTATCCTATGTTCCACATCTTTAATAATTTCGCCGTTATCTTGTATAATTGATCCCAAATACCTAAATTTTGACACTTGTGATACGACCTGATCACCAAGTTTAACCTTTATCTCGTTCCTAGCTTGTCGCTTGTTAAACTTACAATGCATATATTCGGTCTTACTCCTACTCAGACGAAAACCCTGCGATTCCAAAATAGCTCTCTATAACTCAAGTTTAAAATTAATCGATTCACATGATGATTATATTTGTTAAAATTTAGATATTAAATACCACAAGGTACTTCCTGGTAAATGAACAAATTGAATGACACACTACAAAACCACAAGGGGTCAACTGTAATTCACCCATGTATATAGGATAAACAACAAGAGCAACAACAACAAAGCCTTATCCTACTAAGTGGGATCGGCTATATGGATTGTACGACGTTATTGAGTTCTATTAATGACCAACTTTTTAGGTATCTTATTCACCACAAGATCTCGTTCAATGACTTCTTTAAATGTTCTTCTTGGTCTTCTTCGACATTTTTTCACATGACTCTATATCATCTGCTCAACCCTCCTTACTGGCGCCTTCAACTGTCTTTTTTGAACATGTCCAAACTACCTTAAACGATTTTCTACCATTTTCTCCTCAATAGGTGTCACTCCAACTCTACTTCGTATACAATCATTACGAATCATATCTTGTATGTCCACACATCCATTTCAACATCCTCATCTCTGCAACTCCAATTTTTTATTTTTGTTGTTCTTTCAATGCCCAACATTCACTTCCATATAAAATTGCCAGTCTTATAACAGTACGATAAAACTTCCCTTTTAGCTTATCAGGTACTTTCTGATCACAAACAACTCCTGCTGCTTTTCTCCATTTCAACCACCCATATATAAAAGATACAATAAACAAATAAAGAACTTCACTACTTGAACATAGCCCATTATCAACCCCAAAAAAAGTTAAGTGTCCTGTGTTTGATTGAATTTTTACGTAACAAATGAAGCTACCAAATTGTGCTAAACAAAATTTCTTGTTTGATTAAGAATCACTAACACATCATTTTTCTTTGCATGACATCCTTTTTATCTAAAGGCTGGAAAATGCAATGCTGTATAATATCGGCATTTCTCAAGCTTGAGAAAAAGAAAAGCTGTCACATGTTTTATAGTGATGAAATATATAGACAAACACAGACAGAACAAAAGAAAAGATGTTTCACAGCTTCAATCACTTGACTAATTTTCCATGTAACTAGGCACAAGCACCAAGAGAGGTCTATAATTCCATAATGTATGTATACCACAAAATTCAGTAGCATAATCACATATAGATTGTCTATAAAGACCAGCAATTAAAAAGGAAAAAAAAAAAAAAGAAGAAAGGACACAATGTCGTGATCAAAATTAATTGGATCGCCACAAGAATTGCCTTTCTCATTTCATTATCAACTTTGCACCAAGCTACTTTACACAAGACATCACTTTCATTTTCACCTACCTACTAACTCATCTTTCACCAAATGACATTCCTTCACTTCAACAACCATAGTTTGAATAACTTATATAATGACAAAAGTACCATTGTCGTTCTTAAACTTTGACCTAAGTTTCAATTTTGCCCCGAAACTTTTTTTGTACCAATTTGTCCCATATCTTTTACATGTCAATGCTAACTCGTTTAGTTAGAAATGTTCACATCAGATTAGAAATGTCCACATCAGATATAGACTTGAAGAGACAAAATTGCCCCCCATCCTATACTTTACCCTTTCAATTTCAAAAGCAGATAATGGAGGTCAATTTTGTCATTTCAAGTGTATATTTGATGTGGACATGCCCAGTTGAACGAGTTTGTGCTAACATATATAATAAAGTGGCTACATCAGCATTTGCCATTAATAATTCAGACAACGTAAATTAAAACTACTTGAAAAGATGCAACACAAAATTGACACTCAAAAAAATGTTTTGGGACGAAGTTGAAACTTGGGACAAAGTTTAAAGAAGAATATGACACTTTTGCCCTTATATTGGTTATATATGGTTCAACAGTCCAAAATTGTCTAACAAAAGCACATATATGTAGGACAAAGGTAAGATTCTAGAGGCTAGGGGCAAAAAATTGGGAACGGGTGGGAGGAAGAAACAATTGAATGATAACTTCAATTCCAAAACATGGATTGACTACTCAAAATACATAGCAATCCTTGAATAGTCAAACCCAATTAGTCCTACCCAAAAGGGTTAGCTCAGTTGGTATTAGCAACATTGGTTTGATTCCTCTGGTAAGCACTCTGATATTAATATCCTAAATGCACCTCGCTGGAGTAGAGATTGTACCTTTAAGACCCTGACCGTAATTTAAAAAAAAAAAAGGCAATTATACACAACATGATGGCCATGTATCATACTTTTGAAGTTAGAGCCAATTTGATAAATAAACTAATTAATTAGACAATGAGAGAACCCTAAACAACCTCAAAACAAGTTACTAATGAATCCTCAATTCATACATATATGATCCTTTTCCACACGGACCACACTAAAATTCCTCTTCCATATTCCTACCTCACTCCATAATGCAGCCAGCATACAAAATCCTTTTAAATGTCCCTGCTCAAACAACACTTAGATGCAATCTTCCAATTGAATTAAACAATTCTAAATCCATGGAGCACATCCACCTTCATTTCATTTTTGCCATCCTTTTTAAATAAATGATCCAAGACACCACATCAATTACTCTGGCATTTCATGTCAAGTATTTTTTTTTGTCCCTCTCCCTTTTGGTGCATGAATGGGGTGAGATGTCAAATAATTCTATTAAACCCTCATTACTGCTTTTATGTGTGTGCTTGGATGAGATAATTTCAAGTTCTTCAAATAATATTGGAAGAACTTGAAATTCCACAAATAAACAAAATTTGCAAATTTCCTTTTCCTCATTTTTGGAGGGTTAGTTTCTTGTAATTTCTAATTCGCACATAAATATAATACACACACACACATATAAATATATATATATATATATTGACATGAATGCATATAAATACACACGCATTCACGTATACATAGTTCAGACTCAATGGAATTTTTCTCATTAATTTATATTCAGTTAAGGATAGAAATCAACATGCAATTTATGGGTGTTTTTAGACTTCTAGTAACCTCTTTCACTGCCAAAGCAAAATGGAACAAACTAATTCTTGAAGCAAGATTTTAAAGAGGGAAAGTTTGCTTGTTAGAGTTTCCTTACTTGCAAAGTAATTACTAGTACTATCTATAACTATAGTTCAAAAGACAGGAAGTTTTCTCTGGATATCTTCAAGAAAATTTAGAATCACTCAACCACAAATGACTCACCCCTGCAAAATATTTTTAAAGTTGATAAACTTTAGAAACAATGAGAACAACTTAAAATTCACATTTGATGAACCAGTGATTCAAAACAGATTAGCATAGATTAATCCAAATACTAAATAAGTTCCATAGAAAAACGCTAATGCCACTATTGATTACATCAGTGACGATATCAACAGTTTATTATAACAGCAATTAAAAAAAAAATCACTATAGAACAATGATCATTAATTAACCAAGACAAAGTGACAATGAATTCAGTACTTCCAAAAAAGGACACTGCTAGATATGCGGATGGATTGCCACGTAAAATCAAATTTCCCTTCCTCCCCCCCCCCCCAAAAAAAAAGAGAAAAAAAAAAGAAAAAGAAAACCCATCAATCTAATTTTTCCTTTTTGAATTGAAGACAACCCTTGAAATAAAACTGGCTCACCATCAACCAGAGATTTAAGTTTCAGTGCTTAGCAATTAAAACTACCATCTAATGTCTCTGAGCTTCCAAACCTATCAATATCAAGATTTTCCCTTCACAATAAAAGCAGACATGCATATGCCTTTGACGATATACTAAAGTGGGCTGCTGGACCAGTCCAATAGACTGGTAAATGAAACTTCTCTTGATTGTAGAGGTGGGGCCCCAAGTCACCCACTGGAAGTCTTATCCTTTCGCATTCAACAGAGATTTTCTGTTCCACTTTCTAAATGTGGGGGCCCTGATAAACTTTAAAGCTTGTAAAAACAACTTTTGAAGACTTAAAATGTGGCAGGATCCATCTTCCTGGCGGCATCAGGATTCTTTTTCCTTCCATAAGGAAAGACCGAAAGGCCAAATTATCTATCAGGAAATGTTATGTCGTTATCCTTCATGTTGTAAAAGCCTTTTTAAGACAAAAAGTATAGGAAGGAAGTTAAAGCAATCAATCATCACACAAGAAGAGCAGAATAAACAAGTTGAGAGTACTTTTAAACTGATTTGGGATTGTTTTGGCACAAGCAAGAGAATTAATTGCAGTTTCGTTTTGCTGATCAAAGCAAAAATCCATCTGTATCTCTCAAGCTTTTAGTCTCATGAAAGGGATATAACAGAAACACAACATTAAAGGCTATTTACGAATAACACACGCAACAAGCCTTAAAAGGGAACTATAGTAATCGCAAAACTACAAGTGGCAACAGATGAAAATATCCCGACAAAATTTTTTTGTCCACTCAAGTTGTCATTTTATTCATGATTGAAGCCCTCTACTTTTCTGTACTTTTCAAGTTATCAATCATTCTTTTCCGTAAATCATTCTTTACCATCAGATATCCATGCAAAGTTCATAAGGAAGCCACATTTTACCCCCAGAACATACGCCTAATTACAAAATTAGTACATGAACTTTAAAATGTAACAAGTTTAAATAGTTACATCTTAAATTTCATGCAGCAAGTTTGTAATTAGGTCTCTGTTCAGGCAGGTAAATGTAGTTTCCCCAAATTTATAACAAGATTAGATTAGGTAATTTTCTTGGAAAGAACAAACCTGTGCAACATTATTCCTTTCAGTACATCCAATATGACCATTGCCTTCAATGAGTGGACACCGGACAGCTGGAGCTTCGTCTACAGGCTCTGCCCCAGGAATCATAGCCGACGAGTCATCCCATTCCTCCTCAATGAAAGGTGCATACCGTTGACCATTTGGAGGTCCTATGTTATTTTTGTGAAATACTCTACACAAAACATATGCATCCTTTTCCACCCAGCAGAGAAATATGTTAAAAAAAGGTGAAACTATGATTGAGATATAATAACAACGTCCATCTACCATATTTTCGGAAACAAAACAATACATTGCTGTTTGCTTTGCTCGGAAGAGAACTGAATAAGAAATAACTTGAACCTTCTGCATCCAAGAGTTCCACACTTTGGGAACCTATTTACTAAGCTCCTTATTATACCAACATCAATTGTTTGGTTCAAATGAGGAGATCCCTCTTAGTTACTTAGAAAAAGGGGCTCAATTTAAACAGTTTAAGCACTCATCTCAAGCTTCATTTTCTACGTTTTTATTCTTGAGACACAAGAACATTAAGCAAATTTAACTACGATCTCACCTGTGTGGATCCAATTCCAGCTCTTTCTAGCTCTTCATCAACGAGCCTGTACTCATGCATAACCCAATTGGTACGCTTACCATCCGGGGCCCTTCCACTATGAAATACCAAAGTTTTCTTCAGCCCCACGGTCCTTTGTTCATGCTTCACTGGGCGATCATTCCCTGTGGCTTTCCAGTACCCTTTGCTCGTAGCCCTGTTCATCCTCCCTCCATTACCGTATTTCTTGTCCAATGCACTAAAAAAGTACCATTCTTGGTCCCTCGTCTTCAACCTTGACTTATCTGAACAACCATTCGCCCCATTACCACCAGGGTAAGACATAAGAACCAAAAACGTCACATACCCAGAAATGCATCAGAACAAAGAACAAACACCTACGAAAATTTCACACAAATAACAACACCCATTTCGAGAAAACCCAATCTCCCAGCGTCAAAACCCCAAATTGCAACAGACCCATGAACCCGTTTCTACCCTCCCCAGAAAAAACCTCTTCAGTCTTTTTCACACAGATAAAACAAATAGGCTAAAAAAAATTGGGGGAATAAAAAAGGGAGAGTGACCTGCTAGGTCCCAAGGCTCGCTTCTGTAAATGTCGACCTCGGAGATTGCATCAAATCGGAAGGTTTTTCCACAGACCTTGCGCTTGAGATAGTAAATAATGAGCTCCTCGTCAGTCGGGTGGAAGCGAAAGCCAGGAGCAAGTGATGTTGGAGGAGCTTGTGGTGCTACTGGTGATGAAGGATTCGGTGTGGCTGTGACTACTGGGGCTGGTGCAGCTGGAAGTGGGAGGGTTTCGCGACCCATGAGGGGCGAGAGTGAGGAAAGAAGAGGGTGGATATGGAGATTAGGGCTTCTGGTGGTGAAGTTGCCGAAGCAAAACGGAAAAGATGGGGCTTTGATTGAGGGTCAAGCAACAAAAGAGGGGTACCTTCAATGACAAGAAATTCTCACTTCGTGGCTTCCAGGGATTAATTTTCCTTTATAAATACAAAAAAAATTTAAAAGGGCAGAAAAGAAAGAAAGAAAAGAAAATAAAAAGGAAATCGCTTTTGGTTGGATTGCGTTACTGTAAAATGCGACAGAAATGGCAGTCACTGATTCAACAAACTCATTCACGGAAGCCACATAAATGCCTTTCACTGTAAAAATAAAAAAGAAATCAAAATGCGTAGAGAACTTTACTCAATCTAAGGATTCAATTTTACAACCTCCCTTCTAAAATTTTAATTTTGTAAAGCGTACCTTCTTAATTAATTTTTTTTTAAAATTCTAACCTCACCTATTAATATAAGCTAAAAAATATTAAATTAAAAAATATACATTAGACCTATTCTTTTAAGTAACAAAATAGTGACTTTTTTGGGTCATTTACAAAAAAAAAGTCTTTTAAAATAATAGATTAAATGTATTTTTCTTAATTTAAAATTTTTCATTATAATAAACAAATAATGTAAAGGTTTCAGACAAAAAAAAAGTTATGTTGTACGAAATTTTAAAAAAAAATTAGATGGACTTATCATCAACTTTTAAAGTTTACAAAATAAATGGCATAATCACCTTAACTGAAAGAAATTATTTTTATTGTGGTTAAAAAAAATTCTAAAAAAATGTATCAGAATAAACATATTTGGAAGTAAATAATTTGGATACTTTTTTTCCCCAGTTGTGGAATAACATTCTTTGGGTTTTGGAATTGGGACCATTTTGGAGATCACTTGCCATCTCTAGCCAACCCAATTGTTGTTTATCTTTTTTGGAAATGAAAAGCATTTTACACAATGGAGTGAAATTATGTACTATCAATACAAATAGTAAGAAAAAAATTCTCACTTTATACCTTTATTTTGTTTAACAATAACATTTTTCATTCATACTCTATCACATTATCATCAGTAAAAATATAAGGTTAAATTTTAAAACCCCACCTTAGATTAATTTATAAGAAAACATAATAGATTACATTTTACTATAATCTGGTTTTATTTTTTATATTTGGATAAACCTTAATGGGTACAAATGCATGCATTAACCTCTTTTTTTTTAATTGAGAATCTCATAAATAATTTTAATTTTTATTAGGTAAATTCTATATTAAAAAAACTGTTGCTCCTGTGGTTTAGAGGTAAAAGTTAAATTGGTACATCTTACTCCAAAAAGTTTTACTTTTTTTTTGAAATTAATGTGAATCAATCTATATTGACATGTAAAATTATTTTAAAGAATAAGGTTTAATTTAACATGTGGTTGATGTCAATTCCCTTGATTTGAAGCATCTTTTTAGGCATGTTTAATTTAGACATTTTATGGTTTCATTGGGCTTAAAAATATTTTTGGTTAAGTTTAATAAAAATATTTTCTTAAAAATATTTCTTAAAATAGGTCCAAATCTAAAAATACTAAAAAATATTTTTAATATTTCAAAAAATAAAAATAAAAAATATTTTCACAAACCAAACATATATAATTTTTTTAAAATAAGATTTGTATAATTTGAATTATTTTATATTCATCATTCATGTACGTCATGTGTAAAGTTCCAATGTAACAAACTAACAATAATCACAATGGTAACCGACCTTTCATATTTCAACTCTATAGTTTCATTAAATTTTTAATTTAATTTCTACACTTTTTTTTTTAACAATTATGTTGTTGAAATTTTAAATGACTTTCAATTAGTTCTACCTAAAAAAAAGTAGTGAGCAAAATCTTATGTGGCTATTATAACTTTCATTTGGCACTATCTAATAAATGTATACAGATTTCAGTTTTTTTCTCACATCATCATCCCATTGAGCTCCATAGGATTTATTTCTCAATCCCTTGTTTTAGGGATGAAAGTTGACTTGAATTTTTGTCTTTCCATGTACTCAAGGACAACAAAATTATTTTGTCATTCATACTATTAAAGTCATAAAAGAAAATACTTCCTCATGGAATAATGTTTAATAATTAAAATAACACAAGCAAAAACATAGACGCGTCAAGGTTAGGGATAGATCTTCTTGTAGACAAAAGGGAGTAACCGTCCCCCTAAATTTTTTTTCTTAATTAATTTTCTTAAAAAAATATTTATCAATTTAATTTCTTTTCATTAGTCTCCTCAAAAAAAAAATGTTTAAGTCCCTTCAATAATTATATTCAAAATCTATCCCTAGCCAAGGTGGAATATAATCCGGTCAAAATGGCTCAACCCATATGACCCATGGGTCATGTTTATTATTATTATTATTATTATTATTATTATTATTATTATTATTATTATTATTTCTAACCCATTTTAACTAGGGATGACAATGGGATAGGGGGTTCGGGAACCTCGTGAGCATAAATTTTTTCTCTGCGGGGACAAGAATAGGAGAAAAAATTCCCTTGTCAAGATTTCAAAGATAGGGATGGGGATGATACACCTTGCCCTGCAGGGTCCCTTAGTAATTTCATTGAAATTACTAAAATGTCATTAATTATATATTTTAAGAATATTTTAGTCATTTTGTAATTAAAATAAATTTAATTTTAAAAAAAAAAAAAGCAAACCCTTAATTTCATTCCCAAATTCGTCATATGACCATCACAATCTAATTCATTGTGCTCGTTCGTTGTGTCTGTGGTTGCTTTATTGCTCTCGTTGTCTCGTGCCTTCGTCGTTGCTCTCTCCATCTTTGGTCCACTGTCTCTTTTCGTACCCTCGTCATCTCAATTTGTGCTCTTGCCATCTCAAGTACGATACTAATGTGGTTTCTGTGTTGATACTAGTGTAGTTTGGTCATTTGAATAATATCCTCTCTGTTTTGATTTATGAGTTAACGAGGCTTCCCTTTTATGTATATTGATTTTTTTCCTTTTTTTATATTTTCAATTTTTTTTAATATTCCCACGAGGATCTTGTGGGAAGGCAGGGAATGAGAATGGGGAAAAAATATTTTCTAGAAAGGGGTCCCTGTTCTCGTCCCTGCCCGTTGCCATTCCTAATTTTAACCTTTAGTCCCACATCTTGATACCCATTTTGCATGGGTATCAATAGAGATGAGTATTAAAAACCCAAATAATTGAACATTTTTCAAGACTCCAATAGGCACTGGCAAGCCTTTTCCTATAGCTTCCCTCATGTTATTGTATATATATTTTTTTATGGCAGATTGGTGAGTTAATTTGAACAAAATTAAAAAAAAATGGAGCTCATTTGCTTATTAGAAAAAAAAGAGAGGAAGAAACCGGGGGAAGCAATGCAGTAATAATAATTGTTTGAATCTTATGTATGACAATAATTTAATTTTTAAAAACCTTAATTATTTAAAGAAGCTATATATATATACTCTTTATGCTTAATAACGCCAATTTCATATATATATATATATATCAAAAAGTCCTATGTATAGAAAATGTTATATTTAAAAAAGAGACCAAGGAGGAATAAACTATAATAACAAACAACATTACAGAATAATCAAAACCAAGATACACTATTTAAAGATAGATACCATGTAAATAGAGTTGATTTTTTTTTTCCATTAACAATATTTAAATTTTAAATTTTAAATTTTGTTTGAGAAAAACAAATATAAAACTACTTAAACCAATTGTGTTGGTTTAAGTAGTTCAAGCCTTATTTTTTTAAAATAAAGATTTAAATTTGAATTTTATGAATAGAAAAAAAAATAAAAATCAATGTTAAAAGAATTTTACATCTTTGTAGTCTAATTGATTTTAAACCTAATTAGTTAAAACCCAACGATTTTTCAAATAATATTGATTTTAACCAAATAACAACCAATGTTAATATCGATGTTAAGTATTTCAATGTTAATATCGATGTTAAGTATTTCAAAATGCCCTTCATTCCACACACACACACACACATTAGTTAAAACCCAATGATTTTTCAAATAATATTGATTTTAACCAAATAACAACCAATGTTAATATCGATGTTAAGTATTTCAATGTTAATATCGATGTTAAGTATTTCAAAATGCCCTTCATTCCCCACACACACACACACACACACACACTCTCTCTCTCTCTCTCTCTCTCTCTCTCTCTCTCTCTCTCATATATTTATATACACACACATATATATTCCAAGGAAAACTATGCAACTCAAAAAGCTTGTACTAAATATTAATTGGTTTAAATAGTTCAACATTTGTTTTCTTTAAGTAATGACTAAGTTTGAGTATTATGAATTGAAAAAAATTAACGATGATAAAGCTTTACTCATATGTGGACCAACCGACTCGAATTAGAGTAGTTGAAACCTAATGAATTTCTAAATACTGATAGTTCTAAACAAAAAAAAAAATCTTTTCCTCTCTTGACATGCAAAACTCATAAAAATGAGCTTGTTCACTAGATAAAAGCTTGGTCTTGGAGGCTTGAAGATTAATACTAATGATAATTTGTTTGTCATCCTGGAATAGCAAGTTTGGAAGGTCCAGTTCGAGATGAGAATGGTAACTAGATTACTAGTTTTACAAGTTTTCTTAACACACAACAAACATGCATGATAAGTCAATGAGTATTTTTTGAGGTTCGTAGATTAAGGTCAATAATGACAATGTTCAAGTGGAGCTTGAATTAGACTCTCTTAAAGAGGTGAATTTATTAAGTTTGGGGATATTACTATGCATGATTTGGGAGCCATGATTTACAATGTCAAGCAAATCCTTGCTCAAAGACCCATAATCAGTATCAAGCATATTTTGAGAGAGGCGAACTAATGTGTTAATGTTTTTTTCAGGATGAATGTCCATGGCTTTGCTCATCTATACTTATGGGAGGATCCTTTAGCTACTTTGAGATTGTCCTAACTACCTGCAAACTACACTTCTACGATATTCATCAAGCAAGGGCTTTCTTTGTTTTATTAAACAACTTGAATATCATGAAAAACTATAAAAATTTCTATCTTTTTCTCCATGTGTAGATTACGTTGAGCAGTGGTCTGAGTTGATCCGCCCAACTTGCTTATTTTGGATTGGTTTACGTCAACAATTTTAAACCCAATTACTGAAAGTAATGGTTGGAACCCAAGAGGGGGGGTGAATTGGGTTTTATAAATTTTTCACAAGAATTAATTGGAAGTTAAAATGATTTTCTGTAAAAGTACAATGCTTAGGATAATAAATACAATATAGAAAATCAATGTGCTGTCAAGATAAATAATTATAAAGATCAAGGAATTAAAGAATAGATATCAATATGCACAAATTAAAGAGTAAGGGATAGAGAAAGCAAACTCGGAGATTTATACTGGTTCGGCTAATCCAAGCCTACATCCAGTCCTCAAGAGACCACTTGAGTATTTCCACTATAATTGCAAGTTTAATCCGGGTACTTGCAAACCACTACAACCACGCAAATTCGATCCGGGTATTTACGAAACCACAATGGAGAATTTATGAATCCGGGCTCCTCCTCAACCCAAAGCAAGTTCTTCCAACACCGGTACTTGCGAACCTCAACTCAGAATAATATATGTGTTGATCAAAATCAACAATACAAAGAAACTCTCTCTAAAGAGTAGATGAAAACAAATGAAGCTCTAATAACTCTAATGATAGAGAATATGCAAGATTTGACTCAAGAATGCTTTCCTTTCTCTCAAAGATGATAGAAGAAGTTAATATCACATTGTAGGACTTTGTTCTTGCTCAAAATCGTGTATCTAAAGTCATATATATAAGATTTTACAAAACTAGCCGTTATATAGCCGTTATAATGCAGTCCAAATTTTGAGCTTTCTTTAAAAATTCATAACTCCCTCATTTGAACTCCGTTTTAAACAAATAATATACCGTTGGAAAGCTCTTGGAGTCTAGTTTCAAATGAGCTAAGTTTTACTCAAAAATTATTTTTCTTTTAAAAGATATAATCAAAATACTGACTATAGGTCAGAACAGAATATTTTTTTATTACAGTAAAATCAACTTTCAGTTTTTCAAACTATATTTTGAATAGTCATATATTTCTCATTTGGACTCCGTTTTGAATAAATAATATACCGTTGAAAAGATCTTTGAGTCTACTATCAAATGAGATTAAGATACTTGAAAAACCGATTTTTCATTTATGAGATATGATATAAGGAGTGACCAAAGGTCAAAAAATAACTTTTGTAAAACTTCATATCCCACTATCTTTTTGTTCAAAAATGCTTGAGCCAATGTATGCAAATCTAAATCATTGAGTTGCACAAATATACTAGCCTATATAAAATATACCTAATTTAAACACATAGGCTATCTTGATGCATCCAAGCTTCCAAGACTTCAAATCTTCTAATTCTTCATTTCTTAGAGCTTCATCCTTGCATGTTGTTTTCCTTGAGTGAAGCATGATATTGCTTTTCCTTGTTCTTCAATACAATCCTCACTCTTCTTGTTTTGAACCAACCTATAAAATATATCTTACTTGCAAACCCAATGGTTAGTTTAATAGCATGATTCAATATATGCAACATACATATTAAATAACATAATCATGCTTAAGTACTTGTAGCATATATATGATAATTAATCTTTATATATATCAATGCTACTATTCAAATACATTTGTCATCATCAAAACTTATGGCATATAGCCTTAGGGTCAACAATCTCCCCCTTTTTGATGATGACAAATCACCACATAAAAATATGTATCACAAGATAATGAATGCAATGTTATAAGCACGTATACATATTTTTCTA
This sequence comes from Biancaea sappan, assembly GCA_037074585.1. Taxonomy (NCBI): domain Eukaryota; kingdom Viridiplantae; phylum Streptophyta; class Magnoliopsida; order Fabales; family Fabaceae; genus Biancaea; species Biancaea sappan. The sequence continues at coordinate 42,119,273 of CM073492.1, forward strand.
TTGTTTCTTCTCCCCCTATTTGACATCAACAAAGAGGTGTAAGGAACACAATATATAGAAGTTAAAGCACATACCTTCATTAAGTTAGGATGTCAGAAGATGTCAATATATTATGGGGTAAGGATACATCAAAACTTATCATTGATTTCATTGACATGTAAAAAGAAAATTTTAGAAAAATTTTTCTCATGTCAAATGAAATGAGCCAAAAGATAAAACTTGAAAGAGTTTTAGGCTCCCCCTTAAACCTTGCATAATTTGAAAAAGAATAATGAATAATGAATATCTAATTTTTCAAGATATATTCTTTTTCAAAAAAAATACATTCAAGTGAGACAAAGCTCCCCCTGAATTTCATAACATTTTTCCTTTGAAAAAGATTGTCCAAATCATTATAAAGGAAATTCAGTTTTTGATTGCAGAATTTTGAAGTAAGATTTTTGAAGAAATTTCTGCAATATTTTCATTGAAAATGATTTCTGCTTGTTTATGAACAGGCATTTTTAGTAAATAGCAGAAAAATTAAACTCTTTGAAAAAAAAACATCATTTGCTGTCATATGATAGAAATATTTACAGCACACAGCAGAAGTATGATATATGGATTAGCAAAGCATGATATAAACAAGAATATTAATCATAATCCATAAATCGAATAATAATATTTTTCAAGATTTCTGAAAAACAATTTCTGCATATATGCATAAAATTATTTCAACATATAGCAAAAGTGATTTAAAATAAGGATACTCAAATCCTTTTCTTTTCAAAACAGATAATGCTTCAATATGGTAAAGCAATTTCAGCATTGCGGAAGCAATTCAAGAGATTCACGATATTTTTCAAAAACATTTTGCTTCGAAGGAATTTAGAAACGTTTCATCTAAGGAAGCAATATATATGGATTAGTGTAATAAGATATATTCAAGCATATAGTTCATAATCCATATATGAAACATCAATATTTTTCATCCCTTTTGTTATCTACAACAAAAGAGATCTTTAAAATCTTTTCTTTTTCAAAAAGAATGTTGCTTCATATGATAAAACATATTAACATAACAGAAGCATTTTTAAAGTCCTTTTTCAAAACAAATTTGCTTCATAAAGGATAAGATAAATTTCATCACAAAGAAAGCAATTTATATACCCATTCAAAATGAATTTATATATGTATCTTGAGGATGAGTACATGTAAAAATTTTGACAGCTCATTTTGTATGAGTGCATGTGGAATCATGAAATATTATTCTTAGCCATAGCCTTCGCTCATGATGCATGAATTGCATACACAACATATGTTCTTAGATACATGTGATCATAGCATGATGCAATCAATCATGTATATTATACTGAAAGCTCTCAAGAACAACACAACGAAGCAAAAAAATACGGTTCTGAATATCACCATTTTATTAATCCTTAAAATTTCTAATCAAAACAAATTAAATCAGCCGCAAATCCACCGAAAATTGACTTTCGTGGTTTTGCCATTAATGTGACGCGTTATCGGTGTGCATGCGTACCCTAGACTTCTGGCTTCCAGCTTGCAAAATCCATAGGATGAGCGTGTAGGGGTGCGGCGAAGAGATATCTTCGTTGGCTCTAAGTCATAATTTTCTCTCTATAAAGACTGCCCCAGAGTTCTCAATTACCACACCACAAAGAGTATTCATCTCTGAGCCTATAACTTTCTGACATTCCTCTCTCTTCATACTCCTACAAAAATTTCTGAATTTTCCAAACCATGGCAGCAAGAAAGTTCATTGATCTCACAGTAGAGGCAAGGGAGGAAGAGCTCGACTTAAACTTGAGTCTAGGCAAGGACAAAGGCAAAAGACCTTTGGAAGAATCTCAAGAGAACCAAAAGAAGAAGATGAAGATCGAAGAAGCTGAGGAGATTAGTACAGGCCATACGTCAGAAGACAAAATTGCTTGTCTGGAGCAGGAGGTGAAGAAACTCAAGAAGATGATAGAGGACCAGGAGAAGTTAGCTAAACGCAACAATGCGGCACTGACTTCAAGAATAGATAGGTTCTTCTATTGGTCTACCCAATGCTTCTGCAATCAACAACAAAGAAGTGTTGATTGTATGAATGGGATTTACACTACCCTCCGTGACATTGCTCAGTCTCTTGCTCCAAGGAATGGCCGAGGGGTGATGATTCAATACAACCCACCTAATCCGAGACCACCTCGCCTGTAGATTGCTCATCTATGAGCAAACCTTCCCTTTTTTTTTAATGCAATGTAATCCTTCGTTTTGTTTTTTTTTTATTTTAATGCAAGTGGTTTCTTTCAGATGACGGTACTTAAAAAAAATTATAATAATAAAGAAAGATAAAGAAAATCAGCCGCACAAATTTTGTACAATAGAAGGATATATATATTTTGAAAAATATATATCCATTTTAAAGATAGAAAGAATTTTCTGACATGGATATATATATCATCATTTCAAAGCAAAAGCAAGTTACATACTTACTCAAGATAAAACATATTATAATCAGAGTATGTAGTAACATAATTGAGGTAATATGGATTAATAAGATATAATCAGATATAAACTATAATCCATAAACAATGGTTTATAAGTTACAGCTTATGTAAAAGAGATGATATGTATAATGCTCAAACCATGATGTATTAAAAAAAATAATTTAAGTATTTAACATATTTTTATATGTCATGTTGTGATCAAGTATGTAAGATGTCAGAAAACAATATGTCATTGCAATGAAAGTATGACAGTAAAAAAAAATTTGCCAGAATGTACAATTGAGATCAAGGAGTATCATTCAATTAAATAATGAAGAAGTAAATGATAGAGATACTCATCAATTTTGGCAAACTTTTGTTGCTTCTTGAAGTTCCTCTTCAAGATTTTGATATCCTTGTTTTGCTCATTGCTCTTTTTTTGATCGATCCTGTCTTCTTACAATTTTAATGATCTTAATTGATTGATTATTTGCAAGATCTATCAAGCATTGGTTCAATGTAGGCTTCGTTGGTCGACTACTGATAGGAGTGTTGGTCGACCAACCAACTTCAAAACTATAAATCTTACTGATTTCGGAGAGCAGAGGAAAGAATGTGCTTTAGAGGATAATTTTGAGGATTAACTCCTGCAAAACACTTTTGGTGGAGCACTTTGATGTTTAAATAAATCTCGAGCACTAGTAGCAACATTATGTTCAAGATATGCCATATTAATAAAAGTGCTATGCTTCCATGAAATGCAATTTTGCAATAAATTTGATTTCATTGTAAATATTTAAATAAGATTACAGCAAGGATAACTACTATGGGTAGGAGTAATCTTATTGTTGTGAAGACAAGAAAAATGTGCGTGTAATGGAAGCAAGTTTTCATGATGCTGTAAAAAGGATAGTTTGAGCAAAATTTGGAAGAAAGATTTTAGCTCAAAACAAAATTTGAATCTATAAGCTGCACACCTAACAATTGTTTTCAGATATAGCATGCATGAGTATCAAGGATAGATGTAATGCATATTAGAGAACAGACAAAAGCATTAGAGAGCAGTAAACATATCAGTCAAATTTCTTACAATGCATTCCAGCTTATATGTTTACTTATCCATTGCCTCCTTTTGATGCAAGAGAGTGGAGTTTGAATGATGTAGCCATTGAAAAGTTATTTCCGCTCCTTGCTTCGAGGCAAATCTGCAAATTAATCCTTTGTCTTTGATACCCAAATTTTTTTGGGTTTGCTTGGGTCATGAGGTCCTTTTTGAACCCATTTCATTTTTACTCCATGAACAAGATTTTTTTTATAAAAACAGGAGTAAGACTTGTGTCCTTTCAGTCCACAATAAAAACAAGTGCAAGGTGGACTTTTGGACATTTTTGTAGGAACAAAGTAGTTTTCGAAATATTTCTGATTTGACTTGTTAAGAACAAAACCAATTTTGTTAAAGCTACTACTTTGTTTCTCAACAGAAGAGTTTTGAATTTCTCTACCTTGAGAAAGTTTTTTAAGTGTGTTTTTAAGATCCTCATTCTCCTTTTTCAAGGAATCACACTTGGTACAAAAGCAATTTTTGTTGGTAGAGATATTTGCCTTTAAAATCAAATTCTCTTCTCGCAAAGTTCTGTTTTGATTTTCAAAAACAAAATTCTCTTCCTTGGAAATAGAAAATTCGTTTTTCAATGTTTCCAACTCATTTTCAAGAGAAGAGTTTTTCTGTTTTGAAATATTTAGTTTCTTTGCAAGTATAAGAGATTCTTCATGTAAATCATCAAAGGCATTTTGTAATTCTTCAAAAGAGTAGTCAAATGAATTTACCTCATCTTTATCTCTGGCCACAAGACAAGTGTTGGCTTCTTCATTTGTGTTCTGCTTATCAGAATTGCTATTTCCCCAATTGGAAGATAGGTAAGCTTTCTTTGATGATTCACCTTTTGGTTGTGGTTTCTCTTTTTCTCCTTTTTCTTCTTCGTCTGCCACCTTGGTGATTTGAGATTTTCCTGTAAGTTTAACACCAAGAGCTTGCAATTGATTAAGCACAAGTTGTATCTCATTAATGGTTTTGCAATTGTTCATTTGAGCAATTTCAAGTTCATTAATGAAACTTCTATACCTTAATTCCTCAGCAATAAGATCTTCCTCATGTGTAACTTCAAGAATTTCCCACATTTCTTTTGCAGTTGCACAGTTGGAGATTTTGAAAAATTCATCTTGACTCAATGCACAAGAAATAATCAATTTTACCTTAGCATTGAGTTGCATTAAACTTCTTTCAGTATCATTCCATTCACTCTTAAGTTTTGGAATGTATTTTCCTTGTTCTTCCTTGACAGGCATACAAGAACCATTTTCTATAACATCCCAGAGTTTATGGTCTACTGAAATTTAAAACATTTTTATTTCATACTTCCAATATTGAAAATGATTAGCATCAAAAATTGGAGGTTCTGTGAAAGAACAATTTTTAGAAATAAACCAATCACTATATCCAACCATGCTAACTCTTAGACGGTTAAGTCTTTAAACAAGAGCCCAAGCTCTGATACCAATTGAAAGTAATGGTTGGAACCCAAGAGGGGGGGTGAATTGGGTTTTATAAATTTTTCACAAGAATTAATTGGAAGTTAAAATGATTTTCTGTAAAAGTACAATGCTTAGGATAATAAATACAATATAGAAAATCAATGTGCTGTCAAGATAAATAATTATAAAGATCAAGGAATTAAAGAATAGATATCAATATGCACAAATTAAAGAGTAAGGGATAGAGAAAGCAAACTCGGAGATTTATACTGGTTCGGCTAATCTAAGCCTACATCCAGTCCTCAAGAGACCACTTGAGTATTTCCACTATAATTGCAAGTTTAATCCGGGTACTTGCAAACCACTACAACCACGCAAATTCGATCCGGGTATTTACGAAACCACAATGGAGAATTTATGAATCCGGGCTCCTCCTCAACCCAAAGCAAGTTCTTCCAACACCGGTACTTGCGAACCTCAACTCAGAATAATATATGTGTTGATCAAAATCAACAATACAAAGAAACTCTCTCTAAAGAGTAGATGAAAACAAATGAAGCTCTAATAACTCTAATGATAGAGAATATGCAAGATTTGGCTCAAGAATACTTTCCTTTCTCTCAAAGATGATAGAAGAAGTTAATATCACATTGTAGGACTTTGTTCTTGCTCAAAATCGTGTATCTAAGGTCATATATATAAGATTTTACAAAACTAGCCGTTATATAGCCGTTATAGTGCAGTCCAAATTTTGAGCTTTCTTTAAAAATTCATAACTCCCTCATTTGAACTCCGTTTTAAACAAATAATATACCGTTGGAAAGCTCTTGGAGTCTAGTTTCAAATGAGCTAAGTTTTACTCAAAAATTATTTTTCTTTTAAAAGATATAATCAAAATACTGACTATAGGTCAGAACAGAATATTTTTTTATTACAGTAAAATCAACTTTCAGTTTTTCAAACTATATTTTGAATAGTCATATATTTCTCATTTGGACTCCGTTTTGAATAAATAATATACCGTTGAAAAGATCTTTGAGTCTACTATCAAATGAGATTAAGATACTTGAAAAACCGATTTTTCATTTATGAGATATGATATAAGGAGTGACCAAAGGTCAAAAAATAACTTTTGTAAAACTTCATATCCCACTATCTTTTTGTTCAAAAATGCTTGAGCCAATGTATGCAAATCTAAATCATTGAGTTGCACAAATATACTAGCCTATATAAAATATACCTAATTTAAACACATAGGCTATCTTGATGCATCCAAGCTTCCAAGACTTCAAATCTTCTAATTCTTCATTTCTTAGAGCTTCATCCTTGCATGTTGTTTTCCTTGAGTGAAGCATGATATTGCTTTTCCTTGTTCTTCAATACAATCCTCACTCTTCTTGTTTTGAACCAACCTATAAAATATATCTTACTTGCAAACCCAATGGTTAGTTTAATAGCATGATTCAATATATGCAACATACATATTAAATAACATAATCATGCTTAAGTACTTATAGCATATATATGATAATTAATCTTTATATATATCAATGCTACTATTCAAATACATTTGTCATCATCAAAACTTATGGCATATAGCCTTAGGGTCAACAATTACTGGCAGGTCAAGTGGCGGGTTGAAAAATTTTCAACCAAACCCAACATGCCTATCCGATATGTATATATATATATATATATACATATTTAAAAAAATTCTAATTTTCCCTAGGGTTCTCTCATCTCTATCAGATCTCTCATGTTGTCCACACTCTTAAGCGTTAGCAGTAGTCACTTCGCTTCTCTCCACTCCAACAGTCCAATTCATGCATCGTCTCCTTCAACTTCGTCTTCACAAAATTAGGTAAATCTCAAATCTCTTTTAGTCCTTCTCTTCCTAATTCCACCACTACTCCTCGGTGTTTGAGATGTGATGAGCAAACCAGATCTCACGGAGTCATCTCTTCCTGCTTGCCCTGCTTCCTCGTTGGCAACGATATATACCTCTTCCAATACGTCATTTCACCAGCATTTTTTTCTCGCCAAAGCTTAAGGAAGTACCTACACTTTAGCTGACCTTTGGTATACATCTCCACCGCGCCCTGGAGGATTGAACAAGAGGAGGAAAGAGAGGAAATCTCCAACTTGACGTGAACAACCTGCATGCTTTTTGTTAGTTTGGGTTGAAATTTTCCCTCAATTCCGACATGTGCTTAGTGCTCAGCCCTATGTATAAGCCTTATTCTCCCTTAAAAAGCAACCTACTTAATAGGATGCACAACAATATTTACACAAATCATGTACTTTTTTTTTTGGTTATAAATAATGGTTTTAATTATAACGGTTTGAATTATAATGGAGATTTATTCTTTATAAATAAAGCATAATCTTTGCTTTTTTCCCCTATTATTGTCAAGATTTTCTCACAAGTTTTAGTTGGCCATACATGAAGCAAAAATATGACCCCAAAAAAAAATGAAAGTAGCAAAAATGTTTTCCTCGAAGAACCACTTAACATGAATTCTTAACAAAATATCCCATAAAAAAATTAAAAAATGCACCTAATATCTGCCATCCTAGAAATTCCTCAATCATTCTTTTAAATTTAATTTCAATCGACCAACATTTTTCCTAAAAATCCTTATGACAGATCAGCTTCAGATATCTTATTTGAAAAAAAAAATTGTATATAAATTTTAAACTATGATAAAATATCTCACCGAAATTTAAAACTTTATGTACCGAGTTTATATTATACTTTAATTTAGAAAAATAAATTATAATTCTTAATATTCTTCAAACACCTATTTTTACTCTTCAATTAGGAAAAGTCTTTAAACATTTTTTTTCACATAATTGTAGGTCATAATTTAAGAAAGAGGAGTTCGGAAATATTAAGAAATAGAGATTAAACGAAAACGGATCATTTGCTTGGCTTTGATAGTATTTGGCCTATTTAAACCGTTGATTTTAACAATTAACGATCCAGATTTTAAGATATTATTTAAAAAAACTTAAAAAAATAAAAACAAGATCTTAAAATCTATATTGTTGATTATAAAAATTAACGGTGTAGATGGGTCAAGCACCTTGCTTGGCTTTTAAAGCCAAGCAGATGATTTGTTTCCAAATTAAACTTAACCCATAACTTAGAGTAAATTATTAATTTAGGCCCTAATATATTTCAATTTCTTACTTGAATTTAGAAAATTAAATTATAATTCTTAATATTCTTCAAACACTTATTTTTTCTCTTCAATTATGGAAAAGTCTTCAAACATTTTTCTTTCATAATTTTAGTTCATAATTTAAGAAAGAGGAGTTCCGAAATAGAAAGAAATAGAGATTAAACTCAACCCCTAAAACTTAGAGTAAATTATTACTTTAGGTCTTGAAATAATACAATTTTTTTTAATTTAATATTTGAAAAAATTAAGTGTCTCAATTTAATCTTTACAAAATTTTATTTGTCACAATTTAGTTTTTTTTTATTATTAAATCATTAAATCTATTATTATTAAATTTTAAAATTTTCGTTGTTAAAAATAACTTAAAAAATTAAATTAAAACAAACACAATATTTCATAAATTAAATTAAAATATTTAATTTTTTAAAAATTAAATTAAAATAAATATAATATTTCATGAATAAATTATAATTTACTCTAAAACTTACCTCAAATTTGAAAAAGTGAAATTTAATTTTTTTTTAAACAATTATTTGATGTTTAAATATTAAATTATGGTGTCAATTAATCCAGATTCAAGTCAAATAAGATTAAAATAAGAGACAAAATTTTTCCTACCAAATTTTAATGCAATTACATTTTTTAAAATTTTATCTCAAAATTTTTAATTAAGTTATAACAACTTTTTATTAATTAACTAAATATTTATGAACTTTAATTATTCTACAACGATGGCAACCACTCATTTTGTTTGAAAGATGAAACACGTGTTGTCGCAATTATTTTTGCATCACTTTAATGCAAATTCAACTTTGTACAACTGTGTAATGATGTGTTTCGGTAAAATAAATAAATAAACAATAGTGCGGGATTGGGCAAGTTATCCTTTAGAAGTTAAATATAATTATAAATGGCAACTTAGTAATTATTAATGAAATATATTGAAAACTATTGTTCCTATTTTTATATTTTAGATTAAATTAGTCTGTTAATTTATAACAATTTATGAAATTTTAATTTAATGTATATGAAATTTATAAGTTAACAAGTTTTCAATTTCATCTATATAATTATTAATTAATATCCGTCAATTTATCTTTTCCCTACTTATGCAACAAATAGTGTGTAGTGTCATTTTTAAACTCTAAATATATACAATTTAAACAAACTTACCCACTTTTTTTAGTTAAACTGTATCACATATCATACATGTGACTTAATTTTTTTTTATTGTCTATTTTACCCATTTTGTTGATATAACTTATGCTCATTTAAAATGTCCAGAGGGGGCAATAAATTCAAGATTTTCAAAGTAAAAGGAATTTATTATAAAATTGTAAACTAGCTATAAAAACTAAATAAAATATTATTAATAGTATAAAAATTCAACCTATATTTTATATAAATTTATGAATTACCAGTAATTAAAAAAGAGTTCAAAAAATTAATAATAATAATAATAATAATAATAATAATAATAATAATAATAATAATAATGACTACCTCGTACTTTTGAAATATAAGCTCAAATTTTGTATAACTATAAAGTACACTGCATTTTAGCCTAATTTTACTTTTTTCATTTAGAGAAATTTTTCGCATTATGTTTTTCAATGTTGAATAACCTAATGCTATATAGGCAATTGAGTATTAAAAACAGACTGAAATAATCATTTCTAATCAAGAAATTTTATAATCACAAAAAAACATATTTAAAAAATTAAAAAATTATCATATAATTTTGAATACTTAAATAAAAATAATATATAATTTATTAATAGAGAAGACTTATATATAATTGTTTGTATATTTATTGATGGCACAGTTACTTATATTTTACTTATTAGGTTTTTCAATTAAAATAGAATATATATATAGAAAGTTGTTTGAAAGACTAATTATATAACCATGAATTAAAAAAAAATATAGAGTTATCTTTTAAAATCAATACATTTATTGTGTTTTGATTAAAAAAATTATATATTTGTTACATTTTGATTAAAAAACTTAATAACAAATACATAACCAATATTTTGTATGGGTCAACTCAGAAGCTAGCAACCTGGGCACCAATCTAGACTAAATCATGCTATTGGACTATTTTTCATTCGATTTACTCGGTTTTCGATCAACCTGTTGATCTATTTACACGAAATTAACTGGATACATATATATATATATATATATATATATATATATAGAGAGAGAGAGAGAGAGAGAGAGAGAGAGAGAGAGAGAGAGAGAGAGTGAAGCCCTAGATAATTTTTTTAAATGTACCTAAAAGAAATTTTGAAAGTTAGTTAGTTTTGTGTGTATATTGATTATATATATATATATATATATATATATATATATTCTGAGTTAATTAGTTGTATATGTAAAAACATATGATGAAAGAATTTAAATTAATTAATTTAAAATGTGAAATTTGAATATAAATGACTTATTTTATTAGTTTTAATATTCGGTTCAATAATTATTTTAGTGACTCAACAATTAAATTAGTATCTAGAAATCTAGGCTAGCTGGATGACTAATTCCACCAATGAACTTGTAAGTTTTTTTTTTCCCCTTTAGTGAAAAAGAAAATTGGAATGGCATGAAGAGTTATGAAAATGGAAGTACTTGGATTGGACCGAAGCCCAATGAATTGGACAGCCTTTTTGAATTGACCATTCCGAATCCATTGATTCCCACTTATCTCTACAGTACGGACTACGGATACCTCCACTACTTTGTCACCCTTTTTCTCCCTTTCTAACAAACATTTTTATTTATTTATTTTTTTTACAATTTATCCATTAAAAAACTAATAGATAAGAGTTCACAACATTTTTAGTGTCATTTTTCAAATAGATTTTAATAAATATATTTTAAAGTTGTTATTGAGATTTTATTATATTATTTAAAAGTAATTAATAATATAATATATTCGATCACGTAAATATTAATAAGAATCAAAGTATTAGTTCATCAAAAAAGGAATTTATATATATTTGATTTTATCTTAATATTTCTTAATTTGAATTCTCTAATACATTTATATTAATATTTTTGCGTAATTTCATAGAATAATATAATTTTTAACTTCACACACATAATATATATATTTTAAAAATTTTACATAATTTATAGTGTAGCTAGTTCTAATGCCAGGCTTCACTCTTGTGAACAAAAACGTCTTGCGCAGACAACAATCATCAGATCTTGATTCAATAGTTAAAATCTATCAGCGATCTAATTACAATAATCAACACAATTGTCAAATCTCAATTCAACAATTATCGTCCACCCAAGACGTTCTAGTCATAGGAGCAAATTTGGGTGCATCAATCTGCACTTGTGTGTGGTGGCTCTTGGTAAATCTTGGGGGTTAGGAATGTTGATGTGATGACCCGAGCCAATATAAACTAGTGTGAAGGGTTCTCGTTAGGTGTGCCCAAAAATTTTGATAATGTGAACAAGTACATGAGCATTGGAGATCGTTAAAAGTGGAGTGTATGCTTTTGATGAGCGGGGGAGCAAATGTGGAGACTAATTTTTAGCTATGCCCTTAGAAATTTCCTGAGGAATGACTTATCTGAAAGAATGGAGAAAATTAGTGTTTGAAGAAAGATCGGTAAATGGTTGATTTGGGAAATGGCCAGGGTGGTGGGAGAGATATGGTTAGGAGTGGGAGGCGTTGGAAAGGTGGAATTTTCCATCTGAGGAGATCTTATGTGCCAGTGGGTTGTGAGAGGGACTTCCATGAAAAGGAAAAATTCTACATGTATTATTATGGAAATTGGAGTTTAAGCTTGTGGTGGGAGTGCCAAGTGAGAAGCTAGTGTGCTGAGCCAAAGTGTGTGTAGCAAATGTTTTAACTAGATACCTGATTTTGCTTTTGACCTCTAATTTCATGAAGAGTGGAAAAATTGTAATTTACAAACATATGGATTAATTATAAAAACACACAATCACCTTGGGGCAGTACTTCTCACGCATCCCTCTCCCTTCATTCACACTTCCTCACTCACATTCACAGTAAGTCTTCTCCTCCCCTATCCACCATCGTCTCTGGCGACCACCAATCCCATCAAAGGTCCCATGTAAGAGGTTGCCACACGAAGTTGGGAAGATTTTGGGAGAAATCCTTCAAGAATTTTGGAACAATAAAATGCTTGAGCTTTGGGGAAAGTTTTAACGTCTAGAACCCTTTCTTTTGGAGATTAAATGTGTGCCTAACCTAAGGGAGCATGGATTTGAGGGTAAGAGGAGATTTGGGATGGCTTTGGGACCCAAATAAGTAGCTGCTTGTGCATATCAATAATGGATGCTCCAAGCGCCACACTTCAAGCATGAACCCGAGAGTTCAGACCATGGCGCCTTAGGCACAAAGGCTAGCGCCCAGGCGCCATGGCCTAAACATAGGAGGGTCATTAGAGGAGCCTTGGGGCTCCTCAAGGGCCAAGGTAGGCACCCAAGGCACCATGGGCTAGGAGAAGGGTTTGTGGCAGGGTGCTTTAGGCGTCACCATCTGAGCACCCATTTTTTCTTGCTTTTGTATGCTAAATTTTATTGTGGCTTGGTTTTATAGGTGTCGTGTACATGGATGAATGTTGGGAGTTGAATTTGAAGGAATATTTGCGATAAGATTTCCAAGTGAGTAAAGAATTCTGCTTAGCATGGTGTAAGTGTTATTCCTAGCAAAATAATACTTGTTTGCATGCATGATCTTATCGTTAAATGATTTGGTTGGATGCTTGTAAAACTAGTGGAAGTTCCTTGGAACTCCGGTTATGAAGAAGTATTGTTGATTGATCATTAGCAAAAATGGTTGTTGCCTTCAATTCATTGAAAAATATGATTATGTAGAATGGAGTTAGTATATGTGTTACAAATATCATGGAGAATATAAGGCTTTGTGTTGGATTAGAGTATGCAGCCTTAGTGCCCTATAATTTTAACAGCATTTTGCCAGGGAGAGAAAAATCAATTAGTCCACAGGCTTAGAGTACCTTTTTTTTGTGGCATGTACTATTTACGTGATATAAATCTTTAGTAAGATGTGAACTCACTTGATTGTGTGATTTTACGAGTGTGAGGTAACCTCCCTCTAATGAAAAAATGGTTGAGGATTCTTATGCTTGAGTCTAATAGTAATTAAATTTATATATGTGCTTATATTGTGAATATTTGTGTTCACGGGGCGATGTGTCATCCCTTGGGAGATTGTTTGAGCATTTAGACTATAGATATATAGCTTGCGAGATAGAGATTTGTTTTAGCATTCGGGTTGGAGATTGTTTAGCCCTTAGGCTGGAGTTATCATGGCCTTTTGGTTGGGAGAGCATTATGGCTTTCGGACCATGAAGATATTGTCCTTATTGGATTGCTTTACATGTGTATTAACCTGTATGTTGATGATGGAGTTTGATTAACATGTGTTGCTTGGAGTGAAACTTAAAATTTTGCTTTCTGTTTGTTTGTCAGATACCCAATGACCATTGAGTTGGGAAATGTAACAACCTACAAATTGAGAGTTAGTATGACCTATGGGTCGGAATACCTTAAAGGGTTGTGAGGTCCAAGTTTACTTAAAGTTGTGTTGAACTAGCTCTATGAGCTTAGGTTGAGAACACTTGTGATAGTAGTTAGTTTAGTAGTTGTTACTAAGGTGCATGGGCGCCATATGTTATGACATGCCCATTGGGAGTCCCCTAGTGTGGGTTAGACCAGGAGCATGCATTTCATTCTTGAAAGTCTAGGAGATACTAATGGCCTTAGGGTTTGGAGATGTTACTGGCCTACGGGCTTGGGAATACTCTTAGTCTACGGGCTTGGAGGTGCTAATACCTATGAGTTTAGAGTTAGTGTTGACATTTAGGTAGTGATGATTTATCTGTATTGGAGGATTTAGATTACCTTGAGTAATTTGGAGTACCTTATATGTTTGTATAGAGATTCATTGGATTGCATTCACACACTTGGTTGGTGTGTATGTCGGAACTAAAATGATAGACCCTATAATCTGTGGAGACACCAAGCTATGGAAAGGATAAATGTGGAAATTTTTGCTCACTGAGATAAGTATCTCATTCTTTTCTTTTCTTTTTTACATTTTTGCAGATTGCGTTAGTCGTAATATCACCATCCTAGGAATAGTTTAAGTTTAAGGATGTTGACCTTGCATGTCTTAAAGGTTGGAGTTCGTCAGTCCTCTTTTGGTATGTTGTTGTTATAAGCTTTGTAGTCAAATAAGACATTTAAGAGGGAGGGATTGTATGTAGGGAGTTCCTATCATAATCATGCATGTTTCATGTTGTATGAGAATCGGGAGCTAGGAGACCTAGGCTTACAATGTAGGGGGAATATCTTATGTCGTGCTGAACATGTGCTCAAATTTTTAGGTCGTGACAGTTGACCTCCACTATAATGTTTAAATCAAAGACAAATCATGAGAGAATAATAATTTCTCTACAAATTTTGTGTTTGACATGTTTTTTAAACTAACTTGTAGTTTGTTTAACTAGTTTATAAGTTTGTTTGACCAAAATAAATGTGTTTGGTAAATAAACTTATTTGAGTTGCTTATAACTTATTTTGACACGTTACTTTGAGTGGTTTGTAACTTTTATATTTGTAATACCTGTCAATTTTGAAATCACGTGATTGGCGATATTATGATTTTTATAACAATAATTGCCATTATTTTATAACGTTATTTTAGTGACGTTATTTTAATGCATTATTTTAATGGTATTATTTTGATCATTTTAATTTTTCATATTTAATTGTGTTCTTTGAATGTTATTTATGAAAATAGTGTTAGAGGATGGAAAATTGAGAGAGAGCAGTTATGAGGCATTAAGGGAGCTAGATATTCACAAAGTCTGGATAGGGACTAAAAGGAAATAGGGAAATAGGGTGGCACCTAGAATATGAAAGATTTTCAAATTGGAAAAATTATTGATTTGCCACTACTAAGGTTGACTAGTGATTGACTCGAGGGCAAATTAATAATTTCAACATGGGCAGACATATATATATATATATATAAGGTCTCACCCCTTTTTCTTCATTTTCTCATTTCCTCACTCTTTCTTTTCTTCTTCTCTCCACCTTTTCTCTACCTTCTGCACCCAAAACTACAGCTCGAGCTCCGAGGAGCGATTCTCTAGCTACAGGACAAGTCTCCGACGACCAACCAACATAGGAAAAGCAAAGAATCGAGATATGAATTCTGATTTCTCGAACTTTTTCTTATTTTTAGATTTTAGGGCATTTTGGGTAAATTTAAGTATTGGGCCTTGAATTAAATACTCCTTAGACACCAAGGATAAAACCCCATAGAAGAAATCATGAGAAGCAATGAAGATTTGGCCAAATTTGAGCCAAAACCGAGAGGAAATTTCATGAGTTGCAATCGTGGCGCCCAGGCGTCAAGCTTCAGAAAGGAAGAAGGCTGTGGCACCTAAACGTCATGCTGATATCAGGCTGCAACGTTTAGCTAGACCTTTCTTCAAATGACTATAACTCTTTCATTCAGACTCAGTTTTTAGCAAAATTTATATTGTTGGAAGACTCTCTGAGTGTATAAGTTTCATTTGAAAATTCTTTACTGATTAAGAGTTATGACCAAATGAGTGAGGAAATGTCAGAATTAGTGGTAAAGATTTTTCTTGTTTTATTTATTTATTGATTTTGGTTAATTCTAGATGATTTGGGAGCTACATTGGCTTCGTTTCTCGAGAATTTTTTCATGTTAAATCTTGTCGGCATCAAGGTGAGTGGATGACTTTGCTTTTGAGTTTTTATTAAAATTACTCAATTACAATATAAATTTTACTCACACCATGATTGAATTTAAATTATTAAATTTTCTAATTAATGATATTAACTAGATTATGGAATTTCATGTGATATTGGGAGAAATATAATGAGGTTATTAGGGAGTGGTGAATTGGTAAGTTATATTATGTATGGTGATGGTTGTGATTTAAGAAGTTATTATGTGGATGTGTTGTGAATAACGAATGAGTTGTTGTATGTGATATATTGCATATGGAAAAGAGGATTACATGGGAACATAGACCCACAAGAGTAAGAAAGAGATTTATGTGGGAATGTAGACCCACATGGTAATAACCGATTAGTAAACTCATAGATAGGGGCATCCATGTAGATGAACATCGAAAAATAAGTCTAGAGGAATATAGACCTCTAGCACAAACTTATTGAGCAAAAATACTCTGGGAAAGGTGAGTACCGGGATTTAGACTCAATACGGTATAAGTGAGAACGTAGACTCATGAGGGTAAAGGCATGTCATTGATTGTATAATCATACTTTGTGTGTGTAAATTATTTATGATTGTACATGTTTTGATGTTAAATTAGAATGTTAGATGTGATTTAATGAAGATTGCGAGAGTGTGGACTCACAAGGAAATAGCACATTCAGGTATGCCTGTGTATGTGTATCTGAACGTTCATATTCCTGCTAGATATATTTATTTAAATTATAATAGTAATTATAGTATTTGTACTTGTGCCTTATTTTATTGCACAGTCATCTATTCACTGAATTTTGATGAACTCACAACTTCTGAGGTTATATTTTTCAGATATAGAAGCTGAGGAAGATAAAAAACTGCTGGAGTTTAGCGGCTTGGAAATATACTCCATTTTGTTTAGAGGGTTCGTAAAGAATCAATTTTTGGGCTATATATCAGTAGAAATGCTTTGTAATCCTATAAATCATCTAGGTTCTATTGTGTCTTAAGAATTTTATTTATTGGTTGTAATTTGCTTTGTATTTTCATTGTATATATTTTTCCGATGTTACAAGAAGTAAGAAGAGGCATTATGTAAATTTATTCTCTTTATAAATTTATATTTTGCATAGTTATAGATATTAAGATTATTCAAAAAAATTATGGGATACTAGTGTGGTACACCATAAGATTTACATTAATTCACGTGCCCAATTTTAGGGGCGTGACGATATTTTTCTTTATCTTTATCCTTATTATTTTATTAAAATTTCTATTTCACCCTTTTTCCTCATACACATATAAAATATTATATATATATATAAAATTAATTATATATATAATAATTTAAATTAATTTAATTAAAAAATAATATGTTTATTTTGTATTATTTTGAGATTACAAATATCATATAAGTATATCATTTTATGTTATTTTACAGTTACTTTTATCAAAACCTTATAATTTAATAAACTAGTTTAACAACTTTTAATTAAAAATTAACTTTTAAATTTTTAACTAGTTTATCAACTATTTTTGCCGGAGTTAAAATTGTTAAACTTAGGACTTCAGCTTTCAACATTTGGGATATAGAGAGTAGAACTGACACCTATTTCACCAAGTCATGTCTTCCACTAATGTTCAGAATTTTTTATATATATAAACAAACAAGAAGGTGGCCTTTAAAACGGGGTTCGGATTTACTATCTTTTAAGGCAGTGCATTTTCTTTTAGTAACGGTTTTTTTCATTGCTAAAATTTATGGTTTTTTTCGTTACTAAAAGGAAATGCATGGTGCCTTTAAAGTAGCAAATCCGGATCCCTTAAAACGTGCAATCTGATTTTTAAAATATTTGTTTCATTCAATGGCAACATCTCCGAGCATGCCTTCCATTGACCAATTATATATGACACTATTAAACGCCATATGCTCCTGTTTAAACTGCAATAACTGGAGGAAAGGTTGGAGGAAACACAAATATAAGCAGATTTAGTATTGAATTGCCCATCTTTACACACTTTCCAAGCCACATAGTAGCCGGCCTCAATTTTGATTCAATTTATCTTACTCCTAATTTAATTTTCAAATAAGATGGGCACTCATTGATAGAACTTGTAACCTCAAGAAATGCAATAAACTAATAGTAATTTACTTGGCATCTGATTTATCGTCATTATTTAAGATATTAGGCAATAGGTAGTATTCAAAATACTTGTACTTTGATAACTAATAAGAATTAAGTTTAGTGAAAGAACTAATATCTCATAATATGATTAACCTATGAAATTTTCATTAGGAGATGTGTACTCATTTAGTATCTAAATAGCCTCAATTATGTAGTGTGTTTTTTGTGTCTTTTAAAATATTAAAGATATGACATCATTTTTAATTCTAACTTAATCACCTAAGATTTATAGGATCTCACATTTTCAGCTTTCTTGCTTTTTTATAAAAATTAATTTTCTACAGAAATTGTTATATATATATATATATATAGGTTTGAAGGTTAAATTATTCTTTTGGTTCTTATAGTTTCACCTGATTTTTAATTTGGTCCCTATAATTTAATAATTTATAATTTAGTCTTTATAGTTTCATAAGTTTTTAATTTAGTCCTTGGTATTAAACTTTTATTGGTGTTTCATTAAATTTTGCTAATGTGGCTAACTATATTCATATTAACACTTTAAATATACATGATTTATGCTAACAAAACAAAAAGAGTAAATAATTAAGTGATATTAACTCACATATGATATATAATGCAATTTATGTTAAATAATTATGACAAATTTACCTAAGTTATATATATTCCCAATGTTAAGATGGTATATAATTGGTCATATTACCAAAATTTAACAAAGCATCGATTAAATTTTAATAATGGGGAATAAATTAAAAAATTGTGAAATTATAAGGACTCAATTTTAAATTTTTAAACAATAAAAATCAAATTAAAAATTGAGTAAAACTATAAGGACTAAAACTATAGTTTAACCTAGGTTTGAACAACTAATATTTGAAAATCTATTGAATCCTAACTAATTTGATTTAAGCTATATTATATCATAAAGGTGTTGAGTTCTTCTAATGTTATTTTTTTTTTCGTTTACAAAACTTTAACTTAAAACTTTACTTAAGAAGAACAAATGACAAATTATTTGAAACAATTAATATTGATAACAATTCTTATATTTAGTTAAATCCATAACACAAAGGTACATGAAGACTAGAAGGCCTTATTTGGCCTATTGAGAAGGAAAATATATTATTTTTCCAAAGCTACTTTTATAATTTTAGTTGATATTTTGATTAGCACATTAATTACAACATAATTAACTTTTTTAGAGTGGAAAAAAAAGTTTCCATTAAAACAGAGTTTAAAAAGCAAAAGAAAAATAAAAAGTTTCCTCAATGAAATAGAAAATTATTTTTAAAAAATTGTAAAAATAGTTTGAAACATATCACTTCTAGTAATTTGAAAATAAAAAATACTTTACTTATTATACAATTTGATCAAGCATTAAGTATTTATTTACTATAATTTTTTTAAAAATTTATTTTAAAAATATTTAAAATATATTAAATCATAAATACATAACCAAATTTTATTTTATTTTTTTCATTTTTCAAAGTGCACTAGTGATGATTTAAAATTAAAATATAATAACTTTTACTGTAAAAAATAAAAAAAATTATTAAATTTTTTATTCTACATATAGTTTAATTTTTTACATTATAATCTATATTCATTTTATTTTATTTTATTATTAATATATAATCTAAAATATCGATGTCAAAAAATTTTCAAAATCAAATATTTTAGTAACCCATAAACAACAGTTGTTCATATCTTTGTAATCGTAGGAATTGTAACAGATGCACCGGACCGAGAGAATGATTGTTCCTCATGGTCTTCTTTGCAGCTTGCGGATCGTATATTCAGATTCGATTCTCACCGATGACGAACATGTGTTGCACGTGTAAGATTGAAACTTGGTGTGTTAGCCACGTGGCAGAACCTAGATTCTTTTGACATTTAATACTCCAATATTATATTATGATATTATCCAACAAATTCCTCGGAAATCACGGATTGTTCGGTGGATTGCGTTCCTCACTTGATAGTTGATACACGTGAAGCTTCCGCATGTCCAATTGTTCTGCGGTCAACGATTTTCTTCGGAGCAATTTTTATGTTCAAAGGCTATATTTTAAATTCTAAGCCCTAAACGTTTTCACCATCCTAAAATACTGTTTTGCTGTATAATTTCCAAAAAAAGAATGTTAGAATAAATTACTCGTTTAATTCTTGAAAAATTACAATAATTTAAATTTAGGTTCTAACAAGTTAAATATTTTAATTTAATTTATAAAATATTATTTTTTTTCAATTTATTTATTTTCACGGATAAATTAGTAAATTTATAATTGTAAAATTTCACATTTTTTATTATCAAACGTTATTTTGACAAATTAAATAACAAAATTGAGACAATTAATTTTTTAAAAACTAAATCAAGACAATTATAATCTTTTGAAAATCATATTAGCAACTTATTAAGTTGTTAAATGAGACTTTATCTGGTAGGTTATTTCAATATATCTCTTCTAATAAGAATTCGAACTGTGTTTATATGACCTTATAAGAGCATCTCCAATGACAGTTTTTAAAGAGTTCTTAGTGAGTTTCACCATTGTAGTATGTCAACGTGACTGTCACATGTAATCACATGTAATACCACATCATCACTTTTAGTTTTAAGTAACTATGCATCCTAAAGGTGCAACTTTTAGAAACTCAAAAATGAATCCCACAAACAACTCTCTACTATTTTAATTAATTAATTAATGTAGGATAATTAATACAGATATATTTAATGTTTATTTTTTTATTTTTTATTAGTTTCTTTTTGTTAAGAAGCGGTTCTTACGTTCGCAAACTCCAATGATAAAACTTAATAAGATTTTTTATTGGAGATGCTCTTACAGCAAAGGTAGTGGGGAGTTGTAAAACCCATTATGGGAGTATAAATATGTAAGGTAACTTGTGAGATCTATTTATGAGTTTTTTAGAGTTTGCACCATTGGAGTTGAAAGTTATTTAAAGTAAAAAATGACAATATATTATTGTAAGACCCACAATAAACAATTTATTAGACTTGCACTATTAAATATGCTATAAAAAACTAGTCCATTTCATTAAATCCAATCTTCATTGGCGTTTGAACACAAATTTAGGTCAAATTGTTGTTTTCTTTATTTTTAATTTTTTAATTTTTTTTTGGGACGAGTGGGCTCATATTAATTTTCTTAAAATGGTTGCCTTTTATACATTTGACTGGTGATGAACCATCCAAGTAGGTACAAGGTTTAATAAAAGCTTCTTTAAACTTAGTTGATAAAATTCATTATGAGTCATTAATTCTTTAATACGTTCATATTATCTTCTTCTTTTTTTTTTTCCAAGTTTACTGATTGTTATGACCAGAGACCCCTTTTTCTGTTCAGCATGAATATGGATTAAACATGTAATTGTTTTTCGAATTATATAGTACTTTAAGTTGTAAGGGTGGCATTGATCAGTTTATCAGATTATATATGTAGAACTGATTTGAATATTTTGATTTTAAGCAATTGAAATTCTATTATTATTTGTAATTCATTCTATAGCTAGAGTCTTTTTTTTTTGTTTTCTTTTTAATGTAGGCTGGTTGAGTGTTAAGTTTTGAAGTTACAAGGCCAAGGTTGAGATTGGATTTGAGCATGTGTTTTTAGCAAGGTTAAATTTAATCTGCTATCAAATACTAATTTAATTTAAGTGATTAGACACTTTTTTTTAATTAAACAAAACTTTGAGTTTGTAAATGAAAATAATATATTTTAAGAGAGTTTTACATTTTTTTGTGTATCTCGACTTGAATATAAAATTAGTTGAAGTTTAATAATTAAGTTTCGGATATTGATTATTGGGGGAAAAAGAGTACATTTATCTATATTTGTTAGACTATAACAACTTAAGTATGATGAAAATATTTCAATGTTTATTGAAAGTTAATTAATTAAAGAACAAATTGAAATAAAATTAAAAATAAGTAAAATCTAAAGAAAAAAATTCCTAAAAATGACCATATCATATTTTAATAGAGTACAGAGAGTACAGATTTTAGTCCAAATCGAGGCCTTGGCACTCATTTGACGCAAAAAAACCTTTTGAATATACCTGAGCTCATAAGCAATATATATTTGGTCAATTTAAAGGAAAAATGTAAATCAACTCATTTGATCTTTGATCATTTATTAACACCACCTTTAGCTTTCAAAATAGGAAAATTCATCCTTAAAATCCAGCAGATAATTTTGATGCAATATAAGCATCAAAATTGTAATTAAAAGGATTATTTAGAATTTAATCAATCCAAGAATATCCAAAAAAACAATTATGTTTAACATGCGGGTCACACAAGTTAATTTTGTTGACTAAACCAAAGGTAATATACTGATTTTTATGTCAATATGTCATAAACTGCGATGCTGTTGTGAATTCGATATATATATATATATATATATATATATATATATATATATATATATATATATACACATTTTGAGGTTAAAAGCGCACACATATGTATAGAGAGATAGAGGGTCAGTTTAGTTTGGCAAAATTAGCTTATAAGCTAGCTGAAAACTTATAAGCTAATTTTTAACTTATAAGCTAGTTTATTGAATTAGAAATATTTAGTAAAAATACCTGTTGAAATAGTTGAAAAGTATAAAATGACATAAAATGGTATATAATTTTTAATCTCAAAATAATATAAATAAATATATTTTTTTTGTTTTCAATTAAATTAATTTAAATTATTATATAAAATAACATAAAAAATCAGTATATAATTTTTAATCCCAAAATAATATAAACAAATAAATCATTTTTTGTTTTTTAATTAAATTAATTTAAATTATTATATATATAAAATTCATTAAAAATATATTTATATATTTTATATATGTATAATATATTTTTACACATATAATATATTTATATATATATATATATAATAAATATATATTTTTCATATTTTATTATAATTATAATTATATATATATATAAATAAGGGTATAATGAATATGAAATAAAGATATAATAGATATTTTCATAAAATAACAAGAGTAAAAAAGGAAGAAAAGTTCATAAGCTATAATCTATTCAAAGTATCTTATCAGAATAAGTTATAAACTACTAAAATAAACTCGTTCATTAAACATTTTTAACGAGCTTATAAACTAGTAAAATAAACTATAAGTTAACTTATAGTGCTTGCCGAACATAACCAGAGACAAAAGCCCTATTTTTGTCATTTGAAAACAGAGTATTTTTCAATTTGTTCTTTTATAAAATTATCAATTTCATAGATCATTTAGTTTGATCCTTATAGAAAAATATGTTATCAATAATATACTTTTGATGTAAAGAAATTAACAAATTTGACATGTAACATATTTTTTTGAATAGGTCTTTATGCTTAGTCACCATGTACAATATATAGATTCACATAGTTTTATTAACAGTAGATTGAGAATAACATTATTGGTAACTTCTTTGTTTTCGGGGGATTAAATTGAGAGGCTACGAGTGTATATTGGGTTGGGTCCACTCAACCCAAATTAATTTACAAGACTAAGTTAGGTTGGCGTGTTAGTTTATTTTTATTTTTTTCAATCCGTCAACTATTGGTTTGAGTATTAAGTTTATAAATTTTCATCTTGTTGAACTTGAACCAACCCACGAACCTGTCTACTTCTTTTTTTTTTTAATTATAATATTCTTATGGTATGCACTTATGTTGTGTGCAAGCATTTATAATTTAGTTAGCATACTATTTAGTTTCATTTATAATATTTTTCTCTTTCTCAATAATTATGTATAGTACCATATATAACATCTATCATCTTAATTATTTATTAAACCACTAGCTCGTTCATTTAAAAATTTTTTATTTCAACTTTCATCTAGTTCTAATAAACACAAAAAAAAAAACTCGATATCAAATTACAGATAAAATTTTCATCTAAAAAATATATAATTATACATAAGGTCTAATTCTATTATTTTTTTTCATTTTAAATTCTAACATTTTAAATCAAATCTACTATTTTTTTTTACAAAAAACCTCAAACTACCAACCTAAACTAAACAAACCTATTTGACAACGGGTTGAGTGAGTAAAAATATCTTAACCCAAACTAATCCAATTTACCTTTTCTTGGTTGGTTCAGTTCCTAAAATCCCTCAGCCTAGCTGGTGCACCCCTAGGGAAGGCAATTCTATATATGGGGGATTAAAATGAAAATGCACAATTTATAAAGGACCAAAATGAGATGTTGGTATTTATATATAAAATACTAAATAATATATATTTCGTTATCATTCTTAAATTAAACAAAAAAATTAAAGAAGCCATAAATTACTTTATTTTTAAACTTGATGTTGGAAAAACATGGCATGCAAACCCCACATGAGAGACGGATTGAAGTCGTTGGAAAGTAGAAGATGAATTAAATTACATATGACAAGCTCTGAATTCAACTCTTATCACGTAGAAATTATACTTTGATGTTGGTGTTGTATATTATTAACTTTAACAAGTCACGTAAAATGTCAATTAACGAAGCTCAATCCAATTAAATCCATTTTTATAATAAAATTAGGTTACGTAAAGATTGCTATCATGCAAATAAATTATAATAATGAAACGCTGTTACTAATAATACTAATAATGAAGATAGAATTGAGGAGGATGATGATGGCATGAGGATTGAGAGGGAAGACGAAAGGTTGGATTGCGTGAACCGTGCATGGCGGACACGTGTCGAGCAGTGTCACTCCCTCCTCTTTTAAACTAATCTCTATCTCTAAGCAACTGCTCACAACACTGTACATCTCATTCTATTTCACTATTATCCCACTCCCCTTACGGGGCGCGTGAACCCACGCTCCTCCCTTTACACCTCTCAAATCCTCAACTCATTAATATCTCTAATGTACGTACATGGTTATGAAAATTTGAGTCTAGAATTGAAATCACCTCAAAATCAGATAGAATCGTGATTTTTAGGTTGATTCAAGTGTTTTTTTTTTTTTAAAGTTTTGACCTAATTTTCGTAAGTCCAACAACCCATTCTGTTTTGTATGATTTTAAATAACTTATTTACTTAGTAAATTGCTAGATTTTAGAAGCATATTGTTCTTCTATTACTCTCATATTTCCCATATATTACCATTAGTCTGGGCTTGCAACAATATTGAAAATAACATATTTGTAATTATATGTTATAAATGTATAGAATTTTATGTCATTGGAATGTTATTTTGTTGAATTTTATGTTATAAAGTTATATATATATATATATATATATATATATATATATTTATTTGTTACAACTCTTACGATTCTATGATATAATTCTACATTATGAGTCTATTCCACCCTCTACAAGGTTGTCTAAAATCACGAGTTGACAACCTTGTTTATATGTACATGTTTTTTCAAGGACAAAACCTATAAGCTTATATATTTATTAAAACCTATAAGCTTATATATTTATTATTAAGTTATCTACTAAAAATAAAATATGTGCAAATTTTTTTTTAAAAAATTAATCATGCAATAATAAGTTATAAGAAATTATACATTTATTTTTTAAAGACCAATACATTTGTCCTTTTTTGATTAAAAAATTAGACAATTGTTATATTTTGATTGAATAACTTAATAATAAAAATATAAGTAATTACACTTCAAAAAAAGAAAACTTAGGTGAAGTTCCTTATACCTTTATGATTAGATTCTTCAAAATATAATAAGTGTATGACTCTTCAATCAAAACATAACAAGTATATGATATTTAAAAAATAACTATATATATATATATATATATATATATATTTTGAAACCTTTTACAAGTCAATATTATATAATTGATTGTTTAAAAAAAACTCTACATATAATTTATTTCTAATAAAAAGTGATAATAAATACATAAATAACTGCATATAAATCTAGTTATTTCTATAAAAATTTTTCAATAATTGCATTGAACGTAGCTAGCTGAAACATTTTTTTTTTTAAATTTTCTACCAATTCATCAAGCACGTCACATCATGTCATTACTAAATGTTTTCACCTGCAAAAGTCATGCATTTCTTTTTGAAATTTCTTATTTTATTTAATAATTTTGGTAAAAATGGTTAATAAGCCAATCATCTTACTCTAGGAGCATTCAAATTTCAAATGCTTCTTATTTTTTTTTCCAAAATTCAAATGTCATATAATGTTATCACATCTATATATTTAGATCTAGATCTAAATTTGATATATTTTTACTAAAAAGTTCAACCAAGTACATTTAATGCAGTTAAGATCAAACGTTTTTTTTTTCAAAAAAAATCAGCTCATCCATCATATTTTGTAAAAGTCATATATATATATTTTATTTTTCTTATGAATTCTCTAAATCCATTTAATGCTTGCTAACAGAGATAGCCAATAAAACGTGGTCATGTCCCTTTGACCTCTAAAACGATCATTTTGAAGCAAAGTTGTTAAATTAATAAATTAATTTAATATTTTAAAAATGTATAATTCTTGGGATTAATATAACATCATAAAATTTACACATTCGATTTGAATTTTATTGAACCTAAATATATGAATATTTTATTTTTGCTATTTTAACATGTAACACGAAAATATATTGTGCACATATTTTGAAAATAAAATAAATGGCATATTAACTAAAGGTTAAAAAGACAAAGAATATATGATCCATTTAATTAGGGCTAGACAAAATTAAATATAATTTTTAAATTTTAAATTTTGCATTAATTCTGAATTTTTAATAAAATATCAATATAAATTATCTTCTTACTTTTTACATTGGATTTTATGAGTTTATTTTAAAAGAAAAAAAGAGAAGTTTCAAGAAATAGGCTCATTTAGGAGCATATTGAGATTTTTTTTATATAAACAATGAAAAGTAATTGATTGTTGACTAATTCAATTTTTTGAATTAGCATGCGTAAGCATTTTGAAAACATAAGATTTATTTAGATTTTGAAATTAACGAGGAGATACATGCGAAAATTAAAACAAATATATGACAAATTGAATTAATTAAACTTAGTAAATACTAAGCTTTATATACATATTGTATTATTTTCATGTATACAAAATTACAAAATGTGGTTACAAATTGTGTTTTTTTATTAAGTTTTAATACATAAATACTTAAAAAATTTACATTTTTTATCACTAAATCACTACCCCCGATAACTTTTTAGAAATTGTGTATTAATTATAACATTAATTTGTAACTCTGCGTTTTTATAAGAGTAAGTTATTGATTTATTCTTTGAAAAATAAAAATTTTTTCAATTTGATCATTAAAAGATTAGATGTCTCAATTTAATTCATAAAAATTTACATTTCTCTTAATTTGATCATTTTTATTGCTAAAATACAAAATCTATTATCAGTAAGTGTCAAAATTTTTGTTACTAAAAGTTGTTTTGGCAAAAAAAATTAAATTAAAACAAATATAATTTTTCAATTATTAAATTAAAATACTTAAGCTTTTATAAACTAAAAAATTAATCTTTTGAGAGGTTAAATTAATAATTTATTGTATTTTTATAATTCTTTATTTCTACGTGGGACACTTGTGAAAATGCAATTACCATTTTCCTTCTTTGTCCCTTCACGGTCAATAAAGACCAAAAAATTACGAAAGCCCCACCAATTTTGTATATCTGAGTACGTATCGTTTACACCAATTCATGAAATTCATTTAAATTATACCAATAAAAGCATTTAAATTGATTTCCATGATTGAGATTCACGTTATATATAAAAAAACAGTTGTTCTCTTTGATATGAATTTTCATTTTGTTTGATAATAGGCCAGAGGCCCAAGCTAGATCAAATTCGTAAAAATATTATATTCTGCAAGTACCAATTGCAACAATGGCAAGAGAAAAAGATAAATACTGAACAGAAGGAATACAACCATGTTTGGACGCGTAATCAGTTACCCTATTAGCTTCTCTTTTAACATGACAGAGAGAGAAAAACTCGAAATCAACGGCAATATATTTCGCATCCTTTCCAAGTAGCTTTAAAGGAGAGAGTTCACTGGAGCTATGAAAAGCAATATTGACCAAAGCAATACAATCCGTCTCCACCTCCAATCTCCCGAAGCCATAGAAACGTGCCAAATCCATTGCCCAACAAAGTGCAGAAGCTTCAGCAATCTCCAGTGAAAAACCTGCCCTGATTTGCTTTGAAGTCGCTAGAAGGATTTCCCTAAACTCATTACGATAGACGACTCCCAAACCCCAATAATCATCATGAATTCGCCTAGCATAAGTTTTCATCTTAATTCTTCCTGATGACAGCGGCTTCCAACAAACTGTAGAAGTAGTTCGAGCTGAGGGCAACTTAAGCACATTTGCTCTATCAAAATCAGTGAGAATTTGAAAAGCTGCAGCTACAGCTTCCAAAGGAGTTCCAGTTCTACTGTTGAAGAGGTCATTTCTTCGAGTCCAGATTCCCTAGCAACCTACATTCAACAAGAGGTCTACCTCACTGGGCGTTGATACCAATTGTTCCTGCAACCAGTGAAGGAAAGCTACCAAAGTAGAAAAGGATGGACGGAAACCCAATGGGGATGTAAACCAGAAGTAGCCAGCCCATTCACAACCAACAAAAACATGTTGTAAGTCCTCTGTCTCTGCACATCTAACACAATTGGTTGGCACCTATAGTCCATGCTGTTGTAAATTAGAGTTGTATGCCAAGGCCTTGTGCAACAATCTCCAGAAGAAAAATTTCATTTTAGGGAGAATTGAACACTGCCAAACTCTAGTCCAATTGATTCTTATCTTTGAAGTTGATGACATTCTCCTTGCTTCTCTTTCCCTAAGCCAATGATAACCTGACCTAACGCTAAAAACACAATTCTTAGTGTAAGGCCAGACAAGAGTGCCAGACACTCAACATCAAGAAAGAGGGATACTTAAAATGAAAGGCACATCAAAAGGAAGATGAGAAAGAGGGATACTTAAAATGAAAGGCACATCGAAAGGAAGAAAATATTGTGATATAAGCTGTGTATCCCACACCCTCCTGTCTTGTACCATTAAGTCTTGCACAAATTGTTCTATCATGTCCTCCTGATGCGGTGTAATTAACCTTTTATGATTCAGATTGGTTAACTAATTATCCTCCCAAATGCTGACTGAACTACCATCCTCTACACGCCACATACACCCTTCCTTCAGAACAAATCTGGCCTCCAAAATTCTCCGTCAAATGTAGCTACACCGATGCCCAACTTTTGCATTCAAAAAAGATGAACATGGGTAATACTTTTCTTTCAGCACCCGTGCAACTAGTAGGAATAATTTTGTAACAATCTCCAACCATGTTTAGCCAACAGTGCAACATTAAACTGATCCATATCACGAAATCCCAAGCCCCTTTTAGACTTTGGCAAACACAATGTCTTCCAAGATACCTAATGAATTTTCCTAATGTCTTCACTTCCACCCCACCAGTGACATCTTATAGCAGACTCCAAATCCTGATAGATAGATAGTGGTACAACAAAGCAACTCATAACATAAATGGTAATTGCTTGGATAATAGACTTTATAAGTATCTCGCAAGCCCCCTTAGAGAGAGTTAAGACCTTCCAACCCCTTCATTTCTTCTGCATTCTATCCAACAAAATAGAAAACACAGCTTTCTTTAACTTGCTGACAATAGTAGGTAAACCAAGATACTTAGATGGAACTTCAATAGTCTTTACACCTATCCTTCCTTGGATCATATTTTAACATATTTGTGACACATTTCAACTAAAAATAAGCTCTATCTTATCAAAATTCACCTTTTGGCTCAAAGCCTCTTCATAGGATTGAATGCAATGTAATATTGCATCTACTTTATTGGAAGTGGCCCTTGAGAAAATAACATAGTCATCGACAAAGAATAAATGGGACACAATAGATGATTGTCTTGGGACCTTGACATCATGAAAATCCCTTATAACACTTGCTTGCTCTAATAAACTAGGAAAAAACTTCTGCACATAAAATAAATAAATATGGAGAAAGTGGATCCCCTTGCCTCAAGCCACGTTGCAGTGTAAATAGTGGTCCTGTCTCCCCACTAATGAGTACAGAATAAGATACTGTAGTAACAGATTGCATCACCAAATCAATGAATTGAGGAGGAAATTCGATGCCCTTCAACACACTAGCTAAAAAATTCCATTCCATTCGGTCATATGCCTTAGCCATGTCAAGTTTGAGTCCTAAGTACCCATTTTTGCCTTTAAGCTATGTTTGGGCAAACAACTTATTTAAGTGCTTCTAGAATAAGCGCTTATCATATAATCACTTATATATAAGTTATTTCTATAATTGAAAAGTTTATGACGGCAAACTTCACATAAGCTATTTTCAGCTTATTTTCATAAGCTATTTTGGAAAGCTTATGAATTTATGAAAATAAGCTGAAAACAGCTTATAAGCATACTGTAGGCTATTTGTATAAGTTCTCTCAAACACGTGTATAAGCTCTTATGCATGCCATAAGATAAACCAAATAAACTCTTCCAAACGCACCCTTAGTCTTATGCTTTAAATAATGGAAAGATTCAAATGCAATTAAAGCATTATCGATGATCAACCTACTCGAGACAAATGCACTTTGGGTTTCATCAATCAAACTAGGTAGGATTGTCTTCAACCTATTAGCTATGCACTTTGTCACCAATTTCACAGTAACATTGCAAAGACTAATGGGACGAAGTTTAGATAGGACATCAGACTGAGGAAGCTTGGGAATTAGTGTGATGCAAGTGTGATTAAATATGAAGAACCTCAATTTTCATTTAATATTTGTAACACAATTTGTGAAACATCATATCCTACAATATCCTAATATTGTTGATAAAAAATCACACTGAAACCGTCTAGTCCTGGGGTCTTTGTGGGGCTCATTTCATGTAGTGCGTGGTGCATATCTCTGCTGTATAGGGTCGAATCAACTCTTTCTTTATATTCATTAGTACCTTGCGTTTTATGGATCCACAACATTCCTCAACACCAATAACATCCCCTGCCTTAAATAAATCCTCAAAGAAATCAACCATCAAAGCTTGTAACTCCTCAAAGGAGTATTTCCACCCTCCATGGGGATTTTAACCCACGAATTGTATTCATTTGCTTGCGTTATGAATTTTTTTGTTTTTGAAAAATTTAGTATTTTTATCCCTATGTTGCAACCACTCCACTCTTGAACATTGCCTCCACCAAATCTCCTCTTTCTCTAACAAATCATTGATCTCAGAACATAATTCCTTTTGTCTTTGTATATTGTGAGGTACAAGTGGTAGTGATTGAATAATTTCCAAAGCCCTCTCTAAATGTTGGATTTTCTTTTTTAGATCACCATTACTCAACCAATTGGCACTTGCCAACACCCGCTGCACCTTGCGAAGATTGTCATGTAACTCACCTCTACACTACCAAGTACTCCTTATATAATAAGCACACTCAACTTCTCTTATCCAGCTTACTTCAAATCTGAACATTCCCTTCCTTCGAGTTGAGTGAAGAGAAACATAATCCATTTCATATTAGCAAGGGGCAATGATCAGAACAATAGTGTTTTCCATGAACAACTTTATAACAAGGAAACTTTAGCAATAGAGATTCTATAACAAGTGCATGATCAAACCTTAATTGAATATTACTCTCCCCTTCACGACAATTAGACCAAATAAAAAGGATATCCATCAAAACCCAAATCCTAAAGATGACAGAAATCAACCGCATCTTGAAAAACCCCTGTAATAATCTTTGAGTCTTCAAGACACCCTTTCTTTTCCATATTGCATAGGATCTCATTAAAATCACCAAAACAAAGCCATGGAAGAGAAGAACGTGATCCTAACAGTTGTAATAAATCTCATGCTTTGCACTTCTGAGCTTCTTCATGATAACCATAAACACTCGTTAGCCTCCACTCATTATTTAAACTCAAATACACTATTGTAACATCAATATGATTTAGTGAGCATGATTGAAAAGTAACATCATACTGATTCTTCCACATTAAAACCAAGCCACCAGACCAAAAAGGGCCATGACAGTCAACACTAATCAAACCATCAAACTACAACATAATTCTAATTTTCTCTAATTCTACGTTTCGAAGGTGCGTTTCCTAGAGAAAAATTAGTTAGGGAAAATTTTTTTTTTACTTGCCTCTTTAAGGCCCTCATTGCTCATGGATTCCCCAATCCACGACAGTTCTAACTCAAGAGATTCATGGTTCCAAGCGGGGTAGTGGTACATCAAAAAGTGTTATTGTTGTAACATCCCTGGTTGCTTTCCGGACTGAAGACTGTCCCCACAAACTAATACAGGTCCTTATAGCATGCTTTGTCCTTACTTGCACGCTCCTTGGAAAAACTTCCCAGATGGTCACCTATCCTAGAATTACCCCAGGCTAAGTACGCCTAACTGTAGAGTACTTATGGAACAAGCTTCTGAAAAGGAAAGTACACCTTGTTGGTATAGGTAGTACATATCAAATCTTTTAAGCTTTCAACTGTACAGTTCCATACCTGCACAGTCTTAGAATACCTCTCATTCTGATGCAGAGTCGGTTCATTCACATGCCCCTCTACCTAGAAGCCTTGTTAGGAGCCACTCATTGTCCGTGCCTTATTCTCTGCATCGGTGATCACTTCCCGCCCTCGTCGGCCCAGGGTGTCACAATTGTGGTAGCACCAGCCACCTCTATTGCTCCTTGATGATAATGCACACACTTCACCCCATTGCCCAACGCCCTGTTGGCATTATATTGCGGTTACTAAGAAGGCATATCGCGGTTACTGTTCATCAAGGATAAAAACCAATGGAAGAAATCAAGGTAAATGATGAAGATTTGATCTCAAAATCATGAAAAAACTAAGAGGGAAAATTTTTCCAGATTTTCGCGGTTATTGTAGCAATGACTTTGGTCAAAGTATTGTAGCGTTAGTATTGGTTAGTTGACCATTAGCAGTTACTGTAGCAACCGTTACTATAGCAACGGTTAGTTGACCGTTGACCGTTACTGTAGCAATCAGAAAAAAATTACATATTTTCATGATTTTGTTCTCTTTCTTATTTTTTCTTCTGATATCTTTTACTAGGAAATTTTCCTACACAAATTCTAGTATGGAACAAGATAAATTTGGACAAATATCAAGGTAAGTGAATTACCTTGCTAAGCTAGTTTGATATTATTAGTCAAAGTACAATATAAGTCTCATTTACAATATTATTTGGATATTAAGCAATCAATTTTTTAGATGATGGTATATGATGATTGACATATTTTTTTATAGAAATTTAAAGGAATAAAAGTATGTATAAATTAATTTATTTCATGGTATTTGTACTATGTGATAAATTCTCACTATTTTATTAATGAACAAATATTTAGGGATCTAATACATGAGTTTGAAAGGGTTAAAGTCTCATACTACTCATGTATAACTATGAAAACCTATGCACGGGTATGAAAGGGTTAGAGTCTCATACTACTTAGTGTAAATAGATAAAATCATAAATACGAGTTTGAAAGGATTAGAGTCTCATATTATTCGGTGTATATCTATGAGATTTTATTCAAGAGTTTGAAAGGGTTAGAGTCTTATACTACTCAATGTATAAGATGATTGATTATATGAGTAAATGTGGTATTTGTACTTTTGATATTTTATATAATATAGTTATTTACTTACTGAGTTTTTTAAATAAACTCACACTGCGTATGATTATCTTTTCAGATACAGTAAACAAGGAAGAAGAGTATCCGATTGAAGATTAGAATCCCCTTGGAGTTATTTTGCATTTCTGTCTGGTTCGATACTAGTATTTATTAATGTGAATACTGGGAACGCTATATACTTTCTATAGGTCTCCTAGGCTTGTGATAAGATAAACACATCAGATTATGTATGCTTATATTTGTTTATCAGATGATTATAATTCTGTTGTGTGGAATGAATGATAAATGTTGAATGTAAAACCTTACAGAATATATGTGAATAACTCATGTTTAAGAATTTTATCAAATGAGTAATTGTGAATATTAAGATTGTTCAGGATTTCGGGATACCACTGAGTTTTTCCCTAAAAATAGTATCTTTTTACATGTTCAATTTTTGGGATATGACAATTTGGTATCAGAGGATAGGTTCTATAGGTCCCTTATAGAGTACAGAGAAAAGTGATTTTTGTGGGACCTTCCCTATTGTCATGAGCCGCGGCATGACCATAGAATTAAGTTGCATAAAAAACCTTGTAAAGTATAATGTCATTTTATAGATAACTTTTTAGTAGGGCTAGTAAGTGATATTTTATTTATGTCTGAAAAGTATTTGTTATGTATGTAGTTTTTTGACAATTCAATATCAGAAGGATCTTCTAATAATAATGAGCATGTGGGTCCAAGAAGGGCCATAATTCTACTAGTACATGTGCAAGACGATCTAACCATGGTGATAGTTTACATGCTCAAAATACTAAGGGCGCAGCTATTGACCAAGCAAGGAAAGTCAAACCTGTCGTTCAGATTGATAATGTGACTATTGCACATATGATTAATTTAATGAATGAACGGTTTGATCGATTTGAGGCTGAAATGAGAGGTCAAGTTGCACAAGCTAACCTGCCAGTGGATCTTTCTATTGTTGAAGCTGAAATTGTACCACTAGCTCAGTTAGTTAAAAGAGGTCATGTAAGGGAGGTAAAAATGTCTGAATTTCAGAAAATGAGTTATCCTACTTTTTCAGGAGAAGATCCCAAAGAGGACCCACAATGTTTCTTTGAAGATTGTGAAGCAATTTGTGATGCTATAGGGTGTTCTCTTACTCATAAGGTAGAATTCATTTCCTTTCAGTTGAAGGGTAGAGCTGGTAAATAGTGGAGGAACTGAAAGAAAACGAGAATTCAAGGCGCACCACCAGTTGTGTGGACGGAGTTTTACAGATTGGTTATGGATGAATTTCTCCCGGCAAGTGTACGATCATCTAAGGCAAGGAATTTTCTGTATCTAAGACAAGGAACCATAACTGTTGATGAATATTCTGCTCAGTTTGTTAAATTATCTGAGTATGCCCCTGAAATCATTCATTCTAAAAGAAAAAAGATAGAAAAGTTCGTGGAAGGACTTCGTGACGCCTTATATGATCAAGTGGGTTCCAATATGAATGATTACCCTTCATACTCAGAAGCTGTTG
Organism: Biancaea sappan; assembly: GCA_037074585.1. NCBI lineage: Eukaryota > Viridiplantae > Streptophyta > Magnoliopsida > Fabales > Fabaceae > Biancaea > Biancaea sappan. The sequence continues at coordinate 42,154,592 of CM073492.1, forward strand.
ATGTGGCCCAAAGGATGGAAAAGAGGTCAAAGAATAAGGAAGAATATCAACAAAAGAAGAAAACTAGATATAGGAGATCTTTTGATCAAGGGAAAGACTCAAGGACTTTGAAACCCTTTACTGCGTCACAGCATGCTCCAGCCACTCCTTCTAATTCATCTTATTCCACAGTCAGTGTGGCTAAGCCTCATTCAGAGATTAGGGGCAGTTTCAGCTCTTCTAATAGAGGAGGTACTCAAACTAGAAGGAAAAAACCTCAGTGTCTTGAATGTGAAAAGCTTCACTTCAGAGAATGCAGGTTAAATACTATTGGTACAGATTGTTTTAACTGTAGACAAAAAAGACACTTTATAAAGGAGTGCCCTCAGCTCATGATAAAACCAGGTCAAGGGTCTACTTTGCCACCTCGACCACAATCTATTTATGCTTCTGTTACTCGAACATCGACCCCTTCAATAGGGGGTAGTATAGGAAGAAGTTCTGGAAAAGGCCAAGTAGACCGTGGAAAACAAGCTGGTGACAGAGGAAATGCAAGAGTATATGCTCTAACCCAATAAGATGCTCAAACATCCAATGCTGTAGTTACAGGTATATTATTTGTTAATACTTTTACTGCACGTACTTTGTTTGATCCCGGTTCTACTCACTCGTATGTGTCACCCCTATTCCAAGAGGTTTGAATTTGATCCGATTACTCTTAAGGAACTATTCTTGGTTTCTACATCGATGAGAGAGACTTGGGTAGTTAAAGCAGGTTATCATTCTTGTAAAATAATTGTTGGAGGTATGAAAACTGAAATAGATCTTATGATTCTCAACATGTTAGATTTTGATGTGATTTTAGGGATGGATTGGCTATCTTCTTATCATGCTACTATAAATTGTTGTGACAAGGTTATTTCCTTTAATATACTGGCGAGGAGTAATTTTGTGTTTCAAGGAGATCGAAGTAATGTACCTTGCAACATGATATCTATGTTAAATGTCCGGTGTATGTTGCGAAAGGGATGTCAGGGATTTATAGCTTTTGTCAAAGATTTAGAAAAAAAAAAGAACAGAAGTTAGAAGATATACATGTGGTTAATGAATTCCCAGACGTATTCCCATAAGATTTACCTGGATTACTACCAGAAAGAGATATTGAGTTCGGTATTGATTTGGTCCCAGATACACGACCAATTTCAATTCCACCTTATCGTATGGCTCCTACTGAGTTAAAAGAACTCAAAGGACAATTGGAAGATTTGTTGAACAAAAGGTTCATTCGCCCAAGTTTTTCACCTTGGGGTGCTCCTGTTGTTGTTGTGAAAAAGAAAGATGGCTCTATGAGATTATGTATAGATTATCATCAGCTGAATAAAGTCATGGTGAAGATCAAGTATCCTTTACCAAGGATAGATGACTTGTTTGATCAGCTTCAAGGAGCAAGATACTTCTCAAAGATTGATCTAAGGTATGGATATCATCAGTTATGAATTAAGAACGATGATATACCTAAGACTGCTTTCGTACACGGTATGGACATTATGGGTTTCTCGTGATGTCTTTTGGGTTGACAAATGCACCAGCAGCATTTATGGATTTAATGAACAGAGTGTTCAAATCATTTCTTGATAAGTTTGTAATTGTATTTATTGATGATATTTTGGTGTATTCAAATAGTCATGAAGAACATACTAAACATTTAAGAATGGTACTTCAGACCTTGAGAGAGCATCAGTTGTACGCAAAGCTCTCAAAATGTGAATTTTGGATGAGTTATGTAACGTTCTTGGGATATATTATTTCCCAGGAAGGTATTCATGTAGATCCAAGTAAAATTGAAGCAGTAAAACAATGGCCTAGACCAATAACTGTGTCTGAAGTACGTAGTTTTCTTGGCTTACCAGGATATTACTGTCGCTTTGTCAAAGATTTCCCCAAGACGGCTCTTCCATTGAATAATTTAACTTGAAAGAATGTTAAATATATTTGGGATGATTCATGTGAGCAAAGTTTTTTCCAGTTGAAAAAGTGTTTAATTTCTGCACCAGTCTTAATCCTACCATCAGGATCAAGAGGTTACTCTGTATTCTGTGATGCCTCAAAGATAGGCTTAGGGTGTGTGTTGATGTAATATGGTAGAGTCATAGCTTATGGCTTACATTAGCTTAAAAAGCATGAATTGAATTACTCCACTCATGATTTAGAAATGGCAGCTGTAGTGCTTGCCTTAAAAATTTAGAGACACTACTTGTATGGGGAGACTTGTAAAATTTTTACAGATCATAAAAGTTTTAAGTACATTTTTGAGCAGAGAGATCTTAATCTAAGACAACGAAGGTGAATGAAACTTTTGAAAGATTATGATTGTACCATCATTTACCATCTAGGTAAAACAAATATGGTGGCTGATGCCCTAAGTCGAAAGTCTATGAGAAATTTAGCTCACATTGCCACTATAAAGAGGTCTCTAATACAGGAACTACAAGAATTAGAAGCTAATGGAGTATTCTTTGAGATCACTGAGTCAGGTACATTTTTAGCTCATTTAACAGTTAGATCATCCCTTATTGAAAAAGTAAAAACAACTTTGGAAAATGATATTAATATGGTCAAAATCAGAAATAAGGCAAGGGAAGGTTTAGCACCAAGTTTCTTGGTAGATAAAGTCTTATGGTTTAATGGGAGACTCTGTGTCCCTAACGTTGAATCTTTGAAACATGAAATCTTAGTGGAAGCTCATGGTTCGCCATACGTTGTACATCTTGGTGCCGTAAAAATGTATTAGGACTTGAAACAAGTTTACTGGTGGGAGGGCATGAAACGAGATATAACTGACTTAACTTGTCAGTAGGTTAAAGCCAAACATCGACAACCACCTGGTTTGATGCAAAAACTAGATATTTCCGAGTGAAAATGGGAAAGGATCACTATGGATTTTGTAGTAGGTTTACCGCAGTCAACAAAGGGAAAATGACTCAATATGGGTCATAGTGGATCGACTTACTAAGTCAACACATTTTCTTCCTGTTCATACTACTTTCAGTGTGGTGAAACTTGCTCGACTCTATGTTAAGGAAATAGTGAAACTTCATGGTGTGCCAGTATCCATTATATCAGACTGAGCACCTCAGTTTACTTCTCGGTTCTGGAAAGTCTTTCAAGAGGCTTTGGGTACCAAAGTGAATCTTAGCACAACATTCCATCCTCAAACTGATGGACAGTATGAAAGGACAATTCAAACTTTAGAGGATATACTAAGAGCTTGTGTGATGGATTTCACTGGAAGTTGGGAAGACCATTTGTCTCTTATTGTATTTGCTTATAATAACAGTTACCAAGCAAGTATCCATATGGCACCTTTTGAGGTTCTATATGGGAGACAATGTTGATCTCCTATAGGTTGGTTTGAACTTGGTAAAACCAAAATATTTGGACCTGAGATGATATAAGACGATATAAATAAAATTAAATCTATCAGAGAGAAGTTATTAACTGCTTAGAGTAGATAGAAGTCTTATGCAGACAACCGATGACGTGGCCTTGAATTTACAATAAGTGACATGATTTTCTTACGAATCTCACTTGTGAAGGGAGTAATGAGATTCGGGAAGAAAGGAAAGCTTAGTTCGAGATATATTGGCCCATATGAGGTTGTAGACAGAGTAGGTAACGTGGCATATCGCCTAGACCTACCTTCAGACATCGAGGGAGTTCATCCAATATTTTATGTGTCTATCATACGGAAGTATCTTCCTAATCCTTCTCATGTCATTCAACCCCAAGAAGTTCATTTTGATGAAACTCTCACCTACGAAGAGGCGCCAGTAGCTATTCTTGATAGAAAAGTCATGAAATTGTGCACTAAGGAAATTCCTACTGTCAAGGTTCTTTGGAGAAATCATTCTCATGAGGAAGCTACGTGGGAGGCAGAAGATGAAATGTGGATAAAATATCCACATTTGTTTGAAATATGAGGTAAGATTTTAATTCGAAGGAGCGAATTCTTTTAATGGGAGTAGAATGTAATACCCGTTAATTTTAGAATATAATTTATTTGAGAGTATTTTAAAACTTTACAACGTTACTTTAGTTATTTATTTTAGTCATTTTTAATTTTCATATTTAATTGTTCTCTTTGAATATTATTTATGAAAATTGAGTCAAATGACTGGATTGAATATTTGTACCATGTGGAGTATATTCTTAGAATGGTGAAATTCATAAAAAAGTGGTTTAACAATGGTCAATTAGTCCATTAATTGTAATTTGACTGGATGGATTTGGATGATGGGTTATAGATACCCATGAGTTATTGCATTAGAAACCCTTAATCTTAAAACAAAAACTTACTACTTCCTTCATAATTCCCATACTTGAAACAAGGCAAAAGTGAATAGTGAAAATTTCTCTCATTTCTTCATCCTCCTCTCAAATCCTTTCCTTTGATCTTCAGAGTTTTGATCATTTGTTTGGTTCAACTGGTTAACAATAATATAAGGTAAGCTTCAATCTCTTTGATTTTCTTAAAACTTCAATTTATCAGATAATTTGGAGGAAGTTTGGTTTTTAGGGTTTAAGATGAAAAATTGAAGATTTAGACTTTGTTTGTGGGTTAAAATTAGGGATTTTGGTATCAAAAGATTCCTTATACATCAAGGATAAAAACCAATGAAAGAAATCAAGGTAAATGATGAAGATTTGATCTCAAAATCATGAAAAAACTAAGAGGGAATATCGCGGTTACTGTTCATAGAGAAAATTTTTTCCAGATTTTCACGGTTATTGTAGCAATGACTTTGGTCAAAGTATTGTAGCATTGGCGGTGGTTAGTTGACCATTAGCGGTTACTGTATGTAATACCCAAGAAAAATAAAATATAAATATTTGTTTACAAACTACTGTTACTATTTCAGTATACGGTACTATTCACCAGTATAATACTATTTACGTATATGATACTGTTCATTTATACAATCGAAATGTCAAGTACTAGATGTTGTTTGGTCATAAGAGAAAATTAGAAAGAAGTTCGTAGGAGAAACTGACGTTTTATGTGTGAAAATACCCTTAGGGACTAAAGTGAAAGGACTGAATTGAAAAGAAACTTAAAGGTTTAAGGTGAAAGGATATTTTTCCCTTTTAATTTTTCAATAGTAATAACAGAAAAATTTTCCATCGTGAGGTGCACAGTAACTGCATTATTAGAAATGTCATTTTCATGAATAGTAAATTGAATATTTTATTAGCGCATAGTATCAAATAGTACCCTTGACTTTTGCTATAAATAGGCCCTTCCATTTCACTTCTAAACTCACACTTTCAACTTCTCTTCTTCTCTCCTTAAGTTTCTCTTACTCCAAAGCTAGGCCTCTGAGATTTTGGGCCTTTCCTTTTCAGCTTAGGTAAGGATACTATGCCCTTTCTATGTCTTTCAAATTTTAGAAGTTAATTTCTTAAGTATGCTCTGTGGTTGCGGTTTTGGCCGATCTTCCACATCAGAAAAACTGTCCTTAGCTGTTTATATGTTATTTGATTCTCTGATTACCGAAATAGAATGTAAACTGTAAAGAATACATGTCAAGGAAAGTTTTGGCTAAGGAAAGACCTGGTTTTTAAGTGTGTCCAGTGTGACCCTCCACTCTTTCCTGGGAACTTACCTGGTGTACTCTTTTATAGATTGTATTCTCTATTTCTGGTATGAATAGTACCCGTACATATAAATAGTAACCGTAAATATAAATAGTATCCATACGTAAAAATAGTATTCATACATATGAATAGTGACCATATGTACGAATATTATCCGTATGTATAAATAGTATCCGTACGTATGAATAGTGACCATATATATGAATAGTACCGTATGTATGAACAGTATCTGTATAAAAACAATCCTAACTTGTTTTCTCTAATCTTTCATGAAAATCTCCGTAGCGGAATACTGAAATTCATCTGTGTACTCTTGTCTGTAACGACTTAGAGAAGCGATGCTCGTACAGAATCCAGGTGAGTGAAACGACCCCGTTTTAATAGAGTTTTAGCATTATTGGTGATAAAAAGTATGTCGTAGGACACTCCCAAGATTCATAGGGGGAAATTGGATTCAGAATGACGAATCTAATGAGATAATTAATCCAGAAGTATGGATAAAACGAAGCAAGTATCTCATGATGATATGAAGTTTGAATCTTTTCAAAAAAACAGATTAATTGTTATCTTGATTTGTGGTTTATAAATCCATAATATAGTTATATACTATACCTGTTATATGGATGAATATTATATTGTGTTTCTGATTATGATATGAAATACTGTACTATTGATTGTGATTGAGCGGGACAGTACCCCCTCTCACGGCAAGGCGGAAAACCCGGTTGACAGGGTGTCTTGACCAATGAGTGTGGAGACAACGATTCCCTCAGTAGGGATATAGCCCGGATTGGTGATAAATCCGTGAGGCGCCCTAGCTAAGAGGATGAGGTTGTGCGTCATGGCGGAAATATACATAATTGGTGAGCCGGCCTGTGTGCGATCTCCGGGATATATTGCCATTGACGAGTACTAGTAACGTTTGTTGAATTGGATGAATTTTTATCTTGTATGTAAGAGGATGATGATGTGCGTCATGGCGGAAATATACATAATTGGTGAGCCGGCCTGTGTGCGCTCTCCGGGATATATTGCCATTGACGAGTACTAGTAACGTTTGTTGAATTGGATAAATTTTTATCTTCTGTCTATTGGTTGAGTATGAGCCTTTGGATATGCTTGCATGACTGGTAATGTATTTGAATTTTATTAATGCGAGGCCGATTCGCTCATTGAGTTTAAAAGCTCACATTGTTTGTACAACCTTTTTGTTCAGATCAGGTTGCCATCGAAGAATATCTGCTAGAGGAGTAGATCACTTTGGACCTTCCCGTTGTCGGGTAGACCTCTCTTCTGTTATAGATTATGTTGCTCTGTAATCGTCTAGGACATCTAGTTCAGGGGTTCGACATTTGGCTTGTATGTCAGTATAATAATGTATTTTAAATTGATAATCTATGATTACATGCAAATCATCTCTATGATTTTCAGATAAGAAAATTTGATATATTTATCGGAAGGCTTACAGTGATGAGAGATTCATCATTGTGCCGGTCATGTGCCCAGAAAACGGGTCGTGACAAAGTTGGAAAATCCGTGAGGCGCCCTAGCTAAGAGGATGAGGTTGTGCGTCATGGCGGAAATATACATAATTGGTGAGCCGGCCTGTGTGCGCTCTCCGGGATATATTGCCATTGACGAGTACTAGTAACGTTTGTTGAATTGGATGAATTTTTATCTTGTATGTAAGAGGATGATGATGTGCGTTATGGCGGAAATATACATAATTGGTGAGCCGGCCTGTGTGCGCTCTCCGGGATATATTGCCATTGACGAGTACTAGTAACGTTTGTTGAATTGGATAAATTTTTATCTTCTGTCTATTGGTTGAGTATGAGCCTTTGGATATGCTTGCATGACTGGTAATGTATTTGAATTTTATTAATGCGAGGCCGATTCGCTCATTGAGTTTAAAAGCTCACATTGTTTGTACAACCTTTTTGTTCAGATCAGGTTGCCATCGAAGAATATCTGCTAGAGGAGTAGATCACTTTGGACCTTCCCGTTGTCGGGTAGACCTCTCTTCTGTTATAGATTATGTTGCTCTGTAATCGTCTAGGACATCTAGTTCAGGGGTTCGACATTTGGCTTGTATGTCAGTATAATAATGTATTTTAAATTGATAATCTATGATTACATGCAAATCATCTCTATGATTTTCAGATAAGAAAATTTGATATATTTATCGGAAGGCTTACAGTGATGAGAGATTCATCATTGTGCCGGTCATGTGCCCAGAAAACGGGTCGTGACAAAGTTGGTATCAGAGCAATGGTTGTTAGGTCTCCTAGTGATTACAGAGCAAGGTAACCTTAGTAGGACCTCCTCTATCGTTGTGAACCCGGGCACAACTATAGAGAGACGGCTCTACTGAAGGTCCTGTAGGATGTTTCCATTTCCTTTCCCTCCGAGACTTATAGGAATTATGTTTTTAGTTTTAGTTTTAGACAGATGTGGCTACACTTTTGAACTTAGTAAAGGAAAGGTTATTACTTGTTTTGATTCCGTTGTTGTCGGATCAAATTTTTATATGGTGGATTTTATAAGCTGAATTCATGATTGAATTTGTGTAGCTATATTATTTTAGGGTACCAGCCAATAAAAGAAACCACTCGCATTAAAAACAAAAAAACTGAAGGATTACATTGCAAAAAAGAAGAAGTTTACTCATGCATGAGTAATCTAAAAGCGAGGTGGTCTTGGATTAGGAGGGTTGTATTGTATCATCACCCCTCGACCATTCCTTGGAGCGAGAGATAGAGCAATGTCGCGGAGGGTAGTGTAAATTCCATTCATACAATCAACACTTCTTTGTTGTTGATTGCAGAAGTACTGGGTAGACCAATAGAAGAACCTGTCTATTCTTGAAGTCATTTCTGCATGATTGCGTTTAGTTAACTTCTCCAGGTCTCCTATCATCTTTTTCAGATTTTTCACCTCCTGCTCTAGACAGGCGATTTTGTCCTCCGAGGTATGGCCCGTGCTAGTCTCCTCAGCTTCCTCGATCTTCTTCATTTTCTTCTCCTTCTGCTTCTCTGGAGACCCCTCAAAAGGTCTTTTGCCCTTGTCTTTGCCCAGACTTAAGTTTAAGTTGAGCTCTTCTTCCTTAGCCTCTACTGTGAGATCAATGTACTTCCTTGAGGCCATGATTTGGAAAAATTTAGAAATTTTTGTAAGAGTATGAGGCGAGAGGAATACTGGGGGATTGTAGGCTCGGAGATTATTACTCTTTGTGGTGTGGTAACTGAGAACGCTGGGATGGTTTTTATAGAGAAAAATTAGGACTTAGAGACAAAGAAGATATCTTTTCACCGCACCCTTACACGATCAACCTATGGATTTCTGCAAGCTGGAAGCCAGAAGTCTAGGGTAGGCGTGCACACTGATAGCACGTTACATTAATGCCAAAACCATGAAAGTCAATATTCGGTGGATTTGCGGCCGATTTTACTCGGTTTTCCCATTTCTCCCGTTGGCATTTTTCGAAATTCAAAGAAGTTGATAACATAGCCATCAAAGATTGCCTTGGATGCTTTTATGATGAACTGAAATACATTTCTCCGTTTTATTGTGTTGTTCTTAAGAGCCTTCAGTTGAGTATAATATACATAATTGATTGAATCATGTTGTAATTACATTTATGTATGTTATTCATGCATAATGAGTGAAGGCTACGATCAAGGAGAATATGTGATGATCCTACATATACTCATAGAGATGTGAAATCAAAATGACTTGGATAGAATAAAATGTGTAGATGATGATATATCTTCATGGTTACACATACTTACATATAATGCTCTCGTGGGCAAATGAAAGGCAGTGATTTCCTTACATCATGATAATACTTACTGTATGTGACCGTAAGCAGTTAACTTTGTTTTAATATATATATATTGATATACATATATTATGTGTAAATCCAGAATAAAGACACCGATCAGAATCTAAGATAAGGCTAATATGAGACTACCCGATCATAGAGGGACATCGTGATATGGGATTACAGGATAAAACAAGTTAGAGGGAGAAAATCTCAGACTGAAGAGCGTAGTTAGTCAAAAGTTTGAGAAAGGTCAAGATTAGCCGAAAATTTTTTGAAAATCTTTGACTTATGTTAATTGCATTTACTATTTATCTGCATGTCCGACATTAATTGCTGGCATTGCGACATATGTGATCTGTAAACCTTATAGAGAGCGGCGTATAGGTTGTGGTGGCTTTAGCTCCAGGGGCTTCGGGTTGTCTATAAATCTTGTTTGCCCGTTACCCTACTCATCGCACCAAGCAAACCTACTTCTTTCATTACATACCTATTTCTCAACCTCCATTCCTTTCTCATTCGAAGTTATTTCTGATATCCCTAGAGCAATGGCCGATAATAAGTCTTTCAACTTGAATTTTGAGACTGGCAATGTAGAGCTTGATTTAAATCTAAGTCTCGGAAACAACAAAGGGAAGAGACCTGTAGACAGGTCACCAGAAATAAAGAAGAGAAAGAGGGATGTAATAGAGTTGGAGGAGGACAGTACTGCAACATCCTCAGAAAATAAGCTTGCATTCCTGGAGCATAAGATCGAAAATCTGGAGCATAAGATAGAGAGCCTGGAATACAAGATAGAGGACCAGAAGCGACTAATAAGTCTTCTCTTTGAAAACCAAGAGAAACTGATAAATCGTCGTTTCGGGGAACTGGCCAATCGAGTTGATAGACATTCAATGTTTGCAACTCAAAATTTTCGTGACCAACAAGCAAGGTGTATTGACTGTATGAACGGAGTAACTTATGCTCTTCGCCAAATTTCTCAGGCTCTTCCTCCAGAAACCCTTTCTAGGCTGCAACGATTAGCTTCCTCCTTAAGGTCTGAAGCACCTTCCTCTTCTAGACCTGGAGCACCTTTTACATTTCAAAAGCCTCCTCGTCCTTAATTTATTTTTCTTTTGTTTGTACCTAAAGCTACATTTGGTGTAAGCTTCACGTATTAAAATTATCTATGTACTAGAAATAAAATTTAAGTTAGTATCTAGATCTTCTTTGTTGAAGTGATTCATTTTACTGAAAGAACTTGAGGAATGAGAAGATATTGGACTTGTTATATTTCATACTTGATTCTAAAGCATAGTATAGTAATATCTTTTTGACTGAGCAGAGTTACTAAAATGATATTTCATTGCACTTCTGAGCTATGGAGGAATGCTGAATAAGTATTTTATGAACCTATATATAGAGAACTATGGGTTTGCCCTAAGCATTGAAGGGATACGACTCTATATGAGTCATTGAGGTGAGAGGAATTTCTATATATATTTATTTTATAATTATGCGTGAGGAATATGTTATTTACTTAACACATTTTCTGGGATTGTTCTTCCTAGAGAATTATGTAATAATTTTACGTGATTTTTCCTTTTATATGACGCCATCAGCTGAGAGTGTCGCCTTAAGGTAGAAGGATCGCCTTCGGGCAAGAGTATTACCTATGGCCAAAATGATGCCTTCGGGTAGGGTACTTGTATTCGTAAAAGTTGTAAGCTATGTGTATGGTAGCTTGTGTTCTGATATTCAGTATGAACTAGAAAGACCATGTGTCACTTTTGAGAAGACACCTATTTGAGGTTTTACATAGAGACAGAGTTCGTCTCTGATCAGATGGTTTAAGTTTGGTAAAGGTTATGAGGATGAGACACTTTATGGTACAAAAGATTGTGGAAAAAAAATCAAACTGATGAGGAAGAGAATGTTTACCGTTTAGAAAAGGAAAGTCCTATGCAAATTATTGATAATGCGGTCTAGAGTTCATAGTCGATAGTATAGTGTTCTTGTAAATCTTACCAAGGATGTGAAGAGGTTTGGAAAGAAAGAGATACAAAGGATGAGATATAGACGAAGTAATCACACTTATTTCAGTCTTGAGATGAGTTTTGAATTCGGGGGACCGAATTCTCTTAAGGGGGTGATAATGTAATACCCAAGAAAAATAAAATATAAATATTTGTTTACAAACTACTGTTACTATTTCAGTATACGGTACTATTCACCAGTATAATACTATTTACGTATATGATACTGTTCATTTATACAATCGAAATGTCAAGTACTAGATGTTGTTTGGTCATAAGAGAAAACTAGAAAGAAGTTCGTAGGAGAAACTGACGTTTTATGTGTGAAAATACCCTCAGGGACTAAAGTGAAAGGACTGAATTGAAAAGAAACTTAAAGGTTTAAGGTGAAAGGATATTTTTCCCTTTTAAGTTTTCAATAGTAATAACAGTCCATGAGGTGCACAGTAACTGCATTATTAGAAATGTCATTTTCATGAATAGTAAATTGAATATTTTATTAGCGCATAGTATCAAATAGTACCCTTGACTTTTGCTATAAATAGGCCCTTCCATTTCACTTCTAAACTCACACTTTCAACTTCTCTTCTTCTCTCCTTAAGTTTCTCTTACTCCAAAGCTAGGCCTCTGAGATTTTGGGCCTTTCCTTTTCAGCTTAGGTAAGGATACTATGCCCTTTCTATGTCTTTCAAATTTTAGAAGTTAATTTCTTAAGTATGCTCTGTGGTTGCGGTTTTGGCCGATCTTCCACATCAGAAAAACTGTCCTTAGCTGTTTATATGTTATTTTGATTCTCTGATTACCGAAATAGAATGTAAACTGTGAAGAATACATGTCTAGGAAAGTTTTGGCTAAGGAAAGACCTGGTTTTTAAGTGTGTCCAGTGTGACCCTCCACTCTTTCCTGGGAACTTACCTGGTGTACTCTTTTACAGATTGTATTCTCTATTTCTGGTATGAATAGTACCCGTACGTATAAATAGTAACTGTATGAATAGTAACTGTAAATATGAATAGTATCCATACGTAAAAATAGTATTCATACGTATGAATAGTGACCGTATGTACGAATATTATCCGTATGTATAAATAGTATCCGTACGTATGAATAGTGACCGTATATATGAATAGTACCGTATGTATGAACAGTATCTGTATAAAAACAATCCTAACTTGTTTTCTCTAATCTTTCATGAAAATCTCCGTAGCGGAATACTGAAATTCATCTGTGTACTCTTGTCTGTAACGACTTAGAGAAGCGATACTCGTACAGAATCCAGGTGAGTGAAACGACCCCGTTTTAATAGAGTTTTAGCATTATTGGTGATAAAAAGTATGTCGTAGGACACTCCCAAGATTCATAGGGGGAAATTGGATTCAGAATGACGAATCTAATGAGATAATTAATCCAGAAGTATGGATAAAACGAAGCAAGTATCTCATGATGATATGAAGTTTGAATCTTTTCAAAAAAACAGATTAATTGTTATCTTGATTTGTGGTTTATAAATCCATAATATAGTTATATACTATACCTGTTATATGGATGAATATTATATTGTGTTTCTGATTATGATATGAAATACTGTACTATTGATTGTGATTGAGCGGGACAGTACCCCCTCTCACGGCAAGGCGGAAAACCCGGTTGACAGGGTGTCTTGACCAATGAGTGTGGAGACAACGATTCCCTCAGTAGGGATATAGCCCGGATTGGTGATAAATCCGTGAGGCGCCCTAGCTAAGAGGATGAGGTTGTGCGTCATGGCGGAAATATACATAATTGGTGAGCCGGCCTGTGTGCGCTCTCCGGGATATATTGCCATTGACGAGTACTAGTAACGTTTGTTGAATTGGATGAATTTTTATCTTGTATGTAAGAGGATGATGATGTGCGTCATGGCGGAAATATACATAATTGGTGAGCCGGCCTGTGTGCGCTCTCCGGGATATATTGCCATTGACGAGTACTAGTAACGTTTGTTGAATTGGATAAATTTTTATCTTCTGTCTATTGGTTGAGTATGAGCCTTTGGATATGCTTGCATGACTGGTAATGTATTTGAATTTTATTAATGCGAGGCCGATTCGCTCATTGAGTTTAAAAGCTCACATTGTTTGTACAACCTTTTTGTTCAGATCAGGTTGCCATCGAAGAATATCTGCTAGAGGAGTAGATCACTTTGGACCTTCCCGTTGTCGGGTAGACCTCTCTTCTGTTATAGATTATGTTGCTCTGTAATCGTCTAGGACATCTAGTTCAGGGGTTCGACATTTGGCTTGTATGTCAGTATAATAATGTATTTTAAATTGATAATCTATGATTACATGCAAATCATCTCTATGATTTTCAGATAAGAAAATTTGATATATTTATCGGAAGGCTTACAGTGATGAGAGATTCATCATTGTGCCGGTCATGTGCCCAGAAAACGGGTCGTGACACTGTAGCAACCGTTACCGTAGCAACGGTTAGTTGACCGTTGACCGTTACTGTAGCAATCATAAAAAAAAATTGCATATTTTCATGATTTTGTTCTCTTTCTTATTTTTTCTTGTGATATCTTTTATTAGGAAATTTTCCTAAACAAATTCTAGTATGGAACAAGATAAATTTGGACAAATATCAAGGTAAGTGAATTACCTTGCTAAGCTAGTTTGATATTATTAGTCAAAGTACAATATAAGTCTCATTTACAATATTATTTGGATATTAAGCAATCAATCTTTTAGATGACGGTATATGATGATTGACATATTTTTTTATAGACATTCAAAGGAATAAAAGTATGTATAAATTAATTTATTTCATGGTATTTGTACTATGTGATAAATTCTCACTATTTTATTAATAAACAAAGATTTAGGGATCTAATACATGAGTTTGAAAGGGTTAAAGTCTCATACTACTCATGTATAACTATGAAAACCTATGCACGGGTATGAAAGGGTTAGAGTCTCATACTACTCAGTGTAAATAGATAAAATCATAAATACGAGTTTGAAAGGATTATAGTCTCATATTATTCGGTGTATATCTATGAGATTTTATTCACGAGTTTGAAAGGGTTAGAGTCTCATACTACTCGATGTATAAGATGATTGATTATATGAGTAAATGTGGTATTTGTACTTTTGATATTTTATATAATATAGTTATTTACTTACTGAGTTTTTTAAATAAACTCACACTGCGTATGATTATCTTTTCAGATACAGTAAACAAGGAACAAGAGTATCCGATTGAAGATTAGAAGCCTATTGGAGTTATTTTCCATTTCTGTCTGGTGGGATACTAGTATTTATTAATGTGAATACTATGAACGCTCTGTACTTTCTATAGGTCTCCTAGGCTTGTGATAAGATAAACACATCAGATTATGTATGCTTATATTTGTTTATCAGATGATTATAATTCTGTTGTGTGGAATGAATGATAAAGGCTGAATGTAAAACCTTACACAATATATGTGAATAACTCATGTTTGAGAATTTTATCAAATGAGTAATTGTGGATATTAAGATTGTCCAGGATTTCGGGATACCAGTGAGTTTTTTTTCTAGAAATAGTATCTTTTCATATGTTCAGTTTTTGGGATGTAACAACCAAGGTTCACCATTTAGAACTTTTTCTCAATCTTTCCAATTAAAAAACTGAAATATGATTAAATTCTTCAATAACTCCTTAATATCTAAACCATGACGCAACTTCCAAATTTATGTAACTGTATATTTAAAAGCACCATAGTTAAGGTGGAATTAGTCTAAAGAGAACCCACAAGACACAACTTAAATTGATCTTGTTCCTCAGGCAATCCTTTACCATCCATAGTAACAATCTCCTCTTCCTTACCAGTAAAGTGCGCAGCACCCCAGGGTTCCATTCTAAACTAGCAATACGAGACACATCAAAACGTAACACGAAACAAAATTCTCACCAAGAGAGATTCAAAAACCCTGATCTAGTGACAGAAGCACTACAACAGTGGTGTAACCGCCATCCTGGAGAAAACCAACGGAGGTGGACTTTTAAAAAAAAAATCATATATATATATATATATATATATATATATATATATATATATATATATATATATATATCATACAGTTCTATTGGAGTCTATATTTGACATTATAAACAAAAAAAAAAAATGAAAAGAAAAAGTTAGCCCCAGTACAAAATACAAATACTTTTGGGCAAAAAATAATAAATATTTTAAGAGTAAAAACGATTTCGTTGATGATCACCGACTATTTTATTTTAGTCTCTAATTTTTGAAATCGTTACACAAAATATTCTCTATGACATCACCTTTGTCAAGGTAATGAATAAAGATATTATTTTGTTCAATTTGAAAATTTAAAAACTAAAATAGTCAGTCATGTTAGCATATTAAGATGTTATATCATTCTACGTCATTGTTACGCCAACAGATAATAATATACATTAGTAGATAACCTTGATTGTGACAATAAAATCAACTTTTAAACTATTTTGTGTAATGATAACATTAGCCATCATATTCCTATAGAAATAAACCGTCACATTTACTGGAGTAAATTTTTAGGGATAGAATAATAGGTGTACTTATATTTTCAAATTCCAAAATTATCATAACAATTTATTTGAAATTCAAGATAAAACATGATGAATAATGATACAAATGGGAGACAAAAGAAAAAGACTAAAAGGTTTTGTGGTATGGTGGTAGAACAATAATAATAACGATGTATAGTGACAATGATGATAACTAACTCCAACATTAATAACAATAATTACGATCAAGATGATCATTGTGACAGCAGCTCCATAAGAAGTATCAACAAAATCGACAGTAACAGAATATATTTATTTATTTTATATTATAAAATTATATTACATTTATGACAATTCTTATTTTGATGTTTATATGTGTCTATATATATATATAGATAAAAACTGTTGAATTTAATAATTTGATTGGTTATATTTTGTTAATGGTTTTATAATAAACTTAAGAAAGTGATTATTCAATAAACTTGAGGATAATTTGGTCAAATAAATTTAAGCCGGCCCTAACATATATTTTGATTTCATGAAACAGTTAAAAATTATTTATCATAAAGATAATTGTGTAATTAGACTACATTTCAAGAGAGAAGATATTAATTTAAATTGTGTGTTTGTCTTTTAATCCAGTGTTAAATTGTTAGTTTATGGAATTTATTCAATGTTATGTTTATTCCATTTCGGGAAGAGTTTGCCTCCTTTGTTTTATTACTATTATTATTATTATTATTATTATTATTATTATTATTATTATTATTATTATTATTATTATTATTATTATTTGTGTATCTCTCATTTCAATAAATTATCAGCTTGTTGAAATATATTGCTAATTATAAATTGAATGACACTAAAAATATAAAATTGATTATTCAACAATTAGATTTCCACATTGCAGGAACGAAATATGTTTATTATTAAAATGAAAAAAAGAGTAGTGGGAATAGCTAATTAATAATGTTGCATATATAATAATTAGATTTCATTCTGTCTATATTCAAAATTCGATAAGGCCGATTCTCTTTTCAGGCTGTAAGTTGATATTAGAACGTACAAGAAATTTCTACAATGAAAACAAAAATAAGATACAAATCTTTTTTGGTATTATGTTATTAAACATTTTTTAAAACTTAAATATCAAGCATAGGCTATCATAATACACACACACACACACACATAAAATTTTCTTTTATGCTTAACGTGACCATTGTCTGTATTGAAAAAAGTATAATACGGTCAAATTTGAAAATGTAACTTTTGTTTTTTCAAATGCATGCCAAGCTACTAATACTTATTAGTTATTACATGTTTATTCATATTTTGATTCCTTCTATTAGTTTAAAGTACTTGAAAAATTACTAATAGGACGCTGTCACAACATCCCAACGTCTAATTTTTTAGTTATAATGTACACATTAAAAAAAATTGTAGACTAAAGCTAAATAATATACATGTTCAAAGAATAGTTTATTAAATTATTTTAGAAAATTATTGTAAAAAATTACTTTTCAAAAATTATCTGTAGTCAAGTGATAAAAACAGTAGCTATATCCAAGAAATATCACAAAAACAAAGAGCAAATTACACTTTCTTTATCTCTTGCAGCTATTTAAAATTAAAATTCTATCTTTTTTACTTTTAGAATGGACAATCCTCTTCGATAATTATAAAATATATTACACTTTAGTCTAATTTTATGTTTTTTTAAAGAAATTTTTTACAATATATTCTTTAATATTTGATAACCTAATAACACATATCTTTGACAAAAAAAATCTTTTATCAACATGAATTTTTATATATTATCATACATTTTTTTTATGTTGTTAATTTAGAGTAAGATGTCACAAGTATTATATATTTTTTTGTAACAAAAGTATCCAATGTATAATTGAAGAGAATATATATTTTAAAAATAAAGAAAAGAAATAAGTGTAATTCACTCAAAAAATTAAAATGAAAATTTCATGGCAATCCAAAGGTGGGTAATGCTATGAAAAGCAAAGTTTTTTGTTTTTTTGTCTTAATCTTTAAAGTTTATTAAATTCTAACTAATTTAATTTGAGTTAAATTAAACAATAAAATTGTAAAAACTTTTTAATATTATTTCACAAAATTCAAACTCAAAATTAATCTTTAAGCCTTCCACTGTTGAGAAAGCAAAGATATTTTTGTGGGGAGTGTTAGGTTAATTGAATTTGTACAATGGATTTGATTAATTAATTAATTGAGAAAGGGACAAAATATTAAACACATGGATCCGGCAGCAGAAGAAGCATGCAGGCGCGTGAGTGATCCCATAGCGAAGCACCGTTCAAGCAAAGAGGACGTTTGTCCAACCTTGTGTCATCTTCATTCTTCAACCAAATTCTCATTTCTCACTCACCCCGCCAACCCCACCCTCTTCTCTCTGCTCTTTTCTTCTATCTTCCTCTTCCCCTTTCTCTGCTCTTCTTTTCTGTAATCATGCGGGCATGATTGCTGAAAGCACTCCTCAAAAGCTGCACGAAACCTCACAAACAAAGATGGGGTCTCGCTTCAAAGTGGGGAATACCAGTCTCGATTACTCGTTTAAGGTGTTGTTGATTGGGGATTCCGGGGTTGGCAAGAGCAGTCTGCTTCTCAGCTTCATCTCCAACTCTGTCCGGGACCTCTCCCCCACTATCGGTATTTCAATTTGTAGTTTATACTCCCACTTTGTAGTTTCAGGGATTGGATTTGCCTTAAATATTCTTAGCTTCTTATTTGCAAAGTGTATCATGGAGATGATGCTTTCTGGGTTAAGTTTGCGGTATTGGACTATGAATCTAATTATTGAATGATTTAGTCCCTGTAAATGTAAATCACACTCGGTACAAATTAATTTTCTTGTAAGACTAAATTGTATTTTTACTTTTATTTGTGGGGGTGGCTCAATAATGGAGTATAACAAACTCATAACATTGAGGACTAAATTGTATAAAGTTAAATTTCCAGGGACTAAACAATCAACTAATGACTATATTTCTTCTCTTTATTACTTGTGTGAATAGAGCGGGATGGTTCTAGTATTCTGTGGTGAAGGATAGGATGACATCTATTTTTTGGGTTGAATATGAAACACTGAATCATGAAGGTTTCATTATTGAAAAAGGAGAACTAAAAATGGAACAGGGTTTCGATTAATTTGACTAGATTTCATTTTTGAGGGTTCCTTTGTTGAAAATTTACTGGTTGTCTGAGGTGGCTCTTATTATCAATTATTCTTGATGGGATTGCTTACGAAGTCAGCGTGAGAAATGCTCCAACATGGTCTATCACAAAATTGTAGAAGCCAGTGGACCAAGTTTTGATCCAGATTAGTCAGATCACAGTGAAGTAACTTCCATGACTAGAGAAATTTTCTTCGTTCCATCTTCAATACCTAATTGACTTAATTTGTTTTCTATGTTTTGGAATTGTGTGTCTTATCTTAAAGGGATACCAGTCTATTAGAATTTAATTGCCAACGGCTTTGAAGTTCTTACTTTCTATATGATTTAGTGGTGGATTACCTAAAGGACTTTTTTCTCAGTCTTTTGATTATTGAGGGTCTCGTTTACATACCGAGATGTCAATATTCTTAAATTATTTGCAGGCGTGGACTTCAAGATCAAGCTGCTTACAATTGGTGGTAAAAGGTTGAAACTTACTATTTGGGACACAGGTAACTGATTTTCTAAGTAACACTTTCATTAGCCCACCAATATCATGCTTTTGGTAGTGTGTTCTTAATGCCTTGTTCATGCACGGTCGCGTTGGATGCAATAAGCCATGTATCTTTTCAGGAATGAGCAAAATGCAGGCTTCCCATCTATAACCTTTAACAGACCATGCCTAATGCAGAACGGTCCTGCCATTTGATTGTTGCCATATACAAGTCGATAATACTAACCTGTTATGACCTTACCGTAAAATCAAGAAAAATTGATCCGCATATGTCTTAATCATGTGGAACCTTGTCCGAGATTATGCTAGATATATGGTTCCATTTTGAAGTTGGGTCCATTAATGATGTAACAAAGTGATAAATAATGATTAAGAGTCACTAGTCTCTTATAATAACTATTCTATTTTATTGGATGCTATGTTATATCTCTTTGCCCTTCCATTTCCTTCCTTCAAGAAGTAGCAGTAGTATTAACAAGTACACTCTGGAAGCAAATTAAGCCATACCAAACTTCATCTTCCAATATGAAAATATATAAAAGTCTTACTAATGGCTTTGGCTTGAACGTGGTATTTTGAAATTCAAACCTGTTTAAAATGATGAGGTGAAAGTCCCTATGCGAAATGGTAAACAGGTGGAAATTATGCTGAGACAGAGTATGAAGTTTCCCCAATTTGAGACATCAGTATGAAAAGAATCTTATGCTTGGTAGAGTTTTAAGTCAGAGAAATTGAGAAGCAGGAGTGGAAAATGTAAATGCATCAAGGCATCAAAATATATTTTTGCTTATTTTCTCTGTCTCTTCCACTTCTTTATTTTTGTTGATTTTCTGGTCTTTCGGAGTTCTTATATGATTTAAAACTTATGCTAGTGTTCAATTAGGTTTCAGTTAATCTCTGATTTCCGGCTGTTGCTTATAAAGCATATGAAGAACTGTAACTTTTAAGAAATCTTGAGATCATAAGCATTATTTCCCTACTGCTGAATGCTGAAAATGAGTGAAAATGGATTCCCCATATGTGCTTAGGGCAAGTTACAATATCCGAATGAAAAGCAATCTAAATTTGTTCCACTGAAGGATTAAGTGACAATATATGAAACCTTTCAATTGGGATTTGGTGCAGTTGATTTATAACAATTTGAATTTTTTGCAGCGGGACAAGAGAGGTTTGGAACAGTAATTAGCTCTTACTACCGAGGTGCGCATGGAATCATTCTTGGTATGCTATAGATGTTGGACAATTGAATGGTTCATACTCCTTCGGAATGTTGATATTAAAAATGCTTATTACTGCACTGCTTCTCTTCTCGGAACATTTTGCAATAATATATTTGCAGAGTATTTGGCGGGAAGAAGTGTACTTCACAATGATTTGGCGTTCACTCATTATGCTTTTCATGTTTCTTGATTACGCCAAAATCTAACAGCTTTCCTCTTTGATCTTCATATTCAGTCTACGATGTGACACGGCGTGAGACATTCACAAACTTGGTCAATATATGGGCAAAAGAAATTGAACTCTTCTGCACTAATCCTGAGTGCATCAAAATTCTAGTCGGGAATAAGGTGGATAAGGTAAATTTTATATTAAATGATCTTGCAGTTCTTTCCTTACTCCAAAGAGAAAACAACATAGATTATGCAATTGTTCCCCCCTCTCCCACATGCTAGGAACTGGATTCTCTGCAGCTCGTGCAAGAATTGCAGACCCCAGTCTATAGATTTGGATAGGACGGCCCAAATTAAAAGCATGTGCTTTTTGCTTTTTTATTTTAAATTTGTTTTTTTAGTCTGTTTTTTTTTTTTAGATCTAAAACAAACGGTCTAGATCTATGGACTGGACTGCTATGATATTTTTTCCCTGCACTATTTTGGGGCTGACCATGGTCAAGTTTGTATTTTTGTTTTCAGGATGGTGAAAGAGCTGTAACCAAGGAAGAGGGTGTGGCTCTTGCACAGAAACATAAGTTCTTGTTCTTAGAGTGTAGCGCCAAAACAAGGGAAAATGTTCAGCAATGCTTTAACGATCTCACCTTAAAGGTATATGATTTCGTTATATCTGTAATTTGTTTTTTCACTCTGTGACTGTATAGCCCTAGTAATGTTCCTTTTGTAACATTTGTGGATAGAAGAAATAGTTGTTCACTTCCCTCTTATTATTACAAATGGTATATATATATATATATATATATATATATATATATATTGTGGATATTAAACACACTACTCGCATCTCTCAATCTTTTTAATTGCCCTAATGTCTTGAGGACGATGCGTAAACAAAGAAGTTCATAGTTCCTCACAGGAAACTTTTATGAGGGGGATACAATATGTTTATAGACTAAACTAGCAATTTGGTCCTGAAAGGCCTATCTTAACTTTGGTCTTCGAAATTCAGTGGGTAAGTTAATCCCTGAAAACAACAAAACTGATTGCATAATAGTCCTTTTGCCAAGTGGCATGCAGCTAACTAATTGCATTTGTTGTTGGATCAACCGTTGGTTTGCAGATGGTAGAGGTACCGAGTTTGCGGGAAAAAGGGTCGGTAGTAGTAAAGAGACAGATGCAGAAGCACATATATGAGACGACGCCCGGAGGTGGTGGCTGTTGTTCTTAGCAAACATGCTGCAACATGAAGGTGCATTAGAATCCACACTAGAACTACTATATATCTCAACAGATTTTGTTACGACTATTAGGAAGCATGTTAATTTATATCACACAAGCACAGTCCCGAACATCACAGTATCACACCCTTTGATAATTTTTTTGAAGCCTATTGTCATCATAACTTTCACAAGCAGCTAGCTCACACGAAAACAGACTCTCTCCTTTTAGTGTACAAAAAAAAGATTGTAGTTTGCGATTTGGACCATCTGTCTACTTATTATTATGTAATTTGCTTTCTTCAATCTCTACTATTCGTGCATCTACACATGGGATGTTGCTACGAGATCTTGCAATGTTGATGGATGGTCTAGACTGCAAACTGTAGTCACTTTTTTGCGTACTAAAAGAAGACAATTCGATGGTAGTTCAGATGGAGCCACTACTACAGTATTCAACCAATCTGGTTGTTTTGGTGATCACAAACTTCGGAAACGGACCAGCTACAGGTACTTGAAGGCTTCAACTCTTTATTAGTCATGGTTTTAACTGTGATTAATTCAAACCGTGGCTAAATAAACTTTTAGCTACTGTTAAAACCGTAATTAAAAAGAACCAGAGCTTTCAGGTGCTTGTAATTGATCTTGATTCCACAACTTCTGCTTTTTAATTTTGGAAATATCTGTCTTCTGTAAATATGTCTCTCTCCAATTGGATTTGTTAGGATATGCTTTAGAAATACAAGTTTTTTATTTTTTTCCTTTTGGTATTTTTCCTTTTGGAGGTGAGTTATCATTTTGTATTTATATGTTTGTATTCTTGTATTTTTTTCTTGAACCTCCATATGTATAGCACCAGAAATTGATACTTTCTTTTACATATATTTCTGTCAAAATGGGCTGGTCATTAAACAGATCGAGTCAAGCTGCTACTAATATAAAGATGCCCAAGCCTACTTGTGGTTGCTTATGAACTTAAATGGGCCGCTCGCGAGTTATTTTTAGTTTCTATTTTTATGAAAATTTATATTCAATTAATTAAATGTTGAATTTTTTAAATAAAATAATTTCAATTATTTTTAATTAAAAGAAATTTAATAATTGTAGAATATTATCTTTTATAATGTTTATTGAATTACTAATAACCTTAATTTTTAATAAAATTACTATATTAATTTAAGTTTTTAATCAAATTCAATTTTATTAACAATACTATTTAATTTTACTATATGTAAATTATAAATTCATATATTTATTTAAAAATTACAAGTTTTTTTATATCTAAAAAAATAATTAATTAAGGTAAAATAAATTTAGTATACAAAATAATTAAAACTCTGATAAAAAAAATCGAGTTGGTCTGCTGGCCTCATAAGCTTCGCCCGTTTAACCAGCAGGTTAAACTAGCTGTCCCCATTTATACTTATTGTTTAAATGGATCTAAATTGCTAAACTGATACTTGCCTATGAATGGGCGAGCTTGTATCACTTTGCAAGTCATGAACTAATTTGACAGTTTTATATTTGCTGAATTGTGGGAAATTTAGAAAAATTAAAAGGATAGGAGTATAATATTTTAAACAAGCCAATTATTTAATCTGTTGGTGATTTAATCAATATTCTATCGTTTACATGATTAATTAATTAGAAAAATGGAGAAAGATAAATTAAAGAGTATTATTCTAATCCATCACAGTGGTTGGTTTTATGTTGCATATGGTAATTATACTAAATTTTTTTAGGGTTTAGTTATACTGGATATATTTTTTATTTGAAAAATATTGTTTGGTATTTTTGTCATATGTATTACAAAAACTTTATATCTAATTTAGATTTTTATTTATGGAGATATTTTCATGTATAATATGTTGTGAAGAAGAAAATTATTTCATTCACAGAAAATAAATTAGAAAAGCTTTTTTTTTATAGGAAATAACAAATATCAAAGGAATTGAAAAACAGAGATATCAGAGATAATTTAGTAAAAAAAAGTAAAAGAAAAAACAAATACATTTAATAGATTGAAATCTAAATGAATTATATTCAAACCTTTATTATGTACAACCAAATGAGACATTATTTTTTTAAGTTTGATTATTGTGAATGAAAAAAATTATTAATAAGATAATTTTATACCTTGATTTGACTCAATTAAGATCACTTAGAATCTAATTTGTTTTGAGATAATGATGGTTGAAACCATAAAAGGTAAAGTGCTTATACATAAAGGCACTTCAAAGAATTCCTAATAAGAAAAAGCAATCCGGGTGGTTTGTACTAAACTTTTGTTGCTCCAAAAAGTTCTATATATTTACTTATCTGCAATCAACAAAAATTACAATTAATGAGCTCATCTTCTTTTAAGTGATGAGCTTAGATTTAAATTTTTGTTAAAAAAATATTTACATTTAATTATCAATATTTTGAATAAGATTGTCTCCTAATAATCTCTTAAAAAATTAAGGGAAAAAAAAAACTACACCTCCTCAACAACAAAAGTGCAAAACCATATAGGCATGTTCTTTTATCATATGAAAACATATTTTAGATTACTGGACTATCCAATCTTTGATTGGGACCAGCCTTTAACAATAAAGAGATCAAATGTCTTAATTTAGTCTTTAAAAAAATTTATTTATTTTAATTTAGCCCAATTACATCATACTACAATAGTGGTTGGCTCAGTGGAAGTGGATTAAGCCCCAAGCAAATTTTACTTGCAAGGTTAAGAATTTGAATCCTTGAGTCGCCACTTATCTTACCATTCCAGACTCAAAATTGTGAGAGTAATTGCTTCCACAATTTGTCAAACTCATCTTTAGTAATGGAAATTTTGAAATTTGATAATGATAAATTTTGTGATTTAACATAAAAAGATTAAATTGCAACAAATATAATCTTTTATAAACTAAATTGAAACATTTGATTTTTTTGAAAAATTGTAGTTTTTAGAGATTAAATCAATAACTTACTCTAAATCTTATTATGATCCCTTAGGTTAGGGATATGAATATTTTGGATATTCAGTCAAAAATTATTTGATATCACTTGGATATCGGATGTCGAATAAAGTATAAATAATAATAATTAAAAAAAAATACCCATTAGGTCTTAGGTGGGATGCAGATGTTGGCACTTGGTGCCCTATATCCATTCAATATGAATAGGTGGATAGGATATTTGGTAGCTATGCAATAATTATTTATGTAATATAGAATTATACAATATAAAATATAAAATGCTAATATATAAATTACAATATATTAATTAAAATACACATTCATATAATATAAAATTGATAAATTTGAAAATTTTTATTGAGTAGATATTAGGTTGGCCATGTAGATATCCAATAATTAACTTAAGATATCTAATATCTATTAAGCAACATTTATTTTAGATATTTTAGATATAGACTATGTTTGACAAAAATAACTTATAAGCTAGTTGAAAGTTTCTAAAAGCTATTAAGTTAACTTATTAAATTAAAAGTGTTTGATAAAAGTCGTTGTTGAAGTAGTTGATAAATGTAAAATTACATAAAAAAATATATTTTATAATCTTAAAATAATACAAATAAACATATTATTTTTTGTTTTTAATTAAATTAATTTAAATTATTACATATATAAAATTAATTATATATATATTATATAATATTTTATATTTATGAAATGAATGAAAAATGAAAATGAAAAAAGAGGACGGCGAGGAGAGGACGATGGATGACCACCAACGAGGACGTAAAAGCTGACGGAGAAGGTCCCATAAAAGTCTGAATGCATTTTGGGAATTTTGGGGACGACGGATGACGGACACAGAAGCAGGACAGTGAGGAGAGGACGATGAACGGATGAGGATAGACAACGACAAATAGTGATGGAGTACAATGGACAACCACCGACAATGGTGTATGACCACCGACAACGGTGGATGACCACCAACGAGGATGCAGAAGCCAATAGAGAAGGTCCCACGAAAGCCAGAATGCATTTTGAGAATTTTGGGCGTGTATATACATTAAGAGTATAATGAAAATTTTCATAAAATAACAAAAGTAAAAAAAAAATATAAAAATTAGAAGCTACTCAAAATAGTATTTCAGAATAAGTTATAAATTATTGAAATAAATTCGTTTATCAAATACTTCTAATAAGCTTATAAGTTAGTCAAACAAATTATAAACTAGTTAAATAAATTATAAACTAACTTATTGACCTTCCCAAATATAGCCATAGAGTATTTCAGTTTTGTATGGATACTTATTATATTAAATATATTATATTATATTTAATTACTTATTAATGACTTAGAGATCAATTATTGGAACATCCAAAGTTATATATAATAGTATAAATATGCTAAATATGCTAAAAAATTAATTAAATATTTTTTTAAAAATAATGTCAATATATCAAGATTACCTGAACTGTACGAAACTCTTTAATATAAAAAGTTTTGAGAAAAAGGATAAGGCAAAGCGTCTAAATAGATTAAATAGCATAACTATAATTGACTAATTTTTTTAAAAGAAATGTTTTCAAAATCAGCAAATACAGTAACCGATTGAATATTTTTTACCCTTATAAATTTTAAAAGAGTTAAATCCAAATCTAACATTATATATAAATCATCCCTGCATCTTCTCGATGTTAAAGTTGATGTCTAACAATTTTACTAAAAAAATGGTGATTGAATAACAAAATAAAAAATAACTTTCCATGATTTATAATGTATTTGGATAAGATGACATAACCAAGGAACACAAGATAGAGCTGGGAAATTCACACTCCCTTGCTTGCACGTTGGGATGTTATGACAATATCCCATTAGTGACTTTTCAAATATTTTTAAGATTATATTAACAATTCAGTCATACATGAGTGGATTGTTTAGTTCTTGAAAGTATAATTTTACATGATTTAGTTCTTAAATATCATGAATTTATTAAACACTATCATTGTGTGAGTTTCTCAAAGATAAGTAAATATACAATTTAGTTGTATAAACTTTAGGATTAACATGTTGAAGCCTTAAATTTCAAGTATTATACAATGAAAAGTGTACTTTGCGAACTAATTTGTTTTTTTTACTTTATTTTTAATTAATAGAGATAATCAAGACCCTACTAGTGTGTGCGTAAACTCAATTCAAATTTAATTTTTTGGTTAAAAAAATTATTTGTATTAAAAATAAAAAATAAAAGAAAAGCGATTTCAAATAACTATCCGTTAATGATTATGAGACATTTAAAATTTAAGATACTGAAATACTAAGGTACGTCAAGAATATATTTCTTTTATAATAATTCAGAGAAAAAAAATTAAGTCACTAAGTAGTAGTCATGTAAAGGATGTGAATAGTTTAGTTTAGAAACTCTTGTTTTGTGATATAAAACAAACAAGGCTTTATAAACATAAACAAACACATACTTTAGAATCCGAAGAAAATTACAAGGTAACACTTCAAATACAAGATTGAAGTGTCTAGGCTTTGGCCGGCTTTTGTACCATTTGAATTTGAAACTACCTCAATTTCTTGGTTCATTCCTTCTCTCTCTCTCTCTCTCTATATATATATATATGTGTGTGTGTGTGTGTGTGTGTGTGTGTGTGTATGTGTAAAACCTAGTGATCATAGTGAAACCTCGGAAAGCAAGGACTTGCATCAATGGCTCCTACAATGGGGGTTGTTAGATGTGGTATTTTGGTGCTAATTGCAGTACTGTTTGTGAAAGTAGCCATGGCTGCTGATATATTTCTGGACTGGCAAGTTTCAGTGGATTTGAATATGAAGCCTGTGTCCACTGATCAACCGGTAGGGTTTAACTGATTGAAGCATGTTATTCTTATTTGATTGATTTTGAAAGGGTAAAAACCCTAAAACAGTGTTTTTGTTGTCAGGTTATAACAATCAATGGCATTTTCCCTGGCCCTCTTATTAATGCTACTACAAATGATATGATTCATGTCAATGTTTTCAATAATTTGGATGAACCCTTGCTTTTTACATGGTATATTCCTCTCTCACTCTCTCTCTTTCAATTTAAGAATGATAAATTTGACCCTAATATGGCTAATACAGATACTTCGATTTGATTTTTTAGGCATAAGTGTTCATAGGTATTGATGAACTTAAAGCAAAGATACAAATTATTTCATACCAGATAGTTCTGTCTGAAAATTGTTCTTTCAAATGATATGGAAGTTGAGACTAAGTCAATGTTGCTGCTCTAATTTTACTTAGATTTTAGGTTAGTGCCTTGACCTAGCTAGGGTTTTAGGGGAAGCATGAGAAAGCCAATGCTAATGGCAAATTTTATGATGATATTCAAAAATAAACCCCAGCTTCATATATAAATTACAAATTTTTCATAGTACTGCTTTGGATTTAGCATTGGAGTTTTGTTTGATCATGGCAAAGCAATGGTTTTTGTGTAGGAATGGCATTCAACAAAGGCTAAATTCATGGCAAGATGGGGTTTCGGGCACAAACTGCCCCATCCAACCTGCTACTAACTGGACATATGTTTTCCAAACCAAAGATCAAATTGGCACCTTCTCCTACTTCCCTTCCATCAATTTCCTCAAAGCTGGTGGAGGGTTCGGTCCAATCCGAGTCAACAATCGCCCGGTGATCCTAGTTCCTTTCCCTAAACCAAAAGCAGAATTTGATCTTTTGATTGGTGACTGGTTTCAAACTAGCTACAAGGTAACTCATTGCTCATAGCTCAATACACAGGAGTTTGAATCCTTTGTAGTCGGCACCAAAACTATAGAATCCAGTTGTGAAATCGTGACCATCTGTTTTGAATTGAACGATCATGATTGAAAGAATGTGTACATATATATTTTTTAATTTTCTTCTTTTAATTGTGGTCGTCCAATCCAAAATAGACAACCACGACTTTGTGATTGAACTCTGTAGTTTTGGTGCCAATTGTAGAGAATCCGGACACCATCAAATTGGGCTTGATTCCTTTTAGGAGCACCCCTAACATATCCTCTCTTAGTCCTTTTCATGAACACTTAATTTTAGATACCTTTTTTATGCACAATTTTTTCACAGGATGTTAGGTCTAATCAGGATGCTACTCCTGATTGGATGCTAATAAATGGAAAAGCACCATATATGAACAATATTTCAAAACCCCATGAGTCCTTCAATGTTACACAAGGTAAGACATGAACAAGAACACTGTTAGTGACTTCAGTACTATAATTATGTGAGCTGTAGTAAGTAGCTTGTGTTCATGTGGTTCAGGAAAATCATATTTGCTCAGGATATCAAATGTGGGGACAACCTGGAGCTTCAACTTCAGGATTCAAACTCATAAAATGGTTTTGGTTGAAACTGAAGGATCTTATGTGAGTCAGATGGAACTGGATTCTCTTGATGTTCATGTAGGGCAGTCCTATTCTGTTCTAGTCACAGCAAGCCAAAGTGCTGCTGATTACTACATTGTGGCCTCTCCCAAAATGTACAATGCCTCAGATATGAGCAGTCTCGTTGGCATTGCTGTGCTTCATTATGACAACTCCACCACTCCAGCTACCGGCTCTCTCCCGAGTGGACCTGACCCATTTGATCTTCTGTTCTCAATGAACCAAGCTAAATCCATTAGGTAATTATCTATAATGATATGTTAGTAAGTAAACTACCATAATGGTTCGTGAAAGATATCACTGCTATCAATTTAGTCATTGAAAGATAATTATTAGGTAATTATCCGTCAGATGGTGGGCCACGTTCCACACCATCAATTCCATGAAAGTTCTCTTATCATAGTTAAGAGTCACCACAAAATGATGCATGT
Organism: Biancaea sappan; assembly: GCA_037074585.1. NCBI lineage: Eukaryota > Viridiplantae > Streptophyta > Magnoliopsida > Fabales > Fabaceae > Biancaea > Biancaea sappan. The sequence goes on from CM073492.1 coordinate 42,184,726, forward strand.
TTGATATATTAGGACTCAATTTAAAGCAATAAACTTTCAATGACTATATTCATGACAATGGTATATATGATAATTTACTATTTGTTTTTGTTTGGCTGTATCTGTAATCTTCAGGGTAAAAGTATGCTTTCCTACTATAGTATAGTAATAGCAATGCTTGGGAAGTTTTATGAGAATTTGTTCTGGATTTGAGTACAAGGCATACTAAACTTTAGATTAAATTACTGATTTAGTCCTTAAAAGAGTACAAGTATCTCAATTTAGTTCTTGAAAGATAAATATCTCAATTTAGTCCTTGAAAAATTTGTATTTATCTCAACTTGGTTCTTTTCGTTACTAAATCTCAAAACTCACTCTCAAATTTTAAATTTGTTATCGCCAAAAGTCACTTTAATAAATAGAGGGGTAAAATTGTGACAATTGTAATATTTCAAAGACTAAATTGAGACACTTTAGCTTTTAGGGACCAAATTGAGAAAAGTATAATATTTCAAATACCAAATCAATAACATACTCTTTACATTTCGGTCTATTTTCTGTTGAAGGTGGAACCTAACCACAGGAGCTGCAAGGCCTAACCCTCAAGGATCCTTCAATGTATCAAATGTGACAATATCTCAGACCTTCATTCTAAAGGCATCAACGTCTGACATTGACGGCTCTTCTCGCTACACAGTCAACGATGTGTCTTACATAACCCCAGATACACCATTGAAGCTTGCTGATTACTTCAGCAATGGAACTGGAGTGTATGATCTTGATGAATATTCTACAAACTCTTCAAATGTTAATGTCACCAGTGGAGTTTTTGTAGCAAGTGGATTGCATAAAGGGTGGCTGGAGATTGTGTTTAACAATGACTTGGGGGCCATGGATGCTTGGCATTTGGATGGATTTAGCTTCTTTGTTGTTGGGTAAGTGTAAATCAACTGGTTCTCAATTATGAGTTGATTTTTTGGTTAAATAATTCTTTTGGTTTTTATAATTTTACTCAATTTTCAATTTAGTCCTTGTAGTTTAGAAACTTTTAATTGAGTCCCTATAGTTTTAAAATTCTTTTACTTTAGTCCCCACTATTAAATTTCCATTAGTTTGCTATTAAATTTTGCTGGCATGATTAATTCAAGGAGAACATTACTAACTTGTTCATCAAAAAAATTCTAATTGTCTCAATTTAGTCCTTAAAAGATCAAGTATTCCAATTTAGTTCACAAAATATTATGTTTTTCTCAATTTGGTTTCTCTGTTTGGCAAAATGACTTTTGGAAACAAAAAAAAAAATTTGAGATTTAGTAATGAAAGGGTTAAATTGAGATAAATATAATTTTTTAAGGACTAAATTGAAATATTTGATCTTTAAGTGACCAAACCAAGAAATTTGTAATCTTTCAGGGACTAGATCAATAATTTACTGTTAATTCAAACCAATTCACTCTAATTATATGACATACACACAAGTTAATTTCACTTTATTACTTTAATCCCTTTCGTTGGCACATATCATGCATAAGTGCTAAGATGGCCCATGGTTGGCTATGTTAGTGAAATTTTGACGACAGACTAACAAAAGTTTAATGGTAGGGGCTAAACTGAAAAACTTTAAAACTATAGGGACCCAATTATAATTTTTTTTAAAAATGGACCAAATTGAAAATTGAGTAAAATCATAAGAACCAATGGACCTAGTTTTTCCCTCTCTTTTTCCTTATGAGCTTGCCATAACATCATCAAACTGGAAGATAAAATATAAATTCTGCAGATCAGGACAGTTGGTAGATATGAAATTTTGCAGGTGACTGATAACAAATGTTTGTATTCAGATATGGAGAAGGAGAATGGAAAGCTGAATTACGATCAACTTACAACATTCATGATCCTGTGGCTCGCTCCACCGTGCAAGTGTTCCCCAGAGGGTGGAGTGCTGTTTATGCATACCTTGACAACCCTGGAATGTGGAATTTGAGATCTCAGAAACTCAGAAATTGGTACTCAGGCCAAGAGCTCTATGTCAGAGTCTATGATCCTGATCCTAACCCTAACAAAGAGAAGCCACCCCCACACAATCTCCTCTTGTGTGGTTAGTCATCTTTCATCTCTCTTTGTGTTCCAATTTGATCTTTCAACTTTCCTTCCTGTTTCATTTAGGTCCCTTAATTCTATTTTGTTCCAATTTGGTCCTTCAACTTACAGAAACAACTCAAGCACTTTCTTCCTTTTAACAACTCTAGGATGTAATGTATGTTTTACTGCTCAATTCTGATATCTCAAAACTTTTTTGTTAAGCATCTCGGTAGTGTTGAAGAGAAGAAAACGCGTGAGCGAATTTTGTAAATTAAAGAACCAAATTGAAACAAAATTAAATTGTGGGACCAAAGGAAAATCTGAAGTACAGTAGAAGGGACATCTTGGAACAAAATAAAATTAATGGATCAAGGTGAAACATAAGGGACCAAAGTGAAACTTAAGGTAAAATTAAAAGATCAAAGTGAAACAAAATTAAGTCAAAGGACAAATATGAAATTTGAGGCAGAGTTAATGACTATGTTATTTTAGATTTTCCTTTTATCATCATTCATCAATATGGTTGTGGTGTTGATGTTTTTGGAACACTCACAGGGAAGTATCAACCTCCAGCACCAAGCCCTTCTCCCTCAGTACCCCCTTCTTCACCATCGCCTCCTAATTCTACGGCATCTACTCTACATATCACATGGTATTGACATATTTTGGTATTTTTTTTAAGTATTATTTGCATTTTACACACACACACACACACACACACATATATATATCCAATGTTTATAATCTAATATGTACTGTTGTTTAATAGGTCTCTTATTGGCATGACCACTGCCATGTTTCCTCTATATTGGTTAGCTTTGTGAGCCTGCACTCGTCGCCAAGGAGATTAGTTTGGAAATTCAGACGGATAGTTTTTCATGGTCTTTTTTCCTTCTTAATTTTTTATTTAGAATAAAAAAGTAGTTACCTATTGATTTATTTATTTATTTTTATAGCCTGCAGTTTGATATTGACAAGAATGTAGTCATTTCAAACAAGTTGAATAGGTGCACAAACAATATGTAGTTGTACCTATTAACAATACCACTGTCATTGTAGCTATTGTCAAAACGAACTGAGTTCATAGTATAATGAAATGTAACGATTGAGGCTATGACACGAATGGCTAAATATATAATTTAGTTCCATAAACGATTATTTTATACTTAGTCTATAATTTGCATGAATTAATTTATTTGAAATTTAAATTTTAGAGGCTGAAAAATAAGAGAGTATATCTTTTAAGAATTATTTTGTATATTTACTCAAAATTTATATATTTTAAGTCTGAATATGAAAATGATAAATGAGTGAGAGGATTTGGAGATTTTTAAATATTGGAATCCGACTCTAAATTATATATTTACTAGCTGACATTCCACAATGTGCGTGCATATATTAAAAAAAATACTTAAATAAGTACTTCGAAAAAATGATTATACATGTTATTTGGTCTTTGAATTTTCCCCCCTTTGCCTCTGAAAAGGTAGTACAAATTAATTTGTATCGTTTGTAATAATCGTACACATGAATCTACTCGTGAGTTAGGCACACTAAACAAAAATACTAACATAAAATGTTAAATAGCCCACATTAAAATCCTATTTAAATAGTATTCTTATTATTTTCTTTCTGTTGTTCTGTCCTCCTCTATCTTCCCAGACTTACCAAACACAGAGCAAGGGAATAACAGAAACACACAATACAAGGGAATCACGCCATAGTTTTCATTTAGACCCTTCACACAATCTCTAGCACTGCAATGAAATCAATCACAACAAACCAACGAAAATTCATGAAATCGAGAGAAAATCAAAGACGACGAGATCAGAAACAGGGAATTTCACCTGTGAATCGATTTGTGATTGACGGCGGTGAGAGTTTCTCCATCGACGGCGAGATCTCGGTACTCGCGAGACGGCGATAACGACGTTGAATTGATTCTTCTTTCTTCAATTCTTCTCGGCCTAGCGTTTCATCTCTCAGTTGAGTTCCCCTATTTCCGATCCCTCTCTGCTGCTAATATGATCTCCTTCTGCTTCCCTCACTCCCAATTTAATTTTTTTAATGGCCACGCGTGATACACTTGGGTTCCAAACAAATCCTACATGATCCTTTCGTTTTTTTTCCCAACCTAATATGCCTGGGTCCTAACGTATTAGGTATTAGGGTATCAAGTTTAATAGACTTGATACGCCTAAGAATAAAAAAGCCTGTGATGCACTAGGGCCTAATCCGATTGAATAAGGTATTTCATTTTTTTTTTTCTGATACGTCTAGAGTTTTTACTCTCTCTTCTCTCTACTTGTAAAACCCCCATTCTCAGGTTTCTATCTCTCACAATCTCTCGGTTTTGGATCTTTTGCAATACTTCTTTTAGTAACAAGTTTTTGGTTGCTAAAACTTTCAATAACACTCTAGACTGTTACTGAAAGTTTTACGCTTTTGAAATAAAATTAAAAATAAAATATAAATGATAACTAACAATATTAAATAATAAAAATTAATATTAACACTGAATTTAAACCACAATTAACATAATTTATTTGTCATTATGTCTATATATATTACAATGTCAGAAAGAATTTTAAAATAAAATATAAATTATAATTAACCTATTTTTTGTCATTATTTTTATAATTTAATTGTTTATTATAAATAAAAAATTCAAATCCAAATATTTAATATATAATAATTAGTCATATGTTTACTAATAATCCAAATATTTAATAAACGTGTAGCTAAATGTTTAATATCTACACAATTAAAAAATTTTATTAACTTAATCTTTTATTACTATACATTAGAAATCCAAATTTAGAAAAAATCTCTAAAAGTAGAATTTTTTTTTGTGATTTTGTTTTTGAAATCACAATAAAAATATAATTTATCACCACTAAAATATTTGAAAAATTACTAGAAATAGCATATTTTCTTTTATATTTGAAAACTAAGTTACCCAATTTAGTTTTTGCATAGGATATTAATGGTTAATAAAAGATCATAGCAAAATTATATTTTGACTAGTAACTAAAAATGAAAAATCATATTACTTTATAATTAGGAATATATAAATAATAAATATTAATATTAATACTCCAAATAATTAACAAAAAATTAAAAATAATGAAAAATAATATTTAGAATGTGTAAGTTACATTTAATTAATCTCGTGCTGTGATAACTTAAATTCATGTCTAATAATTAAAGTTCATTAAGTTAATTTTTTTAATTTCAACTAAAATTTGAAATATATGGAAAATTTTGAAAAATGGCATAATTTTTTGTTAATAATTTCATTTTAAATTTTGTAGGCAACATTATGGAAAGATTTAAGGTGTTCCTATACCGCGATCCGGGAATTGTGAAGGGCAATCATGAGGATGATATTGAGTGTGATGATCTAAAACAAACTGAATAAATTGTAATAGACGACAATATAGATTTTGAGGCATTGAAGGAGAAGATCTATAGTAAATTGAAGTTGACCTCAAATTAGGACGTGCCTCAGACTGCAAAAAGTGTTTGATGGGATTTTCTTCTCTATGGTTTCAGATCATTCAAATTGAAGATCATTCATATGTATAGTTGATGATTGAGGCGCACAAGGAAAATACTGCAATCCTTCAAGCGATCCAAGTAAGTGTTTTTGTGTTCGACACTGTGCTAGTGCAACAAATCTCCTATTCCCAAGCTGACCTAACCACGCTCCCTCACAACATTTGATCAGTGGATTGGATAAGCTGGTGTTGTCACGTCCCAAAACTGGCCACGTGATCGGTGCTGACAGTGCCTAACCCGCACCACCGCAAGCTCCTGCCTTTTTAATAAAAGAGAGCCAAAATCATAATATAAGTTAATCCGACTCTCGATTTCAAGTATAAACTAGCATTTAAATAATAGCATATTTACATCATCCCAACATAAATATGATAATAATTCAAAATTTTGTGATAGTTCCTACTATCTTTACACAAATACACATAGTGATGTAGCTTACCCGATTACAGAGCTTTTCTAAGATTACCTAACTCCACATGACTCTGAGACTCCGCATCTTACCCCGAATAATGGGAAGGTATCAACAACTTGTACGTCGCCAATAATAGATCTTTTGTACCTAAAACTGTGAGAGGGTGAGTCCAACCACTTTACTCACTAAAAATAATCCTACCAAGGTACTTACATATAGATATGTAAGTATAATCACAAATACAATAGGTGAAGAGTTAAAGGTGAACAATACAAAGTTACAAATGCGAACATAATGACTAAGATCTCTCCGGGTACATGACTATATAATACACGTCATAGAATAATTGATACAACTCAAAGCTCATGTATGCATACAACCAACTAGGTGTTAACACTTGTCTATATCATTTAATCACATGCAAAAATTCAATCAGCAATACATTAACATGAAGTTCATACTTCTATTGGGTTTTAACCTAGCTAAGGGTCCTCATAGATCTCATGGACTACGTGCCACTGAACTTTATGAGCAGGAATCCTGTTCCGCCAATCCTCATAGGTCTCATGGACTATGTGCCACCAGGTCTCATGATTCTTTCGAGGCTAATATATAAAGAGGAGTACATAGGTCTCATGGACTATATGCCATTAGGCCTCATAAGCGAGAATATCATTTTACTGACTCATAGGTCTCATAGACTATGTGCCACTGTGCCTACTGGAGCACCTCAAGAATCATCCACATAGATGTTAAATCAAACCAATCCACAACAATAACTTCTAGTATTTATACATTTTTATGAAACCCAGATCTCATCAACTGAGCCAAACACAATCATGGCATCAATTCCAACTTATAAAAATCATGTATGTATGGGAACACACACTTATGCTTAAATATAACCTTGCATACACTCACATATGCCTATCTAGGTAAGCCATGCTTGTTCTCCTACATGATACGGCATATCATTTATATTCACCATACAAAGTTAATATCTCCACTCATGCACAACACAAAGTTTCTTATTCTTATTTACATGTAAAGCAATTACCCATCAAAATTTATACTTGTTTCTCCCTTTCATATTATGTGTGTGGCCATCTCATTAGGTTACCATTTTAGTCTAACCATACAAAGGAGTCATAATTTCTAATATCGCATCGATACACATTTTCTCATGTGAATCTTACTTAATTAAGATAACTACACACACATATCTTAAAAATATATATTCATATACATACATGTGTAAGAAGCATCCAAGATAGGATGAAAAGTTCCTTACCTTAGCCTTGAAGCACATCTAGCTTCTAGAAATCCTTCGTCTGAGTCTCGATTTGGATCCAAATCTTCGAAACATTAAAATTGCACATTAGAAAGCAAGACCCAGATCATCTGCACATGCCCAAACCATGACGCCCTGGGCGCAAGATTTAGCGCTAGGTGCCATGGATCTCTTCATGGCTAAAGGTGTTTCAGGTGTTGGTGCCTGGGGCGCCAACGCGAGACTCTTGGTCAGAGGGTGGTTGAGGCGCCATGGTTGGCACCTTGGGCCTCCAATTCCAGATTTTAGAATCCAACCTTGGGTTCCTGCGACTTCCAGCCCAAAATCAACCATTTTCCTTCAAATTTCTTCATGGGGTTTCTATTTAAATGTTCTAAGATCAAAGTGGTCCAAATTTCTCAAGCCATATACAAACTTGAATCACTAATTGCTCATAATAACCCTAACTTTTGTCATTTTCATCTCATACCTTCTAATGCATTCTTTTCATGGTCATTTCTTTATTTTCTTGCTCTTTTCAACATAATTAACACTCCAGCACAATGATCTAATAATAATCAGCCCACCAAAACATCTTACAACATTTACCCCCAATTTTCCTCCTTTAAGGTTTAATGTACTTCAAAGAAAAGGAAGGAGAAAGAAGAGGTTATTGGGTAGAGAAACTTACCTCAAGAGAGAACAAATAAGATGGTGAAAGGAAGAAGAAACCTCTCGAAAGCTTGAGTGTGTGAGTGCTACTATGGGCCGAAAGGAGAGACGCTTGAGGGGGGAAAGAAGAAAAAATGTTCCAGGAGAAAATGAGGAATGAGTATTTGTGTATATAAGTAAGAGTGTATGTGGTGCCCACAGTCTTCCTTTGCAATTTGGTCCTTCATTATAAATTTCAGGTTAAGTTTTCTAAGGAAATTTTAAGAAAACTTTTAATTCACACATAGAGCACCCAACTACACTATCTCAAGATACACATCATCATAGCAAATTTTCAACAAATTACCAAAATTTCATATTCCTTCACTTTTGCCCCTCTCAGTGTCTCATACCCCTTCAAGCCTTGGTCAAACGATTTAAAGATATCGAATTCGTAACCTCCTCCTTATGAGGTCTATTTCCATGGTTTTCTATTTTATCCTTCCCAAAATATTCTATGTTTGCTTTTCTTTTCACTTTAGTCCTTAGACATGCCTCTTACTCTCATCACTTATATTTGCCTTTTCGAAAGAAAATTTTTGCTTGGCCAAGGGCGAGTTTTAGTCTTTATCAAAATTTAGGACTCTTCATTCCTATAGTCGGGACTTCAAGATTAGCAAAAAATTTTCACTCCCATAAATATGTCCTCTTTAATTACACAGAAAAAACTTGGGGTGTTACAGGTATGCCAGCCATACATGGGCCAACTAAGCCTATATAGCGAGTCGGGGGCAAGCTCACACCAAGAAGCCCTATGACTCGATGACGATGGAGATTTGCCAGTTGAGGCCACCTATGGATATATAATTAATGAAGACGATGCAATCGATGAAGAATATGCCTTCCATATTGTCGTGGTTGAAGATTTCGATAAAGAAAGTGAAAATAATGAGGTAGATGATGAGTCCAACGATGAATCAGACAATGAGCCGAACAATGATAATGATGATGATGATGGCAACGAGGAAGAGGTAGTGGATCAAGCAATGGTGTAGAATCCGTCAAGAGGTTTTCAACATCTTGTAAGAGAGTTTTCCTCTCAAATTAATGTAGATGCGATCGATTCTTTTGAAGGTTCTGATATTGTTGATCTGGTGAATTATGGCTATGACTGGGAGCTATACATTGAAATGATCTTCAAGAATAAGAAACCTTGGTGAAACTATACTCCATGAAAAAACATCACACCTTCACAATGGTCAAAAGCAATAATAGTTGCATGGCGTTTAGGTGCCCAGAGTATGATAGGAACTTCTGTAGGCTATCTAGGGAAAACATTCTCCAACATGAAAAATCATGATCCACGCTTATATCTCGCCAAACTTGACCCAAGACCATTTGAAGTTGAACTCAGACGTGATCACATCCTGCATCATTTTGTTGGTTACTGGACCCCCAAGTGTGCTTGTCTCACAAATTATCAATTTAGTGACTACTCAATTTGGGTATACCATCTCATACAAGAAAACTTGGAATGCCAAACACAAAGCACTTGCTCGGGTGTTAGAAAACTTGGAGAAGTCGTATGCTTTCTTGCCTTGTTGGCTTGCTATTGTCCAGCACTTCATGTCAAGCACGAAGGTGTATTTTAAGAGAAAAATTGTGCATGGGTTGAATGAACCCATCTAGTCCTTTCAGTGAAATTTTTTTAGGTGTACAAGCTTTGTATCGACACATTACCACACTTGAAACCAATCCTTTAACTTGACAGCACCCATTTGTATGGGAAATATAAACATACATTGTCGATAGCTTCTAGCTAGGATGCAAATAGAAGGATTATGCCCTTTGCATTTGCCATCATCGAGGGGGAGACTAAGGTAGTGTGATCCTTATTTTTATTTTGCGTATTGTGAGGGAGTAGTCAGATGTAAGCCCTATTTCAGATAAGGGGAGTGGAATCATACATGTCGTGGAAAACCTACAGGTGATGGGTAACCCATCATTTTCGTACCATTTCTATTGTATATGTCACATTTACTCCAATATCATGAAGGAATATAGAAGTAAGGAGGCAATAAGCATTGTCAAGGCTTCAGGTATAAACAAGGTTATCAAGATCAAGAGCTTGCATTCATAAATAAATATAAAAAATATATATGTGTTAACATTGCAAAAATATCAAGAGTTCACTTATAAAACATATCATATATTGCATATATTGCAAAAATAATATAGGTTGACTAGGTTAAGATTCATATTTCATTGATATGAGACTGATTATATTAAAATTAACAACTTCTGCTCAAATAGACAAATACAATCAACAAATAAAATAAGCAAGTAGCCAGCAGCAGCAATTCAGAATCACAGCAGCAACAAATTAGAACAGCAAATCATAAATTAAACATTAGCAAATTGCAATTAACAAATCAAGTATCCAACAATAACAAATTAGAATACCATATTCATAAACACAGCATAATTTCTAGAACTTGAAAAACAAAGGGAATTAGGAAATCATAATACTTGCTTACAAAACACAAGGGATTAGAAAATCATAAATTAAACACAAAAAGACTTGCTTACACAAACATAATGCGAACTTGGAATCAGGAAATCAGAATCGCAGAGCAGTTTAGTAGTAGCAAGCCAGTAACTAGAAAGTAGAAACTTTAAAACAAAGGGATCAACCACCTCAAATGCTTTTAAGAATATCTTCAAATAGATTCTAATCAAAGAAAAAATTGCAATGGAAGCCATATCTAGCTAGCACTAATAAGAATCCATCTAGAAAATCTATTGAGACCACTCTTATAGTCACAACAAAACAAAGTTACCAAGATCTAGATCCTATGTGCGATTCCACGATCCTACGTGTGGGATCTAGATCTTGACTAAAATAAATGCTAGGTATGATCCAACACTATTTATACCCACAGGATCTAAATCTTATGTGATCCTACGATCAAGATCTAGATCTTGATGACCTTGCACCTAAACATGTTTTCTTGTTGGTTTATATAACAAAAGTACGCAACCTTGTTTAACATGTTCCCTTCAATTGTGCATGTTATATATGGGAGCAACATGCAGTGGAGAGAAAGTTATCAACATTAGCATTGTGTTTGCCTGATGTGATGACTATGTTAATGAAATGCCTAGAGAAAAGTAGTGTCAAGCCTACGATGGATGGGGCACCATGGCACGCCACATTTCTAAACCCTCTATGTAATACTAAAGGACCCACTGGCACACGACATTAGAATTGTAAGGCATCCAGACAAATTGTCGACAGCTAAGTTAGAAAATCTAATAAGAAACATACAGATGGTATCAAATTAATAGTGTAAGGTTAGTTGGGTATCGTACGTCATCGTCTGTCATATAGTCCAATAACATTCAATATTTTCCCAATGTGTCTAGCTTCAGGCACAAGTGTTGCCTAAACCTCATCCACCTACAAAGATCAATAACAAATGTGTAACTTAGTATTCATATTACAACAAAAATAGCAATAAATGTGATTAAGACAATTTATACCTATAGCCTAGTGATAATGGGAGCTTGTAGATATCACCTCATGGATCAATGAGCTTTGGCGGTCGAGGGGCTAATTTGGGAAAGTGATTCCATGCCCATAGGTGTAGGAGAGGGAGGCAACTCACTATCTCCACATGAGAAGGATCAGTGATCTGGCAAAGCGCTCTATATAGATGTGTTAAGTTCGCTAATCCCCAACTATACAAGTCGGCCTCCTGCAGGTTGTGTAACAAGGGGAGGTACATGTAGTGAACTATATTGCCCAAGTGACCCACCATCATGTACCCTTAATCATTTGCATGATGAACGCCCATGCATAGTGTCACGACCCGTTTTCTAGGCACATAACCGGCACAATGATGAATATCCCATCACTGTAAGCCTTTCGATAAATTCTACCCATGAGTTTAGTCATTATCAAAATAACCATTCCTGAAGAAAATATATCAAATTTTCTTATTTGAAATTCATAGAGATGATTTGCACATAATAATAGATTCTCAATATAAAATACATTATTATGCTGACATATAAACCAAATGTCAAACCCCTGACCTAGATGTCCTAGACGATTACAGAGCAACATAATCTATAACAAAAGAGGGGTCTACCCGACAACGGGAAGGTCCAAAGTGATCTACTCCTCTAGCAGATATTCTTCGATGGCAACCTGATCTGAACAAAAAGGTTGTACAAACAGTATGAGCTTTTAAACTCAATGAGCGAATCGGCCTCGCGTTAATAAAATTCAAATACATTACCAGTCATGCAAGCATATCCAAAGGCTCATACTCAACCAATAGACAGAAGATAAAAATTCATCCAATTCAACAAACGTTACTAGTACTCGTCAATGGCAATATATCCCAGAGAGCGCACACAGGCCGGCTCACCAATTATGTATATTTTCGTCATGACGCCCAACATCATCCTTTTACATACAAAAAGATAAAAATTCATCCAATTCAACAAACGTTACTAGTAATCGTCAATGGCAATATATCCCGGAGAGCGCACACAGGCCGGCTCACCAATTATGTATATTTCTGCCATGACGCACAACCTCATCCTCTTAGCTAGGGCGCCTCACGGATTTATCACCAATCCGGGCTATATCCCTACTGAGGGAATTGTTGTCTCCACACTCATTGGTCAAGACACCCTGTCAACCGGGTTTTCCGCCTTGCCGTGAGAGGGGGTACTGTCCCGCTCAATAACAATCAATATCATTTCATATCATAATCAGAAGCTCAATATAATATTCATCCATATAACAGGTATAGTATATAACTATATTATAGTTTTATAAACCACAATTCAAGAGATTCAATCTTCACATCATCATGAGATATTTACTTTTTCTTATCCATACTTCTGGATTAATTATCTCATTATATTCGCCATTCTGAATCCAATTTCCCCCTATGAATTTTGGGAGTGTCCTATGACATACTTTTTATCACCAATAATGCTAAAACTCTATTAAAACGGGGTCGTTTCACTCACCTGGATTCCATACGAGCATCGCTTCTCTAAGTCATTACAGACAAGAGTGCTCAGGTGAATTTCGGTGTTCTGCTACGAAGATTTTCATGAAAGATTAGAGAAAATACGTTAGGATTGTTTTCGTACAGATACTGTTCATATGTACGATTACTGTTCATATATACGGTTACTATTCATACGTATAGTCACTATTCATACGTATGGTTACTATTTATATATACGATCACTATTTATATGTACGGTCACTATTCATACGTACTGTTACTATTCATACCAGAAATAGAGAATACAATCTGTAAAAGAGTACACCAGGTAAGTTCCCACGAAAGAGTGGAGGGTCACACTGGACACACTTAAAAACCAGGTCTTTCCTTAGCCAGAACTTTCCTAGACATGTATTCTTCACAGTTTACATTTTATTTCGGTAATCAGAGAATCAAAATAATATGTAAGCAGCTAAGGACAGTTTTTCTGATGTGCAAGATCAGCCAAAGCCGCAACCACAGAGCATACTTAAGAAAATAACTTCTAAAATTTGAAAGACATAGAAAGAGCATAGTATCCTTACCTAAGCTGAAAAGGAAAGGCCCAAAATCTCAGAGGCCTAGCATTGAAGTAAGAGAAACTTAAGGAGAGAAGAAGAGAAGTTGAAGGTGTGAGTTTATAAGTGAAATGAAAGCGCCTATTTATAGGAAAAGTCAAGGGTACTATTTGATACTATGCGCTAATAAAATATTCAATTTACTATTTATGAAAATGACATTTCTAATAATGCATTTTACTGTATAAATCGCGGCAACGGCTGAAAATTTTTCTTTTATTACTATTGGAAACTTAAAGAGAAAACTATCCTTTCTTTTAAACCTTTAAGTTTCTTTTCAAATCAGTCCTTTAAATTTAGTCCCTGAGCGTATTTTTACACATAAAATGTCATTTTCTCCTACAAACTTCTTTCTAGTTTTCTCTTATGACCAAACCATATCTAGTACTTGACATTTCGATTGTATAAATGAACAATATCATATATGTAAATAGTATTATACAGGTAAATAGTACCGTATACTGAAATAGTAACAGTAGTTTGTAAATAAATATTTATATTTTATTTTTCATGGGTATTACACATAGTGTTGTAACACCTTGTCATCGGTATCGTTTGATATGTTAGAGAACATCTCAGCCAATTAACTCAAGCTCACTCTTTGGCCCTTAATCTTATTTTTCGGAGGATGAACACCTAATAAGGTCTCACAAACCAATGGCCATTTCTCATCTAGTGGCACTAATTACAAGAAGGCCTTGGACTGACAATCCCATATGCACGGCCACATCTTCCAAGGTGATCATCCATTCTCCCTATGACATATGGAAGGTAAGGGTCTTTAGGCGCCATTGCTCCACGAAGGTGTCAACCAATGCAAAGTTGTATTTGAAGAACCTTAGGCCATAGATGCTATAAAACCTCGACATATGCAAGTAAGGAACAAACCGAAAGGTATGGGTCTTATAATCTTGATGATCCAGTGTCTCGTTCTACAGTGCAAATGTTCTCTAGAGGGTGGAGTGTGGTGTATGCATATCTTGATAACCCAAGAATGTGGAATTTGAGGTCACAAAAGTTGAGAAATTGGTACTTAGGGCAAGAGCACTATACGAGGGCCAATGATCTTAATCTTCACCCTACCAAACAGAAGCCACGCCCACACAATCTCCTCTTGTGTGGTTAGTGATTCTTTACAAATTTTTTTTGTTTAAAATTATTCAATTTTTTTGAAAATTGAATCCAATGGGTTGGTCAAATTGAAAAATTAGTGAAATGGTTACATGATCGGTTTGGTTTCATCTAGTGAACCGGTCACTAAAAAACAAGTTTTAAAAAAATAAAATGAAATTGGAAAGTTCAATGATTGGATTGGTTTTAGTTTTATTTTATTTTTTCTAATTTGTTTATACTTTTTCATTTTTCATACGTTTTATGAGTACTAATGTGTTATTCTACATATGGTTATTATTGATATATTGTTTTGTAACTAATTTTAAATTTGTTTCACATTCATATGTTATTCAAATAGGGTATTTTGTTAAATGTGTATAAAAATATTTAATAGCTTGTTTCGACCACCCTTTGACCTAAGCATAGAAATATTTATTAGTTTATTATATTTGATTTTTAATGTCTAAAATTAAGAAGATACATATTTAATTACAATCAATTTAACTATAATCGGACAAATGAACATTGAACCAAGTAATTCCATTGGTTTAATTTCAAAAATTTTGGTATTAAAATCAATAAAGATTGTAATTGGCTAGCTAATTTCTTTAGTGACTCAATGATTGGTTCGATTTTAATGTTTTTTGTTATGAATATTCGCAGGCATGTTTCAACCTTCTGCACCAATTCCCAGAGTCTCGTTCAGTGTCACTTCCTTCTTCAATGCCACTTGCAGAAGTAAACCCTAAATCTGGGGCATCTACTGAATACATAACATGGTATTAACATATTTAAAATTCATTATCATTACATTCATGCAAGGCTTATAAACTTATAATCTAATATTTACTTTTTTTTTTGGGTAAATATTAATAGGTCTCTTATTGCCATGACAATGATCGCCTTCCTCTGTATTGGATAGTTTTGGAAGAGTGCGACACTTGTCTATATATATACACACACACCAGCTCAAAGATTTACATTTATTTTTTGCCTTTTTTGATGAGGTGTTACCCATTAGTTTTATTATTATATTTTTTAATTTTTACAGGCTGCTAGCAATTAGCATTTTTGGAGTATCATTTTTTGGCCCCAATTAACCCCTCTCCCATTTTTTGATTCCCATGGAATACTCCCAGGAATTTGCTAGATAGTGAATTGTTCATTTTCTTTCTCTCTAGGACTGTTGCAATAGCAATTTTTGTCTTTTTTTAAAAAATTCTTTTCCCTTCCGATTTCATATTTATTGCAGCTATTACCAAATTCTACCAATTCAATCATAATTGCACCGTCTCAAAAACTCTACGTGGCATTCTAAGCCAAGCAGCATCCTTGGCCGACCTAGATTTCATATTTTTATTTTATTAAAAATATTTTAAAAAATTAAAAGGGTTACTTTTTAACAATTTAGATAGTTGATCTCCCATATCAACAGTCTAAATATCATGAAGGTCATTTTAAAGAAAGAATTATGAAATCTGGGCCATTGATATTTATAGATCAATAGCTTAGATAGGCTAAGTAGGATGTTTAGTGACTTGAATTATCCTAAAATTTTAATTTATAATTCGACCCGATTTATTGAGAGTACGACCAAAAAAGAAAAAAAAAACTTAGAGGTATGTGAGACGAGCAAGGCAAGGGCCGATGCCTATAAGCAAGCAACACTGATCTCATTGGCCTCCTTGATATGTTGTGACCCATGGAACGACATGGTTTAGCGAGCAATTATATTTTTTATTGTATATGTTCATATTCGCTTTTTTTTTTATTGTACTCATTTGTATCAAATACTTTTGTCAAAAAATTAAAAAGATTATTCTCTTTGCCCGTGAATGTGGGTTACACTAATTGAACTATATAAATTCTTGTGTGTTATTTTATTTTTGTACTATTTTATCTACTCTGTTATAGTATAAATTTCTGTCACATAGGATCCTTGACTTTTTTAAGACAAACAAATAGTTCGGACTCTAATTGTACTTGATATACTTGTTTTTTGTTAACACTATTGATAATTTCCTCTGCATGTCAATCTAAAATCTCACACAATACGCAAAATTTTAATTTACAATGAATTGATACGTGAGAATTAATGAGAAGAGTCTTATATAATTTAATAAATCTAGAGATGTTAATAAAGATTATAAATCTATATAAAGCTAAGCTTTTTCAAAGAGTTTAAGTGTTTTATCTTTAAATTATCTCAAGATTTATGTGTTTGGTAAAAAATAATTTACATAAATCTTAAAATGATCTAAGAATAGAAACATTCAAACTTTTGAAAGGTTGAGCTTTCAAATAGATTGGCCCTAATTAAAAATAGAAGCAAGAATTGTTTTAACTTTAATTAAAGGCGAGAGACCCCTGTAAGTACATTACTCAACAAAAATAGTTCTAAATTAATTTTGTGCGTTTAATTATGACAGGGTTTCCAATTATTTTAAAAAACATTATTCAATATTATTTAAAACTTGACATCAAATTCTTGATATTAAATACTCGTTTAATGTGATATGTAAAGCAAAACATGCCCATGGAATCCAAATTCATAAAAGCCCATCTACTAAATGTCAAAATAATATTTAAATAGTTCCCATTCAGTACAGTAAATTATTTATTTGGTTATGAAAAGATTATAATTTTTTCAATTTAATTCTTAAAAGATTAAGTATCTCAATTTAGTCTTTAAAAGATTATTTTTTTCAATGTAATCCTTCTATTTGTCAAGGTGACTTTTGGCCACAAAAAAAAATAAACATTTAAACAATAGTAGATTTCATGATTCAGCAATGAAAAGAACCAAATTAAGAACCCTTGTTCTTTTAATGACCAAAATGAAAAAATTATAATCTTTCAAGGACTAAATAAATAATTTCTCTATCTCTCTCTCCTCTCTCTCTCTCTATATATATATATATATGTATGGGTATGAGCTGTAAATGTTAGTGAAGCAAGATGAGGTTATGAAGAAGTGGAATGATTTCATGGGATTGCTTAGGTGTAATGACTAAGCTATTAACTTAACCACAGAAACAGAGGGGAAGGACAAGCCCCAAAAATGTCACAACACAACACTCCCATATTTTAATGTCAATTTGTTGTTTAAAAGCAGAAAACAATGAGAGGGATTCATGTGGGAATATCAGTTACTAGAGAGAGAAAGAAGCAAAGAGAGAGAGGAGGTTTCTTGTTGAGCAAACTACGGAGTTTTAAAACAATGACTTTTGGCACATTAATACCCACCATACACTCTCTCTAGTAATAATAGATCACATTCTCTGGCATTGAAAAAGAACCAAAAACCCATGAAAATGAAAGGCTAAAATAACATTTTAGTCCTTTATCTATGCTTTAAGTTTTATTTTTGTCTCTAGTTTTGTTTCCACTTTAGTGCCTTAGCATTACCTTAGGTTTCACTTTGATTCCCTAATTTTATTTTGCTCCCATTTGGTCCTTTACTTTACCTTAGAGTTCTCTTTGGTTCCTTAATTTTGTTTTATTTCAATTTTACCCCTTAACTTACAAAACCAATTCAAGTATTTTATTCCATTTAACACTACCTAAATACTTAATAGAAAGTTTGATGAGATTATCAAAGTTAAGCAATAGTCCACATAAACTTTTCCTTGAATATATTGGTTGTGTTAAAAAGAAAAAAAACATTTGAATGTTTTTATTAAGTTAAAGGATCAATTGAAACGAAATAAATTAAGGGACTAGGAACAAAATAAAATTAAGAAATCAAATAAAAATTTTAGGTAAAGGATATGAAATCAAAACGAAACTAAGGTAAGGACCTAAAGTATAATCTGATGTAAACTTAAAGGACTAAATTAAAAAAAAATTAATTAAGGGATGAAAGTGAAACTTCAAACAAAGTTAAGGGGCCAAAATAATATTTTATCAAAAAAAAAAGAATAAAGAAACTCCATCATGCAGTTCTCGTGTGTTGTTTGAGATGTTTCAGAGGTCAAATCAAAACTCTTTACAGTAAAAATTTCAAGTTACCCACATTCATCATGAGGACCAAGTTGATAAAGAATAAAAAAAATCTTGAAAATTTTTCACACAGAGATGAGCTTAGCGGAAAAATCCTGATAAAAATACATGTAAATCCGAAAAACTGTACATAAAGAAAGAAAGAAGAATCGCAAAAACAAATCATTGAAAGGGGTTTGTTAGCTTAGTTGGTAAGGGGATCACAAATCTCAACATATCTCCTTCTACCAAAAAAGAATCTCATAACTCTGTATTCAAAGAATCATAAAAAGAATCAAACTTCATCCCTAACTCGTACCAAATCCAGAAAAAACCGAACCTTGTTGAGTTTTAATTTCTTTCTTTTTCAGTAATGGCAATCCACCAAAGCTGGCGCAGAAGAAAAACCCAGACTCGCTTCTTGTTCTTTCTGCTGATTGTTGGATTCAAAGGCAAATTTTGAAGATGAAGATTCTCTTTCTCTGTGGTCATCTTCTGGGGCAGGAAGATTCAGATCCAAATCCAGAGACAGAACATTCTTTTTCTTTCTGGGTTGATGATGATGATGTTCCTCATGGTGATGATAGTGATCAGACGACGTCGTGTTGGCGGTCCTGTGCCTTCTCATGTGCCCTCCCAAAGCCTGACCTGATGCAAATTCAGCCCCACAAATAGAACACTCATGAACCTTACTCTTACTGTTCCCAATTCCACTGTTGAATAACTGAAGAGAAAATGTGTTGTTGTTGTTTCGATTATGACTATGACTATGCATCTGATTGTTGTCATTGCTGTTGTTGTTTTTGAATAATACAAACCCTTCTTCCTTCATCTTCTTCTCTGGCTCTGCAGTGGCTAAGGCCTTGGGCTTCCTATGGCTGGCTCTGTGGCCTCCCAGGGCTTGAAAAGAAGGGAAGCTCTTATTGCAAGTCTTGCATTCATACACATAAAACCCTGCTTTGTGAGCCTCCATGAGTCTCCTATTGTTATCACACTTGTTCGTCGTCGTCGTCGTCGTCCTGCCATCTCCTTCCTCGGCGAGCCTCGGAGATTCCCGGGACTGGCCCTGAGCCAGAAGGATCAAGCAATTGGCCATGTCCTCCTCTTCCTCTGCGCTGTTGTGGTGGTGGTGGTGGTTTTCTTTGAATTCTGCACAAGTGGCGGCGGCTGAATTTTCGTCGCTGTTGCTGTTATTGTTGTTGTTGTTGTTTTCGTCGTGGCTTTTGGGGATGGGAGACTGAGGTCTTACCCTTTTGGTCCTCTTGCCTTTGACGATGTGGGATTGGTCCTGGGCCCCCGGAGAGACTTCTTCTGGTGCTTCCATGGCTGAATCTGGTTCTGATGAGCTTGAAGCAGAGGAAAGCAGAGAGAACAGAGGAAGACAGAGAGGAAGGGAAGAGGATGTGGTGGGATTATATAGATTGGGTATATAGACACAGAGGAAGACTAACTGTGAATCACTCCTCATATGCCAATCCTACCTTTTGCAAACTGCTTAAATATAGCTAAGTGGGGATTGCGAATTTTAGAAAATTTGCAAAATGCATACTCCTTGTTTGGCCATCCTTTTCAGCGCAAAAAGTGCTTTTGTGTTTTCATCAAATTATAAACCAAAAGGGGGACGGACGGATAAATTATAGGAAAAAAATTACAATAAAACCCCTTAAATTTTTGGATCGCTTTCAAATAGGTCCTTCAACTTTTAATTTTAGAAACCAAGTCCCTCATCTTTCAACTTATAAGAAATAGTTCTTTTTGTCAAATTCCTTTCTCTCGACATTATTTTTCTTGCCATGTCAGCCTCTCACAAGTCAAATACGATGACTCGAGAGCCTAGAGTAGCAAAAAATTTGGACATAAGAAAAGTCTAACATAGCAAGAGAGCTGTTGTTGTTAAAGATAAATTAGATGGATTGAACTATATCTTAAAAGTTGAAAGCTTAGGGACTTAATTTCTAAAATTGAAAGTTTGAGGACCTACTTTTCAAGTGATCCAAAATTCTAGGGGCTTTAATTTTTTTTTTTGGTTTTCATAAATTATATATTTGGTTCATTTGTACCTAAATATCCTGCTATTTGAAATTTTGAATTTAGAAGCCTTTTAGCTTAAACTATGAGCACGTTAACACCTTATAGTTTCACTTCATTACTTTTGGATAGACAAATGATTTAAGCAGATCACTTGACCCCTATCATTAAAACATTAGTATACTGTAATTTTATTATGTTAGAACATTCGGGTTGACTAAATGGGTACCAAAATGCAAATTTTCACACTACATGGTCTCAAGTATAAATACGCCAAACCTTGAGACACCAAAATACAATTTACATAAAAGAATTGTTACACTAATTTAAAATAATTTTACGTTCAACCAAACACCCAAACAAGGCTCAAATATAACAGTGAATAAAGAGAGAGAGAGAGAGAGAGAAAACACAATCTAATTTAAAAGAAAGTGACCAAAATTAGAGAGTGAAGGTGAAGGGCTGATAGATTGTTTTCACACTCTGTATCATTCCAATTTTATCGGATGTCCTCAAAGGGATTCACACTCTTTTCTCACACTTTGCCAACGCACTTCTCAATCAGAAAAATTGCAAACTAAAAATCCAGCCAAAAGCTTAATGTCACCACTTATTAATTAGTAGAATGCTCACTAATTATTAATTAATTACTGCCTCTCTAATTCCTTATTAACTAGCTTATGTGGTTCACTCTATTAATAGGTTGAAGATGACTCTAACCTCTCAATTTTCTCACTAATTTGTACCCGTAAACCACAATTAAGAGTTAGTTATGCCCACTATTCTTTTAGCACAGCAAAAAACTTTGCTGTTTTTAGTCTATCTTAATTTTTGAAAGATTTTGTTATTACTAATTTAATGTTTCAGACTTCAGAGATTTTCTATATCAAATTAATGCTTGAGAGTGATTTTATTCTAAGTCTAGAGATTTTTTTTTTTAACCTATAAATGATTGTGTCAATGTCGTTTTAGCAGATTTAAATATATTTTTGTTTTTTTTAATTTACAAGATTTTTAATTAATCCCCTAACTATTTAAAATCAATCAATGATTATTTTTTCTAATTATTAAAACAATATAGTTTTGTTTATATGGCATAAGAAAGTTTAAGTTCAATTTGGTTGAACCATATATGTTTGCATTGTTAAGAGTATGAGTCCACAGAAAAATACAAATGAAAAGAAAAATCTCAACACTGTGAGGGAGATCAGTCTCGTATCCAGATAAAAGATTGTATTTTGACTTCATTGATTCAATATTATGGACTCTGATTCAAGGGTTTTGAAATTAAGTTAATTGAATGGATTTGGTTGATGGTAGAAAATTGGGTGATCTTAGCTTATGGTGGTTGAGGTTAAGGGTCAATAGTTTGTTGGTGAAGAATAGAATGATAGACTAAATTATTAATTTAGTTTTTAAAAGATTATATCTGTCTTACTTTAGTTTTTAAACATTTGATCTTTCAAAGATTTAATTAGAGCAACTGTAATCTTTTAGAGACTAAATCAGTAGTTTAATTATGGAGTGGTATACATAATTACATGTGTATATACTATTATTATATTTGAGATTTAGTTACTTAAAGATTATATTTGTTTCAATTTGATTCTTTTATATGTCAATTATATTTAAGGACTAAATCAATACTGTTAATCTTTCAAGAATCAAATTAAAAGAGTAATAATCTTTTAGTGACTAAATCATTAGTTTACTTAATGACATTTCTACATACATACATGCATGCATGCATACATACGTGTATTAACTAGTTGGTTCGAGCAGGCCGGATCACAAAGATATATATGCTATATTTTAGAGAGAGAGAGAGAGAGAGAGAGAGAGTAATTGTAAGATGATTGGAGGGGCAGGCTGGAAGGCACGGAATATGCGGTGGTTGTTTCGTTGTTTGTTGGTTTCACTTAATTCTGTAGTCTGTGTGATGCTTCCATCACCACCCATTGCATGCATTTCTTGTGCCTCCACTCTCTCTTTCTCTCTTTTTTCCATTTCATTTTAGTCCATTTCTAGTTCTACTAAATAATCTATCCACAACACAACAAAAAAAATACCAACTCTACTTCTTTCACAAAATTTTGAAGTCCATGCACTGCAGTGTGTTTAATTAATTACTTGTATTAAAAGTAGTTAAGAGTTTGTTTTCGATACTTTTTGTAGTATTGAAGATTTTTTTTGAAGAAAAAGTATTTAAAAATTTTTTAGACTTTCACCAATCTAACTCGAGTTATATTAGATCATAAAAGGTATACAACTATTTAAACATTGATTTTTTTTTTCATTCACATGATTGAACTCAAATCTTGTTTAAAGTGAACAAATATCAAATCACTTGAATCAATAATATTAGTAATATTAAAGAATTTAGTATCACTTTCATTCATATCTTGTTATGTTATCTATTATGATTTTGTAAAATTTGCATAATCTAATTTTAAATTATAGTTGATTTGGTCCTAAATTAGGCCAGAATGGCTTGTCTAAATATGAATAAAGTAATATTGCATTTTTTTTAGTACTACAAGAATATAATAAATATTTTTC
Organism: Biancaea sappan; assembly: GCA_037074585.1. Classification (NCBI taxonomy): domain Eukaryota; kingdom Viridiplantae; phylum Streptophyta; class Magnoliopsida; order Fabales; family Fabaceae; genus Biancaea; species Biancaea sappan. The sequence goes on from CM073492.1 coordinate 42,208,012, forward strand.
TTATTTAACTATTTTTTGTTAAATTTGGATTTGGATGTATAATGGCACTTAATCTTGTGGAAAATTGCAAGTTATTGTTTTCAAATTTAACTGATATCTAAAGTTGGTTTATTGAAATAGTAGTTGTTGTTTGAATTCTAAGAAAATTATTAGTTTGATTTCTAGAAACAACATTTTAAAGAAGACTTCATCTTTTATACTCCGTAATTTTGAAAATGATTAATTTTTAATCATGTCGAATAGAAAGATATTCTTAAGAATTGTTTTTTAAAAAACTAATTGATATCATCAATATTATTATATTTACATAATGTAAATTGAATAGATACAAATTATCATGAATAGGTTTTTCATGGAGTTGGCAAGGGGTCCTATTTTGTGATTAATTCTCTTTAAAACAAATTTTTTAGTGTCTAGGAACTAATTAAATAATTTTTTTAAAAAAATTAAGAGTTACTGCTTGAACCTCTCTTGATTTCATTGAAATTCCAAACACATCATTAATCTTTTAAATAATTTTAAAATAAAATACCTTTATATATTATCATTTTTACGTCATATATGTGATTGTGATATTGTACCAAGACTAGTTCAACTAGCTAGTTGGGTACCTGCTAGGTCCTCTAAAAAAATATTGCAATTTTTGGAGGGTTTAACAGCAATATTTACACTATTGAATTAGAGTCAATAGCATTAGACCGACTTGTGTGTGGGGGTCAATTGTTAGATTGAGATTTGACGACTGACATTGATCTTTATAGTTGAACAACTGACATATCTCAACTGTCAAATTTTAATTCAATAATTATCATCCACACATAATGTTTGAATGTACAAGAAAAAAGATGGGTGCTAGTAGCATAAGGCAAACCAATTAAGACTTAAAAGTGCAATTAATTAATGGTCCTTTTGTGCATTCAATATCCTTTCATCTTCAAGTTGTATATATATATTATCAAACTCATGTATAGACGAGTCTCCACTCATCATTCGATTCACAGCTTTAAGTGAATTAGACTTAATTTTTATGCAAAATGTCACCTAAATCATCAACAAATCTTCAAACCTTGACAGATTGCCGCTAATTTATTAGTGATTGTGCCTAGAAAACTAGCCTAGTCAATGATCCATCTTTCCATCCCAAACCAACCTATATATATATATATAGAAATGGTGATGATTAGCTCTCCCTCCATTTGCTTAACTATAGAATTTGATTATATATGAAAATTAACTTTATGTTTGTAATGATTGAAGTCATGTGCTATTGATCCACTTCTAACTCTATGATCCCAATCATAAGTGATAACCAACAAACCTTAATTACTCATAAAATGTCTTATCACATTGTCCGAATCATTAAAACAAATGCCTAGACCAATCATTAGAGATCGATTTATGGATTTTGCTAAGTTTTTTTTTAATTAATTAACATGAGATTGTTAATCATTCTAATTTATACAAAGGAATATCAATATTGAGTATCGAAGTAGAAAAGGAATACGTGAAAATATGGTAACCTAAATGTATCATGCCCACTTGTATTATGTGATACATTAATTCCTTAACAAATAAATTTGTCTTTCAATCGTATTATTTTAACATAACTAAAGTTGATTGGTTTAAATGGTTAGATGCTTATTTCTTTTAATCAAGATTTCGAGTTTGAGTTTTGTAAACAAAAAATAAAATTTTATTGTTTCAAAATTTATTAATTTTGGAGAGCATGTTTAATTTCCATCATTAGTGTAAAAAAAAAGAAACAATTTTAAGACAAGGAAATTTTGAAAAAAAAGATTGTATAGTTTTTTATTAAACATGAAAATTTATCAAGCTAGTCTAATGTCACTAACAGGCAATAAAGAGATTAAGCCAAATAAGCCTATTTTAACATGTTTTAAATATACATCAGCATCTATAAGACATCAACATGTTAACATATATATGCATGCTGCTTTTTTATACATCAGTGTGTAGAAATATTATTCTCACTGTTGATGTTCTCTCTCTCTCTCTCTCTCTCTATATATATATATATATATATTCAATTTTAGCCATTTTCCAAATAATTGCATGAGATGTGGTTTTGACTTTCTAATATAATTAATATGGGAAAATAATAATGCAAAAAATGTTTTTTTTGGGGTACTAAATTATAGCTCGATGTGGCCCTATTTTGGTTTTACCAAGGATATCCCTTATCTTATAGAATAGAAAATAAGTCACTTTCAGACTTATTAAGCGGAAAGAGTATTATAGCTCATAGCGTCTCAAAAACTTGAACCCTTATCTTTATTGAGATTCAAACAGCTATTATTATAACAACTAGCTAAAGTTGGATTTCCACAAGGCAATGAGGAAAAAAAAAACATATTTTAAATGAAAATGTGTTATTTTCTAAATATATTGAAAGCTTTAAAAGGATGATTGCCCAAATTAGAATCATAAGGAGTTAACTTCCAAATTATCAAAGCCTAGAATTTGTAGAAGGTATTAAATCAATTGGTATTAAATCTACCGAGATTAACATAAAATTCATTTTTTTTTTCAATATTTATATAAAAATTTTGTGTGCCAAATCAGCATAGTCGTTGATTGAAATTGAAAGAAGGATACGTCTACACATGCTTAAAGAACATGAATGGATTGACATTATAGGAAGTATGCTTTCCTTTTAATAATTTTCTATTATTGAGCCAATTATTGACAAGGAATGATGTTGGAAAAAATATTTATCATGATTCCGTAACTTTTGAAATTAAATGTTATTATTCTTGACATTTTGATAAATATATAATTATTTTTTAAAATCAAAATTCTATTTCTATGAACCATTTTTTAGACTTGGCAAGAAAAAAAATTGACTATATTCACCACTGAAGAAGCATATACTGTTGAGATATATGCGACTAAAGCATTAAATAATGTAGCCCATTTAATAGCACTATTATTCTGATCCATTAAATAAATAAATAATGCAAAAACTAAGAACGAAGAAAGAAATAATATCCACGAAGGAAAGCCGAACAATTAAAATTAAAAAAAAAAAAGAGTTAGCTCAATGATATTATCATGGTTAAAGTATAATTTCACTCAATCCTGTATTTAATCTCTATAGTTTAAAAATTAAGAATTTGATCTTTATAATTTAAAATACAAAGATTAGTCAATAGTATTAATTAGTTGTCAGTCAACAGTTATCTTAACATACATAGCACTGACTAGTATTCTTCCATCAACTAACTCAAAAGTTATTTTTATTTTTGATGAAGTTTTACATTAATATTTAAATTTAGAAAAAATGTGAAATTAATAATATATAAATTATAATGTCAAAAAAATTATATATGTTAAAAATATAGTAAATAAATATTTATTGTAATTTATTTATTTATTTATTGTTTGAATTAGTTGATAACGTATAAATCCATATTAAATGGGATGTTTTAGTTAGTGTCAGCAAAGACTAACGATAGTTGACGGTGGGCATCATTTTCTATAACTTAGGAAACTATAGGGATGAAAAAACCAAAATTTTAAACTATAGGGACCAAAATCAAATTTGAGTAAAATTATAGGGATCAAAACTACTATTTAACCTTTTTTTTAATTTTCATTCAAATCCACATCAGATTTGCTACTTATAATGCATTTTCCTTATCTCTGGTTCCCTTACACTGTACATTCAATTCTGATACTCATTTGGAATTTATCAAATTACATTTGCTAAGTATACTCTTCTAAAATATTATATAATTATAAATTATAATTTTAGTATTTAAATTTTAAAATGTAACTTTACTCTTTTAAATTATTATGAAAAATATTACATATAAATTAAAATTAATATTTAAAAATTATATGATTTTGAAAGACTTTCAAATAAAAAATTATGAATGTATAATATATAACTCCATAAAGCATTTGATTTTTATTTTTATGCATTAGTCTTAATTTATAAGTAAAGTTTGCAATTTTCAAGATAGTTAAGGGGAATAAAGAATTATATTTCCATAGTAGATGATTTGAAAGGAAATTTTAAAAAAAAAATGAAGATGTGGTGTCACGTTGGCTGATAATTTGGACATGTGTGGTCACTGACGTAAACATGTATGTAGATAAAAGAATCCTAATCAGTGTCACTTGTGTTAAGATAATTGTTGACTGACAGTTGACTAAACTAATCTTTATATTTTTGAAAATTATAGGGATCAAACCCTTGATATTTAAATTATAAAGACTAAATTCAGGACTAATTAACACTATAAAGACCTTAGACATTCAGAGACGGATCCGCCTTATATGGTGTAGGGGCAATTGCCCCCACAAATAATTTTTTAGTTAATATATGTATTTTTTTTTTATTCTCACAAAAATTTTGAATATTGCCCCTACATGATACATCATAACTACTCATTATATTAAGAGTAGCTCACCCAATAAATTTTCTTAAATTAAATTTAAAAATTAGTTATATTCTATATTTTTTTAATAAAAAATTTATAAACTATTTCTTGCTTTCATTAACCAAAATTTTTAGATCCGCCTCTAGAAATATTTTAACCTATTATCATAAGTTGACTATTACAATATTCTTCTTGGGTATTTAAAATACTTTTTTTTCTAGGCATTGCGATAATATTTACGTTTCCTAATGGCCTCAAATGTAATAGATGAATAAGATACTTTTGCGTTATATAATTTAGATGAAAATGTTATTTTGGTCTATGATAAATAGTAAGACTTTAAATTTAGTCCTCTACAGATTGTTATCGTCAATTTAGTGTCTCTCAACATATAGACAGTAACAATATATAGACTTTCAATTTAGTCCGCTAAGTGTAAATTGAAAGTCTTCTTATTTATTAGAGCATTTATGTATTGGCATGCACGCATTTATGAAGGGAAAATTAATATGCAAATTTTCATTATGTTTTTTAACCTTCTTTTGCTTCTTTTTAATAGCATACTTCTCTTTAATTTTTCTAATTATTGGTGATGCAGAAAGTGTTGATTCAAATGGAATAGAAGATGTAATCTGTCTAACATGAAGCATATAATTTTGATTTCTTCTTTTTTGAATCATTATATAAAAAAATCCTATCCAAGTTCGCCCATGATCACCTCTAATTTAAAGATGTGCTAACTTTGATTTCTTCTATCATTATTGCAATCCTTAGGTTACTTTTGGATGAAATAATTTATGATGTATGTGAAATATGGATTTGGTTCCTCTCATGTGATCGGTGAACCCCGCAACATCATATAAAGAGTAATTATTAAGTTAGGTTTTTTTTTTTCAAATTACATCGTATCAATTTAATTTTTAAAAATTATGCATCTTAATTTAGTTTTTAAAAGATAGTATTTGTCTTAATTTAATTATACTTATTATTAAAATGACTTTTAACAATAAAAAATACTTATTAAAATAAATACAATATTTTAAATATTAGATTAAGACACTTAATTTTTTAAGTATCAAATTAAAAAATTTATATATCCTTTTAAGAACTAGTAAGGGGTATGACACATGTATACCCAATAAAACTTACGAGACCTATCAAGTAAAGTCGTGTTTATCTCTCTCTTAATATGTTATAATATGCAACTTAATGACAATAAAGAAATTATATGGGTACAACAGAGGTTATAATATATCAAAAATTGTAATATAATATAATGGAGAGTATGGATGTTCAAAATCAAATTAAACTGACCAAATTAAACTGGCCAAAATAAAAAAAAAAAAGAATGTCCAAATTGATTTTTTAAATATGACAACTAAATAGGTTAGTTTGATTTGATTAAAACCAAATCAAACTGGACTTTATATATATATATATATATTAAAAAATCTTATATACTAACAATAATATATCAAATTATGATTTGAATAATTAATAAATGGTCTATATAAAATTGTGAAAAAGTAAAAAATAGGTGTTTATTATGTTCATAAACTAATGTTACAAAAAAAATTCTTCCAAATATAATAATGAAAGGCCATAAATATTATACAAAAGCTTTACAATATCTTTTTTTCAAATTGAACCAAACTACATAACAAAAATCAAACTAAACTATCCAACAAAAACTAAATCAAATTATCCAAAATAAAAAAAAAAACGATCCATAAAATAAAATTAAGTCCTTATTTTTCTAAAACCAATTAGTTTAATTTCAATTTCATTTTGATTTAAGCTTAAAACCAAACTGAATTAAACCTTTGACCATCAATTCTAGAGATAGATCCAAGAAGCCCATTCCATACCATACTGGTACTCCCGCCTGGGCGTATGTGAAGTCATAGGATAATTTTGAAAATTAGAATCAGAGGAATCCAAAGAAAAGAAATAAGAAAAGGGAATAAATGGTTAAATGAGTATTCAATAAAAGAAAGTAAAAATAATTCATATAATTTTTTCAAAATTTTCCTTTCATTCGAATAATAAATAAATATTTCATTTATTGTTATAAAACTTTTTGAAAAACAATAATACTATTAAGACTTAATGATCGGTTTATTTTTTAAAGTTTTTAAGACTTCTCTTGAGATATGATCAAATAAGATGTAATTAGAGCAAAAAAGCACTCGAGAAATTTTAAAAAAAATGGAACGCAACTCAATGAATTAAAATTTGAGCGAATCCCCTATTAAGTTCGTTTAAACACCCTCTTAAGTATTGGCCTTTCAAACTGCCACCCCTCCAAGCAGCTTGAGATTGGCCCTTTGGCAGCCAAGCAAATGAGTACTTCAAATCAACAAAAGCCAGCAAAACAGAGACATAAGCATATTCCATAATAAGCATTACTTTATACAATACATAAAAGAAAGCGTTTGTCATGGTTATGGCACTTCTTTATGTTAAATACAGCTGAAGAAAGCATAGAAAAAGCTAGAGGATGCAACTGAAGACCATAACCACCAAACCTTTATTTATCTACGGAAATTTTATAATCATTGGCCACTTGTGGTTAACATCCGACATCTGGCAGCACCGGCTACTCAACTTTTCCGTGGCTCGACAAACACGGCCGTTGTCCTTCGAGGCACAACAAAACAGCCAGAGGATGCCTCATACTTTGAGCTTTTCACAAGGGCATCGGATGACCGTAACTACATTGTAGTACAGAGAAGAATCAGCCACCATTGCAAAATGATTGATGGATTAATCACTATCAAACTGAACTGAAACAGTGCTGTTTTGGTTACTAAGCCCATCGGAAAGCACATAATAAAACAATATTTATAATAACTCAACTTTATTCTGTCATTGTAGTCTGCAGAAACTTGTGTGACAATATAGTTGATGGAAAATTATATTTAATGAAGTTTATGAACTTAGGTGACTTGAAACTTCTAGTGAAAGCGGGAAGTCAGTGCTTTTAAAATTTACTCTTATGGTGAAAATGACAAGTAACTACGCTGACTATGAAATTGAGCATAAAGTAGTTTTTGAAACATACTCATTCCAGCCAACTATTTAAATTCTCCAGTTTATATGTACCTGAATAGGATGCAACTGAAGATTTCTTGATTGCAGGGATCGGCTAACAAACGATGCCTCATTTGGACGTGCGTTGACAACAACCACAATGAACGAATATCTGCAACATCATTGTCCACAAAATGAATTCAAAGGATATAATTGGCATTAGACCGAAATTTACCATCTACTTTTACATACATGGGATCCAGTTGTGACAAGCCTGGAAAGCCGTCATAACCATCCTCAATGCTCATCACTATGACCCCGCGTACCCATGACGGTCCAGTATTGTGAAAGCTTACTCGTTCCTGCAAATATATGACTTATAGTACCTTGGTCTTGGAACGGTAATTGATTATGCATTAAGGTTTGTTCTAACTACTGAGTCCTTCAAAGGATCCAAAAATAGAAAAGGGTAAACAAAAGGCAAAACAAGAAATATAAAATTGCAGATTATTAAAATGTAAAATCCAAGGGCAGGGCTAGGATTTTGGAAATGGTGATAGCCAAACTATCCACCTACCTTTTCATCACAACCAGAAAGAACTTCCTGATAAACTGAAATTTAGCTTTCCCAGAGAATACGTCAACTGAAAGCTAAGAAACTAACCTGCAAACAGCTCGCTCGGCACAATTGTGGGTATTTTTGTCTTACAACAGATGCTTAGTTTTCGGAGAAAGCATGTTCAACCACAATGCACTAGAAGCTCTAATAATATCACCTAAGCCTGACTAGAGATATTCTAGAAATATCTAACCAAAATTCAATTAATACTTCTTTTTAAGCTCCTGACTTTCTCAGAGTACCTGACTAACAGTAAACTGGAAAATTCCAATGTTTGCCTTTCTTTGGGATTATAACAGATGATAATCGTAGCATTCTAGAGTTTGAAATCCTTTTGGCATGTTATGAACCAAAAGTTAAAAGCACATGCACTTTAGCAGTGTTGGACAAATCAGTAGTTGAGGATAATTGGTCGCCAATGAAGATTATTCCTTCTGTAATTTAAACTACAGAAAATTTCAGCTTCCATGCTTTAAAGATTCTATAGGAAGATTTTTAAATGTCCTCACCTGGATAGAATTTGCCGTCCTCAAGCGGAAAAGTGGTGAAGAGTACCTTATACACAACAGGTTTATAAAATTCTCTAAAGCAGTCAGGATGTCACTCTTCTGAGGCTTGAAAGATGGATCTGCCAATCTTGGTTTGATTCTGAAAAGTCAAAGAAGGCCGAAGATCATTAAGTGAAGCAACAGATGAAACACAAATGGTAAATTAGCAATAAGATTTCTTTGCATCACAATTTTATCACTGAAACGGTCGTAACTTATATCATATAAAGCTGGATAAGTTGCTGCTCAACAAAGAAAAATACATTTAAATTCTTACAGTGGCCAGTTCTTTTCATTTTTCTCCTGCGGAGGAAGCCCAACACCCCAGTTATTATAGTTGTATGAAAAATCAAGCCTGGAATTGTAGGAGGGAAAGCATATATTAGGTGCAGAAGGAAACACGTTATGATTGCCATGGATACAGTAGGAAAAGGATTATCCGAACAGCTATAATTATTAAAATATTATAATGAAGTAGATCTGACTCTAATGTTGACAATTAAAACAAAATTATCTGGAAGCTTGAATATAAGCTTCAATGACAAAGGAAATTGAGAATTTATAAAGTGGACCTGTTGAACCAATCACCAGAATTGTATGAATCTCGGTCAAGTGATTTTGAGCGGAGTGTCTCATCACCAGCGTGAAAAAATGGTATCCCCTAAGGAACATAAATGACTGAGTACCGGGAATGAGCTTCTAAAAGAAAGCACCTGATTTTTTAATGATAAAAACTGGTACTAAATAGCTTAATGGCGAAATTGATCAAACTTAAATTTAAAAAACACAAAGAAAGTCAGCTGTCATGCTATGAACCCTTCAATACACAGTCACTGTAAAGTTTTCACATCTCGTGAAGGAAATAAAACAACACATAAACAAGAAAAAAGTTACTGCAGTTCCCTACTATCCAGTGGCTCAAAACCCAGCCATGACAATGAATCGGGAAGGCTTCCATGTTGCAGGTTGGTTTGTTCAGACGGCTAGGTAACCAGAAGACCCCAATGATGTCATAAATCATAATCACTCAAGTTATTTCTAGTGTGACATATAGTTACATTTATATACATGCATACTGTAAACTGATGTGGTTCATAAGCTCTAACCATCAGGAAGATAGGATTAAAGTACTAAATAAAGTCATAGATGGCAGTCGCAGTCTTCTGCTCCTAGTTGATACTCTAAACCTTAATGTGCTTGAATTCTAATATGTTAGGAATTTATGTATTTTGGATTGGTCTTTACTTGAACAAGCAATTCTTATAGGTAATCAATAGATTGGTATGAAGCAGAACTTAAACAAATAGGCCAGATTATGGTTGCACTTAAGTCGCTGACGTGACCGCAAGCAAGTCACAAAATAATACATCCATTGCATGAGGTCAGTCATTTTAGAAAGCCATCATCCCATCATTAAATTTATAAGTGCAAAAAGATGAGCATAGTCTAACAAAGTCTATAAGAACTGAGAAGAGAAGCATATTTGATAAAGTTTATCACCCTAAAGATATGAACATATAAAAGCACAAAAAATATAGTGGTAAAATCTTAAGATTATTATACTATATAATATTAATAAACCTGTGACAGGGCTATAATACTTGTTGCCAAATGATTTATCCTGCATCTCTCAGCTAAAGGGATATCCATTGGAGCCTGCAAATTAGTGACAGAATTGCACCAGTGATTATGAAAAAATACAAGAAAAGAAAAATAGAACGCTGAGTATATTAAGCATACCTTTAAGCTTACAATGTCAAATAGGGTTTCATTGTCATGAGCAGAAACATAATTAACCTGCAAAATAACCAATTAAATTTTCTCCAGTTCAAACTGCTTTATCCTCTTCCTCTTTAAATTGTTAACAATGATATTTGATACTGATTATTTAAAATCTCGCTAACTGCTCAGAATACAGTGCATATTTACAGGCTGTGACAAGCACTAAACAATCATAGGTATATAGAAGTCAAGAAGCTTACAGTCTCTGTGGGGCTTGAAGCATATGCAACAGGTTTTCCATCATGTAGTAACACTTCTGACCCTTTCACCTGAGATCATCACAAAAAGTATCATACTTTTCCCATTTTCATCATGATACCAACAATAGAAATAATTTGACAGCGTAGACTTCTAAAAAGAAAAGATGGACTATCCTCTGAGAAAATTTCAATCCACAAATGTTTCGACATGAACGCGACATAGAAATCAGCCAGAGCAGCAAGTATCAGTGTGCCCTAAAAATATCACAAAAGTATAGCTTATATTGATAAGAGAATATCTTTTATCTTGCATACTGGTCCAACTTGCTTGCTAGAGGTTGTCTTTGGGGTTCTCTGAAGTCTGAACCCATTTACTCTGGCATCTTCCAATTACACTCTCCATGCAAGACCTATAGGCATGGCAATCTCTGTCACTCAAATCCCCAGAGTGCTCCAAGGTCAGAGTGAGGAAGATGGGTGTCCAAAAGTGTGGCAAGTATAAATTACTACTATTACCATCATCAAAACCTTTTTTTTTTTCCCTTTGGACTAGGGAATTAAAGGATGCAAAATGGCCCAACCACAACCCACAACCCTGATCAATCTGAAGTCTCATAGGAACAGTCATGGGTCAGCTGACTGAGCTCTGACATGGTGTTTAGCTACCACATATCCTAGATCAGAACTTCTGTCTATAGCCTACTTTTAGAATCCCCGGAACTATAATATGCATAAATGAAGATGTGGCTATATTGACTTGTTCTTGCATGTGGCAATATTGACATACGCATAAATGAAGATGTATATGAAAGTGAAACCACCAAGCTTATAGAATTTATTGTAGCAACTAATATTCAATGTTTATGAAGCATTGTGAACTGAAATAGTATAGAGAAAGTAAAAATTTGAAAGTAAAGAATGCAAATGTACAAAGCTCAGTACCTCTTTTCCATCAGAATTGGTTACCACAAAATCTCGCAAGTTTGCAGCCATCCCAACCTGGAAAGCATGAAAGAAACAATATTTGACAATACTCACATAATGTATATAATGAACAAAACACAACAGAAGTTATAAAACACTAGAAGTTCCCCTTTTGGCAAGTAACAAGGAGAATCTGTTTATAGGAGAAGAATTATTCTTCCAGCAAATTAGTAGAAAAACAAAAGCAATTAATAGTGCATGTATACTTGTGTCTCCTATTGTATTGCAATGATAAAGGTATATATACTTGTGGATGTGTGCACACATTCACATGCACAAGCATCAAGACAGAGAGAGGGAGTGGAGAGAAGAGAAATAGAAAAGCATGTTAATAATATTAGTTTGAGGGCCCTACTCTAATCAAAATCAGAATTTAAATTGCATAAAACAAATTTTTAAGGTGCTCAAGTTACCAAGATGCCAGATTACAGTCAAATGCTAGTAAAAGTTTTAATTGTTTTTAAAAAGTGCTAACAAGACAATGAATAAATTTAACCTACTATTTAAGGGGAAATTATCAATCTCAACATTTTAAAAAGACTTTAAAATCTATAACCATAGGCAAGAAAAATATGAAAAGGGAAAGGATGGTTGAGAAGATTCAAAATCATTGTCCAACATTTTCTGCTCTACAAGTAAATTACATTTACACTGGTAATTCCTTCTCAAAACACAGTTACGTTTCTGTAGCATTCCCTAGCTGCTTGCCTTCTTAAGCAGCTAATATTTGGCATAAAATAATTGAAGCAGTATTAACTGATGGATTACAACTTTTTCAATAGCTCAAGCTAACATATAAAACATTTCTAACTATGTATGCCAAACAAAAGTAGAAACTTAACAAGTTACAATCAGGAAGATCCCTATCAGCTTTGTCCTCAGGAACTTAATATTCCATAATTCCAACAACATATTACAATATATGCTTCAAGTTTTTTATGGACAGTGTAGAACTAGAAACTAAAAAAAGAGAAAGAATGTTTTGGAATGCCTTCATATTAAGAGAGGTTTATGTTACATATATTTATAGTAGAGAAAAGGTTGTACAACTTGAGATACAACCAATTTAGGACTTACTAAGGGCTAACTAAACAAAGAAGAAGGGCAAACTGATGCTATATTCTAACAAATAGGAATATTTAACTTCAACATTGGCTATCAAAATAAAGTTAGGAAAGCATGAAAGTTAGATAACCTGGATGTGATCCCTTGATGCAGCCAGTATTAATTCTGCATTAGTTTTAGTTCCATGGTCATGGCCATTAGGCTGCAGATAGAGGAAGAACCTTAACACCCAAAAGACTGATGTACTTGAATTCTATCAAATTAGTAAAATCTAAGTGTTGTACACTTGTTATTGACCAAGTAATTGTGAGCAAGTCAAACCAGAATTTCAAATAACTTCAAAGAAGTGACACGGATATTGGAACCAACAGTGTATCTTTTATGAATAAATTTAAACAGGGAGAGTGATTGTAGAGAAATCTTGGGGAAGTAAGCGTGACCTAAAGGAAAGAAGCAACTGGTTAAGTTATTGAATAAAGATTGAATTAAAAAAGAGAAAACAAAATAAAAGAGAAACAATAACAACAACAACAAAGCCTTATCCCACTATAAGAGAAACAGTATAAATAAATTTTTTTAGTTTTAAATGGAATAAGTATAAAAGTTTCTGTTATTTTTAATATAACCTTTTCCCCTTTAAATTATTTATGGCATTTATTAATATTATCTGCTTGAATTAACTTACCTAAGTTCTGTTTAATTTCATCATACATCTTCAACTTTTAGGAATTTGTTTAACTGCATATAATTTTTTTTAATTGGTAAATTGATTTGAAAAAATATTTTTTCTTCCTTATTTCTGTACATGACTTGAAAGATAATTTGTCTTCCTTATTTCTCTTATCAAAAGTCTCTCTTTTGCTTAAACGTTAAATTTATTTCTTCAAACCGATAATGCACTAACATTCATCAGGGAACTATATGAAATATTCAAAATTTATACTGCTTATATTTGTAAAGTTTGGCCATTGCCTTAGAGGGGTTTTAAATGCAACTTTTAAAACAATAAAATAAAGTTGAAATTTTAATTATGATTTCATGTTTATCATGTAAATATCATTTTACATCAAACTAATATACTTCTAAATTCAGAATGTTTGTATGAATTCATCAACCACAAATATTTGACAAGTATTTTCATATGCAGGTTTCTAGTTAGTTTTAACAAATCAAGAAGTAACAAGTTCAACCTAGACAAGAAAAATTGTCAAGACATTGTCACAAGTAAAAGATATATAGCTATGAAGAAGGTCGCTCATACATAATGCATTTGAATTGATGAAAAAGCAAAAATTTAAAAGAAGAAAGAAAGAAAGAAAGAAAGATACCTCCAATAAAAGACCAGTGGCAAATCCTTGTTGAAGTGGAGGACCAAATGGAGACCCACCTAGTACGGCATCTCGAATTCGATCATTGAAGCTGAAATGCGTTCAAAACTAATTACAAAGACAATATTCTTCATGTAGATCAATCATAAAATTATAAGGATCCACAAATCTGATCACTTTGGGATTTAGCAAAGTCATTAAGGTTAGAACTAATGGTCAATTATTAAATTTAGACTAAGACAACCATATAGTGTCAATTATATGGATAGGTTTACTACTTGTATAGTTAAGTATTGTTTAATCTAACAAGCAGCAGTAACAGCCTCAGTAAAATGACTGAGACAGAATTTAGTAGCCATACAGACTCAAGTAATTATCTTATCAAGCATTTAAGGCTTATGCTACTACTTTTACACACCACTAGGAAAGAAAATTAAGCAATATCTAATGGGAAAGGACAAACTATACCTCCCAATTCCTGTTCCATAAAGATTAAACTGTGAAGCATTTACCCCACGTCCATTGTTGGCAACTTCACCAAAGTCCCATCCTTCACCATATCTTTTGTAAAAAATTGAAAAGAAAAAAAGAAAGGAAGAATATTAGAAAAATGAATAGCATGAAAAAGGGTAGAAGTGAAAGAATGTGGAAGATAAATAACAGAAATTCACAATGAAAATTATTCAATAATAACAACATTGAAGAACAAATACATGTAGATGCTCGAGCCATCAACTCCATCTTTTTCCTTAGTCAAACAACAAAGTGCACTTTTTGCTTTCACCTGCACCCAAATCTTGAATTAATATTTTAGTTGTGTTTATGTATGTCATACTCTAATGTATGCAGTAATTTTTTTTTAATTAGCTTGGAATTTCCATACAGTCCATGACCCAAAATGGTTAGAGCTTAATGTTAGTTGCATGTAAGATGGTCGGTATGGTGCTCTCTGATTTTTTTTTTTTGGATAGAAAAAGAAGAATTTTATTAGAGAAGAAGAGAAAACAGCATTACAGGGCAAAAGAAAAAAGGAGGACAAGGGATCCTCCAAGAAGAAAAAAGAAAAACAACAAGGAAAAAAACCTTACAACCAAACCAAACAAATTAAGACAACACGGCCTTCCAATCTCTATGAATATCCAAGTGCAAAACACCCCCAAAGACACCATAGGTGGTAACCCAAAGAGAAGTTTAAAACAATTTCTGTCCAAAAGCAAGTGCAACAGGAGGAATTGATCCTTAAAGACTCCAGCTTTCCTTTCCAACTAGATACACCAAAGCGCCGCAAACGCAGCAGCTTTCTACAGTGCCTTATTGTCCTTCCTCCTACCGGACCCTCTAAACTCAATAGAAAAGAAAGCTTTTAAATCGAGAGGGCAAACCAAATTCTTCTCAAAGAGACCAAACAACCTACTTCAAATATTCCAAGCCACCTCACAATGTAAAAAGAGATGACCATTTTCTCTTCACTCTTATAACACATCACACAAACATTAGGGGATAAAGCCTTGTGGAGCCTTCTAATTTGAAGCATATTATTTGTATTAATTCTATCGAATACCACTGTCCAAACAAACGCCTTTGAAGGTACCTTAACCTTCCAAAGAGGACTTTTTAAAAGGAAGCACAAGTGTTTCAGATTAAGAAATTGAAAAACAAAACGCACGAGTATGAGTTCGAAGAATCCAACTTCCACAGCCTCTTATCAAGTATGGTGCTTTCTGACTAATATTTTTAAAATTGTTTTCTGCTTGCCATTCCTAAGTTACAGCAATTATACATTCAACTCCATTGCAGTATAAAATATGAAATCATCCTTGAATAGTTTGATCACAACAACTAAGTGAAACAACATATTTATTAGCACTTTAATTATTTTGTTGCATATATGTGCCATACATAAAAATAGCACTTATCTAAATATAATCTTGTCAACAACAATAACATAGCCTTATCCCACTAAGTGGGGTCGGCTACATGGATCGCACGACGCCATTGAGCTCTATCAATGACCAACTCTTTATATATCTCATTTATTAAAAGGTCCCGATCAATAATTTCTCTAAGTGTCTTTTTTGGTCTTCCTCGACCTTTTTTCACAAGGCTCCAAACCATCTGCTCAACTCTCCTAACTGGCGCTTCCAACGGTCTTCTTTACACATGCCCAAACCATCTTAAACGGTTTTCAACCATTTTTTCCTCAATAGGTGCCACCCTAACTCTACCTCGTATATGGTCATTACGGATCCTATCTCTTCTTGTATGACCACACATCCAACACAACATCCTTATCTCCGCCACTCCAATTTTATGTTCTTGTTGTCCTTTCATTGCCCAACATTCACTCCCATATAAAATCGCTGGTCTTATAGCAGTACGATAAAACTTTCCTTTGAGTTTATCAGGTACTTTCCGATCACAAACAACCCCTGATGCCATTCTCCACTTCAACCACCCAGCTTGTATCCTATGTTCCACATCTCTAATAATTTCGCCGTTATCTTGTATAATTGATCCCAAATACCTAAACTTTGACACTTGTGATACGACCTGATCACCCAGTTTAACCTCCATTTCGTTCCTAACTTGTCGCTTGTTAAACTTACAATGCATATATTCGGTCTTACTCCTACTCAGACGAAAACCCTTCGATTCCAAAGTAGCTCTCCATAACTCAAGTTTAAAATTGATCTCTTCCCTTGTCTCTGCTATGAGAACAACGTCATCTGCAAAAAGCATGCACTTAGGGATTTCTTCTTGGATGTGTTTCGTCAGAACATCTAAAACCAAGTCAAACAAATAAGGGCTTAAGGATGATCCCTGATGTAGGCCAATTTTAATAGGAAAGTCTCTAGTCTCCCCTGCAGACGTTCTCACACTAGTCGTAGCCCCCTCGTACATATCTTTTATGGCTCTAATATACGCAACCCGTACATCTTTCTGTTCCAAGGCTTTCCACAGCACCTCTCTTGGTACTCGATCATAGGCTTTTTCCAAGTCAATAAATGCTATATGAAGGTCTCTTTGTTTACTCCGATACCTTTCCATCAACCCCCTTAGAAGATATATAGCTTCCATAGTAGACCGTCCTGGCATGAATCCAAATTGATTTTCAGAAATACTCGTCTCGATTCTTAACCTACGTTCAATCATTCTCTCCCATAATTTTAGAGTGTGACTCATAAGCTTAATCCCACGATAGTTTGCGCAATTTTGAATGTCTCCTTTGTTCTTGTAAATAGACACTAAAGTGCTTCTTCTCCATTTCTCAGGCATTTTCTTAGACCTTAAAATCTCATTAAAGAGCTTAGTTAGCCAGATAGTACCCTCCTCTCCTAAACACTTCCAAACTTCAATAGTAATACCATCGGGACCAACAGCTTTACCATTATCCATTTTTCTAATAGCTTCCTTGACCTCATCAACCTTGATCCTGCGATAATATGCCAAATTTTGTTCTCTCCAAGGTTGTTAGATCTTCTATATCACAAGTCGACTCCGTTCCGTCATTAAAGAGCTCATGAAAATAACCCTGCCATCTATTTTTAATATCTCTGTCTGTAACCAGAACTTTTCCTTCTTCATCCTTAACACATCTTACTTGATCCAAATCTCTAGATTTCCTCTCTCTAGCATTCGCAATCTTGTAAATCTTTTGTTCCCCTTTTTTTTCCCCTCAAAAAATAAAATGTTAAAATGAGCCTCATACCATCGTGCTCTTCATTATATGACCCATAAGATCAAATCTGAATCCATCAATCTGAAAAAGAAAACAAAAAAGTAATGTAATACACCATAAAAAAGTTATGGAACGCCAGTAAAGATATAAGCACTGTCATACAACAAAGTTGAATATAATATATAAGGCTAACATTTATGTACTATTGTATTACCAGAAACTTAAAAGGTAATTTCCACATACAAAAAGAAACAGGTCCTCAATCATATAAGCCTAAGAGGTAACATACAAATTTTTATTACATGATGTAAACAATCACCTTGTAATTGACTGCCCAGTGTATAAGATCATCATGGATCAAACGATCAACCATAAAGTGCTCACTGGCAGTGTTGTTCATGCAAGTACTATTCTCAACAAAACCATCAGCATTCAGTCTTATATAGTAACCTGGAACAATCTGTTAAAAAGCTTTGTGTCGAACCACAAAATCAGTCAAATATGTCACAAAAATGAAGCTATACCTAACAGAGCAGCTATGCATATAAAACATTTTAAAAAAATTACTGGTGGACTAAAGAAAACTTAATAATTCATGACCTTATCAAGGACAGAATGCTCATCATAGGGCCCACTTCCTTGTAAATGATTGTACACAACATCCAACACAACACGAAGGCCAATACGGTTAAGTGCCTGCAATGTATATAAATATCAAAAGATAAGATAACAAAGCATTTTAAAAGGCTATAGACATTTGCCAAACTGATCTATCATTGGTACACATTACAAATGTGATGGACCCCTAGTATATTAAGGAAGAATGGAAGATACTGTGCAAGGAAGCAAGGGAATGACAGGCTGCAAGGAAGGATTTGTACCAGAAATTGACAGCATGGAAGGAACATGTCAGCTTTTGGTAGGACATCCTTGGGAGTTAGTTCGGGAAGAGGCAATAAAAAGGAAGGGCTGTGAGAGGAATAGGCATGGGAATTCATAGAATGGTTCTGGGAGAGACTCTAGCCCCTTGGAAGCTAGAATGGAAACAGTTAGCATCTCAAAGGCCTAGTTTTCTGCTTATTTACACGTTCCTTGTGCAAAGGCATCTCTGCCTTTGTGGCAAGGATGCCTTTGCCTCTGTTTAACTGTCTTAATTCTATGAATACTAGTATTTCTCATATAGTTTTAGTAACTTTCTGCTTGGGTTCTATCAAAATGCAATATTAGAATTACCCTAGCATCATATATAGAAATACCAAAGTCATACCTGAATCATCTTACGAAACTCAATTGTGCGGTATGGACCATTTGGATTACTTGCGTAACTGCCTTTAGGAACCCCCCAAAGAACAGGATTGTACCTTTTCAAGATAGAGTACATATAACATGAATAAGAAAAAATTAGCATAAGGGTTGGAATTGTCATCAAATGTCATGCTTAGGAGATTACCCCCAGTTGTACCCATCACAGTTTTGGACGGCTGTAATAAGAGCTTGTTGTTGATCTGAATCTGGTGGTAGACCTTCAAGTATTGAACTATCTGCCAGAGCACTTAGGTAATGTAATTAACATAAGCTAAATTAAGTTAATAGTTCCATAATCACATTTTCATCAGATATCTCAATCATGAGAATTAAAATAAAAAGATCAACATACCATTACTTTTTGTGAAAGTACATCCAAAGTTCCAAACAGTGTCACAAAAACATAAGAGAGCATAGGTGCATATGCAATCGGTGTATATGCATATGTAAGCAGCAGACAACAAGCTACAATATAGAGAGATAATTTAAAATTATAAATGTAGACTCCATGGGAAAGACACAGCAGAATTCAAAGATTTGGAGTGGGCAACCAAAGAGGGCAGGGAACATAGCTTAATCTCTACTACTCAATACTATGTGAGATTCCAGTTCAATTTTTATTCTACAATATATCAATATTCTCAATAATAATGACTTACGAATGTAAAAATTGAAAAAACTGTAATAAGGATGAAAATCCAAACTGTAATAAGGATGAAAATCCCAAATAAGGCCCATTCAAGAAGTAGAATTCCATATGATCAAAGGCAAAGGATGTAACAGTTTCTTCCAAGGATAATCTGACATAATCTTACCTACAGATCTCCAGTTCTCCTTTTGATCATCAACTCCAGCAAACTGAAAAGCTGGCAGTAGATGGAGGTGGGTGATGCCGGCACTTGATAATTTCTTTAGATGAAGTACACCAGCCGAATCCTTCAAACATATGCTCATAGTTAATTAATATGCTCATAGTTAATTCAGCTATAACTTAGGAACTATAACAATCATCAAATACTATTGGACAACCATAAATATTATACAAAAAGCAGAGGATTTTTTATTTTTTATAATTCTATTATGCTGTGCTGTTATACATAAATTTCTTTGAGAAAGAGTAATGGAGGATAGATTGAAAATGTAACCAATGTGAAAAAACACCTTTGATTTCACAGCACTAGAACACTGCAGAAGCTTTGGTTTTATGGGGAAGAGCCGTAGAAAAATATGAAGATGATTTATCTTAAGTGATATGATTAAATTAAGGAGATCAGTTTTAATTAAAAAAATCTTAACAAGATCAAGAACCATTATTATCTTAGCACCCATGTAATTGACGCTGCAAATTTTGGATTAGGATTGAGGGCTAAGTGCAATTGAATATATTATTAGGTTCTCTCCTTGCAAGCAACATGCCAAAGCATATTTATAACAACAAACCTTTTTTTTATAGAAAAAAGTTTATTAGAGAAAAGAAAGGATTACAAAAGGAAAAGAAAAAACAAGGGAAAGAGGAGAAAAAGGGACTCTCCTATAAACAAAAGATACAAAAGAACTCAAACCACTAAACTAAACACGGGACCTAATGCAACAAAGCCTTCCGATCCCTTTGGATACTTGAGAGAGGCATCCCCTTAAAGAAACCACTGGCAAAAACCCAAAGGTCACAACAAAAGAAATCCTATTCTAGAGCAAGTGAGAAGGAAGAAACTTAAAACACCACACCTTGCTTTTCTGTTTCCTTCTTTTAATTAATCTTCTATTTCCCATCACAGTTACTATTAAATCAGAAAAGATAATAGGACGACATGAACAAAGTGAAAAGAGATTGCAAAAACTTTTACTCAAATATTATCCCATGACTACCAAAAAAGGTGGCAAACTCAATTCTTCTGTACACGTAGCAATAAAATTTAGAAGACAAGAGCTACCAGCAATGTGAAGGCCGGATAACCACCACGAAGTTCAGAGTCCACAGACAGGTCATTGGCACTGTATGGCAACAAGCAAAAGATAACCGAACTCCATAAGGAGAAAGGAGAATCACATTAAACTGAAAAACTGACAATAATTAACTATTCTCAATATGAGACAGATAGGTATATCGGCACTGTGGCAATGGATAGCAGGCATAAACATAAGGCTATAGGCATCAGTAAAAACCAAAACAAATGAAAACCGATAAACTCGAGAGAAATGACAATAAAGAAAGAAAAGGAATGACGAGAGCAGTGTGCTTAATTCAGAAACCTAGACTTTTAACTTTGTAGTCTTATCATGGCAAATTGTGAGTCAGACAGCTATATGAAAACATAGCTCCCCTCTTTTTCTTTCTAAACTTGCTATCCTTACATTATCTTTCTTCTGTTTCGACAAAACTAAACCACAAATTTATCAAGATCCATTTCCAAGTGTAGAGCTAATAGAGTTTCTTTAATGACATGTGGTCTTTTTCTACAAGCTTGATGAAGAAGAAGAAGAAGAAGTGGTGGTCTACAAGTAACATCAAATACTCTGTACAATAGCTTTACCTGAAGTCTCTTATATGCAATTCATATATGCTTACATCCGAGAAAGAATGTATAACAGGTTTCTCATTTGCCAGATCATCCCATCTCTCAGGTTTTAATTCATCAGAGTGAAGATTAATTAGATACGTCCTCCTGCCATCTGATGAAAGTCTGCTAAAAAGAAATCAATACAATAGGGAAATGTAATTTTATATTTAATCATAGACAACAGAAATAAGCATTATTAAATGGTGATACTTCATAGCCCATCGGGAAGGATAGAATTTACAAAAAGATAAAAGATTGCAAACTGACAAGACCGACTTACCCTCTAGCATATGGATCATTGGCATAGCATTTTTCGACTCGTAAGGTACTGGGGTGGTAAACATTCACTTCATAAACATAGTAACAGCCTTCCCAACTTTTTGGACCTTTAGTTCTCCAAACACCATTATGCTCCTCAAGCTGTACAATTTCTATGGGATTTCCTCCTGTTGGGTCCCTGTAGATGTAAGCACGTATTGCCTGTTTTGACATAAAATTGCATTGCGGGAAATTGCAGATAAGGTTGTAAAAGCATTAAAATTAAGGGTTTTGTCCCAAAAAAACACAACATACTTGGGCAGTAGGAGCCCACAGGTAAAGCAACACAGCATCTTCTGAGAAAAGAGCACCAAGGGGACCATTATATGAGAAAAATTCATCTATAACACCAGGTAACTGCAAACCAGTACAATTACTGCACTTTTTGTCGGCTGTGTAAAATGAAGAAAGGAAATAGATAATATATTAGTATTGTTGCTACAGAATTATCAAATGATAGAGGCACAGACTGCAAAAAGGTTTTACGAGTCATCACAGCAATCATAATAAATGAACAATGCTATAAAAATTTCTGTAAGAACGACTGAAGCACAAAACTTCTTTGCATCAAATTCGCACTATAATTCACCATCATTAAAGACAGCAAATCATGAGATAAACATTATAATTATATAAATAGTTCTATAGTCACTAAAGCAATTCCCCATAACTCATAAGATAATGAATACATCATGTGAAGCTATTGTCTGAAAAAAATCTACTTTTGCATGTTATTACAAAATTAAAAGGACTTACAGTCATAAACAGCAACCACTAACTGGCATTTGAGAAGACGCTTAATATCCAAAGAAGGTGGCAATCTAAACGTTTTGTAACCTCGAATGTGCGGAAACTTTTCCGCCACCTAACAATGCATTTGTTGCTGCAGTAAGTAAATGGTGATTGTACTCCTTTTTCCATCATATATGAAAGGTACAAAATTCTATCACACAATGAAACCATCAAGTGATCAACACTTTATTAGGTCGGATCTTTTCGATAAATTGAATAGGTTTTACAGATAAGAACTTACATCTGTAGGAAGCCCAGCGCTATCTTCTTCCAGCTTAATTTTTAGATCTTCACCTGTTAACAGTAGAATGAATCAATTTCCACTTGGAATCACTTGTACATAAAAAGCATTAGCATTTCTTCAACATGCTGTAATAACTATAACAGGTAAGAGTTTTGTTAAAGATTGGACCTTGAATTCCATTATTTGCAATAGACAAAGAAGCATCTCTACTAGCAAGTAGATAACAAATGCCATCTCCAATATCCATGTTCCAAGCAATTAAAGATTTACTAACCCAATGTGCTCTAGAAAGCCGCAAGCTATCTTCCATCTGAGTCACCAATTTAAGACAATTGTAAGTGGTTCCAAGAAACAGGCTCAAAACTGATTCTTAACTGAACAAACTTAAATGCATATGTAACTCCATCATATGCGGTTATAAAACTTACTCAAGTAAGGCAGTAAATTAACTAAAATAAAATGCAATAATGTCCAAAGAATGGGAAATAACAATGATAAGGACCGACAAACACACTCTTGTGCCATGTTTGAGGAGAGATTGCATCAAAATCTTGAACCGTCATCCATATCTCATATAATTCAAGCAAACATTAAATTTAAAGACCAATCTTCCTCTATCAGCTTAAGATAGGAACAATAAAACCTTCAAGAAATTCCCCTTTACGTAAACTAATCATCCCCAAGCTCACATAAGCTGAAATACTGGTTCAAAATTCTTTATTTCATATATATTTCTAAAGATTGCAAAAGTCCAGGCCGTATAGAGAATGTACTTCTCAGTTTCAATCCTAGCTTCATAACATTGAGGTATCCTTAATTGCTCATTCTACATTGAGCAAGGCATCCCAGAACCTAAAATTTTCATATTTTATAATCTTTGCCACTAGCATTGTCAGCATTCTTGTAATTTTATATAGAGCAGTTCAAAAGCATAAACACAGTATTTGTTGACTACTAATTCATCAAATAGATAGGGCAGACAATTAAAACGGGTGGCAAAATATCAGTATAATTTCAAATAATATCTGTTCAACAACCACAAAGACCGCTTCCCAGCATCCATTAGATAAAAGATTGTACAAAGTATGCTCTGAGTGAGAAGAGATTAAAGCACTTCCAGAATAAAGGAGAGAACCTGAGAAGTTAAAACAGATTGCTCCACAGGAGAAGCAGAAGGAGGAGGACGAGGAGAAAGGGAGCAACTAATGGGTGGGGAAAGACGGGAAGCAAAACGACGACGTAGGGAGCAACTAATGGGTGGGGAATGACGGGAAGCAAAACGACGACGTCCAAAAAGCGACGAAGGGAGCGAAATTGAGGTAATAGGGAGAAAATGAACGCTGGAAGATGAGGGTAGTAGAGTCTGAGTCGTCGGCGATACAGGAATCGGAGAGGAACAAGATGCTAAACGAAGCATTTTCCAGTGCGGAACTTGCACTGTGTGTTGGGATGAGACTGAGGAGCAGCTTCTTCACACATCCAGAGCGACACACAGAATCAGAAACACTGATCACCTTTCGAAATGTGCAGTGACGTGGTTTTATGTGGCAAAAAAGGTGTGCTAATTTTTCCTAAGGCTAATTATAAAGATTTGATTCTTTAAATATACATTATCTTATTGTTTAATTCATAAAATTTAGGTGTTACACGAGTTAATAAGTTAATTTGATAATTTATTTTAAGGTATGTTTTATTTAATAAAATAAATGACTAATTTTTTTATATTTATTGAGTATAAATGACAAAACCATCGGCTAACATTAATTAGTTTAAATAATTTGTCAATTATTTTTTAAACAATATTTTAATTTAAATTTGTGAATAAAAAAATTAACATTATAAAAATTTTATATTTTTGTGAGTTAACTAAACTTCAAATATATCAATTGAAATCTAATAAATTTTTAGATACAAATGCTTTATACAAATATATATATGTATATATATATATATATAATTCATTAATTGGTATATCCAAAAAGTAGTCAATTGTCATGCCTTTAAATTCTAATTTTCAATAATTAAAGAATTTTAGTCTAATAAATAATAATGTTGAAGTCGTCTTATCTCAATGCTTAATGGTGAGTTTGAAATTTCAATCAAAGACATCAATTGATAAAAAAACAAAATTCTAACTCTCAATTATACAGGTGCATGTAAGCGCTTATAATAGAGTAAATTACACAACACACTCATAAACTTTAAAATTAGTACATTTTACCGCTTTCAATTTTCAAACTTAACCCAAAAAAATATACTTTGTATCCAAATTTTCATTAATCAATTACCTGTTAAAGTCTATGTCATCTTATCCATTGCCACGTCAGACCTTTTTTCCCATATGGCTGCTTACATGGCAGGTTTGGCTTTAAATCCTTTGCCCCATCAACAACGCACATATCCCAACTTTTTCTGACTTTTTTACCGCCGTGAACTATTTATATTTTAAATTCTATGATTATTTCATTTTTCATAGGTGCCAAAATCATTGTGCATTAAGTACACGTAAGTCACCTTTCAATATGACAACTTACGTGCAAATGTAAGTCGCTTCTCTAAAAGGTGACATATGTATTAAATTTAATTTTTTTTCATTTAAATCAATTATATTGTATTGAACGTAAGTTATCCTCTCAAAGGGTAACATAAGTGTTAAATTTGATTTTTATGAATAGCTTATTTTTTTTTTCAAATTATGCTAGGAACTTTTTTTAATTTATTATAATTTTATTATTTTTCTGGTGATATTATAATTTCATTATTTCTTACAGAATCAATTAATTAATATAGAAATATGATAAATGTGAAATTTTTTTTTGTTACTATGAATTAATTAATTTACTTCAAAGAGAATTAATTTTCAATTAATGAAAAATCAGATAAGACCGACTGATGGTCCGGTCTGAATGAAACAACAAATCAACTGGGCCTTAAATCGGTACGGAATTGAATGAACCAGTTTCAAGTTAAGTGACAAGTCCCACCGGTTGTGAGAGAGAGAGAGAGAGAAGGAGTGTTGTCGACTTACCGATGAGGCAGAGACAAAGAGTGAGAGATAATGATAATGAGGGACGAAGAGTGACATGAGGTAGAGACAATGAGAGAGAAACCACAACAGATGAAAATGGAGTGTTAAAGACAGAGAATGAATCAAAAGCTTTGGAAAAAAAAAAATGGGAGAGGAAGACGCACAGTATTAGTGTGTTGCAAAATGAAAAATAGGGCTAAGGGGTCTAAAGCCTATGGTCTATACATTAATATTTATCGTTTATGGCTTGTTGCAATGAAGAATGAAAAATAAGTTCAAGTTGACTATCTATATTTTCCTTCAATTATTCATAATTTGTAATTTTATATATAAAAAGTGATTTTTTATTTGAAAATTAATATTTTATTTTTTTAAGGTTATTGGCGAAATTTGAAAAAAAAAATTAAGCTATTCACATAAATTAAATTTAACACTTAAGTTGCCCTTTGAGATGGTGACTCACGTTCAACACAGTAAAATTGTCACACCCTGAAAATTCAGACACACGACCGGCATGGTACTAAAGATATGCCCTCCCTAGGTCGTAAGCCTACTATGATATACCTACAAGCATCTCTAATCTTTCACTACCAAACAACGTTACATGCAATCACAAACATCAGGACCTAAGTGACCTATGCGACTACAGAGCATACTTACACACCATTCTAAAAAGGCTAAGAACTTATCAAGGAGAAGGCATCACTGAAACTCCGCCGCTCCTTGCACGATTACTCTTCTTCTAAGCTAAAATTGGAAACATTAACAACGGGGTGAGTATAAAAACTTAGTAAGTATATAACACCACTATCAAACACACATAAGTCCTTATGTGCAATGATTCACATCGACAATAACATACACTTATGAAGTACTACAAGGTACTACATACGCTTGTTGATCATTTCACATAGGCTCAAGTAATCTAGCCAGAGATTCTCAACTACAGACTTTTACTAGCATCCTGCCCAACCCACTATGGGGTCAATCACCATGCCTGTGGGTCCCTTTCCTCGTACTCGAGCTATAGAATCTAACCTTATCCCACTCAGGGTACTAGTGGGCATAAACTTGTTTAGCTAGATAATGTTATCTAACCTCATATCACATAACATATCTATCTGTGTCCAAGATGGATTTGAGAACTAGGATAAATAAATCCTTACACTACAATAACAGTAAATTATAGCATCAAATTACACAATATGTGTGTGTATTTAAAGAGCTAGTCATAACGTATTTATTCGTTTAGGACCCTATGAACCTCTACCATATTCTGGTTTCTATGGCTCAACAAACCTTTAACTCATATTACCCATCTATGCAAACCAAACATGTATTCAATCTAATATATATTCATGCATACATCTAGGTCTCTATGAATCCTCGCCCCAAAGGTGGCTTAGATTCAACAAACCTCGAAATCCGGGACTCTAAGATACATCAAGCCTCATGGCCTCTATGCGTCATTGAGCCTCTAGACTTCTAGGATTCATAAAACATCATAGGCCTCTATGAATCAAAGAGTCTTTATGGAAGCTAGGATTCATTGAACCTTCTAGCCTCTGACTCAACTAGCCACCTCAGTCATTATAGCCACCAAGCCTCATGGGCTCTATGGATGGTAATGCATCAACTTTTCAATCCATTGAATCTTGTGGTCTCTATGGATGACTAGGCATCGTTGGTCTCTATAGTCATTGAGCATTGAACCTTCTAGCCTCTGACTCAACTAGCCACCTCAGTCATTATAGCCACCAAGCCTGTTAACTCCTTGGTGACACTTCATTCCAAGTGTCATACACCTCTAAGCATGCATAACTATCCATCATGACTTGAACTCATGCCATTATCAACCTTTATA
Source organism: Biancaea sappan (assembly GCA_037074585.1). Taxonomy (NCBI): domain Eukaryota; kingdom Viridiplantae; phylum Streptophyta; class Magnoliopsida; order Fabales; family Fabaceae; genus Biancaea; species Biancaea sappan. The sequence continues at coordinate 42,235,765 of CM073492.1, forward strand.
CATCTAATCCTTCTCCTATGTGTTCGCAACATACTTTCATACAAATCTAATCATGATATAATGGAATACTCTTTTAGAGTGCCAACTTGAATTTCTAAGGAGTTTATTACCTCTTCCACAAGGTTCCACATGTTATCATGTGTTATGCATATAATGTAATACATCTAATAAATTTAAATCTCATCTTAAGTAGGTTTGGCTACTTACCTCAATTGCGAGCTCAAATCTACCGTTTCCCGAAAGCTTGCTTGAGGAAAAGATTATCATAATGTCTTGGGTGCAAACCCTAATCATTACATCATAAAATAGGGCAGAAACATGTCAAAATATGAGAGGGAAACAGCCACAGGCCGTTGCAGTGGGAATCCTACCGCTACAGCGCCTGAAAGCAAGAACAAGGCATCACATTTTGTGAGTTACTGCTGTAGTGCCAGCTCATAGCCTTGAGGTGCAAAGATGGTTGCTGATGTGCTTAACGGTGGTGCTACAGCGGTAACCCACAAAAGGCACCCCGAAAGCTGCAAAATGAGCTTCAATATAACCTTAACCTCTCCTCTTTTGATTCCAAAGCAACCCATTGCAAAATCTCAAGTTAGGGGACTTCAAAGACACGTTTTTAGCACTAAAAAAACACACAAAAGCATCAACATAATATGGGGATTTAGAATCTTTCTCATTCATTCTGAAATTTTCTGTCGTAAACCCTATTCCTCAAATTTGCTTCAATTATTTCTAAATTCTGAAATCCACATCCCAAAAACCTTTCCCAAAGCTTAGGAATCATGGAAATGGAGCTTTGCAAGCTTGTATTTCCCAAAACACCGAAATTTCAATAACATTATACTCTAGGTTTTTAAAACTCAAAAATCAACAAGAATGGGAAAGAAAACCCAACTTACATTGAATCATGGAGTTTTTTGGTGAAGAGAGTGCTTGTCAGAGTTGATGGTAGAGCCACCCCTAAATGCTTTCTTTGATCATGAAGAAGAGAGGTACACAAGGGAGAAAGAGAGAGAGCATGAGAGGGACAGGTGAGACATTAAGAGAGGCATGAGGTTGTGTGAAAATTCTAATGTGTGTGTTTTAATGAGGATGGGGCTCACTTTCTTTTCAAATTAATCCCTCTAAATGAAGCGAACTTAATTAGGACTTCAAGAAGAATTTTAGGACTTCTTTTAAAATAATCAGTAGGGGCATCAAAACCTTACCTTAGTAAAATTCCACACGTATACACCAAATTTTCCATTTCACAACATATTTTGTTAAAATACGAAAAATCTTATACTTTGTTTACTTTGGTCCCTCTCAGTGTCACATACACTGCTATAGCTCTACTTCCACCATCCTTGTAGCATCGGCTTAGCAACTTACCAACTCCTAGTTCTTCTCTCCTTAAGGATCCTTACTCTTCCTAATCACTTGGAATTGCTTAAGTTTTTCTTTCCTATTCACTTTAGTCATTTTCTCACTACTCAAATTTTTCTCTTAAATACTCGTTTACTATCAAAAAATTTTCACGCATATGAAAATAAACTCTTTTAATTACTTCGTAATACTTGGGGTATTACAAAAATTGACCTAAATAGAAAAACTAAATTTAGCACATAAGTTGTCCTTTAGAGGCACGTAAGTCGCCCTCCTGAAAGGTGACTTATGTGCACCTAAGTCACCACTAAAGAGGATGACTTAGGCTATTCACAGTGATTTTGGCACCCATCCAGAATTTAAAAGAAACATGGAACAATTATAGAATTTAAAACATAAATAGTGTCACGATGATTAAAAAGTCCACATATCCCTATCCATTGTTTGTGGCTTTGTGCAACTGCCCACCATTAGATCATCCCCCACTCATTGTTCATAGAAATCATCACTCATCCTAAATATCACTACATTATCGTCGAATATTACTAGAAATCACCATCTATATAGATTAAATTATAATTTTGGTCCTTATAGTTTTACAAAAATTATAAATTAGTTTTTATATTATATTTTTTATGTAAAATGATCATTGTAATTTTTTAATTTTATAAATTGGTCTCACTGTTACTACTATGCCATTAAAATAATATGAACATTTTTTGGACTTGTCAACATGTCTTGCCATTAATCTTACATAACTCAACATGCCTTGTCAGCTTGGCTTTTACTTTCCATGATTACCTTCTTAAGATTCTTCTTCACTTATTAACAACCTCTCTTTTTCTCGTTAAAATGGTCCCAGCATAAGAAAGTCCCACTAAGCTCTTCATCAATGGTAGCAATCTCCAGCACCACCCAAACCTCCTTCCTCTCCTCAAACCCTAAAGCCTCCTTCCACGACATCCCTATCAAAATGACGTCGTCCTCTGCCTCCACAACCATAATCTCAATGTCGTTAACATCATTGCCGTACGATCTCCAATCCTTCAAATTCCAACCAAAGAATCCATAACATCTTGCAAAATGACCCGCCGCTACATGATTGACATGATCACCCATGCCTACACCAATGTCAACATTGTCGGCGCCGACTCCAGCTCCGCTAAGCTCTTTGAGCTCAATAAGAACCCCTTTATCCACGTCGCCATCGTCGAGTAATCAGTTAGCATTAGAGGTGGTGCATGGCTCGACGGGTAACTCTTCTTCTCGATGGTCATCTGTAAACCCACCCACCACTTCCTGGACGAGATCGACATCGATTATGATAAAACAGAGGACTACATCGTGATCAAGGACGGGGCTCTATTCATTGCTCCACGATCATGAGCTGTTCAACACCGCGATGATAGAGGATTTGATCGTGACAAACTGAAGGGTTTCTAGGGTAGTGTCAATGAATCAATGATTCATAGTCTTGTTTGGATCCGAATGTGATGGAGCCGAAGATTGTGGTGAGTTTGTGATCTAAATTAGAAAGAGACAAAAGTTGTATTCGGTAAACGAGCTTATAGCACTAGCTTATAAGCTCGTTAAAAATGTTTGGTAAATGAACTTATTTTAGTAGCTTATAGCTTGTTTTGATAAGTTACTTTCAGTAGTTTATAGCTTATCGCTTATAATTTTTTTGTTCCTAGTTTACCCTTATTATTTTTTCAAAATACTCATTCTACCCCTTTATTTTATTATATCATTTTTTACTCTTCTTCTTCCTATGGTTGTGGTGGTCCCGTGTGAAGCTTGTCGTCTTCCTCCTTACTTGTGGAGGTGGCCATTACTGCGTCATCAGTGTCTGGTGCAGTCCGTCACCAGCTGTTGTCATCATCTCTAAAAGCCAAGGTATATGCTGGCCAATTCTTCATTTCCATGGCCGTTTTCTTCATCAGTTTTTAACTTATCCGATGGGGCTTCATTTCTGTAATCAAATGGGGGTTTTCTTCTGTAGTCGAATGGCCGTTGTGGGTTGCCATTAGTCACCTTTGATAACCATGCTGATTTCTACAATTTTTTTTTCATTTTTTTGCATTTTTTAAATTTTTCTGGTTCCGCAAGTTTTTTTTTAATCTTCCTTCTATTTGATTTGATTAGTATGAAGCACATATATAAAGCATATATCATTTTTCTAGTTGTATTTTCACTGCTACTTGGGCTTTTTATATAAAGCACATGGTCGATAGAGACAAAGGAAAGCACCATGTTCAATATAATGTGCAAAATAGATATTGACAATAATAAAATATGAGTTGAGAGTTGGGTTTGTTATATGCATACAACTCTTAGTGAAGCTCTTAAACTTTTTGAATAGTGTTTTGTATTCTTATAAAATATTTTGATATGCATTACTCTTTGGAATGTAACATTAACTTTGGGCCCATCCTTTTATTAATTATTTTTCTCACTTTAACTGAAGCATATATTGATTGAAGACAAAGAGAAAGTAAATGGGGGGAATACATGAAAAAAATAAATTGACAGTAGTTTTCTTCTACTAGGAGAAACTCCTTGACAGTAAAATTGAATGGTATTGCTTTTGCTTGGGTCATTGTTTTTACTTGGGTCATTATATGGTCATTGTTTTTGCTTGTGTTATTAAACTGAAATTTTTGCAAAAGATTAATACTTTTTTCTTGGTAAATTTGTAAGATGGCTTCAACTAATGATAATATGGAGGGAGGGACCAATTTTAAATGGTTAGATGAATATGAAAAGATTTTTTGCGAGCTTTGTGTCAAGTTCATTAGGAAGAATAGGCGTGTATCATTTAAATGGAAGGAGATTAACCAAGAGTTTGAATGTATCATCAAGTGAAAATGTTTATACAAAACTTTGAAGAATAAATATGATGCAATGAAGAAAGATTGGCAACTTTGGCCGTTTTTGAAATTTCGGGATACTGGCTTAGGATGGGATCCTATTACTGGAAAGCTTAATTGTTCAAATGAGTGGTGGGATAGAAAAATCAAGGTTAGTTTGTTTTTTATATTCTTACAGTTAACTAACAATGAAGTAATAATATATTTATCTTAATAGTTAATTATATTTTATTATAGAAAAAACCTGTGGCTAAAAAGTTTCGTAATAAATCAGTAGATTCTTCACTTGAGGAATTATGGGCTCAATTGTTTGAAGACAATTATGCAACTAGGGAAGATGTTATTACACCCTCTATGGATCATGATGTTGAGGAAGGTAATAAAGAAAGTGGTGAGGAAGACAATCGTGGAGATAAAGGAAGTAATGAAGATAATGTTTATTCAGAATATAATCAATATTCTTCTCGTGTGAATGATTTATTAATTGATGAACAATCATTTTGGCCTCATTTCATGCGTGACTATAGCAATATTGAAGTACCTATCCAACATCCCCAAATATCTAGTCAAGGTGATGGTACCAATAGAACTGCATAAACTCAAAATAAGGGAAAGCGTAAAATGAGACAATCAGGGGAGGGCAGCAAGGCTGAGCAGTCAAATAAATACCTTGATATCGAATTCTAATATGGCATTAGAAATAATGAAGTCAGATAGCAGTGTGGATAATCACACTAATGCTACTCCTACCATTGATATAGCATTGTGGCGTATCAATCACATGGTTACTGAATGTCACTTGGAAAAAGGTAGTGAATTATGGTGCTCTGCTATCTCTCTGATTGAGAATGAGGTAAAACGAGAGATTTTTTTGAAGTTGGATGATGATGCTTCCAGGAAAGCTTGATTGATGTATATACATGCCAAAGAGAAGTGAATGTGTACTTCTTTTAGTTATTTTGATTTTTGATGTGTACTAGACATGTATTTTGAACTTTGATGGACATGTATTTGTAACTTTTGTGTGTCTATAACTATTATGGACATCAAGCATGTATTTGTAATTTTGAAGTTTATTTATGAGCTTTGCACTATGTCTTTTTTGTTTATGTCTATGAATCTTTCAAATATGTGTTTTACTTGGTACATCATGGATATTGAGAGAAAAAAAAGAGAAGAAATGCATCTTATTGGAATATAACATCATGTGCAATAGGTGTAATAACTACATATTTCTATAAATATTTGTACAAAGAACCATGTATGACTTCACTTTAAAGAGGAGAAAATTGGATGAATGACATATTGCGTGGACACCTTATTAGATGTGTAAATGCCTTTAGAATGGAGCTTCGTCTTTTTAAACAACTATGTGAAGACTTGCAGTCAAAATATGGATTACAACCAAGTAAGAAAATGTCAGTTATAGAGAAAGTGGGCATTTTTGTATATACACTTTCCATGGGTGCTTCTAATAGGGATGCTGGAGAGCGGCTTCAACGTTCTAGCAATACTATCAATAGAGCATTTCACGAAGTTTTGGAAGCAATTTTTGGCAGAAGCAAGGGTTACAGGGGTCTTGTACGAGAAGTCATCAAACCAAATGATCCTACTTTTCAATTTATACTGTCTCATATTGCTAACGATAAATGATACATGCCCTATTTTAAGGTAAATAATAAAATAAAATATTTCTTTTTCCATATTGCAAAGGACACAATTATCTAATGCATTATATATAACAGGATTGTATTGGATGTATTAATGGCACCTATATAGCTGCATGTATTCTAGAGACAGATCAAATGCATTATAGGGAAGAAAAAGAATCCCCACTTTCTATGTTATGGCGACCTATGACTTTATTATGTGTTTTACATTTATATTAGTTGGATGGGAAGGATCAACACATGACACACGTGCGTTCCTTCATGCAATAAACACGTCGGCATTGAACTTTCCGAAGCCGCCACAGGGTATTGTCATTTATTTTATTTTATTTTATTTATTTTGTTAGACTAAGGTTTTATACAAATCAATCATATGTGATTTTTATGAATATTTTTATAGGTAGATATTATTTGGTAAATAAAGGATATCCTGATAAACAAGGATACTTGGTGTCGTATCCTAAGATAAGGTACCATCAATCTCAATTTGAACAAGAGCCACCAAGCAATGCTCAAGAAGCCTTCAACCGTGCACATTCATCTCTTCAAAGTTGCATTGAAAGGTCATTCGGAGTATTAAAGAAAAGATGGAAGATACTTAGCCGAATGCCATAATTTAGTATGCACACCCAAATTGATGTTGTAATGGCTACCTTTGCATTGCAAAGTTATATCCGCAAGAACTCAGATGATGACATTATTTTTACTATGCTTGAGCAACATCCAAATTATATATCCCTTCATGAACTTCCAGATGTTATTGATAGTGACATGGGGAACAAAAATTTATCGACATCTAATGAGATGGAGGATATTCGCAACAATATCACTAGTCTATTGTGAAACACTAGATGATATATTTATTTTGTATTATTTTGGAATTATATGGTTAAATGCAATTCTTTTAGGAATATATGATGAAATGTAATTATTTTGGGATTATATGATGAAATGTAATTATTTTGGGATAATGTAATTATTTTGGAATTACATGATCAAATGATATTGTTATGGGATGATTTCCTACTCTTAATTGTTACTTGTAATCATTCTTTCTTTGTTTGTGAATAATTTTTATATACCTTATTTTATTTTAATTAAATTTATACATATAATATATTTATTATATTTATATTTATATATAATATATTATACATATATAATATTATATATAATAATTATATGATAAAATATATATAAATATACTATTATAATAATTTAAAATTTTAAAACTGATATGCTTATTTATATTATTTTGAAATTATGAATATATATAATATATATGAAAATAATAAAATATCTAAATATATTTTATTATATATAATAAAATATAATAATATATATAAATATATTATATATGTGAAAATATATTATTTATATATAAAATATAATAAAATATATAAATATATATATTTAATGAATTATATATATAATTATTTAAATTAATTTAATTAAAAACAAAAATAATATATGTATTTATATTATTTTAGAATTAAAAAATCTTTGCCATTTTATGTCATTTTACATTTTTCAGCTTATTCAACAATTACTTTTATTGAACACTTCTAAATTTAATAAGCTAACTTAAGTTATTTGCTAACGTATAAGCTAATTTTGTCGAGCAAACCCAAAAGGAGAAGCTGTCACCAATTCAGAGAAACTATCAATTTGCATGAAAATATTGATGTAATACCCATGAAAAATAAAATATAAATGCGTATTTACAAATTACTGTTACTATTTCAGTATACGATACTATTCACTCGTATAATACTATTTACGTATATGGTACTGTTCATTTATACAATCAAAATGTCAAGTACTAAAAGTGGTTTGATCATAAGAGAAAACTAGAAAGAAGTTTGTAGGAGAAAATGACGTTTTATGTGTAAAATACCCCCAGGGGCTAAATTGAAAGGACTGAATTGAAAAGAAACTTAAAGGTTTAAGGTGAAAGGTTAGTTTTCCCTTTAAGTTTTCAATAGTAATAAAAAATTGCAAAGCCGCTGTCTTTCCGCATTTTGTACAGTAAGTCTAATATTAAGGTGCACAGTAAATTGCATTAGAAATGTCATTTTCATAAATAGTAAATTAAATATTTTATTAGCGCATAGTATCAAATAGTACCATTGACTTTTTCTATAAATAAGCCATTTCATTTCACTTCTAAACTCACACCTTCAAACTTCTCTTCTTCTCTCCTTAAGTTTCTCTTGCTCCGACGCTAGGCCTCTGAGATTTTGGACCTTTCCTTTTCTGCTTAGGTAAGGATACTATGCCCTTTCTATGTCTTTCAAATTTTAGAAGTTATTTTCTTAAGTATGCTCTGTGGTTGTAGCTTTGGCTAATCTTCCACATCAGAAAAACTATCCTTAGTTGCTTACATATTATTTTGATTCTCTAATTACCGAAATAGAATGTAAACTGTGAAGAATACATGTCTAGGAAAGTTCTGGCTAAGGAAAGACCTGGTTTTTAAGTGTGTCCAGTGTGACCCTCCACTCTTTCTTGGAAACTTACCTGGTGTACTCTTTTACATATTGTATTCTCTATTTCTGGTATGAATAGTACTCGTACGTATGAATAGTAACCGTACGTATGAACAGTATTTATACGAAAATAATCTTAACGTATTTTTCTCTAATCTTTCATGAAAATCTCCGTAGCAGAACACTGAAATTCACCTGTGTACTCTTGTCCGTAAAGTCTTAGAGAAGTGATACTCGTACGGAATCCAGGTGAGTGGAACGACCCCGTTTTAATAGAATTTTAGCATTACTGGTGATAAAAAGTATGTCGTAGGACACTCCCAAGATTCATAGGGGAAATTGGATTCAGAATGACGAATCTAATGAGATAATTAATCCAGAAGTATGGATAAGAAGAAGCAAGTATCTCATGATGATGTGAAGATTGAATCTCTTGAATTGTGGTTTATAAACCTATAATATAGTTATATACTATACCTGTTATATGGATGAATATTATATTGTGCTTCTGATTATGATATGAAATACTGTACTATTGATTGTGATTGAGCGGAACAGTACCCACTCTCAAGGCAAGGCGAAAAACCCGATTTAAAGGGTGTCTTGACTAACGAGTGTGGAGACAACGATTTCTTCAGTAGGGATATAGCCCGGATCGACAATAGATCCGTGAGGCGCCCTAGCTAAGAGGATGAGGTTGTGCGTCATGGCGGAAATATACAGAATTGGTGAGCTAGCCTATGTGCGCTCTCCGGGACATATTGTCATTAATGAGTACTTGTAACGTTTGTTGAATTGGATGAATTTATATCTTCTTGTATGTAATTTCTAACTATGTCTATTGGTTGAGCTTGAGCCTTTGGATATGCTTGCATGACTGGTGATGTATTTGAATTTTATTAACGCAAGGCTGATTTGCTCACTGAGTTTAAAAGCTCACACTCTCTGTACAAATTTTTTTGTTCAGATCAGGATGCCACCGAAGAACATCCGCTAGAGGAGTAGATTACCTTAGACTTTCCCGCTGTTGGGTAGGCCCTTCTTTTGTTATAGAATATGTTGCTGTGTAACCGTCTAGGACATCTAGGTCAGGGGATTGATATTTGGCTTGTATTTCAGTATGATAATGTATTTTGTACTGAGGATCTATTATTTTTAATTAAAAAAATTTGATGTATTTTCTTTGTATTTATTAAGGAATGGTATTTTGAAAATATAGAGATAATGACTAATAATTTTACTTGTGGGAAGAATTTATCGAAAGGCTTACAGTGATGGGATATTCATCATTGTGCCGGTCATGTGCCTAGAAAATGAGTCGTGACAATTGAGATCAATTTATAATTTTAATAAATTATAAAGATTAAAATTATAATTTAACCTTTATATATATGCCTGAGTTTTAGCCTTTTTTCTCTCTCTCTTTTTTAGTTTGGTAAATATTCAAACTTGCTTTCTCTAAACCCAGTGCTACTTTTCGTTTTGCATAATTAAGAATAGTTTTATAAATGAGTTTAGAAGATTCTCATGCTGTGTGTTTTTTCAAGATAATAAGACTTGAGCACATAACTGTATAGTAGTTTAAATGACACCCTGTAACCTTCGCTATTGCCGGTCATGTTCCTGTTTTTAAAAAAATAAGGATTGGCCAATCAAATATTTTCTTTAATCCGTGTATTAAATCTGATGTGACAGTACATGATATAGATTTTGACCAAAGAGTTCAAGTGCACTAACCCAAAACTTCAGTAAATATTAATTTCTTTAAGTTGTATTTGAAAAAAATTATTTTAAATGTATTTGAATTTATTTTATGGTATAAGCATTTATGAATGTATTTAAAAAAACTTATAAAAATAACTTATAGTATACTCATAAATTGTTTTTAATTTATTTTCATAAACTCTTCAAGATAGCTTATAAAAATAACTTATACAGAGTTTATGTAAAATTTACTCACATAAACTCTTCAATTATAAAAATAACTTATATATAAAAGTTTGGTTAAGATGTTAATCCAAACAATTTATTTTCATAAACTGTTCAAGATAACTTATAAAAATAACTTATACAAAATTTATGTAAAATTTACTCACATAAACTCTTCAATTATAAAAATAACTGATATATAAAGGTTTGGTTAAGATGTTGACCCAAACGTACTCTAAATACAACTAAGCAGTAATTGTAAATGGGCTTTCATGAGGTAAGGCTCATGAGAAGTGAGAGTGAATTAGTTAAACTCTTCAGTTGTACAAATAATTTATATATAAATGTTTTGTTAAGTTGTTTTTCCAAACGTACTCTTAGGTACAGCTGAGCAGTGATTGTAAATGGGCTTTCACCGGGTAAGGCTCATGAGAAGTTGAGAGTGAACGCTCATGAGATGGGCTGTCTTTGCAAGCCCATGCTGGTCGGCCCAATCTATATATTACAGCGTTATTTGTGGCACGGTTGTTATTGGGGATTGTGGTTAAAATAAAAAGAAAGATAGAGAAAAATCTCCTCAAAAACGTTAAACTTATTTTTTTAGAATAAAAAACTAAGTAAAATATTTTATTTTTTATTCTCATTCCTTTTTCTTTCTTTTTCTCATACTGCATACCCAACGATGGATCCACATTGTAGCTTGTAATTTTTTTATTTAGTATATGTAGTAATTATTTTTTTTATCATATAAAAATTTAGATGTTATTCCCATATTAAAATTGAACTACAGTATATCTTGTATATTTTATATTATTTTTATCACTTATACATGTTTATAATATTTTTTAGTAAAAATATTTATTAATTATTTCTTGTTTTCATTGACTAAAATTTCTGAATCCATCCCTGTGTATACCAAACATACTCTTAATTTAGTGGTCTATTTGTGCAATTATTGATTGTGTTGGATTAGTAATTTATGAAGTCCTCTGTGATCCTTGTTTCCTTCCTCTTCCTTTCTATATACCAAGGGAAAACATTAGTAAGAAATGTATTAGAAAATAAATAAATAGACGGTGACACTCAAGTTAGGATCTTGTTTTACTAATTGAGACACTAAATTTAATTAGTTAAACAAGAAGCAATAAAGTTAGTACTTCTAGAGATCCAAAATAAAATTAGCTTCTAGGTCCGTGGAGATGTAAAGAATGTCACTTACTAATAATTGTAAATAATATGAGGCATGGAGTGCACTATTAATGTCGTTCATGCATGGCTACTTTTGAATCTCTTTTAATACAAATAATTCTTAAACATATTTAAATCACAAGCAAAAAATTCAGTATTTTCTTTGACTGTAAGTGCTTGAGGAAGCAAGAAGTAAGCGGCTTCAATTTCATAAAGAAAAAAATGCATTCAAATTTAAGAAAATACTTGAAAAGGCTTTAACCTTAAAATGTTCACAGCTGACAAGAATTATTCTCAAGTCTAATGTATTTTGAAGTTATCATGAGTTAACATTAAAAGAAAAAAAAAAGAGGCTTAACTAAAAGGGAATCTTGTTTTAATAGAGGTCTTTCCTGATCACTCCATAAACTTACTGCAATCTTGAATCTTCCCAATAGAATTTGAAAAATAAGTCTTACTTTAAATTTGAGCAATAGCTGAGCGTAAAACTAGAAAGCAAAAAATGCATAATATATATATATGTGTATATATATATATATATATATATATATATATATATATATTTGGGTTCATTATGACACCAAAAACATATACCATCAATCTCAGAATTCAATTGATGAAAGATTTTTTTTTAAGTCCCCATCCAAAAGACCTAAGTTTATTGAAAGAATACTTCAAGTATTAGTGATCTTTGTTTCTAGTTTTGAATTTACTCAATTAATATAGTTGAGATCACCCACCGAAAGAAGAAATAAATAAAAAGTTTCTAAGGTGTCATTTAAAAAAATTTAAGATGTCTAGATTTAGACACATTGAATACATATTTAATTATTAAGATATTATCTCTAAATATAAATAATAAATAATAACGACTATTTATTTTTTTAATAATTGTATGAATTAATACAAATGGAAGCTGTTTCGGCAATCCAAGGAGAGCTAGGATTGACTTAGTTCAAAATAAGAATGAAAATTGGATTACTAACTTCAGGGGCGAAGCACCATGTAGTTGAACATGTGTAGCTGTAACTCTTGAATTTTACAAATTTACATATAAATTTTTTTTTTCATTTTGTCACTTTCTTTTTTTTGAACCCCTTTAATATTTTTTTGAACCCCGTTCAGTGACTTATTCCCTCTCTGCTGTTCACAAATATGAGACTCCTACTTCCTAGAGTCACGAAATTTTTTTTGATGATAATTAATTTCTCATTTCATTAACCTCTTTGTAAAAGTTTGAAATTTGAGATTTTTGTACATAAGTCTAATTCTATCAAATTGGCTGATTGATTATATAATTAGGATCATGAGTAACATATTTGTGAACTCAATTTCATAATTTTTTAATAATAGTTAATTTCTCATTTTATTGTTAGGGACTTCGTTATAAAAGCTTGAAATTTGAGGTTTTTGTACATAGATCTAATTCTATCAAATTAGTTGATTGATTATACAATTAGGATTATAAGTAACATATTTGTGAAGTCAATTTTATGAAATTTTTTCTTGATGATGGTTAATTTATCATTCCATTATTAGGGATTTCTTTGTAAAAACTTGAAATTTGAGAGTTTTTATACATAGGTCTAATTAATCAACTTGGTTGATTGATTATGCAATTAGAATTTAAAAGAATAAAGATTTTTTTTTGTAATAAAAATATTATTTAAGAGAAAATTACCACCAAATAAACAATAAATTGAAATTAATTTAGAAGAATTGCTATCAAATCTAAAAAAATAAATAAAAATTTTATCTCTATAACTGAGGAATCCTAAATACGCCATTGACTGGCTTGTCTAGCTTCATTGGTACCAATATGCGAAATGGATTTCTTCCAGATCAATCCCTCCAGACCCTTTAGACAATCGTTAAACATGCACCCGTCCTTTTTTTTTTTTGTTATTGGTTGATGAAACACGACTACATGAAAGGTCCAGAGAGGATTTGAAGGGATTGGGTTTGGAGGGAATCCAAATTCCCAGTATGCAAGCTGAACTTACTATTGAAAATTGCGTGCTCTTGACTTGGAATCCATCAAGATCAAGCTAGAGTTTAACTTTCTTGAAGTTGTGAATTTGATTTGGCGTGGAAGTACTTTATCACACTTGTATTGAGTTATCATTACAGACATTAGACAAATTGTTTCCTCTAGATTTTCTTTCATTGTTAGTCATATCTTGCGTGAAGCTAATCATTGTGCTATTTTTCTTGCTTAGGTGGGTGCCAACAGCACCTTGTACCTTTACTTGTGGGAGAACTCTCCTAGTTCTATGTACTTACATTTACTGGATGACATAATTAACCTTTAATAAAAAGTAGTGTTTTTGTTTTCTTTTCTTAGTTTCCTCTTTTGTATCCAAAAAAAAAATATATGTTGATAAAAAGTTTTTTTTCCAACATTTATATACATTAAATATATCTAAATGTTTTAAAGATTTCTCATAAAAATTTTATTGAATGACATATATTCAAAAAAGTTAAATATGTAAAAAAAATAATATATTCAAATTTTTTTATGTCAATTTTGTCTTAGATATTTTTTGTTTCAATTTTATCCATAAGATTAATGCTGTTAGTTAACAAAGTTGATGAAAAATACTATTGTGAATCCCTCCAAATAACATGTTAATATGACACATTAAACATTTAACCATCAATTGGGGTCGAATAAGAGAAATTAATGAAAAAAGTATCATTTTGGAACGAAATTAAAATTTAGTCAAATGTTTGAAATAAAATTTAAATTAAAATCAATTAATAATGAATAGTTCACATGAAAAGTCTATGTTAATATTTTTTATCAGTTACATTAATGATATTAGTTTTAAGGATAAAATCGAAACACTAAATAAAATATGTGGGATGAAAATAAACACACAAAACATTAAGAACAGAATTAAAATTCAAAATAAATGTTAGGAATAAAAAAAGTAGTTTTGCCAAAAATAAAAGACAAATTCACCTAATGAACTGAACTTTGAACAAATCAAATTGAAAAGATGATGAAATGAGGCATGAGTGTGACTATTTCTCCAGCATAATAATATATCTCCATTGTTCATGCGGATCTGAAGATTCACTTTGATATGTAAAATCTAAGTTGGTTGTCGGAACGCGCTCTAAAACACCAAACATCCCTCACCTAATTTTTGTGTTCAGAACTTGGCTTTCTTGGCGTCTCCCCATTTAATTTATTACTATTTTATTACACTTTCACCCCTTCTCTCATTAAACCAAATTTTCTATACAAAATAACATCACAGACATGAGGTTCTATGTTATATTGTTATTAACCAAATTGACCCACTTTTAACGAACACATTTATATATTTATTTATGATTCTTTTAGTTTATAGACAAGACTTTAATAAAATTTATTAGATTTTGTATGACGTGATATTATAAAAACAAAAGTATCAATAATCGTCATGTATTTATTAATAAGTTAATAGTAAATAGTAAAAGATTATATATAAATTTTTATCTTTTATTTATGTATCTTTAATATATTAGGTATATTTTTTTCACCATTCAATGTATCGATATAAATCACCTTCAAATAATAACACAAACCGAAAATACACTCTCCTTTGTACTTTTGATGCTTCACTTAGAAAGTGCGCTGAAGGTTGAAATAAGTGAGCAAGAGAGTAGAAGGATTTGAGTAAAAGATAAATCAAGTATAACACATAAAATATGAATATTTGAATTAATGTTACGTTTTTTCAACTTAAGGATCTCATATTCTTGGATATGAAATATAAAATAGGATAAATTATTAATCTAATCTGATTACAATTGTCTTAATTAAATTTTTAAAATAAATAAATATCTCGATTTAGTCCTTAAAAAATTGTGTTTGGCTAATCATTTTAGTCATTCTTTTTGTTAAAGTAATTTTTTTAACAACAAAAAAAAATATGAAATTTAGCAATGGTAATAGTTAGCAACTATAAGACTAATTTAAAGCAAATGAAATTTTATATATATTAAATTGAAAAATTTGATTTTTTAAAAATCAAATGCAAACAATTATAATATTTTAATAACTAAAATGCTAATTTACTCTAAAATATGCAAATCCTAATGCGAGCCAGTGATTATTAGAATTTTAGTCACATACAGCATAATGCAACTACGAGCAGGAAACCCACGTCAGAACCCCCACATTTTGATTCAAATCACACACACATTCACATCTATAAATACCATTCACTTCAAACACACATTCATATTCATATATCTCTCACAAGAATTCATCATTTAAATCAATTAATTATATATCTCCCAAACAATTTTCTGCATGGCTTCTAGCAGCAACCCTCACGGCGCTGCTTCTTCTGCCTACAGAGGCGTCCGCAAGAGAAAATGGGGCAAGTGGGTATCCGAGATCCGGGAACCAGGCTCCAAGACCCGGATCTGGCTGGGCAGCTTTGACACCGAGCAGATGGCCGCCGCCGCCTACGACGTTGCCGCTCTCCACTTCCGGGGCAGCAAGGCGCGGCTCAACTTTCCGGGCCTCGCTGCCACACTCCCCCGGCCGGCGAGCAACAATGCAGACGACATACGGGCCGCGGCCCATGAAGGGGCGAGGTTGGCGGCGATGAGGACCGACCAGGGTGGCGGTGGGCCGGTGACGGTGGGGTTGTCGGCGAGCGAGATTCAGGCGATCAGTGAGTCGCCGATGTGGATGCAAACGTCGGAGACGGAGGAGGAGCAACATATGATGTTTGGGAATGAGCTTGAGGACAATGAGTGGGAGAATCTGCAAAGTGATTCTCTTTGGGATCCTTAGTTAATTAGTTAGTTAGTTAGTTAATTCAGTTTGCTTCGGAAATTTAATTAATTATTACTGATTATTTGGGTAATTAAGGTCTCTTTTTACTTAATTCTGTTTCAATGTCGTTAGAGCCTTTAGAATGGTTTCTTGTGTAATCAGTATTTTTTAAATAAATGAGATGATTCAAAATGGCACCCTATAGGGAAAAAAAAAAGACAAATCTTATAGGTGCTGTGTTATTGTTTATTCATATATTATCATGTAAATTAATTTTATGTTAATTAAATTAAATTAAAATTATTTATCAAAACTCTTATAATAACATTAATTATTTTTTTTGATATTATAAATAGTTTCTGTCTTTATGTGTAGCAAAAAATAATTTACTTATATATATATTTTTTGGTTTCGTAAGGTACTCAATACTATTTCAGGTGAAATTAATTAGACTATAAAAAAAATCAAAATTGCTGAATAGTCCTAAAAATTTAAAACTTAAACACTTTAAATTGTCTATTATTATTTGATGATTTATGTCAAAAAGAAATACGACTGTAAAAAAAATTTTGACTTGTAATATATATATATATATATATATATATATATATATAGCGGTTGAATCTCTTAATTGTTTCTTTCGTTCCATAACTAATTGGAGCCATTCAGAAGAATATATAAGTTTTTCTGAGAAAATTTTAATAAGTGAACAATTTCAGTACCATATAATTGGGTCTTTTAATTTTTTTTACATAAATGATATATATTTATTAAAAGATTTAATAATAAATACTTAAAAATTCTATCAACCCTCTATGTTTCATGGAATAGTGGCAGAGAAGACGATTTGTTTAAGTGAAGCTTATTTTGGAGGGTCCCATTTGACTTATAATCACAGTATATATATATATATATATATAATAAATTGATTCTTTTAATTATAAGATGAGGCGGAGGAGTGTGGTGTTATATTTCTTTCTTTTTTTTTTTTTCAAATGGGTCTGTTAGATTTGAATAACTCCATATGTCATTCAAATGAAGCTCTTATTTGTTTAATCGTTCTTTGTGTGTGTGTGTGACGGTAGTCATAATAAATGAGGCATTTCTTTAAAAGTTCAACCTAAAACATATCAATACTTTTTTTTTTATATATCCACTTCTATTTAGAAAATTATTAGACTCAAACTAATTTAATTCAAGTTAAATTACATTGTCAAAGTATAAAGTTCTTTTAAAGTTAAATTTTTTCAATTATAAGATTCAAAATCAAAACTTTACTTCAAAAAAAAAAATTAGTGTCAAATTACTTCAACTAACTAATTTTAATATTCATTTGATTTAAATTTATTGATTTAAGTGGTTCAACACTTATTCTCTAAGCAAGTACTTTTGAGTTCAAATTTGATAAATAAAAAAATAATACTAAGAGAACTTTACACTTATATAATCTTACTTGATTTAAACCTGATTAAATGAAGCTTAATGAATTTGTTTTGGCATGTGACTAGGTAAGAATTTGAATTGATCACCACTTGTTAAACTATTTATGTTGCTTACCACTCCACCAGAGGACTACCTAACATCAGTGGCGTATCTAGGACCCCTCAGTCAGGGGGGGCAAAATTTTCATTCATTTTTTTTAGATATGATGGCAATTCTTTTAAATTAATTTCAATTTGTTATTCATTTGATGGTAATTTCCTCTTAAATATTTTCATTACAAAAAATCGTTCTTCTTCTAAATTCTAATTGTATAATCAATCAACCAATTTGATAGAATTAGACTTACGTACAAAAACTACAAATTTCAAGTTTTTACAAAAAGGTCTCTAATAATGGAATGATAAATTAACTATCATCAAGAAAAAAATTTCATGAAACTGACTTCACAAATATGTTACTCATAATCATAATTGTATAATCAATCAACCAATTTGATAGAATTAGACCTATGTACAAAAACTCCAAATTTTAAACTTTTACAAAGAGGTCCCTAATAATGGAATGATAAATTAACCATCATTAAGAAAAAATTTTATGAAATTGACTTCACAAATATGTTACTCATGATCCTCGTTGTATAATCAATCAATCAATTTGATAGAATTAGACCTATATACAAAAAATCTCAAATTTCAAACTTTTACAAAGAGGTCCCTAACAATAAAATGAAAAATTAACCATCATAAAAAAAATTATGAAATTGACTTCACAAATATGTTATTTATGATTCTAATTACATAATTAATTAATCAATTTAATAGAATTAGACTTATGTACAAAAACTCTAAATTTCAAACTTTTACAAAGAGGTCCCTAATAATAGAATGAGAAATTAACTATTATCAAGAAAAAATTTTGTGACTTTGGAGAGTGAGGATCTTGTGACTATGAGCAGCAGAGAAAAAATGAGTCACTAGGGTTCAAAAAAATATTAAAGGGTTCAAAAAAAAAATAAAGAGGGGACAAAATGCAAAAAAAAAAACTTTTTTACATAAAAATTTATAAATTTCAGGGGTGCAACAGCACCTCCTGAAATGAATGTGGCTCCGCCACTGCCTAACATATATACTAAACGTTTAATAAATAATTAACTTGGAATTTATTAATTGAAGAATATTTGTGGAGATTAATCCAACCTCCCCAATGCTTATAGAAGATTTGACCATATTGGCAAGTGCTCCATGTATATAATATATTTGCCATCATCAGTTTAAGTCAAAAGTAAAATTATGTCGTTTCCTATGCTCGAATCATATATAAAAGCTTATGAATTTGTCTTTATTTATAGTTAATGTTGCATTCAAACTACTCTTTATCTATGTGTAGTGCAGCTGTTTCCCTCATTTCCTTTATGTTCCTCTCTTCCTTAATTATTTCCGGCCAATGAAGCTAGACACATCTTTAATTTCTTAAATTAGATTTTGGAAGAATATTAATTCCACAACTTAATCTCAGAATTAACATATACATACAAATTGCTCCCTGAAAGATACATTTTTTATCGTTTAATAAATGTGCTACTTAGTTTGAAAATGAGATCTTTTTCTCTCACTTCTTCCATTTTCAATATCCTTTGCGGACGGAAGGAGGGGGCTGTCACTATTGAGGAGTGGCAGCTGCCTACCTTTTCTCTCTTCTTTCAATGCTACTTTATTTTTGCCAATTAAATAGTAGATTTATTTTTATAGACTCAATAACAGCGTTTAATGAGTTAATAATATATTTGAAGATAAAATCATGTAGAGTTAAATTTTTAAGAACTAAACAATTGATCTAAGTATTTTTTATTGACTAAATTGTTAACTACATCCCTTGCAAAGAAGAGTGGAAGGAGGGGGCTACCATTGTCAAGAAGCATTAACCCTGAACCAAATATCTACTCTAATGAATGAGTTGCTTTTGGACAATAAAAAGCTAATTGAAAAAAAAATCATAAAGTAGAACCCATTGATGAAACAAAAATAAATGTAAATGTAGGATAATTTATGGAGTTCATTGGTGAGTTTTTTAGAGTCACAATATAGGAATGGATAATTACTTAAAATAAAAAGTGGTGATGTGATAATGTAAGACTAATGAAAAAAACTTAGGTAATTTATTAAAATTATACTATTGAAGATGTTGTAAGTGTCACTTGAGTTAAAGCTTTTGTCATACTATTAGTAATTACTTGAAAGTAGAAGTTGTTGAATTTTTTTTTTTGGTTAGAAGATTCATTATTTAGATATTATTAAACTCCAATTAACTTGATTTGTGCTAAGTCATACTAATAAGATATAAAACTATTTTAATATTGATTTTTTATTCACAAAAATTAAAATCAAAATTTTATTTATGACAAATAAATGTCACATCATTTAAATTAATCATGGTTGATAGAAATTGTCGGTTGAGCTAATGTTATATGTTCATCAGGAACAAACGTGAAGTGAGTGACGATTACAAGTCTAATTAATCTCCCCAGCACTAATTGTGGAAGCAATTGCTTCCGCAATTCTAAACAAGTGATAAAGTAAAGTCCTTCCTAAAGTTGCAACTTCAGGATTAGAACCCTTGACTTTTAATTTCTTTTTTTTATTTTTTTGTTTAACTTAATCTGTGTCATTAGATTTTATAATCAACGGCTCAGATATCAGAATACAATTTTATATTTTAAATTTTTTTAGAAAACATCATGAAATCTAAGTCGTTGGTTATAAATTTCAACAATTCAAATTAAATTAAGCAATTTGCTTGACTTTGGAGTCAAACAAGAAATCCAGATTTGACTTTTCAAGTAAAATTCACCCAGGCCCAATTTACTCTTGCAAAGCCAACCACTATAAGTTCTTTTCTCATTCCTTTTAAATAGACATAAAACCAGTGTTATCAGATCTAGACTGGCTCAGGAGGTCGACTTGAAGACCTAGAACAGGGTTCGATCCGAGTCATGGTTTTTGGACCGGTTGTAAGTGACTCGGGATTGACAAGAACCTCTCTTTTTTTTTTTAAAATATTCATATTTGTTTGAAAATTTAGAAAAATGTGCATTTACCAAGAATCAAATTTTATTCATTTACCTATAAGTTGTGTGTCTTACTATCTTGCTATCAACTTATTCTTAATTTATATCGGTGAAATATATATATATATATATATATATATATATATATATATATATAAGATGTTAAAATTATTTTAACCCAAAAATCAAAATGTGTATGTGTCAAGATGACAAAAAATAAAATAAAAAATACATTTAATTTAACAAAAAATAAGTATATTATTACTAATGAATTAGGAGATAAGAAAAAAAACAATTATATTTATATAATTATTTGATTAAAAAATTAAATCAAGAAAAAATAAATAGTATAAAAAAATTTATATAATCATCTAATTTAAAAATAACAATCAAATATTTTAAAAAAATTATTTGTAATTTTAGACAAAAAATTATTTATAGATATTTGTATTTTAATTATTTATGACTAATGACTATGATTTTAAGAATTTAAAGTGTAAAATAATTTACACATAAATTATTTATTTTACTTAATTTTAAATTTATTTATAAACAAATATAAGTGTATATATATATATATATATATATATATATATATATATAATTTTTTAATTTATTTACTCGGATCAGCCATTGACCTGGTAACCCAAAGATATGCCCGGTCAGATAACATTCCATAAAAAAATTGTTTTTCAATATAAATTCTTTATGTTTCATGAACACCACCTTGTTACAATATCCCAAAAAAAAAAAACTAAGACCTTCAACACTTGATCTTGCATAATGTTTCCTCATTAAAAGCAAACTAGATTATATTAATAATTTAATCCCTAAACAAATACATCAATGGATTATTTAGTTTTTAAAAATTTAACTTTATACAATTAAATTTTTGCATAATATAAATTTATTAACATTATTATCGAGTCAATTTCTTAAAAATAAATAAATGTATAGTTTATATTTTTCTAAAAATTAATTTATACTAATTTTATAATTTATAAAGATTAATTCTTTTAATTTTTAAATTTTAAAAAGTAAATAATAAAATATGCATATTTTAGAAATTGATTTATATGTTTATTAAAACAAATTAAGGGCCATTATAATTTTATTTTTTAGAAAGAAGTTGATGCCCCAGTTCAATTTATGGAAGGATTTTGTTATGGGAGGTCAATTTTCCCCCTCACTAGTACAGTACGGATCTGGATCATTTATAATATTACATAGGTGTAATACTTTTAGCAATAATATTTTTTGTTGCTAAAACTTTTAGCAACAAAAAAAAATTATTGCTAAAAAAAGTATTACACTCTGCAATACTTGGATCCAAGTCCTACTAGTACTAATTGTTTTACGTGTTATTTAGTTACCTATTGTTTTACGAGTTAGTTAGGTTTTTTTTTTTTCAAGACATTGTTACCAAAAAAAATAAAAGGGAAAGAAATTGATCCTGAGAGATCGTCTTCCTTGTAGCAAAACTCTTTACGAAATATGGTGATCCATAAGAAAAGTGAGGTTTTGACCAAAAGGAACCAAAAAGAATAGAAAAGTGACATCAAATAAACTAATTGAAAAGAGAAAGTTGAAGCTTGGCATGATCCAGCTGTCCTCAAACTCCTACGTATTCATCGTGGCATTAATTGGGCACTGAGTGTCATTATCTCAATCTGTCACTCTAATTGGTTAATTAAAGTACTTGAATATATATATTTTTTAAGTAAAATTTTAAGGCCAAATTATGAATAAAAAAAGTAATATTACGAAAATTTTAAACAAAATTGTTAGAATCTAATAAATTTTCCGATAAAATATACATATTATCAATTAATATTGTAAAACATTGATATTAATGATTATATTAGAACATGCTTAGTTTTGGCACTCATGTAGTTCCTCCACTAACCACTGTCTATCAAACCCCCCACTTTCTCTCTAACATCAATCTCCGTTTTCTTTTCTTTAATCATTCCACATCTTTCTCACCAATCACATGCTTCATGCTATACCACAATTACAATACTAAATTATCATCTTTTCCAATTTTCTATCATCTATTTATATACATATATAATAAAAATTGATTAGGTCCAACTTTGTTCACACTACAAAAAAATTAGTGTTTAGCCACGGTTTAAACCGTGACTAACGGACAAAAAACCATGGCTAACGCGATGTTGCCACGGTTCAAGAAATTGAGGCAAAAACGGGCGTCGGCTTCTCTATTAGCCACGGTTTTTCAAATCGTCGTAACATCCTTTTAGCTACGATTTCAACCGTACCAATGTTTAAATTAACCACGATTTAAACCGAAGTTATATATTTAATTTTTTTAAAATAATTATATATTAGCCACGGTTTAAACTATGGCTAAGTTTTTATTTTGATTTTCCAAAAATATTTTTATTTTATTTTTAGCCACGGTTATAACCATGGCTAAAAATATGATTTTATTTTTTTAAAAAAATTAAACAATTATTAACCACTGTATAAACCGTGGTTAATAATTAATATTTATTTTAAAAAAATGATATATGTTACTATCTTCTAAAGAAGAAATACATACTAAATCAATATATATCAAAACATGCACATCAATGTGTCTGAATACATATACCAAAATATATGTCTGAATACAATTAGTCAAAAAGCTATACTAAACATTCTTTACTAATATACATTTGCGCTAATGGTAGGCAAATCAAACCCAAACTTTTCATGCATAAACTTGTAAAGCATACTTAATTGAGTACGAGTTTGGGATAATTCCTCCATAGCCTTTTCGTATCTAGCCAACTTGTCTTCTAAAGCCTTGACTTGGCTCTTCAAATCTCCACTACAATTTTCATTTATACTACTGCTAGAAGCATTTGTATTCATAGAGCTCAGAGTTTGGATAAACACACCAAAGACATTAAAAGGAGAAACGCCTATTCCCAAACTTCGAACACGACCAGGATGTTCTGCGCCACATACTTTTCCAATTGAATCATTTGGTTGAGCATATATTTTAGAAGTGACACCTAAAGTAGCAGTACATTCTTGATATTGAGTTAAGTTCTCTGAAATCTTATCCTAAAACATGAAGCAAGAAAAACTTGTGGTCAATAACTTTATTAAAGCTACTGTGTGCAAGAGAAGAAATCTTTTGAATGAAGAGTTGTTACTCAGACCAAAAAAAAAAAAGAACATCCTTTATGAAACAAGAAAATGAAGATTCCAGTGTCTTTAAACTATCTACAAATTTAAATTCCCTCCTTCATCTAAGTCAATGAGTTCTAAAAGAATAAAGATTCCAGTCAATTTTGTAAATCAGAAGAAACTAGCCAGCGTTATTTAAAAGCACAATTTAAAATATGTGAATCCTTATATATGCTGGCAGCAACATCATTAAAAGTTTCTTGCTGAAGTGAGTGAATTATGTTGGGAAATTTACCAAGGAAAGTAAAATGACCAACAGAAGAAGACACAGTTCAGTCATATAATTAAATCAGCATAGGCCAATGGATTCGATGAAATCCTTTAGCATTCTATGACCTTCTTTACTTTGAAATTCAGAAGTCTCCGTAGTATATTGGTATCCAATACAAATAACAACATCCATGATATCAGGAGGCATGATATGATACTACGTTGAATAATATATTGTTCAAATCCATAGAAATTTCACAATTCTGAATTCTAAATTTAAGAAGTAATTCTAAATTTCAAGATGCATGGGGTATTTAAGAAGTCACATATAGTCTTATTTTCCAAATGGCTTAACCTCTAATTTTGTGCCTTTTATATTAACTCTCAAAGAGTGATGCTGTCACTTCTTTCAAATAATATAGTCAATGGTGGCTTTATAAGGGGAGGGCTAGCCCTACAGAAGTTATTATATAAAATTTTTCAGATATCAACTTCTCAACTTACCTTTGACCTCAACAGGATAATTCTCCTGACAAAAGATGTCAACAGGATAATTCTCCTCATAATTAGTAGAATTCCTTTATGGTACTAGAATTCCTTTATGACAGTCGCAACTCTTGTGCCAGTTTACTTGTTTACAGAAGAAATTAATAAAAAGTAACAACAAAAATTTTTGTATTACATGTTAAAGCTTAAAACATAGGCGCTCAACAATTGTAATTGCACAATAGTTTGCAACTCACCTCATGAACATTCTTTCCTTCAACTTTCCCAACTGGCATGTTTAAATTGTCAACTTGTAATACATACACACAAAATAACTGTAGCAGGAAAACAATTAAGAACAAAATAAAATGGCTCTACATAAATTTACAATTACTAGGTAGCCAAAAATAAACTCTCAAGAGATGGCAACAAAATAAAGTAGAAGGAACAGAACATGAACATCCATCCACCATTAGTGTTGTACCTTTCAAATTTCATGGTGCAAGGATGTATCTTTATCAATAAATTTTTTAACTGGGGAGGGGGGAGATTAAAAAAACAATTTTAATATAATCAGGCTACTATTGCAGCAGTTAGGGTAATTTTAAAAAATGGGTAATATTTGGGATTTATAGAGTGTAGTTTAGTTTCACACTTCATCAATTGAAACTGAAATTAGTATTGAATTATTATGTTCATCCTCTCTGCTTTTCTCCCTCTTTCTTTATAACTCCCCCAAATTCCTTTTGTTTCCTTATATTGTTTTGTTTGTCCTACACAAACAAGTTATGAAATCAGTTCATCAAAAGCTTTCTTAAACATTACATCTTAGAACTTTCATATGTAGAGGAAGGATCAGATGCAACCTTAAGGCTTTAATTGACAGTCGTTGACCCTCTTCTTCCCCCTTCCTTGCTCTCCATATGTGTATATCTAAGAGGGATGTTATGTGAAATTAGTATCCAGATGCAATCAAATAGAAATATTTACTAGGTAAGAAAAGGAAAAGTGAGGCGAGACAAAACGTCTAAACAATAATGAGAATGTATAAGAATGGCCAAACAAAAAATATCAGGTGAAATCAAGAAGTTAAAATAGATTAAAACAACCTATGATTATGAAAACCAATTTCAAATGCCAAAATGGGTTCATTTCATCAGATTCCACCACTTATTCACACAAATATTTTAACAAGCCTTACACAATCATTGTTGCTGGTGGAAAAAAATAGAAATTGACTAAGCCATTCAAAGTCTGACAGAGCTTGAGTGATAATTTTTATCTTTATTTTAGTTTTAATTTAAAATTAAGAAGTTCGCCATTTTTGTTATGGTGAATGACATGTACTTACAGTAAAATTTCTGGTTTCAATGACTTGATTGTATGTCTTTTTATAGTTTAAACTTCAGTGAAGTTTCAAGAAAACTATAATAAAGAAAATTATAAATTTCTGGTTCACCATTACGAGTAATGATTAAGGGGAAGAAGTTCATCTATTGCCTGTTCAAAATTTTGGATTTAAAATAACAACAGAGAAAGTGCAAGAATGAAACATCTCAAACATAACTAGATCCTATTACCTCCTTAAAGCCCATCCCCGAGGAAATGGCTGAAATAATCTCTGCCTAGGTTCAGTTTTCTTCTACAAGATAAATGTAGTTCCCTGCACTACATATATATGTTGCTAATAGAGCTTAGAAAAATAAATTGTAGTTAGAGATACTCTGATCTTCAAGACAAACATAGTTTCCTACACTACATATATGAAGGGCATGAAAAATTGATAAAAGCAGAAACAACTAATTAAAAAATCCGGTGAATATACAAAAATTCCCATTTCTCAGTAAGTATACTTTCGACAATAAGTTCTCACCTAGTCAGGAGGATCTGTAACCAAAACTTTGAAGGCATTCTTCAATCCCGAAGGTAACCCTGGTCAGAAGAATCAACTAGTAGTCTAGTACACACATGAAACCCCGAAACTAAAACACATAGACCACCTACATAATAGTTTCTAAATAATTTCACCAAATAGAAAAAAGTATCTAACATCGAAAGCAGAGAAGAAGAAAGGCTAATGTGAATCAAATACAGATCTCAGACAAATCATAAGAAATTCATCAGAATGAATCAGAAAAATCATAATAGTGACAATGAATCATAAATTCATCAAAAATTCATCGGGATTAACGTTTCATTGTTTTAGAAGTAGGATTGGGGTTAAGAAGACGGAGAGAGGAAATGAGATGAAAGGAGAGAGGAAAAGAGATGAAAATACCGAGCTTAACTGTGATGACTCTCGACGGAGACGCCTATCGCCTCTTAGCCTTACGTCAGTCTCCCAGCCAAGCGTCGACGCATGATGGAAGGGGGAGAGTAAAAAGGAGGGTCGAAGGGATGGAGAGTGAAAACAAAATGAGAAGCGTAAAAGGAAAAGTGACAAAAAGTTGAAAATATGGAGGGAGATGGAAAAAATGGAGGGAGATCAGGCGGTATTTTTTTTTTTCGTTCCCTTGCAGATAGCCACGGATAATGTATACGTCGGAAAATAATAAAACAAACCTCAATTTTGCCACGGTTTTTGTACCTGTAGCTAAAACATCGTGGCTAAGAATCGGTTTTTTTGTAGTGTCACTACAAAAAAAAAAGATATAGCGTCGGTTTTCTAGCGTCGGTTAAAACTGACGTTAGATTTTGAATTTAGCGTCGGTTTATATAGTGTCGGTTAAAATCGACGCTAGATTCCGAATGTAGCGTTAATTTCTATAGCGTCGGTTAAAACTGACGCTAAACACCTTATTTTGATAAAAGAAAAATTGAATAATTTCTTCCACAAAACACGTCATTCACATCTCTCTTTCGTATTTTAGTTTCACTCCCCCTATCTATTTCAACTTTCCTCCAATATTTTTTCCCACACCCACCTCTTGACCTTAATCCCTCTAGTAGTTTCATTTTTAACCCTAATCCTTACATTCTCATCGTGAGTGTGGGAATGGTGGAGAGAATAACAACTGTGTTGGGTCAGACTGAGAGAGAGAAAGAGAATAACAACCGTGTTGGGATGTCATAGACAAGGCATCGATGTGAGGTAGTCTCTTCTCACGCTTAATGAATTTTCGACCCGTTTCTTCATCATCATGATTTCTCGGTCTCAAATTCAATAACGTCTCTACCTCACACGCTCAGATGTGCTCAAATATCCTAGTCTCTTCTCTATGCTTCACCAAGCATCTTATCCATCTAATAGACTAAATCCTACACATAATTTAAACATTAAATATGAGTATGATCTAATTTTTATTGATTAAATATCTCAAAATTTTAAATAAAATGAATAATTAATTTTTATTTTTTTAATAATTAAAAAAGAATAAAATTTCCAAGTTTTTAACAATTCTTTTAAATAAAATAAATAAAATATTTTAAAAAAATATTTAGTTAATTATCTTTCATTAAATTTCTTTTTTAGGTGTGAACTCAGAGTATCTCCAAATTAAAATTGTTGGCTTAAATTCCTATTTTTTAATTAAAATAATTAATAATTTTTCTCTAAAAACATATTTTAGTTATTATATTTTTTATTCTTTTCATTAACTTTTCTTTTTATGTAATTATTTAATTTTTAAAAGGATTATTATCTTTGTTAATTAAATATTTATATAAAATTTAATATTATTTTTATTTATAGTATTAATAGTATTAATGTGTGGGTAAAAATATTGTAAAAGCTTTTGCTTTCCTCCTTACTCACTTTCTCTCATTTTTATTTTTCCCCTATTTCACTCAATGTCAATTTCACCAAAAAACAAAATTTCCCCCCATTTTCCATATGATTACATGGCCCTAGAACCTTAGAACACACACACATTGCCTTTGCGTGAGAGAGACTCGGCCGAAAGGAAAGTGTCATATCCCAAAAATTGAACATGTGAGAAGATACTACTCATTTGATAAAATTATCAAACATACGTTATTTACATATATTTTGTAAGGTTTTGCATTCAACCTTAATCATTCATTCCACACTACAGAATTATATTCATCTGATAAGCAAATATAGACATACATAATCTGATGTTTCTATCTCACCGCAAGCCTAGAAGACCTATAGTAAGTACAGAGCGTTCCTAGTATTCACATTAATAAGTACTGTACTAGTATCCCACCAGACAGAAACAGATAATAACTCCAAGGGGCTTCTAATCTTCAAACGGATACTCTTCTTCCTTGTTTCCTGTATCTGAAAAGATAATCATAGGGAGTGTGAGTTTATTTAAAAACTCAGTAAGTAAATAACTGTACTATATAAAATATCAAAAGTACAAATACCACATTTACTCATATAATTAATTGTCTTATACATCGAGTAGTATGGGACTCTAACCCTTTCAAACTCGTGAATAAGTTCTCATAGATATACACCGAGTAGTATGGGACTCTAACCCTTTCAAACTCGTGAATAAGTTCTCATAGATATACACCGAGTAGTATGGGACTCTAACCCTTTCAAACTCGTATTTACAATTTCACCTATTTACACCGAGTAATATGGGACTCTAACCCTTTCAAACTCGTGTATAGTTTTTCATCATTATGCACTAAGTAGTATGGGACTTTAACCCTTTCAAACTCATGTATTAGATCCCGTAGATCTTTACTCATTAATAAGATAGTGAGAACTTCTCACATAGTACAATTTTCATGAAATAAAATAATTTCTATATACTCTTATTCCTTTGAGTTTCTGTAAAAAAAATATATCAATCATCATATACTGTCATATGAAAAATTGATTGGTTAATATTCAAATAATATTGTAAATGTGACTTATATTGTACTTTGACTAGTAATATCAAACTAGCTCAGCAAGGTTATTCACTCACCTTGATGTTTGTCCAAGTTTACCTTGTTGCAAACTAAAATTTGTGTAGGAAAATTTCCTAGTAAAATATATTACAAGGAAACATAAGAAAGGAAACAAAATCACGAAAATATGCAAAATTTTATGATTGCTACAGTGACAGTTCGCTACAGTACGGTTCGCTACAGTACGGTGACTGCTACAGTACGTTGACTGCCGACACTACAGTACTGCTATAGTAACTCGAAAAATTTTCCGAAAACTTTCTGGTCGCTACAGTAACTTCGAATTTGCAGACGCTTCCGAGAAAATTTTCATCCTTTCCCTTTTTTTTTATTCAAAACCAGAATCTAAACTCTTTTTACCGATTATAACTCAAATATAACTTTTAAAACAACTGAGATTCATGAATTATCATCAAAATCATCAAGAACAAAACCTCCTCTAATCTTTCATATAAACTTAGATTTAAGGAAAATAATGAGATTAAAGCTTACCTTTGATCCTTACAAAGCTTTTGAACCGAACAAATAATCGAAATTTTGAAGATCAAGGAAAGGATTTGAGAAGAGGGTGAAGAAACGAGAGAAAGTGAATTTACTATTCACTTCAGCCTGCTTCGATGCGTGAGAAAATGAGAGGGTACTATTGAAGTTTTATTTTAAATATTTCTAATGGGTTATTGAATAACCCATGGGTATCCATAACCCAACATCCAAACCCATCCAGTCAATTTACAATAAATTGACTAATTGACCATTCTTAAACCACTTTTCCATGAATTTCACCATTCTTAGAATATATCCCACATGGTGCAAATATTCAGTTCAGTCATTTAACTCAATTTTCATAAATAATATTCAAAGAGAACAATTAAATATGAAAATTAAAAATGACCAAAATAAATAACTAAAGTAACGTTGTAAAATTCTAAAATACTGTTAGGCGAATTATATTCCAAAATTAACGGGTATTACATTCTACCCCCCTTAAAGAATTCGGTCCTCCGAATTAAAATCTTACCTCAAGTTTCAAACAAATGTGGATATTTTTTCCAGATTTCATCTTCTGCCTCCCACGTAGTTTCCTCGCGAGAATGATTTCTTCAAAGAACCTTGACAGTAGGAATTTCTTTAGTACGCAATTTCTTGACTTTTCTATCAAGAATAGCTACTAGTACCTCTTCGTAGGTGAGAGTTTTCATCAAAATGAACTTCTTGGGGTTGAATGACATGAGAAGGATCAGGAAGATATTTCCGTAGCATGGACACATGAAATATTGGATGAACTCCCTCTAGGTCGGAAGGTAGGTCTATGCGATATGCCACATTACCCACTCTGTCTACAACCTCATATGGGCCAACATACCTCGGACTAAGCTTGCCTTTCTTCCTAAATCTCATTACTCCCTTTATAGGTGAGATTCGTAAGAAAATCATATCACCTATTGCAAATTCAAGGTCACGTCGTTGGTTGTCTGCATAAGATTTCTGTCTACTCTGAGCAGTTAACAACTTCTCTCTGATAAGTTTAACTTTATTTATATCGTCCTGTATCATCTCAGGTCCAAGTATTTTGGTTTCACCAAGTTCAAACCAACCTATAGGAGATCGACACCGTCTCCCATATAAAGCCTCAAAAGGTGCCATCTGGATACTAGCTTGGTAACTGTTATTATAAGCAAATTCAATAAGAGACAAATGATCTTCCCAACTTCCACTGAAATCCATCACACAAGCTCTTAGCATATCCTCTAAAGACTGAATTATCCTTTCGGACTGTCCATCAGTCTGAGGATGGAATGCTGTGCTAAGATTCACTTTGGTATCCAAAGCCTCTTGAAAGACTTTCCAGAACCGAGAAGTAAACTGAGGTCCTCGGTCTGATATAATGGATATTGGTACACTATGGAGTTTCACTAATTCTTTAACATAAAGTCGAGCAAGTTTTGCTACACTGAAAGTGGTATGAACAGGAAGAAAATGTGCTGACTTAGTAAGTCGATCCACTATGACCCATATTGAGTCATTTCCTTTTGTCGACCGAGGTAAACCTACTACAAAATTCATAGTGATCCTTTCCCACTTCTACTCGGGAATATCTAGTTTTTGCATCAAACCAGGTGGTCGTCGATGTTCAGCTTTAACTTGCTGACAAGTTAAACATCGAGCTACAAAATCAGACACATCTCGCTTCATGCCCTCCCACCAGTAAACTTGTTTCAAGTCCTGATATATTTTCACAACACCAGGATGTACAACGTAGGGCGAACCATGAGCTTCCATTAAGATTTCATGTTTCAAAGATTTAATGTTGGGGACACAGAGTCTCCCATTAAACCATAAGACTCCTTCTTTATCTACCAAGAAACTTGGTGCTAGACCTTGCCTTACCTTATCTCTGATTTTGACCATATCAATGTCATTTTCTAAAGTTGCTTTTACTTTTTCAACAAGGGATGATCTAACTGTTAAATGAGCCAGAAATGTACCTGACTCAGTGATCTCAAAGAATACTCTATCAGCTTCCAATTCTTGTAGTTCATGTATTAGAGACCTCCTTATAGTGGCAATGTGAGCTAAACTTCCCACAGACTTTCGACTTAGAACATCAGCCACTACATTTGCTTTACCTGGATGGTAAATGATAGTACAATCATAATCTTTCATAAGTTCCATCCACCTTCGTTGCCTTAGATTGAGATCTCTCTGCTCAAAAATATACTTAGGGCTTTTGTGATCTGTAAAAATTTTACAAGTCTCCCCATGCAAGTAATGTCTCCAAATCTTTAGGGCAAACACTACAGTTGCCATTTCCAAATCATGAGTGGGGTAGTTCAATTCATGCTTTTTAAGCTGACGTGAGCCATAAGCTATAACCTTACCATGTTGCATCAATACACACCCTAAGCCTATCCTTGAGGCATCACAGAATACAGAGTAACCCCCTGGTCCTTATGGTAGGATTAAAACTGGTGCAGAAGTTAAACACTCTTTCAATTGGGTGAAACTTTGCTCACATGAATCATCCCAAATATATTTAACATTCTTTCGGGTTAACTTATTTAATGGGAGAGCCGTCTTAGAGAAATCTTTGACAAAGTGACGGTAATACCTTGCTAAGCCAAGAAAACTACGTACTTCCGACACAGTTGTTGGTCTAGGCCATTGTTTTACTGCTTCAATTTTACTTGGATCAACATGAATACCTTCTTGGGAAATAACATGTCCCAAAAACGTTACATGACTCATCCAGAATTCACATTTTGAGAGCTTTGCGTACAACTGATGCTCTCTCAAGATCTGAAGCACTATTCTCAAATGTTCAGTATATTCTTCATGACTTTTTGAATATACCAAAATATCATCAATAAATACAATTACAAACTTATCAAGGAATGACTTGAACACTCTGTTCATTAAATCCATAAATGCTGCTGGTGCATTTGTCAACTCAAAAGACATCACGAGGAACTCATAATGGCCATACCGTGTACGAAAAGCAGTCTTAGGTATATCATCATTCTTAATTCGTAACTGATGATATCCAGACCTTAGGTCAATCTTTGAGAAATATTTTGCTCCTTGAAGCTGATCAAACAAATCATCTATCCTTGGTAAAGGATACTTATTCGTGACTTTATTCAGCTGACGATAATCTATACATAATCTCATAGAACCATCTTTTTTTTCACAAAAAGACAGGAGCACCCCAAGGTGAAAAACTTGGGTGAATGAACCCTTTGTTCAACAAATCTTCCAATTGTTCTTTGAGTTCTTTTAGCTCAATAGGAGCCATACGATAAGGTGGAATAGAAATTGGTCGTGTGTTTGGGACCAAATCAATACTGAACTCAATATCTCTTTCTGGCGGTAATCTAGGTAAATCTTCTGGGAACACATCTGGAAATTCATTTACCACATGTATGTCTTCTAACTTATGTTCTTTCTTTTCTAAATCTTTGATAAAAGCTAGAAATCCCTGACATCCCTTTCGCAACATACGCCGGGAACTTAACATAGATATCATGTTGCAAGGTACATCACTTCGATCTCCTTGAAACACAAAATTACTCCTCCCCGGCATATTAAAGGAAATAACTTTGTCACGACAATTTATAGTAGCATGACAAGAAGATAGCCAGTCCATCCCTAAAATTACATCAAAATCTAACATATTGAGAATCATAAGATCTATCTCAGTTTCCATGCCTCCAACAATTATTTTCCAAGAACGATAACATGTTTTAACTATCCAAGTCTCTCTCATCGGTGTGGAAACCAAGAATGGTTCCTTAAGAGTAATCGAATCAAATGCAAATCTCTTGGCAAATAGGGGTGACACATACGAGTGAGTAGAACCAGGATCAAACAAAATACGTGTAGCAAAAGTATTGACAGATAATATACCTGTAACTACAGCATTGGATGTTTGAGCATCCTGTCGGGTTAGAGCATATACTCTTGCATTTTCTCTGCCAGCAGCTTGTTTTCCATGGTCACCTTGGCCTCTTCCAGAACCTCTTCCTATACTACCCCCTATTGAAGGGGTTGGTGTTCGAGTAATAGAAGTAGAAATAGATTGTGGTCGAGGTGGCAAAGTAGACCCTTGACCTGGTCCTGTCATGAGCTGAGGGCACTCCCTTATAAAATGTCCTTTTTGTCCACAGTTAAAACAACCTGTACCAACAGTGTTTAACCTGCATTCTCCGAAGTGAAACTTTTCACATTCAGAACACTGAGGTTTCTTCTTTCTAGCTTGAGTACCTCCTCTACTAGAAGAGCTAAAACCACCCCTGCTCTCTGAACGAGGCTTAGCCACACTGGCTGTAGAATAAGATGACTTAGTAGGACTGGCTGGAGCATGTTGTAATGCAGTAAAGGGTTTCAAAGTCCCTGAGTCTTCCCCTTGATCAAAAGATCTCCTATATCTAGTTTTCTTCTTTTGTCGATATTCTTCTTTATTCTTTGACTTCCTTTCCATAACCAATCTGTAAAACTTCGTCCACATAACTGGCGGTGCGCCTTGAATTCTAACTTTCTTCCAGTTGCTCTACCATTTACCAGCCCTACCCTTTAACTGAAATGAAGTGAATTTTACCTTTTGAGTAGGAGAACACCCTATAGCATTACAGATTGCTCCACAATCTTCAAGGAAACATTGTGGGTCCTCTTTGGGATCTTCCCCTGAAAAAGTAGGAGGCCTCATTTTTTGAAATTCAGACATTCTTACCTCCCTTACATTACCTCCTCCAGCTAACTGAGCTGGTGGTACAATTTCGGCTTCAACAATAGGAGGATCCAATGACAGGTTAGCTTGTGCAGCTCGACCTCTCATTTCAGCCTCAAATCGGTCAAATCGTTCATTCATTAAATTAATCACATGTGTAATAGTTGCATTATCAATGTGAGCGTCAGGTTCGACTCTCCTTGCTTGATCACTAGTTGCGCCCTCAGTACTTTGAGCATGAAAACTATCACCACTGTTAGGATCATCTTGCTCATGTACTGGTGGATTTATGGCCCTCTTTGGACCCATATGCTCATTATTATTAGAAGATCCTTCTGACATTAAACTGTCAAAGATCTACACACATAACAAACAATTTTTCAGACGTAAACAAAATATCACTTACTAGCCCCACTGAAAAGTTATCTATAAAATGACGTTATATTCTACAAGGTCTTTTATGGAACCTAATCCTATGGTCATGCCGCGGCTCATGACAATAGGGAAGGGCCCACAAAGATCACTTTGCTCTGTACTCTATAGGGGACCTATAAAACCTATCCTTTGATACCAAATTGTCACATCCCAAAAATTGAACATGTGAGAAGATACTACTCATTTGATAAAATTCTCAAACATACGTTATTTACATATATTCTGTAAGGTTTTGCATTCAACCTTAATCATTCATTACATACTACATAATTATATTCATCTGATAAGCAAATATAGACATACATAATCTGATGTTTCTATCTCACCGCAAGCCTAGGAGACCTATAGTAAGTACAGAGCGTTCCTAGTATTCACATTAATAAGTACTGTACTAGTATCCCACCAGACAGAAACAGATAATAACTCCAAGGGGCTTCTAATCTTCAAACGGATACTCTTCTTCCTTGTTTCCTGTATCTGAAAAGATAATCATAGGGAGTGTGAGTTTATTTAAAAACTCAGTAAGTAAATAACTGTACTATATAAAATATCAAAAGTACAAATACCACATTTACTCATATAATTAATTGTCTTATACATCGAGTAGTATGGGACTCTAACCCTTTCAAACTCGTGAATAAGTTCTCATAGATATACACCGAGTAGTATGGGACTCTAACCCTTTCAAACTCGTGAATAAGTTCTCATAGATATACACCGAGTAGTGTGGGACTCTAACCCTTTCAAACTCGTGAATAAGTTCTCATAGATATACACCGAGTAGTATGAGACTCTAACCCTTTCAAACTCGTGAATAAGTTCTCATAGATATACACCGAGTAGTATGAGACTCTAACCCTTTCAAACTCGTATTTACAATTTCACCTATTTACACCGAGTAATATGGGACTCTAACCCTTTCAAACTCGTGTATAGTTTTTCATCGTTATGCACTGAGTAGTATGGGACTTTAACCCTTTCAAACTCATGTATTAGATCTCGTAGATCTTTACTCATTAATAAGATAGTGAGAACTTCTCACATAGTACAATTTTCATGAAATAAAATAATTTCTACATACTCTTATTCCTTTGAGTTTCTGTAAAAAAATATATCAATCATCATATACTGTCATATGAAAAAATGATTGGTTAATATTCAAATAATATTGTAAATGGGACTTATATTGTACTTTGACTAGTAATATCAAACTAGCTTAGCAAGGTTATTCACTCACCTTGATGTTTGTCCAAGTTTACCTTGTTCTACACTAAAATTTGTGTAAGAAAATTTCCTAGTAAAATATATTACAAGGAAACATAAGAAAGGAAACAAAATCACGAAAATATGCAAAATTTTCTGATTGCTACAGTGATGGTTCGCTACAGTGACGGTTCGCTACAGTACGTTGACTGCCGACACTACAGTACTGCTATAGTAACTCGAAAAATTTTCCGAAAACTTTCTGGTCGCTACAGTAACTTCGAATTTGCAGACGCTTCCGAGAAAATTTTCATCCTTTCCCTTTTTTTTTATTCAAAACCAGAATCTAAACTCTTTTTACCGATTATAACTCAAATATAACTTTTAAAACAACTGAGATTCATGAATTATCATCAAAATCATCAAGAACAAAACCTCCTCTAATCTTTCATATAAACTTAGATTTAAGGAAAATAATGAGATTAAAGCTTACCTTTGATCCTTACAAAGCTTTTGAACCGAACAAATAATCGAAATTTTGAAGATCAAGGAAAGGATTTGAGAAGAGGGTGAAGAAACGAGAGAAAGTGAATTTACTATTCACTTCAGCCTGCTTCGATGCGTGAGAAAATGAGAGGGTACTATTGAAGTTTTATTTTAAATATTTCTAATGGGTTATTGAATAACCCATGGGTATCCATAACCCAACATCCAAACCCATCCAGTCAATTTACAATAAATTGACTAATTGACCATTCTTAAACCACTTTTCCATGAATTTCACCATTCTTAGAATATATCCCACATGGTGCAAATATTCAGTTCAGTCATTTAACTCAATTTTCATAAATAATATTCAAAGAGAACAATTAAATATGAAAATTAAAAATGACCAAAATAAATAACTAAAGTAACGTTGTAAAATTCTAAAATACTGTTAGGCGAATTATATTCCAAAATTAACGGGTATTACAGAAAGAGTGGAAACCGAGGGAGGGAGGAAGACGAGCTGTGCGTGGTGGTCCAGGGCCAAAGCTTCACTGGAATCGTCCCTTTTCTCTTCTTTTTCTACTTCACATGATGAGCAGCATTGATCAAGGCAAGGATAGCAGATTCTGTTTAGAGATTTGATCTTGGTTTTTCCGAAAATCAGAGTTTCTTATTTTGATTTGATTATTCTTCATGCACTGATTGCACTCCCCCCTTCTCTGCGGAATCAGAACATGAGTTTAGTGTTTACAAGATTCTTCACTTCCCTCTTCGGTAACAAGGAAGCTAGAATCCTTGTTCTCGGCCTCGACAATGCAGGAAAAACCACTATCCTCTGTATGCGTACAAACTCTATTCTTACATTCATCCAATTTCTGTGTCAATTTCTTGTCTATTAATTTTTTGGTTTTGCCCTAACATTTCAGATCGGCTTCAAATGGGTGAAGTTGTCTCCACCATACCAAGTTAGTTCTCTTTCTCGTTTTAGATTTATCTGAATCTTGTTTTCTGTTTAATAGTTTGTTTACATTGCTTAGCTGCTAGAGCATTTAGGAAAATAGAAGGCTATACAATTTTCAGTTTTAGCTGTTCCTAGGACTTTGGCCTTTATTCAATCTTTAGGAAAACATTTTGTTCAAGCCAAATAATTCCACTCCTTATATTGTATGATTATATGGTATTCCTCATATTTCACTGTCCAAGATTATATGGTTTAAGTTGAGTTTCTGTGTTTTCCTTTCTGTCATTTTTTCTTTTTTTTTTGGGAAGAATTTATATTTTACTCTTGTAAGATTTTCTTGTTTAAATTAAAACCATGGTGGTTTGACCCTTTTGCCTTTGTCTTCTTTTTTTTTTTTTATATTAAACATTATTTTCTTTTTGCTGATTCATGTTTTTATTATTATCCCTGTGGTTGCTCTTGTATACTAAATTAAAGGAATTCTGTCCCCAAAGATGTTCAAAGTAGCTGTAATGCTAGTTGTATCCGTTGGCCTGTGAGCATTCTTTTCTATGGTTTAGTCAACTGTTCAAAGTAGCTTCTTTTGTTCCTTTAAGGAGGAATCCCCCCCCATTTTTTTTAATTAGTGGATTACTGGTGGATCAAATGGAGATATTAGTTGTCATATTTGAATGACTGCTACATTCCTGAGTGAGTTATATTAATAAATGATAATCTTCTACTAGAGGCCTTGGTCTACATTCAGCTTCCCTTCCCCTCCTTGGCATCAAAACAAACAAATTTTGGCTATCAAACAACTATTGCTTATCAATGTTAAGAAATATTGATGCTTATATCAAATCTTTTGTAGGTGGCATCTTGGTGGGACTATGGATACCAAACAACTGCCATGGCTAACCGAACTGTCATTGTTGACAATAATACCTGGAATAACACACATATTGCCACTGTTGGCACTGCCATGTCTTCTCCATGACATTAAGGTAATCAAAGTATGATTTAACTGATCTTTGAAGTGATACTTTCTAGAAACACCTCAACTTTAGTTTCATCCAAGGGGATAAGGTTTAGATTAACAGAAACACCTCACCTTTTCAAATGTTTTTGACCACACTTCTGAAGAGATGACATCAATAGGATATAGTGATTAAAGACACATTTTAAGTTTGTCATGGCTGTGGATTTAGAGGGGTTGCACAGGGATGGGACAATGATGGATTTTCTTTCTCTTTCAATGGACAATGAGGATTGCATGTGATTTCAAAGATGGGATATAATATATAAAGACAAATTATGTCAGAGAAGGTTATCTTTGAGGGCATATATCAAAGTAGGCATGGTTGTGGCTCCATCAAAGTAGACACAATTTAAGTTTGTCATGGCTATGGATTTAGAGGGTTTTTTTTTGATTTAGTGTCCTATTAAATTAATTTAATCAATAAATTATTAAAATGCTTATAATATTCTCATTTTATTTTATTTTCAGCCAAATTTTGAAGTTAAATTAATCTAGCCTTCCATTAATTAATCAGAATAAGTATGCCCTCAAAGGTTAATATGTTGATAATGTATGTATGCAAATTCAGGTTAATGTGTTGCCAAAGTATCTTGAGTGATAATGTTAAACTGTTCTCATTGTTATTCTTTGAGTCCAAAAATAATAAACTACTCAATGTGTTTATATCCACTTGCCTTCCACTTCATATGGGTGGGACCCCTTGACTGCCTAAGAAACATTTTAATCTTATGGTTCATAGAAGTGGAAAATATTATATAAAACTATATTGTTTTTTTATCTGACTCATATACTCCTTTAGGAAATATAAGATGGGTAGAAAAAAAAAACGGAAATAAAAAAGGTAAGTATTCATATTGTAATAATCATTAAGGAGTCATATCTAGACTTAGTTTGTTCTATTTAAACTTTTAAATTAATTCTATAGGTTTAAGTGCAAAAATTGTCTTTTATTACTTATTTCGTTTGTCATATGGTACATGATAATAATTGAATCAACATTATTTACTTTTTTGGTTTTTAAAGTAGTCCATAGTTAATATAGTTTTAGACTTGTTAATTCATTATTTACATTCAGTATGAACTCTAATAATAAATATTATGTTTACAGGCACCTAATGCAAACAGTGTAGGAGCTTCATCTCGAAGATGTCAACTTTCTTCTAGAGCTAGTCACAACCCGACTATAACTAGTTGTAATGTTTATTTTGTCAAAACATGTGAAACTTGTTCTTTTAGAATATATTAACTTTTAACTTTGGATTTGATGTAAAACTTATCTTAAAAAATGTATGTTTTTATTCAAATATATATATATATATATATTTATAGTTTGGCTTTCATTGTCTGTTAAATTTTGACAGATATCATATTGAAATATTATAAATATAGCGTTAGTCAAAATTAAATTTGATTGTATTTAAAATGTTAGTTTTGGAAATTAATGTTAATTTCAATTTAATTAAATTACAAAAAAAATTGGCCAAAATCATCTAGCGTGGTCAAAATTGACATTAAATCAACTTTTAGCGACAGTCAAAATCGATGCTAAATGATTATAATTAAAAATCATTCAAAGTCGTCTAACGTCGGTCACAACCGTCTTTAAATGACTAAATAAACATCAATAATGTCATCTAACGTCGATCAAAACCGACGTTAAATCACAACTTTAACGTCGGTCATAACCGACGCTAAATTTTAAAATTTAATGTCGGTCAAAATCGACGTTAAATCACTAATTTAGCATCGGTTATGACCGACACTAAATTTTAGAATTTAACGTCGGTTATTCTCACGGATGTGAAAATCGATGCTAAATAAGCTCGCAACGGAGCACATAACGTCGGTTTTGTAAACAGACGTTAAGTCATTTAGCGTCGGTCAAAATCGACGCTAAAAAGTAATTTTAACCGACGCTAAATTCTAATTTTTTTTGTAGTGGTTAGTGCTTCTCGAATGATGGTTTTTTCTTCAACACAGTTCATTGGAATTAGAATTGGTTTGGGATTTTGAGTTATCTTGTGTTCATTGGGAGTTATTGTATTGATCTTTACGTCTAGTGAATTTATAGCATGGATACCTGGTTCTCTATTCGGTTCACGAGTGAGGAGAATGAAATTGTGGATATTAAAGGAAGGAGATTGGATGGGGAGGAGAGTAAATTTTAGCTTTGTCTTGTTGGTTCTCTATGGGGTTCCTCTACGTTCAATTATGGTGCATTTAAATGGCTTAATTACCAGGTCATTAGTATTAATGATGGAGATAATATAGATAATGATAAATAAGAAGGAAGCGTTGAAAAGGGAACCCAACTGACATGTGTTCATGTTCAAACTGCTCCCAATGAATTTATGCTCCTTTTTTTTGTTGGGTGAAAATGAAAGTATGATTAATTATTGGGTTAGGATTTTTTTTACTTTTTTCATTGGATAGAATTTGGAATATAAGAAAAG
Organism: Biancaea sappan; assembly: GCA_037074585.1. NCBI lineage: Eukaryota > Viridiplantae > Streptophyta > Magnoliopsida > Fabales > Fabaceae > Biancaea > Biancaea sappan. The sequence continues at coordinate 42,277,112 of CM073492.1, forward strand.
TTGTCACTCTAGTTTAGCTTATTTAATTTGCTTGCCACAATTGAAAGGTGTGGATAAAATAAATTTACTTGTTTTTATTATCAATCAATATATTAGTTGTGATCAGATGATTGGCTTATATTTTATATTACTTGTTTTCTGACACATTTCCTTTGTTTGGTATGCTTATTCCTAAAGAAATCTGATTACTAAAGGACTAAAGGAATGAGAATTCCTTTTCCTTAGCTTTTTTTTCTCTTTTTTGGTTTAAATCCTTCTTTCATAAACTCAAAAGAATGCACTTACATAACTACATTCTAGGGAATGCCTTCAAAATTGTCTAGAATGCCTTCAGCCATCAAACTTGCGAGTTAACTCGTTGTACTGAGTCTACATATGTATATAAGAAAAATCAGTCCAAGTCTGTATATATAGTTCGGGGCTTTATTATTATTATTATTTTTTAGCATCTCCCAATCCTAAAAATGGCAATGGATTTGAGTATTTCAAATATCCAATAATATCTTCTTGAAAAAGTATCCAATATTTGATGGATATCAAAAATGGGATAGGATATAAATGATAAAAAATAACTATCTAGATATTGGATAAATTAAGATATTGTCACAAGATATTCTATATTTGGATATCCAATGACAAAATTAGAGTATCTAATATTTATCATGCAACACTATTTTTAGGAATATTTTGGATGTCAGCAAGGACGGATCCATATTGTAAGCTATGGGGACAATTGCCCCCACAAAATTTTGTTTTTTATAATTAATATATGTATTAATTTTTTTTTATAAAAATTTAGATGTTGTTCTCACATGATAAATTATGAACACTTATTTTATTAAAAATATCTCATTCAATAAGTTTTTTTAAATTGAATTTAAAAATTAATAAATTAATTATACTCTACTACAACACTATTCGATAAGTTTATATCTTATATATTTTATATTTTTTTTATCGCTTATGTATATTTATAATATTTTTTAATAAAAATATTTATGAACTATTTCTTGCCTCCACTAATTAAAATTTCTAGATCCATCCCTAGATATTAGAGTATTTTATGTACAAATACTAAAAAATTAATCTTTTAAGATTCAAATAGAGTACGGGAACTAAATATTTTGAATGAATACGGATTTGGATATTGAAAAATAATCAAGTATACATCCATTGTCATCCCTATCCAATCCATATGGGCTTTGTTGGGCCTGCATGGCCCTAGTCCTGGAGGAGTAGGCCCATTGCACACTGTCACCGCTTAATGCTTATGAGGTCCAGACGCAACAAAAATAAATTATTTTTTAAATACTTTCTAACTAGTTCTCTCTGATGTAGTCCAAAGCAAAATAGTTCTCTTAGTACCGTTGTCAACGGAAAACAACTGACATGTGTTCATGTTCAAACAGCTCCCATAATTAGTTAGGATTTTTTTTTTATTTTTCGTGGGTTAGAAATTGGAGTATGAGAAAAGTCTCAGCACTAGTTTGGAGTACGTGTTCATGATATGAATAATATATTTATTTATTTTTTAAATTATCAATCTTTTTTTTTTTGGACAAATGAAAATGTTTTCTATTAAATGCATAAAAGTAATAAACGTTGGATATATTAAATAATACAAGACTTTAAGATAACACAATTATATTTCATAACAGGTACATAAATTTAGAATAACACACTCAAAAAATATCTAGGTTGTAAAAGAGACAAGAGGGTTAAGGCTAAAAGACTAATCCAAAAGAACTACAGAACTCCAGTGAGCTTGTGAGGCCTAATAAGTTTTTTTCTTTTCTTTTAATGAACCATAGAAAAAAGTCTGGAGATGGAGGTTTGAGAGTCCAGCTTCTTCCACTTGCCTGAGCCCTGAGAAGCTATTGACCCTATCCCTGCTACCCTCCTGTTGAAGCCATAAGCAAGCCAAACAGCGTCGAAGGATCCATCATCGGCGAGAGGAGTAGGCAACAGGCAGTGTTCTGGAACTTCTCACCAGCTGTCGGACGTCAACAGGAGGAGGCAGGTGTCAGATAGCATTAGGGGGAAGGTGGCGACATCAATGGTAAGAAGAAGAAGGAAAGCAATAGGGGAAGACGCTGACAGGACGACGGCAGTCGATCCTCTCTCTTTGCTCCTTTGTCCACTCTTAGAGGCTTGAGAAGATGGTCAGCACTGGGAAGGACCAGCGTCCAGAGTAGCAACGATTTCGTTTTCATCGTCTCTTTGTTTCTTCCACACACAATTTTGCCGACAAACTCAGCGAGTGAGACAGTGGGAAAGATGGCAGCACCGAAAAGGGATGAAACAGGGGAGGAAGTGTCCATAGTAAAGTGAAGATAGAATTCTACTTCAACATGTTGGGCCTCTAGAACTGACACTTTCATCATAAAAGAGGGGCCAGCACTGCTGCAAAAAAAATAGAAAGTAAGAAAACTCTTACAAAGAAAGGAAAAACTTCTACAAGAAAAGAGAAAAAACTACTACAGAGAAGAGAGAAAAAAACAGAAAGAGGGGGATGAAGACTGCTTGAGACAACCCTCACTACTAGCGACATAGGGAGATAAAATCCTAACAGAAGAAAAGGTTGAAGGAGACTAACCGTAAAATACTAGCTCTTTTTCTTAGTAAGATCGCCTCTGTGTTGTCTGTTCAATTGCCAATCCATTTGTTTGTTGTGATGAGACAGTTGGCTTGTAAATTATTTAGGTACATAAATATTAATTGGTGATGTCAAATCAATTGGGTTTCACCTAACCAAATGGGCTTAGATTTCGTGGACGTAAAAGAAATTTCCAAAGACATTGCTCGTGACTCAAGATCCAGGTTCCTGAGGTTGAAGGCCCGTGGGCCCTACATCAAAAAGAAAATCCCACGTTGGACAAGAAAGAAGGAATGTAAGAAAGGTATTTGAATTCATGTTTAATTTGTATTTGTGTTATTTTAAAATCTTATAATATTTTATATATTACAGGTTTTATGTCTTAATACATTTAATGAAAAATATTTTCATTTGACCAAAAAAAAAAGGTATTTGAGTGAAAACCTATTTGATAAGTTTAAATTAATTTAAGTTATATATTAATATTAATATTAATATTATATTATATATATATATATATAAAATCTATCTAAATGATTGAGACTTACGCTTGAGTTTCAGGGGGGCCTTTATAAGTAACAAATATGTGTCTAATTAATTTTAAAATTTAAACTAATATATTGGTTGAATTTAAAAATTTGAATTTAAAATTTAATCAGGTTATAACATTGAAAATGGGACCGACATATGTACATATAATATTTTCGTCAAGAGAATTGCTTATATTTAATAGTACATTGAGTAGAATTACTTCTAATAAAAAAGTCATTGGTCTAAATGTTTATTATGCTAAATGAAAGTGTGCCACTATAAATGGAATGGTTCCTCTCTCTCTCTCTCTCTCTCTCTCTCTATATATATATATATATATATATATATCAAGTGAGGTATTTCCTAGTCTTTGGTGTAAGTTTTAAATCTTAAAGAAATATATTTTGCAAGGGTATAACCTTAAAAGCAAATGAATAGGTTTAAGGTTGAATCCGTGGTCAATGTGCATATCAAGTGATGTATCGAATATTATCTTTTTCAATTAGGATTGATCTGTTCTTTAAGCCTTTCTATTTATGAATCCTTTTGAATTAGATAAGGATATTTAGCAAGGAGACAAACTTAATGTCGAAGTAGATGGACTGGTTCAAAGCTGAACTAGTGGTCATTCTCTACATCAACTACCTTGTTAAAACCCTACTTTTTGACCAAATTTGCCACTTCTATAAACCCTCTAAATTATTTATTCCTTGTGAATTGGATTAGGGTGATCCAATTCTCAATTCAATTAATTGAACGAATGAGCTGATTCAGTCTAATTTTGTAAATACTTCTAAAATGTTTAAAACTTTTGTGAACCTAGTTGATCCCCGTGGTAGCAAAACCCTAATTGTTCGTACCTTTACGTTAGTGGTGCCAAACTCTGAAACAGTGAAGTCAACCATGGATTCCAGTGATGTCACACAACGTCCACGCTCTCCTTTAATGCCTGGTTGCTCACACGCCATGATTGTCTCCTTAATCCCTTTGGCTTCTTTGGATTTTGGTTTTACCGCGAACTGCTTCAGAATTTGCTGCATTTTGCCGTCGCGAAAGGTCAAGAATCTGCGACATGGCGAGGCAAGAAAGGAGCACCATTTTCAGCAGCAAAATTCAGAGTCATCGCCTTACCCTCGTTCACGTCTTCCTGAAAGAAATAGGTGGTCTCCTTCATGTTTATGAGTTTCTTCCCTGGATAGGAGCTTGGTAGTCCATAGTTCTTATTCCAGTTGATAACGTAATCAGGGTGCGCCACAACTGCATCGTGAAAGTTGGTCTTGCCCCTTGTAACTTATTTGCAATAAAGCACTAAATGGGTCATAGATACTACAAAGTTGAAGTTACTTCAAAAAACCAAAATAATAAATTACACTTATTTCCTTGAAATTTGGTTAATTAGATTATATATAACAGAATAAATTACTGATTTAATCTTTGAAATATTATAATTGTTTTAATTTAATCTTTAAAAAGTTATATTTTTCTCAATTTTATTGTCCCTCAAACTGTCAAAATTCAGACAAATGAACTTTTTTTAAAAATATTGAGTAATCTTTTAACGATTAAATTAGTAATTTATTCTATCTAATATTCCTCTCATCTAAAAAGTATTATTTTACTCTAATATTTGATATATATATATATATATATATATATATATATGCACATACACATATCAGTGAAGTTTACTTAAGACATATAAGTGATTTTATTTTTAATACAATATTAAATAGATAAATGTAACTAATTATTTAATGTTAATTAAGTTCTAATAAAGGACTGTGATTTTATTCATAGAAAAGAAAAATAAAAAATTAAGTAGTTTTATTATTACGAATTAATACATATTGTAAAATAAGTTAATTTCACTGACAAAAAGAAAATTGAAGACGGAGTTTTTGAAATATATGTAAAATGTCACACAATCATATGGTATTTTTTTAAACAAAAAGATAGTATGTATAATTTTGCTAAAAGCACTTAATTAGTAATTAAATTATGAAATTAACGTGGAGGTTGGATATGATCCTTCAAAGGCTTTGGCATAACAGTATTGGGCAAAACAGACTTCCAATGCTTTTCAATATCATTGCTGTTATAAGCATTGCCTCCTCTCAATATTGCAATCTGCAAACAAAATTGAAAGCTTTGTCATTTGTCGAAAAAGAAAAAAAACAATTGGGATATATATATTTAACCAAAAAATAATTAAAGAAATAAATAAAATTTGATGTAAATGTTACAGATATGAAATGTACTTTTACCATAAAAAATATATCTATAAAATATGCAATTAAAAATACAGTTTAGAATCTAAATCTTCAACTCCAAAAATTAAAATTTATGTATTCTTAACTAATAGCTTCGGGTTATTAAATTTTTCCCTATGAAAATCAGCTCATTTAACATTGTAAAACGTGCATACCAGAAAAAGGTTGATTGGAGTATGTGAATAACTTAGATTTCGGAAGATGCGCTTGACTAAGCTTCCACAAAATTCGGATAACTGCGTAATTCTACTAAATATATAAATACGAATGTAGCCAGAACAGAAAACTAGTTGAAAACAAACATGAAGAGCAGATCATTTGCTTCACTTTTACCTTTGGCTTCACTCATAATATGCTTCGCTTTCAACTTGGTGCCTTGTCGCTCTTATTATTCCGAGAGCATCGATGCGCATCACTTGGGAGAGAAAGTAATTACACACCTTCACTTCTATTACTTCAACATTCACAAAGGCCAAAACCCTAGCGCAGTGGCAGTGGCAGTGGCACGTGCCAATAGCACAACTCCACATGGTGCGCCGTTTGGTACGGTGTACGCCATCGACAACACTCTAAGGGCAGGCCCTGAACAGACCTCCAAGGACATTGGAAACGCACGTGGGCTCTATGTGTCGGCTGGTCGGGGTGACATACCGACTTTTGTAATGTACATGGATTATGAGTTTACGAGTGGGAAGTTCAAGGGAAGCTCCTTTTGCATCGTGTCGAGGAATCCGGTGACGGAGTCGGTGAGGGAGTTGGCGGTGGTCGGAGGAAGAGGGAAGTTTAGGATGGCTAGAGGGTTCGCTGAAGTTAAGACTTATAAGACTACCAACGTTACCGCCGGGAATAGGATTGTTGAGCATTGTGTCATTTTGTTTCATCATCATCGTCATACTCATGGGTTTTAGTTTTTTCTCTTGATCCTCGTGTTTGAGTTGAGACATAATGTATTGCAATAAGTATCGGTAATGTGATTTTTTACTTTTAAAAAAATTGGTAAAAGTATACAAATTTCCTTCTCTCTCTCTCTCTCTCTCAACTGTCCCTGCTCTCTGCTCTCTCCTCTCTGCAACTGCCACTGTAGTCCCACTTGGCATTCAAGAATCTTGAAGGATCAAACTCCAGAGGGTTGTCCCAAAGGGGACACGTTCACGAACACCCGAGAGCCCTTAGGAATATAATGGTGTAGCCTCCCACAGTGCAGGTCTCACTTGGGCTGCGAGGGACCAACATCGGAAGGACAGCGTGCAACCGCAGAGTTTCTTTCATCACAGCAAGCGAATAGGGAAGCTCCTGAATGTGAGACTCTTGTACAATGTTATCTTTTCCCACTACACTTTCCAACTCTTCTTCAACTCTCTTCATCATCTCTCCCATTGCAAATTCTATCGTGTTTGATGACCTGTCCGTTCCCCCCACCACCATATCCTGTCCGAAAGTTTTACTTTACGTCAAGAAAATCCTCTCTCTTCATAATTTTTGTGATAACTTAATACGAGAAATAGTTTAGGTGAAAAAAAAAATCTTATATTTTTACTATTTTTTTAGTCTAGTTTTTTCTCTTAAAATAATTTGGCAACATAAAATAACACTTTGTTATCTTGGTATTTTAAATAAATGTATAGTTCATGCTAATATTTCCTCTAAATTACTTAATATTGATAGCTTTTCATTTTTCATGTCACACGTACATTTGTGTAAACTTCATTCTATAAAAATAATTAAGAAAATTAACCAATAATTTATTCAGCCTCACTAGTTGTTCGCTTGTTCTTCTTCACAGTTGAGAAAGTACCACAAATTTAGAGAAAAAATAGCCACTATCTAACTACCATCTGGAACTGGAAATGGCCAAGTTCAACAGGACAGAATAAATACGAAAAAAAAATTCCTTCTAGAAATGGTAATGACTTATTGTGAAGGAAAAAGAAACATACCGTGAGGAGGGCCTTGAAGCGCGAGTCATGGTGAGTGGGGTCTTCGAGTCACCTTCATCCTTCAATTTCAACAAGAACTGCACTCTCTGCTTGGGTCACATTCTCATTTTTCAAATATGCCCTTTTACCAACAGGTAAATCTCATCCACTGCGGCACTCGACAGCTCCAGTCCTTCTCCATCATCTCCGTCTCCAACAGGTAAATTTCATCTGGAATTTTACTTTCTTAGCTCTGATTAATTCGAGAACCAAAAATTTGGTTCGTATGAAGTAGAGATGGTTCATATGGTTCATATGAACCATCTCTGGTTCGTATGAACCATTAGTATAAATTCTTAAACTTACTAGATGTCTAAATTGTAGATACTTAATACGACTGAACCAGAATGGTTATGCTAATATAATTCCTTTAAGAGTTTAATTCCATATATTGGCTAATGCTGTCCTACATTACCACCTGCTCCAACCACTTCATGTAAAAATTTAGGTGCTAGATTGTTACACTTCCAAGACACAGTCTGTGCTAACAATGTGCTAGAAAAATACATATATAAATGAGGCTGACAATGTGCTAGAACATACATACAATGAATTTATGTATTTAATTGTCTGAAATTTAAACAAATTAGATTTAGACTTGTATTAAGTATAAACAAATTAAATGGCTTCTTAGTAATGTTTGCCTTAAGGATCTGTAATATAACATGCAATTCTATTCTTGGTTTCAATACAAGTTGAGATTTATTTTGATAGTTTTCTTTCTTCGTTTCCCAACATGTTGTTCATTGTAGCAGTTATGCAGCAAGTTCATTGGAACAACATAGTTATGAATCACTCAAAATATGGTCGTACATAACCACTACATAATAATGCTCCAAGTTTGAGCTTTTGCTCTTTGAAGAGATGAAGGCTTGTTGCCAATGTCTCCATGATTTATAACTCTGCCTGTTTGAAACTCTTTTAAATTAACGATTGAAGTTGTTAACTCTGTTCAAATAAAATACAAAAGAAACAAAGAAAAGGTTAGTGTAAACAAAAGTAGGTGTTCATTGTTAACTATTTTTTTTTTTGAAGTTGATTGTCATGTTAACTGTTTTTTTTTTTACAAGTTTCTTTTTGAGATTGATCGTCAATTTGCCATGTTACAATCTTCTACATCAAAATTTAAACTTCTTTGTTTGTTATTTATAGTTTAGACATGGCGAATGATGTGTTAAAAGAAGTCATACAAGTCTGGAGTGCACTGACATGAACTCCGTCAAGTGGTGAGAATGGTACTCAAGATCTAATGACAAATACTAATGAAGACATTACTCAATCACAAGGACAAAAAGATACAATAAGCCTAAAACAAAAGTTTTCTAGATGTTCCTCCCGTGTATGGAGTCACTTCACTAAGAATTCTAGTAGAAAAAAGTGTTCTTGCAATTATTATGGAACACCTTATGCTTATGGCTTTAAAAGCCTTGAAAACTAGCAATTTGAGTAGGCTCTTAAGTAATTGTTTCGAAAATTCAGATAAACAAATTGATAAAAAAACTTGACGTTAATAATGACATGAAAAATGTAAAAATAATTGAATTTAACTCAAATATTTAGAGAACCATTGGTATGCGCACGGAATATTATTTTTATTGTTCAAAAAAATAATTTATATACTTGGTTAAATTTCTTAGATTGTTAGAACTCTTCTCATAATTTCTAGTTTCAATCAGTGAGAAGAGTTTGAAAAATCGAAGAACATATTGAAGAAGAATCTTTTAAGGACAAAATTTAAGTATATTTTTTAATGTTATTACTATTTTTTAATAAAAACATAATGTACCATTATGTGATTAACTCTTTTTAAAATAAATTATGTATTATTTTTATTCGAAAAAATTAATAAATAATATATAAATAATTTCGCTGTTCTTTTCTTTCAAAGTAATTAAGTGAATCACCTATGAAAATACAGTACGGCGTAAATTATTGATTTAGTTTCGGAAAGATTACAATTTTTTTAGTTTGGTACTTGAAAAATCAAGTTTTTCAATTTAATTCATAAAAGATTATATTTATTTTAATTTAATCATTTTAGTTGCTATATCACAAAATATATTGTTAAATCTCAAAATTTCTTTATTAAAAATCACTTTGACAAAAAAAAAAGGATCAAATTAAGACAAATATAACCATACAAAAAATAAATTAAAATATTTAATTTTTTAAGAATTGAATTGAGATAATTGTGATCTTTGAATGACCAAATCAGTAATTTCCTTTGAAATAAATAGGACTCTGATATGAATGCGGGAAAGAAGAGTGACGTGGAAATTGGGAAGGATGACATGGGCAGAATCCCAAGAGAGAGGAAAGCGCCACGCTGGACTCACGATTACTTCATGAATTAATCATTGCATTGAGGCACATGCAGTAGAAAGGCTGGACCACAGGACACGTGATATATTTTCTGTTATTAGTTTGTTATGCTTATTTTCGTTTAGCCAAATAAAGATGGAGGGTCTTGGTATGAGGGAGTTGCTGAGTATTTTCTTGCACATGCGTGTAATGGAGTTTTCCACTGCTCGAAAGTGGCTTCATCTCTGTGTAATTTCATACTATTGAAGTTGATACAGAATTCATCCATCTAAACATTTCTGTCTTTATCATTTTATTCTAATTTCTTCTTGAGATTGTAACATTTGGTGCTTTCATTGAGAGATTCGCAATGGCGGAGGGAACTCGTTTTACTAAATTAGAGGCTTCGACAGTAGAGTTACAGAAGAATCAAGCGGTGATGGGAGAAAAGATTAGAAATATTGAAGAGACACTTTTAGGCTATAAGGAAACGTTCACTAACGTAGAGGAAATGATGAGGAGGATGCTTCAGATAGAAAAGGATAAGGGGCACGAATCGTCTTCATCAGAGGTGCCAAGATTGGAAATGGAAAATAGTGGAATATTGTCAGGCAAAGGAATGAAGGTCGATGTTCCTCGCTTCAATGGATCAGATGCAGAAGATTGGGTTTTCAAAATCAAAGAATTCTTTGATATTTATGGAATTCCTACGGAACAACGAATTAAGATTGCGTCATTCCATATGGATGGTCCAGCCTATGCGGGGTACAAGTGGATCGTTAAGAATTCATTGGTGCATAATTGGGAAGGATTTCTAAAAGCTTTGCTTCTCAGATTCGGTTCTACCTTGTATGAGGATCCAAAAGCGGCATTAAAGGAGCTGAAACAAACGGGATCTGTGGCTGAGTATCAAACTCAGTTTGAGGAGATATCTACCAGAGTAACAGGATTAAGTGAACAATGGTTAATCAGTTTTTTCATCGCTGGTTTGCAAGACCAGTTGAAATGCGAACTCTTATTAGCGCAACCGAAAACGTACTATCATGCGGTATCTTTAGCCAAACTTCATGAGCAGAAACTAATGACGTTGCAGAACACGTTAAAAGGGACTTCACTTAGAGGTAATAGCTTATTTCCTTTTTCTAAATCAGCTAATGCGAGCTCTGCATATTTGGGCCAAGGGAGTAGTAAATCCACACAGTCCTTAATTAATAGCAAATCAGCAATGTCACCAATTCAATCAGTGGGAAGCAATCGTGTGGGGATAGTACCAGCAGCAACAGTCAATGCTTCTCAAACACCAGCTTATAGAAGGTTCACGGCGGCAGAGTTACAAGCGAAGAGGGAGAAGGGGTTATGCTACTACTGTGATGAAAAATACAATCCACAACATAAATGTAAGTCTGCGTGTTTTCTATTAGTTGGACAAGAGGAAATTGAAGAAATATTATGTGAGGAAGAACAAAATACAGTAGAAGAAATCAATGAAAATGCAGAGCAATTACATGCACTGGAAGTGGCTCCGGAGATTAGTGTAAACGCTTTGGCGGGGCAATTCCATCCTAGTACGATAAGGGTAACGGGACGTTGTGGAGGGAAAGAGGTAAAGATACTAATAGATAGTGGGAGCAACAACAATTTCATAGCACCTGCAACAGTGGAGAAACTGAAATTAAAACAAACTGTCATTAAGGAATTCAGAGTTGGTACTGGAAGTGGTGTGATGCTCTATTGCAAAAGTAAATGTGAGAAGATCAATTTAAAAATCCAAGGCCATGATTTTTGCACTGATCTCTTTGTGTTGGAAATCAGAGGATCGGATATTGTTTTAGGCGTGCAATGGCTCATTGAATTAGGCACCATTATGACCAATTATCGTGATTTGACCATGGAGTTTATACTGGGAGGGAAACAGATTAAAATTCAAGGGGAAGATATGATGGCTGCAGCATCGCTTAAAGGCAAAACTCTTAATAAATTAATTAAGAATAACTCTATTTCTGAATGTTTTCAGCTGCAAGTAACTGCAATTGAGGAACAGAAGTCAAAAGGTAGGGAAGACAACCCAATAGATAAAGAAGTTTATACAGTGATGCAACAATATAGGGAAGTTTTTGATGATCCAAAAACCTTGCCACCTATGCGGGAGATAGACCACAAAATACCCTTGGATCCTGGAGCTAAGCCAATTAGTGTTCGACCTTACAGATATCCACAATTTCAAAAATCTGAAATTGAGAGGCTAGTGAAGGAGATGTCAACAGCAGGAATCATACGTGACAGTAGAAGCCCGTTTTCTTCACCAGTTCTTTTGGTTAAAAAAAAAGATGGGAGTTGGCGTTTTTGTATTGACTACCGAGGCTTAAATAGCATAACCATCAAGGATAAATTTCCTATACCAACGATTGACGAGATCTTGGATGAATTGGAGGGGTCTACTTATTTTTCTAAATTGGATATGAGGTCTGGTTACCATCAGATTAGAATGGCAGAAGCCGACATCCACAAGACAGCGTTTAGGACTCATATGGGGCACCATGAGTTCGTCGTAATGCCGTTTGGCCTCACCAACGCGCCCTCGACTTTTCAAGCTTCGATGAATAAGGTATTTCAACCTTATTTACGAAAATTTGTAGCCGTTTTTTTATGACATTCTAATATATAGTAGAACATGGGCTGAGCACTTGAGACATCTACGGCTAGTACTCCAAACGTTAAAAGAAAATTGTTTTTATGTGAAGTTCTCCAAATGCACTTTTGCTCAGACTACTGTAGAGTACTTGGGGCATGTGGTGTCAAAAGAAGGGGTACATGTAGATCGAAAGAAAATTGAAGCAGTGTTAGCATGGCCAATGCCTACAAATATCAAGCAATTAAGAGGATTTTTGGGATTAACTAGTTACTACAGGAAATTTGTATCTGGATATTCTCATATTGTTTTTCCTTTGACTGAACTTTTAAAGAAAAATCAGTTTTCGTGGAATTTTGAGGCACACAAGGCATTTGAAATGTTGAAAAAGAAAATGACTCAAACGCCTGTATTAGCGTTACCCAATTTCAGTAAAATTTTTGTGGTGGAAACTGATGCATCGGGTGTGGGTATTGGAGCAGTACTAACCCAAGAGGGACATCCTCTTGCCTATTTTAGCAAAAAGATGCGTCCAAGACTGCGAGTAGCATCAACATATGTGAGAGAGCTTTACGCAATCACGCAATCAATTCATAAATGGAGACATTATCTTCTAGGAAGGAAGTTTATTGTGAAGACGGACCACCGTAGCCTGAAAGAATTAATTGGTCAGGTGATTCAAACCCCAGAACAGCAATTCTATCTAACCAAGTTACTTGGATTTCATTTTGAAATAGTTTATAGGCCAGGTAAAAGCAATGCCGTGGCTGATGCTCTGTCCAGATAGGAAGGAACGGGGAGCTCTTTCTTCGTATTGACTACAGTGCAAAACCCAATTATTTCTGCTATATATAAAGCTAACAGGGAGCTTGAGGAAATGAAATGCTTTCATGAAGCACATGAGAAGGGTGAATTGACTAATGATTACAAAGTAAAAGAAGGAATGATTATTTTTCACGATAGAATTTTAGTGCCGAACAGCCTGGAAATTAAACGCTCTATATTTCACCTTTTCCATGATACACCTATTGGAGGACACGGAGGGGTACAGAAAACGTTTAGAGCTATTGCAGAAATCTTTTATTGGGAAAATATGAAGGATGACATTCAGGAGTTAATCAAACACTGTGAAGTTTGCCAGAAAGTAAAAAATTCGACTGAAAAGCAGAGTGGGTTGCTTCAACCTCTTCCCATTCCTCTTAAACCGTGGGAAGATCTCACCATGGATTTTATTACAGGTCTTCCAAGTTCCAATGGCTTCGTGGCAATATTGGTGGTAGTCGATCGATTCACAAAGAGTGCACATTTCTGCAGTTTGAAACAAGGCTTCACAGCGGCGCAGGTAGCTGAGATTTTTACTCAGCAGATAATCAGACTACATGGTTTTCCTAGATCAATACTAACAGATCGTGACCCAATTTTTCTAAGCAAGTTCTGGGTGCAAATAATGACGTTAAGCGGAACCAAGCTTCTACGAACAACAGCATACCATCCTGAGTGCGATGGCCAAACTGAAGTCGTAAACAGGTGTCTGGAGCAGTACCTTCGGTTGTTTGTATTTCAGTACCCGCAAAGATGGCAGCGTTTTTTACACTGGGCTGAATTTTGGTATAATTCCTCATACCATAGTTCTATTAAAATGAGCCCTTATCGAGCATTATATGGAGTAAACCCATCCCTGTTACCAGCGTATAGTTCAGGTGCCAGCTCAGTTGAAAGTTTGGATGAACTATTAAGAAAACAGGAGGAGGTGAGACAACACTTAGTATGGAATCTTCAAAAAGCTCAGGCCAGAATGAAGAAATATGCTGATCTTAAAAGAAAAGAGAAAGAGTTTAAAGTGGGTGACTGGGTTTGGCTCAAATTGCATCGTTACAAGCAACATTCCATTGCTAAGCGCATTAATTACAAGTTAGCACAAAAGTACTTTGGGCCTTTTCAAATCCTAGACAGAGTCGGTCCAGTAGCTTACAAACTCCAGCTTCCAGAAAATGCCAAGATTCATTCTGTTTTTCACGTTTCTGTATTGAAGAGTTTCTATGGGGAAGTTCCATCTACTACCCCTTCATTGCCAGAAGTAATTCAGGAGGATGAAGCATTACCGGCAGCGATCGTCGACCAGCGAATTGTATCGATCGATGGTGAATTAAGAAAGGAAGTTTTAGTTGAGTGGTTAGGACTATCAAGAGAGCATGCAACGTGGGAGAATATGGAAGAATTACAAAAGAATTTTCCTTCTATCAACCTTGAGGACAAGGTTGTGTTTGTACAGGGGAATATTGATATGAATGCGGGAAAGAAGAGTGACGTGGAAATTGGGAAGGATGACATGGGCAGAATCCCAAGAGAGAGGAAAGCGCCACGCTGGACTCACGATTACTTCATGAATTAATCATTGCATTGAGGCACATGCAGTAGAAAGGCTGGACCACAGGACACGTGATATATTTTCTGTTATTAGTTTGTTATGCTTATTTTCGTTTAGCCAAATAAAGATGGAGGGTCTTGGTATGAGGGAGTTGCTGAGTATTTTCTTGCACATGCGTGTAATGGAGTTTTCCACTGCTCGAAAGTGGCTTCATCTCTGTGTAATTTCATACTATTGAAGTTGATACAGAATTCATCCATCTAAACATTTCTGTCTTTATCATTTTATTCTAATTTCTTCTTGAGATTGTAACAGACTCCTATGAGTGACATAGTTAGGGATAGACCGAAAATTGAGTGACATGGTTAGGGATAGACCGAAAATTGATTTGGATCACGAATTTTACTTGCAATTATTGTTGCAACAAATATTCTCAAGGTCAATGTGCTTTGCAGACACAATGTTTGGACTGACCAAATTTTATTTTATTTTTTTGATGTATTTGGGAGATGAAAAAAATTATTAAAAAAAATTAAGAAAGAGGTGGAAAAATTATATACTTCTTTTTTTTTTTGTTGAGTGAACACTAATTTTTAAAATCTTTCAAATTAAAAAAACTTAAAAAAATTTAATGAGTTAATTAAAAATCTTGCACATTCTTCCATTCTAAATTAAAACTTATGATTTTTCTTTCATCATTTCCCTTCCCCTATCTCACCTATCACATGCATTATGGCACCACAATATATTTTTCAATTTTCAATCGTCTAAATTTCTCACTCTAATTATATAAAAAAATTGAGTTTTCTGCATTAAAAAAATGTTTACAATTTATTTGTAATCAAGACATAATGCAATTTCCACCTGCAATTAATGGTCCAATGCTACAACCTCAATACTGTAATACCCAAGAAAAATAAAATATAAATATTTGTTTACAAACTACTGTTACTATTTCAGTATATAGTACTATTCACACGTATAATACTATTTACGTATATGATACTGTTCATTTATACAATCGAAATGTCAAGTACTAGATGTGGTTTGGTCATAAGAGAAAACTAGAAAGAAGTTCGTGGGAGAAAATGACGTTTTATGTGTAAAAATACCCTCAAGGACTAAAGTGAAAGGACTGAATTGAAAAGAAACTTAAAGGTTTAAGGTGAAAAGGATAGTTTTCCTTTTATGTGCACAGTAACTGCATTATTAGAAATGTCATTTTCATGAATAGTAAATTGAATATTTTATTAGCGTATAGTGTCAAATAGTACCCTTGACTTTTGCTATAAATAGGCCCTTCCATTTCACTTCTAAACTCACACATTCAACTTCTCTTCTTCTCTCCTTAAGTTTCTCTTACTCCAAAGCTAGGCCTCTGAGATTTTGGGCCTTTCCTTTTCAGCTTAGGTAAGGATACTATGCCCTTTCTATGTCTTTCAAATTTTAGAAGTTATTTTCTTAAGTATGCTCTGTGGTTGCGGCCTTGGCTAATCTTCCACATCAGAAAAACTGTCCTTAGCTGTTTATATGTTATTTTGATTCTCTGATTACCGAAATAGAATATAAACTGTGAAGAATACATGTCTAGGAAAGTTCTGGCTAAGGAAAGACCTGGTTTTTAAGTGTATCCAGTGTGACCCTCCACTCTTTCCTGGGAACTTACCTGGTGTACTCTTTTACAGATTGTATTCTCTATTTCTGGTATGAATACTAACCATATGTATGAATAGTAACTGTATGTATGAATAGTAACCGTATATATGAACAGTAACCGTACGTATAAACAGTATCTGTACGAAAACAATCCTAACGTATTTTCTCTAATCTTTCATGAAAATCTCCGTAGCAGAACACTGAAATTCACCTGTGTACTCTTGTCCGTAACGACTTAAAGAAGTGATACTCGTACGGAATCCAGGTGAGTGAAACGACCCCGTTTTAATAGAGTTTTAGCATTATTGGTGATAAAAAGTATGTCGTAGGACACTCCCAAGATTCATAGGGGGAAATTGGATTCAGAATGACGAATATAATGAGATAATTAATCCAGAAGTATGGATAAGAAAAAGCAAGTATCTCATGATGATGTGAAGATTGAATCTCTTGAATTGTGGTTTATAAAGCTATAATATAGTTATATACTATACCTATTATATGGATGAATATTATATTGAGCTTCTGATTATGATATGAAATGCTATTGATTGTGATTGAGCGGGACAGTACCCCCTCTCACGGCAAGGCGAAAAACCCAGTTGACAGGGTGTTTTGACCAATGAGTGTGGAGACAACGATTCCCTCAGTAGGGATATAGCCCGGATTGGTGATAAATCCGTGAGGCGCCCTAGCTAAGAGGATGAGGTTGTGCGTCGTGGCGGAAATATACATAATTGGTGAGCCGGCCTGTGTGCGCTCTCCGGGATATATTGCCATTGACGAGTACTAGTAACGTTTGTTGAATTGGATGAATTTTTATCTTCTTGTATGTAAGAGGATGATGTTGTGCGTCATGGCGGAAATATACATAATTGGTGAGCCGGCCTGTGTGCGCTCTCTGGGATATATTGCCATTGACGAGTACTAGTAACGTTTGTTGAATTGGATGAATTTTTATCTTCTGTCTATTGGTTAAGTATGAGCCTTTGGATATGTTTGCATGACTGGTAATGTATTTGAATTTTATTAACGCGAGGCCGATTCGCTCATTGAGTTTAAAAGCTTATACTGTTTGTACAACCTTTTTGTTCAGATCAGGTTGCCAGCGAAGAATATCTGCTAGAGGAGTAGATCACTTTGGACATTCTCGTTGTCGGGTAGACCCCTCTTTTGTTATAGATTATGTTGCTCTGTAATCGTCTAGGACATCTAGGTCAGGGATTTGGTATTTGGCTTGTATTTCAGTACAATAATGTATTTTATGTTGAGGATCTATTATTACATGCAAATCATCTCTATGATTTTCAGATAAGAAAATTTAATATATTTATCGGAAGGCTTACAGTGATGAGAGATTCATCATTGTGCCGGTCATGTGCCCAAAAAACGGGTCGTGACAAATACCATTCAACCCCACCAGATTTTGGATTCAATAAATTTTTGGCCTATTTGATTTATTCATTCGGCAATTTTAACTACTAGTGTATATATGTGTGTGTGTGTGTGTGTGTGTGTATAGATATATATAATTAGTCCGTTGATCAATCAATATATTTAATTTGCTAATTAAACAAATTTGAAAAATAAAATTTAGCTCGTTCAAAAATAAACCTAAATCAAAAAAGAAGACAAAGGACAAAATAAAGAAAGCAATAGACTAAACCAATATTTCACGGTCAGGCAAGTGTTATTTATGTTGCATATTCATGGTCGGTGAACGTGAACAGACGAGGGAGTGAATCACACGGTATCGAGATCGATACGAATCCAATTAAGAAGATAAATTTGGTATCTGCATTTTCGCTATAACTGTGTAATAACAAAGCAAGAATTTTGTTTAAGTAATAAGTGAATATCCGTTTTGAGCTAAACAGCAATTTTTCAATGACAGAAAGACAAACATATTTTACTAGGTTAAATTATTCGGACTCCATAACCATAACCACATATTTACTAAGTTAAATTATAAGTTTACTATGGTTGTGTTCGACAAAGCAGTTTATACCTTATAAGTTAGTTTATAACTTATTTGATTAGTTTATAAACTCGTTAAAAGTATTCAGTAAACGAATTTATTTTAATAGCTTATAGCTTATTTTGATAAGTTAGTTTGAGTAACTTATAACATATAACTTATGACTTTTTATTTCTATTTTGTCCTTATTATTTTTTTAAAATACTCATTATATCCCTTACTTTATTATATCCTATTTACTCATCTTTTATTATATTTATATTTATATATAATATATTATACATATATAATATTATATATAAAATAATACATGATAAAATATATATAAATATATATATATATATATATAATATAAATATAATAAAATAATTATAATATATTTTATTATATATAATAAAATATAATAATATATATAAATATATTATATATGTGAATATATATTATTCATTTATAAAATATAATAAAATATATAAATATATATTTTTAATGAATTTTATATCTACAATAATTTAAATTAATTTAATTAAAAACAAAAATGATATATTTATTTATATTATTTTGGAATTAAAAAAATACATGTCTTTTTATGTCATTTTACACTTTTCAACTACTCCAATATCTACTTTTACCAAACACTTCTAATTTAATAAGATAGCTTATCAGTTATAAGTTAAAAGTTAATTTATAAACTATCATCTAACTTATAAGCTAATTTTATCAAATAGAGCCTACATATAATAATATGTTTATTTTTCTGTAGATCGTTAGATCTCAAATCTAAAGATTTAAATTTTATTTTTTTTTTAAATTATTATTTAAAATTTAAATCATTAAATCTCAAATTAACTATTTAAAAAAAAAACAAGTAATAATAGATCAGTTCTAATTAAAATGAACGTAAGCATATATGGAGCACATGCCTGTGGTGGGGTCAACTGCTAGTTTTTTCAAGCTAATCATAATAACCTTTTTTTTTTTTTTGAATTTTGGTACAACTGAGAATCAACTGTATATATTTGTAGCGACGTGTACCTAACTGATTTTTTCTTTGGGCCAGGTCATATGTACCAAAACTAAAGGTATCGACCATTAAAATTGCTTAAGTTGTAGTGGGAGCATGTTTACTAGGATAAATTATAAATTTAGTCTATATAATTTTATTAAAATTATAAATTATTTTTCAGTGAAAAGACTTTAAGTGTATCTTAATCTTATTATCTCCTTTGAATCTGCCTCACACTCTCACTCCAACTTAGTCTATGATTATAACCATTATTAATAATTTAAGGTTCAAAGCATACTTTAATTTAATAACTTATGTTGGCTACCACTAATTTCTTAGTCCAAGTAATTTGATACATATTTATTTTTTTATATAAAATTTTGAGTTCGATAAATAAAAAAATAAAACAATGCTAAGATAATTTTTATATTTTTATAATTTGATTTAACTTAAACTAGAATAGTGAAAGTTCAATAAATTTTTAAATAGTAACGATTTTAATAAAATAAATAACATATCTGAAGAAATAAAATAATCAGACAATCTTGGAGTCTATTTGGTGAATCTTGAAAGCGGAAAGCAAAAGCTTGTGTAAAGACTTTAATATTTATGTCAATTATCAAACAAAAAATATATAAGAAAATAACGGAACATAAATCATATCTTAATGTTGTAATCTTAGTGTACGCGTCAAATTTTGGTTGGATCCAAATAACTCATAGACAATTCATAGGCTTTTTTATTTCGGAATATTTTGACAAGTTTGTAATTAAAAATAATAAATTATTTTTTTAAAAAGTTTGAACAAAGAATTTTCTTTTTTACTTTCTCCTAGAGTTTTTTTATTTTATTTTTTTGATACAAAATAGTAAATGATAAAAGTAATTAATTATGATTAAATATCATATGAAATAATGAAAAAAACGTAAGTACAAATTATTTATATTAATTAACCTTAAAAGATATATACAGATTACTTGTTTAATTCTTGAAAATTCTCTATACAATCTAGTTTTGCATTGTTCTTGAGTTAGTCTTCAAAGACAAATAAATTTACATTTTAGTTATTAGATATTATATATATGGTCTATATTTTTTTTAATACGAAAATGGCATGTAAAATTTATTTTTTTAAATAATAAAACTGAAAAATCAAATAGTGTCTACTTTGGACTCTTCAAATAGAAACAAGACAAGTGATGGTCTATTACATCTCTCGGGGTAGCTACATGTAATTGAGCAATTTTACAAATTTGTATGTAAAAATTTTTACATGTTGCCCCCGTCCTTTTTTTTTTTTAACCTCGTTTAGTGATTCAGTCTCTCTATATTGGTCATAGTTACGAAACTCTCACTCTTCAAAGTTATAAATTTTTTTTTTGATAATGGTTAATTTATTATTCTATTATTAAGGGCTTGTTTGTAAAAATTTAAAATTTAAATTTTTTGTACATAGGTATAATTTTATCAAATTGATTAATTTATTATGTAATTAGGATCATGAGTAATATATTTGTGAAGTTAATTTCATGAATTTTTTTTATGATAGTTAATTTCTTATTTCATTGTTAAGGACCTCTTTGTAAAAGTTTCAAATTTGAGATTTTTGTATATAGGTCTAATTCTATCAAATTGGTTGATTGATTATACAATTAAGATTATGAGTAACATATTTATAAAGTCAATTTCATGAAATTTTTTTCTTGATGATGGTTAATTTATCATTCCATTATTAGGAATCTCTTTCTAAAAGCTTGAAATTTAAGATTTTTATATATAAGTCTAATTCTATCAAATTGATTGATTGCTTATGCAATTAAGATTTAGAAGAAAATTTTTTTATAATAAAAATATTTTTTAAGAGGAAATTACCAAGTAATAAATTAAAATTAATTTTAAAAAAATATCATCAAATTTAAAAAAGCAAATAAAAATTTTGCCACTTTTAATCGAGGGATCCTGAATGAGTCAGAGACATCTCGCGAATTTTATAATCAAAATCTTCGAAAACTTTTACCAAATTAAATATTTTACTGAAAGTCATGAGAAAATAATATGAATTTACTAGCGAAGTAGTTGGCATTAAGCTACTACCAAACGCCACATTTTGCCCATAAATAGTCTCAAGCAAAGCTTAAGTTCACAAGTATCACACAACAACGCCAAACAGACAGAAAGGCAAAGATGGGTTTCACTTCCACTGAGAATCAGAATCTCAAAGCTTCGTCTTCTCAAACAGAGGACGAGGCCTGCCTCTCCGCCATGTACCTCACGACCAATCAGGTCTATCCAGCTGTCCTCAACGCAGCCATTGATCTCGGCCTCTTCGACATCATAGCCAATAAGGCCTCACCACCGGGCGCCTTCATGTCGGCGCGTGAGATCGCCTCCCACCTGCCGTCCCAGCACCCCGACATGCCCGACAGGCTGGAGCGCATGCTGCGATTGCTGGCCAGCTACACCCTCCTCACGTGCTCCTCACGCGCCGCCGAAGACGGCACCCCCATCACTGTGTACGGCCTTTCACCTGCCGGGAAGTACTGTGTCACCGATGAAACTGGAGGCTACTTGGCTTCCTTCACCACCTTCCTCTGTTACAAAGCTCTCTTAGGAATTTGGTGCGTCATTATTTACATTTTTTAATATCACGAGGCAAGAACTTTCACTATTCAACCATTATATACATTTTAGTCATTATTTACATATGAATCATTTTTGATGATTATTTGTAATGTAGGATGAATTTCAAGGAAGCAGTGGTGGACCCTGACATCGACCTATTCAAGAAGGTGCATGGAAAGACGAGCTACGAGTACTTCGCCACAGACCCAAAGTTGAACCACATCTTCAACAAGGCCATGGCTGACGTGTGCGCCGTCGAGATGAGGAGGCTTCTTCAAATCTACAAAGGCTTCGACGGAATCTCGACGTTGGTCGACGTCGGAGGTGGCAATGGCCAGAACCTCAAGCTCATCATCTCCAACTACCCCTCAATTAAGGGCATCAACTTCGACCTCCCTCAAGTCATCGAGCATGCCCCACCGATCCCCGGTATACCTTATATTTATTAGCAATTGGATCGTTAAAATATAGGAGTAGTATACGTGCTCTGATTTTACTTGATCAACAAAATCTATCAATTCTTCAATCCAGGGATCGAGCATATTGGAGGAGACATGTTTGCGAACGTCCCAAAAGGTGATGCCATAATACTAAAGGTTAGTGTGTATATATAACTTAACGTCTTCGTATGTTTAATTATAATTAATTTAGCCTCACTAACAATTTGTTATATATATATATATATATATATTATAGGCCGTGTGCCATAACTGGTCAGACGAGAAGTGCGTAGAATTTCTGAGAAAGTGTCACGATGCTTTGCCGGAGAACGGGAAGGTAATAATTGTGGAGTTCATATTACCAGAATCCCCAGAACCCACGGAGGCATCGAAGCTAGTTTCCACGTTGGACAACCTCATGTTCATCACCGTGGGAGGAAGAGAGAGGACAGAGAAGCAGTTCAAGAGTTTGGGACAGCGTTCTGGCTTTTCTAGGTTCCAGGTTGCCTGCCGTGCCTTCTCTGTTTTGGGAGTCGTCGAGTTCTACAAATAAATTGTTTTGTGTGAGAGAAAGAATCGACATGAGACACCAAATAAATTAGAGCCTTACTTTATATATTTATGTATGTATGTATAGGCCGGCAACATGTTTCCCCAACTTTGATTTTAGTTTTCATGATGTAATCCAATGTTTGGAGTTATATATATATATATATATATATGAAATATATTATATTTCGGTTTTAGCATTAGCTTACTTATTTTTCTATTATCAGTTAGCTTAGCATGGTAGCAAGCTTCAATGGGTATTTTGGCAATATGACAAGTCTGATTTGTACTTAATAACAAGGTTCAAAGATTGGTTCAAGCGTTAAAAATTGAACTGTAGTTAAGTAATGGTTGAACGATAGTTAAAAATATTAAAAAATTAAATATATAAATAAAAATATTAAAATACTATCAACATTTTTGAAATAGGATAATATGCACTTTGAAAATAATAAAAGTCTTATTAAAACTTAATTTCTGCTTCCAAAGTCCAATACGCGCTATTCTATTTTCAAGATTGCAAGCTACCATGTTAGTTACTTTTCGTCCTTTTCTCTCACTTCACATGCTGCCTTTCAATCTTATCTCTATTTTCACTCTTTCACTCACTTCCTCCACGCATCTCTCTATTTTTCCTCCTTCCTTCCCTTTCTATTAACCTCTGAATTTTTTACCTGCCAAGAAGAAGACCTAAGGGAACTAATAGTATTCACTCACTTTTCGTCCTTCTCTCTCTATTTCACACCATGCTTTCATCTTGAGCTGTCTCTGGCCACCACGTCTTGTGCCATTTCTATTTTCTTCTTTTTCAGTTGAGTTCTAACGACGGGACATGGCTCCATGGCAATGATGAACCATGGTTGAAGGATGGTTTTTTTTTTAAATAAATGATCATTAAACCAATCAACCCTTATAACTGGCTAGATTTGACTAGTTTTTCATTGATTTTTTATCAAATCGACTGGTGCGATTCGATTTTCTTAACCTTACTTAATAACTCCAAAAATAGAGATTTAGATATGTTTTAATTTGTCACGTGTTGGTTTTAGTCAAAGTAACTTTAAAAAAAAGGTTCAGTTTGACCAGATTTAAAATTTGACAAATGATATACAAATTATAAATTTCATCACAAATTATATATATATATATATAGTTTCCCACGTGTATATATCTTCCATTGAGTAAATTATGTTTATGGTATGTGGAGCAATTTTTCTTGCAATTTTAGGTTGAGAGTAATAAAATAAAAATAAAAGTATGTTTCATGTCCTCTAATGTTTACACTAAGTTACACTTTTGTTCCTAATGATTTTTTTGTTTCAATTCTATCCTATATATTTTATTTCATTTCAAATATATCATTTTTACTAATACCTTTTAAAATACTAATGAAAAATGTCGAATGAATGATTCACATAACACATATAACACTCAATGTCATTTGTCATGTAAACCCAAACTTGAAATTTCAAAAAATACTCTTATCTTATCTTCTCACTCTCACTCTCTCTGTACAACTCTCTTGCTGCCTTCTCTACCTTATTTCCTTCCTTTCTCTTTTCTATTCCTCCCTCGTTTCTCTCTCACTCGAAGCTTATTTTCTGTCCCCAGCTTGCTCTCTGCCTTGTTCTCCTCGGGTCCTCTGTTTTGGGATCGAGAAACAAAGGTGGTGAGGCCTCTTGTATCTCTCTATCTCCCTTTCTCCACGATCTACCCTGCACTCTCGCTACTCTCACCCATTCTTTGTTTCATGTGCTCTCTTTCAATCCCAACAAATTTTCAATAAAATTTTCAAACCAAAAAAGCTTAGGTTTCCCTATTTTTCTTTCATCCTTTTGTACCAATTTTCCATTACCTTGCCATCAATAACCAAATTGAAACCAAAACCCTATTATCAAAACCAATTCGAAACGTCCAAATCTCTAACCTAGAAACTTTCCCCAAAAATCATCGGACCAAAAGAAAAAAAATCCCAAACTACCCCTGTTTCCCTTTTCTTCTTTTCTCTCTCCTTCTTATATACTAGTTTCCCACTATTATATTCTTATTACACAAACTCATAATCAAAACCAATTCAAAAAGCAATAACAGAATCTGTGAATTTGCAAGTTAGCGGTGGAGGAGATGAACAACTGGGTGCTGGAGCTAATGGCGGAGGGGTTGGGGTTGGGGTTGGAGGAGAGAGACGCATTTAGCAGATTGGTGAGGGACGAGAGAAGCGACATCTATCTAATGGTGAACCATTATCTGCCATGGGAGGGGGCAGGGGAGGAAGTGGAAAGAGGAGGCATGGTGGGTTTAATTCCTTGTGATGTGCTTGGGGAAAAGATGTTCCGATAGGATTTGAAAGCAACCGCTACAAGTTCTAACATAAGAAAAGAGGAAATTAAAAGAAGTCAAATTTTGTTTTTTGAATTTTCTGCATTCCATGGCCAACCAATCAACTTTCTAGGTGAGGCAGTCGATTGGCTTGCCTCTGCCTAGCTTTAGGACACCAACCTGAGAGCAACCAATTGAATGGTTACCCAACCAGTCGATTGGCTTACCTCGACCAAGCCATAGAAGGACTTCAAGAGGGCAACCAATTGACTTGTTGCCACGATAGTCGACTAATTGACACTCTTCTAACTTATAAATGCTCTAAAATCATGTTCTTTTCCTCTCTAATGTCACTCCTTGGTTCCAATCTCTCCTCTCCTTTACTTAAACAATGTTTTGGGGCATCAAAGATATATTTCCCACATCATAAAACCATCCCCAAAAACATCAAGACTCAAAGAGTATGAATCAATTTCAAAACACACGACTTTTCCTTAAGTTCATAAAAATTCCATCAAACCAAACCCAAGCAAAACTAACAGAATTTATGTCCATCCACCAACCCAAGCTCAAACAAGATTATTGCCATCACAAATCACTGAAGGAAAGCTTTAGAATCAAAACCCACTCTAGAATCAAAAAATTTACATTACCCACTTTCCTAGGGTTCTCAAATGTAAATCCAAGAAGAGGGAAGAGGAATTTTCGATTCTCATCTCAAGCAAGGGAAATCTGGCAAAGGAGGAAGGGTTGCCGGTGGTGGTGCTCCCTGGAGATGGTGGTGGAAGCAACCTTGAAAGCCCACTTGGCCGTTGGAGAGGAGAAGGGCATGAATGGGAAGAGAGGGACAAAATGAGAGAATAAGACGAGTAAGTGAATCTGTGGATTAAAAAGAGCGTTAACGTTTAGGTAGATCACTCTGAGAAAAGGTTTAGAAGAAAAGCAGAATATAGTGAAAGCTTAGCAATTGATAATCTGTTGAGATAATATTGAGCTTCATATATATATAACAACGCTGCAACAACATAATAACAATTGGTCTACTTGTCAATTGATCCTGAATATAAGGCTAGGGCACTAACAACTAACTATTGCTATTTACATTTTTTTTAAAAAAAAAGCAATAAATATTACAGAACATCAAATATTCTATTATGCACTGCTCGTAGTCGTCGCTAGCGGAGCCGTCTTGAGTTCAAATCCATGAGTTGAACTAATTCCGGATATTGGTTTTTTTTTTGTAAAGAAAAAAGAAAAAAAAAGAAAATGCATATAGTAGTCTTAAGTTCAAATCCATGAACTCAGTTTGTCAATTACTTAGAACCATTTAAGAATCAAAATACATACCAACCACCAAACACAACATGCTACCTAAGAAGCTGCCTCAAATGAAGTCATTGTTTTTCCTTTTGAATGGAACAAACAAAATAATCGTCAATAGCCACCTTTTCTTTTTTATTTGCCTTTTAATATGGGTGTGTATCGGAAGCTGAGCAGCCCTTTGAGAATAGAATTTGTTTTAAAGATATACTTGTCTCTTTATAAACTATTATATTTAAGATCTAATGATTCAAATTTTAATATTTTTTAAAAAAATATATCACTTGAAATTTAAATTATTATATCTCTAATTTAATGGCCTGTAAAGAAACAAGTTTGTTGCTTGTGTTTAGAGGCAAATAACAAATCCGTTCTCTTGAGTGAGGCACTTGGGAGATGAATGGCACTTGAGTTACCAATAAAAATGATTTTTTAAAGCCATGCTATGTATTATAAATTTGTTTTTAAAATGGTTTTTCTTTGCTGAAAATTTTATTTTTTAATAACCTGCTAAACCCAAATCTGTGATCAAATTAAATTAATCCTTAGGTAAACAGCTTGCCGTTTTTCTTAATCAGTAAAATGTTGTTTTTGGGTTTTAATATGTTCTCGTGTATCCTTATCCTAAATAAACTTTGTATGCACTTTTTAATATTTTTGTTATCAAATCCTCTTTAATTTTTTTTTTATCAAAATTAATTATGTAATATTAAATTTTTTAAAAATATACTGTTATTTTTTTAAAATTATATCCTGATTGCGTTTTAATTAAAAAGTATAGACCTGTCATATTATTTGATTAAAAAATGTAGCAACAAAAAAAAATATTTTCTTGTTATTATTGTAATTTGAAGGATGATGCAATAAAAAGATAATTTTGAATAGATTACGTATGCTATGTTCCCATATATTCTGACATGCATGAATGTGGTGTTGCCTTGACTAGTAATAGTAACCATGTCATGTGATGGCTGAAAGGAATTTTCTATTGGGTAGCAGATGAGGAAAGTATGGGCATGTGCATTTATAATTCAAGTATTTGGCACTGACCAGTTAAGTACGTTTGAATCTATCACTTCATTAATACGTAACCAGTCACATCAACGTTTGAGTCTTTGACTTTTCCAATGCTTAGTAACTCTTGCAATTATTTCCTTGACGATCGTAAATTAATTCTTGCATTGTATAACTAGTGAATAATCTTCCATCCATTGTAAAATATTAAAAATGCTAGCAATTTCTTTTTTTTTCTTTTTCTTGCTTGTTTAGAACCAATTAAACAGATTGGATTTCGAACAATTCAGTGCCAGTGGACTACAAAGGTTTAACAAAATTCTCACAACATAATTTTTTTTTTATTTACAAAGAATCAAATTCGAAAGTATAAGTATATATATTGAACCACACTTGAATCAATTAATATTAGTTAACAATATATTATTTTACATTTATAATCGGGATTTTTTCTATAGAAAAAAAAGAGTTTCTTATGACTATCTTTAAATCTTTTTAGGTATGAATATGAGGTCCTTTTCTAGAAGGTTTATTTTGCTCGAATATCTAATGTTATGAGAACTTTTCAAACGTTACATTTAATTCTTTGGACCATATTAATTACGCAAGTCCAATAAATATATCCAAATTAAATATCTTTTTTTGGTGAAAAAATTAAATATTCTTTAGTGAGCCTTTTCTTTGGATCATTAATTTTTTAGTGAGTCAATTCAATCGGTCAACATTTGACAGTTGTTGACTAGTTAGGTATTTTTCACTACAGCTCAAAGTAATTAAGCAGCGTGATCGATCAATACATTCTATATAAAATTGTTAAAAAAAAAGAACTTTGAAAAGTGAAACCTACCACATAAGGTAGTCAAAAGGCCATCAGGTAGCAGGCAATGAAAGTCGTTTTGATTTTAATATTTTATAAAAAAAATTAAATAGGCGAAACCAACTTACAAAAAAACTTTACAAATTAATACCCAAAATTTTTATTTTAAGATCGCACATTTTAGTGTTATTTGTTTGAATAAAGATTAAGATGTATAAATTTAAATATGAACATGAGATTATTAAGCTATTATCTTTTAATATAAATATTAAATAACTCAAATAGTTTTTTTTTTCAGAATCCATATGCATTAAATATGGAACAGTTAAAAGACTAAACAAGAACACACTCAATGAATTGAAATTTAAATGAACCAAATTAAGACCCTCATTAAGATTAAGAAATTTGGATATAATTAAAAGCATATCTAATTATAAATATATCATCTCTAAATCTGAATACTAAATAGTTAGGATGATTTTTTTTTAATATCCATACACATTAAATACAAGTTAGCTAAAGATGTATATAGAATAATTAATATCTAAATTTTTTTAAAACTTTTTATGAGATATATGGAATAAGATGTATTTAGAACAATTAAAAATAAATAAACAGATGCACTTAATACACTGAAATATTATTGAATCAAATTCGAACGTACAATCAAATAAAGTCTTTTAAGTTCTTTAGATGTTTTAATAAATTTGTTATTAATTTTTATCCTATGTATATATGTATAACAAAATAGAATATAACAAAGAAATTATAAATTACTGAACAAATTAATCCCTATAAATTATACACAAAATAAAAATTGTCTTTTTGTAAGGTTAAATTGTACATTTACTTATCTTTGTACATTTACTTATCTATGAAGGTCTAACTTAATATCAATACTTAATAAGTTCATAATATTCAAAAACTATAAATTGCATAGAATTAAACGTTCAGGAATTAAACAATTGGCCTATGTATCTTTTAGGACTAAATCATTAATATAACTAAAAAAATGATGATTCATTGTTTTACCTATCTTATTAATTTAATTTTATATGTTAATTATATATATATATATATATATATATATATATATATATATAAATATATATGGTGATAATTTTCTCCTTAATTTGTGTTGGTACAAAATTACGTACAGTATTATATTCTTGAAGTAATCAATTCTTCAGTCCATTCATATTTTGACAATAAGGAAGTGATTTTTATCTCAAATCTAAAATCTAATTCAACCATAATTTAAAATTATCTTAGGTAGATTTTATAGATAATCATAATAAATTATGTTAAAAAAATATTTATGAAAATAGTGCTAAATTACTCAGTACTACATAAGTATTGAAACCGGACTCTTTCCGTTTTCAAATTCAAAGATTGAATTAGACACTTAAATTGATTATAAATGATAAATCATTTTTAAAATATGGGGATATACGTAATTAGTAGTAAATCTAAAGGAGGGAAAAACATTTTAATCTAATAATTCTGTCACATATTTTAACCTAAGTATTTTGCCATTGACAAATATCAATTCTATTGGTTTAGATTGTTTGATTTGAATTGTAATTTCTCTAGTGTGTTTTCTTTCCCTTTGTAATTTTATGATAAAGAATTTATAATATAATTCAAACATTTCAGAATGAAAAATTTAGAAGCAACCCTTGCATTCTGTTGATAATTATTTTTGCAATAATCTTGTATGCAAAATTACACAGGCTTAAGGGCCAAAATTGATTGACTGTTTCAGGCACATCCAGCTTGGGAACCAACACAATACTTTAGTTACTTGATGCTTAACACAATTCCATGCTCGTAGAAGAGAGTTTTTTTTTAACAAGTATTCGGTATCCGAACACTACACAAACATTGACTAATATGAATTTGACTTGGGTGGGATTATAATAGGCAGCAAAGCTCATCTGTATCCTCATAAAATCAAACTCGAGACTTCTAGTTAAGTTAAGACAACTCCTTACCAAAAGAGAGTGATATTATACATGTAAAGAATCAAGCAAAATTAGAGTGATAACATAAAATGCCAGCAACGCTGAGCGCTGGCTTTGTCTCGCTGACTAAGTATCTTTTGTCATTTTGGTAATTAATGTGATGTTATTAATTTATCAAATTTATTGATTTACCTAATTTATTTATTTAAATTTATTTTATTTATTATATTATTCTTAATTGAATAATATAATAAATATAGCATGTTTGTATATTTTAAACAGCACTCTAAGGAAATGTTCAAAATATATTAATTTAAACAGCACTTCAAAATCTTGTAGAATTAAACTTTTAAAGACTAAATAGTTTATTCATGCATCTTCCAGGGTCTAAATTGTTAATCACTAAACTATTAGCCCATATGTCTTTCAGGACTAAATTGTTAATATAGTCTATTATTTTAAAAGATTAAAATTTAATGATGCTGATGGAAAGTGTAATACCTAAGAAAAATAAAATATAAATATTTGTTTACAAACTACTGTTACTATTTCAGTATACAGTACTATTCACCCGTATAATACTATTTATGTATACGATACTGTTTATTTATGCAATCGAAATGTCAAGTACTAGATGTGGTTTGGTCATAAGAGAAAACTAGAAAGAAGTTTGTAGGAGAAAATGACGTTTTATGTGTAAAAATACCCTCATGGACTAAATTGAAAGGACTGATTTGAAAAGAAACTTAAAAGTTTAAGGTGAAAGGATAGTTTTCCCTTTAAGTTTCCAATAGTAATAACAAAAAAATTTTCCATTACGCGTGAGTAACTGCATTATTAGAAATGTCATTTTCATGAATAGTAAATTGAATATTTTATTAACACATAGTATCAAATAGTACCCTTGACTTTTGCTTTCTAAACTCACACCTTCAACTTCTCTTCTTCTCTCCTTAAGTTTCTCTTACTTCAATGCTAGGCCTCTGAGATTTTAGGCCTTTCCTTTTCAGCTTAGGTAAGGATACTATGCCCTTTCTATGTCTTTCAAATTTTAGAAGTTATTTTCTTAAGTATGCTCTGTGGTTGTGGCCTTGGCTGATCTTCCACATCAGAAAAACTGTCCTTAACTGTTTATATGTTATTTTGATTATCTGATTACCAAAATAGAATGTAAACTGTGAAGAATACATGTTTAGGAAAGTTCTGCATAAGGAAAGACCTGGTTTTTAAGTGTGTCCAGTGTGACCCTCCACTCTTTCATGGGAACTTACCTGGTGTACTATTTTACAGATTGTATTTTCTATTTCTGGTATAAATAGTAACCGTACGTATGAATAGTGACCGTACGTATGAATAGTGACCGTATATATGAACAGTACCGTACGTATGAACAGTATCTGTATGAAAACAATCCTAACTTGTTTTCTCTAATCTTTCATGAAAATCTCTGTAGCGGAATACTGAAATTCATCTGTGTACTCTTATCTGTAACGACTTAGAGAAGTGATATTCGTACGGAATCTAGGTGAGTGAAACGACCCCATTTTAATAGAGTTTTAGCATTACTGGTGATAAAAAGTATGTCGTAGGACACTCCCAAGATTCATAGGGGGAAATTGGATTCATAATGGCGAATATAATGAGATAATTAATCCAGAAGTATGGATAAGAAAAAGCAAATATCTCATGATGATGTGAAGATTGAATCTCTTGAATTGTGGTTTATAAAGCTATAATATAGTTATATACTATACCTGTTATATGGATGAATATTATATTGAGCTTCTAATTATGATATGAAATGCTATTGATTGTGATTGAGCGGGACAGTACCCCCTCTCACGGCAAGGCGGAAAACCCGGTTGACAGGGTGTCTTGACCAATGAGTGTGGAGACAACGATTCCCTCAGTAGGGATATAGCCCGGATTGGTGATAAATCCGTGAGGCGCCCTAGCTAAGAGGATGAGGTTGTGCGTCATGGCGGAAATATACATAATTGGTGAGCCGGCCTGTGTGCGCTCTCCGGGATATATTGCCATTGACGAGTACTAGTAACGTTTGTTGAATTGGATGAATTTTTATCTTCTTGTATGTAAAAGGATGATGTTGTGCATCATGGCAGAAATATACATAATTGGTGAGCCGGCCTGTGTGCGCTCTCTGGGATATATTGCCATTGACGAGTACTAGTAACGTTTGTTGAATTGGATGAATTTTTATCTTCTGTCTATTGGTTGAGTATGAGCCTTTGGATATGCTTGCATGACTGGTAATGTATTTGAATTTTATTAACGCGAGGCCGATTCGCTCATTGAGTTTAAAAGCTCACACTGTTTGTACAACCTTTTTGTTCAGATCAGGTTGCCATCGAAGAATATCTGTTAGAGGAGTAGATCACTTTGGACCCTCCCGCTATCGGGTAGGCACCTCTATTGTTGTAGATTATGTTGCTCTGTAATCGTCTAGGACATCTAGGTCAGGGGTTCGACATTTGGCTTGTATGTCAGTATAATAATGTATTTTAAATTGATAATCTATTATTACATGCAAATCATCTTTATGATTTTCAGATAAGAAAATTTGATATATTTATCGGAAGGCTTACAGTGATGAGAGATTCATCATTGTGCCGGTCATGTGCCCAGAAAACGGGTCGTGACAAAGTTGGTATCAGAGCAATGGTTGTTAGGTCTACTAGTGATTACAGAGCAAGGTAACCTTAGTGGAACCTCCTCTATCGTTGTGAACCCGGGCACAACTATAGAGAGACGGCTCTACTGAAGGTCCTGTAGGATGTTTTCATTTCCTTTCCCTCCGAGACTTATCTCTTCTTAGAAATTATGTTCTCAGTTTTAGTTTTAGACAGATATGGCCACACTTTTGAACTTAGTCAAGGAAAAGTTGTTATTTGTTTTGATTCCGTTGCTGTCGGATCAAAATTTTATATGGTGGATTTTATAAGCTGAATTCATGATTGATTTTGTGTAGCCATATTATTTTAGGGTACCAGCCAATAAAAGAAACTACTTGCATTAAAAAAAAACACTGAAGGATTACATTGCAAAAAAAAAAAAAGAAAGAGAAGTTTACTCATGCATGAGTAATCTAAAAGCGAGGTGGTCTTGGATTAGGAGGGTTGTATTGTATCATCACCCCTCGACCATTCCTTGGAGCGAGAGACAGAGCAATGTCGCGGAGGGTAGTGTAAATTCCATTCATACAATCAACACTTCTTTGCTGTTGATTGCAGAAGCACTGGGTGGACCAATAGAATAACCTATCTATTCTCGAAGTCATTGCCGCGTTATTGCGTTTGGTTAACTTCTCCAGGTCCTCTATCATCTTCTTGAGATTCTTTACCTCATGCTCTAAACAGGCGATTTTGTCATCTGAGCTATGGCCTGTGCTAATCTCCTCGGCTTCCTCAATCTTCTTCATCTTCTTCTCTTTTTGAATTTCTTGAGATCCCTCGAGAGGTCTTTTGCCCTTGTCCCTGCATAAACTTAAGTTTAAGTCAAGTTCTTCTTCCTTAGCCTCTACTGTGAGATCAATGTACTTCCTTGAGGCCATGATTTGGAAAAATTTAGAAATTTTTGTTAGAGTATGAGGCGAGAGGAATACTGGGGGATTGTAGGCTCAGAGATTATTACTCTTTGTGGTGTGGTAACTGAGAAGGCTGAGAAGGTTTTTATAGAGAAAAATTTGGACTAAGAGACAAAGAAGATATCTCTTCACCGCACCCCTACACGATCAACCTATGGATTTCTGCAAGCTGGAAGCCAGAAGTCTAGGGTAGGCGTGCACACCGATAGCGCGTTGCATTAATGCCAAAACCACAAAAGTCAGTATTCGGTGGATTTGCGGCCGATTTTACTTGGTTTTCCCATTTCTCCCGTTGGTATTTTCTGAAATTCAAAGAAGTTCACGATATAGTCATTAAAGATTGCCTTGGATGCTTTTATGATAAACTGAAATACATTTCTCTGTTTTATTGTGTTGTTTTTAAGAGTCTTCAGTTGAGTATAATATACATAATTGATTGAATCATGTTGTAATTACATGTATGTATGTTATTCATGCATAATGAGTGAAGGCTACGATCAAGGAGAATATGTGATGATCCTACATATACTCATAGAGATGTGAAATCAAAATGACTTGGATAGAATGAAATGTGTACATGATGATATATCTTCATGGTTACACATACTTACATATAATGCTCTCATGGGCAAATAAAAGGCAATGATTTCCTTGCATTATGATAATGCTTACTGCATGTGACCGAAAGCAGTTAACTTTGTTTTAAAATATATATATTTACATATATATTATGTGTAAATCCAGAATAAAGACACCGATTAGAATATAAGATAAGGCTAATATGAGGCTACCTAATCATAGAGGGACATCGTGATATGGGATTACAGGATAAAACAAGTTTAGAGGGAGAAAATCTCAGACTGAAAAGCGTAGTTAGTCAAAATTTTGAGAAAGGTCAAGATTAGTCGAAAATTTTTTTCAAGAAATCTTTGACTTATGTTAATTGCATTTACTATTTATCTGCATGTCCGACATTAATTGCTGGCATTGCGACGCATGTGATCTGTAAACCTTATAGCGAGCGGCGTATAGGTTGTGGTGGCTTTAGCTCCAGGGGCTTCGGGTTGTCTATAAATTTTGTACGCCCGTTACCCTACTCATCGCACCAAGCAAATCTACTTCTTTCATTACATACCTATTTCTCAATCTCCATTCCTTTCTCATTCGAAGTTATTTCTGAGATCCCTAGAGCAATGGCCGATAATAAGTCTTTTAACTTGAATTTTGAGACTGGCAATGTAGAGCTTGATTTAAATCTAAGTCTCGGAGATAACAAAGGAAAGAGACCTGTAGATAGGTCACCAGAAATTAAGAAGAGAAAGAAGGATGTAATAGAGATGGAGGAGGACAGCACTGCAACATCCTCAGAAAATAAGCTTGCATGCCTAGAGCGTAAGATAGAGAGCCTGGAATACAAGATAGAGGACCAGAAGCGACTAATAAGTCGTCTCTTTGAAAACCAAGAGAAACTGATAAATCGTCGTTTCGGGGAACTGGCCAATCGAGTTGATAGACATTCAATGTTTGCAACTCAAAATTTTCGTGACCAACAAGCAAGGTGTATTGACTGTATGAACGGAGTAACTTCTGCTCTTCGCCAAATTTCCCAGACGCTTCCTCCAGAAACCCTTTCTAGGCTACAACGATTAGCTTCCTCCTTAAGGTCTGAAGCACCTTCCTCTTCTAGACCTAGAGCACCTTTTACATTTCAAAAGCCTCCTCGTCCTTAATTTATTCTTTCTTTTGTTTGTACCTAAAGCTATATTTGGTCTAAGCTTCATGTATTAAAATTATCTATGTACTAGAAATAAAATTGAAGTTAGTATTTAGATCTTCTTTGTTGAAGTGATTCCTTTTACTGAAAGAACTTGAGCAATGAGAAGATGTTGGACTTATATTTCGTACTTGATTATGGAAATTCTAAAGCAGAGTATGGTAATATCCTTTTGACTGAGCAGAGTTACTAAAATGATATTTCATTGTACTTTTGAGCTATGGAGGAATGCTAAATAAGTATTTTATGAACCTATGTATAGAGAACTATGGGTTTGCCCTAAGCATTGAAGGGATACGACTCTATATGAGTCATTGAGGTGAGAGGAATTTCTATATATATTTATTTTATAATTATGCATGAGGAGTATGTTATTTACTTAACACATTTTATGGGATTGTTCTTCCTAGAGATTTATGTAATAATTTTTACGTGATTTTACTTTTTATATGATGCCTTCAGCTGAGAGTATCGCCTTAAGGTAGAAGGATCACCTTCGGGCAAGAGTATTGCCTATGGCCAAAATGATGTTTTCAGGTAGGGTACTTGTATTCGTAAAAGTTATAAGCTATGTGTATGGTAGCTTGTGTTCTGATATTCAGTATAAACTGGAAAGACCACGTGCCACTGTTGAGAAGATACCTATTTGAGGTTTTACATAGAGACAGAGTTCGTCTCTGATTAGGTGGTTTAAGTTTGGTAAAGGTTATAAGGATGATACACTTTATGGTACAAAAGATTGTGGAGAAAATCAAACTGATGAGGAAGAGAATGTTTACTGTTTAGAAAAGGAAAAAGTCCTATGCAAAATAATTGTTAATGCGGTCTAGAGTTCATAGCCGATAGTATAGTGTTCTTGTAATTCTTACCAAGGATGTGAAGAGGTTTGGAAAGAAAGAGATACAAAGGATGAGATATAGACGAAGTAATCACACTTTTTTCAGTCTTGAGATGAGTTTTGAATTCGGGGGACCGAATTCTCTTAAGGAGGTGATAATGTAATACCCAAGAAAAATAAAATATAAATATTTGTTTACAAACTACTGTTACTATTTCAGTATACGATACTATTCACCTGTATAATACTATTTATGTATACGATACTGTTCATTTATGCAATCGAAATGTCAAGTACTAGATGTGGTTTAGTCATAAGAGAAAACTAGAAAGAAGTTTGTAGGAGAAAATGACGTTTTATGTGTAAAAATACCCTCAGGGACTAAATTGAAAGGACTGATTTGAAAAGAAACTTAAAAGTTTAAGGTGAAAGGATAGTTTTCCCTTTAAGTTTTTCACAGTAACTGCATTATTAGAAATGTCATTTTCATAAATAGTAAATTGAATATTTTATTAGTGCATAGTATCAAATAGTACCCTTGACTTTTGCTATAAATAGGCCCTTCCATTTCACTTCTAAACTCACACCTTCAACTTCTCTTCTTCTCTCCTTAAGTTTCTCTTACTTCAATGCTAGACCTCTGAGATTTTGGGCCTTTCCTTTTCAGCTTAGGTAAGGATACTATGCCCTTTCTATGTCTTTCAAATTT
Source organism: Biancaea sappan (assembly GCA_037074585.1). Taxonomy (NCBI): domain Eukaryota; kingdom Viridiplantae; phylum Streptophyta; class Magnoliopsida; order Fabales; family Fabaceae; genus Biancaea; species Biancaea sappan. The sequence continues at coordinate 42,314,390 of CM073492.1, forward strand.
TAGAAGTTATTTTCTTAAGTATGCTCTGTGGTTGCGGCCTTGGCTGATCTTCCACATCAGAAAAATTGTCCTTAGCTGTTTATATGTTATTTTCATTATCTGATTACCGAAATAGAATGTAAACTGTGAAGAATACATGTCTAGGAAAGTTCTGGCTAAGGAAAGACTTGGTTTTTAAGTGTGTCCAGTGTGACCCTCCACTCTTTCCTGAGAACTTACCTGGTGTACTCTTTTACAGATTGTATTCTCTATTTCTGGTATGAATAGTAACCGTACGTATAAATAGTGACTGTACGTATGAATAGTAACCGTATATATGAACAGTACCATACGTATGAACAGTATCTGTATGAAAACAATCCTAACTTGTTTTCTCTAATCTTTCATGAAAATCTCTGTAGCGGAATACTGAAATTCATCTGTGTACTCTTATCTGTAACGACTTAGAGAAGCGATATTCGTACGGAATCCAGGTGAGTGAAACGACCCCGTTTTAATAGAGTTTTAGCATTACTGGTGATAAAAAGTATGTCGTAGGACACTTTCAAGATTCATAGGGGGAAATTGGATTCATAATGACGAATATAATGAGATAATTAATCCAGAAGTATGGATAAGAAAAAGCAAATATCTCATGATGATGTGAAGATTGAATCTCTTGAATTGTGGTTTATAAAGCTATAATATAGTTATATACTATACCTGTTATATGGATGAATATTATATTGAGCTTTTGATTATGATATGAAATGCTATTGATTGTGATTGAGCGGGACAGTACCCCCTCTCACGGCAAGGCGGAAAACCCAGTTGACAGGGTGTCTTGACCAATGAGTGTGGAGACAACGATTCCCTCAGTAGGGATATAGCCCGGATTGGTGATAAATCCGTGAGGCGCCCTAGCTAAGAGGATGAGGTTGTGCGTCATGGCGAAAATATACATAATTGGTGAGCCGGCCTGTGTGCGCTCTCCGGGATATATTGCCATTGACGAGTACTAGTAACGTTTGTTGAATTGGATGAATTTTTATCTTCTTGTATGTAAAAGGATGATGTTGTGCGTCATGGCAGAAATATACATAATTGGTGAGCCGGCCTGTGTGCGCTCTATGGGATATATTGCCATTGACGAGTACTAGTAACGTTTGTTGAATTGGATAAATTTTTATCTTCTGTCTATTGGTTGAGTATGAGCCTTTGGATATGCTTGTATAACTGGTAATGTATTTGAATTTTATTAACGCGAGGCCGATTCGCTCATTGAGTTTAAAAGCTCACACTGTTTGTACAACCTTTTTGTTCAGATCAGGTTGCCATCGAAGAATATCTGCTAGAGAAGTAGATTACTTTGGATCCTCCCGCTATCGGGTAGGCACCTCTATTGTTGTAGATTATGTTGCTCTGTAATCGTCTAGGACATCTAGGTCAGGGGTTTGACATTTGGCTTGTATGTCAGTATAATAATGTATTTTAAATTGATAATATATTATTACATGCAAATCATCTCTATGATTTTCAGATAAGAAAATTTGATATATTTATCGGAAGGCTTACAGTAATGAGAGATTCATCATTGTGCTGGTCATGTGCCCAGAAAACGGGTCGTGACAGAAAGGTTCCAACTTTCTGTTTAAATAAACTTTAATTAGCTAAGTTCAAAAATGGCGATATATATGTTTAAATAAACTTTTGGGGTATCTAAAGAACATTATGATGACCATTTGATTATTTTGACCACATTGATTCGTTAGAGTATTATAATAATTTTTTTTCCTTCTTGGGACAGATGAAGAGAATTATAATAGTTGGTGTGATTATTTTAATCGGTTTAGATTTGTTTATTTTGAACAATCAAATCGATTTAATTGGATAGAGAAAAAATACCATTTAATCAATTTAATCATTTAAAACAAAACTAAACTAATCTTTAGTCTTGATCAGTTTGTATTAAATTGAATAGTCATTTATTGAGAAAAAATAGTTGAAAAGTTTTAAAAATTCAACATTAAATTTTTCAATCTCAATCATGAAAACAAAAAAAAGTTCACATTAAAAGTATTTCAATGCAAATTTAAATTTATTCCAACCATAAGCCAATCAGAATTATTCATTCTAAAAACTAAAAATATAATAAATGAATTATAAAATTTTAAATGTTAATATGATAATGAATTGGTTCAGTTGAATTGAATGTCTATTATAAATTTATAATCATTTAACAATCCAACCGATCAATTTAATTGATTTTGACAATATTTCATCTAATTGATCTAATTATTTAATCAATTTTAGTTAGTTTTAGTTAGATTGGATTGGATCAAATTAACTGAAATTGAATGAATCTGATTTTCAAAACTCCTAGTGCATTGTATGTGAAGGAGAGCACATATTGCCTAAAACCTTAGTACCTATATATACATATATATATAACTAAATTTAAGTGTAAATGTTATGTTAATTACAAACACATAAAAACATGAAAGTAGAGACTGCCATGATAGTTTAGAAAAATGACTGTTTTTGACCTAATGTCACTATTATCCATTATGACATGAGATTTCAAATTATATTTCAATAGTTCATATTTGATCCTCTTATATTTATATCAATCAATATTGTATATTTTGTCAAATGCGAATACGAGTTTCATTATAGGGCCATTACTTTAGAATTCGAAGCAATGAATAACCTTATAATAATATGCACAAAAAGAAACTCTACAAAACAAAAATACTTTGAAAAGAAAGTTGTATTTGTATTCAACAAAAATCTAAAACTTAATGACAGATTTTAATAGGGACTGTGATATTTTAGTCAGCAAACAAGGATTTAAAAAAATAATAGGAAATGAGATCTTTGTCAGCAAACAAGGATTCAAAAGGTATCAAAGAATGTAAAACATGCCAAACATGTCTGGTCGCACAAATAGTAGGATTAATATTTTAGTCAGCAAACAAGGCTTTGAAAAGTTTATAGAATGTTAAACATTTTGTTTTAAAAAAAGTGGATAGAATATTTTATGGTGCTAACCACGATAGAAATGTTAGACACCATCTACTATTTTAATAAATATCAATTTGTATTAAATGTTTCAGATAATTGTCATAGAAGTTCAAGCCTTGCACAGCAGAAAATGTTCTGAACTTGAAGCACTTGATAGGCTTTGGACCACAAATGATTTACTATAATTTGATTCTTAAAAGATTATATTTTGTCTCAATGTGATCTCTAAAAAGTAAAATTTCAAATTAATCCTTAAAAAATTATAATTAACATGCCAAATTTTTCATTGCTGAATCACAAATTTGTCATTTCCAAAGTCATTTTGAAATATGAAAAGATAAAATTAAAACGAATATAATCTTTTAATAATTAAATTGAGACAAAGATAATCTTTTAGTAATCAAATCAAAATCAGTAATTTACTCTTGATTATGCCCCTTTTTAACTTCTTGCTAGTAAAACTGGCTCACAGATACAGTCGAGAACATAGACTTATACAATCAAATGAAGAGAAACATTTTGGTAGACAAGTGACTATCTGATGATTAATGGTAGAGACCTAATATTGAGAGCCAAAATTCAACTATCTAACAAAAAAAGCTGAACTAATAATTTAACCGGTCAAATATCAACTTGGTGATAAAGGGCCACACTGCAACTGTGCAACACACCAAGGTTACAATTAAAGATTTAGCTCAATTAGACTTGAAGAATCATTCACATTTTTTCCTGAACTGACTGATGTCCCAGCTGATACAAAATCATAACTAGTCAGTGTTCCTCGAGAAAGATGGCAGCGGCATTGCATCTTCTGGTCGGAGGATAACGAGAATACTGAACATTCCAAGCATTGGAAGGAAAATCAACCACTTCAACAGCTTATAGTAGTACGTATGGAATGTGAGGGAAAATTCATCAGAGAAATAGAGTCCATTCTTGTCAACCATCTCCACCCTAACTGTTCCTGTGGTCTTCAGCCCCACAGTTGGCAGCTTAATCCGATATTTACCTGGCTGCTGATAGATCTGGCTTGCTTTATGGTTTTATCTCCTTGGTAATTATTACCAGGGACTAGCAGGGTTGTCTAATGAGTTCGCAAGCATGAAAGGAGAATGAAAAGTAAATTTTGGAGCAACTGCAAGGAGAATAAATGATATTAAATCAATTTGGTCTTGAACTTACTGTGACATTATATGGTCCCTGATTCCCAGATGGATATCTATAGTTATCTACAATCTCAATTTCCTCCCAAAACTTTCTTCATCATGGAAAGCCCTAGAAGGATGTGTAACATAGATACCTTCACGACCGTGTCCGTTTGCTACATGTTTCTCCCTTGGTTTGGAAGTCTCCATGCCTGATATATGGGACAAGCTCACTAAAAGTTACAAATATAATTTTTTTAAAAGAAAAAATAATTCACGTATAGAATTTCAGATATATCCTGCCTTTAGGGGATGATGAGGGGACGGAGTTGAGAAGCAAAAGACATTTCCATTCATAGTGGTGACAATAAGATCAAGATCATCCCCACCATCAACATTGTCAGCCAAAACCATGCTATATCTGCAAAAAAATGGCGTATTCGTTTAACTTATGGAATATTATAGAGACAGAAAAGAAAACCCTTGACATGAGGATTCAATGATATCTTACGAAGTTTCACCGATGTCAACAACATTGGCACACCCTGTAGTCCCATCAGTGAGATACATATGACCGTCAAATGATGTGGTAACAATAGTCAATCCCTTGTTTTTCTCCCCTCGTTTACTTAAATCAACCAGAAGAACTTGATTCATAACTCTTCCATGAGTTTGGTATGGATAGCGTCCAATAGGTGACCCATCCTTGCCATCAAGAACATAAATCTTCCCAGATAGTGTTGGCACCACAAGCTCAGTGTGGCCATCTCCATCAACATCACCAATTGTTGGATACCCTGAGAAGCAAGATATCAGGTGACGTTATCAATCAAAAGTCAAACATGTGGAGAATCAGCCAAATGGTCGCTAATTAGATAGGATACGAATGGAAGTTATGGACCTGGTGTTGGGGGTTACAAAGGAATGCGACTTATATCTTGGAGCTATATTTACTGAGAAGAATGTAACACCTTTTAGCAAATGAAATTACATCAATTGAAGGGCTATATTTATTCCATATGGCACCAAAAGTTTTTTTTTTTGCCCTCCCTCGTTCTTGTTTTCTTTTCTTGTGTAAGTGATGAGATTTTATGGACAATTTGAAGTCTGAATAGGAAGAATCTAATCGAGACCAAAGTTGATTAATCCAAAAAGAATTTAGTGTTATTACGAGTGACACCAATTTAAAGAACCCCTGAGATCAAGTTTGTATTAAAACTGGACTTATTTATAACCTCTAATGGTAATCCTCTTCTGTCCCAATCTCTGAAAGAATCCACGTCCTCCTCCTTTCCACTTTTTTTTTTCAATCGAAAAAGAAATTATTAAAGAAAGAGAAAGATACAAAGAAAAGAAAAGGAAATACGAACAAAAAGGAAGACAAGAAAACCTCCGAAAGAAAATAGAAAACCGAACAAAGACATAAAAAAAAACCAATTATAGGGCTAATACAAGAAACCTACCAATCCCGATGGATATCTAACAAAGGCACTCCTTTAAAAAACTCATTTATCAAAACTCGAAGGGAAGCAATGTATCAAATTCTATGTCACAACAGATGAAGAGGCATGAACCGTCGAATGAAAACGCTATCATTTCTTTCCATCCTCAAACACCACACAGTAACAAACCTAGCCACCTTCCACAGGATCTTTCCACTCTTTTTTCCTTCCAATAAAATCTCTTATTGTGTTAAAAAGAAGAAAAGAAAAAAAATCTTCCCCTGTGAAAGTTATTATATAATTCATTATTAGGAGTTAGACTCACAAATTTAAAGCTCAGATAACAAGTTCAATCCAAAACCATATAAACCTTACATCACGCCTCAGTCTCCATTCTCCATTTGTTTGTATTAATGCAAAAACTGCAGATTTCCCTGGTAATAAAATACTCCACTTTGACAATGCAATGCATTATATTACAAGATTAGGGTGCCTTTTTACGGGGGAAGCAGAATATCACAGATCAAGGTGCCTTTTTCATTGCAGTGTAGATACAGATTCAGGTGCCTTTTTCTTTAATATTCATATTCCTAGAGCCTGGGCAGCAGTTACAATTTAACTCATTCAAGGGCCAGAACGAGATTCCAGGGCATTTTTTGGTTTAGTCATGTACCCTTAATCCAACCCTCCCTTACAACTTGAGCCATGGCAATGTACAACATTCAAGTGAACCAAAGCTTTTAAACTTCTAACATATCAGAAGGCTCGTCTCTCCTTAGTCTCCTACTTTCCTCTACGTCCTTTTTTGTTTCTTTTTTTCCTTAAAACTTCATGCAAATTCTTCCTTTTTACCTGTTAATTACCGCAAGTATCTTATTGCAGGTCCCCATCTGATTCAAATGTGGATCATTAGAACATCAATAGATGACTTCATTTACAGTTTATGCCAGTTCTATCAATTCTCTCATCAAGCTGTACTCATTTGAAAATCCTATACCCTAGAAGATTTATACCTGTGAGGTAATTATTTTAATTATGCAAATTTTTACATGTTTATAATATTTATTATAACAAAACTACCTTAGCATTTTTTTGTTAATAATTTAAACAATATTAGTAATTAAAATAAAATTGATACTTTTTTTTATAAATAAATGAGACAAAATTGATATAAAATAAATATATGAGATAAAATTAAAACCTACAAGAAATAGTAAGGGACAAAAAGAATATATATATATATATACACATATATTGTTTAAAATGTAATATTATTAAAGTGATTATCTATTGTGTCTTTGGGCTAAACACTTGAACAATTAGTCAGGCCCAAAAGGCCTTAAACTGAATCATGTTCTCTTCTTCACTCTCCACGACCACTACTTGGGTAAAGATAGAAAGAAGTCTACTCTCACCCCAGATCACTTTCTTAGCTCCTTGACTTCCTTCTCCATCGTTTGCTAGGGTTCAGGAAACTAAACTGCCGCTGGCAGCCCTCACCTCCTCAAGCTCTCCCTTCTTTCCTCGTCTTTTTTTGCTTTTCCTCTCCATGAAAAGTCATAATTTTGATCTAAAAATTATGAGCATGTTGATTCCTTAGTAAACTATTGGGAACTTATGCTGTAATTTAGCATTATCATGTATTTCACACTCAGGATAATAATGAATAGATGAAAAGAATAAAGGGATGAGAATTTTTTTTTGAAAGGAAAGAATTTTATTTATCTAACCAGAGTTCTGTGCATCCTCAAGAGCTAACTCCGAAATCGAAAGGACAGGCTCCACATAGTAGAAAGTTTTTGCCAGACTATGAGCTACGTCATCACAGGATATGAGAGAAAACTGAAGAAAACAATTCCATCAAAGCAGCCAGGTTTTTTACATCATCCAGAAGTCCGAAGAGAGGAGACAAAGGATTTGGTCCATTAAACTCTGATATAGCTCGATCGAAGGCAATATGTTACCAAAATTATCCGCTTATACTCCCATCCCATGGACAGCTCCATCGCCCACCTCAGTGCTAGACAGTACACTCAGCCCCCGCAGGAATATTGGCAGCTTCTACACGTTTTGTAGCAGCTCTCTTTACTACACCCTTCCAATCTCTGCAAACTACTCCTACACCCCATAAGTCATTGCCAAGATAAGCAGTGTTCGAATTAACCTTCAGAAGGTTTTGCGGGGTGGAGACCATCTGTAGACCGATTTATTTACCTTCAGATCTACTCGACTAGCTTCTTGATAATCAGACAACAGATTCACCACCTTCCTACTCATGATATATAGATTAGGTTCCCAACCTTTGAACACATAATCATTCCTCGTGACACATATGCTCCACAGAATTGTAGCCAGTAAGTTTAAGATAGTTTTTTTTGCTCTTTTTACGATCTCTCCATCAACCAATCTCCAATCGGTCTATTCTTTTGCAGCTTAGAATACTTACCCAGAATACCCAAGAGCATTCGAAGAAAAGATGGACAATAACTTCCTCTTTTTCGCAGCACAAGAAGCATACTGGATTAGTATTAATCCTGCTGGACAAGAGCCTTGATTTCGTGGGAATCCCTTCATGGCATAGCTTCAAATAAAAAAGCCTCACTTTGGGAGGGGCGTTCAGACTCCTCCGGTACTAGTAAGTCTTGTTCTCAGAAGGTCCTACACCCTGTGAATATTGCAATGCAAAGAGAATAGAGAAGGAGAAGAGAGAATTCTTAGAATGGCTAGGGTTGCAACTACATTATATTACAAGAGAAAATAGTGCCATGTCCAAAGTGATGTCGAGTAAAGTAGGAGAAGTGACAAATTGACTAAAAATATGCACTGCATAAGCAATATCAGGTCTAGTGATAGTAAGATATACCAGACTGCCAACAATTGTATGATACAGAGTAGGATCGGATAAGGGAATGCCATCAGAAGAGGTATACCGGGCATTAAGCTCCAGAGGAGTATCTGTTTTTCGAGTATCAGATAGACAAGCTTGTTCAAGGATGAGAGTGATGCACTTAGATTGGGAATGAAGATAACCTCTAGGAAAGTAAGCCACTTCAATCCCCAAAAAATATCGAAGAGTGCCCAAATATTTCATCTCAAACTGTCGAGCTAATTGCAATTTTAACTCTGCAATCCCATCAATATCATCCCCAATAATGATCATGTCATCAACATATAAAGAGAGTATGATACGACCATGGGAAGTACTTTTGAGAAACAAGGCGGAGTGATGTGAACTAGAATGAAAACCAAGAGATGCAATCACAATGGAAAACTTTTCAAATCAAGCTCGAGGAGCTTGTTTGAGGCCGTATAGAGCTTTCTTTAGTTTACAAACTTCACTAGGATTATGAGAGACACCTGGTGGAGGCACCATGTAAAGTTCTTCTTGAAGATCACCATTTAAGAAGGCATTTTTAACATCTATTTGATAGATATGCCACTGATGAACAGATGCAACTGCAATAAGAGTGCGGATGGTAGTCATTTTAGCAACAGGAGCAAATGTTTCTTCATAATACATACCATATTGTTGAGAAAAACCCTTAGCAACTAAACGAGCTTTGTATCATTCAATTGACCCATCAGACTTAGTTTTGATCTTATATACCCAACGAGAACCAATTGCACGTTTTCCCGGTGGAAGAGGAACAATGTCCCAAGTATCTGTCTTCTGCAAAGCAGAAAGTTCCTCTGCCATAGCTTTCTGCCAAAGAGGGTCAAGAACAGCCTCTTGATAGGAAGATGGCTCAAATAAATTGTGAATAGAGGTTAAAAAAGAAGCAAAAGAAGTAGAGTAAGTGGAATAAACAAAATCTGGTAATTTAGTGGACTTACGATCACGTTGAGGGTAACGAAAAGGAGGATCTACAGTCACAAAGGGTTCTTGAGAAGCAATAGGGAGAGGGGAAGTATCAACAAGAGGAACATCAAGATCAACAGAACTACCAGTGTCAACCCTGCAAAACTCAATATTAGAATTATTTAGATGATCTGTCACATGAGGAGGTGTGGTATCTGTATCTCAGTGAAAAGGATCAATACAGGTGAGATCAGACTTTGTAAGACTGAGAATCAGAAGGAACAGAGTAAAATGGTATACGTTCAAGAAACATAACATGACGTGAGACATAAAGTTTTTAAGTGACAGGATCATAACAACGATATCCTTTCTGACCATCACCATATCCTAGAAAAACACAGATTGCTAAACGAGAAGACAATTTATTACGTTGTACACTAGGAAGAAGAACAAAACAAGTAGAACCAAAAACTCTTAAAGCTGAATAGTCAGGAGCATCGCCACATAGTTTTTCAAAGGGAGACAAATCTAAAATAACAGATGATGGAATTCTATTAATGACATAGACAGCAATAAGAATAGCTTCCCCCCAAAACTCCTGGGAACTGAGGCAAACAAAAGAAGGGAAAGAGCAGTTTCAACAATGTGACGATGTTTCCTTTCAGCAACGCCATTTTGCTGAGGAGTGTCAGTACAAGAAGTTTGATGAAAAGTTCCATCAAAGGCAAGTAATTCAGAAAATTTACTAGATGTATATTCACCCCCCATATCACATTGAAAACACTTAATAACCGCATTATGTTGAGTTTTAACAAAAGCACGAAACATAAGATAAACACTAAAAAATTCAGAACGATTTTTCATAAGATAAACCCAACAATAACGAGTATAGTCATCAATGAAAAAAACATAATATCTAGATCCACCTTTTGTAGGAAGAGGTGATGGACCCCAAACATCAGAATGAACCAAGTCAAAAGGTGCAACAGAAACAGAAGTACTTTTGGAAAAAGGTAAAGTAGAAAATTTAGCAAGTTTACAACCACAACAATTAGAAATGTCATGAGTTTGCAACTCTCCTAAAGCTCCGGTAGAAGCTAAGTATTTCAAGCAGGAAGAAGATACATGTCTGAGACGAGAATGCCATAGGTAAAAATTAGAAGATGAGGAACCTAAACTAAATGATGACAGGTCAACACTGGAAGCTACAATATCTGAAACTTTGAGCTCATCCAGAATATAAAGTCCCCCCTGCCTACGATCAGTCCCAATGAGCCTCCTGGATAGCGGATCCTGTACATAACAAGAAGTGGAGGAAAAGAAAACCGAGAAGCCAGAATCACACAACTAACTAACAGAAACAAGGTTCAAAGTAAGGTTAGGAATGTAGTAAACATTTGAAAGAGATAAAGAAGATGTGCAAATAGACCCAGTGCCCGCTAAAGGCATAGGAGTGCCATTAGCAGTCATAACAGATACAGATGACGTAGGATGTAAAGATGCAAAGGATTGAAGATCAGATGAAATATGATGAGAGGCTCCAGAGTCAAGAATCCATATGGATGAAGATATACTTGATGAGCTAGAGGAAGGCAAACCTATATTTGAGGAGGCAAACATAGCTTGTGGTTGAGTGGAAAGAAACTTCTGAAATTGCTCAGTAAGGGTAGCTATTGTAGGGCCAGAAGAATGTGTATGTCCAATACCAAGAGAATCTGTAGGAGGAACAACTGCTGCAACATTTGAAGTTGAAGGTTTGAAGCCTCGTTGTTGCAAATGATTAGGTTGTTGTGTATGGTGCAATTTGTTCAGTAATTTCGGGCATTGAGCTTTCCAATGGCCCTTTTGCTTACAAAAACTACATTCGTCATAACCAACCTTTCCATGAGATTTGTTTTTGTTAGGAGGAACTGCAAATACAGATGGGTGAAGAATAGGAAGAATTCCTTTCTCTATAGTCCCTTTATCAGATTGAGATTTAAGACGAATCTCTTCAACTAACAATTCATTAACCACTGAATCAACCATTGGAAGAGGATTACGGTGCAATATTGTTCCACGAAGCCCTTCAAAATCATCCCAAAGAGCCATCAAAAATTGAACTAGACGTTGTTCTTCTCTACGAGCAATGTATGGTGCAAAGGCTCGTAATTCAACAGATTCAGTAAGAGCTAGTTGATCCCAAAGATTAGTCATAGCAGAATAAAATTCTTGTATGCTCATGTTGTTATGTTTAAGAGCACGAATATCAATCTCTAATTGATATTGCTTTGCAAAATTTGACTACATATACAACCTTTCCAAATGATCCCAGACCTCTTTAGCTATTTCATATTTTGCTAGTTGTACTCCTATTGGTTGAAAACAGAGTTATTGATCCAAGTAATTATCTTCGAATTGTTTGCATCCCAAATTTCAATCTGTTCAATATATTTTGCATCATTTTCATCTTTCGGCTTAACAAAGGTTCCAGAAACATAACCCCACATTCTCTTACCTTTTAAAAAAATTTTCAACACATAACTCCAATATGAATAATTTTGTCCGTTTAATTGCACACTAATAGATTGAAGAGAATCATCTTTTTCACCAGCCATTGCTATTATTATTAGACCAAGAATTTAATTATCTGGCAAAATGTACACTGAATGAACAGTAAACATACCGGAATAGTGTAACAATTCTGATAAATAGTAAATTCAGCAAATTTCAGACTGATACAGTAACGTTGACTGTTGCTACAGTACTCGTGTTGCTACAGTACCGATTTACTACAGTACCATGTTGCTACAGTACACGTTGCAGAATCAAAGAAGAAGATGAACAGTAACTCTGGCAACCAGAACAGTAACTCCGGCAATAGGAAAACACACCAGAACAATCAAAAACAATATTTGACTTACCAGAAATGTAAAAAATAGTTTCTTTCTAACCAAAACCAATTAAATCGGGCTAGATCTAAGAAATTTTCTCACAGCTACAGTAACAAAAAAATCTGCAAACCAGATTTTTACGAACAAGAACCCGATCTAAAATCTGCGAACTCGATGTAAAATCGATCTGAACTGCAAATGGGTTGCCGACAAAAAATAAAAGGTAAAAACAATGCACCAAATCTGATTGCTCCAACCCGGATCTGTGATTTGTTGAAAGATCTGTGAAAGCTGTGGATAGATCAAGAATTGCGCTCTGATACCATGTGAATATTGCAATGCAAAGAGAATGGAGAAGGAGAAGAGAGAATTCTTAGAATGGCTAGGGTTGCAACTACATGATATTACAAGAGAAAATGGTAAATATATACAAATAAGATTAAAAGACTAAATTACCCTTAAGTGTAATAAATATTATTTACTAACACACCCAAATCCACCTTTAAATTCGGTGATATGCAGATCGAACACAAAAATTTTGATCCTTCTCCCATGACCAAGTGAGAACATAAAAAATCCTTTGATATATCGGTATTCTACATATCTGATAAGCTTTAAAAGGGAGAAAAACATTGTAAATCACATGTCTATCCCAAATCCCTTGTATCTTGGTTTATAAGGTGGCTCACAAAGTATATTTCAGGATCTGTTAATATTAGGCTCCAAACTTTACCACCATTATACTCAATTGGCCATCTATTCTTCCATATCTCTACCTTAATTAATTTTCCATCTAGCACATTCTTCTATAATGTTTCGAGTATTCCAAATGCTTCGCCATGTGAAACTCGGCTGAAAACCAATATTTGTTGAGAGTAGGTTTCCTCTAGGATAATACCTAGCCTTCAGTATTCTTGCCATGAGACTCTGCTCATGGGTGATAAGTCTTCAGCATTGCTTCCTTAATAAAACATCATCGAATGACTGAAAATTATGAAAGCCTATACGTCCGTCCTTTTTGGATTAGCAAAGGGTGTCTCAGGCAATCAAGTGTAATTTCCTACGGCCTTCACCATCAATAGCTAACATGGACTTTATAACAACTCATCACATAGTTTGGTATTACTTGAGCCACTGATTTCACTAGAATTTCCTTTCCCGCTTGTGGAAGTAATCTCTCCTTCCACCCTTTTTCTCTACAAGTTGGTAAGCTACAAAAATTGTTTAGAGATCATATTTTTGGTGAGCACGAGTGTCAAGGATTTATCATCGAACTGTGGACATGTGACATAATCAGCTATGATCCCCATTCATGGAACGTAGTTCTCTCTTATAATATTGATCATAGGTCAGATGCATTAGTGTGGCTTTAATTCCAAACAACAAGTTCTTAATTGCAGAAGAATCAGACGGCGAGTTTGAAGACAAGATGGAAAAAGAACCTTGGGCTGTCAAACTTTACACATTCAAGGATGACCAGTGGAAGTTTTTTGGATCTATAAACCTAGACCTAAAACTCTATAGATGTAATGCATATTTTGCCACTTTTTTTGTAATATATAAGTTGTCAGTGTTATAAATTGTAGTTTTTTTTAAATGGACTGATTACAAATTGAATGACTAATTAATTCCGTACATCTGGTCCCATAATTTAATTTCTTCAAATATGTTAAGTTATAAACTTGGCCAATTAAAAATTTTCACATATGTAAAAAAAATAATATAATTTGTTTAAAAAATTTATTAATTTTTTTTGGGAAAAAAAACCTAGACCAAGGTGGGCAAGGCACGCCTTAGTGCACCCCTCTGCACCGAGAGGTCACCTTGGTGCAAAGTACTGCACCGAGGTCACACTATGTTTATCTACATAATTTTTTTTATGAAAAAATTACTTATTATTTTTAAACTTGTATATAAAATTTAAATAATAAAATATATTTAAGCTAATTTTAATACTTATATAAAATTATCTTGTTTAACTAATTCTATCATATAATTTAATAAAGTTCACAACAAATTACGAAAAAAAAGCGCAAATACTGTTTAACATACAACTATAATAAATAGTTGAATATCTATTCATTTTCTCTCTCTCCTTCCTCTTCTCTTTGTTCTTGCTCTCTCTGCCTCATCATTAGTTTGGGCCAACAGTGTTGCCTGAGCCAGCAGCATTACTGGCATTGGCTTCTTTGTCTTAGGGTTCAGAATAATGAGATATTTGAGCTTGCATCCGTGCAAATTGTCTTTGGTTCCTCTGTCCCACCTTTGCTTATATTAATTTCATTTCATTTTGAGCAATAGGAATGAACTGTTCAGGCAGAAGTGAAAAGGAAGCATGTTCTACCAAATATGCGATGTCATTTTGTGCCACAGTGACATTAATTTTTTTTAAATCGATTGATATGAATTTAAAAAAAAATTTATTGCATGGAAGATAAAATAAATACTATACCACAAGAGACAACAATGCACTATCTTGACCAATATAGTGGCACGTGACTTCGAAATATTAACTCATGTACGGTGACCTTAGATCCAAGGGTGGCTGGTTGGTGAAGTCACCCTGCACAACATGGCTTCTCCAGTTGTTCCACATGGCAATGGGCTCCTGGTGGTGGTTGGCCCAGTCATAGTTCTGGTTTTGGTCTTTCTCTTCGGCCTTTAGAGTGTGCAAACCTTCCATCTAGTCCCTTAGTGGGTTTTATGATATTCTTTACATGTACCCAAATTGTTAGAGTACACAATCAGAGAATTGCATTTCAACTATATGGAAACAAATTAAAGGCATTCTGGCCTGACCCACTTCAAACCCATATGTATAGTATATATGAATTTTCCCCCACCCTCGTAAATATGGAAGTCATTTAATCTACAACTATTTGACACCTGTTAGCATATTCATAGTTAAGCAAAACTAAATTATATTAGTAAACGTTGTATACCTCTTCGTTACTCATGGTGTCTAACATTTTTCTGTATTTATTTATTAGCACATTTGAAGGGGTTGGATGCATCTAAGCCCCTGCCCACCTATGAAGATAGTAACAAACTATTAAATATTAATTAGAAAATACAAATTAGTCAACCCATATCAATTAATGAAACATACCTAAAACCCAAAGGCAGTTGCAATATATAAGTGTTGGGCAATGAATCTAATTGTCAGAAGCAAAACAAGGAATCGATCAGATCCAAATATGTAGGAGGGTAATGCACCCCCTAATTTGTTTAGTGTCCTTCAGCGTATAGGAGCAAAGCTCTCTGTATAAAAAGGCCAACATTGTTGCACCCCATGACATATTACTGCACTGATGAAATTCAAGAAGAAAAAAGAAGGTACTTCAAATTTACAAAATTGCCAGACTTATCAAACATCAAATATCTGCTAATCAACTGCAGAATCCATGCTTTAGCATGGAACTCTAAGGTGCTATGGTCTGCACCTTCAGGGATCTCTGCAAATGTATTCGCAAGTCAACTCAGTGTAATTCTTTGCCTATCGATTTTCGATACAGGTGATACAACTCCTAATGCTCTCTCGTATAATTCTCCAAAATTTTTTATGTGGGGTTGCCCGTTATTGGTCTTACCATACGCGAAAGTCCTAATAACATTCCTAGCTACATCTTGCAGCATAATAGTAATCTCACCCTCAGTGAAGTGAAAAGTGTGTGTTTTTGGGTGCCATCGTTCAACAAAGGCAAAAACTAAAGCATAGTTATAGGCAAAATCTCTTAAGACAGATACACTGTAAAACCCAGATTGTATAAGAAGTGGTACGATAACAACAGGTGGATCACGAACAATTAGCAAATTTGTCCTTTTTTTTTACTGTAAGAATGTGATTTATCTAGGTAGAAAAAACTAATTAATAATAATATTGAATTAAAAGTTTTTATAGATGATAACTGAATAAATAAATCATTCAGTAACTTGGCATAAATGACAAAATATAATATTAATAAATAAAAAAATTAATAACTTCCTATGAATGGGCAATAATAATTTTGGAATAATAAATAATATATACTTACTCGGTCATTTTCCCACACCAAAGAAGAAATATGTTGTTCCTACATATATAATAAACTAGCATCTTAGGGACCAACAATATCATTATGCTCATTATAATCACCTGTGGCCATGATGAACAACTAGTAAGAGACTAGGAAAGTAGAAAGATGAGCAGAGAAGTAGGAAGATAAATAGATAAATATAAAGATTAACAATTTAGAAGAAGTAGGAAAATAGAAAAATAAAAAAGATGAACAATTTAGAAGAAGTAGGAAAATAAGAAGATTAGAAGATAGAGACAGAAAAGATTGGAAAGCTAATGAAATGATAGAGGGAGGTACTTATAGGAGTTTATGGAGTAATAGGACAAATGAAAAAATAGATAAATAAACCATATACATTTAATATATGGTAGGGACCTTTCTTGCACCATATATAATATGGCACGGGGTTCCTTCCCCCGCGGGAAGACCCGCCATTTTATTTTATTATATATGCCATATTATTTTTATTTTATACTTATTATTTTTAAATAATTGTAAAATAATAATTATTAATATATTTTACTAAATATTAATTGTAATAATTATTATTTCACAATAATTAATTTTATATTTATTTGTGCTAACTATTTTTTAATTTCGATAACATGATTTCGTCAAAAAATATATTTTTATAAATAATTATAATTCTTTAATAAAGACCCACACGCATTCAAGACCTACCTCAATCTACTAGGCATAAGGTGGAAATAAGAATTATGTAGGTGTATATATAAATATTTATGTTTAGATAGATATGTAATGATCTTAGCTTTTGGTTCGCGCCACTACGACTGCCGAGTCGCCCAGAATTAGATTCGTGGCAAATTGCAGTATAGTAGTCTTCCCAGGTCGTTTCACTTGGAGCCTTGCTTCTAAATTGTCTAATTAATTATTCTAGACATTAATCTACTCTAATCTACACTAATCTACCCTAATTATCTACTAATTACCACGGGGGGTGTTTGGAAATTAAAGGCTAAAACAGAATATAAACCTAAGCTAAGCTATAACAGAATCTGAAATATAGAACAGAACAGGAACACAATGACAGAAACAAAATTACACAAATGCAAACATGTAATCAGCCATAGAATCCCTAAAATTACAACTATCATTATTGTTATTCTCCAATTAATTCTAGTGTTCTCTATCATTAGGTTTTCTAACTAAAATTTTTAAAAGACTTCTTAGAACTAGATTACACATAAGCTAAACCTAACCAACATGCAATCTGATTAAGCCCAACCTAATCAAATTAGATAATCATCGAAGCAAGTCATTTCCATTCTACTTGTTACACTAGCTCATATCACAGCAAGCAGTAACAAAAATCCAGAGGAAAAACATAATAGAAATGAAATAGAGAAATAACAAGAAACTTATCTGATTTAAGCTCCCAAAAATTCAGGTTACAAACTTTAGTTCTCCATGGACTGATTACAACACTCTTTAGCCTTCCATGGAGACTAAAATACATAAAGGGGGAGGGGAAAGGAAAAATGAAAATACAGAAATTGTGGAAGAAGAATGGTTCTTCAACAGCTGCAAAATGGTGTTCTAGTGCCTCTTAACCAGCCAGGAGAGAGAAGGATGAAAATGTAATTCAGAAAAGCTCCATGTGCTGTCCCTTCCTTCTGCTGTAGCTGCTGATGCCTTGCTATTTCTGTCTGCTGCTGGTTGCTTCTAGTTACTGCAGAAAGCCCATGCTTTAAAAGCAGAAGCTGCTTTTCTCTTTGCTGAAAAGTGCAAAACAATGAGGCCCAGTCAGTCCTAATTGCCACATCAGTGCTCAGTCAATGCCACATCATCATTTCGTCTATGTCAGCAAATTACTCTCCAATAATTTATCTAAAAAATACATAATTGAATTAATTGGGATAAAATTATTGAAACATATTAATTCTATAATTAATTTACACCCAATAAATCCAAAATATGATATAATAGGAGAGTTGGCAACATTAAAAATAGCAATAGGACTAAGATAGGGACTAAATTGTATATAAAAATGCCCGATATCAGCTTTTCAAGACGTAGTTCTATTTTCTCCATTTTCATCTCCCCTTATCAATTCTCATAACTGCTAGCTTGCATTTTTTTTTTCTTTTCTACTTAATATGTCGAGTGATCCATCACAGCATGTCAAAAATTTATTCGGAGGAAGACTAAGAAGATAACCTTATATTCAAACCCATAATCTTTCTTCTTCCAACAACACCACCAATACACACATTTATAATGTCATAACAACAAACCCATGCGGTCATTTCCTTACCTTTTTTTTTGGCCAATATGTCATCCACGACTCCTCCAAATTTTTACTCATTGATGCCATGGCAATTTCAGGAAAATATACTGCCACCAATGGCTTATCTTGGATATCTTCCAATTGGACCACCACCCCCATGGCAATTCTACGCCTATCATAATACATCTAATATGCCAACTACTTCTTCTCAAGTCTCAAATAACTCATCGCTTGTAACTCAACCATAACGTAATAACTCTACTTCTGTGAAGCATTCTTCATCTTCATACCAACATTTAGCCTCCACACCATCTCCAGCTCTACAAAATGCCCCATTCAGATCTTTACTACCATATAGATCCCCAGTTTTAACGGAGGTAATAACCTATGATTTGCAACATAAAGATAGCAACATTATTATTAAGAAAGATCTCAAAGCTCCTGATGAAAAAGAGTAATTATTATTATTCTTTTTCTAACTACCATAGTTTACATTTAATTTTATATCAATGATGTAATACCCACTATATTTTAAAGTTATAAGTGTTCAAGAATTACGATAAATTTATTTTGGAGAAAATAATTTTCCTATTTGTTTAATTTTGTATGCTTGTTTGTGCATATTGTTGAAAATACAGATTTTTACTTATAGATTGCATAAAATGTAGGGTATAATGGATGTTATGATATGAAATTTATCCCATAGATAAAATATGGTTTGAGCATAAGAGGAATCTGAAAGAAATTGAGAGAAAAATAACATTTTATATGAAAAAATGAAAAGAAACTTAAAGATTTAGGAGAAAGGATAATTTTCCCTTTAGTTCCCAATAGTAACCAATAATTTAGCTGCCTCGTGATTGCACAGAAAAATGCACAGTACCAAACTGAATTATTAGCGTATAGTAAACTGAAATATTAAAGTGCATAGTAAAATGAATATTTTATTAGTGCATAGTACCCTGACTTCTCCTATAAATAGGCTCTTCCATTTCACTTTTAAACTCACACCTTCAGTTTCTCTTCTTTTCTCTCCTCAAAATTTCTCTTACTCCGACGTTAGAGCTCTAAAATTCTAGGTCTTTCCTTCTTAGCCTAGATCCAAAGTGAGAATACTATCACTACAAAAAAAAAAGACTTTTGGTGGCGACTTAAAGTCTAAAAGTCGCCACTAAAAGTCTTTGGTAGCTACTTTTAGTGGCGACTAAAGTTGTTGGTGTAAGTCCGTGGCTGATTCTTTTGGTGGCGATTTTCAAAAGTCGCCACCAAAAGTCACCTTTAGTGGCGACTATAGTCACCACCAAAAGTCATTTTTATTGCAAAAAAAAAAAATTCGTGAAAAAAGTGATTTTTGGTGGCACCAAAAACTAACTTTGGTGGTGACTTTAGTCACTACCAAAAGTCACTTGCTATCTTTTTAGATCCGGATTGGCCCGGCGGGTCGACCCGAGATCCATTCGACTCGTGCGGATCTTGGCCGATCCAATAACTCGCTATCCCGAGCTGACTCGATTTTTTTTTGTGTGCAATATTCAAGTTTATTTGAAATTAAACCAAACATGTACATACCTGAGATTCGAGCCTGGGTTCCTTGCTTGCAGCCATGTGTCTCTTGCCATTCTGCCACTGCTTCTTTTGTGTTATGTAAGTACAAAATATTATATATATCTATATATATAATATGTTAAAAATATTTTAGGTCAAAAATATTATAAAACAGAAATAAAATAATATTAAACTTAACAAAAAGTAAATATATTATTACTATTGGAGTCACCATAAAAGTCCAACTTCAGCTAATTTCATAAAAAAACGATTTTAGTTAAAAAAATAGACTTCAGTCGTCAACGATAATTTAATTTTTTAAAAAAAATTAAAAAATTAAAAAAATTAAATTTCTTTTAAATAAAATTAAGAAAAATAAAAAATTTTGAATTTTTTAAGTAAAAAAATGACTTTTTTAATTTTTTTTAAAAAATTAGACTTTTGTCACCCCCAAAAGTCTAATTTTTTATTTTATTCTAAAAAATCTGACTTTTTTTATTTTTTTTAAAAAAAGACTTTTGGTGGCGACTATAGTCGCCGCCAAAAGTCTATTTTTTTATTTTATTTAAAAAATCAAACTTTTTTTAAAATAAAAAATTGACTTTTGGTCGCCACCAAAAGTCTGATTGTCTTAAATTTTATTTTAAAAAAATTCAAAATTTTTTAATATTTTTTATTTTTTTAAATTAACTTTTAGTGGCGACTATATCGACACCAAAAGTATAATTTTTCATTTTATTTTTTTAAAAAATTCAAATTTCTTATTTTTTTAAATTAGACTTTTGGTGGAAACTATGAGAGTCGCCACCAAAAATTTTTTAATTTTATTTAAAAAAAATTTGACTTTTGGTGGCGACTCTAAAAATTCACCACCAAAAGTATGACTTTTAGTGGCAACTATAAGAGTCGCCACCAAAACTCAACTTTTAGTGGTGACTTATTTAGTCGCCTCCAAAAGTCGACTTTTGGTGGCGACTTTAAAAGTCGCCACTGAAAGTCAATTTTCTTGTAGTGTATGCTCCTTTAAATTCTTGTAATTATTTAGAGGTTAAATTCTTAATATGCTTTGTAGTTGCGGCTTTAGCTGATCCTGCACATTAGAAAAAAAATTATCTTCTATTGTTTGAGAATTATTTTTTGATTATCAGAATAGAATATAAAACTGTGAAGAATACATGTCTAGGAAAGGTCTGGCTAAGGAAAGACTTAGTACTTGAGAGTGTCCATTGTAACACACCTCCCTTTCTTGGTGTACTCTTTTACGGCTTATGTTCACTATTTTTGATATAAATAGTAGCTGTAGGTATAAATAGTATCCGTACATATAAATAGTATTCGTATTGATATGTACGTATGAATAGTAATCATATGTATAAATAGTGACCGTACATATGAATAGTATTTTGTACAAAACTAACCCTGACTTTCTTTATCTGAACTTCATGAAAATCTCCGTAGTGGAACATGAATCCAGCTACATTGCTAACTTATTTTATTTACTTTTATTCTAAGTACAATATAAATTCCACCTCATATAACAATTAGATTTCGTATTTAATGATGATAGCTAGATAATGAAATTTATTGTTTTGTTGATAAGAATTATAATTGAGAATGTAATTATACGCATGGAATGGTTGAGGACTTGACCCAAAATACCAATGTATGCAAATTTACACTTGGAATGATTGATGGCTTGACCCAAGATACCAATGTATATAATTATACACATGGAATAGTTGAAGGTTTGATCTCCTAAGATACTAATGCATGTAATGGATTTAAACATGAATACAATGGGAATTGAATCCCTGAACATAAACCAAATATAGAGGTATAGAAACCCTAGATATGAATATAATTATTCTTATTGTGATAATGATTATGGTATTTGTACTTGTGACACATTTATTATTGCACAGTCAATTACTCACTGAGTTTTGATGAACTCACACTCTTTATGATTATTTTTTTTAAATACAATGGGTGAGGAAGAAGAGAATTTGTAGGAGGATTAGTATTTCTTAAAGATGGTCTAGAGGGCTTATGAAAGCTTAGGAAAAGCTTTGTAATCTGTATAGATCACCTAGGTTTAGAAAGTTGTATCATACTGTATGATATTTGACTTGTATTTATTATTTTACTATAATGAACTATATATATATATATATATATATACAAAATCTCTTTCTTGAAAAATTTATGTTTCGTATAATTATTGGTATTAGGGCTATTCAGAAATTTTATAGGATACCATAGAGGTACACCATCAAGGTTATAGAACTATTCACATGCTTGAAATTGGGATGTGACAATTTTGGTATCAGAGGACAGTTTTTAGGTCTCCTATAGATTAAGAGCAAAGTGTTCTTTATGGGCCATTCCTCATTGTCACGAGCTGCGGCATGACCATGGGATTAAGTTCCATAAAAGACCTTATAGTGTCGAGTGTCTTTTATTTCTGTAACTTATTACTTAGTGGGTAAGTGTAAGGTGATCTCGTTTGATTTGAGAAGTGTTTGTTCTCTGTATAGACTTTTAACTCTTCGATGTCAGAAGAATCCTCTAACCATAACGAGCAAATAGGCTCCGGGAGGACCCTAATTCCATCAGTTAATATGCAAGACAACCTTTTTGACCATGTAGATAATTCACATGCTCTGAATATTGAAGGCTTAACTGGTAGCTGGGCAGAGGGAGCTAGAGTCGGCCAACAGATTGATGCCGCTATTGTTATGCAAATGTTCAACTTGATGAATGATCGGTTAGATCGTATAGAGGAAAGATAGGGAGAACAAGCAGTGCCTATTGATCCACCAAAGGTTTCTCCTATTATTGAGACCAAATAGGCACCACCACTACCTCTTCAAGCTAGAGAAGGCATAGTTAAAGACATGAAAATGTCTGAGTTCCTAAAGATGATGCCACCTATTTTCACCGGCGAAGATCCTAATGAGGACCTGCAACGATTTTTGGATGATTGCGAGGCAATTTGTGATGCCTTAGGGTGCTCTGATGCATGAAGAGTAGAGATTATCTCCTTTCAGCTAAAAGAGAGAGCCGATAAATGGTGGAAGGCCTGGAAGAGTGGGAAAACCCAAGGTGCACCATTAGTTATATGGACGGAATTCCAAAAAATAGTTATCAATGAATTTCTTCCAAAAAGTGTTCGATCATCTAGAGTAAAGGATTTTTTATACTTGAGGTAGGGACCCATGTCAGTAGATGAGTATAATGCTCAGTTTATTAAGTTGGCAAAATATGCTCCATACATGGTGCCTACTAAAGGGGCTAAAGTGAAGAAGTTTGTAGAGGGCCTTCGCAATTCTCTTTATTCACAGGTGGGTCCGAATGTGGTTAATTATAACTCTTATTCTGACGCTATTGATACTGCACGTAGAATGGAAAAAAAGGTTGAATAAGGGAAGAGTTTAAAAACCAAAAAAAGGTCTAGAAACCGAAGGTATTTTAACCAAAGAGGGAAATCAGGTGCCTCGAAGCCTCCCACCACCTCATAGTATGCTCCATCTGCATCTTCTTAACCCACATTTCCATGGCTAGTGTAGCTAAGCCCCACTCAAAATATAGAGGTGGTTACAGTTCTTTGAGCATGGGTGGTTCTCAGGCAGGAAGAGGGAAGCCTTACTGTCCTGAATGTAAAAAATTCTATTTTGGAGAGTGCCTCAGGAAGATGGAAACATCAAGTTGTTTTCATTGTGGACAAGAATGGCACTTCAGGAAGGATGCCCTCAACTTATTTCTGAATCTGGTCGGGGATCCATTCTCCCATCTCATACCTAATCGGGAGTTACTCTAGTCACTCGTGCACCGACTACTTCTACTGGAGGTAGCTTTGGAAAAGGATATGGTAGAGGCCAAGGAAGTCGTGGGCAACAGACAGCTGGTAGAAGAACAGTCAGAGTGTATGCCTTGACCTGACAAGATGTCTAAGTATCCAATGCCATTGTTACAGGTACTTTATTAGTTGGCGCTTTAGCTGCACATGTATTGTTTGATTTTGGTTATACATACTCGTATGTGTCACCTCTGCTTGCCAAAAGGTTCGAGTTTGAGCCAGTTATACTGGACGAACCATTTTTGGTAGCTACACCGATGGATGAAGCCCTTGTAGTTAGATCAGGATACCGTTCTTGTAAGATAACTGCTATAGACATAGAGACTGAGGTAGATTTTATGCTTCTTAGTATGACAGACTTTTATGTGATCTTAGGCATGGACTAGTTATCCTCATGCCATGCTACCTTGAATTGTCATGACAAGGCCATTTCTTTAAGTATACCGGGGGGGAGGGGGACATAATTTCATATTTCAAAGAGACCGAAGTGAGGTGCCCTGCAACATGATATCTATGTTAACTACCTGGCGTTTGTTACATAAAGGTTGTCATGGATTTTTGGCCTTTGTCAGGTATACAAACAAAGAGGAACGAAGTCTCAAACAAATACCAGTGGTTAGCAAATTTTTAGATGTATTTCCAGAAAACCTACCTAGTTTACCACTGAAGAGAGATATTGAGTTTAATATTGAATTAGTTCCTAGTACTCGGCCAATTTTAATTCCTCCTTAATGTATAGCACCTGCAGAGTTAAAAGAGCTTAAAGAGCAATTACAAGATCTATTGGATAAGGGGTTTATCTGCCCAAGTTTTTCACCGTGGGGCTCCCCAATACTCTTTGTGAGGAAGAAAGATGACTCTCTAAGATTATGCATAGATTACCGATAGTTAAACAAAGTCATGATAAAAAATAAATATCCTTTACCAAGAATTGATGACTTGTTTGACCAGCTTCAGGGGGCACAATGCTTCTCGAACATTGATTTGAGATCTGATTACCATTAACTGAAGATTAAAGAGGAAGACATACCCAAAACCGCCTTCCAGACATGATACGAGCATTAAAAATTTCTCGTAATATAATTTGGGTTAACTAACGCGCCAGTAGCATTTATGGATCTTATGAACCAGGTGTTCAAACATTTCCTTTATAGATTCATGATCAACTTCATTGATGACATTCTGGCTTATTCCAAGAATCTGGAGGATCATGTAGAACATTTCAGAATGGTGCTGCAGACTTTGTCAGAACATCAGTTATATGCTAAGTTCTCAAAATGCAAATTTTGGATGAGTCAAGTAACATTCTTGGGGTATGTAATTTCCCAAGAAGGTGTTTATATAGATCCAAGTAAAATCGAGGCAGTAAAGCAGTGCCCTAAACCAATAACTGTATCTAAGGTTCGTAGTTTTCTTGGCTTAGCGGGGTATTACCGTCGCTTTGTCAAGAATTTCTCTAAGTTATCTCTTCCACTGACTAAGTTGACTTGGAAGTATGTTAAGTATGTTTGAGATGATGCTTATGAGCAAAGTTTCTTTGAGTTGAAGAAGTATCTGACTTCAGCACTGGTTCTCATTCTACCATCGGGACCGAGGGGTTACACTGTATATTGTGATGCTTCGAAGGTGGGATTAGGGTGTGTGTTAATGCAACACAGTAGGGTCATTGTTTATGGCTCTCGATAGCATAAAAAGCATAAACTCAATTATCCCACTCATGATTTAGAGATGGTAGTTGTAGTGTTTGCTTTAAAGATTTAGAGGCATTACTTGTATGAGGAGACATGTGACATTTTCACAGATCACATGAGCCTCAAATATATCTTTGATCCGAAGGATCTCAATTTAAGGCAATGAAGATGGATAGAACTCCTAAAGGACTATAACTATACCATCCTCTACCATCCAAGGAAGGTGAATGTGGTAGTGGATGCCCTTAGTCTGAAGTCCATGGGGAGTCTAGCTCATATTACCATAGCAAGAAGATCCTTGATTCAAGAATTGCAACAGGTGGAGGCTAGTGGGGTATTCTTTGAGATTACTGAGTCAGGTGCTTTTTTAGCTCACTTGATGGTTAAGTCCTCCCTTGTAGAAAGGGTGAAGGCAACATTGGAGAATCATGCTGAAATGGTTAAGACTAGAGACAAGGCAAGGAAAGGATTAATACAGGGTTTCTCAGTGGACGAGGAAGGTGTGTTATAGTTTAACGGGAGGCTATGTGTTCCAAACATTGAGTCCTTAAAATAAGAGATTTTAGGAGAAGCTTATGGTGCACCATATACTGTTCATCCCGGTGCCACCAAGATGTACCAGGACTTGAAACAAGTTTATTGGTGGGAGGGCATGAAGCAAGATGTAACAGATTTTGTCACTCGATGCTTGACATGCCAACAGGTCAAATATGAACATCAAAGACCACCTGGGTTGATGCAGAGGCTTGAGATTCCAGAGTGGAAATGGGAATAGATTACTATAGACTTTGTGGTGGGTTTGCCCCAATCTTCTAATGGGTACAACTCTATATGGGTCATTGTGGATTGGCTCACTAAGTTGGCACATTTCCTTCCTATTCATACCACCTATAGTGTAGCAAAACTTAGTCGACTATACGTGAAAGAGATAGTAAAGCTCTATGGCATACCAGTGTCCATCATATTAGATCGGGGACCCCAGTTCACTTCTCGATTTTGGAGAACTTTTCAAAAAGATTTAGGCACTAGAGTAGACTTGAGCACAACTTTTCACCCACAGACTGATGGTCAGTTTGAAAGGACTATTTAGACCTCAGAGGATATACTGAGAGCATGTGTGATGGATTTCGGTGGAAGATGGGAAGACCACTTGTCACTTATTGAATTTGCTAATAATAATAGCTATCAAGCTAGCATTAAAATGGCTCTTTTCGAGGCTTTATATTGGAGGTGATGTCGATCTCCTATCAGTTGGTTTAAACTAAGTAAACCTAAAATGGTGGGACCCGAGATGATACTAGAGGTTGTGGATAAAATTAAGTTGATCAGAAAGAGGTTATTAGCCGCTGAGAGTATGCAAAAGTCCTATGCGAACAACCGATGATGTGACCTAGAGTTTTGTCACATCCCAATTTTGAATATGTGAGTAATTCTATAAACTCAAGGGTATACCTCCATGGTATCCCATAAAATCTCTTATTAGTACTAAAGTCCACAACTATGCAAACATAAATTTTCTAAGAAAGAGATTTCTACACACATATATATATATATATATATATATTTAAAAACTTCAACATAGTAAAATAGTAAATATAAGCCAAATATCATATAGTATGATACAATTTTCCAAGTCTAGGTGATCTATAGAGATTACAGAGTATTTCCTAAGCTTTTAGATTTATAAGCCTCCAAACAACGTGGAAAGTATCCTCAAGGAATACTAATCTTCCTGTGAATTTCCTTTATTTTCACCCGCTGTATCTAAAAAAAATATTCATAGAGAGTTCATTAAAACTCAGTGAGTAATGATTGTGCAATAATAAATATATCACAAGTACAAATACCATAATCATTATCACAATAACAATAATTATATTCATGTTTAGGGTTTCTATACCTTTTTGTATTCGATTTATGTTCATGGATTAAATTCTCATTGTATTCATGTCCACAACTATTACATGCATTGATATCTTGGGGGATTAAGCTTTCAACTATTCCATGTGTATAATTATATGCATTAGTATCTTGGGTCAAGCCCTCAACTATTCCATGTGTATATCTGCAAGCATTAGTATCTTGGGTCAAGCTCTCAACCATTTCATGTGTATAATTACATTCTCAATCATAATTATCATCAACATAATTTTAAATCACACAGTAAATTCCATTATCAAGTTATCATCACTAAATAGAGAATTTAATTAAAATTTCTAATTGCGATATGAGGTGAGATTTATATTGTACTTGAAATAAAAATAAATAAACTTGTTTAGCAAAGTCATCCACTCACATAGATTTTGTATCCAAGTCAGCTTTCTGAGTTGTAATAGAGAAGAGCACGTAGCTAGATTTATGGGTATACAAAACCGACCAAAACCGACTGGACTGAACCAAACCAAGTCGAATCGAGAAAAAACCAAAAAAAACTTAAAAACAGAGGTCCAGATCGGTTCATAAAAAAGTGAAATTTTCGGCTCAGTTCAGTTGGTTGGTTTTGGTTTGGTTTGGTTTGGTTATAACCGACCGAACCGAACTGTGTATATAATTAAAAAAATTATATATTATATTATATTTGTATATATGTTAAAAAAATTAATTTTAGACAATACATTACTTTACTTTTCATTTACTTTTGGCTTCCACTTCCAGACTTCCATCTACTTTAATTTTCGTCTTTTCCTTTCATTGAAGGCTAAACCTATCCCTTATTTTCCTAATTCCTTACCCTTTCGCAGCTTCGCTGAGAAGTCTGAACCTTATCTCTCCAAATTGAACTTGACTCGATGACTCTTCTTGGCTGCTTCTGTCTCTTCCTCTCTGGCTCTCTTATTCTCAATCGAGCCTCACATTGATTTCTCTTCGTTGGCCACTGGGTATGTTTTTGTTTTTGCTCTTGCTTTTTTTTTTTTTCTGTCAACGTCGGAATCAGTCATGGTCTACTCTAATTTCAATTATGTTCCTTTAGGAGTTTCAAAAATACATAAATATACTAGTGAGTTACAGTATCTCAATAGTTTTGAAACATCTACACTCACATGAACAGAGATGCAATGGCATAGGGTATAAAAATAGAATTGATGTAAGGTATGCCACTGATTTTTCTGAGTTGTATGATATGCTGTCCTCAGTCATTTAAGAAGCTATAATTGTAGGTGATTCAACGAGGAAGTTAATCTCAACTTCAATATTTGTTCAATACTGAACCATTGGTTCAAACATAAGTGAAAAAGTGATGATGGAATTTAATTAATGAGTGATAGTGGCAATTTTGTAAATTATGTATGATAAGAAAAAGTAATGATTAAAGTGAAAAAGTGATGATGGATGAATGTTTTGTATATATGGAATTTGGTGAGGAGAGATGGAAGAAGGCAAAGGAAAATGATTGCTTATAATTATTGGTTCTTGTCTATACTTCAATTAATTTGTAATGTCAGTAGTTTGATTCCTAATATGAGTTTCTTGATATTTGTTGCCATGGTCAATTTCTAGTAGGATTCTCCAATATTTAAGGGGTTGTTTGTTATTAGCTTTATACTTATGCTTATAGTTTTAATTGTCTGTTATTGTATAACATTTTTTTTATTTTGACAACTAAAAAATTAACTATAACTTTGTTTTTAATTGTCTCTTAGTGTCTAATTGTCTTCACACTCTTGATTCTTCAAACGCTGAGTCAATATGACACAAACTGAGTCTGAGGTAAGTTAAAATTATTTATTTTTTTTAATAATTGTTTGTCCTTATTAGTTTTGATTTATCTTTCAACTTACTAAATTTGTTGTCTTCTAACAGAAAGAAGGATATATGGATTTAAGAGAGGTTGATGAGGATCTTGCTGATACCGGTGATTTAGAAGAATCAATTGAGAAGCAACAAAATGTCCAATCTATCATGACTGATGCTACACCGATTGCTTCCATGGGTTGTGATCTCCCTTTAGCATCTAATAGGCCGTCCAAAAAGAGGAAGGGGATTGATGTGTCTAAATCAAAGGTGAAGGTAAAACCATCAAAGGAGAAAGATAAGGAGAAAGAACCAAGTAAGTCCAAAAAACCTACTAGACCTGAGTCTTGGGTGTGGGCTCATTTTACTATTGATGAAGATTGTGATCCAGAATTCCCTAGAGCTTCATGTAATTGGTGTGGTGTTGATTATGCATGTCATAAAAAAAGAAATGGAATATCTAATATGGCGTATCACTTAGAATTTAAGTGTAAGAAAATTCCTGGTGGATTGCGAGATCCAAAACAATTTGTGCTTGCTTCCAACCAAAGAAAAAAGAAGATAGGGAAGGGGGTGGATCTAATTTGAAAGGGGTCACATTTGATGTCAATGTATGTAGGCATGCACTTGCAAGAATTATTATTGTTGATGAATTGACTTTTAAGCATGTTGAGGGATAAGGGTTTTGTTATTTTATGAGCATTGTGCAACCTTTATTCCCTATTCCATCACGTGTTACCGTGGCTAAGGATTTTTGGACCCTTTATTTAACTGAGAAAGGTAATTTGAAGAATGCCTTTATTAGGAGTAATCAAAGTGTTTGCTTAACCACTGATTGTTGGATCTCCGTACAAAATATAAATTATTTGTGTCTTACTGCACATTTTATTGATCATGAGTGGAAACTACACAAGAGGATTTTGAATTTTTGTCAAATCCTTAATCATAAAAGGGAGACAATAGGCAATAAAATAGAAAGTTGTTTCTTAAGTTGGGGGATTGATAGAGTTATCATTATCACTGTTGATAATGCTAGCTCTAATGACACTGCTGTATCATACTTGAAAAATAGAATAGTTGATTGGAATGGTCATTATGAAGGGGGAAAATATGCATGTTAAATGTTGTGCACACATCTTGAATTTAGTAGTCAATGATGGTTTAAAGGATATGCATGAGTCTATTGCTAGAATTAGAAATGTTGTTCGATATGTGCGTGCTTCCCCAGCTCGTATGCTCAAATTTAAAAGTTGTAAGGAGCAAGCCAGAATTCAAGAAAAGGGAACGGTGCAATTGGATGTTTCCACTAGGTGGAACTCTACCTACCTTATACTTGAAAGTGCTTTGAAATTTCAGAAAGCATTTAAGAGGTTAGAAGAGAGGGATACCCAATTTGTCTTAGATAAAGTAGGTTCTCCTACTAATGAAGATTGGAATAATGCACGAGTGTTCATACAATTTTTGAAAGTTTTTCATGATGTGACTAAAAATATATCAGGCACTTTGTTTGTCACACCATCTCAATATTACCATGACCTTTGCTTAGTCTTGAACAATTTGAACAATTTGTGTAAAAGTGATGATCCATTGCTTAGTAGGATGGCTGCAAAGATGAAAATGAAGCATGACAAGTATTGGGGTGATGTTAAAAATATTAACATGAAAATTTTTATTGCCGTGGTGCTTGATCCAAGATATAAATTTAAATTTGTGGAGTGGAGCTTTAAGAAGTTATATAAGGAAGAGTTGGCTGAACTTATGTGTCGAAGGGTAAAGGATACTTTTAGTAGAATGTATGAGAGCTATAAGAATTTTCATGGTTATGGAAAAAGTCAAGTAGCCCACACTCAAGATATGACAGTAGATCATGATGTGATTAATGGAAATAGTGATTCATTTGCAATGGAGTTTGACAAAGTTATGAATGAGGATGATAGTTTAGACAATCAATCAGAGCTGGATCTTTACTTGATGAAGGCTAGGGAAAAGATGACACATAAGTTTGACATCCTCAATTGGTGGAAAGTGAATAGCACCAAATATCCAGTTATTGGATGTATTGCTAGGGACCTTTTGGCGATGCCTGTGTCCACTGTTGCCTCTGAATCTGCATTTAGCACTGGAGGACGTGTACTTGATCAGTATAGAAGTTCATTGATTCCGAATATTGTTGAAGCCCTTGTTTGTGCACAAAATTGGTTTCGTTCTAATCCATTGTCATATGAAGTTGAAGATAAAGTAGATGAAATTGAAAAAATGGAGCTAGGTATTATTTTTTCTTATTGTGTTATTATAATTTATATTATTTTATTTGATTATTGATTGAATTACTAACTTTTTTTAATTTGATTAGACCTTGGTGTAATTTCACCTACTAATGATGATGATTATTGAAGATGATTCTTTTGGCCATTTCTCAAGGTATATATATATATATATATATTGTGTATGTATGTGTTTCTTTTTTTTTTTAATTAATTGATAAACTAACTTTTTTATTTTCAATATGAATATGAAGGATTGCTCTAAGGTTCGAAGATTGAAGATGGAAGATTGAAGATGGAGATAATGCTTTTTGGCTTATTAGTTATTAGTTAATGGAGATAAAGATGTTACTTTTGTTGTTGATGGTTGGTTTACTGATGTAGTTGTTAATATAGTTGTTGGTTTTGTGGTTTAGTAAAATTTTCAAACATGTGACTCTCTTGTTTAATGGTTGTTTCTTTTGGATGTAGTTGTTTTGTTGCTTTGTTAGTGTAGTTGTTGATGTTTAATTGTTTCATGGCAAAACAATTGCATATGTTTAATTGTTTCATTCCTTTTTGGGCAGTAATGTAGTTGTTGATGTTCAATTCAATATGTTTAATAAGTAATTTTGTAATTGAATTAATCTTCCAATAATCCTATGTCCTGCTTTCTCTTTCTTATATGATTTGCTTTGGAATTGGATGTCTTTTTGGGCAGTAAATTACAGCCACGTGAAGTTCGTCAATTTGTCCATAGCAAATTAGCAATAGCATTGCACCACTCAGAAAGCCTGGTGGTTATTACTTATTAGTAGACTATGTGGTCTTTTTGGAGACTCAAAATGAGAAAATCTCTTGTCATTTGGGTCCTTTCAAATTTCAATTGTAACTAAATTATCTTACAAGAATGTAGCCTAAAAAAGAAAAAAAAATCTACAAGAATCACATAACGTCAAATTAAGAAGTGAAGAATATAAACTTGTGTAATAAATTAAGAAATATTATTTAATTACATGTATTATACAGAACATAGAGCATTTCAAGACCACAATATGGCTAAAAATGCAACAGAAGAACATGCAAAAGGCAATGGCAAAACAAAACTAACTAGAGGGTAGAAATCAAATATGCATCTCTTAAAAATAACTAAGAGTGAGCATTTTTTTTAACATAAGCCTCTAATTTTTTTTTAATGTTGACACAAACCGAACCGAACCGCCCGCCTACAAACCGAATCGAACCTCATATAAACTGAACCGAACCACCATTTTTTTTAACCCAATAGGTCCCAAATTTTAGTAAACCGATTTGGTCGGTTCGGTTTGGTTCATGCCTAAAATCGAGCCGAACCGACCTTCTGAACTCCCCTAGCTGGATTTTAGGTTCCGTTACAAAGATTTTCACGAAGATCAGATATAGAAAGTTATGATTGCTTTTGTACAAAATACTATTTATACGTCTGATCACTATTTATACATATGAATACTATTTATGTCTACAAGTACTATTTATAAGTATAGGTACTATTCATACGTACGAATACTATTTATACTTATGGATACTATTCATACATATGGTTACTATTCATATTGAGAATAGTGAACATAAGAATAGTGAACATAAGCCGTAAAATAGTATACCATGAAAGTTTCTAGTAAAGGGAGGCAGGTCACAATGGACACTCTCAGGTACCAAGTTTTTTCTTAGCTATAACTTTCCTAGACATGTATTCTTCAAAGTTGTATACTCTATTCCGATAATCAGAAAATAATTCTGAAGCAGTCGAGGATAATTCTTTTCTAATGTGGAGGATTAGCTAAAGATACAACCATAGAGCATACTAAGAATTTAACTAAAGGTGTGAGTTTAGAAATGCAATGAAAGAACCTATTTATAGGAGAAGTTAGGGTACTATGTGTTAGTAAAATATTCATTTTACTATATGCTTTAATAATTTAGTTTACTATGTGTTAATAATTCAATTTGACACTATGCAGCTTACTGTGCAATCACGAGGCGGCTGAATTATTGATTACTATTGGGAACAAAAGGAAAAATTATCCTTTCTACTAAACCTTTAAGTTTCTTTTCACTTTTGTTCTTTTCATTTTAGTCCCTAAGGAGATTTTCTCATATAAAAAGTTTTTCTCCCAGTTTCTTTCAGATTCCTCTTATGCTCAAACCATATTTTATCCATGATATAAATTTCATATCATAACATCCATTATACCCTACAATTTATGCAATCTATAAGTGAAAATTCGTATTTTCAACAATATGCACAAACAAGCATACAAAAATTAAACAGATAGGGAAATTATTTTCTCCAAAATAAATTTGTCATAGTTCTTAAACACCTATAACTATAAAATATAGCGGGTATTACAAGTTTTTCTGTAGGTGACATAGTTTTCTTACAAATCTCATTGATGGGTGTAATGAGATTCGAAAGGAAAGAAAAGCTCAGTCCAAGATATATTGGTTCTTATGAGATTGTGGAGAGAGTGGGTAACGTGGTATATTGCCTAGCCTTGCCTTCGGACCTAGAGGGAATACACCTGGTGTTTCACGTATCAATGCTACGCAGGTATCTTTCTAACCCTTCTCACGTCATCCAGCCACAAGACATGCAGTTTGATGAGACTCTTGTTTATGAATCCTCGATAGCCAGGTCAAGAAACTTTGCACCAAGAAAATTTTCATTGTCAAAGTTCTGTAGAGGAATTATTCTCACGAGGAGGCCATGTGGGAAACAGAGGATGAGATGTGGATGAAATATCCACACCTTTTCGAATCATGTGGTAAGTTTTCAAATTTAGGAAACTGAATTCTTTTAAGGGGTAGAATGTAATATCCACTATATTTTAAAGTTATAAGTATTCAAGAACTACAATAAATTTATTTTGGAGAAAATAATTCTTCTATCTGTTTAATTTTTGTATGCTTATTTGTGCATGTTGTTGAAAATACAGATTTTCACTTATATATTGCATAAATTGTGGGATATAATGGATGTTATGATATGAAATTTATCCCATAGATAAAATATGATTTGAGCATAAGAGGAATCTTAAAGAAACTGGGAGAAAAATAACATTTTATATGAGAAAATCCCCTTAGGGACTAAAATGAAAAGGGCAAAAGTGAAAAGAAACTTAAAGGTTTAGGAGAAAGGATAATTTTTCCTTTAGTTCCCAATAGTAACCATAACTCGTGCACAGTAAAATGCATAGTGCTAAACTAAATTATTAGCGTATAGTAAACTGAATTATTAAAGTGCATAGTAAAATGAATATTTTACTAGCACATAGTATCTTGACTTCTCCTATAAATGAGCCCTTCCATTTCACTTCTAAACTCACACATTCAATTTCTCTTCTTTCCCCTCCTTAAAATTTTTCTTGCTCCGACGTTAGGGCTTTGAAATTCTAGGTCTTTCTGCCTTAACCTATATCTAAGATGAGGATATTATGCTTCTTTAAATTTTTGTAATTATTTAGAGGTTAAATTCTTAGTATGCTTTGTGGTTGGTGCTTTAGCTGATCCTCCACATTAGAAAACAATTATCCTCGACTGCTTGAGAATTATTTTTTGATTATGAGAATAGAGTATAAAACTGTGAAGAATACATATATACGAAAGGTCCGGCTAAGGAAAGACTTGGTACTTGAAAGTGTCTATTGTGACACACCTCCCTTTCTTGGGAACTTTTCTATTGTACTCTTTTACGGCTTATGTTTGCTATTCTTGGTGTGAATAGTAACTATATGTATGAATAATATCCATACGTATAAATAGTATTTGTATGTATAAATAGTATCTATACCGTATCTATATATATAAATAGTATTCACATGTATAAATAGTATCTATATATATCTGTACATATGAATAGTAATCGTATATATGAATAGTGACTGTACATATTAATAGTATTTTATACAAAAGCAACCATGACTTTCTTTATCTGAACTTCATAAAAATCTCCGTAGCAGCAGAACCTGAAATCTAGCTACGTGCTCCTCTTTGTGTGCTCCTCTTTGTAACAACTCAGAAAGGTGACTTGAATATGGAATCTATGTGAGTGGATGACCTTGCTATCTGATTTTATTTACTTTTATTCCAAGTACAATATAAATCCCACCTTATATCACAATTAGTTTCTATATTTAATGATAATAGCTAGATAATGAAATTTATTGTTATGTTGATAAGAATCATGATTAAGAATGTAATTATACGCATGGAATGGTTGAGTGTTTGACCCAAGATACTAATGCATATAATTATATACATGGAATGGTTGAGGGTTTGATCCCCCAAGATACCAATGCATGTAATGGATTTGAACATGAATACAATGGGAATTGAGTCCTTGAACATAAACCAAATACAGAGGTATAGAAACCTTGGATATGAATATAGTTATTCTTATTGTGATAATGATTATGGTATTTGTACTTGTGACACATTTATTATTACACAATCAATTGCGCAATGAGTTTTAATGAACTCACACTCTCTATGATTATCTTTTTTAAATACAGTGGGTGAGGAAGAAGAAAATCCGCAGAAGGATTAGTATTCCTTGAAGATACTATCCATGTATATCTGGAGGGATTATGAAAGCTTAGGAAATGCTTTGTAATCTTTACAAGTTACCTAGGTTTGGAAAGTTGTATCATACTGTATGATATTCGACTTGTATTTACTGTTTTACTATGCTGAAATTTTCATATATATATATATATATATATATGCAAAATCTCTTTTTTGAAAAAATTATGTTTCGCATAATTGTGGGTATTAAGGCTGTTCAGAGACTTTATAGGATACCATAGAGGTACACCATCAAGGTTATAGAACTACTCACATGCCCGAAATTGGGATGTGACAAATAAAATCTATCTATTTTTTAGTTTCTTCGAATTAAGTTTTCTCCAAGACAAAATAAGGTTTTAGGTCGAATCGTGTCCGTCATTAAAGCAACATACAATGGACCATACACTTGTTAGAGAGATCTACTGGAATCCCTCTGAAACTTTTGGTGGATAAAATTTCAGGTAAAATATCATTATCATTATTTAAAATTATTTTCTTAGCTTTATAGTTTATTATTATTTAACTAAATATTTTTTTTAGAAATACTATACTTAGTTACCACTTCATGGCGATAATATTTACAACATTTAAAAAAGTTGTTTGTTAATGCGCTTGAAGGATTTGATATATACAGCATATAAGAATGATAAAAACCAGACTAGATAAGAAAATCTATTTAAAATCAATTGTGCGATAAATAGGGAACAACACAATTTAAGCAAATTTGTGAGCAAAAGAAGAAAAATAGATCTTCTAACTCTAATGGGTTCGGCTAATCTCTTCACACTGGAGACTCTTTTTCAATGGCTGAGTGCAAGAGAAGATTGGTAAATTGTTTAATTTTTTTAAATATTTTAATTTACTATTTCATTATTATATCTAAAACTTATTTATTCATTTTTTCTATACCACAGACAAAAGAATTAGGACTTTTTCGAACTAATCAGAATATGACTAATCGCAGAGGAGTTGATAAAAAATCAGAGGCAATCTTTGTAAGTGTTATTTCATGTACAATTGTATATATGGGATATCAAAGGCTATAATCTTCAACTAGCTCCGATCAGCAATTATCTGATCTTGATCCATGGATGAAAGTAGCCGGAGAAAAAAAAAGGGACAAATATATGGTTTAGGAGTTAAAGTAACAAAAATTGTTGGTACCTCAACCTCTGAGTATCATATACAAGAAGGCTCATCAGAGCTTGATTGAGCTCACTCCCAAGAATTTCAATAGGTTCTAAAGGATAGACTTGTTCTAAGTCTAAGTAAATCTTACGAAGAAGAGTTGAAAAAATATGAAGAAAGGATGAGAGGACTAAGCAATGAAATCACTGTCATGGAGAGTAGACTAAATGTAATCCAAGGATCTTGTCTACCGCATCCACCTCCACAGGAATTTCATGCCAGTTCAAGTCAATCAGGAAACGTAGAATTGTATCAACTAAAAAAGACTTCTTTAAATAATGTAATAAATTTTTTCATATCCAACAAATGGCAACATTGATGATGAGGATGAGGAGAATGATGAAGATGGACAAGATGATGAAAAAGCATAGATTTATATTAGGCAAATTAATTGTAATTTATTTGTATTAATATAATAGTTTATTTTTAAACAACTAACTACTTATTTTAATACAATATATTAACTATTTATATTTATTTATAAATATATTGAATATGTAGTATAATCTACAAATACATTATTAAGTGTTTAATACAGTTTATTCAATTGAGTGTTATTTATCCTTATTTATAAACATACAAATAATATAAAATAAAATAGAAATAATATAACATGGGTAATAATTTTTTAACAACATACATATAAATTGAGGTAACATAAAAATATAATAAAATATGTAACAACTTATGTAATAACTTACAAACAAATATGTAATAAATATTGAATAATAATCAAATTGTAGAAATATATATATATATACACACACCTATGTCAACGCGCCTTGTCTTTGCTTCCCGCGGATTCATCCTAAAATATTTAGGTGCCTTTAAAAATTTTGGTTGCCACCAAATATATCTATTAATACATTCTCCTACTCCTTATTCGAAAGTCATTTTTCATCTCGTCTTATGTGCTTTAGCTTTTCCTTCTTTGTACTCACCGTTCAACTTTTCCTTCTTCTGCTCATTGGTGTGCTGTACTGGTAACT
This sequence comes from Biancaea sappan, assembly GCA_037074585.1. Lineage (NCBI taxonomy): Eukaryota > Viridiplantae > Streptophyta > Magnoliopsida > Fabales > Fabaceae > Biancaea > Biancaea sappan. Next base: position 42,352,807 of record CM073492.1, read on the forward strand.
TCTTCAACATTTCATTCTTTCTGCTCTCTTCTTTAGCTTTTATCTTCTATTCTCTTTATTTTTTTTCTTTTCTTCTCTTTTATCTTATCTCTTAGTGTTTCTTTTCTTTCTCATATATCATTCTATATTCTAACAAAATTCTTATGTATGTGTAGAAGATGGAGTTGAATAATTTCTACACGTAAAATTTCAAATATAATCTTCTACAATATCAATCTAATTCTTTTTGAACTTTTTTCAAGTTCGCTTTCTAATCAATTTTGTTGTTATGTGTTCACAAGTGGGGACAACAGTGCATTCCTATTGTAGACTAGATCCATTGATTTTGAATATCACCCATTCATAGTAGCCAAAGGAGAAACAACTGAAGGAAACATAAGATTGAATTATTTGATTCTGTAAAATACATATCATTAAATTATTTGATTTTCTATTCTGTAAAATAAAACATATTTATATATTGAAAAAAATTTAAAGTTGATATTTTAATGACAAAGAATTCTCTATTCTGTAAAATAAAACAGATTTATATATTGAAAACAAATTTTCAAAGTTAATATTTTAATGAATAAATTATCTTTTGTAAATTTATATTCTACAAATTCACATTTCAACTATTTTTCCTTAATTATATTACAATAATACAAATAATACGGATATAAAATTAATCACAAGGAAATACTGTAATTTTTTATTATTGATAGATAAAACATAATAAAATTACTGAAAATATTCAACCAAATAGCTTACAAAAAAAAATAAATATGTGTATTACAATAATATAAATTAATAAATAAAACGTAATAAAATACTAAAAAGTACTGAACCAAATAACCTATAAGAAAAAAATTAAATACACAAGCTAGGAGCCAATGTCTCGGGTGCTATCCACCTGAGCAAGATATGAAGAGTGACTTGAGTGAAAATTAAATACACAAGCCAGGAGCCAGTGACTCGAGTGCTGTCCACTCGAGCCACAATTGAAGAGAAGCTCGAGTGTTGTCCACTCGAGCCACTCTTTATATGTTGCTCGGGTGGACAGCACCCAAGCCATTCGTAGAAAAGACACTCGGGTGCTATCACCCGAGCTATTCTTCATTTGTGGCTCGGGTAGACAACACCCAAGCCACTCGCATTAGTTCCACGCTTGGGTGCTGTCCACCCGAGTCACTTGATCACAGTGGCTCGGGTGGACAATACCTAAGGGAGTTGCACAAGTCTGACCCCAACCAGGTTTGGCACCCAGCTTCTTAGCTTGGGTATGCAGTGCTCGAGTCATGTAAAATGTGAATACATGTTCAAATATATACATGTGGTAATTTATTCTTTGACTGAAAATGTAGATGCAGACTTGTAGTAGGAATTTTTTTTAGTTGTAATTCCGTAGCTTTCTTATTTTTGACTGTGCATTTAGCTACTACAAATTTTTAGTAGGAGTTCAGCAGGAAATCTCATTTTCCTTATGAATCTCATCTAAATCTCATTTTCCCACTGAATCTCACCTATTTGCCATTGATATTTCTGTAGGTATAAAGTGTATTTGTTGTAGGGTTCTTTTTATGATTCCTTTTGAATTAATAAGGATATTTGGCAAGGAGACATACTTAATATAGAAGTATAGATGGACTGGTTCAAGGATGAACTGGTGGTCAATCTCTACATCAACCACTTTGTCACTCAAAACCTAACTTTTGACCAAATTTGCCACTTCTATAAGCCCACTAACTACTAATTCCTTGTGAATTAGCTTAGGATCATCTAGTTCTCGATTTAAGCATTTGAAAAAATGAGCTGGTTTAGTCCAATTCTGTAAATACTTTTAAAATGTCAAAAACTTTTGTGAACCGAGTTGATTCCCGTGGTAGCAAAACCCTAATTGCTCGTACCTTTACATTAGTGGTGCCAAACTCTGAAAATTCTGAAACAGTGAAGTCAACCATGGATGCCAATGTATGTCACACAGTGTCTACGCTCTCCTTTAATGCCTAGTTGCTCTCACGCCATGATTGTCTCTTTAATCCCTTTGGCTTCTTTGGATTCTGGTTTTACCGTGAACTGATTCAGAATTTGCTGCAGTTTTTTTGTCGCGAAAGGTAAAGATTATGCGACATGTCGAGGCAAGAAAGGAGCACCATTTTCAGCAACAAAATTCAGAGTCATCGCCTTACCCTCGTGCACGTCTTCTTCAAAGAAATAAGCGGTCTCCTTCATGTTTGAGTTTCTTCCCTGAGTCCGAGCTTGCTAGTTCATAGTCCTTGTTCCAGTTGATAACGTAATCAGGGTGCACCACAACTACATCGTGAAAGTTGATCTTGTCTGCTGTACCTTATTTGCAATAAAGCACTAAATTGGTCCTAGATATTACATGTTGAAGACTTGAAGTTGCTTCAAAGACAAAATAATAAATTATTTTCTTGAAATTTGGTCAATTAGATTATTTATAACAGAATAAATTATTGATTTGATCTTAAAATATTATAATTATTTTAATTTAGTCCTTAAAAAATTGTATTATTTTCAATTTCATCCCTCAGTTCGTCAAAATTTAGACAAATGTAATTTTTTCAATACTATATTGAGATAATTAATTTTTCAAAAAATAAATTAAGATAGTTATAACTTTTTAAGAATTAAATCAGTAATTTATTCTATCTAATATTCCTCTCATCTCAAAAGTATTATTTGACTCTCTAATATTTGATATATACATATATATATATATATACACACACACACACATATCAATGAAGTTTACTTAAAACATATAAATGATTATTTTTAATACAATATTAAATAGATAAATGTAACTAATTAGTTAATGTTAATTAAGTTCTAATAAGAGACTGCGATTTTATTCATAGCATGGAAAAACAGAAAATTAAGTAATTTTATTATTAGAAAGAATACATATTGTAAAATAAGTTAATTAATTTCATTGAAAAAAGGCAAATTAAAGATGGAGTTTTTGAAATATATATAAAATGTCACACAATGATATAGTATTTTTTTAAACAAAAAGATATTATGTATAATTTTGCTAAAAACACTTAATTAGTAATTAAAATATGAAATTAACCTGGAGGTTGGATATGATCCTTCAAATGCTTTGACATAACAGTATTTGGCAAAACAGACTTCCAATACTTTCCAATATCATTGTTGTTGTAAGCATTACCTCCTGTCAATATTGCAACCTGCAAACAAAATTGAAAGCTGTGTCATTTGTTGAAAAAAAAAACGTGGGACATATTTTACAAAAAAATGTTAAAGAGATAATTGAAACTTAATATAAATATTGAGAATATAAAATTTACTTTTGCATCAAAAATTATATTGAAATTAAAAATACAGTTTAGAGTCTAAATCTTCAACTCCAAAAATTAAAATTTATGTATTACTAGCTAATGGCTTCGGGCTATTAACTTTTTCCCATGAGAATCAGCTCATTTAACCATGGAAAACGTGCATACCAGAAAAAGGTAGATTGGAGTATGTGGATAACTTAGATTTCGGAAGATGTGCTTGACTAAGCTTCCACAAAAGCCGGATAACTGCGTAATTTACTAAATATAAATACGAACATAGCAAGAATAGAAATCGAGTTAAAAACAAAGATGAAGAGCAGATCATTTGCTTCACTTTTACCTTTGGCTTCACTCATAATATGCTCCAATTTCAACTTCGTACCTTGTCACTCTTATTATAACGAGAGCATTGATGCGCTTCAGTTGGGAGAGTAATTACACACCTTTACTTCTATTACTTCGACATTCACAAAGGCAAAAACCCTAGCGCTGTGGCAGTGGCACGTGCCAATGGTAGCACAACTCCACATGCTGTGCCATTCGGTATGGTGTACGCCATCGACAATATTTTGAGGAAAAGCCCTAAACAGACCTCCAAGAACATTGGAAACGCACGTGGGCTCTGTGTCGGCTGGTCGAGGTAACATACTGACTTTTGTGATGTATGTGGATTATGAGTTTACGAGTGGGAAGTTCAAGGGAAGCTCTGATATGACCACATGAAGCAAAGAGGTAACAGGAAAGGAACTTGTGTCACCGAGTAAGGATCACGTGCTACGCAGGAGCCAGCGAAAGAGGAATGTCACGTGGAAGCTGAGGAAAGAGGGAGAATAAAAATTAGTTAGTAATGGGGTGATGGGTAGAGAATTGTGTATTGATCATCTTTCTATACCTCTTCTGCTATTCCTTTGGACCTTTCTTTTCCTCTCTATATTCCTCTGAAATTGCCTATTCACCGTAGCTATTTCTTTGCATATTTCATTGTAACGTGACTCCGTCATTTGCATTGATTTTAATAATACCACGTTACATTTCCTTATTGCTGGGTTTAGATATTTGTTCATAACAAATCTGGTGCTTTCATTCTCATGGTATTAAAAAAATTGCCAACGCCATCGATGCAAAAGATTCAACCAATAGAGCTCGCTTTGATCGTTTGGAATCATCTATAGACACCATAAACCGCATGATGAATCTATTATCCAGAACACTTGATCGGTTCGCATTACATTTACCCACTCCTGGCTCAGAACAATCGTCAGCCAGTAATCCTGTCCCTACTACTATTTATCCACCACTGCAGACTCGGAATGTTAAGCTTGATTTTCCGAGATTTGACGGCTCTGATCCTCTTAATTGGATTTTTTGTGCTGAGAAATTCTTCAATTATTATGAAACCACGGACGCCCAACGCCTCACTATAGCTTTAGTCAACATGAAGGGCTCGGTTATTCCTTGGTTCCAAATGATGAGCAAGGCTAATCTCATTCCTACTTGGGACACTCTCACTAAAGCTATTTAGTTATAATTTGGGCCTTCACAATTCGATTGCCCCAGAGCAAAACTGTTCAAGTTGGTTCAGCAGGACTCAGTCTCTGATTATTATAAAGATTTTATGACCTTGGCCAATCGAGTCAGTGGATTATCAGAGGCGGTCCTTCTAGATTGCTTCATCAGTGGTCTTAAGCACCATATTAAGCGTGATGTTATCACATAACCCCCTACTTCCCTTTTACATGCCTCTTCCTTAGCCTGTCTTTTTGATAAAAAGAATATGGATGGCTTCTCCAATCCTAAACCTCGTACTGTTGTTTCTATTGTCAATCCCATTTCGACCCCCCGGTCTAAACTTCCCTGGAAAACTTCACCTACATTTTCATCCACTACACCTTCATTGATCAAACCTATATTACCTCCACTCCTTCCAGCACCCCCATCAAAACTATTACTACCAATAAAAAAAATGACCCTAGCTGAAATGTAGATTCGACGTGAAAAGGGACTTTGCTTTACCTGTGATGAAAAGTTCTCCTGGAACCAGCGTTGCCCGAACAAACAGTATCTTTTATTCCAAATGGAAGATGATGAACGGATGGATAATAGCTTTTCCCTATCACAAGCTGATGCTGATGAACCTTCTTTTTCAGATACCACCGTTTCTCATCATTTATCCCTTAATGCTTTGAAAGGAGCTGATGTCGTGGGTACCATACGCTTTAAAGGGAAGATTAAAGGAACTGAGGTTCACATTTTACTGGATGGTGGTAGCTCAGATAACTTTATTCAGCCACGCTTGGCTCGATTTTTAAACTTACCTATTGAACCCCTGATTTTAAAGTCATGGTAGGTAATGGACATTATTTACGAAGTGAAGGCCAAGTTAAATCACTTGAAGTCTTTATTCAGGGACATCCCATCCATCTTCCAGTATTTCTATTGCCTATTACTAGATCAGAGTTGGTTTTAGGAGCAGCATGGTTAACAATAATTAGGCTACACGTGGTAGATTAGAGCTCTGCTTCTATCAAAATCTATCTCAGTGGCCAATTTATTACTTTACAGGTTGAAAAACCAGAAGCACCAACCTGTACTCAATTCCACCATCTTAAACGGGTGTAATCCACCAATGCCATTCAGGAACTTTTTCTACTCCACTGCCACCCATTAGATAACTCTTCTGATTTATCATTACCACCTGACATGTCGAGGGAATTAAGTCTATTGCTGAATAATTTTAAAACTGTATTTGAAGTGCCTCATGGTTTGCCACCACCAAGAGCTTTTGATCATCAAATTATTCTTTCACCTAGGACAGAACCTGTGAAGGTCAAACCGTATCGTTATCCTTTCTCCAAGAAAACTGAGATAAAGCATATAGTGAATCAAATGCTCATTGAAGGCATTATTCAACCCAGTTCCAGCCCTTTTCTGCACCAATAATTCTTTTTTTAAAAAAAAGGATGGCTCGTGGCGTTTTTGCACTAATTATAGGGCATTAAACATTGTCACAGTGAAGGATAGTTTCCCTATTCCTATGGTGGATGAGTTGCTTGATGGATTATTTGGTGCTATTTATTTGTTTGGCTATCACGAAATTTTGGTACGGCCTGAAGATAGGCATAAGATCGCTTTTTGTACGTATAATGGCCATTATGAATGACTAGTAATATCGTTTGGTCTCACTAATGCACCAGTTACTTTTCAAGCACTAATGAATGATATTTTTTGGTAATATTTAAGGAAATTTGTCCTCATATTCTTTGATGACATTTTAATTTACAGCTCCACATGGCAGCTTCATTTAAAGCATTGAGCATAGTACTTACTTTGGTATTACATCATCATTTATTTACTAAGCTTTCGAAATGCGGTTTTGGCCAAACTCGAATTGATTACCTCGGCCACATAGTTTTAGCTAATAAAGTTGAAATGGATCCATCCAAGGTCAATCTATCACACAATGGTCTACCCCGATGAATGTCAAGCAACTCAAAGCTTTCCTTAGACTCACTGGTTATTACCATCATTTTATTCGTCAGTATGCCTCTGTTGAAGCACATCTTACTTCATTGCTGCAGAAAGATGCATTTTCTTGGTCTTCTGACGCACAGGATACTTTCATAGCATTAAAGAATTGTTTGACCACTGCCCTTGTTCTTCGGTTGCCTGACTTCAGTAAACCTTTCGTCATTGAAATGGATGCTTCAGGTTTGGGAGTGGGTGCTATACTTAGCCAAGACGGTCACCCTATTGCATTCTTTTCCAAGAAAATGAATCCTAAAATGCAGAGCAAGTCAACTTGTGTTCGAGAGATGTATGCCATATCTGAAGCAGTTTCTAAATTCAGCCATTACTTGTATGGTCATCCTTTTGTTATTCGCATTGATCAGAAAAGCTTACGGCATTTGACAGATCAGATTATACAAACACTAGAACAGGAGGAATGGCTTCCAAAGTTATTAGGCTTCCAATATACTATTGAGTACAAGCCTAGCACCTTCAATAGAGCAGCAGACACATTATCGCGATCATTTGCCATAGCCCATTTGGTTCCATATACGTCGTTGTTATCTGCCATTCAACAAGCTACCAATAAGGATAAGGAACTACAACAACTCATCACTCATTGCAACCAAGGGCACGCTTCCTAATTTGTTATGCATCCCTTCTATTGCAAAATCCTTACAACTTACCATTCTCTATGAATTACATGTTTCACCAATTAGAGGACATGCTGGAGTGACTCGTACTTTTGCTCATGTTGCATCCCAATTTTACTGGCCACACATGAGAATTAATATTAAACAATTTATGGCTCAATGCACAATTTGTCAGCAAGTAAAACATTTCCATTTATTACCAGCAGGCCTATTGCAACCCTTGCCCATTCCTTCTCAAATTTGGAAAGATGTAGCCATGGACTTCATTACTGGCCTTCCCCCAGCTAATGGTTTTTCAGTCATTCTGGTGGTCATTGATCGACTCTCTAAGTATGTGCATTTCTTTCCTTTGAAATCTACTTTTACGAGTCAACAGGTAGCAGAAACATTTTTTGAGGGTGTGGTTAAATTGCATGGCATTCCTTCATCAATTGTATCTGACTGTGACAAAGTATTTACCAGCTCTTTTTGGAAGCACTTATTCAGATTACAGGGTACATCTCTTTAAATGACTTCATCGTATTACCCCCAATCTGATGGACAATCGGAAGCCCTCAATAAGTGTTTGGAAATGTACTTACAGTGCTATGTTTTTAATTACCCAAAACAATGGCTGAACTGCTGAAGTACCTTACATGGGCAGAATACTGGTACAATATGTCATTTCATACAGCAGAAGGCATGACCCCTTTTAAGGCGGTGTATGGGCGAGATCCACCAACCCTTCTCTATTACTCACCATCTGCAACTGATCCGGTGGATATTCAATAGCAATTGGTCAACCGCGACTCCCTTCTTGACCAACTCAAAAACAATCTTTCTCTTACGTAGGCACGCATGAAGAAACATGCTGACAGCAAGTGAACGGACATGCAGCTCAACCTTGGTGATATGGTCTTTGTGAAACTCCTACCATACCGACAAAACTCGGTAGTTCTTCACATAAATCAGAAGCTTGGTCTACGCTATTTTGGTCCATTACCTATTATCGACCGAATTGGTAATGTAGCATACAAGTTGCTTTTGCCACCAACGGCTAAGATTCATCCTGCATTCCACATTTCCTACTTAAAAAATATATTGGTGAACCATCAACTCAATACATTCCCTTCCATTGACTTTGTCTGATGTTGATCTCACAGTCCAACCTTCCCGATCGAATACTAGATAGATGCACCATCCTGGTCCATGGTCAATGGATTCAGTAATTACTAATTGAGTAGGAATGTATTTCTCAATCAACATGGGAGGATCAGACTTCTTTCTACCAGAATTACCCATAGTTTGACCTTGAGGATAAGGTCAATGTTAATGGGGAAGCCATGATATGACCACGTCAAGTAAAGAGGTAACAGGAGAGGAGTGTCACCGAGTAAGGATCACATGCTATGCAAGAGCCAGCGAAAGAGGAATGTCACCTGGAAGCTGAGGAAAGAGGGACAATAAAAGTTAGTTAGTAGTGGGGGCGACGGGCAGAGAATTGTGTATTAATCATCTTTTTGTACCTCTTCTGCTATTCCTCTGGACCTTTCTTTTCCTCTCTATATTCCTCTGAAATTGCCTATTCACCGTATCTATTTCTTTGCATATTTCACTGTAACATAACTCCATCATTTGCGTTGATTTTAATAACACCATGTTACATTTCCTTATTGCTGGGTTTAGATATTTGTTCATAACAAGCTCCTTCTGCGTCGTGTCAAGGAATCCGGTGATGGCCAGTGAAGGAGGTGGCAATAGGGATGGCAATGGGGCGGGGCGAGGGCGGGGAGTGCCTCCCCCGTCCCCAGCCCCGCCCCTAAAATTTGCCCCCAATTCCCGTAGGGGAGAAAAAATTTTTCCCATCCGCATTCCCCGCGGGGAATGGGAACTCGTCGGAACCTCGTGGGATTATTTAAAAAATTTAAAAATGTAAAAAAAAAATCAATAGTACATATTTTAGTAAAAAATCTTCTCTTTTCTCTTCTGGGTTGGGGGACAATTGGAAAAATTTAGCACTCATGTATGCAAGATCAGCAAAATCATTTCAATTCACTAATTCAAAGTAAAAGAATATTCAACGGGTTGCGATGTGGAAGAGGATTATTGAGAGGAATTTGGGTGACGAGATAGTTGCGTTGATGGTGGATGCAAGGTTGAAAGATGAGCCATGACCCTGCAGGCTTGCGATGGAGATGTGCAAAGACAAGAAGCATGGGTGTGGATTCAATCAGCGACGGGGGAATGGCCGAGATGTATGGGTGCTACGGTGTCGATGGTGGTGACAGTAGAGAACAAGGGACGACGCCAGTGTACGAGTCTACAAGAGGGACGATGGATAGTGGAGACAATGGATTTCGATGGAGAGACTGTGTGGGAGAGGACGAGAATTGAAGGATGGGGAAGTGACCATAACAGATAGAGGAGACTACGATGATGAATTGAAGGATGGGGAGAGCGAGTGCAACAGCAAGAAGGAGGCCATACCTGAGGGCAGAGACGACGAGCACACATTCAATTTCAATCAGATGGTGAATTGGGAATCAGTTTTGAGGGAATGAGATTAGGGTTTTATTTTTTATTAAATTTATTTTAATTATTTTGAATATAAAATCAATAAAAAGATCCCTAATATTATATATATATATATATTAGGGGTACTTTGTAAATTTACTAAAATACCCTTCGGGGACGGGGACCCCGCGAGGCGGGGAGTGTGATCCCTGTCCCTGTCTCTGTTTAACTTTCGAGAGAATTTTTCCCCGCCCTCGTCCCCACGGGGGGAAATTCCCCGTTAACGGGGCCTCGAATGTGGGTTTCCCTGAATTCGGGTCTCCATTGTCATCCTTAGGTGGCAGTGGTCAGAGGGAGAGGGAAGTTTAGGATGGCTAAAGGGTTTGCTGAGTTTAGGACTTACAAAAGCACCAATGTTACCGATGGGAATGGGGTTGTTGAGTATCGTGTCACTTTGTTTCATCATCTTCGTCATACTCGTGGGTTTTAGTTTTCTCTCTTGATCTTTGTGTTTGAGTTGAGACACATAATGTATTGCAATAAGTATTGGTAATGTGAAATTTTTTTCCTTAAAAAAATTAGTAAAAGTATATTTCATGTCCTTAATGTTTACATTGATTTTTATTTATGCCCCTGAAGTTTATTTTTGGTCAAATATGTCTTACATATTTTAGTTTTTGTCATATTTGCTCTTTTTAAAACATTGTAAAATTAGTTAATTAAAAACGTTAACTGGGCTACCAAATGACAAAAAATATCCGCTACGTCACTTGTTATGCCATGTGTACTCTTAACCAAAAATTACAAAAATATCCACTACAACAAAGAATAAGAATTCCTACTGCATATTTCATACTGAATTCAACTAAAGTAAATTGTGACTGAGTTTCCTATTTTTTCGACTGATATTCTGTAGAAATAAAGGTGTTTTATGGCCCCACAACGTTTCCTACTGTAAATTTCTGACTGAAGCCTGCTGAAAGAAATTCTGATTGTTATACTTACGTTTTCCTGCTAAAATGTTGTAGAAATCATTATTTGTCCAAATTGCCATATCTTTCCTACTGACGCAAAGACTAAATATAAGTAGAAATTATTTAGTTACTGCTCTATGTAATTTTAAATATGTTTACTTTTATATATCACACCTCCTACATTTTTAAATATGTTCTACGTATGGTTGAAATGATTTTTTTTTGTTTTTTATGACATAAATAATTTTTGTAAAGAGACTTTAATTTATTTTACTTTTACTTTTTTGACTAATTTACTTTCATCACCTAACTACTAAATGGTGGTTGGGGTGGACTCTAAAAAATTTCAAATTAATAATAAATTATAAAATTTTAATTAATTTTATTACAACTTTTAAATATTAAAATTTGAATTAAATTTATTAAATTTTTTACAGAATCAAATTTTTAGCAAACATAAATTTAATATTGTTAACAAACAAAATTTAAAATAAAAATAATATCATAATAAAAAAATAAATTACGCATCATAGCAAATATGATTAAAATGTTTATAGGTCCCATGTAAATATGTAGTTGTTCTGCACTTACAAAATGAGAATTTGGTAAAATATAAAATAAAGATATAAAAAATTGATTAATCAAATTTAAAAAATAATATAAAATAAAATACTATATATTTAAATATTTAATTTTAAAAAATATATTGGATATATATAACTAAAATTAAATATAAAGTATATTATATATAATTAAAAGTATTAAAATTAAATATTTAAATATAATACATATAAACAAAATTTAATAATTTAATATTTAATTTTAATATTTTTAATTATATATAATATATATAATATTTTATTTTAATTGTATATGTCTAATATTTTTAATTAAAATTAAATATCTAAATATATGGAATTTTATTTTATATTATTTTTAAATTTGATTAATCAATTTTTTTATGTCTTTTTTCTATATTTTACCAAATTCCCATTTTGTAGCTACAGCGCAGATACTTATTTACGTTAGGTTATAAACGTTTTAATCATATTTGTTGTGTTAGAATATTACCAAAATTTATCATCTGTTATAAAAAAAATTATATGTTGCTCCACGAAATATGTATATATATAAATAAAATTTTTAAAAAGGAATTTTTTTATACACAAAAAAATAAGTGTCACTCTTCTACTAGAAAGAATTATTAAAAAAAATATTATATAGTCATCACTTTCTATATTGCCCAAATTTTCTTCTTCTTGTTCATCTTTATAAATATATATGTCCTTATCTTCTTCATATTCTTCTGCCCTTTCTTCTAAAACTGACAGTAATTGCTTTACGACATCTAAGGCAAATATACAACGGCCAAAAACAACACTGGCTTATCACTATCATCTTTTTCAAACTTCTTGGAAAATGAGATTTGGGCGGAGATATAGTGGCCAAAATCTTTGACTTAATTGGTTTTAGCATTATATGAGCTATGTTTGACCTAATCTCTATTATCCAAGCATGGTGTAGGTCTACTTTTTAGAGGTGCGGTGATTAAATTATATATATATATATATATATATATATATATATATATATATATATATATATATATTAAGTATATTTAAATATAATTAATTCTCTTTAAAAAAATTAAAATTTTTAAGTAATTTAAAACATGATTAAGTTTTGTTTATAATAAATTTAAGGTTTCTATTGTAAAAGATTTCATACAGTATATTTTTCTTTCTTTTTTTTTAATTGACCCACCAACCCTAGTAATTTTATAGAATGGTTATAAGTAATTTTTAAGTTTTAGTATATATATGTATCCCATATATATATATATATATATATATAAAATCATTAAGAGCATAGGAAGAAAAATTTTATAATTTGAAATTTTTCACATTAAAAGCATTAAAATTGAATTTATTAGAAATTAAAACTAGTTATATTTTAAATTACTTAAAAAATTGAATCAAAATTAAATTTGACTGATATGTTGCAGAAGGGCCATTTCTGATATGCTTAAGATGATGTTGAAGTGAGTGCCTTGATATTTTGAGGAAACCAAAGATGAAAAAGAAGTAAGGAATACTAAGGAAGGAGACAATGGTTAGCGAAGGACATTGGTAAAGTTTGGTTGAAAACTATAAACGTAGCGCTCTTGGGAGGCACTCTAAGTTTTTTGACCTTTCCATCTTTTTAATTTTGTTTGTTGATATTATTTCATAATATTGATTTTGTGTTGTTGGTGTTATTACTATTTTGCTTGAGTGCTTAAATTGTGATTGCTTTTTGTTATTAAATTTTGTTTTTCTTCAATTTTTTAATTGAAATTCATTCGTCAAAAAAAATTACTCATATTTAAAAGCTGAAAGATTACATTATGTTAAAAAAAGAGAGAAAAAATTATTCAATCATAGGTAATCTATGAACGAGGTGACTTCTTTGAGGTAGAAGGGGGTCCAGGTTTAGGAGAGGTGGTGAATTGCAACATCACCTCTGAGCCAGTCCATAGAGAGAGAGACTTAGCAATTTGGCTTAGAGTAGTGTAATTCTGATTCATGCAATCGACGCTTCTTTGTTGTTGATTGCAAAAGCACTGGGTGGACCAAAAGAAATATTTGTCTATCCTTGCAGCCATTGCTTCATCTTGACGTTTGATCAACTTCTCCAGCTCCTCTATCTTTTTCTCCAGAAGAGCAAACTTGTCTTCTGAGGTTCTACATGTGCTAACCTCTTCATATTCTTCATTGCTCTTCTTCTTCTTCTTCTTCTTCTTCTCAGGAGACCCCTCGATAGGTCTCTTACCCTTGCTTTTTCCTAAGCACAAGGTTAAGTCAAGCTCCTCCTCCTTGGCCTTAACTATGAGATTAATAAACTTCTTAGTGGCCATGGGTTCTAGGAATCACAAACTTATCGAGAACTCATTTCATAAGTACTCCACAGTTAAGCATGCCTAGCTTGGGGTAATTCTGGGATGGGTGACCTCCTGAAAAGTTTTTCTAGGAAGTATGCGAGTGAGGACAAAGCATGCTATAAGGACCCACATGGTTTGCGGGGACATTCGTCAGTTTGAAAAGCAACTCAGTCATTACAATTGGTATCAGAGCCGGACCTCTCCTAGTACGATGTAGTTTGGGGACGAACTAAACGAAAGCTGGTAAGCATGTGATACCCAGGGTCGATGAGGGCGGGCAGTGCTTGTTGGTGTAGAGAAGAAGCACGGACAAGGAGCGGCTCCTGGCATGCTTCTAAGCGAAAAGACACAAGAATGAACTAACTCTACATTAAAATTAGAGGTATCTTGAGACTGTATAAGTATGAGACTATACCATTAAGGGATTTTGAGACTATGCAAGTATGAGGCTATATAGTTGAGTAGAGCTTAAAGGATTTTATTGGTACTACCTATACCAATAAGGTGCACCTTCCTTTTCAGGAGCCCATTTCATAAGTACTCCACAATTATGTGTACTTAGCTAGGGGTAATTCTAGAATAGGTGACCTCATAAGAAAATTTCCCAAGAAGCATACTGTAAGGACAAAGCATGCTGTATGGATCTGTGTTGGCTTGTAGGACAGTCATCAATCTGGAAAGCAACCCGATCGTTACATTTTATGCTGAGTTTGAAATAGAAATCTAATCACCGTACCTTTGTTAGCCTTAAGGCTATATGCCATAAGTTTTGATGATGACAAATGTATTTGAATTGTAGCATTAATATATATAAAGGTTAATTATTATATATATGCTACAAGTATTTAAGCATGATTATGTTATTTAATATGTGATGTTTTATATATGGAATCATGCTATCTATTATGAATTAAACTAACTATTTGGCTTGCAAGTAAAATATATTTTATGGGTTAGTTCAAAACAAGAAGAGTGATTATTAGAATGAAGAAAGAAGATAAATTACGTCATGCTTCACTCAAAGAAAACAACATGCAAAGATAAAGCTCCAAAAAGTGAAGAATTAAAAGATTTGAAGTCTTGGAAGCTTAGATGCATCAAGATAGCCTATGTATTTACATAAGGTATATTTTAAATAGGCTAGTATACTTGTGCAACTCAATAATTTAGATTTGCATATATTGGCTCAAGTATTTTGAACAAAAAGATAGTGAGATATGAAATTTTATAAAAGTTGATTTTTGACCTTCGGTTACTCTTTATATCATATCTCCTAAATGGAAATCAGTTTTTCAAGAATCTTAATCTCATTTGATAGTAGACTCAAACAGCTTTCCAATGGTATATTATGTATTCAAAAATTAGTCCCAATGAGAAAGATATGACTCTTTAAAGTATAGCTTGAAAAATTTGAAGTTAATTTTACTACACTCAAAAATTAATATATTCTAACCTATGGTTAGTATTTTGATAATATCTCTTTAATGAAAAATATTTTTTGAGTGAAACTTCTTCATTTAAAACTAGACTCCAAGAACTTTCTAATGATATAAAATTTGTTTAAAACAGAGTTTAAATGAGGGAGTTATGAATTTTTAAATAGACCTAAAAAAACAGTGTTTCGCTACTATCAACCGGAGGTCAATCGGTATCCTTCGACTAGTCGACTTCTGACCTAAAAAATACTGTCTAACGGTCATATTTGAGTTAGAAGTCAACCGGGTGGACTAAAGAGGTCAACCGGTTGCCACCTGGACTGCACTATAAGTGCTGTAATGGCTTTATAACGGCTAGTTTTGTAAAATCTTATATATATGACCTTAGATACACGTTTTTGAGCTAGAACAAAGTACTATAATGTGATATTAACTTGTTCTATCATCTTTGAGAGAAAGAAAATCATTCTTGAGCTAAATCTTGCATATCATCAATCATTTGAGTTATTAGAGATTGACATTGTATCATCTACTCTTCGAAGAGAGGTTTTTCTAGTGTTCATCTTATTTCTTCTCAACTTGTGAGTTGTATTCTCAAGGAGAGTGTTCCTTGAAAGTGTGTTTGAGGGAATCATTGAGTTTAGCTTGTAGAGAAGCCAGGTTGACAGAAATTCTCCAGATGGTTGAGGAGGAGCATGGATTCATAAATTTTTAGTTGGGTTGTAGAGGAGCCTTGGTCAACGAAATTCTCTGTAGTGGATAACAAGTGCCCGGATCAAACTCGTGGTTGTAGTGGTTCGTAAGTACCCGGATCAAACTTACAATTATAGTGGAAATACTCAAGTAGTTTTCTTGAGGACTGGACGTAGGCTTGGGATTAGCTAAACCAGTATAAATCTCTGAGTTTGCTTTCTCTATCCCTTCTCTCTTTAATTTGTACACTTGTATATCTACTCTTTAATTCCTAGCACTTTAAAAATATTCATCTTGATAGCATATTAATTTTTTGTATTGTATTTATTATCTTCAACATTGCTCTTTTACAGAAAATCATTTTAACTTTCAATTAAGTTTTGTGAAATTTTATAAATCCCAAGTCACTCCTCTCTTGAGATCCAACCATTACTATCAACCCTTACATAGTAGGCCTATGGATTCTGTAAGCTGAAAGCTAGAGTTTAGGGTAAGCATGCAAACAAAGATTTGCGGTTAATTTGTTGCCTTGCTCGCCCACCTTATCTCCTTTCTTAATATGTTTTTCAAAGAAGTTTGAAAAGAGAACAATTTCGAGTCATTTTTGTCTTTTGAATTCGCTCCCCTGTGTTGGTTGCCAAGAGGTCCAAGATTGCTTCAGATAATTTGGTCAAAAACCCCTGAAGTTGCATTCCACAACAGCAAGCTTACTCTCAGAGGATAAAATTGAAATTAATTTTCACAGTAAATTTAATTAATAACAATTGCAATTGGTATAAAATTTATTTAATATCCACTTTTTAATTACAATTTACGTATTTTAATATTTGTTTATTTATTTAAAAATAAAAATTAGGAATATTCTTAAAATCTTAAAAAAAAATAAGTTTAGGCAACAAAAAATTGTATTAAACAAATTAATTGTTATTTATTTGTATTAATATAACTTATTTTTCCTTTACAACAACTAACTGTTTATTTAATACAATTTTATTATGGTTATTTATAAATATATTTAAATATATAATATATTTATATGTATAATTATTATTATTAAGTATTTAATAGAGTTTATTCAACTTTTGTTTGTCCCCATTTCTTCACATATAAATAGTATAAAATATATAACAGATTATTTAATAACATATAAATAATATAAAATAACATACAAATAATATAAAACAAGGAAATGTTTATTTAATAATTAAAGCTTAGATCGTGAGAGCTAAAAACACTGAGCTTCCGGTTTCTCAAATTTTTTGGCCCCATTTTAAAAAATTGTGTCTCGCATTTCTAGTTTTTCTAAATTGTGTTGGTGTTATTTCAAAAATTTTAGTTCTTATATAATATTGTGACCCTTCGCTGCACTTCTCTTATTTTATTTTCTCTCTTCTTCTGCGTTGTTATTCGGCGCTAGTATTCTCCTTTCTATTCTTCTCTTTTATCTTTTATCTTCTCTCCTTACAATTTTTTTCTCCTCCAAATCAGTATATCTTTTTTTTTCTCCTCATTCTTTTGCTCTATGATTCAGTGCTGTTATGTTTTACAGAAAGGGATGACACTGTATTTCTTATATTTATTCATTTTGAAGATCAATTATATATGCAATCATTCGCTGTTTTCATTTCTTCCTTTTTTAAGTTTGGTTTTTTTAATAACTTCATTCATTCATAATCAATTGTTGTTATGTCTTTACATGCGGAACTCCATTTCTTATGTTCTAGATGGATTCATTTTGAAGATCAACTATTTGTATTCAATGAAACTGATATTCGAATATGCTAGAGGATTAATTGTAGAGTTATTAAAATTATTTAAGTCTTTCTTCTGTAAAATAAAACAAATTCATCGATTGAAATAAAAAGTTGTAGAGATATTTATTTTTCATGAATAAATTATTTTTCTAAATTTATAGTCTGCAAATTTATATTCATAAATTCATAAATATGAATATTCACTTTAAAATAAATTCTAATCTAATTATTTTTTAACTACAACAAAAAAACACATATAAAATCAATCACAGAAAAGTATAATAAATTTTTTATTAAATAAAGAATAATTAAACAAAAAATAACAAAAATAAAAACTTAACATAGACAATAGAATAATATAGCGTAAGGCGTAGTCCTCGTGCCAGACTTATTTAATGTGTGGCGCGGGGTATGATATATACATATTATACATATATATATATACACAATATTATATATATATATATTATTAAAATAAATAAATAAATATATATATATATATATTTTTTATTATATTTTAAAATAATATAAAAGGTACCCTTCTAACCACAAGAAAAAATTAAAAAGTACAGGCTACATATCATTTTAAAAATAAATTAAACATATATATATACATATATACGTGGCCCCTATTTTTGTAACTGGTAGGAACGCTGCAGTAAAATTTATTTGCTTAGTCAGAATTCTATTGGTATCTAATTAGTGCCTGTAGATTTTACAATTACAAAAATTTAGTAGCAACTTAGTAAAAAATTTTATTGTTTTACTAAAACACATATTTTTTATTGAATTCTCGGTAACTATTAAAAATTATTATTGTTGCAGTGTTTATTTAGGCTGTATTTAGCAAGACGGCTTATAGTTTATTTAACTAGCTTATAAGCTCGTTAAAAATGTTTAGTAGACAAGTTTCTTTTAATAACTTATAGCTTATTCTGATAAGCTACTTTAAATAGCTTATAACTTATAGTTTATAACTTAAAATTTTTATTCCTATTTTACCTTTATTATTTTTTCAAAATACTCATTATGCCCCTTATTTTATTATATTCTATTTGCTCATCTTTTATTGTATTTATACTTATATATAATATATTATACATAATATATATATATATATATATGATAAAAATATATAATATATATAATAAAATATATAAAAATATATTTTTAATGAATTTTATATTTATAATAATTTAAATTAATTTAATTAAAAATAAAAATGATATATTTATTTATATTATTTTAAAATTAAAAATATATTTGTCATTTTACACTTTTTAACTAATTGAACAGTTATTTTTATTGAATATTTATAATTTAAATAAGTCAATTTATAAATTATAATCTATTAACTATAAATTATAAGATAAAAATTAATTTAAAACTATTAATTAATTTTAAACTATTTATTAATTTATAAGTTAATTTTATTTTTCACCTCAATCGGCCAACTGTAAGTCATTTCAAGCTAGAGAAAGAATTGAAGTTCTTGCCAAAAAAAGAAAAAGAAATAAAGCAGGAAAAGACCTCACCCACACCAATATTTCTTAGGAACTGAACTCTAGTATGTCATTTCAAGCTAAAGAAAGAATAAAAGCAGGAGAAGAAGTCACCCACCCCAAGTTTCTTCGGAGCTGAGCTCTTTAGCCAATCTAAGGGCCACCCCATTAGATAAAAGACAAAGAGAAATCATTCCAAGAAGCAGCCAACTCTCTCACATCGTCTATCGTATCTATTGAAATATAAGAAGAATGTTGTAATAGGAATTATATTTTTAGTTGAAGTTTAATCGATGTCTAATTAATATCTGTAGATTTTATGATTGTCAAAATTCAGTAAAAAAATTTATTTTCTTATTGAAATTCATATATTTGATATTGGACTCTCCGTAAGTATCTGAGTCTTATTTTTGTAGTGGTAAGTGAAAGAGCAAAAGGTTATTTCTTTTTATTTAAATTTTCTTTTTTTTTTAAAAGTATAAAATTACTATAATTTGATTCTGTGTTCATTAAAATTTAAAAACTACATTAAAGAAAAAAAAATTGGCAATCCACTAGCATCAAGAATTAATATTAAACACAAACTTATATATATATATATATATATATATATATATATATATATATATATATATATATATATGCATATATATATAAATAGATGGAGGAACATCCATCTATAACACTTGTACACCACACATTATGGTTCACGTGAACCTTCCACCGACATTTGTTCCGGGACTAAAAGTTATAACTATTAGGCTAGTGCAACTTTATTTCTTCAATCAACCTTAGAAACATCCTATAATTCGACCCTTCACTTGATTAGACCTTCATTACGAGATAATTGCAAACCCACCTTCCAAATATCAACATTTATCACACACTTAGTTGCAGTAAGACACATATTTTAATCAGTTGAGAACCCAGACGAGGTTGTCCTGCGCAAGATAATGACAGACAGGAACAGTTCCTGGTTTCACTTTGAGGATCTTAAACGCAGGAAACTGTGGGTTCCATGCGGAAGTATCAGCATGGCAAACAGCCAAGGCCTTCACTTTGGATCCATTTTCACCCACCAACGAAACTCCATACGACGTCGTACCTTCGAGCTTGTGACAGTAATACACAGCATACCCGTAGTACATCTTATGGCATAGAACCGAATCTTCCCCTGCTTTCTCCACTCCCACCACTCTGTAACTCTGCCTCTCTTTCCGGGCTCCCTCCGCCTCCGTCGCTACAGCCTTCACGGCGCTGCCCCTACCGAGCGCCGACACGGCGAAGTCTACCATGGACTCCAGCGACGTCGCACAGTGCTTGCGCTCGCCCTTCATGCCGGGATGCTCGCACACCCGGACGGTGTACTCCACCTCGCCGGCCTTGTCGGTGTGGGGTTTGAGCGAGAACTGTTTCAGGATCTGGGGTAGTTTGGCGGTGCCGAAGGGCAGGGAGGAGGCGACACGGCGAGGCACGAATCGGGCGTCGTTATGGCTGGCTAGTCCAAGAGTGACCTTGCTTCCGCGACGCAGATCCTTCTCGAAGACGTAGATGGTCTCGTTCAGCTTCATGAGTTTCTCCCACATGTCCGAGTGTGTTCCGATAGCTTTCAGGCTATACCCGTAGTTGCCGCGCTGGATGGCGTCTTCGGCGGCCTCGAGTCCGGCCTTCAAATCCATCTTGCCTGCCATACAGCGTGTGAAGACTTTGATTTTGGATATCTTTGAGGTCTACGTAATAATAATAATAATAATAATAATAATAATAATAATATTCTACGCAAATCTTGTTGGTGAGCAACGGTAAAAAAATTCTTTATTAATTTATACAATTACTTATTATTTATTAAAAATGAAGGTCAAAGTATAAAGAATTCGGCTGTGATATTTATTCCATCAACTTTAAGAATTGACTAACTTATTGACCTATACTTTTAATTTTGTGTAGCATAAATCTTATGTTAACTTTTCTTTTTTCATTCCAAACTTTAATATTTTTTATCAATATAAGCTAAAAAAAACTATATATAATGATTTCTTTTGTCTTCTACATGTTTGTTAAGATGATAATTTATATGTATTTTGGTTAATTTGACATTTTCCAACTTGTATAGACAAGCAGTATAAGAGTTTTGGATAATGACGTCAACCAAGTGTTTTGTTACAAAAAATTAAAATTTTAAGAGAGTTTATTGTCAATTTTTAAAGTTAAGAGGGTATAAATTACACTACCCCTAAGTTGAGAGGAAGTTTTTTTGCATTTTGAAAAAAAAATTTTTTATCACATGACAAAATGTATATATAGACAAAATCGCAAAGAATCCCTTTCAAGTTTCAATTTAAAGCATTGGACAATTTTCCTCTCAATTTTACAAGTTAATAATAGAGCTTTCTAATTAAACTTTCAATTTTGTATAATATAATACCTTTATATTAACTTTTTTGTTCAAAATTTTGATATCACTTATTCATTTAATTTAAAAGAGGCCAAATTAACAAAAAGTGCACCCAACTTATCATGTTAAAAGGTTTTTAATGTTGGAAAAATATAGAAAAAAATAACAAAAAAAGAATCATTGCCCCTTTAAGATAACATGTCAGATGTACTTTTTGATAATTTGTCCGCTCTCAACCTATATAAACAAGTACCGGGGGTTGAAAAAAACTTAATTTTAAAAAATAAACTGTGGTTCACAAAATTGAAAATTTAGGACGTTGATTTTCTAAATTTTAAAAAATAAGTTACACAGCGTCCTTAATTAAAAGGGATTCTTTACATTTTTGTAATAATATAATTATTGAAGAGTGATATATGTACATGATTATCGAAAATTAAACTTCTCTCTAAGCTTGAAGGATTTAATCAAACAAAATAGTTCAAGTTACTCTATTAGTCCCTATAATATTTAAAATTTTATGATTGAACTTCTATAGTTTAAATTATTTGCAATTTAGTCTTTGTTGTTGTTAAATCTCCACTAAGATGTTGTTAAATTCTATTAATGTAGTTAAACATGTAACATCTTCACACTATAAATATTTACACGACTCACTCAAAGTACACATTTTTTGAGATCAAGTCCAGATCTAGACAAATATTTAATTATTAAGAATATTTTTTTTCATTTCTTTAAGCATTAAATTTATATTACTAAAAGATATACTAGAGTAATTATGTCTGTAAATTTTAAGATTTTTTAATATAAAATTTGACTGAATAAAATGCATCCAAAGCAAATAAATACTTAAAAAAAATAAATACATTTAATAGATTGAAATCTAACTAAATTAGATTTAAACTTTCATCGAGTACAATCAAACACCCAATAATAAAATATAGACATCATAACTAAAAAAATAAAATTTCGTCTTGGAAATATTAATATAACATTTAAACTGTAAAATATGCAAGGGAATCAATTAACTATTATTATTTATTGTATCTATCACATTATATACCTAACAATAAGTAATTAGTTTTAAAGTTTTGAAACAAACCATGCTGGATGAGATCCTTTAAAGGTTTAGGCATAACAGCATTTGGCAAAGCAGACTGCCAGTACTTTTCAATATCATCATTGTGGTAACCATGGGCTCCAGCCACTGCAAGCTGCCACAAAATTCAAGATTTATTTCTGAATCAGTACTAACAAATAATTTTTTAAAAATATAATATCAAATTGGAGTAAATAGATCCCAGCCCCTTTCTGTTACAAAAGGATCCTGTCTGTTTTTTATAGCCTATTTCAGCATATATGCTGAAATGAGGAGTTAAATTGACTTCTCATTCTAACATATATATTGCAATACATAAATCAATTTTAGTCTCTAAAAACCAAGCTCTATATAGTTTAGATTCTAAATATTATTAACTTGTTAAATGTCGTTATTTGAAAATATATAACACCATTTCTTACAAAAAAAATAAAAATAAAAAAGAAGAAGAAGAATAAGTCAAGGACTAATAATAATATCATTTAGTCTTTTGATTGCATGACCTGATCTTTAATTAAGATTTAAAAAGTAAATAAAAATATTAAATTCAAATGTTAAATGCATAAAACACTAGCAATATTTGAAATTCTGACAAACTACTTTAATGTCTTTTTATGGATACGCACACAAATTAAAAATATCTCTTCCTACGGACACAATATTATTGAAGCTAATATATAAAACTAATCAATGGTATATATATAGGGTTTAAATAAATAAATAAATCTAGCCTTAATTTAACTCGTCTTTAATGTCTTAATCAGTTAATAATTATGCTAATAAGGGGGATGAAAATATTTTACTGTGATAATTAAACTAAAGAACGTAAAATAATTAATTCGAGAAACAATTAAGAATTTGGTAGAGAAATCATACAAAGAGGAGAGCCAAAACCGAGATCATTCGCACTTCCATGGAGGCAAAGCCTTGAATTTCTAAGATGCAAAGATGAGTGCTGAGTTGAGATAGATATAGCACCCTTTTAAGTAGTATGTCCTTTTTATAGAGAAACTTTTTACTTGGGGATCCCACTTTTTCTTCTTTTTTTTTTCATAAATAAAAATTGAGATTTTCATGTTTTTTTGAAAATTATAACAATATGTGTATAAAGTTCCATATATAGAACTGACACGGATTATCTCTCTTTCTTATGCACAAAAATAAGAGTTCATTTTCAAATTTGAACCGTTCAATTTTTTTTCATCTTATAACAAATGGTCCATATTAAAGGAAACAAATTAAAAAAAAATCAGGCAGAACAAATTGATTATTCCATTATAAAATGGAAGAAATCAGACGGTCCACATACATTTGAAAATGAACTTTCCTTTTTATATGCAAAAAGAAGAGAATCCATTTCATGTGCAAATCTCTGCAATTTTGAAAAATTTTAAAGATCAAATTCTCTACAAATTTATCAATTGTCATTTTGACTTGTGGACCCCTCCTTTTTTTTTTGGTGAATACAATTATTGAAAGAAAAAAGTCTATGAATAATTCAACTTTAAGTGATGTTGAATTTTTTTTATCATCACCGACAATTTCTTTCAATTGGGTTCCCACCATGTTCAAGAAGTATTAGAAAAATTCAAAGTAGTCTCTAATTAGTGACTAATTTCTATGACCATTATTAGGGCTATATAATGAATTCTCAATCGTCAAATATAGTTTGAGATCAATATATAATTTTTAAAAAAATATTTTATACAAATTTCAATACTAAAGGAGATTTCAAACTCTTCATAACAATGTCTCTTTCCTAAACAATAGTGTTGTACATTTAGCTTGCATGATTGCTTGCAGTTATAAACAACCACAACAGACTCAATATAGATAAAATGCAATAAAAACATGAGTTTTATTTAAGATTCTCTCTTCAATTTTTTTTTTAAATTGAATCTAAATTAATCATTGAATTGACCTTATAAATCAAGTAAAATTCCTTTTACAAAATAAATTTGTATTTTCTAACATCAATAATTAACTTAAAATTGCAACAAAATGTTTTCAAACGTTAGAATTTCCTCTTCCATAAAGGAGGACAATTGCACCTGTTACAAAAGGATCCTGTTTGTTTCTCTTATAGCGTATTTCAGCATATATGCTAGAATACGAATTTAAATTGACTTCTCATTCTAGCGCATATCTTGAAATACACTAAAAAAAATTATAGGATCATCAAGTAATAGGAAGGGATCCCTCTGGGTTGAAGATTTACACTTTAAATGTTTGATTTTAGACTATATTAATAATTTAGTCTCTAAAAAATACATAGATCGATTTTAATCCCTAAAAATTGAGCTTTATACAATTTAATCTTTGAATATTATTAACTCGTTAAATATTGTTATTGGATCCAATGATCCATCCCTTAAGAATAGGTAAATATATAATTTAGTCCTACAAAAAAATTAATTTTTATCCAATTTGTAATTTATACGACTCGGGGCCTTTGCTCTACAGAATAGAGTATTCTTCACTTCAGCAACAATTTTTCACTTTTAACAACGGTTAAAATCATTTTTAAAAGTGTTGTATACTTTAAGCAATAGTTTTAACTATTACTAAAAGTAAAAACTGTGGCTAAATCTCTGCTTTACAGAGCAAAGGCCCGGGGCCTAATTTATAGGGATTAATTAATTATTAGTTTAACACTTAAATTTCAAAACTAAACTATAAAACCTGTATCCGTTGGAGAGTAATTTGTTTATTCACTCCTTGTTTTTATTTAAAAACTATCATTTATTGAATAAAATAATGTACATGTATTGAAAAAAAAAACAAATTTGATAGTAGGAGCCCTCAGTTTTTAAAACTGATCTCTTCATAACAACGTTGGTATCTTCATAACAACGTTGGTACTTTAATCTCCTCTAAACTAAATAAATACACAGATCATTTTTTTTTCTTTTGAAAATATATCTAGGGCCATTTCTTACATTGGTAAATGATTTGGTTCAATTGATCTAAAAAGTTTAGCTAGTCAAAAACTTGGGTCAAGAACAAGGGAAAACTAACAAAACTAGTGAACTAATTTTTGTTTAAAAAAAGTTTACTATTTATAAAAATACAATTATTTCTCATACAAAATAAGATTTACTGATTTAGCAATCTTTTATCTTTTATCTTTTTTATTTTTTTATCATGTTATATTTCTTTTTTCTATTCAATTATTTTTTCATAATTATATTTTTTTTGCCACAAAAAAATAAGAGAACAGTAAAAAAAATAGAAAAGCAATTACACACATATCTATATATATATATATGAAAATTAAGTATGAAAATGTTTATTAATTTATTATATTATATAATATATATATACATATATATATATATATATATATATGTTTAATTATTATTGGTCCGACAATATACAGTCAAACTAATGAACTGTGAATCAGTATGTCTATCAATTTAATGATCGTTCTATTTTTAAAACATTTCTATTGAGAACAATATATTAATGATAAACAAAATTTACTTATGATTATTAAACAAATTTGTTTTTTTGACATATTTCAATATTTTTTTTTTCTAAATGCCTTTGCAAGACACAAAACAAAAGTTGATAGTAGATGACTAGGAAAGGAAAGGGACTGAGATTTTCATGAAGTGAAGATAAGAATAAGATAGTACAATCTATAAAAATAAAATAAAATAAAATAATTTGGCCATAAATTTTATAATAATTGTCGATTGGTGAAATACTGGGGGATTTGTCGGGGCAGTTTCACCCACTATTTTTCAATATTTTTTGTAGTGGCCTTTCAAAGAGAGAATTGTGACTTGTGTGCCCCACTTTTTCTTACTAATTTAGCCATAAAAAACTGCAGCTTTCTTAGTTTAATTCTTCAAAAATTAAATATTTTAATATAATTATCAAAAGATTATATTTATTTTAATTTCTCTTTTTGTTAAAGTAATTTTTTAAAATAAAAAAATTTGAAATTTAAGAATAATATTAAATTTTGTAATTTAGTAATAAAAATAATTAAATTAAAAAAAATGCAAATTAAATCAATACTTTTGTTTTTCATTGGGTAATGATCCAGGAAGTTGACCTTTTCATCATTAGATCCTTTGAGAAATATAGAAATTTGTGTGTAGTGTTTAATGAAAATAGACCTGGTACTGACGTATAGATTTCAAATTTAATAATTTATATTTTAAGTAATAATTTTAATTTTTTTTAACATATTAAAATTTAAAATTTAACAGTCCAAATAAAAATAAACAACACATTTATTTTATAACACAAGCACCAAATCCTTTTAAGTGGGTCCTATACATATTTCTGTGTATTTTTTAAAAAAAATTCAAGAATTGAGAATTTAACTTTGTAAAGGTAAAACACTTTTTTCAAACTTATCAGTTTTCATTTTTAGTTGTGGGACCCATCTTTTTGGTTTTGTTTTGGTGAATAATTTTTTTTTAAAAAAAAGCAAGGAAGAAAAAGGAGGTCACCACCAATTTCTTTCAATTGAATATATATATATATATATAATACAATACAATAAAATTTTGTGTTGATTTAAGATTTTATCTTCAAATTTTTTTAAATAAATTGAATCTTAATTAATCATTGAATTAGCATTATAAATTAAGTAAAATTTCTTAACGCTCGTAATAGGTACAAAACAAATTTAAATTTCAAAAAACATATTTATCAAAAAAGTTTTAACCTTAACACTTTTAATTCGAACAAAATTTCAAGTTCAAAGTGTCTTGAGTACACCCAGCGTTCAAACAAAAAAAGAATCTTTTTACTTAATAAATTTGTATTTACTAACAACACTTCTTGTTATGATAACAACTTTGTTTTTTTTTAAATGATTAACTTAAAATTGCAACAAAATGTTTTCATACATTAGAATTTCCTCTTCCATAAGGAGGGACAATTGCACCTGTTTTAAATCAGCCAAACGCCTAATTTCCATTTATTTAGCATATACTATACTAATCAGAATAATATATCAGTAACCAGCAAAATTTAAGTATAATTTTTAAATAATTATTATTCAATTATTCAATTAAAACATAATAAATAAATATTTTTTTACATATTCTTTTTTTTTTCCGAAATGACATTGCTCGTCCTTGTATGGTAAAAGACACATAACAAAACAAAACAAGTACAGTAGATGTCTAGGAAAGGAAACTTGAATATTAATTTAAAAATAAAGCTACAATTTCATATTAGATTTTAACACTAATTTAATTGTATTTTTATTATGTTAAAAGTAAAACTACAACTTTATATTGTGTAGAAATTTAAATAATTTGAGAGAAAATTAATTAGAGACAAAATTTATGCAACATGTATCATGATAATAAAAAAATCAAATGTAATATTTGAAATTAAGAAAAAAATAGTGGGAGTTGCTTAATGTTCTCTAGCAGTTATCAAAAGAAAATGTGCTCTTTCTTCTTCTTTATCTATATCTAAGATTGTCTTTGTGTTTGATTTTCTCAGTGATAGCAGTCAGGAAAAAGGTTAACCACCATTACTCTTCATCCTCCTTTTGTCTCTTTGAGTAGATATATCTCTGGTGGTGATTTTCTTTTATCCCCTCTAAATAGTTTATTTCTCGGGTAGTGGTTTTCTTTCATTCCTTTCGAGTATTTTCTCTCTCGGGTGGTGATTTTCTTTCATCTTCTTTGAGTAGTTTCTTTATCATGTGGTGGTTTCTTATCCCCTCTGTATTTTTTCCCTTTCGAAAATGTTATTTGACTTTCAATCCTTTAAGCAAGCTTCAGGGGTAAGAGTAATTTTAAAAAAACAGAACTCATTATTAGTTAAAACGTGCAAACACTTGTCAATATAATATGAAAAATGATAGATGAAACGACTTCAAATGTTCCAACGGTATACTTTGTTTTGCCTCTTTTAGTTGATAAGTCAATGTATGCTTTTTTCTCTCGATCTCTTGATAGTTTCAGAGTTCTTTTGAGGGCTTTTTCTTTTCTTTTTTTTTAATTTTTGTCTCAAATTTTCTTTTAAAACCTCTGTTGTATCTAACCAATACAGTCTACCAATTCTTTTTTAATATGATTTGTCTCCAACTTTTGGCTATTATAAAAAAAATGCAAAATGTAATTTAATCAAACCGTAAACAAATTTCTGTAATTTATCAAAAATGATAAAAACATTATTTTGGGGCGTATGGGGAGTGATGTCCCTTTTCATGGGTCCGAATTGTTTGCTTGGATTTTTAGGTGCTCAGTTTTTAGTAACGGTTTTTACCGTTACTAAAAACTTTCAGCAATAATTTTTTTGTTGCTAAACTGTTGCTAAAAGTTTTTAACAACGATAAAAATTATTAAAAATTGAACAGACCTCTGCTCAAATTTTTCCAAAGCAGAGAATCCGCGCACCCTGTCCATACTCTTCACCTTGCTGCTTTAGCCTCCAGCAGCCTACATTCCTTAGCAATTATTCACTCTTAAATATAGAGTAAATTATTATTTAATCGTTAAAAAATTAATATTTTTAATTTGATTAACAACTTGATTGTAGA
Organism: Biancaea sappan; assembly: GCA_037074585.1. Lineage (NCBI taxonomy): Eukaryota > Viridiplantae > Streptophyta > Magnoliopsida > Fabales > Fabaceae > Biancaea > Biancaea sappan. The sequence goes on from CM073492.1 coordinate 42,382,058, forward strand.
GGACAAGGAAAAGAAAGGAAAGGGACTGAGATTTGATGTGAATTATTGAAGTGAAGATAAGAATAAGATATTACATTCTATTTAAAAAAAAGTTTGTGTATGAAAAAGAATAAAGGCATAATATTAAAAAAATAAAAGGGTAACTAGTTTTGCTAACTTTCATTCAAATTTAGTTAAATTACACTTGGCACTTCTCTAATTCTGAATATTACATTCCGTTCCCTTCTAATGTACTCTAATGTACTTTTTGCCATTAAAATTATTTTTTAACACAATATATAATCTTTTCAGTACAATAACAATAACATTTTATCTTATTAAGTAGAGTCAACTATATGAATCACACGATGTTATTAAGATCTATCAATGACCAACTCTTTAAGTATAAAAATAAAAATATGTAACAACTTTTATTGTCACAATAAAATTAAAAATAAAGCTGCAGCTTCATATTAAATGTTAACATTAACTTAATTATTTTTATTATAATGTGAAAAAGAAAAGTACAGTATTATGTTATGCAAAAGTATCCAAATTAAATGTTAAGGGAATTGAATGTAATATTTGAAATTGAAATAATACTGTAATTTACCCAAAAAATTTAATATTATTTTGGGGACAGATATGGCCATGTTAGTGCAGTGAGGTCGCTTTCCTTACTCGTCACTCTTCCCCCTTGCTGCCATAGCCGCCGGTAGCCTGTACTTCTTAGAAAGCATGCACTCATAAAGTATGTAATATACTATGTAGTGGATTATCATTTTTATCTTCGAAAACGTAATTTATATACTTGGTTAAATTTCTTAGACAACCATGATTGTTGGAAGTCTTCTCATAATTACAAGTTTTAACCAATGAGAAGAGTTTGAAAAATCGAAAAACATATTGAAGTAGATTTTTTTAAGGACAAAATTGAAGTATATTTTTTTAATGTTATTATTAGTTTCTTAATAAAAACATAATGTACTATTATGTGATTGACTCTTTTTAAAATAAATTCTGTATTATATTTTTATTCGAAAAAATTAATAAAAATATATAAATAATTTCGCTGTTCTTTCTTTCAAAGTAATTAAGTGAATCACCTATGAAAATAAAATAAGGAGTAAAGCAATGATTTAGTTGATAAAAGATTATAATTTTTTTAATTTTGTTCTTGAAAAATTAAATATTTTAATTTAATTTATAAAATATTACATTTATTTAAATTTAGTCATTTCGTTATTAAATCACAAAACGTATTGTTAATTTTTAATTTTTTTTTGTTAAAAGTCACTTTGATTAAAAAAAATTAAATTGAGATAAATATAATTTTTTAAAAAATAAATTAAAATATTTGATCTTATAAAAATTAAATTGAGATAAATGTGATTTTTTAATAATTTTCTCTAAAATAAATATTATTCCCATGAGTGACAGTTAGGGATAGACCGAAAATTGATTTGGATCGCGAATTTTACTGGCAATTATTGTTGACACAAATATTCTCATGGCCAATGTGCTTTGCAGATACAAATGTTTGGACTGACCAAATTTTATTTTCTTTTTTTGATGTATTTAGGAGATGAGAAAAATTATTAAAAAAATTAAGAAAGAGGTGGGAAAATGATATACTTTTTTTTTGTTTAGTGAATACTATTTTTTAAAATCTTTCAAATTACGAAAAACTTCAAAAATTTTAATGATTTAATTAAAAATCTTCCACTTTCTTCCATTCTAAATTAAAACGTATGATTTTTCTTTCATCATTTCCCTTCCCCTATCTCACCTATCACATGCATTATGGCACCACAATATATTTTTCAATTTTCAATCGTCCAAATTTCTCACTCTAATTATATAAAAAAATTGACTTTTCTGCATTAAAAAAATTGATTTTACAATTTATTTGTGATCAAGACAATGTAATGCAATTTCCACCTGCAATTAATGGTCCAATGCTGCGACCTCAATGCCATTCAACCCCACTAGATTTTGGATTCAATAGATTTTTGGCCTATTTGATTTATTTATTCGGTATAATTTTAACTACTAGTATATGTGTGTGTCTATATGTGTATATATAGACATAATATATATAATTAGTCGATTGATCAATCAATATATTTAATTTGTTTATTAAACGAATTTGAAATATAAAATTTAGCTCGTTCAAAACTTAAATGAATTCTTTTTGGCCAATACAACTGAAGTAAAGTGAAACAAGAAAGAAGAAAAAGAACAAAATAAAGAAAGCAACATATAATTGAGCCCAAAAGAAAAAAAAGATTAGCCAGCTTCTCTAACAAAGGACACTTTACAATCTAAGGCGCTAGGATGCCTGTTTAGCCAACAGCACCGTGCTTGGCCAAGCAGGGCCATCCAATTATGCAGATCTCACTTGTCAATGCTAATTAGTCGGTCTTGATTGGCCAAGCAAAGAAACTCAACTCCAATGTTAAACCTAGTCTAGTGAGGATGGGGGTGAATCCACCCAACCAATAGGGTACATCCCTTTTACAACCAAAGAGGCAACCAAATCAACAGCTTCATTTCATAATCTTTGCCTTGTTTTTGAATGGGCCTCCAACATTGTTTTGCAAGCATAGCCATGTTGAAACCCCCAAATTCTTTTTTTTTTTGACAAATGGATATCATTTCCATTAAAATAGTACCAAGTCAAGATTACATAAGATAAACCAAGACCTAAATATCGTCAAATATAGTACAAGTCTAAACTTATAGGAGAACGGTATATGATTTAAGATAACATATCTTAAAAATCAGTACCAAGCATATATAGACTAAACAGAGGCAACACTTCTTTGTCCCTAAATCAAGTGGATTAAAAAGAGGCAACACACCTCTATCTCAAGATTAGAGCTAGTCTTCTAGATATGCACAATTTGCTGACACAGCCCATAAAACACAAAAAAGACAGGAAAAGAAAAACAACAAAATAGAACAGAGACTGCACATTGGACTAGAGGAGGTGAAGCCGTTAACCACCCGGCAGTACACTAAACAACAATGCGAGGAAAGAACAGTGATCGGTGACAACACATCATGCGCTCTGCATGTGGGCTCTAAGAAGCCAGCGTCATCTTCCAACCTAGCAAAATTTAAAGCCTATGTGATTTCTCCTTAACGGCTTGTGGGCATCAGATAAGCTACTAAAGCCCATGAACTAACCTAGGCAGAAGGAAAAAATCTCTAGAAACTCTGATCTGCAGCACTAGGGGAAAAGAGAAACGTTGACAGGCAACACACTTGCTACAAAGACCGAAATAGAGGCTAGGCTGTGATGGCGATGAAGTTGCGATCTCTGGTTTTTTCTGATGGAAAGATTATAGCGAGGGTGTTGTCGACATCGAGGCTGTGCTCCTCAACCTCACCACTATCTGTCAGCTACACAGTCAGTAAAAGGTAAAGAGTGAGATCCATAACACCAAAAATCTCTTACAAATAAGAGAGGAAAACTTCTAAAATAAGAAGGAAAAACTCTCTCATGAAGGAGAGGAGAAAGAAAATAGACAATGAAAAAAGGAGAAAAGATAGAGGTAGCCTTGGCAACCCCCACCACCAGCGCCACACTGGAGATCACAATTATTTCTGTCAAAGTTTCAAATGTTGAGCAGTCTTCGGTCCTTTAAACCATTACTTTAGTTACCCATTTTGTCACATATCGAGGCTCAACACGTGGTCCCAAATTTAAATCAATTACATTGTTTTGCCTATGACTTCACCCTTTTTTGTTTACCTTGAAGAAAAACTAATTTATTTTACAAAACTTCATCCATTTTTTCTCATGACATAGTTGATAAGTATGGAATTGAAATTTTGTTTTTAATATAGAGACAGTTAAATTAATATTAACGTTGAATATGAAATTATGGCTTTATTTCTAAGAAGACAATAAAAATATTTAGGTTAAAATATATTTTTGATTCTTATAGTTTCACCCATTTATAATTTGGTCCTTGTATTTTATTTTGGTAAAAATTCATTCCTATACTTTGAAAACATTTATAAAATAGCCCCTACTATCAGATTTTGTTAATCTATATTATTATATTCCACAATGACCCGGGGAGAGAGGGGGAAAAATAAAGGGGAACTCTATTATAATGTGGCTTGAATTTGCTGATACAAAGTACTGAGCAGATTATTTAATTTTCCACATTAATCCACATCTTTATTGTGTTTGAGTTAAGGGTGTTTTTGGGTCAAAAGCCAAATCTGACAACAAATACTTAATTCTAATTGAGAGCAATGTGGATATTAAAAGTTATTTGGTAATCTCATTTCAAAAGACAAATACGTCGAATACAAATGATTTGACAAGTATTGCACGAAAGGGTGTGAGGCCTGAAATATGCTTTTTGCAGAAGTTAAACAAAAATGGTAAATTTGCAAGAAAGTAAGTTGTAAAAAATAAAGTCCATAAAAAGTAAACTGCAGAAGGTAAATGGTGAAAAGTAAATGGTAGAATGTAAATGGCAGAAGGTTAAAGTGCAGAATGTGAGCAGCAGAAAGTAAATTGCTGAAAATAGATTACTGAAAGTTAAAGTGCAGAAAGTTTAAAACAAAGCAATTAAATTGACTGGAATGAAATTGCTGGAATTGATAAAAGGCTTTGAATTAGATTGACTGAAATATAAGGATGGAAAACATACTTTGATGTTGATCCTTTAATCTTCTCATGTATGATGTTAGGATTTTTAATTAAGAGTTGCCAACCCCTTTTACAATAATTAACTTAGTATTTATAGGCAAATGACTAAAGTAACTGTCTATCTATCTAATCGCTATGTAAGTGACAGTTTACATTGCTTGACAACTACCCTAACCCAAGTAAGTGGCAGTTTACATTATTCGACATAACTATCTTAAATTTTGGAGTAATGGTCTTCGACTACCTTCATCCGACAATCTCTTGCTTTCATCATTCGACAACCAAGTCATACCACTAATTGACATCTCCATCACTTGATGTCCTTTGTCTTTCGACTTGTTTGTTTGATGATATTGACTATCAGACGATGTGCCTCTAATGATTGAACTTTGACAGACGTTCATGGACATCTGTGAATCATCACTAGTTTGATGTCTCTCTCCTGTTGAATTTGTCTTTGTCGAACTGCTGATCTTTGTCGAGTTTATATGCCAGATCGCTATTTTGACACTTGGACAATTGACATTATTTTGTCACATTATTGAGGATGATTGCTTGCTAAGAAATTAGCTTTCGTATGGTAAAATAATGTTTTATTTTAAAAAATAATAGTCCAACAGATGCCCCCCAAAATTTTGTTCTCAATGAACACAGAGAGAATTACATTTTAAATGGCCTTATAACTGACACCAAATTTATAGGGATTTGATTTAGAATAATAATTGTCCCTAATATGATAGCTTTACCTTGGCACATGAACCGTCACTACTTACTTGGCATTTTGTGTGCCTCAAGTCCTTTAAAACCCTAAACCCTAGACTTTGCTGTTTGTGCTACCTGCATTCGTACTCATGTCGTTCCCTCTCTAAGAACTTTTGAAAAGCTTCACCCCCAAATTTCTCTCACAATGGCATCTTCTACAGATTTGGAGCCTCTTCTTCTGCCAAACAGTTGACCATTGTCGAGAACAAGAACATCATCTATGATCCAGTCGTGAATTGGTCGGAGCTGTGGCAAAAATTAAAGGTGATCCTCCTTGTTCCTGATTCTTCTTCTACTCCTCCTTCTACATTTCTGGGACTTGTGCTAACTCCAAAAACCTTCCTAGTGAACCTCCATCTGGTGTTCCTTTGGAAAACCCCTGATGAAGCTATTCTTACTTCGAGTTTGACGATTCCCACTCACTACTTTCAAAAGGCCAAAAGGATGTTTCAAAAATTGCCTTCTCAAGTCGATAGATATCACGCCTTGCTTGACAGCGTGCAGGTACAGAAAGGCTAGTTTTGGAAAAAGATGGGCATCTATAACTTCATCCAACTCTCTTGACATACTATCAGAATCGACTTTGCCATGATTGGAGCTTTAGTCTTTTTCTAGAACAAGACCACGATCAACTTCCATTTTTCATACGACATGATGGGTCTGATAGTTTTTGATGTATTAGCTATCATGGGAATTCGACCAGATGGAAAATCATTTATCTGTACCTTCGACCTCGTTAAATTATAGAGGTTTATTCTCCCAAACACACCTCTTTTTACTTTTTTGTGAATTTCCACCATTAAAGTTCATCCACCGTGTCGGATGAAGAACATGTCGCCTTCCTTCTACTTTAGTTATCGGCCTATGCGGTTGGCTTAAAATTTGTAATTATAGCCAAATCCTTTCAACCCTTGGCCAACCTTATCCATGAAGGTGCCCGACTTGCCCTTAATCAATGGCTCCTTGCTAATCTTTTTCAATGTATAAGCTAAATGGTCGACAATATCAGGGCTCAGTCAAGGAAAGAGAACCTTAGAGGTCCTATATGGCTACTGTTTTAGAGCAGTGTCTGTTCATTAGGTCTCCGTCTAACAAATTGGCTAGTTATATGTCAGGTTCATATTGACCGAGGCTTTGCTATTTGACATATGACTCCTTCACCAAGGACAAGAAGAAGTTTTTTTTCCACTTCTTTAAAATTTTTCACTTTATTGCCTAAGATTCGACGAAGATAAACTTTGCTCCATTTGCTGGTCGTCAAAGAGGTCTCAGGTGGTTCACCTGACTAATAACTTTTGATAAAGAAGTAGTTTTGATCTTGTTAAATTTTTTCTATCGACAAATCATTTTTGGAGGTGCTCCTGATACGGAAGACGCTAACTTTTACGTCTATCTGCCCAAAATAGTAGCTCGACAGATGAGTTTTTGCCAGTCAATTCCATCTCCTTACTCATCCGCACTAGAAGACCACTTCGTCAATGCTCATATCTCTAAAGAAGAGGATGTTAGGGAGCTTATGAGGGAAAATGACAGATGCCGATAATGCCTCGTACTTGTCCCCTTCGAAGTTTCACAAGGAGTGTCGAGCTGTTTCGTCGATTGGTGGTCAAGATACTACCAATCATATCGCCAAAGTATTAGAACATGTTTTTGAAATCCTTGTCGATTCTCCTGTGCAGAAATGCAATTTGGCGTCGAAAACCAAAGGTGAGTACTTAGAGGAAATTCGAGCTTTCAAAAAATTCTACAAGATAAAATGGGATCCTCGCTACGACCATTGGATTATTTAGAATGTGCAAGAAATCATAGCCAAATGAAAACAAGAGCATAAGGCTCGATATGGGTTCAGATATTTAGAATTTCTTGATGTTGATATTCCACCAGAATTTATTAAAAAAGTTCCCTTCCTAGACCAAGTGCCCTTGCCTTGTGCTTGTTTTGGTTTGGCTGATATATTCTTTGGGGAATCGATGAAGGCAAGTAACTTAAAATTTGTAGAAAGACATGGATTTGTCACAAACCTTTTTCAAACAAAGAATGACGAAGTTACTTTTGCTCGTCAGTTTGCCTTCCCTTCTAAACAAATTGATGCTATAAGGATTGCCACCGAGTTTCCCCAAGGTATACAATCTTGTTTGTTTAAAGGCAATGATCACTTCCAACCATTCACATTTGTGATTTCATTTGCAGCGCTCCCCTTAAAGGAGCCCTTGACTTATAAGCAGCCAATAGAGCAATTGGTTATTGTCGAGTCTGAAGAAGAAAAAGAGGAAGATTGCCAACCTCTTCAGCAAAGGAGAAGAATATTGGTCAAAGTGAGTGACCAATCGATGACTGGAACGAGTGGCCAACCAGCTACTGCATCTCCTCAACCCAACACATCCAAAATAACTATCAGGCCTGAAACGACGAAAAGAAAAATAGTCTTTTTTGACATCGAGCGTGCTTCCAAGAAGTCCAAAGCACGTAAAGACCTAGTAATTTTTGACCTAACCATTGAGTCTTAGGTATATTTTAACTATCGAGTATTAAGGTTTGTCGAAATAAAATAAACTCATTTCGTTTCTTTTGACAGGACAAAGAGTCTTCTCCTGAGCACTCGAATTCACCTGTTGTATCTAATGAACCAGACCTGCAGACCCAACCAAGAGTATGATCCTTTGAATTTTTTTATATTGGACATGTATTCAATCTTGAGACTAATATGAATTTTTATTTTAGGATATGGGTTGGGAGGTCTTAGGACTAATTGTTGAAGACTCCGTCGAAGCTCTTTAGGGTGAAGCTCTTATTGCTAAAACGTTTGTCGAAGTCCTTTAGATTGAGGCTTTGTATGCTAAAGTTCTTCAGATTGAGGCTCCAACAATGTCGCTGCTACTCGAAACCCCTCAAGGAGAGCTTACATTTAAAGTAGCTAAAGCTTTTTTTGCCAAGGAATCGGCAGCTGTTCACTCTCTACCTCAACTATCTCCATCGCTTGAAGAATATGGACAGGAGCTAGTACTTTTTAGTTCCTAACAAAGCCACCTTACTATCGACTTACCTTCACAGAGTAATCTACCATTTGTGATAAGAGACAATATAGACATGGAGGCGTTGATGGGTGATGTATCTCCTCTATCAACCATCCCTAGTTCAATTCACCCAACAGTCCAATTAAGACCTTCCAATTGTCCAAATACTAATGATCTGGACTGATATTAGGCATTTTTCATATGCAATATAGTCCCATTATTAGCCTATTTACATTTTTCAACATTTTAAACTCTCCAATTTTATTATGTTTTGGATTTATTGGGTGTAAGTTAATTATAGAATTAATATGCCTCAGTTTCATAATTTTATCCCAATTAATTCAATTGTATATTTTCTAGATAAATAATTGGAGAGTATATGCTAACATAGATTCCACCTAAGCACTGAAATGGACAAATCTACTGACTGGGCATTGACTAGGGCTGATTGGACGAGTAGGACCCACTCTTCTGCATAAAACAGCAACAACAGAAAGCATCTGCAGTAGAGAACAGTAACCAGAAATAGCAGCAAAAAAAGTACTATCCAGCAGAAAGCATGCAACAGCAGAAACCAGAGAAAGGGACAGTACATGAAGACTTCTCTGAAATGCAAATTCGTCCCTCTCTCTCCTGGCTGGTTTAAGACACCTTCAGACCTCCATTTGCAAGGGTTGAAGAGATATTCTTCCTCCATTCTTTCTATATTTTGTAGGTCTTCTTCCCTTTTTTTTTTTTTTTTTGTATTTTGGCCTCCATGGAATGCTAAAAAGTCACTTGTAATCAGTCTATGTAGGATTAAAGTTGTAACCTGAATTTTTGGAGCTAAATGAGATAAGTTTCTCCTTGTTCTTCTTTTTCATTTCTATTTTGATTTCTGCTCTAGTTTATATGCTAATGCTTTCTCTGATATGAGTTAGTATAGCAATAGAATGGAAATGGCTTGCTTAGATAATCATTTAACTTGATTAGGTTAGGCTTAATCAGATTGCATGTGGTTAGGTTTAACTTATGTATAATCTAGTTCTAGGAAGTCTCTTGGAAATATTAGAAACCTAATGATAGAGAACACTAGAATTAATTTGAAGACAAAAATCATAATAGTTGCACTTCTAGGACTTCATGGCTGATTACATTTGTGTTCTATTTAATTTTGTTTTTGTCCCTGTCAGTGTCTTATTTTATTTCCAATTTTGTTATGTTGTAGTTAGTTTATAATTTATGTTTTAATTATACAATCATCTCCCATGGTAATTAGTGTAAATCAGTAGGTAATTAGGTATATTAGTGTTAGAACAATTAATTAGGTAATTTAGAAGTAAGACTCCTTGAGAGAATACGACCTGAGATGACCATTGTACTGTAAGTTACTATGAATTTAATTCTGGGCGACTTGGCGGTCGTAGTGGCTTCAACCATGGACATAGATGCATTGATGAACCTTCTGTTGGGTTTTCAAACTCCAACAGTTTCTTCTTTGGTTCCAAAGGAATCTTCAATAGACTCAAGGGACGAACTGCTAAAAGAGTTGAAGAACTTCCTTAATTATTCCTTCGAGGTTATTACGTCCGATGAGTCATTGAGAAGCAGAGTTCAAGTTATCTTGGGTGAACTTGAACCAGTAAAATCACGACTTCCTATTTCCTGTCTAAGCCTTTATTCGACCTTTAAAGATTTTATTAACGAATTACCCGACGAGGCATCTGCTTTCAATAAAAAGGAGATGTTAGAAAAAGAAATCGTCATAAGTCAATTACGAGATTTGAAGGCTAAAAGAGATCGATGGGACGAAATGATCACCAAAATGAAGTAAAGTTGTATAGTACTATTAACCAGTATAGAGAATGCCTTGACGAATTAGAAGAAAGAATCAAGAAAACCAGAGAAGAAATGGCATCATCTGAAGCGTTGAGAAACAATCTTGACAATGGTTTGACCGAGCGTATGGAAAAATGGGAAAAAATAAAAGAAAGTGCCATAGCCAATGCCGTCAATGCCCGAGCTATTGCAGAAAAGATGAAGTCTTTGGAGACAGGCTATCTGATAGTCTGCGCAGACAAAAAGATATTAGCTTCTGTTTGGGAACGTTTACGCCAACAGGGTTATCCGACAAATTAGTTTGATTTGCATTGTCGGTCCTTTTAATCCAATAAGTTAAATTTTTTTTTTCTATATATAGCACTCGACAATGAAGGGTACAAATTTTGATGTGATAAAAATTCTTTATTCAATCTTTATTTCGCACATTGTCAGCTTGTATGGCTTTAGGAATTTGCCATTGATTAATTTCACTTTTAATCTAATGTTAATTTTGTCGAGAGTACAAGCATTACCAGAAAATACTTGCATAATTATAAATGGTCCTTCCCATTTTGGCCACTACTTGCCATATTCTCAACAACGTTTCTCAATAAGCAAAATTACTTACCATACTAAATCGCCTAAGTTAAAAGATTTGTATTTAACTCAACGGTAATAAAATTTAGCGATTCGCTCTTTTTGTTGAATTAAATTTTCCAAAGTAATTAATCTTTTATCAGTTAACTTGTTTAATTCATCGGACATTGAATCCTAGTAACTTTGAACTAGTAATTCATCTTGTCTTTGGATAAGAATTGATTAAAGATTAATCTCAACAGGCAAAATGGTATCATGACCATAAACTAATTCATATGGTGATGTGCTTGTCGATTCTCTTGGCAAATTCCTGTATGCCCATAGAACTTGATCAAGGGTATTATGCCAATTTTTAGGCTGATGATCAACATGTTTTTTTATTAGGCTTATACGGATTTTGTTGATGGCTTCTACTTGACCATTTACTTGCGTATAGTATGGTGTCGATGTAATTAATTTTATTTTCCTAGTATCAGCATATTCTACAACTTTCCATCTAGTAAAAATGGTACCTTGATTAGTTATCAAAGTTTGAGGTATTTTAGACCTACAAATGATGTGATTTTCATAAAATTGATCACATCTTGTTGAGTAACATCTTTTAGTGTGATTGCTTCAACTCATTTGGTGAAATAATGAACTCCGACTAAAATGTATTTATGTCCTTTTGAAGAAAGAGGATGTATTTAGCCTATTAAGTCCAAAGCCCATCCTCTAAACGGTCAAGATTTAACAATTGAATGTAACTCACTAGATGGAATGTTTTGTATATGGCCACGTCTTTGACATTCTTCACAAGACTTGGTGAATATTATGTAATCCTTAACTGGCATTAGCCAATAGTATCTTCGTCATCAAAGGACCCATTTCATTTTCTTTCTTGCTTGGTGAGCTCCACAAATACCTTCACAAAAATCTAACAAGGTAATGTATGCCTCCGACTCACTTAAGCATTCTTCTAACTATCCATCGACAGTCTTTCTATATAATTGTCTACCTGACAGTACAAAATTTAACACTTTGTATTTGAGTTTCTGTTCTACTTTAGAACTTGGATTCTCTAAATAATCAATGATTTCTTTTCTCTAATAATTACTTGTATGAACTTCATTTTGTAACACATCCATTTCCTCCAAAAGATGTAAAAGTTCTCTAATTTCTATTAGATCTGACAGAACTTTTTGAGAAACTTACCCAGAAGTTATTTGGGCTAAGTCATTGGCTTCTTCAGTTGATTCTCTAGGAATGTGTTTGACAATAACTTCATCAAATTTTTTTATTAACTTACTCGCCACAGTACAATATTTAATCAAATTTTGATTAATGCATTTGTATTCTTGAGTAAGTTGTTTGACGATTAACTGGGAATCTCTAAGTATATGTTTTCATTTGACAAAGTATTTCTAATCTGATAATTAAAGCTTCGTATTCGGCTTCATTGTTAGAATAAGAATATTTAAGTTCAAACATAAACTTGGTTGAAGTTTTCTTAGGGAAAATTATTAAAATCCCAATGCCACTTCCTTTTTTGTGCCTTGATATATCAAAATAAAGACGCCAAGGTTTCAATCTGACAAAATTTATGTCGTTATCTATGTCTAGGCCAGGACATTCGACTAAAAAGTTAGCCAATGCTTGGCCTTTGATGGCTTTCACTAGAACATATTGTAAAGAAAATTTTTGACAACACAATTGTCCATTTGCCAATACGTCCACTGAGAATAGGTTTAGATAATATAAATTTTATTATATCCGTCTTTGAGACGACAAATACATTACAAGGCATCATGTAATATTTCAGCTTAGTACAAGAAAAATACAATGATAAGCATAACTTTTCAATTGCATGATATCTTGTTTCTGCATTATTTAGAACACGACTGACGTAGTACATAGCTTTTTTGACACTACTCTCATCATCTTGAGCTAGTAAACATCCTATCATTTCCTTAGAAGTTGAAATATATAACTTAATTGGCTCTCATGGTATTGGTGACATCATAATCAGAGGATTCATCAGATAATGCTTGATTTGATAAAAAGCCTCTTAGTGACAAGGTTCCCAGGTGAAATCTTGCTCAGCTTTCAACTTGACCAAATGTGAAAAGACTCTGGTTATACCCGACAAGTTAGATATGAATCTTCTTAAAAAGCTCACTGTCACATCCCAAAATTGGACATGTGAATTAAACATATATCACCTAAGGTATACCTCTGTGGTATCCCTATATCTCCATGAACATTCGTATTATTCACAATTATGTAAAACATAACTTTTTTTTTAAGAAAGATATTTTACATACATACTTAGAAATATTCAATATTCATACATTACAATCTCATAAGCCTAGGTGACCTACTAAATTACAGAGCATTTCCTAATCCTTACCAAATCTATAGTTATTTGTTCACTAGACAAAAGTGAAGTATAACCTTAAAGGCTATTAATCCCCCTCCTCAACTACTGTATCTGAAAAGATAATCATAGGGAGTGTGAGCTAATCAAAACTCAGTGAATAAACAACTGTGCATGAAAATATCACAAGCACAAATACCAAATTGCTAATTTAATTAGAAGGTATCAATTAATTCAATACATTCAATGTATTTATATGTATAGACATCAGTGTTTTATGTTAATTTTGAAAGTCCTGTGAGCTTACGTTCTCACAACCATATTGATCCAAAATCATTGGTATTCAATAGGTTTATGCTCTTTTATTTTTAAAAACCCTGTGAGCTTACGTTCTCACAACCATATTAAGCCCAAAAATCTGTTGGTGCTCAATAGGTTTACGCTCTTCAATGTTCATCGTTAGGAATATTTATCCTGGGATTTATTAATTGGTATATTCAGGTCTGTTGGGTAATCAATCCTTCACCTTATTTAGGTCTGTTGGGAGATCAATCCTTCACCTTATTCAGGTCTGTTGGGTGATCAATCCTTCACCTTATTTAGGTTTGTTGGGTGATCAATCCCTCACCTTATTTATGTATATTGGGTGATCAATCTCTCACCTTATTTATGCATCAAACATAATTACAATCATGACATATAATCATATTCTCACAAAATGTTTCAATTTATACAAAGAACTAGCATATCTAGTTATTTAGTCAATAAGAGAAATTTATTCACATAAGATAATACAATAATTTCCAATGATATTGTGATTTTTCTCAACTTAAACATACACTGGTAATCTTCTTAATTTCACAAATAATGCAAATGAGATTTATATTGTGCTTTGACTAATTTAGTAAATTAATTTTACAAGGTTGCCCACTCACCTTGACATTGCCCAATTTTACCTTGAACCTTTCTAGAAGATGTGTAAGATGATAGAAGGTAATTTTCTTTATTTCAATCTAGTCACAACATCTCAAAAGATGTGGAAGATGCATCAAAGAATCCATCCCTATAAGATAATCATGCAAAAATATGTCAAGGTCACAAAATAGGGAAATTTCCTACTATAATTCTGACATTTAATTACTCTTCTAGATATAACTCTCAAATGGTAAGGAATTTTCAAATGAAATTTATTTTATTTGAAAATAGACTCAAAGAGCTTTCCAACGATACCTTATTTACTAAAAACGGAGTTCGGATGAAAGAGTTATAAACATTTTAAAACTGATGCTATAGTAACTGTCAATGGTCAATGCAGCTACAGTAACTTTGACCAAAGTCAATGCTACAGTAACCACAAAAATTTGGAAAAATTTTCTATATGAACAGTGTTTTTCTGGAAAATTTCCAGAATAAATAGTAATGTTCTTCGTATTGTTCATCCAAAAATCTCAAAATTACATTTAAAACATTGTTTCTTTTGATTTCTTCCATGGGTTTTCATTCTTAATGTCTAAAGAGTGTTTTGATACCAAAACCCCCAATTTTTACTAACAATCCAAGCTCCAATCTCAAATTTTTATCAAGAACCCTAACTTTCTTCAAATTTCCAAATTCTTGAATTTCTCCTAGTTTTTTTTTTCAAATTTCTTGTTCCACAATTATTATCCAACATGTAGAAATGTTTTCAACTAATATCTTTACTTAAATTCATCCATAGAAACAATATACAAAGATTTTCCAAAATGATAACTTAGGATTTATTCTTGTAAGAGGAGGAAGAAAAAGAAGAACATCTACTTACCAATCTTCCTAGCTTCCAAGGCTTCCTTCCTTGAGCATTTAGCATGGATGGAGGTGAAGAAGAGAGTTTGGGAGTGCTTGGCCTATAGAGAGTGAGAGAGATACGCGAGGAAGATAGAAAAATGAATAAGAGAGAAGGATTAGTGTTTAAGTGTGTATGTGTGGGCCCCACTAATTTTCTTTTCACTTTAGTCCCTTTGGCAACCATCTTAACTAAGACTTGCAAGGGAATTGAAAAGGCTTGATTATACTTAGGGCACCTAATATACTCCCACAAAATACACCTCATCACATCCCATTTTTATTAAAACTCCAAAATCCCGTATTTGTTCACTTTAGTCCCTCTCGATGTCTCAGACTCCACTTTAACCACTAATCCATCATCCTTTCGGTACCGGACTCATAATTCATTCTCATAAGCTCTATTATTCCTCTCGGATTCCTATTTGGTCATTTCTCAAAAATACTCCATATTTTCTTTTCTTTTCACCTTAGTCCTTCAGAATTTGTAAAAATTTCCTAAATTAAAATTTTGAAATTTCTATTCCCAAATTTCCTTCACTAATTCAAAAAGAACATTTTCCATGTAATTAAATTTTCTAATAAACTTCAAAATAGATTTTAAATATTCATATAAATTCTTGGGATATTACACTCACTTTCTCTATGAAAGATTGTAATTCATTCTTATTTGTCGGTGCAGTGGCTTCCAAACTGCTCTAGTCTTATTCTTATCCTCTTTGATCCCTTTTTTATGGACTAAGAATCTTAGAAATTTAGCAACCGATACTCCAAAAGCATATTTTTCCTGATTCATTTTAAGGCTGTGCCTTTGCATTCTTTCAGAAGTCTGCCTCAGATGTGTCAAGTGATTTTGCCTATCTTCCGACTTGACAATGATGTTGTCGATGTAAACCTCCATAAACTTTCTTATAACATTATGGAAGATGGTGTTCATCGCTCTTTAATAAAAGGCCCTTGTATTCTTCAAACCAAAAGGCATGACAAGCCATTCATATATCCAATAGCTCCTAGACATCAAAAAGTGATTTTTGACACATCCTCATTGGCTATAAAGATCTGATTATAACATACATGACCATCCATACAACTTAAAATTTCATGCCCAGATGTAGCATCTACTAACATATCTGCTATGGGCATTGAATATTCGTCTTTAGGAGTAGCCAGAGTTAAATTTCTAAAATCTATGCATACTCTTAACTTGCCATTTTTCTTGCTAAATGGAACTACATTAGAGAGCTATTCGACATGCCTAGTAGTTTTGATGAACTTAGCTTTGAGCAGCCTTTCAACCTCATCTTTGATTTTCAGTGCCACTTCAAGAGCAAATCTCTTATTTTCCTGTTTGACAGGTCTGCATTCTTCCTTGAGTGGTAATCTATGTTCAACAAGGTCTCAACTTAAACCAGGCATTTCGTTGTAATCCCAGGTGAAACAATCTCTGTATTCTGTAATTAGCATGACAAGTATTTCTTTGAATTCCTTTCGTAGAAATGCACTAATAAAAATGGGTCTTTTATTCTCTTCAGTACCCAAGTTCGCCTTTTCCAAAAGATCTTCCACTTTAAGATTTATCTTTTTGTCGGGTCTTTTCTAAAATTCCAAAGGGCCATCATCTATAATGCAGTCCGACAAAATACCTTTTGTGGTATTAATTGCCTTGTCAGCCAGATAAGCTGATAACCTATCCAATTGAGTCTTAAGACTCATGGCTGGCACTTGGCTAATTTTCGTCAGCCTTATCCATTAATTTGATGCCAAAATGATCCATTAAGTAGGCCTCCAAAGCCTCCTTGTTGATTACGCCATCTTCTGTAGCTACAAGTTTGACGTTTGGAGCATATATTCTAAAATCGACGTGAAGTTACTGTAAGTAACAAGACAGGTTTGACATTTAAAGCATATATTCTGAAATCGACGTGAAGTTACTATAAGTAACAAGGAATGTCATCTGCTTCTACAATTTCCACCTGTCCTTCACCGTTCCACAACATCAATTTCTAGTGCACAATTGACGGAATGGCTCCAACGGCGTGAATCCAATCTCTATCTAATAGTATGTTATAATTGGATTTTAAGGAGATTATGGCAAAGAGGGTCGATCTTTCGACAGATCCGATGTGGATATTTAGTATCATTACCCCATCAGATAGAGAAGACTTACCATTAAAATCAGTGATAACCATATTTGTCTGAATTAAGTTAGACTCATCCTTCCCCAACCTCTTGAACATGGCTCTTGGAATTGGATTAATGAGGGCTCCACCACCTACCAGAACTCTATTGGTGGGCTTCCCTTCCAGTGAGGCCTTGATATGTAAAGGCCATAGATGTGCCTTTTGCACATTAGTTGGTTTTTCAAACTCGGCCATATTGTCGAATCTTGCGACCAAGTCGTCATCTAAGTTGTTAAATCTTAAATTTATATTGTCTCCTATGAATAACCAATCCTCCAACAGATATTCTAAGTCCTCTTTATTCTCTCTTACATAAATCTCATAATGAGCTTCATACTCTGGTGGTATCAAAGAGACGAGATTAAGATTCATGTTTATATGATGTTCATCTGTATCTTTTTTCCTAACGTCATATTTCTCTTCGACGTCATCTTCAACAGCTTTAAATTTTCCTTTAATTGGATCCCAGTCACCTTTGTCTATCAATTGTTCAAGATCCCAGTCACCTTTGTCTATGAATGGTTCAAGTTTAAGATAATCACTGTCCACTGGATCGTCATCATATCCTGTTTCCGACAAAGTTGTTTCCATAGCCCTGATCATATCGTCTAAATCTTTATCCATATCAAAGTCCAAGTCAAATTCTTCCTTGTCGTTGAGACCCAGAAGATCTTAAGGATCGTTGAGCGCTCCTATGATCTTGTCCCTATGATCTCGTCGGCTGACAAATCCATGTTAAACATATGGCATTAAGTTTTAAACTCAATAAGTTACCTTGTTTAACCTTGGTAAGGTCTCTCTTTTTTGTTCAACATTAGTAATAGGATCTTCTAAGATTGCTTTTATTTCTTTATTAGTCCAATATTCATAATCTTTCCCCCTGACTTCTACCATGGCCACCTGTTTTCCTTTATCACTGCTGGCCTTCTCAGTTTCCACCAACCCAACTAGCCAGCTTTTTTTGGTATCCTTTTGTCCTAGCTTCTGAAGGATACTTCTGTTAGACTCTATTGTCAATGGTGTTGGTTGCATCATTTTTCAAGCCTTTGCGATTTCTCCCTCAAGCCATACACTTAACAGACTTAGTTGTGGCTGTGCCACATCTTTTTCTTGTGGTGCAATGATTTCTGTGTCGGGTAGTGGTTTACTTTCAACAACCAAACATTTTTTCCTGACCTAGAAGGTTCTTCTTTGTGTGCATATATCAGGGCTTTCCTTTTCTGGGCCTGCTTGTATCTCTGCAACTTTCATTTCTGGGGTTTCGACAGAGGCCGATGAGATGCTTCAGGCTTATTTTTGTCAAATGGCATTAATTTTCCATAATGATAATCTTCATTATACAAGGCTGTTCCTTACAGAATCTATTTCTCTTGACAAGATCCTTGTCTGTCAATGTGGAATTCCTCACTCGTTTATTGACCTTCACGTTTACAGGTGACACTCGAGTTCTAAGATGTTAAAACTAGTTTTGGCAAATCAAATTCTTCCCAATTAATTCTTTTGGCCTTTTAACCTACCAGCCATTGGAATTTGGCCTACCAGAATGATATGGCCGAGATCTTGGTGGTTTTTGTTGAGAATTCCTCTTATAAAGCCTTTCTTTTTCCTGATTCTCAATTAATTGGGTATCAACCATTGCTTTCTGACATGCATCTGTAGCTTCTGGATCATACAGGTGGACACATCTTGGGCACATCTAAATTGCTATTGAACCTTTCTTTCTTGTCATGAATTCTTCATAAGTCTCCCAAGACTTTTGGTATGTGTCATAAGGATCTACTATAGGGTTAGTATTTATGTCAACCTCAGTCAAAGTTACTTCGACATGCTTCTTTCCTTTTCTTTTCATATTAACCATGCCAATGTTCAAAGGAACTTGGCTGTCAATAGTTACAACATTTGTTTGGAAAGGATCAGTGTCAACCTTTATGTCTGCTTTTTTGTTAACGAATTTCAATCTTCCCTCTGTCAAGGCTTTTTGAATCAAGTCCCTGAAATGTACACGTTCGTTAGTTACATGACTAAATACATTAGGAAATTTACAATATTTTTTATCATTAATTTCATCAGGCTTTAACAGCTTATGATTATCTGACAATTTTATTTGTTTTTTAACAAAACGTCAAAAATTTAGTCGGCTTTTGTTATGTCGAATGTGTATATTTTTCTATTGACATAGCTCATGTTTTCTTTAGTCCTCATAGGCTTTATAGCCTGACAAGTATAGGGAGGTCCATTTTTTAATTCGGCAAGATTTATGTTGTAATCAGTGTTATCATCATCTTTGTCAGATTCTTCCATTTCGACATAGTTTACTTTTTCTCTTTTGAGAAACTTCTTTTGTTTTTGCATTTTTCAGCTTTTAACTGTTCTATTTGTCAAACTTTGCCTCCTAGTTGGGCAAGGTCAACTAAATGTTGGTTGACAAGCTTTTTTATGATAATAATCTAGGCCCTTGATAGCTGTTTTGACAATCTCAGCTTTGAAAATTAGAGTAAAACATCTACTCCACATTTGCTAGAATCTTGCCAAATAATCTTCGACAAATTTATTGTATAACCTTTTAACATTAAAAAAAATCTATCAAACCAACTTTCAGATTTCCTCTGAAGAATTGGTCATGTAAACTCCTCTCTATTTGAGCCCAAGAATGAATATAATTCGGTCTTAATGTCGAGAACCAAGAAAAGGCTTTTTTCGTGAGTGAACTGGGAAAGAATCTCATTTTAAGTCCTTCATCTGTCGCTAGATCTCCTATTTCAATGGTGTATAGTGCAATGTATTCGATGGTCGATTCACCACTTTCTCCAGTAAACTTGGATAATTTAGGAACCTAAAAAATTCCTCTAGGAAATTCTGCCTGTTGAACCTAAGTAGGGAACATTGAGGTGAAATAAGGCTGATTGGTATAGCTTACAATGAAACCAAATCTATTAAGGACTTGTTTGACTACTTGATTTACATTATGTTCGACTTGGTTTCCTATGAGGTTTTATCAAAATTCTCTTACAACATTATCTACTTGTGGCTCATTCCGATGCAAGATTTGTACTTGACTATGTCTCAACTAAGGTTGAGGTTGGTCTTGCCCTTGTATAATGTTATTTTGTTGATTTTAGCCTTGATCTTGAGCCACAATCACTTGTTCTGGTTGGACATTTTCAAGCACAACAATCATTAAGGCCTGAGTTAGTCTACCTATTTGTAATGTTAATGTATTACATGCATTATTTGTATTTTCCATTAAGGGTTTGAAAACAACACCTATTTGTTGTGTCAATATACTCACCATATCACAATTACTTTTGTTTATTTGCTGTCGAATGTTAGCCAATGAACTTACAATAGATGTGGCGATAGTATTTAGCATGTCTCTAGACATATTTTGGAAAATAGGTCCCAAATTCAGTCTTTCCTGTTGAAATACAGTGGGAGTACTGGTTTCTACCATATTTGCCAATGCAGAACTTACTACTTGGCCTTGAGTCATTCGACATATGGGATTGGCTAACTGACTTTTAATCCGGATTTGGGTCATCACAAAAGAGACATACCCTTGAGGTAATCCATATTGAGGCACAAACCTTGTCATTTGATTGCCTATTTGATTTGGTGACATAGGTGTCGATCTAGATACTTGTTCCAATACAAGATTACCTGAAGGGAACATGCTTGGCACAAAGTCTGTAGGATTAGCAGTTGTTATAGCTACTGGCACATTTGCCATAGTTACGATAGTCGTAGATGCAGTTAGTGAACTTGTCACTTGATTAGCACCATTTGCGTTACTCATGATTTCAGAGTTGTGAGTGGGTATTTGTTTACCACTTCTCAAATGTATACATTCAATGAGTTACTCTGAACTCATCACAACGGGCATGCCAATTTGTTAACGGTGTTTTTTGATCAAAAGCTAAATCCGACAACAAATACTTGATTCTAATAAAAAACGATGTGGATATTCAAAGTTATGCAATAATCTCGTTTCAAAGACAAATGTGTCGAATGTAAATGATTTGAAAAATATTGCACAAAAGAGAGTGAGGCCTGAAATAAGCTTTTTACAGAAGTTAAACAAAAACGGTAAATTTGTAGGAAAGCAAGTTGCAAAAATAAAGTGCATCAAAGGTAAACTGTATAAGGTAAACGATAAAAAGTAAATAGCAGAAGGATAAAGTGCAGAATGTAAACGGCATAAAGTAAATTGGCATTATTTCATCACATTACTGAGGACGATTGTTTGTCGGCCAAGCAATTAACTTTCGCATGGCAAAATAATGTTTCATTTTAAAAAATAATCATCCAACAGTTTGTCTCATAAGCTTGAATTTAACATTATATTAACAAAATCTAAGGGTTTTACAAATTTTTTTAAGTATAATAATCAATTTACACGAAAATAAAACATAGGGACCAAATTAAAAATTGAGTAAAATTATAAGGACTAAAAATCTATTTTAACCAAAATTTCAAAGTAATTTTATTATTGGAAGGAGCATATATTGTCAAGAAGACCCAAAATATTACAATTGTTTTAATTGAGTCTTTATTTATTATTGGAAGGAGCATATATTGTCAAGAAGACCCAAAATATTACCATTGTCTTAACTGAGTCTCTAAAAGATTGTGTTTGTTTGAATTGGGTCCCTTTTTTTGTCAAGTGACTTTTAGCAACAAAAATTTTGAGATTTAACAACAAAAGATTTTGTAATTTAACAATAAAAATGACAAAATTGAAACAAATTAATTTTTTAAGAACTAAATTGAGACACTTTTATTTTTTGAAGACCAAATTGAGACACTTTTCAAGGATTAAATTAGTAATTTACTCTAATTTTAATGACAAAAAGTGGACTATATTAGTCCTTAAAAGATACATATGTGTCATTTGTTTAGTCCTTGAAAGTTTAACTCGATATAATTTAGCCCTTGAATGTTTTGATTCATTAAATACTATTATTGAGTCCAGCCTACAAAGATAAGTAAATATGTAATTTAGCCTTACAAAAGGACTATTTGTACTGTTTTGTAACTAACGTGTTCAACGTGTAAATTTTAGGAACTAATTGTAATTTCATCAAACTTTGGGAAATTTAATACAATTTACCCGTTCTTTTTACTAGTCAATTAGCAAGCCAGACAAGATTATCTTGGGCAAGAAAATGACAGATTAGGACAGTTCCAAGTTTAACATAAAGGACCTTAAGGGCGGAATGTTGTGGGCTGCAATCTTTGGTATCTTCATGGGAAATAGCCAATGCCTTCGCTTTTGACCCATCTTTATTACCCACCAAGGAAACACCATAAGACCTTGTGGCTTCAATCTTGTGGCAATAATACATAGCATACTGATAATACTATTTGTGGCATATCACTGAATCATCTTCACCTAGTTTCTTCACTCCAACAACTTTGTATCTCTACCTCTTAGCTTTTCCTTCTACCTCTGTTACCCGCACCTACACATGCAAAGAGTAAGAATAAAACTATGATATCGATTGTCGGTGTAGACAATGAAGCTCAAGATGTGTTTATTTTCAATCAAAGTAGAGATTTTTTGAGTTTGATTGAAAATAAAAAGTCCCTTATTGCTTAAAATACAAAGGGGAAGTGGGTTCCAAGTGTATACAAGTAGCCCAAGGTTTTTGTTTCAAATTGCACCATGTAGAAGCACTTCAAGATTTTATCAAACGTTTTCTAAATTCCTTCTCTGTTGTGTTATTGTAGAGTATTAAGAGGTGTAAGTTAAATATTCATTTTGAAAAGTATGGGTGTATTGGGATGTGCAGTGCTTGAGAAAAAAATTTTACATTATAAAAATTTTCACATAGTATTTTTTCTAGTTGTCTTTTAACAACGTTTGTCGTCTTTTTTCTTTAGTTTTGGAGTTTTTCCAAGCTATTTCTTGTGTTGTTTTAATTGTGTTTTGTTTCATTTTATTTCTCTATTTTAATTTAAGGCAATAAGTTCTCTAGGGAGAAATGACATTTTTTTCTAACATACTAATTAAACTTGGGCCAGTCATAGTTTTATTTTTATATAAGCTTAGCATATGATATGCTTGAAATTAAATCACTAGTCTAACTAATGAAAGTTGGGTCTAGCAGATGGGGCTAGTCTTTCACAAAGTGATAAACTCATGTTCAAATTCCCGTTAGGAAAATTGCTTATATTTAGTATTTAATAATATATTGAATAGAATTACCTCTATGAAAAATGCCTATGGAAGACCAAAAAAGTCATTGGTCTAAATTTTTTTTTTGGTAAAAGGGAATATATTAAAAGGAAACAGACAATTCAATACAAGCCACAAAAACCAAAAAAGAAGGAAGACTAGATTAACTATTACAAAAGTCCTCCATATAAATTTTTACCACAAAAGGCAGAGGAGAAGCATAAGTTTTTGAATATATTCCATGGGATCTTGCATATTTCGCTAGCCTATCAGCACAAAAGTTCTGGCTTCAAAGGACCTTGATCAGGTTTACGTTCTCAAACTTGGACATAAGGAGCCTGTAATTTTTAATAAGAGAAAGAGGTTGAAAGTTAGTAAAATCTTGTGTCATGAGGGAGTGAAGAATTTGGCAATATGTTTCGATTTCTATTTTCTTGATGTTAATCTCTAGAGCTATCTGTAAGCCATGAAGGGGAGCCTACACTTCAGCCATCAAAGGGGAACCAAAGCCTATATAAGTAGCATAGCCAATGATCCATTCAGCTTTATCATTTTTTATGATACCATCAACAACAATCTTATTGTTTTTAGTAGACCCATCCACGTTGAGTTTAAACCAATGTCTAGGAAGCTTTACCTAGCACAAAGTGTGAGGAGTAACAGGATGAAAATTTTGATTTGTAAAATTTATAGAAATAGAAGCACTCCAAGACTCAGCTGCATGAAAAATGATGTTATTTTTAATTATATTTCAAAGAAAATGTTCGTTTTTGAAATTTTTTTGTTTCGAGCAAGCCAAATTCCCTTAAGGATGAAAATGAAAATTATGTTCCAAGGGATGCCTAAGTGACCCAGGAAAGAGTTCTTTCAGTTGATATCAAACCAATTTAGTAGGGGAGATTGGAAAAATAAAAGGGAGGGAAAAAAGCCAGCCAAAGATTTTTAACTAAAGAACAATCAAGAATATGTAAGTGGGTCTCAAGAGTAGTGTTACAAAGGGGGCAATTTGAGGAAGAATTATAATTGATTTTTGAGAGAGTGGAGTTAGTTAGAAGACCTTTCTGAATTATTTTCCAAAGGAAGAAAGTTTCACAGGGAAGGTTATTTTGCTTCCAGATCCAGTTGAAGTCTTTTGAAGGAAGGTAAGGACTATTATTATTTATTTTTGGGAGTTTAGAATGAAAATGTAAGCTAAATTTCATCGTTAGTGAGATTTCAAATGGTTTTATCACTGGGGAGGGGGTTGTATTGGGCTAAGGGGAGAGATTTTACTTCCTAGAACAATAGGGAAGGGAGTCTAAAAGGCAATTTTTTGAGGACTATTTTTACTGTTGGGTCCCGCCTTTATTTTTAAATTCTGTACGTATCCTAATTTTTTTTATTATCAGGATTAGGCCACTTTTGCTTAGATTGTACGCGTGTCGCCTATGTCAGGGGTAACACCTAACTCAGCCCCAACATGTGCCCTTGACCCCTATAGGTTGACTGCTCCCCAGTGATTGCCCCATTCCCTTCCTTCCTTTTCTTCTTCCCACTACTTCATTCGTCAGTCGCACCTCCCATCTCATTCTCTCATTTTTTTTCTCCTCTCCTTATGCTTCCTTTCCTTCTTCCTGTCCTCTCATTTTCACGGTTTAGTCCCCTTAAGCTTCTTCCTCCTCCATTTTCAGTATTGTGGTCCCTCAAGTATATATTTTTTGGTCCTTCCTAATCCCTTGAATATTCTTTAAACTTGTGGTCCTCCATTACTCTTATCTTTCTTTCATTTTCTGGTAAGTTTATTTTTTATCTCAGTATTTTACTTAATCTGTTTATTTTTTATTTTCTTAAAAAATATTTTTTATTTTACTTAATATGTTTATTTTTTATTTTTGTTGTATTAAGAAAAAATATATTGCAATTTTTTATCTCCTAAGTCACCTATATCCATAATTATCGAGTTCCGTAATTTTTCTTGTTTTTTTCTACTGTTTATTTTAAATAATTTTTATAGAATATGAAGGTCTTATTTTTTATTATTGCAATAATTAGAAAAATTGTTAGATGTGCTTGATTTAATTAATTTAGGATTTCAATTTGTTTTAATTGTAGTTATTAATTTTAAAAAATTATTCTTGTAATAATTAATTTAGTTGATTTGAAGTTGTTATTTTTTTATTAGTTTAGGGTTTTGGGATGTTATTTTTTTATTATTGATATACTTAGATCAAATTTTAGATGTTTTACTTTAGGACATCTGTAATTATAGTTTTCTTTATTTTACTCTTGACATGATTTCTAAAATTTTAATAATGTTCTTTACATGAAAATTGTATGTGTTATTAATTTTAAATATTTGTTTTTAGAACAAATAGTTGTATAAAATATTTAGGTGTTATTATTATTTCTTGCATAATTAGGACACTTTTTAACTATCAATTTAAATAATTATTTTAGTAATAATCAATTTAGGTTATTTTTTTGTTTTTGTTTTATTTTTAGTTTAGGGTTTTTGAATATGAAATATTTTTTCTTTTTTACTTGTTACACGTGGTAAATTATTTTCATATAAATTAAGTGTTGTAAATAATTATATATGGAATAATTTTTTTTACTATTGCAAATATTTATTTTTGGATAATTATGTTATTTTTTATTATTGTTATACTTAAATAAAATTTTAGATATTTTCACTTTATGAAATTTATAATTTTGGTTTTCTTTATTTTTACTCTTTATATGATTGTGTAAATTGTAGTAATGTTTTTTACATATGAAAAATGTATGTGTTATTAATTTTAAATATTTATTTTTAAAAAAAATTAATTTTGTAAAATATTTAAGTGTTATTAATTTAAAAAAATTATTTCTTTCATAATTAATACACTTTTTAAGTATTATTTTTAAATAATTATTTTAGTAATAATCATTTTAGGTTATTTTTAGTTTTTGTTATAATTTTTTATTTAGTTTAGTTTACATTTATTTTTTAATTATAAATATTTTTTAGTTTATTTTTTAGGTTGTTTTTCTTTTTTTTTTACTTGTTTATGGTAAATTATTTTCATATAAATTAAGTGGTTTAAAGAATTAATTTTGGAATAATTATGTTATTTTCACTTTAGGAAATTTGCAATTTTAGTTTTCTTTATCTTTACCTTTATATGCTTGTGTAATATTTCATATTTTAAAATAGTACGGTGAACCTTAAAAGTCAAAAAAAAAAAATTTTAGGAATTAAAATTTTAAATTTTGAATATATTAAGGATAAATTTGTAATAGAAAAAAATAAACTTTTGAGGACCTATTTAAAAAACTTCCTAAGTTTGGTAGGAGAATTAAATTAATAGGAAAGGTGAGACAAGGAATGATAAAAAAAAATAATAATACAATTTTAAAATTTGGGTGAAAGTTGGAATTTTTACAAAATCTTAAGGACCCAAATTGTAATACCCCGAAAAATCCGTGATTTTCGGGTATTGCGTAAAGCTAATTTTTTGGAGCATTTTGGGCTGAAGATATTTTTCTTGTGGTGTATGCAGGAAGATATGAGGTTTGGAAGCGGCAAAGTTGTGAAATAATGAGTGGTTGAGAGTCGAGAAGTGTATTGGTGGAACCGAGGGCATTAAGGGAGTCGGGAGACTGGTTGAATGCAAAAAGGGACTAAAGTGAAATAAAGAAAACTGTGGGGCACCTAGGATTTAGAAACACCCGAGGTGAGATTTTACGGATTTGCTTTTACCAGTCTTGACTAAGGGTCAACTGGAGGGCAAGTGGTAATTTCACTTCAGGCGAGTATATATAGGTGGTCTCACCTCGTTTTCCTCATTTCCTCCTTTCCTCTCTCTCTCTTCACCTTCTCTTTTCTCTTTCTCTCTTCTTCTCTCTACACTCCAACTCCACAACCGAGCTTTGGAGGGTAGATCTTGGGCTGCGGGGCGAGCCTCTAAGAGCCAAGCAGCGTAGGGAAAGTGAGGAATCGAGGTAGGAATTCCTATTTCTAAAATTTTTTCCTATTTTCTAGTTTTAAGGGTATTTTGGGTAAAGTTGAGATTCTGGCTTCGTTTCTCAATTAAAATTGGTACTTTTGGTGTCTAAATGCTCCTTAGACATCAATGGTTAGATCCCATGGAAGAAACCATAGAAAACGGTGGAGATTTGGCCAGATCTGGGCCAAATCCGAGAAGGATCGCAGAAGGTCGCGATCGTGGTGCCCAGGCGCCAGCTCTAGCACCCAGGCAAAGAGGATCAGAAGGTTTTAGAGAAGAAGAAGGGGTTGGCGCCTAGGCGCTAGGTGTGGTGCCTAGATGCCAGGCATGTGGTGGGCGCTCATGTGCTAGGTGTACCAGGAAACCTTGGTCCATCTTCAATCGGTCATAACTCCTTCATCCGAACTCCTTTTTGGGTGAAATTTATATCGTTGGAAAGCTCTTTGAGTCTAGTTTCTAATGGTACAAGTTTCATTTGGAGATTCATTACTGGTTAGGATTTATGACTTAAGAAGTGGGTGAAGGTTGGGAGTAATGGTAGGAAATTTCTCTATTTTGTAACCTTGATGATTAATTCTTGCATGGTTACAATAAGGATGGTCGAGGCGCAAGGTGGGAACACTGAGAGTGTGGAATCTAGGTGTGGCAATCTATCTAGCTCTTCTATATACGGATATGCATATATGTATGTATATGTGTGTTTATATTTTAGGAGTTATTCTCCTATATTGTTTTATATACATTTACTCGTTAAATGTATTATGTGTGGAATGGTGTGGATTGTATGGATGCATTGCATCATATTCATTTTTATATTTATTTTATGAAAAGATGTGGAAAAGAGAGGGAAGCTGTCCATGTGTAATTCCGCTGAGTGGTGTCATAGGTATTCATGCACATTGAGGGTTGGTCTTCAATATGGTGTCGGAAAGAGCAGGATATGCATTGCATCTCATTGATCTGCATATTTATATTTTTATGTGATTGTGGCTATATTATTTATGGATGGGTATATGTTATGGCTAGGGATCTAATCTGGGGAACCTAATGCATGTTATGGCTGAGAGTATAACCCTAAAGGCTAGACACATGTTATGGTTATGGATATAAGCCCATTAGGCCAGATACACAGAGGGATTTCTTGAGTGTTAATCTAATTTGTGGAAATGTAAACCCACGTTGATTACACTCTTGAAATGTGGTATAGGAGCATGGACCTTTGTGTGAGGGTTACGTGCATTTATTTTGTGTGGTATATATATATATATGTATATATATATATATATTCTGTATATCTGTGTAGATAGGGCTGATAGCAGTGAGTCCGTGGTTTAGACTCACCCTCTCACAATTACAGGTGTGGCAGGACGGTAACGTAAGGGCTCGCGGATCAAAGATGCCTCCCCATTTTTCGGGGCAAGGTAATTTATATTTATTTATTTATATTTCTCTAGTGTTCTCTGTAATCAAATAGGCCACTACTTATGATCCTGTGTTACTAATTCTAGGCTAGCGGTAGTGTTGGCAATACACTCCCTATGCCGGTCACGGGCCTGGGTTCAGGGCATGACATAAATAAAAATTTATTTTAAAGAAAATGGCTTTGTGTAATTTTAACAATATCATGGTAAGTGACTTTGGAGATGAAGCCAGGTGTGGCTCATCTCTCTTTATCAGAGAACTCCTGGAGTGTTCTAGACAGAAAGAAAAAAATGCACACCACACTTCCACATTTCGGCTATGGGCTTGGGAGAAAGAAAGAGAGACCAAGAGCTAGAGAAAGGGAGAGAGTTTGTTTTCTACAGGAAGTTCTTCTCTTTCCCAAAACTATGAGTCCTTAGAGAATCTGACAGCAAGAACCATCTATGATTTCTGCAAGATACCTGACAAAGCAGTCAACCCATGAGTCTTTTTCTGTTTGGTAACCGATAGGAAGTGATATGGTTGATGCATCTCTCCCTTGGGTCTATATAATGGAATCCATAAGTTATCTCTCCATCTCCTGTATGAACTCGAGAAAGAGAAGGAGTATTCTGCACAAAACCATGACTGTTTTCATCTTTTCTACATAAATGA
This sequence comes from Biancaea sappan, assembly GCA_037074585.1. NCBI lineage: Eukaryota > Viridiplantae > Streptophyta > Magnoliopsida > Fabales > Fabaceae > Biancaea > Biancaea sappan. The sequence goes on from CM073492.1 coordinate 42,411,461, forward strand.
GAGAGAGAATAAGAGACTTTTTCCTCAATTCGTGAGCCTTTCTTTTGTAGAAGAACCCGAGAGAAAACAAGCCTATATGTGCCATTTTTCTACAGCAAGAACCAGTGTTTTTCTTGAGCTTTAGTACTGAACAGAGACCACAAAACTACTTCTATTTTGCTACATAAAAGTAGAACAAACTGAGAGCTAAACACCAGATTTTCTAGCCCAAAGTTTCAGCAAACCTTGAGGTATTTAAATGCAGTCCAAGTGATCATGAGTTAGTGGCCTTTTGAGGTTTCTAAGCTTACATTTTACAGCAGTAAAAAGAGACATCAAGTGCAAAAAATTTTAGCATGGAATTTTAGGCAATGTATTGGGACCTAGACCAGCCCGGCAGGTCGACCCGGGACCGGGTGACCCAGGGCCGGGTCCGGTCCGGGTCATAGTTTTGGAACGGTTAAACATCGACCCGGCCATGGCCCGGCCAACCCGGTGACCCGTATGACCCGTTCCTCTTTTTTTTTTTTTTCCGCTTTCGGTTTCGGTTTCGGATGAGGCAAGGCAACTTTCCTAAATTTCTAATTACCTTCCCCCTGTTTTCAGCAGCCCCCTTCGAAAACCTAGGTTGAGAACACAGCCCCCCACCTTCCTCTTCAGCTTCGAACGGCCACAGCACAGGGTAAGTTCTTGACTGATCCAAGCAAAGAAATCAATAGCGTCGCCCCCCAACTTTCGTCTGGTAATATTGGAAGTATTTCTCCCTTTAAAATCCAATCGCTGGCGTTTCCTCCTTCGAACTTCGGGAAATCGACTTTTGAATAGGGTCGAATCGCATGTCCTCTCCCCCAGCCGTGGTTGTCCGCTTCTTCCTCCTCGTGTTCAGTCCAGTGGGAGCATCTTCGTGATGTGTTATCAGTCTCCGTGGTGAACCCTCTGCTTCGGATTCCATCGCTGGGTTCGGTGACTAGAGGTATGTTCCCCTACATTTTAATGGCCTCTGATTTCTGAGTTGAGTGCATTGATTTGGGCTATGAGTGTTGCCAGTTGTGTGATGGCTCTGGTTGTGGTGGCATAATGTGACTAATACCGAATGAAGAGAAAAAGAAAAAAGGCAGAAAAAATTAAATCTACTTGTGTGACTAATTTGTATGCTACTTGTGCGTGTATTCACCATGATGAAGAGAACAAGAAAAAAGGCAGAAAAAATTAAATCTGACTCTCATACCAAATGATAGAACCCCTGTATACGTGATATTGAATGAAAAAGAATAGATGGAAGTTTAGGGAAGGAGTAAATAAAATACTGATAGTGAAATATATTAAAACTTAGTCCTTATGGTTTGAAATGCCAAATACTCAGCCTGCTTGAAATTTCTACATTCTAATACCGAATGATAGAACCCCCTCTAATGTTGCTGTTGTTCTAACCCTATTACCGAATGATAGAACCCCCTCTAATGTTGCTATTGTTCTATTTTTGCTGAATGACTGAGTATATATGTTTTTATATATTGAATGATGAATGTGATTTAAACTTTAGAATGACATGTCTTATTGTATATGGAATGTCTGGATGCTGATAGTGAATGCTGTTGAAATTGAATGCTGTATTGAGTGCTGTTGAAATTGAATTTTGAAATGAGAACTTTGGAACCAATTTTGATTTAGGAATTTCTTTGTTAATCTTAAATTGTCATAAATGTCGTCTAGCAATCCCACACAAGAGTTAGTTGAGTCTATACAAAAAGGTGCTTCAAGAGGAAAAACAGACTTAGCATGGGGTCATTGTAGAATTGCTGAAGGGACTGGTTCTAGGCGTCATTTAATATGTTTATATTGTAACAAGAATTTCAAGGGGGTGGAATTAATTGAATTAAGCTTCATCTAGCCGGAATAAAGGGTGATGTGGAACCATGTAAAAAGGTTCCAGCAGATATTCATTTTCAAATACAAAATAGTGTTGAGGAATTTATTCAAAAGAAAAGAAAGGTAGTGGAAGAATATGAAGAAAGCAATCCTTATCTAGATGAGAGCTTATATAGTGATGATATTGTAGAATTAAATAGCTTTGCTGGTCGGCCTTCTGAGGTTAGGGGAAAAGCAAAAGAAAAGGGAAAGAAGCCTATAAGCTCTTATTTTATGCCTAGAACAACTCCTGGAGCCCAACCCACCATTAAAAGTGTGTTGCAAACTAAAGAGTCGAGAGAAAGGTGTGACATTGCTATTGCTAAATGGATGTTTGATGCTAACTTGCCATTTAATGCTACCAACTTGTCTTATTATCAACCAATGATTGATGCTATTGCTAGTATGGGTGTGGGATATAAGGGCCCTGGAGTTTGGAACCTTCGTGGTTATTTGTTAAGGAAAAATGTTGAAGAGCTAAATTCATATGTTAATAGTTACCGCAAAACTTGGAAGGAAACTAGGTGCACAATTATGGCGGATGGGTGGACTGATCAATGTAGGAGAACCCTCATAAACTTTCTAGTTTATTGTCCTAAAGGAACTGTGTTTCTAAAATCTATTGATGCATCTGATGCTTCTAAGACCGGTGATATGTTGTTTAAGCTTTTTAAAGAGATTGTGTTGTGTGTTGGACCTGAAAATGTAATTCAGATTGTGACTGATAATACTGCAAACTATGTTGCTGCTGGTAGAATGTTGGAACAAGAATTTCCAACTCTTTATTGGTCTCCATGTGCTGCCCATTGTATTAATTTGATGTTGCAAGACATGGGCAAATTAGATGAGGTGACATAAGTTGTAAATCATGCTTTCAAAATTACTAAATTCATTTACAATCATTGTTTTGCTTTGCATTTGATGAGGAAGCATACTAATGGAAGAGAGATCCTTCGTCCAGCTCAAACTCGGTTTGAAACTAATTTCATTGCTTTGCAAAGCATATTAGTGCAAAAAAATGCTTTGCAAGCCATGGTGACAAGTAGAGAATGGACAAGTTCAGCATATGCTAGGGACAACAAAGCAAAGAAATTTGTAGATCTTATCTTGGATTCAGTATTTTGGAAAGATTGTACATTCATTGTGAAAGTTACTGAACCGTTGATCCGTCAGTTACGTATTGTAGATAGTGAAGATAAGCCTGCAATGGGTTATTTATTTGCAGCCTTTCATGCAGTTAGGGGTGAAATGGTGAAAAGGTTTCAAAGAAGGAAAAGAATTGTTGAGCCTTTTCTAAGAATTATTGATAGGCATTGGGATAATCAACTATAAAAGTATCTTCATGCTACAGGCTTTTGGTTTAATCCAAGTTATCAATATGATGCTGAAGCAATGAAAAAGCATAAGGGCACTATCTCAGGGGTTATTGATGTCATTGAAAGATATACTTATAATGACAGAGAGTTGGAAACCAAGTTATCAAGTGAGATGAAAATCTTCAGGAATACAGAAGGAGACTTTGGAAGAAGACTTGCAGTAAATAGTCGTCACACAATGATGCCAGGTAATATTGATCTTTATTAACAATTTTTTTTCATTTGTCTTAATATTATTTCATTAATTTATTTTGTATAATATCATTAGATGAGTGGTGGCAATGTTATGGATCAGGTGCTCCAAATGTACAAAAGCTTGTAATTCGAGTTTTAAGTCAAACGTGCAGTTCTTTAGGTTGTGAAAGAAATTGGAGTGTGTTTGAACATATTTATTCAAAGAAGAGAAACATATTAGAGCATCAAAGGCTTAATGATCTTGTTTACGTTCATTACAACTTGAAGCTATAAAAGAGGTATATTTCTCTTCTTAACATTGTTTGTAATTTTTAAACAAAGAGTCATTTACATTATTATATGTTTAAATAAAAATATACAGGAAAGAATTGAAGAAGAATTATGATCCAATTAGTTTTGAATCATTTGAAGAAAATGTTGATTGGATATTGGAAGAAGAACCACCAAGCTTGACTGTTGAGGAATTAGAAGTTCTTAATCATGAATTTGTAGCTTGTTCCACTGAGAAAGATGATGTTGATTGTGGTTTGTATTTGATAATTTTGATATATTGTTTTATAATTTATAATGTTATTTCAAGATTTTGATTTTTCTAAGTTATTTTCTACAGAATTGAATTTGGATGAGATTATTCATGATGATGATGATGATGATGAGGGTGGTGGTGGTGGTGAAGACATTCAGGGAGCTGCTAACATAGAGTATAACAGATGACTAGTTGACTCTTGGGGCATGCCTTGCACTGGAGAAACTGATAACCCAGATGCTTGGAATTTTCAACATGATTGATGATTTTATGAATATTTATTTTATTGACTTTCTAAATTATTATGGATGTTTAAGACTTTAATGTATGAATTATTATTTTTGTATGATATTATTTATGACTTTTTGAATAATTATGAATATTTATGATTTTATGTTTGAATTATTATAGGTGTTTATAAATTATTATGGATGTTTATGAGTTTTAAGTGTGCAATTTACATATAAATTATTTATTTTACCTTTCTTTTGAATTTATATGTGAAAATATATAAGTATATATATAGTTTTTTTTAAAAAAAATTATTTATCCGGTTCAACAATTGACCCGGCGGTTGAACCAGTGACCCGATGACCAGGAGGCCAGCCTGGGTCAATGACCGGGCCGGTTCCAAAAACATTGGTTTTAGGTAAGCTTTGAACTTCTTCCTCTTAGGGTTGCATGTGTTTATAGGTAGTCAAATATGGTTAATTGAAGACTTAGTGAATTAAGGAGAGTCATAAATCAAGAAAAAGGAGAGAAACCGAGAGGATAAAAAAAATGAAAACAGAGCATGAAGGACGTGACGTTCATCTAAAGTTTGGAAAAGTTCCAAAATTTGATTTTAATTCATCAATGGCATTGCTTTGGATTGGAAAGCACCGAAAACAATCTAAAAACACCTAAGATGAACTTCTGGGCAGGTTTGGAAATCAAATTCATGAGAAAAGTACACAACATGCATGACAAGGATTAAAGTGTAAAAAATGAAAAGTTTACAAAAGTTGATTTAATTTTAGAACAAAATATATTCTGGGACTAGGGACCTAGATGAAGCTTAATATGGTCTTAAAACATGAAAAAGATAAAAAGGAAAATTTGTGCTAAAAACCTAAGCGAATAGCCAAAAATTTCTCTTCACTGTTATTTTTGACTTGTTCTTTTTATTCCTTTTTGATTTAATTATAAGAATCCGATTGGGAGACATCTTTAAGCATAAATTATTATGAGTAAACAACATGTAATTAGTAATTTAAATACCAATTCAAGGTGAGTGGGTTATGCTATCTATGACTAAGGTTTTTTTTTTAATGAGAGCATGAGGTATATCCAATCCAAAGAGAATAATGAGAAATGTTTATGAGGGCATGTTTGAGACTATATTGCTATGGAGTCTTGAATGGAATGGTGAAAATATAATTAATTAAGGAATTTGTGTGATTGTATATATATACACATATAATTATGTTCTCTTATGAATAGAGTTGTGGAGAATGAAATTCTAAATGTGTGTGTGTATACATGTGTGTGTATATATATATATATATGTATTCATATGTTAGATTGATTCAAGAGGAGGTTTAGTAAGTTTGTATGTATATATACACTCTTCTATTCTTGAAAAATAGGAAATATATATATATATATATATATATATATATATATATATATATATATATACATACTCACTAAGAAAATACTTGTTTGGAAAAGTTTGGCTTTGGCAATATATATATATATATATATATATATGTATACACAGAAACACATCTCAACTTGTGAATGAAGTAAGAAGGTTGTGGTCCCTCTGTATATTAAGTTTATTATTATGTGATGAGATTTTAATATGGAATAAATGTATTATGGATTGTGAATATCATGTGAATTGAGTTAAGATGTAGTTCATCTTGGTTGCTAAATTTATTTAATTATGAATGGTTGTCAGATGTTACAAATGAATGTTATATTTGTGGTGTATTATGCGGTTTATACTTATGACAATGTTGAAACTGTTCTGATTATGTCATGTCTAAGTTAAGGATGATTGAGATGTGTATATGGTTCATGGTTGTGATTGATTATGGCATGGTCATGATTGTGATTGTGTCTAGAAATGTCATAGCAGTGCACCCCATGGGAAATTCTATAAGGAGCCATAAGGGTGGAGATCTATAAATGGAGAAATAAGGGTGGATGCGGTGAGGGCAGCAGGCAACGATCTAGAGGTACCCTGGACGACCCGGTTGGTATGGGAAATGTGTAATTGATTAAACTGTTTATTGTTGTGAACTGTTCTGAATTATGTTATGTTGAAACGTGATTGATGTGTTTGGATGTAGTTGAGAACTATTCTAGACTATAATGTATTGTATTATAATTAATTTATGTAGATTGATGCATATTATCATTATGATGCATGATAACCATTTTTTATTGTAGTGTAGTGTTGTCCCCTCACTGGGCAAGCGGTTGCTCATACCCTCTTATTAACATTTTTCAGATCTGACGGTCGAAGATAAATATTCAAGCAAGGAGTTATGGATTTTTAGTCCAAGACCTCGCTTGAACTCGGGGATGTCTATTGCTTATTCTTGTATTTTTATGTTACTATTCTAGAGTTGCTCCATGGTCTTGTAGGTAGCCTAGGAATTGGAATTCTGTCATTATAAGCTAGGGAAATAATGAATGTAAATGACTTAATTACATAGAAAATTTGTTTCTAAATATTTTATTGAATTGACTTGTTGTGATGGAATATATAAAATATATTTATGTAGACTGATTAATTATATCTGATTATTCATGGATGAGCAAAAATGAAGTTCTTCTTAGATGAAAAATTACTTTTATTTGTCTATTTCGAAATTTTAGGCATAGAGAATCGTTAAAATGAGCTAGGTTTCAAGGTGAGGTTAGGCTCACTCTCATGCCAGTCACGTATCCTAGGTGGGACGTGACATCTTGCTTAAATATTTTTTGTTTGATGTTGTAATTTTTTTATTGTCTATATTCTTCGAAAAAAAATTATATGTTAGATAGTTTGAAATGTTAATTTTTGTTTACTTTCAATTTTAGTTTATTACAATTAATTTTTGTTAATTTTGATATTTTATGTCAATATTTATATCATTGTTTTGAATTGTAAATTGTAGTAATTAAAATGGCGCAAAACATCATAAGCTTTGTACTGAACCTTGGCCCTGAGGATCCATCATCTTGTACTTGCAGGACAAGCACATTTTGAAGGTTGTGTGGACGGGAAAGGTAACTGTAAATAATAGTAATTTGATATTTAGTTTCTAATACTATAGTAATGCTCACTTGATTAACATTGTGGTAACAAGCGAACCGTATATTTAGCAAAGTTTGACAGTGTTATGTCCATGCTTGAAGCTTTTACCTGCTGCTAGTTTTTGTTTCCTACCTCCAGCAGGCTGGATTTTATAGAGCTTCACATATGGGAAATTTTGAAGTTGATTATGAATTGATCTCTACACTGATAGAGCACTAAAGGCCTAAGACTCACACGTTTCATCTACCAATTGGTGAGTGCACGATCATCCTATAGGATGTGGCCATCCAGACTGGCCTACCAATTGATGGCTTGCCTGTGATTGGGAAAACCATCATAATTGGATCCATCAGTGTCAGGAGCTGCTCGATGTCACTTCTCTTAAGGACGTCATAAAAAGAGGACGTCTATCTCTTCCTTGGCCAGATACTCAATTTGATGAGATCCCCCCAGGTGCCATAGAGCAGCAGTTGCAGCAATATACTTATGCATTTATCTGGAAATTAATAGGGGGCATGCTTATTAATGATACATCAGGCATGGACGTGCACCTGATGTATCTTTCCTTGTTGCAGGATTTATAGTATGCTGGTCTATATAGTTGGGGATCGGTGGTACTAGCACACCTGCACCTGTATCGTGAATTATGTAGGGGCCACTACATCGCTAAGAAGGAAATTGTAGGATATGTTCACCTGCTATATGTTTGGGTATGGGATTACTTTCCAATGATCCAGCCTCGCATCTGAGGCCGACAAAAGCAACAGTTGGATCTGGAGGCAAAACAAATAAATTATCCTAGTCCTCCACCTCTGAGCTTTAGGTATGTACTCAGCATAAAGTGTATCATATATAATATAGTTTATTGTATTTTGGTACATTGTAGTTTAACTTAACGTGTTAACTTTTTTAATTTGCAGGTGGAGCGGTTTCAAAGGTTTGGGGGAGCACCCACTATGTCTTCTTATATAATATCGTGAGACACTACATCGTTTGACAAAGAACGATGTTTTCCTCAAAATTTGCCTTCTAACTATAATATTCATCGACAGGTTGTGTAGGAGCCATACCACAGTGATGTGTGTGGACAGCTGATGTCAGGCATTTTTATATACAATTTAGTCCCTATCTTAGTCCCTTTTGCATCTTAAATAATACGTACTATCTAATTTTATTATATTTTAGAATTTATTAGATGTAATCTAATCATGGACTAATTGTGCTTTAATTTCATAATTAGAGAGCTATATTAATGATATGGACGTTTTGCTTATGTGGATGCCACCTGGATGCTGACATGACATTCTAGGGATGACTAGACTATGGGCCCTACTATTTCTGCATAAACCAGAAAGCATTCTGCACTTTCCAGCAACATCAGAAAAAGCAGTAGAAACAAAAAATGGAAACTACTTTTCTACATTAGCAAAAGGAAGTTTCTGCAGCACTATGTCCATGAATCTTCTCTGCACTATTGCTACACTTTTTGGTCAAAGTAGAAGCTGAAAAGAACTTGACCAGAAGTCAAATTCATCTTTCCTCCTTGGTTGAAGCTAAAAGACACATTCAGACTCCATTTGTAGTTGTTGAAGACCTTTCTTCTTCTATTTCTTCTGTATTTTCGTAGATTCCCCCCATTTTCTCCTTTGCTTTTGTTGTATTTTAGCCTCTATGGGAGGCTAACTTCTCATGTAATTAGTCATACATAATCTAGAGTTGTGCTTGAACCCTCTTGGGCATCAATCAGATAAGTTCTTGTTCCATTTTCTATTCCTTTACTGCATCACTATTTTTATATCCATATTCATTTCTGATTAGAGTGGTATATGGTTATGATTACTGTTTTAATCTTTTTATCTAAGGAGCAATCTAGTTATGCATGTATGAATGCTATTGTTGTATATGTATGACAAGATTTGGTAAGGGTTATATCAGATTTAATTAAGTTTGGGTCAAGGCTAGTGGAATCTAGTTCTTGATGATTTTTCTGGAAATTTTAGGAATTAAAACCAAGTGGCATAAATTAACAAGTTGATGAGGGTTATGATAGATACAACTCTAGGGAATTATGGCTGGTTACATGTCTGTTCATTTTGTTCTATCTCCCTATTCTGTTATATTTTCATTTCTATTCTATTTGGATGTTTAATTTTTGTTTTAAGCTTAATTATGCAATCACCCCCCCGGTGGTTGATCAGTAGCTGATTAGGGTAGATTAGTGTTAGAACAATTAATTAGGTAATTTAGAAGCAAGGCTCCAAGAGTGAGAACGACCTGAGACAACCAGTATATTGCAAGTTGCCACGAATTCAATTTTGAGCAACTTAGTGGTCGTAGTGGCTCCAACCAGAATTTTGGCGCCGTTGCTAGGGAGCCAATTCAATTTTGAGTTATTTAATTAGTTGTTTATGTGTGTCTTTGTTGGATTCTAAGTTATTGAGTGTTGGCTAAAGTGGTTTACAAGTTTTTCGATTTTTTTGGTTTCACTGGTTACTATTCATACACTATTCATTTTTGGAAAAGTAACTCCGATTGACCTGAAAATTGGTAGTCCACTAAATTTTGACGTTTTGAACAAGGCTCCCCAGGTGATACCATCACTTGGGAGTACCGCCATGTTTTTGCCAAATTCAATCGTGCAGACCCTTTTTTCTATTTTTTAATTTTTTTTATGATTTTTCTAATATATTGTGATTTTTGGTTTGATTTTTGTAGAATGTATTTTTGAGCTCTATTTGTTGTTTTTGTGCCTTCAACTTGTGAAGGATTTTTCCAAGCAAAAATTAGAATTTTCTGAGATACTTGACTTTTGGGTATTTTTCATAGGTTAGGCATGGAAATAGCATTAGGAGTAGTTTTCTTTGTGTTTTTCTTGTGTGTTCCATCTTTCTAGCATATAATAAGGTTTGTCATGAAAAATTGGCTAATTCTGATCAAAAATCAGATAGGCCCTGTTTGTAGGCTAGTTAGAGTAGTTGTGTTAGGAGTAGTGTAGTTGTTGTAGTTTTTCTTCATTTCAGTAGCATTGTTGTTTTTGGCATAGAATCATAGTTTAATTCTGTTTAGTTTAATTCTGTTTGAGGTTGCATCCAGTGAGTCAGATTAGGATCTTGCCCATGGATCTATATAGAGTTAAACATAGCTTTGATGAACTAGCATCCATAGTGAGTTGTATGCACTTGCACCTGAATCTGTACTTGAATATGAATTGAATGCATCCACATTTGTAATTGCATTTGGTTCTGCATTTGCATATGACTTTGCACCTGCACCTGAATTCAAGGCATGTGAATCTAAATCTGTATCTGATTGTGCATGTGCATTTGAATATAACTCCAATTTTACCTCTGTTTCTATTGTGAAATCTGATTATGTCCCTGTTGTTTCTAATTCTGCCCCTTGTGTTTTTAATTTTGTTTCTAAGTTAGATTTTTTCCTAGGTGATAGTTTTAGATTAAATTCTGTTTTAGTTAATTATGTTTTAGATAATAATTCTGTTTTAGCTAGTAGTTCTGTTTTAGATAATTCTAGTTTATATAGTAGATTTACTTCTTGTTCTGTTTTGAGTAGGAGTAGGAGTAAGAGTAGGAGTAGAAGTTTTAATTTTAATTCTATTTTAGAAAATAGCTCTCTTTATGTTTTAAATTGTTTTAGTTAGTCCTTGTCCTTCTTCCCTTTTTTTTTGTTTTTCTCTTGGTTCTTCTCACCCCTCCGTGGCAAGCGGAGCTTCTTCTATTTTTCTTCAGATTGCTGACATAAATTCAATTCTTCTCACCATCTAACCTACTGCTGAGAAAAACTTCTGGAAGAAGCCAGTGCTATGCAATTGGAAGATGCGGAAAAGGCGCCCCAAATGGATAAGGCTGTCTCTTTTTCCCTTTTTTCTCTTTTATTTTCTTGTCCTCTATGTCTCTTTGATGATAAGTGCTGATAACTGTTTGCATTGAGGACAATGCAAAATTAAAGTATAGGGGGAGAATGAAATGGTCTTTGTTTTTAAATTTCATGCATTTCAAAATTTCATGCAATTTTAAATTTTTTTGTTCTGTTTTTATGTGTTTTAGTTATGCTTCTAGCTTCTTTTTTGCACTTTTTGGAGCTTTTGGTTTGTGTTTTGGTGCAGAATTTTATTATGCTTTTAGATTAGTTTTTAGTCCTTTCTTTATAGTTTTGGAAGAAGATTTTGATGTGGAAATATGCTTGCTGGAATAGTTTAGATTTAGATTAATTTTGGCATCATGACTAGAATTTAATCTTGCCTTTCTAGAGTTCAAGCTTAAATGGCAATAAATTTGGTTTCAATGAGTTTTAGTAATAGTCTTTTAAACTGTGAGGATTTTGAGCCTTAATTGCAAAATCCTATTCTTTCTTGTTGTGTGTAACACTTATCATGAATTTTCACTCTAGAACTTGTCTTGAATCTTGTTGAAACTAAATTTTACATGTGCATGCTTGGAGATGATTTAGGCATTTCTTTGTGAACTATTTTTAACCAAATAGCCATTGCATGTGTTATTTCCACTGTATGCCATTTTGTGCCTTGTTCCCACTTTCCTTCTTGCATTTTCCACCATTTTTATTCCTAAACTAGAATTTTTGCTTCTCAATTTGAGATGTAAAGAGATTTAAATTCTTTTCGAGATTTGATGTGTTGAAATTTTTGTGAATTTTGGGATATTTTGAAATGAATATTTCTATCTACTCCCAAGAAAAAAAAAGAAAAAAAAAGAAAAAATGGCCATTCAAATAGAAAAAAATATTATGATTGAAAAAGAAAATGTGTCGACGTCAAAAAGAAAAAAAAGAAAAAAAGAAAAAAAAGGAGAGTTAAAGAACTTTTTACTCCTAAAATTCGTTTTTATTCAATCTCTTGCATTGTTATGGTTAATGCTCTTTCATGTTCTTAAGTTGTTCCCCTTCATTTTCCCAAATTGTTTCCACACTTTGTTCTTGTTTTCCTTCCTTTCTCGGGTAGTTTTCCACCTTTATTTTGTTTTCCTTCTTCCTTTCCTCTGTTTTCCACCCAACATTACATCCTTGTAAAGTCCTTTTGATTCAAGAATGCATGTGAATATGAGTAGTGGAGATTTTAGATACTTGACAAGCTTATGGTAGTGATTTTATGATAAGTGAATTTTGAGTGAATTAACCTTAAACACTTGAGAGAATAGAGAGTAAACACACCCTTTGTGAGGAGGCTAATTACTTGAATTCATTCTTATCAAAATTAAATTGCCATGATGCTTGGAATTTTAGAAATTTAAAATTTATTTTCTCCAAGTGCTAAATCTTTTCAAATTTGGACTATTCCTTTCATGCATGTTTTCCACACTTTCTTTTGATGTTTTGAATTAGATTTTGACTAGGAGTGCAAAAGGCTAAGTGTGGGGGATTTAATATCAGGCATTTTTATATACAATTTAGTCTCTATCTTAGTCCCTTTTACATCTTAAATATTATGTACTCTCTAATTTTATTATATTTTAAAATTTATTGGATGTAATCTAATTATGGACTAATTGTGCTTTAATTTCATAATTAGATAGCTAAATTGGTGACATGCATGTTTTGCTTATGTGGACGTTATCTGGATGCTAACATGGTATTCTAGCGCTGATTGGGCATTGACTGGACTGTGGATCCCACTATTTCTACATAAACCAGAAAGCATTCTGCACTTTCCAGCAACATCAGAAAAAAAAAAAAGCAAAAACCAAAAATGGAAACTACTTCTCTGCATCAGCAAAAGGGAGTTTCTGCAGCACTATTTCTATGAATCTTCTTTGCACTTTTGCTGCACTCTTTTGGTCAAAACAGAAACTGAAAGGAACCTAACCAAAAGTCAAATTCATCCCTCTCTCTCCTGGCTAGTTTAAAGCACTTTAGAACCACCATTTGCACTTGTTGAAGAGTTCTCTTTTTCCAATTTCTTCTGTAATTCGTATTCCCTCTTGTATATCTTCTATTTTGGCCTCCATAGAAGGTTGGAATTTGTGTTGTAATCAGTCCATGGAGAACTAGAGTCTGTAACATGAATTATTAGAGCTTAATAAGTCAGTTTTCTTGTGGTTTCCTCTGTTTCATTTATGTTCTAGCTTCCTCTAGTTTTCAGATTCATATTTGTTCTGTTTAGACTTTTATGGATGTGATTACTAGTTTGAATGTTGTAAATCTGATATGTTTTCTTGCTGTTACTATTTGGTGTAGCAAGTGGAATAGAAATGGCTTGCTTGGATGATTATCAAGCATGATTTAGGTTAGGATTTAATCAAATTACATGTGGTTAGGTTTAACTTAGGTGTAATCTAGTTCTAGGAAGTCTCTTAGAAATATTAGTTAGAAAACCTAATGATAGAGAACACTAAAATCAATTTGAAGACAAGAATGATGATGGTTGCAATTCTAAGGACTCTATGGCTGATTGCATTGTGTATTTGTCTCTGTATCTCTTTATCTTTGTTCTGTTCTGTCATAGTTTAGGATTAGTGTTTTGTTAGTTTCTGTTTTATGGTTTAATTGCAATCACCCCCTGGTGGTAATTAGGCTGTAATCAGTAGGTAGATTAGTGTAGATTAGTGTTAGAATAATTAATTAGGCCATTTAGAAGTAAGGCTCCAAGAGTGAAATGACCTAGGACGACTACTATACTGCAAGTTGTCACAAATCTAATTCTGGGCGACTCGGCGGTCGTGGTGGCTCCAACCAACAGTCGATACCACTATACTATTTTGATGGTGCTGACATCTGACAGGCTGTTGTGCCTCTTATCTATTTTAATCTCATTGAGTGGCATCAGTTGGATAGATGTCTTCGCCAGTTCGGTTGAGATCAACTCATCCTGGGACCTCCTGCAAAAAATGACTGGAAGCACACTCAGATGCTAAAGGGGAAACATGATCTTGATTGGGAGTTCGAACAACAAGATTACATTGCTCGGTGGCACGTAAGGAGGGAAAGGACAATCACTGTACCCCCTTTTCTAGGAACCACTGCAAAGGGACTCCGAGTACAAGAGATGGTATTGGTGCATCACGCGTAGGTGAGCAGCTGCACTAGTTGTGAACATAAAGGCAGCTAAGACGATGACCAAACCGAGGACCAGGACTAGACAGAGGATCCACCCCCACAACAGGGGAGACCACAGAGAGAGAGGAGGCGTCCTTAGTGTGGCACAGAGAGCCACTATTAGTATTTTTTTTTTTTTGTTTCATTTTCTTGTTCTGTGAAATAAATATGTATACAAAATGTTATTATGTAATTCTGTAAATAATGTTTACATTATTTGAGTTATTAATGTCTTTTACTATATTCAATTTTTAATTTATCCAACTTTAATTATGCAACCTTTTCAATTTATTCAATTTTAATTATATTTTACTCTAATATTATTATAATTCTAGTTAAACTAAAATCATGAAGTGTAAAATTGTGAGGAGTTATAATATTATTATAATTCTTGTTAAACTAAAATTATGAAGTGTAAAATTGTGAGGAGATAAAGAAAAAAAAGAGTGCAATTTTGGGAATGCCTTTTATTCACCATTTTGGTCACTCTTACTTTAACAGTATCTCTTACTTTAAGTATATCATGAAAGCATTAAGCTCTCCCAGATTTTTATTTATTTATTCACCTATTAATTATGGTGAATAAAGTTTTTGACAAAGCGACAAACGTCTTTTAATATGGTGGGAACCAATTCAGGGAGGAGAAAGTATTGTCTAGTGTGTAGAAGCAATTAAAATGAAGGTAGGGTAATACTATAGTGTGTACAAACAATTAAAAATAAAGGTAAAACGTGCACTACATTAAATAATTAGTCGAGCTTTTCAAACTAATTATCATTATTGTCTAACTTACTCTTTTGATATGATACGTTTGCCTTCCAAATAATAATTAATTTCTAAAAGTTTACCCTTCATCATTCGTACGTTGCTAGTCCTCATCATTCTGCTCCTAGATGTGCGAAGAATCAGTTAGGACCTCCTAAATTAATCCCAATGTTTGGGTTATTTGTTGTAGAATAACAAATAGCCTGTGATGAGTGCCTCTATGTGAGATTGGCCTAGGTTACCTTCCATGCATCATCATAATTAACAAATGGCACAAGGGAACATATTAGGTGGGAGGGAGCTCTGCCACTCTAAAGTACTATATTACAACTCTTCCTAAATTCCAAAGAGAGCCAGCTGGTTATGTCCTGCCATGTTGCAAGTTACGGTGACATCTCATTAATCAACATGTGCAAGTAAGAGGACCGAGTCAACATGGAAAGGAAAATGAGATGAAGTGAAAGATAAATGAATAGATGAAACAATAAAGAGCTGAGATTTTTCTTTTTTAAAGGAAAGAATTTTATTTTTCTAACCAGAGTTATTTACATCCTCAAGAGCTACCTCCAAAATCGAACTAGGAAAGGACACGCTCCACATAGTAGCATCCTGAGAGTAGAAAGTTTTTGCCAGATAACTGATGTGTAATTTTCAACAAGTGTACTGGATCACACACAAATAATAAATTAGTGAATAAAGTATCGTTTTCACAAAGATCGATTATTGACAATTATCAACTTCACTAACTCGAATTCCATTTAAATGAATTACCAATTTGATTGAAGACAGCTCTAAAAAGAATTTAAATAGCCAAATAACGAACAAAATTTAGCACTGAAAAGTAAGAGGACTCAACAATAGTAAAACAAATTTAACTAGTAAATGAGAGGAGCAAGGAATTGACTTTACTTGATTCTTAATCCGATTAAATCATAAAAATTAATCTTTGAGTTATTGAAGGACGATTCATTTTAATTTCAAATCCTTTTGTTGTTGGTTAATTTTTCAAAATTAATTAAACTCAATTCCTTGAAAAATCAATCCAACCTAGTTCAAATAATTGCCTAATTCCTTAGTTCAATCATTTATTTAGGCGATTAAGCTCAAGAAAATCAAAACAACCACAAAAACAAGATTATCTATTCCTAGATTAATCAAATTTATGGAATAAATTACAGGGACAGACTTCTATCACACTATCCGTTGTACCGATATAAATCCCAATTTCATTGAACGGTGGCCAAACATTTAAGAGACAATAAAAACAGTAAAAACTACTCCAACAATCAAATTTGCATTAAGAAAATTTGCCCTTATGCCATTAAATAAAAATTTTCTTCTGTCTATATATTTTATAAAATATTTTTAAAAAAATATAATTCAAATATATATTATATTTATTATTATATATTATATATATTACAATATATATATATATATATATATATATATATATAATATAATATGTAATACATTTGGTGGCTCGACGCTATATTTTATATATATATATATATATTATTATATATTATATATATTATAATATAGTGTGTATATATATATACACACACACACAAAAGAGTATATATATTATATACTCTTCGAGTCATTACACTATCTTTTTTTTAATTAATATTTATACTTTGTCTTTTTTTATTTTTATTATTATAAAATTGGAGCACTTTTGGTTCCCTTCCTGTTTTGAGTGTAGCCGAGAGAGAGAGCAATAAAATTTTCATGCATTGTTTCTGGAGAACTGAGAACAAAGAACCATTTTCACATGAAAACTATGAGAGATACTTTCGAAACTTTTTGGACTTTGGGGTAGAGGATCATGCAACTGAGTTTGTGATATTTTGATCAAGATTTAGCTATAAACCATGGAGGACAGACAAAAAACGCTAAAACAGAGTACACACGCTAGTTTTCTAGTAATGAATTTAAAATCTTAAATCTTGATTTTTAATTCATTTTCTTCCTAGTTTTTGTACTAAAATGATATGTTGAATTATATTATGACTAAAAGTAAAGTTGTAGTTTGATTTGAAGGATTAAAACGTGAGAAAAAAATATGACAGTATACTGTAGGGACTAAACTGTAAAAATTTAAACGTTTATAGGGGTTTTAGAAGAAAATATATTCTTAATCTAATAACTAAATGAAATGAAATATGAGTTTAAATCATGAAAATGACAAGAAAATTTTAAGCTAGGCAATTAAGTGTATAAACAAAAAGGTTTTTAGCAAATGATGAAATTAAAACAAAATTTGGTTTAAAATTAAAATTTATGCACTGAATAAAGAGGGACTGAACTGAAGTTTAATTTAAAACTTATATACCAAGTGAAAAACTAATTTATTTTGATTAAAATTTTATTTACATGATTATTTGATTAAATTAAGCGATTAGCTAATATATATATATATATATATATATGTATGTATTTAGCTAAATTAAGTTTAGCTAAATTAATTAAGTTTATATGTATATATATATATATATATTAATCAACTAAATGTGTGCGTGTATATATATATATATATATATATATATTATATACATATTTATTGCAGAGATGAATATGTTTAAGTTAATTAGTTAAAGAAAGTACTCTTATGTTATTTATTTAGTTATAAATAAATATATATTTGATTACTTGATTAAGCTATATATATATATATAATCAAAATTAGTTATGTATATATATGTATATATGTAGATATATATATGTATATGGGTTTATTTAAATTATATATATATATATATATGTACGTATATTTTATCTAATTAAACTAAAATTTATATACATGTATATGTTTATTTATTAAACAAATTATATATGTATATATATTATTTGACTAAATTAGCAAAGTTTATAATGAAATAAAGATCTAATTAAGAAGTAAGAGAATTTATTATCTTTCTATTAGCCTACTCCAACCTTAAATTCAAAAATTCAAATTTTTATTTTCAACTTATTAAATATATACATAAAACCATTATAACTATAAGATCTTAAATTGAGAACCATTAATATAACCATAAGATTCTAAAATTTTAAACTCATATAAATATTTGTACTCTATAACCCTTAACTTTAATAATTTACCATTATTTCTATGAAATTATCAGGATTGTGGTGGGTTAACAAAACAAATTAAAAATATACCTTATTATGTGAAATATTTCACTTTAAAAAAATTAAAATTATTAAAAAGAGTGACCAAAGTTTAGAAACAATTAATTTTTTATAGTTTTCAATTTTAGTTTAAACAATCATAACTTTCTCATTTAAATTTCATTTTAACCAAATGATATATCGTTCTAAAAATCTTTAAGTCTAGTTCAATTGAAAATTTTCATTAAAATTTTTTTTACCATTTAGGAAATATGACCACAATAATTACCAAAGGTCAGAAGCAGTAATTAAACTTC